>JAQPPZ010016895.1:360000-2760000 GCA_028583015.1 Wollemia nobilis
ATCATCATTTATCTGCAATAGGAATTGTAGTTGGCTTCAAAGTAGCATCCTTATAATTATTCTATATTTTCTATTTAGCATTAGTAGAGTAACATGTACACCACCTTCAACATAATTATACCATTATTTTCTTTAATCTTATAGTTACATGTATTTTGAGACTCATTGGATGCTTGAGTGCTTCAGCTGTGGTTGGCCTCTTGTTTGGATCCCATGCACAAAGTGACTTCAAAATTATTTGAATATTTCTCCTTAAAATTATATTAAATATTTCTATTACATCATCAACTTTAGTAAAGGTGGAAATCTTTCCTTGGAGTGTACTATGTAGTAATAATTTGCACAAGAATCTCCACTTACCTTGTGCAGGTTGTTCTTGGGTAGTAGGATTATTATCTTTTAACAGCTACATCATTCTCAAGACTCAGAGCACCAAATCTAGTCAAGTCAATTGGGTCAATATTTTCTTTCCATAAAATATCATGGACAAAGCTTGGCTAGGATCAGCCAAAAAATGTCAACTATGTTATCTCTGTTAATGAAGAAAATTTGTGCTTTTGATGTGATCTACCTGTATAACTACGTTCTTATTTTTTGGGAGGGTTTGTTTGTAGAAATAGCGAGGACTATTATCATGGGGTTCACAAATTCCTTGATTTTACAAGAAAGAATTCAATGAACCCTGAAAGAACTAGATGTCCATGTTGGAAATGCTCAAATATGAAAACTCTTGTTTTTTCGAAGGTTCATGACCACTTGATTTATCATGGGATTGACAAGACATATATCGAGTTTGTTTTGCATGGAGAAGAACCCTTTAGTTTTGAAAAATATGCATCGTCCTCCAAATCTACCATTGATGAGGATCCAATTATCGAAGATGTACAAGATGACATCGTTGGAATGGTCAATGATGCATACAAATTGTTCAATGTCAATTGCCTAGAGAGTGGACCAAAACTGCTAGATAATGATGTTAAGTTCCAATCGTCTTATAAAGAAGTTCTTGTTGATGAATATTGTAGCTTGCTCAAATATTCCAAATGACCATTACACCCAAGTTGTACAAAGTACACAAAGCTATCAGAAATCACTAAATTGTATAATCTCAAAGCAAAACATGGTTGGTTAGATAAAAGCTTTGGTGACTTACTAGAGTTGCTAAAATATATTCTTCCAATTGATAATACAATTCTAGAGTCCACATATGCAGCGAAGAAAATTATGAGACCATTGGGATTAGATTATATAATGATATATGCATGCATCAAAGACTACATTTTATATTGGAAAGATCATAAAAAGAAGTAATATTGCCCAACATGTGGTGCATCTCGATGGAAATCTGACCCTCATTCACAAAAATTATGCATTAATTTTCCTATGAAGGTGTTGAGGTATTTTCCCATTATATTGAGGTTAAATAGAATGTATAGGTAAGGGATTTTATTATATCATTAGCTTTGTTGTGTTTATTTTGAATTTCAACATTGTTAGATGCAACTGAAGTGAGTTGCTTTCTTCCTGTAGCTCTGCAAAGGTTGTGGAGAACATGAGGTGGCATTCCCAGCACAAGATTTTAGATAGAAATATGCAACATCCATTTGAATCCTCGATGTGAAAACTATAGATTTTAGGTGGAAATATTTCTCCAAGGATCCATGTAGTGTACAACTTGTAATGGGAACCGAAAGATTCAACATTTAGGCCATTTCATCAACAGTTATAGATTTCATATCAAATACAAAGAAGACCAAAGAACAAATCAAAATAATGGTGTGTGTGTGTGTGTGTTTATGCTACTACTTTTTGCATAGCAAGTACAAAAGATACAAACCTAGTGCTTCAAACAGACATATATTATGGGGTTATTACAGAAATAATCTTGTTGGATTATTATCGATTTCGATACCCCCTGTTCAAATGTAACTAGGTAAATATTCTTGATACGAGGAATGGATGTAGAAAGGATAAAATTGGCTTGAAACTTGTCAACATGAATAGATTACTTGGTCGGGATAGACTACAAGATGATCCATTTATCCTAGCATTGTAAGCTAGACAAGTCTTATATGTAAATGATCCACTTGATACCAGTTGGTATGTGGTTCTTACATCACCTCCAAGAAGGATCAAAGACATTGAAGCATATGAGGTAAAATATGTGAGTGTATTTGGAGCAACAAATTTCATTGGACCTGAAACTGCACAAGATAAAAATGCAAATGATGACAACATTCAATATGTCCATGAAGAATGTGAGGGTACATGGTTGAAAGCCTAATTATTGTACTTCAAAAGTATTTATAATTAATGGAAATAATTAATGAGTGTTGTTAGATATTTTTGTTCTATTTTAAAAAAAAATCTAGTAGATAATCAATGGGCAACCAAGCTAGGAGTGAGGCGAGTGGGTATCCTGAGCATGAGGTTGGCTAGTCATATACAAGAAGGTAATTTGGTAAAAATAAATAGAGAGAGAGAGAGAGAGAATACAAGTGTTGCTAGGGCATAGGATTAAGATTCTAATCATGCATGCATATTGTAATGTGTTGAAATGAAGGTTTATTGTGTTGAGTGTGTGTTCATTATTAAATTGATGTTTCATGTTTGACTCTTAGTACTAGTCCTTAATTAGCAGCAATACTTGATTTGTATAGATGGATATTTATGTATATGACGAAAGTCTCAGGATACCCTCTCACCTCATATCTGATGGTTGGGGTGGGTAGGGGTGTTTAGACATCTATTCGTTATATGGAGGGCTCAGGTTGTCCAATTAAACTTGCATTAAACTTAGTGTTTTGTAGTTGATTTTGATTTATGTAGTTGTTTATTAGTGTTTTGTTCTTCCCTTTTCAAAAGGGTTTAAATTCTATTTATGGGTAAAATCACTTCTACTCTATAATTTATGTTACCTATTTTAGTTGTTGACATCCGTCTTTATGAGTGACTCATTCATAACCCTTGTTTTCTCTTATGTTGCTTGAGTATGATGGAACTTTTTCTAAAATAATTTGTGACAAGATGGTGCTAGAGCTAAACTCATTCATGTAATTTTGGTTTAAAATGCTACTAAAAGAATTTTTAGATTATAAAACAATGGTAGTATTTTCACACAACAATGATTGGAATGTTTTACAAATGTGCCTATTTTTTCTAGGAAGAAATCTTGGATATGAAGTTGAGAATGCTTAGTTTTTTTTTAGGGAAGATATTTTGGGCATAAATTTAACCAAAGAATGGAACATCTAGGGTTGTCATTGTTTCAAAATCCATATCTCAAAAAATTGTTATTTCTTCATTCATTTCTGACTTACAACAAATGGTTGACTAGATTAAACATGCCCCCAAAATTTCTATATTTTGATTTAGCTCTCTGATAGTTTATGTCCTATTTGATGGATGTCAGTAAGCTAGTGAAACTTAGAGTATATAGCACTAAGGTAGTTCTCCAATGTAAAGATTGTTTTTTGTTTACTGACTTTCAACAACAAAGCTTATTACAATATATCATTTTATGTTTAGAAAGATGAACTATTTATAATTTTTTTTAACAACAGTTGATGAATCTTACTTCTGTTTAATAAAATATTTAAAAGACCCTAATATTTACTTTAATAATTTATAAGTTAGGATCAGTGTTGGCTTCAATTTCAAGTGTGGTGTTATTAGTGGTGATGATAAAATACTGGCATTGCTATCTGTAATTCCATAACTGACACCTAAAAGGAACTTTAACATTGATGAAGAACTTGAGACTGAGTGCCTTGATCACTATAAGGAAAAGATGGTTAGATTGTGAGAAAATCCTACTTAGTCTTGATATATGATACTAATTGTCATGATCATTCAGTTGCATATTCTTGCATTTTGCTTGGAACTTCATATTTATTTCATTCTTAATACTTTATGTCCTCACTACAAGGTAACAGTCTTGGAGAGTATTTTATAGGGATGCCTTATGGCATGGAAATTTATTTACTACTACATACAAGGTGATGGAATGATGAGAAGCAAGAAGAATTTAATTTTGCAAATAATTTTAGAATTTTAATATATTTATTTTTAGGTTTTAAGAACATTGATACATTTTTGCATTTGCATAAGAAAAAATTATCATGTTCTATGTTATATGGATTGGACAAATCTTGTGTGTCTTTTTTTATATTTTATGTTTTTTATAAGCTTACCTGTGGACTTGTAATTATGTTCACATTTGTGATATAATTGTAAATTACATTACTATTTGGTCTAACTTCTAGTCCCTCCAACATGAATTGTCTCCTTTATATTTTTTCCAATTGTAGGCATGTGTTGTTTTATTTATAATATTGTGCTATCTGTTGGTCAATATACTTAGAGGCAATATGAACAATGGTTGCTTACTGCTTATTTAGAACTATATGATTTGGTACTACTATTGTGGCTCATGGGAATCAAAGGTTTGAGAAAATGATGTTCATCAGGCTGCTTTTGTCCTAGAATAGGATAGTATGTTTCATGTGTTGTTTTCTAAATTTTTTAAGAACTAATGTCTATGTTCCATTTATAAAGAGACCCTTTTGGGTAAGAGACTACTTTCTTATTATGGTCAAAAGAGTATGTACACTACTGGGGCTCTACCTTTTGCATCGAAGGAGTTTATGATAACACTAATTGATGCAAAGGAATCAAACAACGGTCCAAGGTACTTGGCCAAATATAAAAAGGGAGGAAAATGCAAATTTTTGTTGGAGTTTTTTTCATGCATATCATAATTAACGTTAGAAAAATCCAAAATTAATATTGTAAGTGATACAACTTTAAACTACAAATTAAAGTGATAAAACAAACGTCAATGTAACTATTGGACAGTGGTTAGATTCAATCTTGGAGCATCTACAAGTCTTTTTGTTGTCATTTAATGTTTTGTTTATTTATGATTATTTCCTCACACATAATTAGAAGAAAATTAGGCATCGATAAGATTTACAAATAAATTTATGTAGGAATATCTTGTGATGAAGGCAATTCCTTTTAAAAACTGTAAAAACAACTTGATCATGATTTATTAGAGCTTTATTATAGAATTATTACTACTTCCTTGGGACTGTATTTATTGCATCTACAATGGTATCCCACCTCTACTTTCATTTATTTTACACACTCAATATGTTGTTACCGAACCTCCTTTAAGGCTAATCCATTGGTTCTATAGAGATCACTTCTTTGAACAACAAGTCAGGGTGTGGAAAACAAAATGGTAGGACTCTTAAAAGTGATTTTTTTTTTATCCCTACTTTTCAGCTTCTTGTTTATCTCTACTTTGACATTATTGTTTATTATGTTGCAAGTGATCATTATGACACAAATCATGATTTTAGAAAGTGATGATATCAATTACAACTAACAAGTGGTACTAATTGTGATCAGTTCTATAATTTATTCCCCCTTTCAATTGGCCAATTTGACTTAACTATCATAAATTTGTGCATCTGGTTGCTCATTTGGGCTTTAAGGAGAGTATGATCAAGTGGAAACATATAGAAGGCATCATTGTATTTGTATTCCTTAATTGATCCTTCTTAGATCATCTCCCTAATGGGAGAAGGTTTGGTCCTTGCAAGAATTTATTTTTGACCAGGTGAGGGGATGTTTTCCTTTACTGCTTAACTAATATCATCTTTCCATGCTCAGTTGTTGCCACTTAAAGTAAATATTAAATACTTATGCTCTTCTATTTGAGTTGAATTTATATTTCTATATGGTATTGGATACTTAGCCATATTCTCTATAAAATTGGGGCTAAGCCTTGAATTGATGGTAAAATTTATTGGGTACCATCCTCTTCATCCAACATGGATAGCTCAATCAACCTTAGATTCTCCATATTGAAAATTGAGTGCATGTGCATATGCAAGCAAATCTAACTTGAACTCATTTATTCTTATAAAGTGCAATATCTCAAAGATACCATACTTCTTACCTTGTGCTTGAAGAACATCTTCCCTTAAATACAACCATACTAGATCTCAAACCAAAAAAATAATATATTTTGATGTCATTCATATCTAGATTTACATTTCTGTTGTGACTTCATGAGTTGGTTGTGTGCTTTCAGTTATAATTATCTAATGCCCTCCACAAATATTGTACTTTTAATATTTTTTGAACCAATTTTTTTTATGGGAGTACCTTGTTGCTAACAGTTTACATCAAACAGTTTTTGAGTCAAGCAATCAACACAGATCAATTTATATCACAATCTTTAATGTTATGCATAGTCTGATTATAGGATTCACATGTTGAGCTTTTATCCCAAGTCTTGAAATTCTTCATATTATATTTTCTCAATAATTGCATCAATTTTTGATTCACTACTTTGGTTTGTCCATCAATTTGTGGTTGGAATGCAGTTGTATGTCCCACTTTCATATCTATTTTACCTTACAATGTGGTCCAAAAAAACTCCAAGTATCATGAATCCTTACTAAAAACCATGGATTTTGGATGCCTAAAGTGCATCATACATTGGATAAAAATAATAGTGTTGTGTTGCTTATTTTTTAAGATAGTTTTCTTATATAAAATCAACACACACGTTTTACTAAAATAATCCACCACCACAAATAACATCTTTTGATGCCATTCATATCTAGATTTGCATTTCTATTGTGACTTCATGATTTGGTTGTGTGCTTTCAGTTATAATTATTTGATTTCCTCTAAAATATAGTACTCTTAATGGTTTTTGAACCAATAATTTTTATGGAAGTACCTTGTTGCTAACAATTTATATCAAACAGTTGTTGAGTCAAGAAATCAGCACGTCTCAATTAAAGATAGTTTTCCTATATAAAATCAACACACTCATTTTTTTATATTTTTTTAGGGTGGTACCATAAGAGGGTGGTTTATAACCGCCCTCCTAGGCTCTAAGAGGATAGTTATGAACCCCCCTCTTAGGCCTAATAGGTCTTAACCCTAAGAGAGTGGTTAATAACCACCCTATTAGTCATAATATGGCGGTTCACAACCGCCCTCGTAGCCCTAAGAGGGTGTTTTTTAACCATCATATTAGACCCTAACAGGGAAATTATTTGAGGTATTATTTATTTGTCATCAAATATCATAGAATTTTTATGATACCCTCATAGATAGTGGTTGAATAGCCACCTTTAAGATCTTTAAGGGAGGTTTATAAATGTCGTTAAATCCCTTCTTGCTGTAGTGTGAGGTTCTAGTGAAGGCTTTGATCCACCTACTTTCATAACATTAACCTCATTCACCCAACAATGCCATTGTAACCAAAGGACCCATCATTTTCATCCCATCATAACCCCTAGTCTAGAAGGATATAAACTCATTAAAGCCCCCAGAGCCACCAATTGAATGGAAAAATTTATCAACATCAGGACTTGAGGTCCTACCATAATACATCGATGAAGGTCCAATCACTCCACTAGAGAACCTACAAGAGATAGTCTTCAGGTATCATATACACAATGTCATCAAAAAGGACATAACACTCAAGTTATCGGTGGCATTACTCTAATGGAAGGACCATCAGGATTTTGAATCCCTCCCTCTTGAATCCATCACTAAATGAGATCAACTGGCCACTCTCCTCATAACAGGTTTGAAATGGAGGCAACCATGGAGGAGAACTAGGGTCAACTAGAAGTACCAACTCCAACACCCCCACCTATAGCTTCTAATGAGGTATCACTTTGATACAGATCTTGAACCAATAACAACCATATACTTGGTTGTACCCAACCCTAAAGGATTCTAAATTGATGGCTTGCATCTAATCCAGGGAGATAATTCAAGCATGATTGGTCATCTTTCTTATCCAAAATAAAATGGATCAATTGGCCAATATTGTAGGAACAACAAATACCAAAAGTTATGAAGCCAAGGAGGTAGAGGTAGCATATAATCCACCACATAATCTATTTCCAAGCCAAAATTAATACCATAGCAACTACTAGGTAGTGGAGATAGTGAATTTAAATCCTTCTAGTGTGTTTGAGCAAGCACGCATTAACACTCATAGAACCTATAAAGGGATCCCCTCCACCTCTAAATGCATTAGGGAGATAAACAATCTGAGTTGCAGGAGGAAGTTGTACTCTAACCATGTTAGTAACAAATATGGAGTCAACGTTGGAATTGGCCCATCTATATTGAGGGCATTTCTTATCCCCAATACTAGCCTATCTAAGCCATGGAAGTTGCTCAAAAATCCTACTTCCATGAAAGTAAACATACTTCCCCCAAAAAATTATAAGAATAGGAAGAAGGGATGAAAGGCTCAGGCGAAAGGTTAATGGGGCCTTATTTGACTCTATGTCCAATGTATTAAAGCCACCCTTAACCAAAGTATATATGTATTATAGTTTTGATTTTGTTGTAGGCATGTACAAACATTTAAAGGTAATCCTAAACATTATAAAATTATAGGTTGGCCATAGAAACTCCCACCTTAACTTTCCTCCCCACCTTATCTTTTCAAATCAACTTTGTTTCCAATAGATAAGGTGATGGCTTATTTGGGTTCCTTATCCTCATCAAGTTGAGGATCCCCTATGAGTCACCAAAACTATTAGGACTAAGTTTTGGAGGCAAAACTTGGTAGAAGACTGAATCACTCAAGGACTAGATGAAGGCTCAAGTTGGACAAAATGAACTAGAGCTTTGAAGAAGGGTGTAGACCATGACAAATACAAAATCTTTGATGGATGGACCTCCCTCAACAAAACTTGTAATCAAAATTTTGATAAAAATTACAAGGCTTCATTATATATCAATATTGAAACAAAGGTTTGGCCTAGGGACACCTAACTATATCAAGAAATTGAATACATCCGGCCAATGTTGACCACAAGAACAATGAGATAAAGCAAGAGGAAAATACTACCATGAGGAATGTTAGTCAGACCAAGGGATGATTGATTTTGGTCACAATACTCTCAATTCTCATAAATGGTGCAAAGGTGTATAGTTCCTCGAATGTACAAACTTTTCTTTGTAAGGAGGTACTATATTCAAGATATTATCATGAGACCTCCATAGGAGTGGCTACGGATTTGGGAACATTAATAGTAGGGGATATCCATAGAAAATATCCTACATGGGCAACATGATCTCATCTCCAGCAACTCCAGATCCAAACAACCTTAGGATTGCACATTGTCATTATAGAGTACCATAGGCAAGAGTTTTTAGAGCCAAAATTTTGAATTTAAAACGGGAAATGCCCATGTATTTTGTATAAATATGTATTCTTTGTCTTATTGTAATATATTGAAAGACATTCATCCTTTTAAGGGGTGCTTTCTTTCATTCTCCTTCATTCTTTGCTTGTATTGAACCTTGCATGGCCTATTGGGTACTTTTCAAACCTCTTCCCTCTGCATTTATGTAACTCAAAATTTGCATTAATAAGAATCTATGACTCTTTACAATATCTCTATCCTAGTTTTGGTGTGGGTGTTATGCTTCTACTACATGTTCTCGATAAGGTCCTATGTTCCTTGTGTACTATCAACCATTACACATGTGTTCACTTAAACCTGTCGGGGAACCGAGGGTTCTTATTATTTTCTTTTGGTGCATCGCCACCCTTAGGCTATGGTAGGTAGTTTATGTTTCTCACAATTTACTACTTTTCTTTACTTTCTTGCATTTACTGCTTTCTCGCAATTTGCTTTATGTTCTCTTCCCCCTTTTCCCCTTGAAGCAGCCTAGGCTAGGAGTAGCTTAGCATAGCAAGAGGAATTACGAGCACCAATGAAGACATCCAAAAGCAAGGAATTGGCCTTGGATAAAAAAAACCCTAAAGGCCATCCAATGGGAGTCACATCCCATGCTCTCTTAAATATTTCAGAACTGATACCCATATACGAGGTGTAGGGCACCAAACGCACTTCCTCAACAAAGGTGTTGATAGATGTTGAAACTGCAACCACACGATCACAATGCTCAAAAAGCGCAAGGGATCACTCCTAGACCCCAATAATTACAAAAGATACTTTCACAAAATTAATTTTGTCAGAAAGGACATGGTATTTGTCCAATCATCACCAATATTTATGTTAGAAAGGATATGGTATTTTTTCAATCATCACCAATATTTATGTTAGACTAAATGAAAAATTCTCTATCAATGCTATACGCAGAGTGGAACCTTTATCAGATAGAAAATAAACTAGACTATTTTATGTGCTCAAATGGCACTTTACTTGAAGACTACAATTAAGATTTAAAAGTTGTGCATTTAATATTTTAGCAGATTTCATGAGTTTTGACTTGTGAATGGTTATGAAAAAGGAAGATTAGTTGATTTTTTTTGTTACATAGGAAGTTGGTGATAATTACATTATTTTTAATAAATGATAAGCATAAGGTTCAAACTACATTTGTGTGAAGAAGACCACCGTTAGTTCCGTATTCATATTATCATCGTCGGTCTAACACTTACTCAAAAGATTCAAATCAGACTACCACGTTTGCATGAAGAAGACTGCACTCAAAAGATTCAGATCAAACTACTACCTTTATGAATAGAATTCCTCCATAAACCTAAATGTCTTCTTAATAAATGTCTAACCAAAATATGTCTTCTTAATAAGATTGCCTCCATAATTTGAACCTAAATGTCTTCTTAATAAATGTCTAACCAAAAGATGTCTTCTTAATAAATGTCTGAGCATACAAATACTTACCAATCCTACTTAACCCTCTAAAAATAATTATAGTTAATATTTCTTGGTATTCAATTTGCACTTATACATTTGGATGATATAATGATATTGGTACACCTTACACGAGCACGCTCTTTCAGTCCAAAAGCGTGAACAATGATTGAGAAGACATCGTCATAGGTTTAATAGTCTGGTTTTAGATATTCAAAAGCAAGCCGCTTTATTATAACACCCAACTAAGGATTCGAGTACATGTCGTGTTATGCTTGACACACTTTATACTAAAGCACGAATATCCAACGACAGCATCACAACCCCATATATATATATAGCACAAACAAACTGATTCGAACACACTGCAGCTACTGGATGTAAAGAGCATTAGGCCACAGCCTTCCTTCTAACAATTCCCTCCAACGACCAACTTGGAGACAATCGAATTCCACTGTAATTATTTTGCCGACTGTGTGTAGGGCCGCTGTGAAATTACTATTCCAGTCTTCTTCTACGAATTGCTGATCTTACTGGAGCTTGCCTGCCGCCGGGAATGTTTCTAAAAGATGTTCCTAATTTTTTTAAGCCGGATTTTGCTCTATATTGGTGATTTTTATACGTGAGTGACATTTCTTTATGCAGACAGAATCAAGTTGAACTTTAAACAATAACAGTCAATTCATACAAAGTTAACAGTAGTCAACCAAGTGGGATTTTGATGGGAACATTCTCGGACCGTTCCAACCTGCCACCCTTTTTCACACGATGGAACATTGCCACTCTAAATGTTAAAATAATAATGATGATGAGAAATGTGTGGGCATACAGGGTGTAGGCAATAGTAGTATCTGGGACAGACTTCAAATATACAGAAGTATCACTTAACCTTTCGGTGGACTTTGAATGGATTTTAAATAATATTCATGCCCACGGGTGTTAAATAGGGATAAATGGTAACGTGCCTTTGACTGTCTGATCATTTTGTATGGCCACACAAACCTCGTTCACATTAGGTAGAATTCACAAGGCTGAAGAGCTATGGGAATGCCCTAGTTCACATTAGGTAGAATTCAATGGGCTGAGGAGCTAAGGGAGTGCTCTGATTGCATGGCAATAAGGACGTGCAAAGTCGAATCAATTCTAAGAAAATCAAACCCTTGTCATCGCAAATATCCAGACAATCCTATGCTTTCTCCCATGCTTAAATAAGTCCAATTAATTCTAAGAGTAAATTTCAAAGGACCGCACATCTACTTTTCTCACAACGGCTGACATCTAGTTTAAACAAAGTGCCTTTCTTTTTTTCTTTTGCAAGCACTAGTGCATGCAAGCACTAGTGCAGCTCTGGTGAGCTTGCATCCTTCATTTGAGAAGATAATAATTACTTTTTTTTTTTGCAAATACTTAACTTTTTCACCTGAATCCTTCATAGGAATTGTACCTTCGTCTTTTACATCACAAAAGGCATTATCACCCATATAAACGTTTACACCATTTACCTCTTTATAGTTGGCAAACCACTCACAGTGTGGTGTCATGTGGAAAGAAGCTCTTGAATATATGATCAAGTCTTTAGGACACTCTTCAATTGATAGACAAGAAGAAACAAGAAACATGGAGGATTTTTCATCTACAACTTCATCAATCGTCTCTTCTTCTATTATCTTTTCATTCTTCTTCTTCAACAAGGGAAAATGAAATATGATATGCCCCTTTTTGTGACAATAATAGCATTCAACATTGCTAAAAATTTTCTTTCCTATGTTGGATGATCTATCTCTACCTCTAGACTTGCTTCTCCCATTGTATTTGTCCTTTCCTCTTTCTTTTGAGCATCCACGTGTTAAATAGGCCTCTAGAGAAGATGTTTTACCAGCATATATCCTTCTTGTCTCCTCATTCAACAATTGGCTAACCGCCGACTCCATTTGCAACTAGTCAAAAGCAATACTTATGGTAGTAATAAGATTATCCCATGAGTTTGACATACTGATTAACAATTCCATACATTGATCCTCATCACTCCATTTATCACCAATGGATTTTAGCTACTTCATTAGCATATTAAAATCATTCAAGTGGTCTGAGAAATCACCATTCTCTTTTATCTTGAGATTTTCCAACTTCTTTCATAACATTAACTTGTTTACTATTGACTTGGAAGAGTAGATGCTTTCCAATGTTTTCCACATTCTTGAGCAGACTATGCTTCTATCACATTTAAAATCATAGATTCTGCTAAACTTATTCTAATAAGGGTCGTTACTTTCTATTAAACTCCTCTTGTGCCATCTCAGTGGGCTTTCTAGTGATTGCAACCCAGAAATTTCTTTCCACCAGTAAGTCCTCCATTTTGATCTTCCACAATGTGAAGTTTGATCTATTGAACTTCTAAATCTCCAATATATTGCTCATTTTCTACGAATTGTTCTCTTCTTCCACTCAAACTATAAAATAATGTTCTCACTCTCAGAAGCACTCCAAAATAATGTGTCTTTCTTCTTTCCTTTTGCAAGTACTAGTGCACCTTTGGTAAGCTTGCAACCTTCATCTGAGAAGGTAATAGTTACTCCTATTTCCGTTAGTTGTCCAATTAAGAGAAGATTTCTTCTCAACTGAGAGACATAGCTAGCTCTTTTTAAATACTTGACTTTTCCACCTAAATCCTTCACAAGAATTATACCTTCTCCTTCTACATCACAAAAGGTATTATCACCCATATAAACTTTTATACCATTTACCTCTTTATAATTGATAAACCACTCACAATGTGGTGTCATGTGGAAAGAAGCTCTTGAATCTATAATCTAGTCTTTAGGACACCCTTCAATTGATAGAAAAGAAGAAACAAGAAACATGGAGGAGTTTTCATTTATAACTTTATCAGTTATCTCTTTTTATATTGCCTTTATATTCTTCTGCTTCAACAAGGGACAATGAAACTTGATATGCCCCTTTTTGTGATAGTGGTAGCATTTCACATTGCTAAATATTTTCTTTCCTATGTTGGACTATTTATCTCTACCTCTAGACTTACTTCTCCCATTGGATATATCTTTTCCTCTTACTTATCCCATTGGATATATCTTTTCCTCTTTCTTTTAAGCATCCATATGCTAAATAGACCTCTAGAGTAGATGCTTCACCAATAGATATCCTTCTTGTCTCCTCATTCAACAACTCTCTAACCACTACTTCCATCTACAACTTGTTAGAAGTAGCACTTATGGTAGCAATAAGATTCTCCCATAAGTTTGAAATACTCATTAATAGTACCAAACATTGATCCTCATCACTCCATTTATCACCAATGGAATTTAGTTGCTTCATTAGCATATTAAAATCATTCAAGTGTTTTGATAACTTACCATTCTTCTTCATCTTAAGATTTGCCAACTTCTTCTGCAACATTAACTTGTTAACTATTGACTTGGAAGCATAGATGTTCTCCAATGTTTTCCACATATATTGAGTAGACTATGCTTCTGTCATGTTTAAAATCATAGAGTCTACTAAAATCGGTATAATAAAGGTCATTGCTTTTCTATCCAACTTATTAAACTCCTCTTGTGTCATCCCAGTGGGCTTTCAAATGAATGCAACCCACAAGTCACTTTCCACAAGTAAGTCCTCCATTTTGATATTTAACAATGTAAAGTTCGATCCATTGAACTTCTCAATCTCTAGTTTGCTGCTCATTTTCTACAAATCGTTCTCTTCTCCCACTCAAACTATGAAACAATGCACTAGCCCTCAAGAGCACTCCAAAATAAAGATTCAGTAACCAATGTTGTAGAGAGGGAGACCACAATTCACTACCAAAGCATATACAACTACCTCTCTTCTACTATAGTGCTATGATATCATGAAAAGAAAAATATAACATATGCTAAAACAGACATAGAATAAAAACTACAAGAAAAAACATGAACAACAAATAAAAGGAGGACTCAATATTTTTAGAAAAATATATATTTATTTAGAGGAACTCTCCAATGCTATGTTACATACATGCAACTCTCTTTTTATAATCATAAAATGGGAGGGTTTCTAATTTTCCCACCCAAATAATATTCTAGAATCTTCTACGGCTTACTAGTCTTCTAGAATCTTCCAAGTCATACCAAAAAATATGAAGTCTACAAAAAGGGGATTTTGTGAACTTTCCAGAATATTCCATCATTAAATAGGAAAATCATGCAACACCTGCACATTGTAATAGTTTGCAGACCATATAAAATCATTGTGGCCTCTTGGAGTATCTATGAGGACTAGTAATAACACTGTTGTGCTGAGTAGAGTAGATTGATTGTATTTGAGTGGCTTTTGCTTAATTTTTATTGATGATGTTGTAGTAAGAGATGGGTCTTTACAATCTATATAATATTATCTCTAAATTTATCATTTGTTAAATGGGAGAATCATCACGCTCTTTACATGTATTGTTTGAAGATCCAAAATCACTGAGTCAGCAAAAAATCAAGGAAAGAAGGTAATAGGGTAAGTAGGGTAGAAATTTAATGAAAGAAGGTAATAGGGCAAGTAGGGCAAAAAATCAAAGAAAGAAGGTAACAGGATAAGTAAGGTTTGATCTAGATTAAAGTGTTTAATAAAATATTGTCTTACTTTAAGGCACTTAATAGAAAGGATATAGAATAAAAAAAGAAGTTTATTGTTGTTTTGTGGATTTAAAAGGTTTTTGACATAGTACCTACAGGTAAATTATAGAAAAAATTGTAATGCAATGCATTTAATAGAGAGGATATGGAAAGAAAAATGAGAATTTCATTGTTGTTTTATGGACTTTAAAAAATATTTTGAAATAATACTTAAATTATAGAAAAGAATAGAATAAATTAACATAGAAACCAATTATAGACCAACTTAGGCACCTAGTAGAGAGGATATGGAATAAAAATGAGAAGTTTATTGTTGTTTTATGGACTTAAAAATGCTTTTGACATAGCACCTAAAGGTAAATCATAGAAAATAATGTAATGCACCTAATAGAGAGGATATGGAGTAAAAAAATAGAAGTTTATTGTTATTTTGTGGACTTTTAAAAAAATGACATAGTACTTAAAGAAAAGAATAGAAGAAATCAGTGTACCAACCAATTACAAAGCAGTTGAACACAAACTTTATAAGTAGGTGGTGGCAAAAATTAAAACTCTAGAAGGACAATCAGAGTGTTTTGGGAGTGATATCAAAAACAAAGTTGTCCATTGTCACCTACTTTATTTAGCCTTTACATTGACAAATTGGAGGAATGGGTAGAAAGGATGGGATAAGAGGGAATACAATTGGCTAATTATATAGTGAAAATTCTTCTCTATGTCAATGACCTCATATTGATTGGAAAGACACTTGAAATTTTAAAAGAACATCTAAAATATTTAGAGCATTTTTGTAAAGACATTGGAATGCATGTAATACTAGCAAGGCTAAAATTATGGCATTCTCTACTTAAAAAGAGCAAAAAGAACCATATACTCTATTTGAAGAAAATCCTTTAGATATAGTTATAGAATACAAATACCTTAGCTTAGATTTTCAAAGCAAACTCAATTGGGAAATATGAAAAATAAAATAAATACAAGCAGTATGGAGGGCACTCTACTCATTGTTAAATAGGAGCAAAAAAGTAGAGTTATGGGGTTGGAAAACTATTAGGGGCATTTTTGGGTTATTAGTTATTCCAGTGGTGCTATATAGGTGTGAGGTGTGGGATAGTAATATAACATATTTTAAATGGAGACAAATAGAAAGAATTTAAAAACAATTACTTACTTAAAATTTTAGAATTAATGTACCTATCCCATATGAGAATTTACTTACTAAAACAAGGACTTTTCCACTAGAAGCAGAATTTATAGTAACACTATTGGGGCACCTAAAGAAAATACAAATAATGGAAGATAGCAGGTTTCCAAAATAGGTGATCAAAGAAACACTTAATAGAATAAAAGACACATGGATAAAATAAAATAACAAATGGATGGACAAATAGAGCATTAAATTTTATGAGGTCCTAAACTCCAACAAATAAGTTAAATAATATGTCAAAAAAAAATTCAACTTGTCAAGTAGACTAAAAATTCAAGAAGGAAAAAATAGTTGAACATCAATGATTTCAACCAAAACTATGAACACAACCAAAATAAGTACAAATATGCAAAGATCAAATAGAAGGAAAAATAACTTATAGGTCAAATAAGATCTAGTTCACACCATCTCAGATGCAAAATTGGGAGATGGACAATTCCTTAATATATGGTTAGAACGAATATATGTCTTTTGTATGGTAGGAGTAGTGAAGATTGAAATACATTTTGTTATAGAATGTGAAGCTTGCAAGGTCATAAGGATTGCATATGAGGACACTCTAAAACAAAAATCACTAATGGAACTTTTTGAAGAATTAACAGTAGAAAAAATAGGAAAACTTCTCATCAAAATCAACAATAAAAGAAACACACTCCAAAATATGATAAGAGGATGTTAAGATTTTTTACTTTGTCAAACAATTTTTTTTCTTGGATGTAGTTAAACATTGAACTCTGAATAGGAGGTCCAAGGTTTGATTTCAAAAGGGAGTAGGGTTGTACACCATACCCCATCTTGTATTAAATATCGTTGTCCCATAGATTTTTTGATCTTGTGGACGTAATTAAAATCATCTCATTTCCAACTATACTCCTACCCAAGAGATACATAGAGCAAAATATCCAATTGAAAATAGATGTCCCTTTTTTAATTTGAAATTGTATTGAAAAATCATAATAACTTGAGTACATAAGTGTTATGTCTAGTTGTGATTGAAGCAAAGGATTGCTCAAGTGAATCACTATTTATTATAGTTTAGCCATTATTATGGTTTAACAAAATGGTACATATAATATAAATATAGACTAATGAACATTTAAAAAAACTATCATTAAATTATGTTATTGTTGGGTATAAATGGACAATATCTTTCATCATTTGTAAATAATTAGGTATCAACTTATGTTTAAAGTTATTAAAAAAATGACATTTAGGAGAAGGATATAGGCATGATAGACTTCAATACAAATAAATATCTTCAATATGAATGGTTATCCATTCTTTATGCAATGAATGATATTCTAATTCATATATTGAATATTTTGTTCTTATGCATTTAAATGATATTTTGATATTTACTAAAATTTGGAATTAGCTCATGTCAATTTGAAGAAGTAAAAGTTAAAAAATCAAAGATTTATGTATCTTAGTTTTATTATAGGTGGAGTTGAGTTGAAAATTTGATCCAATGAAGGTTGATGTAGTCTTAAAATATTTATACCCATAAGAGGTCGCCCTTATAAAGCAGAAAATATCATGTGAGAGCATTGAATAGGTGTATTTTTATTATGTATAGGGTTTTTATTGGTATAGTAAATAAGGAATAGCATTATTAAAGGAGGTCTAAAAAATAAGAGGAAGAAATGTCAAAATTTAAAAAGAAAAGGTAATATTTTTTAGATATGTTTGCACAAGTTTTCATTATGTTATAATAAGTGAAACCCCATGCCTAAACCCAATAATGTCATTGAAGTGAGAAGTTTTCGTGTATCAATATAATTCTTGAGAAAATTCATGTGTTATTTTTTAACTATTTATACACCCTTTCATGCATTATCTTTAAAGGAAAGTATTTTCAAGACAAAGTAGGATTATATCCAAGCATTTGCATATATAATTATAAAATTAGACATGCAATGATGACAGTATTTTTTAATTGACAACAACTATTTCAGATATAAATTGATTCATATAATTTCATTTTGTGTGCTATGATTATAGGTAAAAAACCATGTTAATCTAAGTTGTTTTATAATATTGTTCAAAATTATCCTACAAATGACAAATAATTACATGCATTGTTATTATCCATGAAAAAGTGGAAGTATTATCTCATGGAAAAGAGATAACTTTTCATATATATCATCAACCTATGTAGAACCTTTAGAACCAAGTGAGTGACAATAGTCTATGCATTTTGAATGTATGGGATTTTTCCAATAATTTTAAAATTTTACTTATTAAAAATGTCTTGATAATAGAATCAACAGTTTATTATGCAGATATCTCAATTATATAATAAGTATTGCTATATAGGTAGATATATTTATACATTATGAGTTTTTCAAATAATATGATCAAGATTAAGATAATTGATAGGTTTATTAATAGCTAATATGTTTAACACTTGTAAACAAAGATATTTGGTTGATTATCAAATTTTTGATGAGTTACTTGAGAAGTTGGAAAATTTTACATTCTCACTAGGATCTTGTAATGACCCATCACCCCCCTACCTTATTTAAAGAATATTAATTGATATTGGGGATCAATTAATGCCTAATGAAAATGGCATAGACCCTAAAGAATCCTACAAAAATTCTAATAAAAGAATTTTTTTGAGGGATAGGAAAATATTAATTATATTTTGGAGAAGATAATTAATTAGAAACTAATTATGAGGTCTTGAGAAAGATAAATTTGAGGAATTATCTTTTGCAAAATTATAACAATATAGTAAATTATGCTTACTTAGTGGACCCAATTTAGATGGGACTTAAAAGGACTATAGGATTTTTAAATATTTGGGAATTACCCATATGGCTTCCCTATATTGGTGGAAACTAAAAGGAAGATTTCTTATCCTATCAATAATAGTTCTAGCTTTATATCAATTCTATGCCTTAACAGTATTAGTTTTATATTTGTTCCCATGAGAAAGGACACAAAACAAAAATAAGGACACTCACCTTATCTCTAGTGGACCCTTTTTATACTTTTGGTTATACTACACAAGACATGATGAGTCATAATGGGTCCAAGGCATATTTTTATTATTATTATAATGTGGCCATTATTTGGCCTATGGGTGGAGACGTGTCTTATAAACAGAGGTCATTTTGTGAAGAAAAACTAACTAGGAAAATCTGGAGTGGCCTAGGGCGTATGCTCTCCACTTCGGTTGATCAAAAACCAAAAGGCTAAAGGATTTCCTAGTCATAGAAGGACTCTCAAAGATTAGGAGGCTAATAAGGGGAATATGGAGGTCAGATCTTGGATGAGCTTGGATAGGAAGTCCACTCGAGAGGTAAGGTGAAAGACATGGAGATTCAGATTGAATCTACCCTACACCCTATTTGATTTGATAGGATCTATTATTTAAACATTGATGTTTAGGATCATAATTCTATTAATATTCCTATCGCTACACCCTATTTGATTTGATACAATCTATTATTTAAACATTGATGTTTAGGATCATAATTCTATTAATATTTCTATCGCTCTTGTTTTGAATCTCTAATATTCTAATGATGGTTCAGTCAATGTTAATAATGATAAGTGTATTAAATATTCTGTAAAAGAGAGTAATCATTGAATATGCTCTAAATTTAACTATGGGTTATAAAATAGCAAAATATCAATTGATAGACTACAATGGTGCCTTGACCATCAATGGTGCTTCTACAACCACCGCCTGGTGGCTACTCTCATATTAGTTTGCAAACATTCTTGTATGGCATTTCCTTCAACTATGAGGTGTATGTGGAATATCTACTCTATAGATGACTCAAACTCTATGTAGCTCATTTACACTTGGTAAAGTGACAGGGTCGATTGAGGAAGTCTTAGAAAGGATATCATTCCAAAAGAAGACATATTTCACTCTTTGAAAAGAACCTCCTGCATTCGATTTATTTAAAAAAAAAATAGCCTTCTATGACCTCTGATTGATGGTGAGATTCTTGTTGTTAAGCAAAACTAGGGTAAAACACCCTAGATTAACCTAGACCTTTCAAAAATATTGTAAAGCAATGATTCATTGATTAGGTTGTGCTATTCTAACCCAATTCGGATATTCCTACGCACGACCCCTATGAATAACTGAGTAAATTTTAAGATTATGCTTTGGATGGGCCTCGAAGACACTTCTTCATTTAATTCTATTAATTGGAATATTGTTAAGCTTTTAGGTGACCCTATCAGTCGTAGGCTCCCCTATCTATGTAAATGAATTCCTCCTTCCATTCTCTCCTATGCGAATAAAGGATAAGTTCTAGCATGGTTTTTATTTCATAAATTAGATTCACGATACCTATTCTCGGATATCTATATAATGAAATTGGGGCTCATATCCCTTCATCCCCTATGTAAGGTATATAATATACAAATCCAATCCACCACCTATTAGTGCCATTGTTTGTGATAGATGAGTTTTCAATACCCAATCCCCTAGTAGATGATGAGGACGCAATCACCATGTCTCAATTGAACTGGTTCACTCTACCTTGAAGCCTAAATCCCTGCACACTTGATCTAGTACCTTTCGTTAGGGTTTCTTGAGTATCATGTTGTCTCAATGGGAGGCTCTCAAGTTAAGACACAATGCATATCTCAAAGCGTATGCAGATCTCAAAACATAGCACTTTTGAGCGATTTGAGAACTCTGATCTGTGCTTAGCTGTACAAGCTAGGATTTAATATTGGTTATGATAATCATATTTTTGATAGGACTGATATTAATCATCCATGGTTTGAGCTAGAATCGACTACGAATAATTAACCCTATTATACCATAATCCCCAATTAACTTGCTCCTTTATAATTGGACACCTTGAATATCCGGGCCAATCAGTGTTATGGTCGCTAGGGAGAAAGTGATTGTTTGGAGGAAAATTAATTGAATATTTGGGAAAGAGATTTTAGATTAAGGGATTGATTATTTGTGGTAGTAAATAACCCTCTCCAAATACTTTGGAGGTAAAACTATCAAATGTAGAACCTTTAATTAAGAGTAAGTTATCAAGAGTTGAGGGAAAGAGTTCCCTCTTCTTTTTATTTTATATAAAACATTGTGAATAGAAGTAATTACTTTCACAATATAATAGAATAGTTTAATGAAATTAGAAGAATTCATTCTATTGGAAGGTGTATAGATTTCTCACAAGACACCTTTTTGATTTGGAAACTTGGTTAGATGTGGTACTCTAACTATATACAATGTAGAAGTAAGTTGTAATTAAAAGAAAGAATGGTAAAGGAGACCCATTCTAGAAGGGATTTAGAGATCCTTTCTTGAATTCTAATTCTTGAGGGAACCATGGAGTTTCCCTCGTAGACTCGAATTTTAATACTATTCCAATGAAGCATTTCATAAGTTAGATACAAATATTAGACTATTCTATGTTGGAATGGTTTGGAAGAAGAGACTATATGACTCGTTATTTTGTATCAATAGTTGGAAAGAATCTATGAGGAATATTCTTAATTTTGTTTAATAATTGAAGGAAGAATTGTGTGATTCCTTATTGGTAAAGTGAACTGGGTAAAAGGATTCATGAGAATCCTTTATGTTTTGTACTTGAAACAAATAATTTTATGAAATGCGAAGGAGTATTTTTGGAGGCTGGGTTTATTCCCCATGTGGGTTCCCAGGATAAATCATTGTGTCACTCTATTTTATGGTTTGACGTGTTATTTATTGTTCCTATTGCTTTTACTTAAAAAATAAAATGATATATGTGGATGGGATGGTTAAATGTTTAAATGGAATAGTTATGCATGCTTCTAGATTACTACAATGATTACATTGATTACTATTTATTTAGTAGTTTCATCTATGATGCTAAGAATGTTTGCTTAATTTCTAAAATATTGATGGTTTAATGATATACAATTTTGCCATTTACTTTTTTGATTAAATGGGATAATTATGACTGATGCAACTAGCTAGTTTTACCCTTTGTATTCAATGGTTGTGTGTATTTATGAGATAATCATTAAATAATGTAATTTCTTGCTTAAAAAGACCTCTCATGTGTTGTTTTAGATCTAAGGCTATGATGTAATGAATCTTATCAAAAAAGGACATCATTGATTTATATTCATTTCATAAAATTTCATGATGGTTTAAACTAGAACACATTGGAATTTGGAATGGGATGAACCCCACCAGAAGATAAGTTGGTCTAGAATTGAAAACCAAAACAAACCTTATATTCTAAAGCTAATAAGTTGAGTGTGCATGAGGAGGGGTACTCCCATGATGGACAAGTACTGTCTTTAAATGACTCTTAAGTAGCAAACTGGATACCTAAAGGAAAGAATGGACAAATAAGTCTTAAGATGTTTAAAGTTATATAATCATACTTAAGATGACCTTCCATGGATTCTATGAGTTTAATCATGATGGTGATATTGTTGTCTTAGAGATCCCTTCTAGAAGAAGTGGATCAGATCTAAGATCTATGAATAACCATTGATAAGGTTAGTTCATTATGATGGATTTCCATCATCAAGGCATTCACCTATATACTGGTCTTGGTGGGCCAGGGTGATTTTCCCTTTTATGTGGGATGAAACTTAATCCTTGGCCAGCGTTCTCATACCAGTGGGGTATGAGGGTTTCGTAGAAGTTGATTACTCCTACTCAAAGAGACTCTAATCAAGTCTCAATAGTTCTTGATGCTATATGCATTGATAATTTATAATTCGAATGGAATGGTTCCACCTTATATCATTATTATGTATCTTGCCTTATGAAGGGTGAATATAAAAAAAATAGAGTGGTTGAGTAGTGAAAACAAGGGTTGTTACTGCAACACCCTAAAAATGACTCACATTAATTAAAACTAAGCTAAAAACATTTTGAAAACTCAAAATTGCCACCCCTAATTTGTTACCTCTGTTATTTTACCCGTTATAAGTTGTTTTTAACCTCTATGCAAAATCACATGATTTCATGCAAAATCAGAAGATTTTACACGAAATAAGGTCACCCAATTTTACCCACAATTGAAAAGAACTTGCTTTAGCAAGGCAAAAAAATAATTTGTATCTCCTTGTCTCTTTTTGGGCAACTGCACAATAGTTGCGGAATCAGTTCACCCAATTTTTACCAGGTTAGAAGAAGTTGTAACCTCTTCCATTTATGGACCAATAGCTTACCTGACTCCCTCCTTTTAAATCCAGGCTCCTCACCTCAGATTCCCCCTAGAATTCTCGCATAATTTCATGCCATATTTCTACCTTTTTCACTGTGTTTTTGCAGGTTCAGAGTGTGCATCAATTAGATTTCAACAATATCGGATCACCCGATCGCGATATCATTCTACCCTATTTTGCACAAAAGCACTCGATTTTGCACAAAATCACCCGATTTTTTCCTACAACACACATTATTGCAATTTAGTCGATTGGGGGCATCCAGACCTTAGAGTTTGCATCTCTTTTATCTATCTCTTTTATTTAGAATTAATGTTTCATTTTTATTATTGTTATTATTTTGGATATAAGAGGCATATTTCTTCGTTATTTCATAAATATTTAAGCATTTAGCACAAACATGCATATGAACATCCTTCCATTATTATATTAGGATCATTTCTCATCTTAATTCAGCCCATTCAAATGTAGGTTTCTTTGTGAAATTGTTGTTTTTTGCATCCAATTATAAAACTACAACTTTTAGTCAAGATCGGTTGGTTTTTTACATAATCGGATTACCCGATACTGCCTGATTTTGATCGATATTGCTGGATTTTTTCCGATATTGCCTGCATCAAAAATCAAAATTTTCTTCAGACTTCCAGATACAAGTAAATGTTTTAAATTACTTTTTAAGCATTGCATTACCTATTTAGATTCTATTTTTTGCTTTTGTTGCTTACATATAAATCAAAATTGCATATATATTAGCATAGTTGCATATTGGCCAAACTAGGTGTATGCATGATTTGATAAAAGGAACACATCAAAATAAATCCCAAAACCTAGGCATGGAAACTACCATAAAATGTTTCCTGGTGAACCCACCCAATTCATTGAAAAATCACCATAATAAGGTACAATAAAGTACCTCTATTTCGAGGTATAGACCATTCATTCTCCCATTCTCCTCCAAGGTGTGGATTCATTAGCCTTGAGGAAAGGAGTGCAAGAATTTTTTGGTTACATTATTTGGTGAACCCAACATGAAAGGCTTAGGACCTTATGAAAACGGCATGAAAAAACCTTTAGAAGTTATGGAATGACCGGTCCAATGTGGTCTTGGTTATATTCCTACAAAAATAGAACCATTCCCATATGAAGATGATGATCATCTTATAACATATCAAGAATATATGGAACAACAAGAGCCCCTTAAAAGAATACATACTTGTAATATGTTGACTATGGTTTATCCAAAAATGATTGCTTCTCTGGATGAATGTTTAGAGGGTGATATCTGTCATGATATATCTCTTGATGAAATTTTAAGGAATGAGTTCTTCTTTGATGGATCTATGCCATGTATAGCCCATATTGAAGCTACTACTCCTCAAGAAGAGTTAGCTAAATGCACATTAGAAGAATTGCAAGAAATGGGTGTGTCACCCGCACCACCCAACTTTGAAAGAGATTTAAATATTGTTGTAGAAAATATTTTAAAAATCAATATTGGGATAGACCCTCGCATGGTCAAGATTGGATTAGAGTTAAGTGAAGAAAAACAAAAGCTATATATTGAATTCCTCATAGAATATCCTGATGTCTTTGCTTGGACATATGCAGATATGTCAGGCTTAGATCCTTTTGTAGTTATGCACCATTTAGTAGTGCGCCTTGATGCTAAACCTATAAAACAAAAACTCAGAAAAATGCATCCTAAAGTAGCACTACTAGTTAAAAGTGAGTTAGAAAAGCTTTTGAATGTAAATTTTATACAAGCTATTGACTATGTCGAGTGGATATCAAATTTTGTTCCAATAACTAAGAAATAAGCTACTAAGATTAGGGTTTGCATAGATTTTAGAGATATTAATGTTGCATGCCCTAAAGATGACTTTCCTCTCCCTAATATGGATCAAATCATAGATTTTATAGCTGGGAGTGGAATTTTATCACTTATGGATGGTTTTTTAGGATACAACCAAATTAGAATAGCTCCTGAAGACCAAGCTAAAATAGCCTTTATTACTCCTTGGGGAACATTCTGTTGGAAAGTAATGCCCTTTGGATTAAAGAATGCAGGTGCAACTTATCAGAGAGATATGACATATATTTTTCATGATATGATGTATGATATTTTACATGATTATGTGGATGATATTATAGCTCGTTCAGTAAAAGAATATGATCACATTAATGATTTAAGAAAAGTGTTTGATAGATTAAGAGAATATTTGATATGTTTAAATCTAGACAAGTGTGTATTTGGAGTAAAATCTAGAAAATTATTAGGAGTCATTGTTTCTATACGAGGCATAGAAATAGATCCTCTAAAAATTAAGGCTATTTGTGATATGCCACCCCCTAAAAACATATCATAATTAAGAAGCTTACAAGGAAAATTACAAGCTATTCGTCGCTTCATTGATAAATTGGCAGATAGAACAGAACCTTTTCTTAAATTGCTCAAGAAAAACATTTCCTTTCAATGGGATAAGGAATGTCAAGAATATTTTGATAGTATTAAACAATATCTCCTCAACCCTCCAGTGCTTGTTCTGCCTAGACCGGATTGTCCTTTTATTCTATATATTTTTGCTTCGAAACTTGCACTTGGAGCTATGTTAGCTCAAATTGATGATGAAAAGAAAGAACGAGCTACATATTATATAAGCAAAACTTTAATAAGTTATGAAACCTGATATACTCCATTAGAAAAGCTTTGTCTAACAGTTGTGTTTTCTATGCAAAATTTGTGTCATTATATGCTAAGTCAAAAAACATATGTTATTGCTAAGTCTGATCCATTAAGGTACTTGATGAGTAGACCTTATTTATCCGGATGCACAACTAAGTGGGTTCTTGCTCTTAGCGAGTTTGAACTCATATTTATCGGCCAAAAATCCATAAAAGGCCAAGTTATAGCTGATCAGTTAGCTGCTACGCCTTTAGAGTCTACTCATCCTATGAACATTGAATTTCCTGATGAGTGTCTTAATTTAGAAGAAGATCATTCTGAAACTTGGACATTGTTTTTTGATGGAGCTAGATGTATGAGTGGTGTAGGTGTAGGTATTATATTAATATCTCCTCAAAAGCACCTTATTCCTTTATATTTTAAATTATAGTTTGCTTGTACTAATAATACTATAGAGTATGAGGCTCTAATCCTCGGATTACGAGCTACTTTAGCTTTAAAAATTAAAGTCTTGTTAGTTTTTGGAGATTCTTAGCTCATGATAAATCAAATCAATGAATTTTATCAAACACGATATGAGAAACTTCACCCTTATAAAGAATATGTGCTTAAACTTATATCATTATTTGAGAAAGTAACTTTAGAAGCTATTCCTAGAACTAGCAACTATGTTGTCGATGCTATGGTTACGGTTGCTTCTCTATTGCCTTTGGAGTTGGATGATGAGTATGCTACTATCATTATTCACAAACTCCAAGAACCTACTTCCTCTAAGTCTTACCTAGAGCCATTAGATGTATTTTTGATTAATGAAATTACCCTAGAGCCTTGGTATATAGATATCTTTAATTTTTTGCAGGATGGGACCTTCCCTGAAGGACTAGATAGAAACCAACGTAGGCTATTATGTAAGCGAGTTGTCCGCTTCGTAATTGTTGGTAATACCTTATATAGAAGATCTTTTGAGGGTATCCTGTTAAGATGTCTTAATCTAGAAGAGTCTAAGAAAGCCTTAAGTGAAGCCCATGATGGATCCTGTGGAGGACACTTTAGTGGAAGTGCCATTGCTAAAAATCTCCTTAGAATGGGATATTTTTGGCCTTCCATGGAAAAGGATGCCAATGATTATGTGCGTCATTGTGACAAGTGTCAAAGACATGCTGACCTTGTTCATGCTCCTGCTCAGGAACTCCAAGCCATAGCCTCTCCTTGGCCCTTTTCTAAATGGGGTTTAGACATTATTGGTAAAATTAATCCTATTTCCTCTAATGGTCATAAATTCATAATAACAACAACAGAATATTTTACAAAGTGGGTAGAAGCTATGCCTTTAGCTTCTTGCACAGGAGTTCAAGTTTCTAAATTTATTCTCAATCAAATTATTTGCAGATTTGGAATTCCATCTAATCTCATCTCTGATAATGGTACATGTTTTAAAAATAAAGATATTAAGAAATTATGTCAAAAATATAAAATCCAACATAGATGGTCTACTCCTTATTATCCACAAGGAAATGGCCAAGTTGAAGCATCTAATAAAACATTAATCAAAATCCTAAAAATATTGGTTAATAAAACAGGTCGTGACTGGCATATACAATTATATCCTGCCTTGTGGGCTTATCGAACTAGTGTTCATACTCCTACAGGTGCTTCACCTTTTGTCTTGGTTTATGGTGCCAAAGCGGTTTTTCCATTTGAGTTAGAAGTTCCTTCTTTAGCTCTTCTACTTCAAGATGCCGAAGTAGGAGATGAATATCGTGCTGGCAGGTTAAGTCAGTTGGAACTTCTAGATGAAAAGTGCATTCATGCTTTAGAGCATCTTCGTGCTTACCAAGACAAACTTAAAAGATCATATGCAAAGAAAGTTCACAATAGATCCTTTGAAGTTGGAGATTTAGTCTTAAAAGAAAATAAAAAAAATACTAATGCAAGAAAATATCTTAAAGGAAAATTTCAACCTAATTGGCTTGGACCATTTATCATTACTACTAAGTTTGGATCAGGTGCATACAGATTGGCTACCTTGGATGGAAAAGATCTCAAGGAACCCATGAATATTATGCACCTAAAAAGATATTATGCATAAAGCCAAAAGTCTTATCAATGTACATAATTGTAAATAAATTTTCATGCATTTCAAATATCTTATCAAAAAACAGCCAAAAAAATTATAAAACCTGAAAATCTACAAAAATATTTTTTTATTAGAGCATTATTTTTGCATTTATTATCTACCAAGATTGCAAGTTATATTTTAGTTTACTTCAGATAAATTCAAAAGTTATCTTGAACCATGCACTAAATTTCACAACTTTAAAATATTTTTGATTTTGTTATTTTGATTATAAATCTCTCTTGTACCAAAGAACACTATTACTTCATTAAATAATTTTGAGTTTTGAGAATGATCTTGCTACTTTATGAACCAAGAACACACTTTCACATCTTAAAATGATTTGTTGCAAATTCGAAAAGTGATACTACATAGTAAGTCTTAATACCATTAAGTGAAAAATTTCCCTTGCTATCCTATCATGTGCGTGGTCTAGAATACTGAGAAATTGGCAAAAGGACAAGCTCCTCCCTACCCAAATAAAATCCCTTGCTCTACGTCTAATCTGAGCAAGTATCCCGACAAAAAATAAAGAAAGAGAAAAAGAAATAAAAGAAAAAATAGAAAAATAAAAGAAAGAAAAAATCAAGAAAAATGTTCCATTACAAAGCAATAAAATCCCCTTGTTCAGAAATGGACAAGAAATCCCTATTCCAAAAATTTGAAGAAAAGAAGGGAGTATTGAACTTGAATCCCTGGAATTTCTCAGTTATTCGAAAACCATGAGGTAAGCCCCATAACAGGTGATTTGTGCCCAACTTGCTTGACCTTGGGTAATTCCTTTCACATGGAGATATGTCTATCACATTAGTAATCTTTCTTTTGTATAGACCAATGTCCACATTCGGATTAGCTAGCTTTTGGTAATTTGATTTACATAGTAGTTCAGTACCAATGCATGCACAAAATCATGGTCAAATGAACACCTCACTTGCACACACATTGGTTCATTCAAGTTTGCTTTATCATTACCTTACTCAAAATCGGTAAATTAACTTTACAAAGCACACACATTTGTTATTTGAGAGATTTTGTATCATCATGACAATCAAAATAAAGAATGAATTCACCTTTCACACACTAGGTTCTAGATAAATTTGAATTTGTCTTTGAAATAAGTTAAAATATTTCTTTGGGATTTTTGTTAGATAGTTAATATCAATCCCTAGTATTAATTTATATAAATTATTTTATCATCATAACATAATAATTTACCAATAATAACACTGCAAAATTAAAAGATTTCATCATGCATTTCATTTTGATTTTCACGATGATGGTATAGTTCCTAAGTAACTATTTTTCTTCAAATTTCACACTTAGGAATTTTATGCCTAGCACAAGTCATCTTTCTAATTTTTCATGCCCAAAAGTTATTCCATATATTTTCATAAAATTATAAAATATTTTGAACATGTGACATAAAGATTTTAATTTCGCATTTTAAAAGAACAAACAAAATTCATATCATCTTGCACTTCATCTTGATTTTCACGATGATGGTATAGTTCCTAAGTAACTATTTCTTTCCAAATTTCACACTTAGGAATTTTATGCCTAGCGTAAATCATCCTTCGAATTTTTCATGCTTAAATCAATATACTTTCACAAACACTTATTAAACACATTGTTCCAAAACAAACATCAAACATTTCATTTCATCATAAAAGCCTTAAGATTATTCTTAAGCACACGACCATTTTATTTAGCAATATCAAAATCTTCCTCACAAACAGGATTAGCTTCATGACTTAGCGAGCTTTGAACTCCACCAACAGTCATATAACATCATAACATCCTTCGAGGTCTATTGCTAAATCTATCCAAATCTATCACCATACAAACACACATTTTCACACAATTTTTTTTTCAAAATCAAACCATTTTATTTAAGCATGATTAAAATATCCATAAAATCCATAATCAAACATGATCATCCAAAAATTCCAAACAAAATTAAAATGCAAATTAATCAACTAAAATACATGAAGTCACATAAAAACAAAAGATCCATATATACATTCAAATGTAGATATATATATATATCATCAGAAAGTATATATACAATATAAGGTCAAATGATATACCACAATATCTATCATCGACATACTCAGTCATCAAAAATACAAAAAAGAGTCCACTAGGTCATCCCTAGACCCCTCTCGAGCCTCTAGAGCTCGTAGCATCATCATCTCTATTAGGTGGTGGCGGTGGTGGTCAAAATGGCCCTCCCATTGTAGTTGTCCTAGAGGAGGTCACCCTAGAGGTAGAGCGGGATGATGATCCTATCCGAATAGGATCCACAATGTCAGGAGGTAAGGACTGTCTCTTCTTTGCTGGCATGACCGTAAAGTATAGAGCCTAATAAAACAAGGTCTATCGTATAGACCTCACTAGCTCATCCCCTAGCCCACTCCACCTAGAGTGAGTCATATGTGTAGATGTAGGAGCAGGAGCCACAACTCCCTGAGCTCCACCTCCCTATCCAACCTATGCTCGAGCCTATGCTAGCTTAGCCTCCAGAGTCTCAATCCTGGTCTTTTGAGAGGCAGTCTCCTCCCTCAACCTGGTAAGCTCAGCTCGTAGAGCAGCCATCTCACTGCTCTCTCCCTCCTCCATAATCCCCTTGCCCTTCTCGAGTAAGTTAGGTCTCACCTCCTATTGAGGAGATGCTCCTCCCTCCTATGGGGATGATGCCCTCCTCTCCTCCCGATCCTGCCTCCTCTATGTTAGGTGATCACCTCTAGTGCGAAGTCCTCCTCCCTTGAGAGGAACCTAACCCTATCTCCTCTATTGTTGATGATGAGTTGTTGTTCAAAACTACTGCATCTGGTCATAGGCCTGATGTATCATAGACCTCATCCTAGTAATCCTCATTGGCCGAATCTAGGTATACCAACCCCGGTAGTCATTAGTCACTCCAACATCATCCCCAGTGGCTATAGGGACCACCTCGTCATCTGCATCTGGGTCCATATACTTTGCCATGTCAAGAGCCCCACTAACTATGGTAGTATCCCGAGTAGACCTAGCAAAGTAGACATCCCTAGTCCTAGGGACATCTTGCAACAGTCCAAACTGGCGTAGAACTCGGTCGATGCGGTGTAGCTCCACGTCACCCTGGTCCATCCTCAACCAAATCACTCACCTCATGCGAGCCAACTGATATCCATCCTCTGGCCAACCGGGATGACCTCTGTATGGCCTCCATGTAATGCTATCTACTTTCAGGTCATCCAAAAATATCCTAGCCATGTCCAGTGATATCCGACTCCCAAGAGCTCTACGCGGACACCAATAAAAATCCCTAGGCCTCTCTACAGCCACTCCTACCAATGGTAGTCCTATTGGCCTCCGGATAGCAATATGCTCCCATGCCCAAACCTATAGGAAATAAGTGAGGGGCAACATTATAGTGCCCTTGTATACGACCTTGAAGAGGGTCCTATACAAATGACATAGCATGAAAGGCCCCCAAGAAAAGACTATCCCTTGATCTCTCATGTTGACCACAACCTCTACCAGAGTCCATGGTAGAAGACGACCGCTGAAGTGGCTCAGAAGTAAGCCACCAACAATCCCACTGAGTACAACTGTGAGTCAAGAAACCCTTGATCTCTGACTCAGAAGCTCAACCCCAATACCCCCACTGGCCAAAGTGAGGATCATCGCATAGTCTCTGAAGTGCTTGGCTCTAATTTCCATATGTGGCAACAAACATCCCTCTGATAGGTACTCTGAGGATCCTCCAGATGTCCTCTAGTGTGGGAGTCATCTCCCCTATTGGTAACCGAAAGCAAGAAGAGCCCGGGTACCATCACTCAGCCAATGCGATCAGTAGCCGCATATCAACAAGCACCTGTGGCAACTCCACCACATGTCGTAATCCCACAGTGGATAGGACATCCCTATTTGCTACTATGAGGGCATTCAAGTCATCCTAGAACACCCCATATCACCATTCCCTATTCTTTAGCTCTTTTTTCTATTAAAAAACAAACAAAAAAAATCAAAAATTCAATTAATAACTTAATAATAAAAAATGGCATCTAAAATCAATTAGTTTTTCATAATATCGACCATTTTTTTTATATTGGTATGTTTTCCATGATATTGGACATATTTTGTTCGATATTGGGTGATATTCTGTGATATCGGATCATTTCCTTGATATCGATCAATTTTTTGATCGATATCATTGAAATCGAGCCGATATCATAGAAATCGGCCCGATTTTGCTGATGCGGTGAAAACACGTCAGTCGTGCCCTAGAAATCCAAAATTAAATTAAAATTAAACATTAAAATCACAAATTACAAGTTAAAAACAAGTTAAAATATCCTTACCCATATTTGGCCAGTCCTGTTGCGCACCAGATCTGCTCGGTGAGGAACCTCCGCCATTTTCTTTTCTCTAGAGCTCAAAACAGAATAACTGCACAGTAAAAATGAATTAGGGTTTTACTTTAATTTTCTGATTTTATTAAAATTCACTCTAATAAAAGATGCAAATTTCGAGTTTTTTTACCAAACTTGGAATTGGTACAAAAACTCGAAGGGGGCACCATACCTAAAACTGTTTAACAACAAAACTTGAAACCATCAACAAATTTGCAATAAAATTTTTGTTTTCTCATAAAGCGTGCCATCTTATCTTTAACGCATTTTTTTTTAAATGCGCTAAAGAGGGGGTAAAATGTAGCACCCTAAAAATGACTCACATTAATTAAAACTAAGCTAAAAACATTTTGAAAACTCAAATTTGCCACCCCTAATCTGTTACCTCGATTTTTGTGCCCGTTATAAGTTGTTTTTAACCTCTGTGCAAAATCGCACGGTTTCATGCAAAATCGAAAGATTTTACACGAAATCGGGTCACCCGATTTTGCTCAAAACTGAAAAGTGCCTGCTTTAGCAAGGCGAAAAAACAAGTTGTAACTCCTTGTCTCTATTTGGGAAACTGCACGGTAGTTGCAGAATTGGTTCACCCGATTTTGATTGGATTAGAAGAAGTTGTAACCTCTTCCATTTTTGGCCCAATAGCTCACCTGACCCCCTCCTTTTTAATCCAGGCTCCTCGCCTCGGATTCCCCATGGAACTCCCGCATACTTTCGTACCATATTTTCACCCTTTTCACTATGTTTTTGTAGGTTCAGAGTGTGCATCGATTAGATTTCAGCGATATCAGATCACCCGATCACGATATCGTTCTACCCGATTTTGCACAAAATCACCCGATTTTACCTGCAACACACATTACTGCAATTTAGCCGACTGGGGGCATCCAGACCTTAGAGTTTGCATCTCCTTTCTCCATCTCTTTCATTTAGAATTAATGTTTCATATTCATTACATCAATTTCAATTCATTACTATTATTATTTTGGATCTAATAGGCATATTTCTTCGTTATTTCATAAATATTCAAGCATTTAGCATAGATATGCATATGAACATCCTTCCATTATTATCTTAAGATCATTGCTCATTGTAATTCAGTCCATTCAAATGTATGTTTCTTTGTGAAATTGTTGTTTTCTGCATCCAATTATAAAATTGCAACTTTTAGTCAAGATCGGTTGGTTTTTCGCATAATCGGATCACCCGATACTGCCTAATTTTGACCGATATTGCTGGATTTTGCCCGATATTGCCTGCATCAAAAATCAGAATTTTCTTCAGACTTTCGGATACAAGTAAGTGTTTTAAATTACTTTTTAAGCATTGCATTGCCTATTTAGATTCTATTTTCTGCTTTTGTTGCTTACATATAAATCAAAATTGCATATAGATTAGCGTAGTTGCATATTGGCCAAACTAGGTGTATGCGTGATTTGATAAAAGGAACACATCAAAACAAATCCCAAAACCTAGGCGTGGAAACTACCATAAAATGTTTCCTGGTGAACCCACCCAATTCGTTAAAAAATCACCATAAGAAGGTACGATCAAGTACCTCTCTTTCGAGGTGTAGACCATTCATTCTCCCATTCCCCTCTAAGGCGTGGATCCATTAGCCTTGAGGAAAGGAGTGCGAGAATTTTTGGGCTATAGTTACAGTTGGTATTAGATCCCATGCTAACTAATAGATTCTAGTTAGATCTAGGTTAGCAAAATATTTGAGCATGAAACAAAACATGAGAGAAAAAATTAAAACATAAATTCCACAACTCTAAACAATGCACACTTGGTAAGGACAAGGTTAGTGCTTGAGATTATGATGTTTGAGTTCTTTTCCCCCATGAATATATCTATAGTCATTCGAAATTGGAAGAGCTAAGTGAACCCTCCTACATGAGTTTTAAGTGGTGTACCTTAGACTCTTTTGGGAAACACTTGGCATCCATATCTTTGGACTTACCTACTCCTTATTTTCAAGTGTGTAAGAACCGAAGGTTCATATTTACTAAGGTTTCACTTGAACTATGATAGTCAAACCAATTAGGACAACTTAAATAACTATAGTCATAAATAGAAGTGAAACCTTAGGATATGCAAGCATAAATTTAACCATTTAAGTTAGTCGAAAACTAACTAGTGGAAGTTCAAACAAAACAATGTTTTCTTTATTTTCATTTTTGATCAATGTTACAATACACTCTAGAATTTTCCAATTAGAGGTTATGGTGCAATGGTGAAATAAGTCACCCGACAACACTAGAACCTAAAACTCTGTTATGTTGGAGGAGAACAAGGATGGTGAAACCTTGCATCTAAGTATGTATGAAGAACACAAGCTTATATTGAGAGGGGGGTGAACAATATAAGACCACTTTTTACTTTTCTTTCCCAATCAATATTATGCAATGTATAGATAGCAATATCAACAGCAGTAATCAAAGCAATGCACAAAACACCATACACAATAGAGACACCACAATTTACGTGGTTCACCCAATGTGGGCTACTCCACGGAGAAAATATTTTACTAAAATTTTCTCAATCAATCTCTTGGGAATCCTTCCCTATTACAATGTTTATGGACCTCTGTCCAAAGGAGATATCAATCCCCTAAATCAAGTTCATGGATCTCTATCCACAGGAGAACTCCTTCTCCTCTGCTCTGGCTGGTGATCCTCTAGAAGACTACTGCCTCCACTACACTCGGCTTGTGGATCTCTCTCCACTGAAGACTCTTGTCCCCACTCAGAAGACCTATCTTCACTACCCTGGCTGATGGATCTCTATCCACTGGAGACTACTGTCCTCTCTGCTCTGTCACCTCCAAAGCTCTATCTCAAATCTGCTCAATAGGTCCACTCAAAACCTGCTCAAATATGCTCAATAGGTCCACTTAGAACCTGCTCAAATATGCTCAATAGGTCCACTCAAAACCTTTCCAAAACTACTCAATAGGTCCACTCAAAACTTCTCCAAATATTCTCAACAAGTCCACTCAAAACTTATCCAAACCTACTCAACAAGCTCACTCAGAACTTGTCTAAAACTGCTCAACAAGTCCACTCAGAACTTGTCCAAATCTTCTCAACAAGTCCACTCAAAACTTGTCCAAATCTGCTCAACAAGTCCACTCAGAACTTGTCCAAATATTCTCAACAAGTCCACTCAGAACTTGTCCAAATCTGCTCAACAAGTCCACTCAGAACTTGTCCAAATCTGCTCAACAAGTCCACTCAGAACTTGTCCAAATCTGCTCAATAAGCTCACATAGAACTTAACCAATCTCATAGAAACATAAAGTGAATTGTTAGAGACCCAATATGTTTCAACTCAATGCTCAAACACTTTCTCAACTCAAATAAGAATATAGGATAGTTTGTTTTATGGAACTTGAACAAACACTTCACACATCCACTTGACTAGGCTCAACCAACTCTACTCAACCAATCACTTAATGAAACACCCCTTTCTCACAAACCCTAGTCCAAGCATATAAACATCAACTCAAAATGTTTCCAACAATGCTTAACAACAAATCTCACATAACAATGATACTCATGTTCTTTTCAAACCCTAGTTCAAGTTCTTTGCATAACAACTCTCTTCAACAACAATGCTTATAAATCAATATTCACATAACAATGATACTCATGTTCTTTTGCAAAACCCTAACTCAAGTTCTTCACACAACCAATGGCTTCAACAACAATGCTAATCAAACAAGGTTTTGACAACAACTCTTTATTCCAGAAAACCTTGAAGCATTAACTCAAACACTCTCAAAAAGGAAACCCTAATCAAATCCTTTTCACTCCAAACTTTGTTTTCCAGAAATTCAATCAATCAACTCAACTATGGAAGAATGTGCTCATACCTTTTTCTTGATGATGAAGGGATCTCATAAATCTGCCACACTCACAATCACTTCTTTGCCAATCTCAAAGAAAGGTTAGAAGATAATAATTTTCTCAATGAATCACAATACAAAATGATATCAAACAAAATACACCTTATCACTCCAACTTTAAAATAATATCCAACATCTTCATAATAATCTCTTTGGCAAAAATCCCTTTACAAATAAAATCAACACTCTTAAAGTCTTACTCCTCCAATATGCAAATATAATAATTAAGACTTTATTTAAAAATAAAATCAAACTCCTTATAACTCCAAACTTTATTAAAAATAATTTCCAACAAACACCAATTTTCAACTAGCAACCCTTTCAACTATTTCCAACTAGCAACCCTTTTAACTCCCAACTTTAGGCAATATTAAAAATAATCAAAATTTAATTACCTTACCTTTGGAGGGATTCGAACCCTCAACGCATCCCATGACCAATGCCTTTGCCGTGGCTCCAACCGTCGCTCGAGCTAAGCGCTCGCTTGGGAAGTGGAGAGCACAACGTGCTCAATGAACCTCCCTCTCTCTGCCAAATAAAAACATGTGTCATTCCTTGGTGCTTCCAACACAATGCAAACACTGCCGCTACATTTTGAACGTAGGCCACTCGGTGCCTCAATATTTTAGCCAATGCCTCCTCGCCACTAGGCCATGCTGCCTAGCTGGCTCTCAAACTTTCGGTACTTTCGATTTGTTCTCAATCGCTGTCACACAAAATACGAATTTGTTGTCTTTTCTCACGAGCTCCTCTTCATTCAATTCGCATACAAAATAACGTTCGAAGCAAGGATGATTAAAATACCTTTAAGGCATGGTATATATATAGCCTTTCATCCTTTATGCAAACACGTTGGCGCTCCTCCAATCTTATTCGATGTCGACGTTCGAATTAATTTATAAGTGATTTAAATTTATTTAAATTTAAATGTTATAAATTAATTTAATAAAACCTTTGGTTTTATTAGGGCCTTCTCTTATTGCACAACTTGGTATTAATGATATTTATTTATAAAATTTAAATTCCTTTTGAATTTAAATATTTTATAAAATAAATATTAGGCCTCCTTTTAACTTTGCAATAAGCCTCCTTAGGTTTTTATGAAACACCTTTTAAACTAAGCTTCCATATAAAATTAAAATATTATGGAGCCCTTTTGCCTTTAAATTTTGCATTGATTCTCTTGACCTTTGGTGTTATTTGAAGCTTCTTCCTGGATATCAAATGACAACCTTGACAACTTTGTTTCTTGACAAAGTCCTTGACATTAATGATGACTTCATCTGGTGACATCAATGACAACTTTGACTTAGGGACTCAAAATGTCCAACAATATCCCCCTTTGTCATTGATGGCAACCCAAAACCTTTTTACCAAAAACTTGACTTCTTCTTCTATGTTGCTCCCCCTAGGACATTGCTCCCCCTGGCTCAATGCTTTCTCAAATATCAAATCTCTCCCCCTTTGACATCAATGGCAAAGGGTCACCTTTGGGGCTCGGGGCTAAGAATGAGCCTCTTAGCTTAGCCCCTCCCCCACCTCCTTTTGAGGTGGTTAATTCTGGGGTGGGAGTATTTCTACTCCTAGAAAGCATTGTTCTTTACCTTTATCCTCTTTTCTTCTTATCTAAATTTTTTGATTCCTTTGACTGTTTCTATCCATGTCCATGTTCCTGTCCATGTCTACATTCTTGTTCCTATTCCTGTTCTTGTTCACATCCATGTTCCTGTTCCTGTTCCTATTCATATTCCTGTTCATATCCATGTTCCTATTCTTGATCCTTGTTCATACCTATTTCTGGAATGTCTGCTCTACACCACTTTGTTGTGTGACCATCATTATTGCACTTATAACACTTAATGTTATTATTCCTTGGAGGTGCAAATGTCTTAGGATATCTCCTAGTGAAGCCATATCCTCTTCTATCATGAACTCTGCAATTCATTGCCTTGTGACCAAACTGATTACATGAGTAGCAATACCCATGGAAAGGTTGTATGTTCCCATATTCTTGTCTTTCATGTGTCCTGCACTGTGAAGCCATGTGCCCAAACCTGTGACATGAGAAGCATCTTCCATTGAAGTTTCCTTGTCTTGACCTCATTGGTCTCTTAGTCTCTCTTGACCTATTTTGATTGTTGTTCCATATGTATCTTCTTTGTGCATTGTTCCTATTTTTGTTGAACTCTCTATTGTCCAACTCATCCTCAGATGTCTCACTATATTTTACACTATCTTTTTCTGAAGTTTCTTCTCCTCCAAAACTTGAAGTTGACTCTCCTTCCCATTTCTTTTGAACCTGTTCAAATCCAAGACCTATTTTTCTTGATGTAGGCTTTTGTATCTTGATGAACTTATCCAAGTTCTTTGAGCTATTTTTGAACCCTTTCATCTTGACCTTGGAGTCTTCTAAATCTTCTCTTAGTAGTGCCACTTCTTGTGCTAACTTCTCACATTCCAAGATCTTTGCTTCTAACTTATCTTTGAACCTCTTTGCCTTAGCCTTTGATTTTTCTAAATCCTCTATGAGCAATCTTCTCTCTTCATCACATTCTTGAAACTGAATTTCAAGTTTAGAGTGTTGCTTCCTTACCTTCTTTACCGTGTCAAGAGCATAGATAAGTTCTCCCTTGAGATCATAACCATTCTTTTCTGAGTATTCCTCTATTTGTTTGCCTTTGTCCTCATATTTATTTTCTATTGGCTTGTCTTCTATAGGATCACTTTCTTCTTCTTCTAATGCCATTAGAATATTTTCATCTGGTCTTTCAAGTGCATCTTCATATTCATCATCACTGAAACTATAACCATTCCTTGTACAATCATCTTCAAGATGTCCAAAGTTACCACATCTAAAACACTTGAGAATTATTGGAGTCCTTTTCTTAACTTGCTCTTTTTCTTCAATCATAAACAAGACTTCATCTCTATCATTGTCTGAAAAACTAGCATCACTATCACTTGAGTACTTACTTGCCTTATCCGCATAGTAGCTCCTATTTTGCCTTTGGAAGAACTTCTTTCCTTGTCTGTTTTGTCCATCCTTGCTTTTCTTTTGATGTCTGTATCTTTTTGAATCCTTGTACCTGTGATCCTATTTTTCTTCACCATTGTTGTTCTTAGGTTCTTGACAATCTATTGCAAAATGTCCATACTTTCCACAATTGAAACACTTAATAGATCTTAGATCTCTGGATCTTCTGGAATATTTATCTCTTTTACTATAATTAGCTTCCTCATCACTAGATGACTCATTGCTTGATTCTGACTTCTTACCCTTTGTCTTATTGATTGCTTTGAATGTTGCTTCCTTCTGGGGAATAGGATATTTTGTTCTTATCTCAAAAGTTGTGAGCATACCAAGAAATTTATCTCTTGTCAAAGTATCACCATCCATTGATACTTCTATAGTAGAAACTTGTTCACTGAATATTTTTGGAAGAGTTCTTAAGACTTTATCACAAACATCTGATTCATCAATCTTCATTCCAAGTCCTTGCATATCATTAACAACCTCATCAATTCGAATTAGATAAGCACTAATATTTTCCTCTTTGTTCATTCTTAATGCTTCAAGTTGTCCTTTGAGATTTTACATCTTTGCTTTCTTGACACTTTTATCTCCTTCATATATATTTTGCAATTTATCCCACATCTCTTTTGTAGTTTTACAATGCATAACTTTCATAGACTTTGTTCTATGCAAACCTCTCACAAGTGCATTCATTGCTTTTGAATTATAGTGTTGTAAAAGCTTACCTTCCTTATCTATAGGAGGATTGATTAAGGGATCGTATCCAAATTCCATTGATTCCCAAATTTCATTGCCAAGTGCCATCAGGTAGATCTTCATCATCATACTCCAATACATATAGTCACTTCCATCAAATATTGGTGCTGAATTATTTGAGGACACCTCCTTAGGATCCATTGTGTTCTTGTTAGCTTTTCCTTCAAGTTGTTAAACTCTTCTGAAGGAACCCGCTCTAATACCAATTGAAGAACACAAGCTTATACTGAGAGGGGGGTGAATAGTATAAGACCACTTTTTACTTTTCTTTCCCAATCAATATTATGCAATGTATAGATAGCAATATCAACAACAGTAATCAAAGCAATGCACAAAACACCATACACAATAGAGACACCACAATTTACGTGGTTCACCCAATGTGGGCTACTCCACGGAGAAAATATTTTACTAAAATTTTCTCAATCAATCTCTTGGGAATCCTTCCCTATTACAATGTTTATGGACCTCTATCCAAAGGAGATATCAATCCCCTAAATCAAGTTCGTGGATCTCTATCCATAGGAGAACTCCTCCTCTGCTCTGGCTAGTGATCCTCTAGAAGACTACTGCCTCCACTGCACTGGCTTGTGGATCTCTCTCCATTGAAGACTCTTGTCCCCACTTAGAAGACCTATCTTCACTACCCTAGCTGATGGATCTCTATCCACTAGAGACTACTATCCTCTCTGCTCTATCACCTCCAAAGCTCTATCTCAAATCTTCTCAATAGGTCCACTCAAAACCTGCTCAAATTTTCTCAATAGGTCCACTTAGAACCTGCTCAAATCTGCTCAATAGGTTCACTCAGAACTTGTCCAAATCTGCTCAATAGGTCCACTCATAACTTGTCCAAATATTCTCAACAGGTTCACTCAAAACTTGTCCAAATCTGCTCAACAAGTCCACTCAGAACTTGCTCAATCTGCTCAACAAGTTCACTTAGAACTTGTCCAAACCTGCTCAACAAGCTCACTCGAAACTTGTCCAAATCTACTCAACAAGTCCACTCAGAACTTGTCCAAATATTCAAAAAAATTCCACTCAGAACTTGTCCAAATCTACTCAACAAGTCCACTCAGAACTTGTCCAAATATGCTCAATAATTCCACTCAGAACTTGTCCAAATCTGCTCAACAAGTCCACTCAGAACTTGTCCAAATCTGCTCAACAAGTCCACTCAAAACTTGTCCAAATCTGCTCAATAAGCTCACACATAACTTAACCAATCTCATAGAAACATAAAGTGAATTGTTAGAGACCCAATATGTTTCAACTCAATGCTCAAACACTTTCTCAACTCAAATAAGAATATAGGATAGTTTATTTTATGGAACTTGAACAAACACTTCACACATCCACTTGACTAGGCTCAACCAACTCTACTCAACCAATCACTTAATGAAACACCCCTTTCTCACAAACCCTAGTCCAAGCATATAAACATCAACTCAAAATGTTTCCAACAATGCTTAACAAAAAATCTCACATAACAATGATACTCATGTTCTTTTCAAACCCTAGTTCAAGTTCTTTGCATAACAACTCTCTTCAACAACAATGCTTATAAATCAATCTTCACATAACAATGATACTCATGTTCTTTTGCAAAAACCTAAATCAAGTTCTTCACACAAAAAAAGGAAAAAAAAAAAATTAAGACCTAAATCAAACAAGGTTTTGACAACAACTCTTTATTCCAGAAAACCTTGAAGCATTAACTCAAACACTCTCAAAAAGGAAACCCTAATCAAATCCTTTTCACTCCAAACTTTGTTTTCCAGAAAGTCAATCAATCAACTCAACTATGGAAGAATGTGCTCATACCTTTTTCTTGATGATGAAGGGATCTCATAAATCTGCCACACTCACAATCACTTCTTTGCCAATCTCAAAGAAAGGTTAGAAGATAATAATTTTCTCAATGAATCACAATACAAAATGATATCAAACAAAATACACCTTATCACTCCAACTTTAAAATAATATCCAACATCTTCATAATAATCTCTTTGGCAAAAATCCCTTTACAAATAAAATCAACACTCTTAAAGTCTTACTCCTCCAATATGCAAATATAATAATTAAGACTTTATTTAAAAATAAAATCAAACTCCTTATAACTCCAAACTTTATTAAAAATAATTTCCAACAAACACCAATTTTCAACTAGCAACCCTTTCAACTATTTCCAACTAGCAACCCTTTTAACTCCCAACTTTAGGCAATATTAAAAATAATAAAAATTTAATTACCTTGCCTTTGGAGGGATTCGAACCCTCAATGCAGCCCACGACCAATGCCTTTTTTGCGGCTCCAATCGCCGCTCGAGCTAAGCGCTCGCTTGGGAAGTGGAGAGCACAACGTGCTCAATGAACCTCCCTCTCTCTGCCAAATAAAAATGTGCATCGTTCCTTGGCGCTTCCAACACAATGCAAACACTGCCATCGCATTTCGAACGCAGGCCACTCGGTGCCTCAACATTTTAGCCAATGCCTCCTCGCCACTAGGCCACGCTGCCCAGCTGGCTCTCAAAATTTTGGTGCTTTCGATTTGTTCTCAATCGTTGTCACACAAAATATGAATTTGTTGTCTTTTCTCACGAGCTCCTCTTCATTCAATTCGCATACAAAATAACGTTCAAAGCAAGGATGATTAAAATACCTTTAAGGCATGGTATATATATAGCCTTTCATCCTTTATGCAAACACGTCGGTGCTCCTCCAATCTTATTCGACGTCGACGTTCAAATTAATTTATAAGTGATTTAAATTTATTTAAATTTAAATGTTATAAATTAATTTAATAAAACCTTTGGTTTTATTAGGGCCTTCTCTTATTGCACAACTTGGTATTAATGATATTTATTTATAAAATTTAAATTCCTTTTGAATTTAAATATTTTATAAAATAAATATTAGGCCTCCTTTTAACTTTGCAATAAGCCTCCTTAGGTTTTTATGAAACACCTTTTAAACTAAGCTTCCATATAAAATTAAAATATTATGGAGCCATTTTACCTTTAACTTCTGCACTGATTCTCTTGACCTTTGGTGTTATTTGAAGCTTCTTCCTGGATATCAAATGACAACCTTGACAACTTTGTTTCTTGACAAAGTCCTTGACATTAATGATGACTTCATCTGGTGACATCAATGACAACTTTGACTTAGGGACTCAAAATGTCCAATAATGTAAATCCCTCAAATCTCACCATACTCATCTATGACATGAGTATTAGGAAACTCCACCAAGTAAGCCCTAGAATCCCAATTTTCACCACCACATGTAGCTTCACCAACATCCCTAAGCAGCCCAAATCCTCAAAAAAGTATGCACCCGGCCACTCGGGTGTGGTTGAAATAATTAATGAATTTTGAGCTATTTAAATTGGGAACTGACCACTATGCCATGCATGTGGCATTAAAACCTATAAGAAAACTAGAGTGTAGTTTTGCAATAGTTGTTTGAAGCACAGAAAATCACATATATGAAACCAGTGTAAACCAAATACCAAAGATAGAAGTAAGATGATACAAAATTAATTGCAATTCTACCATATGACAATAAAGTCAATTTGGGTACACTTTACAGCAATAGTACCGTGTGATAGATGCATTTTACCAATAGAGAAATAAGTTACAAAATCATTCGTTGGAGCCATCGAAGGGTCGATGATGGGAAGTGATACAAATTAATGGAAGGACACATGGGTTATGATTATGTGTTCTATGCACAACAAAATAATATTACTCCCTTGGGAATTGTAGAAGAACTCAATAACTCAATTTGATTGATCTACAAATCTACAAAAATAAATGGACCTCAAAATACTATCTAGCAAATGAAATCAAGGTAAAACTCCAACATCGCAGAATGGATAAAATGGTGTAGAATTTATCCTAGTTTTAGATATAGAAATAACCAAAGCACTATTCATGGCAGTGAATATCATATTTCTCGTATTAGGGTTTACTCTATTAGTACTAATGATCTCAAGGACGAACATCATATTGTGTCTCGTAATTATCTTATTCTTGCTAGCCGATCTGTTGGTACATACTCTGAGTTATGGCTTCTAAAAATGACAGAACCGATAGCGACAATCCTACAAAAATATTAGAAATTCAACCACTAAATTTCATCAAGGCATGTTATCCTTTGAGGATGATCTTTCAGAATGTCAGGGATAGGTTGGATGCAAACGAATGGAAATGGTTGAAAGAAGTAGTATTTGAAGGAGCAACTAAACTAGAGCCAATACATGTAGAAAGATGTTATTTGTCTGCCCTAGTATAAATATGGGATCCCGATAGAGGGACATTTCAGTTACCCATTAGAGAAATTACTATTGCGTTAGACTACGTATACAAGATATATCGAATACCGATAGAATGTCGTACAGTAACCATCGCCAATGAAGAAGAAATGGGGCATATTTTGGAAAGAGTGTTCAGAGCAAAATGGATGAGTGTGAACACTGATAAGGGGTGTATAGAGCATGAACTTCACTATGTGCAAGGTATATTAACACCTAAGCATGTGGTTATAATGGAACTCCTATCGGGTATAATCTTGCCTGAATTAAGAAGTGTATGATTGCCTTGGAATTTATTGAGAATCGTGCAGGATATAGTGGAAGAGTTAGTAGTGTATGCATGGGTACCAGCATTATTGACCCAAATCTACAGAGAGTTATTTGACTTAAGAATAATTATGAAAATCAGGTTAAATTGTAGCACATTTCTACAAGTTTAGGCTTGGGAACACATAGCAATAGCAAGACCCCAAGGGCTACCTTATGATGCACACCAATTTATGGGTCCAAAGATGCCCTGTGCATTAAGGTGGCAACGAAAAAATGAATGGTCTAACCGCAAACCACTTGAAGGCAATAAAGAGTGATTTTTCTCTATTTGGGAGAATCTGCACTTTTGTGATGTTATTTGGAGACCTTGGAGAGAGGGCCTAGTTTGGGCAGAATATGGTCTACAAATCACTCATGTGAGATGAGCAAGATGGATGATTGTATGTACAAGTATGCAATATGATTATTTTTAATATACTCATATACTATGATAGTTTGGTATTATACAATGGATATCGGACCCATCCATGGTTTATATGAGGAAGGGAAAAATAGTCATGTTACCTCCACCAATGGAACCACTAGCTTCAGAGCCTAATGAGGCTATATGGACACTAGATGAGGATGACATAGGCACAACCCTTGACTATGATATTTGGTGGGTCATGCAGTGGTAACGCTTAGAGGAATATTCTAATGAGGAAAATAATAGTAGAGAAACAACTAAGGTTGTGGAGGAGGAGCACTCATCTAGGAAGAGAAATAAGGAAGAATCTTCCAAAATATGTGTACGCCAATGATTAGACACAAGAGTTGGACCATCCAACACAGGAGAAGATGAACCTATGAGAAAAGTACAACACCGAAAAAGAAAAAAAAAAAAAAAAAAAAACAAATAAAAAAAAAAAAAAAAAAAAAAAAAGAGGTTTAAGTTGGAGACTGAGAAATAAGATGCCATATCAGAGCGAGAGAGGTTCTAACTAAATTTAACTAAAATACATTGCTAGAGAGATACATTAGCGACAGCCTTGCAAACATAAAATGCACAATTACGCCACGAAAGGGATATCTACAGAGTTGCATTTTTGACTTCTTGTATGGATGCACTTATTAGCCATATATTACTTCTTCCATAACAACCATCTGTTGAGGTACAGTGTGAACAGGTAAACACAACTCGAGTGACTCAAGCAACTAGTCGAAATAGAACCCAAGCTACTTCTCAAGATGTTTCTCCAATAGATTCTCAAACTAGGAATGTAGGTATGGACTCAATGGGTGAAATATCCAAGGAAGAACAACCTTGAGATCTGAAGACAATACTCTAGGAGCTATATGTATTAGTATGCCAAGGGATTTGGCCAATTGTAATTAGAAATCATTTGAATTATATATTCCTAGTATAAAAATGAAATATTGTGTGAACTTAAAATTTTCTATCATGAAACTCAGAGTAGCTTATGAATGTAGATTTTTTTTGTATTCATAAAGTAAACTTATTTAATTAAAAGAACACTAAATGAATTTGAATAATGGATTGGTGTCCATTCTTGGAGAAGGTATGGGACTTCTCCATGATGATATAAACTGGAAGACATCTGGGTGGATGCTCTAGTATTAAAATGCATATTAGGATATATGTGGATATCCTAAATAGAGATTCTAAAATTATGATGTGTCTTTGTTAACACTTGATTTTATCAGGTTAACTCATGTTAGGGGTTAACAAAATTATACTGTGATACTCCTTGGTGGGAGTTTTGATAAAATTAACAAGACTTTATATGTCTAATAAGGTACAAATGCATAATTTCATAATATCTCTATAACACCATTTTTTAGTAATAGATGGTTTAAAACTATAATCCTTGTGATGAGATTATGTTTTGATGATGTTTTCAATACTTTTTGTTATGCATAATGGATGTTATGTTGTTTATAAGGACATGGTACTATTGATAACTTGCATTTTTTAGGTCCAAGTTCTCTCATGGATGGAAGATGAAGCTACCATCAAGATTTAAGTGTTGGATGAAAGAAGAAATTGATTGTAAAACAACGGGATGAATACTAGCTTTTACTAGACAAATGTGTTTTTGTAAGGTAATTGTTTAAACACAAAGGACTATGTTTAATCTAAGGGGGGTGTATGTCATGACCCTTCACCCTCCTACCTTATTTAAATAATATTAATTGATCTTGGGGATCAATTAATGCTTGATAAAAAGGGCATAGACCCTAAAGAATCCTACAAAAATTCTAATAAAAGTTTTTTTGTGAGGGATAGGAAAATATTAATTATCTTTTGGAGAAGATAATTAATTAGAAACTAATTATGAGGTCTTGAGAAAGATAAATTTGAGGAATTATATTTTGCAAAATTATAACAATATAGTAAATTATGCTTACTTAGTGGACCCAATTTGGATGGGACTTAAAAGGACTATAGGATTGTTAAATATTTGGGAATTACCCATATGGCTTCCCTATATTGGTGGAAATTAAAAGGGAGATATCTTATCCTATCAATAATAGTTCTAGCTTTGTATCCATTCTATGCCTTAACAGTATTAGTTTTATATTTTTTCCCATGAGAAAGGACACAAAACAAAAATAAGGACACTCACCTTATCTCTAGTGGACCCTTTTTCTACTTTTGGTTATACTACACAAGACATGATGATTCATAGTGGATCCAAGGCATATTTTTAATATTATTATAATATGACCTTTATTTGGTCCATGGGTGGAGAAGTGTCCTATAAACAGAGGCTATTTTGTGAAGAAAAAACTAACTAGGAAAATTTGAAGAGGCCTAGGGAGTATGCTCTCCTCTTTGGTGGATCAGAAACTAGAAGGTTGAAGGATTTCCTAGTCATAGAAGGACTCTCAAATATTAGGAGGCTAAGAAGGGGAATATGGAGGTCAGATCTTGGATGAGCTTGGATAGGAAGTCCACTCGAGAGGCAAGGTGAAAGATATGGAGATTCAGGTTGAATCTAGCCTACACCCAATTTGATTTGATAGGATCCATTATTTAAAAATTGATGTTTAGGATCGTAATTATATTAATATTACTATCACTACACCTTATTTTATTTTATACGATCTATTATTTAAACATTGATGTTTAGGATCATAATTCTATTAATATTTCTATCGCTCTTATTCTGAATCCTTGATATTCTAATGATGGTTTAGTCAATGTTAATAATGATAAGTGTATTAAATATTATGTAAAAGAGAGCAATCATTGAACATGATCTAAATTTAACTATGGGCCCTACAATAGCCAAATATCGATTGATAGACTACAATGGTGCCTCAACCATCATTGGTTCTTCTACAGCCACTGCCTGGTGGCTACTCTCATATTAGTTTGTGAAAATTCTTGTATGGTATTCCCCTCAACTATGAGGTGTATGTGGGATATCTACTCTATATATGACTCAAACTCTACGTAGCTAATTTGCACTTGGTAAAGCGACATGGTCGATTGAGGAAGTCTTAGAAAGGATATCATTCCCAAAGAAGATGTATTTCACTCTTTGAAAACAACCTCCTGCATTCAATTTATTTAAAAAAAATAGCCTTCTATGTCCCCTGATTGACGGTGAGATTCATGTTGCTAAGCAAATCTAGGGTAAAACACCCTAGATTAACCTAGAAATTTCAAGAAATATTGCAAAGCGATGATTCATTGATTAGGTCATGCTATTCTAATCCAAGTTGGATATTCTTGCACACGACCCCTATGAATAACCGAGTAAATCTTAAGATTATGCTTTGGATGGGCCTCGAAGACACTTCTTCATTTAATTTTGAACATTGAAATGTTGTTAAGCTTCTGGGTGACCCTATCAGTTGTAGACCCCCCTATTTACATAAACGAAATCCTCCTTCCATTATATCCTACGCGAATAAAGGATAAGGTCTAGCATGGTTTTGATTTCGTAAATCAGATTCACGACACCTAGTCTTGGATATCTATAGAATTAAATGGGGGCTCATATCCCTTCATCACTTTTTTAAGGTGTGGAAGATACATAGTCAATCCACCACCTATTAGTGCCATGGTTTATGATAGATGAGTTGTCAAGACCGAATCCCCTGGTAGATTATGAGGATGCAATCACCGTGTCTCAATTGAACTGGTTTACTCTATCTTGAAGCCTAAATACCTACACACTTGATCTGGTACATTCTATTAGGGTTTCTTGAGTCGTGTGCTATCTCAAGGGGGAGGCTCTCAAGTTAAGACACAATGTAGATCTCAAAGCGTATGCAGATCTCAAAGTATAGCACTTTTGAATGATTTGAAAACTCTGATCTATGCTTAGCTATGGAGGCTAGGATTTAATGTTGATTATGATAATCTTAGTGTTTGATAGGAGTGATGTTAATCATCCATGGTTTGAGCGAGAATCGACTACAAATAGTTAACCCCTTTATACCATAATCTCAAATTAACTTACTCCTTTATAAGTGGACACCTTAAATATCCGAGTCAATCACTGTTATGGTCACCAGGGAGAAAGTGATTATTTGGAGGTAAATTAATTGAATATTTGGGAAAGAGAGTTTATATTAAGGTATTGATTATTTGGGGTAGTAAATAACCCTTTCCAAATCCTTTGGAGGTAAAACTATCAAATGTAGAACCTTTAATTATGAGAAACTTATCAAGAGTTGAGGGAAAGAGTTCCTTCTTCTTTTTATTTTATATAAAACATTGTGAATAGAAGTAATTAATTTCACACTATAATGGAATATTTTAATGAAATTAGAAGGATTCACTCTATTGGAAGGTGTATAGATTTCTCACAAGACACCTTTTTTATTTGGAAACTTGGTTAGATGTGGTCATCTAACTATATACAATGTAGAAGTAAACTATAATTAAAAGAAAGAATGGTAGAGGAGACCCATTCTAGAAGGGATTTAGAGATCCTTTATTGAATTCTAACTCTTGATGGAACCATGGAGTTTCCTCGTAGACTCCAATTTTAATACTATTTCAATGAAGCATTTCATAAGGTGAATAAAAATATTAGACTATTCTATGTTGGAATGGTTTGAAAGAAGAGACTATATGACTCCTTATTTTGTATCAATAGTTGGAAAATAATCTATGAGGAAGATTCTTAATTTTGTGTAATAACTAAAGGAAGAATTGTGTGATTCCTTATTGGTAAAGTGAATTGGGTAAAAGGATTCATGAGAATCCTTTATGTTTTGTACTTGAAACAAATTATTTTATGAAATGTGAGGGAGTATTTTTGGAGGCTAGGTTTATTCCCCATGAGGTTTCCTAGGATAATTCATTGTGTCACTCTATTTTGTGGTTTGATGTGTTATTTCTTGTTCCTATTGCTTTTACTTCAAAAATAAAATGATATATGTGGATGTGATGGTTAAATTTTTAAATGGAATAGTTATGCATGCTTTTAGATTACTGCAATGATTACATTGATTACTATTTATTTAGCAGTTTCATCTATGATGATAAGAATGTATGATTAGTTTCTAAAAATATTGATGGTTTAATGATATACGATTGTGCCATTTAATTTTTGGATTAAATGGGATAATTATGAATGATGCAACTAGCTAGTTTTACCCTTTGTATTCAATGGTTGTGTGTATTTATGAGCTGATCATTAAAGAATGTAATTCTTGCTTAAATATACCTCTCATATGTTGTTCTAGATATAAGGCTATGATGTAATTAATCTTATCAAAAAAGGATATCATTTATTTATATTCACTTCATAAAATTTCATGATGGTTTAAACTAGAACACATTGGAATTTGGAATGGGATGAACCCCACCAGAAGACAAGTTGGTCTAGAATTGAAAATCAAAACAAACCTTATATTCTAAAGCTAAGAAGTTGAGTGTGCATGTGGAGATATACTCCCATGATGGACAAGTATTGTCTTTAAATGGATCTTAAGTAGAAAACTGGATACCTAAAGGAAAGAATGGACAAATAAGTCTTAAGAGGTTTAAAGTTATATAATCATGCTTAAGATGACCTTCCATGGATTCTATGAGTTTAATCATGGTGGTGATATTGTTGTCTTAGAGATCCCTTCTAGAAGAAGTGGATCGGATCTAATATCTATGAATAACCATTGATAAGTGATGGGGGACCGAGAAACACACGTTAAGAACCACACACGCAAATCCAAAAAATCTCATCTATAAATCTACAAATGCATACATAACAGCCCATAGGCTTTATAATGACCAGCGCTCGGCTTGGTCTACTCTAACCTATCTTCTACGTGCGTTCTCCGATCCACCACCCCACACCTTACAATAAATTGGGTTTTTATAGAGGCCCCGACCCTCTAAAAATAGCCTTCAAAAAATGGGTTCACCAACCCGATTAATGACCCCCTCTGAAACATCCTTCACATAAACCGGCACCAACCCGATTTATGGCGCCACTCCGCACGGCCCCTGTCACCGCCGCTTCCTGTCAGGATACTCTACGCATCCATCCTCTTCGTTCCCCATGCTTCTTGGCCTTGTCCACCTTTACTGCACCTTGTGCCACGTGTCGTTCTTTGAATGGTCCCAAAAATACCACCTACCGCGGTTCCCGCCATCTCTTTCTCTTCCTACGCCTTCTTCTCTCTCCGTCGCGATATCGCGACATGTCACGATATCATGACGTTTCAGCCCCCCTACGCTCTCTGCTCATTTTGGTCGTGATATCGTGACATGTCGTGATATCATGACCTTTTCGCCTTCATGCGTTGATTTTAAATTCTTGTTGCGATATCGCGACGTTGCGATATCGCGACGTTGCGATATCGCGACATCCTTGCCTCCCTGCCTTCTCGCTAATTTTTTGTCATGACATCATGATATCACGACCTCTCCACTGCTCTCTTAGACTGCTTCTTTGCTGTCATGATTTTGCGATGTCACGATATCATGATGTCGCGATTTCATGACCTCCCTGCTTCTCCGTTGTAATGCCCAGTTTGCATCGCAATTTCGTGACGGTTGTGATTTCACGACATGTCACGAAATTGTGACAACTATCGCTACTTCATTTTGGCTGCGACTTTGTGTCAGAATTTTGTGACACGTCACGAAATTATGACATGTCATGATTTTGCAACACCCCATCCTCTGCTCCCTCTGCTTCTCATCCATGTCATGATTTTGCAACGTCGTGAAATCGTGACGTCGCGATTTCGTGACCCTCCGTCTGCCAAGTCTTTCATGCCATTTGTGTCACGATATCGTGACACAATTCCTGTCGCGATATCGCGACAGGTTCTGCCTCCAAGCCTTCCTCCGCCATTTGTGTCGCGATATCGTGACACAATTCCCTGTCACGATATCGTGACACAATTCCTGTCACGATATCGCGACAGTTTCTGCCCTTAGGCTTCCTTCTACTTTTTCTTCCTTAGCCGACTCTTTTGAAGTGGCTTTCCCAAAACTAGATGCCTCTACATCAGATGTCATCGGATGCTCCTGCATTTTCATCGTGATATCACGACGTCGTTTTATCACGATGTCAAGATGTCACAAGGCACGAAGGGGAGTTTTCATCACGATATCGCGACGTCGCGATGTCACGACGTTTTTGCAGCTAAGGTACGGAGGGGATTTTTCGTCGTGATTTCACGAAGTTATTTGTAGACTAAGGTGCGGGGGCATTTTGGTCATGATTTCATGACGTTATCTATAGACGAAGGCAAGGCGTTAGTTTGGTCGCGATATCATGACATGTCACGATTTTGCAACCGATTGAAGACAATTTAAAATTGGACATGTGGACAGGCCACGCGCATGGGAAAAGAGACAACTGTTGCAAATAAATACTCTGACAAAGCGATGGTTGCAGGTGAAGGACCAATTAAATGCGTGCTTTCATGGCAGATCAGGGAGTTGGCCAATTAAGGAGGGAAAATTGATGACTCGGTGGGGGAAAGCCGATTTTGGTAGGTCTTGTTAATTTATTTGCGTAGGTGAGTCATTAATGGGGAGAGGGTCGAGGCCTCGATAAAAACTTGAGCTTTGTAAGTGAAGAGGGGTGGTGGATTAGAGAAAATTGGAAAGAGTGTAGTGGAAAAGACAAATGCGGAGCTTGGTCATTGTAAATCCTGCGGGCTATTTTATTTTTATGGATGTATTTATTTTCAGAAGAATTTGAATGAAAAAGTCGAATTCGAGAAGGTGTAATCTCTTGTCTGCCTTCAATAAGATTAGTTCATTATGATGGATTTCCATCATCAAGGCATTCACTTATATACTGGTCTTGGTGGCCCAGGGTGATTTTTTCTTTTATGTGGGATGAAACCTAATGCTTGGCCAGCATTCTCATACCAGTGGGGTATGAGGGTTTTGTAGAATTTGATCACTCCTACTCAAAGAGACTCTGATCAAGTCTCAATAGTTCTTGATGCTATCTACATTGATAATTTACAATTTGAATGGAATGGTTCCACCTTATATCATGATTATGTATCTTGCCTTATGAAATATGAGTATAAAAAAAATAGAGTGGTTGAGTAGTGACATCAAGGGTTGTTACATATCTCAAGAATGCACTTCATAAGATATGTTCATACTTCTCTTATAGTTGGTCATTTCTAATGTAGAAAATAATATCTACTTTATAAAGACATGCATTTTGTATAGCACCAACAAGCCGAATGATAATTATTTGGGATTGTACATACCACTATTGATTTTTTTTAGAACTTATGAGACTATTTTCATGGATGTTTTAAGTTGGCTACTGTATCGCTCCAAATTTTTCGCACCCTTACCTTCAGGCTATAGGATCCACGCCCGGAAGGGGGATGTGAAAAGGATGGGACAATACCTCGGACTAAGAGGCCCTTTGAAGGTCCCGCCTCTCGGAGGAGGTGTATAAGGGAGAATTTTCGACGGATGGTGGGTTCACCAGGAAAATTTTGAATGGCAGTTTCCATGCCTAGGTTGACAGTTAGTTTGATGTGTTCATTTTGTGCTTTAATCATTCAACTCCTAGGTTTGCCCGATATGAATCTAAACTATTTTATATGCCAATGCTGATTTAAATGAATACAAAAAATAGAAATGGATGCAAATAACAGAGAATATGCTAACTAGAAGGTGTCATACCTGATTTCGGATGTCTGATGGAGATTTTGAGTCTTGTAGTAGTTCAGATCATCTTAGTTTGTATGTAATCATCTGATATTTATCGGGATCATCCCAAATCATAGAAGGTCGTCTGAAATCATACGAATTCATCAGAAACCTGCAATCACAAAAATAGACGCAAAATACCAAATATGCAAATGCAGAAGCAAGTTATAATGGTAGAAATAATAGCAAACATGCCTAAATAATAGATTCTGATAACAAATAATGAAATGCAATAGATTTAATGATTGATTTTAACTTAATCATGTGATTATGCTAAATGAGGTGAACTCCAAGATGCAAAAAACATAATAACTTAAGATAGTGCAGAAATACAATATGAAAAATGCAGAGAAAGCTAAGAAAATGCAAACTATAAACTCGGACTGCCCCCAATCTGAACTACAGTCAGGATCGCCTCCAATCGTACGAGATCGTCCGCAATCATCCAAGATCGTCCGCGATGATCCAAGCTAGCTTCGACTAAAAAAATAGTAGAGTTCCTGCAATAAAAATGCAAAAATACCGAATGCAAGAAAAATAGTGCAAGGGAATAAGGAGCTAACTCTGCAATGAAATCCGTCAACTAAGGGGTTGGGGTTTAGGGAGAATCAGCCAGCCAGCCAGGGGGATAAACTGAGAAAATCCTAGTTTATATAGGATTAGGAAGAGGTTTGGGAGGTTAGGGATCATCTCAATCTAGGAGATCTCCAATAGGGAAATCTCCAACTGCGCAGACATGCTTCTGCCCGAGTTGGAGAGGTTGTTGAAACAGAAGCTAATTATGAAAATTTGGTTTTGGGACGAAATCGTCTAGAAGTTCTGTTCCAAATGAATTCGTCAGATCGGGGATGATTTCGTCTAATCTGAGATGATATCGTCCAACGGTCAAAACAAATCCTAAAAATGGCATGAAAAATGAGGAAAGCGGGTAAAAGGTGGTTAAATGGGCAGTTTGGGGTTAAAATTCAAATTTTAATATTTTATCTTTTTACTAAGGTTTTAACCGTGCCAATTTTAGGGTGCTACATTTTGCCCCCTCTTTAGCAAATTTTTTGAAGAAAATGCATTAAAGATGAGTTTTTCTCGTTTTACGAGAAAGCAAAAATATACTCAATTTTTTAGACGACGATTCTTGGTCGAATCGTACGAATGCTGACTATGGTGCCCCCTCCATGTTTTTACCCAAATCGAACGTTTGAGGTAAAACGTAGAAAAGCAAAAATTTAAAATGTGGATTTTTAAATAAATTAAAGAAAATAGGGAAAACCCTAATTCATTTGTACTATTCACTTTTATTGTTCCAGAGTTCTACAGAGAAGAAACATGGTGGAGACAGCACATAGAGCGATAGAGGTCTGACGCGGGCTATGGGGGGAGAGAGCAGTGGCAGATCCCATAGGAGAGACGCCAAAGGATGGCACGGGCTCCACAAAGGCCATGGGAGATAGGGTGGAGGGAGGAGAGGCTCCCTTTGTAGCAGGGGGAGAGACCACCATCACTTGATAAGGGCAAGGGTGTCGACACAGGGGAGAGCAGCGAGACAGCGGCTCTCCAGGCTAAGGTTGCCCACCTTCAGGCTCAGATGCAGACATTACCGGATGATGCTACACAGCTCAGAGCTCAAGGTAGAGGAGCGAGCACTCAGGATCTGGTGCGGTCTATTGCTCAGACCACATTCTACCAGGGGCTATACTATCACATGGTTCCAAAGAACCAGAGGGTACCACTGCTAGCCCCTATTGCAGAGTCGATCATGATGGGATTGTCGAGGACATCCTCACGATCGATGATGAGGACCCAAGATACAGCCCGAACCTCTATGGGACCACCTCCTCCACGTCAAGGTGGGCGAGGATATGAGGTTGAGATCTCGAGGGCTTCTCGAGGCTAGGTGTCTATGGACTGTAGATTTTGTTAAGATTGTTGAGAGGATTGAGTATGCCAAGGTATAGATTGTGGCATACCAATCCAATTTTGATATGATGTATATAATTTTTTGATATATATATATGATCTTGTTTTTGATGATATGACTTGTTCATATGTTTTTATGATGCTTTAATGTTTAAATTCTTTTCTTATTTGATTGAGGATTCATGTTATTATGTCGTGTTGAAATATTATAATTTGATGTCATGTTGTAAGATTTTAAATGAAATAATTTGATGTAAACAATTGGTTGTGGTGGTATGATTTGAAAAAAATAAAAAGAGACTTCTAATAATAATTTCAAAGGACATTGTCACTGTTATAGACCATTTCATGGAGTCACCGCTCACTCGGTCGTCAAGCTAATCCCAGTATAGAAATATTGTTAAAAGGTAAAAGAGTGCTTAAGAGACTGTCTTAAGACTTTGTGTTGTAATGATGGAGATAATGATGGTTTGATGATTTGTTTTCAGACTTTCATAAAAATAGTATGCATGAGATACGAAAATATGATTTTGCTAGGCATAAATTCCTAAGTGTGATAAAATTTTAAACAATTCCTTAGAATTTATACCATGGTTGCAAAATTGAATTTTGAACATAATGACATGAAATAGAATAGGTGTTCGTTTGTTTGTAAAGCATAATTGTGTAACATAATGATGCAAGTCATATGTTTTGATGAATTTGTTTTAAAATAAATGGAAAATAAAATTAGAACAATGGTTTGTGCTAGTCATATGTAATTGCTCTTATACAAATAACAAATTTTGAAATAAAAGGATAAAATTATTCCGAAAAGAGTTATAGAAATATTTTAAATTATCTCAAAGAGAAATGTAGATTTATAAGGAATCCTCATGTGCAAATGTGAGTTCATGACCGATCTTGATTTATCATAATGATATAAATGTTAGTCTTACAATGGCACTGAGAGGGGGGTGAATCAGTGTAGCTATTTCAAACTTAAAAACTTAACTCTTAAATCTAAAGCAATGAAAACTTAAAACCAAATAAAGCAAATATCACATGAGAGCATCACATAACACAAGATGTAACGAGGTTCACTAGTTTTGGCTACTCCTCAAAAATAGATTGCTTGGACACCCATCCAAATCTAGCCTTTGTAAAGCACCAACTTTACAAACAATTTACCAGCACCCACTGGAAGGAGCACCAACCCCTAATTTATCTGCACCAACAGAAAGGAGCATCAACCCCTAATTTACCAGCACCGACTGGAAGGAGCACCAACCCCTAATTTATCTGCACCAACGAAAGGAGCACCAACCCCTAATTCCAAGCACCAACTCATAATTCTATTTTGAATCTTTTTGACATAAAAATGCCTTCGCTTTTACAAGACCCTGACTGGTCTATTGCTTTCTCAACATTGCCCACTCTTTACACAGCACACACCCTGCTCACTCGCCTCCTATGCACTCTCTTTCAGTAGCACTTTCACACTCTTTCTACAACACTTTTTCACTCTGAGCGGTAGATTTATTCCTCCACACAACTGCCCTTGTATAATCAAATTGTCTAATAGTAACTCCAGTTGTAACTCCATATTTTAATTCTCATGCGCCACTTGCCAGTTGTAACTGTTCTATTAATATTCTCTTACGCCACTTGTCAACTGTAACTCCTATATGTAACTCCTTATATATATATATATATATATATATATATATATATATATATATATATATATATATATATATATATATATTGTGTGGGCATTACGTTACATGCAACGTATATCTCTACCATGACTGTACATCTTCTTGATCATGATTGTTCGTATTCATTTCTATGCATGCATGCATTTTCTGATTCTATTTATGCGACTGTTCGATTTCTCCTTCTTCGACAGTTCTTAAAATAGCTTGCATGATTTCTATCTGTAACTGCACCTATAACTGTCACACTGACTCTAGTTAACTGTTCATAATCGTTGTTGCGACCTATCACGAAATCGTGACATTTCTTTATTTGTACTCTTCTCGCCTTCTACTCACAAAAACATGACGTGTCACGATATCACGACATTTTTTGCCTCCTTGTCCACTTCTTCACTTGCACCCGCAAAAACCAGACATGTCACAAAATCATGACATTTATATATATATATATATATATATATATATATATATATATATATATATATATATATATATATTGTGTGGGCATTACGTTACATGCAACGTATATCTCTACCATGATCTGTACATCTTCTTGATCATGATTGTTCGTATTCATTTCTATGCATGCATACATTTTCTGATTCTATTTATGCGACTGTTCGATTTCTCCTTCTTCGACAGTTCTTAAAATAGCTTGCATGATTTCTATCTCATGAATTGCACCTATAACTCGTCACTACCGACTCTAGTTAACCGTTCATAATCGTTGTTGCGACCTATCACGAAATCGTGACATTTCTTTATTTGTACTCTTCTCGCCTTCTACTCACAAAAACATGACGTGTCACGATATCACGACATTTTTTGCCTCCTTGTCCACTTCTTCACTTGCACCCGCAAAAACCAGACATGTCATAAAATCATGACATTTTTTTCTTCCTTGCACTTCTCTGCCTTTCTCCCGCAAAAATAGAACATGTCGCGAAATCGTGACACTTTTGTTGCCTTGTGCCTTTTCTATCTTTGGCCAGCAAAAACACATGTCGCGAAATCGTGACACTTTTTGCTTCCTTGCACTTCTCTGCCTTTCGCCCGCAAAAATGGAACATGTCACGAAATCGTGACACTTTCACTACCTTGTGCCTTTTTTGTCTTTGGCCAGTGAAAACACATGTCACGAAATCGTGACACTTTTTGCTTCCTTGCACTTCTCTGCATTTCGCCTACGAAAACGAAACATGTCACGAAATCACGACACTTTCGCTACCTTGTGCCTTTTCTGTCTTTGGCCCGTGAAAACACAACATGTCATGAAATCGTGACACATTCGCTGCCTTGCGCCTTTTCTGTCTTTGGCCCGCAAAAACACATGTCACGAAATCATGACACATTCACTGCCTTTTGCCTTTTCTATCTTTGGCCCACGAAAACGAAACATGTCACAAAATCGTGACACTTTTCCTCCTTGGCGCTTTCTCTTCGAACCTGTCGTGAAATCGTGACACTTTTTCTCCTTGGAGCTTTCTCTTCGAACCTGTCGTGAAATTGTGACACTTTCTCTCCTTGGCGCTTTCTCTTTGAACCTGTCACAAAATCATGACACTTTCTCTCCTTGGCGCTTTCTCTTCGAACCTGTCATGAAATCATGACACTTTCTCTCCTTAGCGCTTTCTCTTCGAACCTATCATGAAATTGTGACACTTTCTCTCCTTGGTGCTTTCTCTATGAACCTGTCGTGAAATCATGACAGTTTTCTTTGCCTGTGCCTTCTCTCCAAACATGTCACGAAATCACGACAGTTTTCTTTGCTTGCGCCTTCTTTCCAAACATGTCACAAAATCGCGACAATTTTCTTACTTGCCTTCTTTGCTTCCAACATGTCGTAAAATCGTGATAGTTTTTCTACTTGCCTTATTCTCTGACAACATGTCACAAAATCGTGACAGTTTTTCAACTTGGCTTCTTTGCCTCCAACATGTTGCGAAATCATGACAGTTTTGCCAGCATTTTCTCTCTCCTCCGATATGTCACAAAATCACAACAATTTTGATCACATTTTCTCTCTCCTCCGAGATGTCGCAAAATCATGACAATTTTGACAACATTTTCTCTCTCCTTCGAGATGTCGCGAAATCGTGACAAAAAACATGTCGCGATATCGCGACAGTTTTATTACTTGTCTTTTTCTTTGATTTTTTTAATCTGGGCCACTTCTGTCTTCTTGGAAATTCATTGTACATGTTCTGACTAACCTCTGAACTCCTGTCCCCTACATCAACTGATCTCTCTATCTATGTTGACAATAATGACAATACTTTGGCTGCATCTTGCACATCAATCTCCCCCTTTGGAATTGTTGGCAACACTCATGCAATCTCTTGTAATTCTTCTTCCCCTTTGACAATAATACCAAAGGGCTACTACAGACTCCCCCTGAGTCCATGCACAAAATTCTCAGGCACACATTATGATAGTTAGCAAAAATTACAAATATGAGCACAAAGATAATTAAATATATAAATTCTTCCTCTACATACAACACACTGTCACTGTAATATATTCTGCTTCTTCTATGGATAAGAGAACTGACTCTTGTTTCTTATTGTTCCACGTGACCAATCTATCTCCATGATAGAATGCACCTCCACTGGTACTCTTTTTGTCCTCTACACATCCTACCCAAATCTGCATCTGGAAATCTGTCCCAATACTATCCTCAAATTCCCAATCTAAATCTCAACTCAATCTCAGTCTCAAAAAGAATAAGATAGATGTAGTATGCTTTTCTCAAGAACCTGCAACACAACCCAACAATTGCCAACCATGCAATACCTCATATAACAATGATACTCATGTTCTTTCCACAACCTATATCTTTTCTCAACCAATTAAGGCTTTAACAACAATGCTTATAGACAAGGTTTAACCAACATCATTCAACTCGAGATTAATCTTGAAGCATTCAACCGATCACTATCTGAAAAGGAAACTAGTAGACATCCTTTTCCTTTCAAGGGTATTTGAACAAAACAGCCACCAACATAAATCACCAATGCAAAGAATAACTTGCTCAAATCATGTATCAAGTAAAGCATTAACTTGATCAAAACAACCTCTTATGAAAACAACTTAACCATTCATCACTCTGATTTCATATCTGCCAACAAAATTGACAAGTGACTCACACTTGTACCAAATTTTTGTCCAACATTGTACCAACACTACAGTTTTACTACCAACTCTGTGCAAGTATCAAACACAGTACCACAAAACCAACCAAATCATCTAAACTGCTATAATCCTTAACTCATGACAGTGGTAGTAAGAACCATCACCAGTTCAACAATGACATACATCAATTCTACCAATAATGACAACTCTCAATTTAATCACCACCCTTCACGACACTACCATAAACAACTGTTATGAACAGACAACACACTTTGACAGCTATACAACAACTCCCCGACTACTTTCCTTTCATCCTCAGATAACCACACAAATACATAGGAGCATTAAAATAAAACATTAACATTGCTCCCCCTGAGGATGTGCTACCTGGAGCTGCTTAGTGCAATAGAGGAGTAATCTCCTTCTGTCCAAGGAGACACGATTTCCTCTCTTCTTTCTTTCTCCAGTTTTTCTTGAACTTAGGCTGAGAATTTTCACCTGCATCCACATTTTGAACCTTTTCGTGAACCTGAACATTTCTTTTGGGTGGTTGTCTCTTGTGCATTCTTGATGGATAATTATTTTCCTGTCTGTTTTGCACTCTTTGTGTCTAATGGAATTTGCGGTCTTGCCTTAGATTAGATGTAGAGGTGCTTGGACAAAACCTTGCTATGTGCCCATGACCATTACATTTAAAACATTGCACATGGTGTTCACTCAGAAGAGCAGACGTATTTCTACCAAACATAACTCCTTGATTTATTATTCAATCCACAGTAAATTGCCTGGTGACCATAATGGCTGCATATAAAATAATAACCGTTAAAAGCATTATTATGAGAAGAGTGAGAATGAGAGAACCTCTTTTGTGGTGTTTGCTTTGCTATAGATCTTCTTTGATATTTTCTTCCTTTTGAAGATTCAACTTCAGACTTTTCTTTCTTCTTTCCTTCATCAGTGAACTTCTTTTTCTCTGCATTTTTGGAAGATGATGGTTGTTCAGCTTCATATCCAAGACCGAGCTTAGTTGTGGATCTTCTTTGTTGCTTTATCATTTTATCTAGAAACTTTGTGCTCTTCTCATATTTGAGATTTACATTGGCCTCTACTAGTTGTTTCTTCAATGAAACAATCTCTTCTTCTTGTTGGCAGCAAATAGTCTCTTTCTCATTGATTTGAGACCTGAGAATATCTTCAATCCTTTTGTACTATTCTACTTGTAGCTTTAGATCAACAATAACTTTGTTAGATTCCTCTTCACTTGTGCTACATACATAATTCTCATCATCCAGGTGTGTCTTCAAGGCTTCTTTTGATTTCTTGGCCTTTTGAACCTGTAAGAAGAGATCTTCAATCTCATCTCCATATTCTTCCAATTTCTTGGATAGTCTTTTGTTCTTTTTCTTTTCTATCCTCAATTCTTCATGTGCAGCAATCAACTCACCTCTTAGATTTACTTCAGCCTCAGCCTCAAGGTTTCCATCACTTTCTTGTTCTTCTTCTGTATTTTCTTCTTCGAATGCCATGAACAGATTTTCACTTGTTTCTTCTTCAAAATCCTCACCAGATCTGTCTTCAGAGGAGCTGACATTCTTGGATATGAAACTTTTCTTCTTGAAGTGGTTGTTTCTGAACTTCATCTTTTTCTTCCAGTCACTTATTTCTCGGTGCGATTCTTCATCACTTTCATTCTCCATATTTCGTGGACATTTAGCTGCAACATGCCCAACACCTCCACAGCTAAAACATTTAAATGGTAGCTTTCCTCTGTATTTTCCTTATCCCATTTTTAGTTTTCGGACAAAGTTTGCTTCCATCTCATCAGATGTCTCTTCATCTTTGGATTCTTATTTTGCTTTTGTATGTTTGTGGGCTTTAAATGCAGCTTCTCTGTCTGTGGGATCAGATTTTCCTATTCTCATATCATACGCAGTCAACGAACCATGCATCTCATCCATACTAAACATATTTAGATCTTTGGCTTCTTCTATAGCTGATACTTTAGAATCAAATATTTTGGGAAGAGATCTTAATACCTTTTTTATGATTGCAGGGTCTTCAATTTTCTCGTCGAGTCCTCTAATGGCATTAATGATTTCATTTACTCTCAGCATATATGCCGCTATGTTCTCATCGTCATTCATCTTTAACGCTTCGTACTGAGTTCGATGAGTTTGCAACTTGGCCTCCTTGATCTTATCGTCTCCTTCATGAATTCTCTTCAATTTGTCCCAAATTTCTTTTGTAGTTTTATAGCTCATGATCTTTACCAGTTCACTGTTTGCTACACCGCACATTATAGCATTCTTTGCCTTTGATTCATTCTCAAATAGTTTCTTACCGGCAGCATCAGTTGGAGGAGTGGTGGGTATTATGTATCCACTTTCTATGAGTCCCATATGTCGTATCCCAACGCATACAGATATGTCTGCATCCTAATTTTCCAAAATGCGTAATTAGTCCCGTCAAACAATGGAGCTTTGTTTGATGAGAATCCTTCACCAACTGCCATTGTGGCACTTCCTAGATCACCTTAGCCGATTGATCTTGTTCAGGATCTTGGCTCTGATACCAATTGTTAGTCTTACAATGGCATTGAGAGGGGGGGTGAATCAATGTAGCTATTTCAAACTTAAAAACTTAACTCTTAAATCTAAAGTAATGAAAACTTAAAACCAAATAAAGGAAATATCACATGAGAGCATCACATAACACAAGATGTAACAAGGTTCACCAGTTTTGGCTACTCCTCAAAAATAGACTGCTTGGACACCCATCCAAATCTAGCCTTTGCAAAGCACTAACTTTACAAACAATTTACCAGCACCCACTAGAAGGAGCACCAACCCCTAATTTATCTATACCAACAAAAAGGAGCACAAACCCCTAATTTACTAGCATCGATTGGAAGGAGCACCAACCCCTAATTTATCTACACCAATAGAAAGGAGCACCAACCCTTGATTCTAATAACCAACTCAGAATTCTATTTTGAATATTTTTGACATAAAATGCCTTTGCTTTTACAAGACCCTGACTGGTCTATTGCTTTCTCAACATTGCCCACTCTTTACATAGCACACACCCTGCTCACTCACCTCCTGCGCACTCTCTTTCAGTAGCACTTTCACACTCTTTCTGTAGCACTTTTTCACTCTGAGCGGCAGCTTTATTCCTCCACACAACTGCCCTTTTATAATCAAATTGTCTAACAGTAACTCCAGTTGTAACTCCATCTTTTATTTCTCATGTGCCACTTGCCAGTTGTAACTATTCTATTAATATTCTCTTCTGCCACTTGTCAACTGTAACTCCTTATATATGTAACTCCTTTTGTATATATATAGTGTGGGCATTACGTTACATGCAACGTATATCTCTACCATGACTATACGTCTTCTTGATCATGATTGTTCGTATTCATTTCTATGCATGCATGCATTTTTTGATTCTATTTATGTGACTGTTCAATTTCTCCTTCTTCGATAGTTCTTAAAATAGCTTGCATGATTTCTATCTATAACTGCACCTATAACTGTCACACTGACTCCAGTTAACTATCCGTAATCGTTGTTGTGACCTGTCGTGAAATCATGACATTTTTGTCTCTTTGTACTCTTCTCGCCTTCTACTCATGAAAACATGATGTGTCGCGATATCGTGACATTTTTGGCCTCCTTTTCCACTTCTTCGCTTGCACCCACAAAAACCAGACATGTCGTGAAATCGTGACACTTTTCGCTTCCTTGCACTTCTCTGCCTTTCACCTATGAAAACGAAACATGTCACGAAATTGTGACACTTTTGCTGCCTTGTGCCTTTTTTGTCTTTGGCTAGCGAAAACACAACATGTCATGAAATCGTGACACTTTTTGCTTCCTTGCACTTCTCTTCCTTCCACCCATGAAAATGGAACATGTTGCGAAATCACGACACTTTCATTGCCTTGTGCCTTTTCTGTCTTTGGCCAATGAAAACACATGTCACGAAATCGTGACACTTTTCGCTTCCTTGCACTTCTCTACCTTTCGCTTGCAAAAACAAAACATGTCGCGAAATCGTGACACTTTTGCTGCCTTGTGCCTTTTTTGTCTTTGGCTCGCAAAAACACAACATGTCGCGAAATCGTGACACATTCGTTGCCTTGCACCTTTTCTATCTTTGGCCCGTGAAAACACAACATGTTGCAAAATCATGACACATTCTCTACCTTTTGCCTTTTCTGTCTTTGGCCCATGAAAATGAAACATGTTGTGAAATCGTGACACTTTTCCTCCTTGGTGCTTTCTCTTCGAACCTGTCACGAAATCGTGACACTTTTTCTCCTTGGAGCTTTCTCTTCAAACCTATCACAAAATCGTGACACTTTCTCTCCTTAGCACTTTATCTTCGAACCTGTCGTGAAATCGTGACACTTTCTCTCCTTGGTGCTTTCTCTTCGAACCTATCGTGACACTTTCTCTCCTTAGCGCTTTCTCTTCAAACCTATCGTGAAATCGTGACACTTTCTCTCCTTGGTGCTTTCTCTACGAACCTATCATGAAATCATGATAGTTTTCTTTGCTTGTGCCTTCTCTCCAAACATGTCACGAAATCACGATAGTTTTCTTTGCTTGCGCCTTCTTTCTAAACATGTCACGAAATCGCGACAGTTTTCTTACTTGCCTTCTTTGCTTCCAACATGTCACAAAATCACGACAGTTTTTCTACTTGCCTTCTTCTCTGACAACATGTCGCAAAATCATGACAGTTTTTCAACTTGGCTTCTTTGCCTCCAACATGTTGCGAAATCGTGACAATTTTGACAGTATTTTCTCTCTCCTTCGAGATGTCGCGAAATCGCGACAGAAAACATGTCGTGATATCGCGACAGTTTTCTTACTTGTCTTTTTTTTTTTTTTGAATCTGGGCCACTTTTGTCTTCTTAGAAATTCATTGTACATGTTCTGACTGACCTTTGAACTCCTGTCCACTGCATCAATCGATCTCTCTGTCTATGTTGACAACAATGACAATACTTTGGCTGCACCTTGCACATCAATAAAATCTCTCAAATACAAATGTGTGTGTGATTGTATTGTGCATTCACCAATTTTGAGCAAGATAATTTGATACAAGTAATTTGCCTTGACCAAATGAATGTTCGTTGACCATGATTTATATGCATGTAACCGTACCAGACTACTATGTAAGTTAGGTTATCAAGAGCTAGCTAATCCATAAGTTGACAGAGGTCTATACAAAATAAGGTCGCTAATGTGACAGACATATCGCCACGCTAGGGATTACCCAAGGCCAATCAGGTTGGGCACAAACCACCTGTTATGGGGCTTACCTCACAGTTTTTGAATAATTGAGAATTCCAAGGATTCAAGCTCATTCACCCTTCTTTTCTTTTCAAGGGGTAGGGAAAGGATTTTATTGCATTTTGCTTTTGCGTTTCTCTTTCTTTTTTTTCTTTTTTTGTACTTTTGTATTTTTGCTTGATATTGGAGAAAATACTAAAATATTGTTGTGATGATACAAAATAACCTTTTTCTTTTTCTCTTTTTCTTGAACTTTTCTTTTTCTTCCTATGCTAGGGATACTTGCTCGAATTAGTTGTAGAGCAAGAGATTTTTATTCTGGGTAGGGGTGAGCTTGTCCTTTTGTCAATTCTCAAAGATTCTAGACCATGTGCATGATAGGATAGCAGGGGAAACTTTTCACTCAAGAAACCATTTCTACTATGTAGCATCATATCAAATTTGCAATGAAATCATTTTAATGTGAAAAGATATACTTAGTTTAAGTAAATAACAAGATCAATTCTCTATGCTTAATTCAACTGTGGACTTTGATATAAGAGAGATGAATAATCATACCAAATAAAATCAAGATATTTATTCATGTGAATGTGAAAGTGCGGGATTCCAAATAAATGCTTATTTATCCAAAATAACTGAAAATATGATTGCAATAATTCACAATTTGACAGGTACAAAAATAAAAGATATTTTTTTTTTAAAGATTTTGATGATTTGGATGTTTTTAATTTTAAGTTATGAATTGAAAGAAATACAAGATAATTGTTTTTTGAAATGTTTTAAATAAGTGACTAAAAAGGAAATAATATGCAAAAAATATATATACAATGATGAAATGACCAATTTTTATGCATAGTAACGTTTAAGATGCATAATGTTCATAGGTTCTTTAAGTTCTTTACCATCCAAGGTAGATAATTTGTATACTCCTGATCCAAATTTAGCAGTGATGACATATGGTCCAAGCCAGTTGGGCTCAAATTTACCTTTAAGGTTTTTAGTTGCATTAGTATTTTTTTTATTTTCTTTTAAGACAAGGTCATCGATCTCAAAGGATCGAGGATGAACTTTATTAAGATATGCTCTCTTAAGTTTATTTTTGTAGACACGAAGATGCTCCAAAGCATTGATGTGCTTTTCATCTAGAAGTTCTAGCTGACTAAATCTGCCAGCATGATATTCATCCCCTACTTTAGTATCTTGAAGTAGTAGAGCTAAAGAAGGAACTTCTAATTCAAAGGGAAAAACAGCTTCAACACCATAAACCAAGACAAAAGGTGAAGTTCCAGTGGGGGTTCGAACACTAGTTCGATAGGCCCACAAAGCGAGATATAACCGAATGTGCCAATCTCGACCGGTTTTATTGACCAATTTTTTGAGAATTTTGATTAAGGCTTTATTAGATGCTTCTACTTGACCATTACCCTGAGGATAATAGGGAGTGGACCAACGATGTTGAATTTTATATTTTTGACATAATTTCTTGACATCTTTATTTTTGAAACAAGTTCCATTATCGAAAATGATATTGGTAGGAATTCCAAACCTACAAATAATTTGATTAAAAATAAACTTGGAAGCTTGTGTTCCAATGCAAGAAGCTAATGGCATAGCTTCAACCCACTTCGTGAAATACTCAGTGGTGGTTATGATGAATTTGTGTCCATCGGATGACATAGGGTTGATTTTTCCAATAATGTCTAGGCCCCATTTTGAAAAGGGCCAAGGAGATGAAATAGCCTGCAGTTCTTGTGCAGGCGCATGGACAAGGTCAGCGTGTTTTTGGCACTTGGCGCAATGTCGCACATAATTATATGCATCATTTTCCATGGTAGGCCAAAAATATCCTATCCTAAGGAGTTTCTTAGCAATGGCGCTACCACTAAAATGTCCCCCACAAGATCCATTGTGGGCTTCATTCAAATCTGATCTAGATTCTTCTAGATTCAAACATCTCAGTAAGATGCCTTCAAAAGATCTTTTGTACAAGGTATTACCAATAATCACAAAGCAACTTGATTGTCTACATAATAACCTACGCTGGTTGCTAGTACAACCATCACGAAAGGTTCCTTTCTACAAAAAATTAAATATATCAGTATACCATGGTTCAGGAGTTGTTTCGTTGATGAGAAACACATCCAAAGGTTCTAAGCATGATTTGCTTGAAGTTGGTTCCTAGAGTCGATGAATAATGATGGTAGCATATTCATCATCTAACTCCAAGGGTAAAAGAGATGCAGTTGTAGCCATAGCGTCAGCCGCACGATTGCTAGTTCGAGGAATAGCTTCCAAAGTAACTTGATCAAACAAGGATAATAACTAAAAAATATATGCTTTATATGGGCATAATTTATCATCTCTGGTCTGATAAACATCATTGATTTGATTTATGGCAAGTTGGGAGTCATCGAAAACCAATAAACTTTTAATTTTCAATGCCAAGGCAGCTCGTAATCCAAGGATAAGAGCTTCATATTCAGTAGTGTTATTGGTGCAAGCAAATGTTAATTTGAAGGACAAAGGTATAATATGTTTTTGCGAAGATATTAAAATAATACCCACTCTAGCCCCACTCATGCATCGGGCTTCGTCAAGTATAAGGACCATTGCTCTGAATGGTCTGCCTCTAGTTTAAGTCATTCATCAGGAAACTCAATGATGGGGGAATGGGTAGATTCTAAGGGTGCAGTAGCTAATTGATCTGCTATGATTTGACCTTTAACAAACTTTTGTCCTATGAAGGTGAGTTCAAATTCGCTTAGCACAAGAACCCACTTGGTTGTGCAACCAGATAAATACGGTCAACTCATGAGATATCGCAAAGGGTCGAATTTGGCAATAACATACGTTTTTTGACTAAGCATATAATGTCATAGTTTTTGTATAGAAAATACAACTGCTAGGCATAATTTATCTAATATGGTATAATGAGTTTCATAACTGATTAAGGTTCTGTTGATGTAATAATTAGCACATTCTTTCTTCTCATCATCAAGCTGAGCTAACATAGCTCCTAAGGCAGAATCGGACGCAGAAATGTATAAGAGAAATGGAAGATCCGATCTAGGTGGGGAAAGCACTAGTGGTTTGATGAGATATTGCTTACAGAGTTCAAATGCTTCTTGGCATTCTTCGTCCCAATGAAAAGAGACATCTTTCTTAAGAAGCTTAAGAAAGGGTTCGATTTTGTTTGCCAACTTATCGATAAAGTGACGAATAGCTTGAAGCTTACCTTGTAAACTTCGTAATTTTGATATATTGGTGGGTGCGGGCATATCTGTGATAGTTGCAATCTTGAGAGGGTCAATTTCAATGCCACGTAAAGAAACTATAACCCCTAATAATTTATTGAACTTAACTCCAAATATGCATTTAGCTAGATTTAGTCGGATAATATATTCCCTTAACCGATCAAATACTTTCCTTAAGTCATTTAAATGATCATCTTCTTTGATGAAACGAGCTATGATATCATCTACATAATCATGTAGGATATCGTGCATCATATCATGAAAGATATAAGTCATAGCTCATTGATAGGTTGCACCTGCATTCTTTAAGCCAAATGGCATCACTTTCCAACAAAAGGTTCCCCAGGGGGTGATAAAGGTTGTTTTGGCCTGGTCTTCAGGAGCTATCCTGATCTGATTATAATCAAAAAATCCATCCATTAAGGATATCATTCCACTTCTAGCAGTAAATTCAATGATCTGATCCATGTTGGGAAGAGGAAAATCATCTTTAGGGTATGCAGCATTAATGTCTCTGAAATCGGTGCAAACCCTAACTTTAGTGGCTTCTTTCTTAGTTATTGGAACTACATTTGAGATCCATTCGGCATAATCAATGGCTTGTATAAAAATGACTTTCAAAAGTTTTTCTAGTTCTCCTTTGACTAGTAAGGCCACTTTAGGATGCATTTTTTTGAATTTTTGTTTAACAGGTTTAGCATCTGGATGGACTACTAGATGATGCATAACTACGGAAGGGTCCAAACCTGGCATGTCTTCATATGTCCAAGCAAAGACATCTTCATAGTCTTTAAGAAATGAAATGTATTTATCTTGTTTTTCTTGACTCAATTCTGATCCAATATTGATTATGTGAGGGTTATGTTCGGTTCCAATGTTAATTTTTATAACGTTTTCAAATTCCATATGTAAATCTCTCTCAAAATTAGGTGGGGCAGATGAAACACCTAATTCTTCCAAGGTTATCTTGGATAATTCGTCTTGAGAAGTCATAGCTTCAAGTTGGGCTATATTCGGGATAGAGCCATCAAAATAAAATTCATTATATAACAATTCCTCAATGGAAACATCATGAAAGATATCTCCCTCCAACTCGTCATCGGATTCGACAATCATTTTAGGGTAGGCTATGGATAGCATATTGCAGGTAAAAGAATTATTCTTTGGACACAAAGAATCTTGTTTATCTAGATAATCTTGATAACATACGAGATGGTCATCATCCTCAAATGGAAAGGGCTAACCTTTACTAGAAAATAGGCCCACACCACAGCGGGTAGGCCATGGTTCTACCTCAAAATGTTCTTTCATACCATTTTGGAAAGGTCCCAAACCTTTCCCTTTATATCCCAATTTAAGCATTATGGGCTTAGCTTTAAGATAATCATTAGCAAAATAGCATCTAGCATATCCATCACAATGTGTCTTAATGTTTCTAGGTATTCTTCCCCAATCATATCCTTTATAAATAAAAGCACAACTCCCGACTTGGTAGATACTTCCCATAGGTTATGGGAGGCCCAAGGTACAAGGAGAGGGTGGAAGTTTATTTAAAAGGAGGGAAGTCTGCATGGCAACGTTGGTTTCCTCATATATAAGAATTGTAGATAAATCGAGTAAGAGCTCATCAGTAAGAGCATAAGAGGTAGAAGGAACATTTCCTACATCGTCGGGTGTAGAAAGGATTCCAGTAGTGGATGTAGATGTCATAGGGATATTGACGGGTGAATCTATAGGTATGGAAGATATAGGAGTAAAACAGGAAGCATTGGTTGTAGGTTTAGGATATTTTCGAGGTCCTAATGTGGTTTGTTCAGAAGATGGTTGAGCTATATGTATGGGTGTAGTTGAAAAAGTAGATGATGTTATGGGTGTGTGTTTCACATGTTTGTATGGATGATAAGAATTAGGATGTGTGGATGATAGGGCAGGGCAAAATTGAACTCCAACAGGTTCTTCCAAAGCACACATATCAAAGGGTCTAGGATCACCATGAATGGTAACCAACTGGTTTTTAAATTTGAATTTAACACATTGATGTAAAGTAGAGGTAATCGCTCACATCGCATTGATCCAAGGGCGACCCAAAAGTATATTGTACGATGCAAGGAAATGTACAATAAACACGATCATATCTAGGGTTCTAGGACCAACTTGCAAGGGTATAGTAATGACTCCACATGTTTCTTGTGTCTTGTCATTGAAGGCTTTGATAATCATATCAGTTCTTTTCATTTCGTCACTTCTAAACCAAAATCGTTGGTAGAAGTCAAAAGTGCAGATGTTTAAAGATGAACCATTATCAATCAAGACTTGTTTAACAACTACATCTCCAATTAGGGCAGTAATATATAAGGGGTTATCCTTATGTAAACTATGTTGTGGGATATTTGTTGCATAAAAATCCACAATACATTATCCACAATAACAATCCACAAATGAGAGAGAGATAGATAATACCCTTAAGGTAGGGCAACACCAATAATAATCCTTGAGGAAGGAATAACTCCACAAGATCTCCCAAGATGAGAGGCCACTTCATGGGCACGACGATTACATAAGATTCTTCTTCAATGATATGAATCCCCTTACAATGACAAATATCTCTTCTTTATATATCCATATTCTTATTCTACTTTGGAGAGCCTACTACTAATATTATATTATATTAAAATATAATACAATATTATAATACAATCAACCTTGGGTTATGTGTGGCCCATGCCAACCCTTATACAATATAATAATATATTCCCAAATATCTATTCCTAGGTACCCTACCATGCCACCCTCCTTACAAATGTTTTGTCCTCGAAACATATGAAGAAACCTAATAGTATGATTTGCTAAGCAATGTTAGCAATTGATACCAATCTCGATCATCCATCCATCCAAGCGAAACCCGATGATTCTGGTACGCCATTTTTTTACTTGAGTATCCAAATCTGCTTCGTTGGCTCCACGCTTCTGCTGCTATATTTTGATAACTTGAATGAAAGGTCCACTTGTTCCTTGATGCTGATGAACCATGCTGAAAACCATGATCACTATGCTTTCTTTGCCAAACACTGCCATAGTTGGTGCCCTGTTGATTACATGTAGAACCATAATTTTGTTTCCTTGAACCATGCCTCCAATATTGTTTCCGCTCATGGTGGTGTGGATGGCGATATGGTGCAACCTTTACTTGATGTTCTACCTTCTTTGACTTTTCAACTTTTGGCTTCATTGTTATAAATTCTTCTACACCTTGTTATTTCATGTTATCTTTGTTTGGTATGTCCTTGTGCTCTTCTATCAAATATTCCTTGAACTCTGTTGTTGCTATCGCCTTCGTGGATTTTGTTTCCTGTTCTTCTACAACCACTTCTTGATTTTCCTTGTATCCTTGCTCCTCAAGCTGAGAAATATCCTGCAATGTTATTTCCACTGAATTAGTTACTGCTACTTCTTTCATGGACTCTGTTGCTACTATCGCCTTATTGGATTCTATGTCATGTTCTTCAATTTGTTCTTCTACAACCGCTTCTTGATTTTCCTTGTATCCTTGCTCCTCAAGCTGAGACATATCCTGCAATGTTATCTTCTTTTTTCTATACCATAACTTCATAAACTTCTTTTGCACATTAATGTTAACATTACCCAAAGAATCTAACCAAGGATAACCAAGAACAATATCCTCATCATCCATCTCAATAGCATAGAAATCTGAATGTAAAACATATTTATCCATGGTGATCTTCAAATCTTTAAAAATCTGAACATTCTCACCCTCTAGTCGTATGTCCTTAATTTTTGTTGCTTGAACTTGCAATTTCTTAGCCAAAGCAATATTAGTAAAATTATATCTGCTACCGAGTCAATGGAAATAATAACCTGTTCCTTTTGAATGCTTCCATGAACTCCGCAAAATAGACTTTTTAGATTTAAACAAATTCCTTTGTCCATTTTCTAATTTATCTTCCACCACAGGTATGGTTTCCTCTGTCTGCATACTGACATCTTTTTTATCTTCCCTAAACTTTTCCTCTTTCATCTTGAGTAATTTTATTTCTTTTTCATAGTCATCGATCAAATCCCTTAGGTGATCTACATAATATGGGTCCCATTTACTCAAGAATGCATGCTGTATTTCATCCCAAGTGTATTCATTATTCCTTTCTTTACGAAACTTATCCAACCAAAACAAAGCTTCCCCTTGAAGACATATACCAAGAAAGGATTTCCCCCATGAGACATTACAACATCGAGATCTAAAATTTTTCCACCATTCTCGAGCATCAATATCATCTTCTCCAGAAAAACGTTGGATTACCATTGTTCATGCCCTAATGCAACTAGGGTTTTTTGATAATAAATATCATGCCCTAATGCAAACTAGGGTTTTATGGAAAAAAATATCTTCCCACCAAGTTGAAGCTAAAAATCCCAAAGACAACTACATCTGCAATTTTTCTTCCAAACAAAATAAAGTGCAACTGATTTGCTTACCCGAACTAAACAAATTGTCTTTTGAAAAATTCGCGACTTGAAAATTCGTCACTTTCCTTGTTCCAGATGGCTGAATTAAAAAGGTTGTATCTCCCTCAATACTACTCGGATTCCTTCATATGACCACTCATTTTAAAGCTCTTAAAATTTTGCACAATCTGATCCAAGAATCGCCTCAATCGGATTAGCTTTCGCAAAGATATGGCTTCTGAAAGATGAGACGTTTTTCCAAAAAAAAATCTGCGAAATTCATCACTATCCTTGTTTTGGATGACTAACTTCAAAAGGTCGTATCTCCATCAATAGTATTCAGATTACTTCATATGACCACTCATTTTAAAGCTCTTCAAATTTTGCACAATTTGATCCAAGAATCGCCTGAATTGGATAAACTTGCGCAGAGATATGGCTCCTGAAAGATGAGATGTTTTTCCAAAAAAAAAAATTGCCCTAATTCTAGGGTTTCACACAAAAATCCCCACTTTGCCAAAATCGTTGCTCTGATACCACTTGTTACATAACTTTTATTATTAAACATGAACCATTCACCAATATGCAGAAATATCAAATCATTCATCCATAATACATTATCCACAATAACAATCCACAAATGAGAGAGAGATAGATAATACCCTTAAGGTAGGGCAACACCAATAATAATCCTTAAGGAAGGAATAACTCCACAAGATCTCCCAAGATGAGAGGCCACTTCGTGGGCACGACGATTACATAAGATTCTTCTTCAATGATATGAATCCCCTTACAATGACAAATATCTCTTCTTTATATATCCATATTCTTATTCTACTTTGGAGAGCCTACTACTAATATTATATTATATTAAAATATAATATAATATTATAATACAATCAACCTTGGGTTATGTGTGGCCCATGCCAACCCTTATACAATATAATAATATATTCCCAAATATCTATTCCTAGGTACCCTACCAATATCTTTATCTCGAAAGTCAATACAATCGACTTCTCAAGTGATGATAGTATTGGACATGGCTTCAGGTTGAATATTTTGTGGTACCATCATTTGGCTTAATGTAAGCATTAATTCATCCCTATGGGTAGGAGAAGATCTTAATAGGTCCAAAAGGGAAATTCTAGTTGTAGTATTGGATAATTGTTCATTAATAGTGTAGGGAGGCTTAGGTTGAACATTAGGCGCATAATTCCCTTTATTGGGATTTTTCAAAATAAATGGGGTTGATCCATCGTTCAGAGTTTGATCGTGTTGAGAGGTTTGAGCCTGTTGTCTGGTAACGGCTCCGATGGTTCCTACAATATTATTTTGCAAGTGATGAATAGGTCTTGGTCTAGCGTTTATGGCTTGTTCATTAGAAACTATTTGGTGAGAAGATGGTCTAGTAGTGACTCTTCGAGGAAATGGTTCTTTTGGAACCATAGAACTAGTGATAGGTTGAATAGGATCTGATTCATCTTCAGAACTATTCGATTGATTTGAGGTGATTTCCATGTCACTTTCAGTCTCATATTCAGTGTCACTAAGATCAAGTATCCGAATATTATGTAGAGGTCTAGTCATAACTATGGATAAATTTGTGTCAAATATTTGAGGATCATGAACAGGTAATTATCCACTAATAGTCCCTACATATCGGGTAGGAGGAGGAACATTGTGATGCTCAATTTGATTGGCCACCTCTTTACCATGTTTTGGTAAAGGATGCTGAAATATGTCCAATGATTGATTGGCATTCTGATTCTAATTTTGGGGAATGTTCTTTTGAGTGTTATTAGAAGGATTTTGTTTAGGTTGGAAGGCTTGCACCTCCATCTCATTGTTATCAATCAAATATTGTATTTTATGTTTTAATCTTTTACAAGAGTTGGTAGTGTGTCCAGGTCCTCTATGAAAATCACAATGTAAATCAACTCTGTATCCGGGTATGGTTGGATCAGGTTCCTGGATAGCTGGTAATTGGATCAAGCCTCGTGCTAGTAATTGTGGGAGAATGGTTGATAAAGGTTGATTTAACCTAGTAAATTCTCGGGGTGGTTTATCAGGAGGTTTCAATATAAACTTCTCTGTTGTTTTCACAGTATTAACATTAGCAATGTTTCTGCTATCAGTGACTCCATCACCCACAACTTGTTTATTTTTATATTGATTTCTGGATGTTTTCTCATCATCTTTCTTTTTGAGCTGACATCTTCTAATGAGAGCATCTTCCACCCTTCGAGCTAAGTATATAGCTTGATCGAAGGTGGTCAAGGTAGTAGTTGATAATTCATAGGATAGTTTTTCTTGTAAATTATTGATAAAAATATCCAACATCTCCCGATAAGGTAACACAAAGTGTAATTTTCCTATCAACTGTCTCCATCGAGCTAAGAAGTCAGCAAAACACTCATCTTTGTCTTGTTTTAGGTTGTACAAATCTTTAATGGTTACATGCCTTTCGATATAGGCACTAAATTGATGCACAAAAGACTCAGCGGTCTCTTCAAAATTCCTCAAGGAATGAGTGGGTAGTTGATAATACCATTCCAATGCCATCCCCCCTAAGCTTTTTGGGAACATTTTTAGTAATAGAAAATCATCATGTGATATGTCATGACATGCTATCCTAAACATACGAAGATGCTCTATGGGATCTTCAATTCCTTTATATATAGGTAGGATAGGCATAGGAAAGTGTTTGGGATATGGTTGTGCTACAACTATAGGGTCTAGAGGTTGACTACACATCTCTCGATAATTGTATGAGGGATGGTAGGGATCTATCTGGTCCATGCGAGAGACTAACTGTTTCACCATGGCTTCCAAATTACTAGTTTTTCCACCATATTGGTTTGGTGGTACATGAGTATGGGATTTGTGACCATAGGAAGGCGGGACATAAGGATTAGATGCTATATTGCTATTATGCAAATGGTTGGTAGGAAGAGTATTATGAAGAATATTTGTTGTAGCATTATGTTGTATCCCAGATTGTTGGAAATTGGTATTTGGTTTTGTTTTAGGCTTTTGTTGATTTGAGGTATATTGATCAATAGCTTGGTGAAATAAAGTAGTGAATGAAGGTTTCTTTTGTGTGGGGATAACCCTTGGCTTGGTAACAAGCACTCTAGGTGGTTGGGTAGCCTGTTGTTGTTGCATGTTTTGGATTATAGCAGCCATGTCCAAATTGGACGGTCCAACTTGATCACTCTCTTGATCAACAAAGGACAAAGGATTAGTGCGTGTGTGATATATGTCTTCTAGGGTTGCTTGAGTATCACTAATTTGATCTTTATCCATATGAACTGCTCTATTTAGGGTGCCAGTATTATTATTGAGAAATTTCCAAAAATGGTCCATGTTCTCAAAAGTACCAGCTCCTTCTGGAGTTATTTTAGGAGATGAGGATCCTTCCTCTCTATCATTTTATTTTTGTTCATTTGTGTCCACAAATTCTTCTTCTTATTGGTTTAAGGTTACTTCTTCCTGAATTGGGTCTTCAAGAAGGGCATCTGGTTTATTTGTGGTTTTTCCTAACCAATCTTCTTCTACTTCAATTTGTTTTCCATTCCTGAGTCTAGTCATTGTGTCTAAATTTAGGTTTTAGCAAATATATATTAGTATATTTGCAACAGATCTTGGGAGGTATATATTTTAATTATATACCTACTATAATACTTAAAAGAAAATGTTTTGATTTTTTTGTTATGATTTTATTTTGTTTTTGTTTTTGTTTTTTTATTTTTGTTTTTATGCTTATAAAGACAATAAACAACACACTAAATACAAGAAATAACAATAATAAAATAATAACTTAGTTTTCTATAAATAGTTTATAGACATCATTGATAGGATCAAGTTCATCAGGAGTCATAAAGTGCTCCTCTTCAAATTGGAAATTGTTTTTCAAGAAGTCAACAAACTGTGCTACGATGATATTATCTATTTTAGATTCTATTTTGTAAAAATAAATCTCATGGCAATATTCTTGATATAACACAGCTCTAGGAACTCTATTCCATCTCTTTCTATCCGTAAGATCAGCTTCTTGGTCCTCTATACGAGCTAGAAATTGATGTACTATGGCTGCATTCTCAAGGTATTCCTCAAAGGTATACAACTCAGAAGACACAAGGGCTCTTTTATCTGCTAACCACCTATGGCAAGCTCTCTGAATTTCATGATACAAAATCACTTGATCGGGATCCAGGATTCTATCTAGGACAAACCTCTTGATTTGCCTAAGTTCGGTTGCTCTAGATGAAATGAGATCTAATCTCCTATCAAGTTCATCCCACAAAGGTTGAACCCTATTTGTTTGAGGTACTCTAAGCACGAAGTAATCTCTATAGCTGCTAATTGATTTTCAACATTAATGGTGACAACTCGTCTTTTATTATAGTCTACCATCTAAACATGACATGCAAATTTTCTTAAGTCTAAATGCATTTATGTTTTTATTATTTTTTATTTTTAGAAATGTTTTTGTTTTCAAAAGGTTTATGTTTCATGTCGGGTTCACCAAAATGTATCGCTCCAAATTTTTCGCACCCTTACCTTCAAGCTATAGGATCCGCGCCCGAAAGGGGGATGTGAAAAGGATGGTACAATACCTCGGACTGAGAGGACCTTTGAAGGTCCCGCCTCTCGGGGGAGGTGTATAAGGGTGAATTTTTGACGGATGGTGGGTTCACCAGGAAACTTTTGAATGGCAGTTTCCACACCTAGGTTGACAGTGAGTTTAATGTGTTCATTTCATGCTTTAATCATTCAACTCCTAGGTTTGGCTGATATGAATCTAAACTATTCTATATGCCAATGCTGATTTAAATGAATACAAAAAATAGAAATGGATGCAAATAACAGAGAATATGCTAACTATAAGGTTTCATACCTGATTTCGGATGTCTGATGAAGATTCTAAGTCTTGTAGCAGTTTAGATCATCTCAGTTTATACGTAATCGTCTGATATTTATCAGGATGTCCCAAATCACAGAATGTCATCTGAAATCAGACAAAATCGTCTGAAATCTGATGAATTCGTTAGACGAATTCGTCAGAAACCTGCAATCACAAAAACAGATGCAAAATACCAAATATGCAAATGCAAAAGTAAGGGATAATGGTAGAAATAATAGCAAACATGCCTAAATAATAGATTCTGATAACAAATAAGGAAATGCAATAGATTTAAAGATTGATTTTAACTTTATCATGCAATTATGCTAAATGAGGTGAACTCCAAGATGCAAAAAACATAATAACTTAAGAAAGTGCAGAAATACAATATGAAAAATGTAGAGAAAGCTAATAAAATGCAAACTCTAAACTCGGACTGCCCCTAATCTAAACTATAGTCAGGATCGCCTCCAATCATACGAGATCATCTGTAATAATCCGAGATCATCCGCGACGATCCAAGCTAGCTTCGACTAAAAAAATAATAGAGTTCCTGAAATAAAAATGCAAAAATACCAAATGAAAGCAAAATAGTGCTAGGGAATAAGGTGCTAACTCTGCAATGAAATCCGTCAACTAATGGGTTGGGGTTCAGGGAGAATCAGCCAGCCAGCTAGGGGGATAAACTAAGAAAATCCCAGTTTATATAGGATTAGGAAGAGGTTTGGGAGGTTGGGGATCATCCCAATCTAGGAGATCTCCAACAGGGAAATCTCCAACTGCGTAGACACGCTTCTGCCCGAGTTGGAGAGGCTGTTGAAACAGAAGCTAATTATGAAAATTTGATTTTGGGATAAAATCATCTGGACATTTTGTTCCAGACGAATTCGTCAGATCGGGGACAATTTCGTCTAATCTGAGACGATATCGTCCAACGGTCAAAACAAATCCTAAAAATGGCACGAAAATTTGGGAAAGCGGGTAAAATGTGGTTTAACGGGCAGTTTGGGGTTAAAATTCAAATTTTAATCTTTTATCTTTTTACTAAGGTTTTAACCGTGCCAATTTTAGGGTGCTACAGCTACTCACAAAAATGTAAAATAATAAATTTGTTTTAAGTAATTAGTTTGATAATATATGCACCCTAGTTCCATGAAAGAATAAATTGTTGGTCAACATATTTCTCATGAGGTTTTTGCATACCTATGAGTTTGATTTACATTTCTCAAATTCATTTTTATAAATAGTGATTATTTATTTTATAGTGCCTAAATATACTACTTTATAGAGACTTATGCTTACCAACTTGAAGAATCCCATAACATTGAACTCTCAAATAAATGGACAAAAAAAATGAACAAGATTTTGGTTAATATTCTTTGAATTTACAATTGAAAGAATCCAAAAATTTTGAATGATAGTTCACATATAGTTCAAGATGCTCACAATAGGCTAATCTAGAATACCCCAAATATATTACCATTTCAAGACTGTTATGGTTCAATTCCTAGCCTACTCTTTGATTTGGTATATGCATTCACCTATATGTAGAAGTGGATAATAATAAGGCTATGCAAACCAATCTAACATATTCTTGGAGACAATCAAATTGATTCATAAAAGAGTACAAAGTAATTCAAGGAAGAATAAATCCAATTACAAAATAAGGAGTGGAAAACATATAAACATTATACGTTTTAGTCCATTTGGTATGGTTGTATTTGGATAAATAAGGATCCAAGGATTCTTTAAAATACTAAATCATGTTGGAAAATACCTCTTGTCGCATCCTTAAGAAAATAGTACATAATATTATTTTGAGTTGGATACCCTATCATATATGATAATATCCTCAATTATGAGTGCAAAGAATTTAAATTTTTTTTATCTTCTACGTTTGATGATGGACAAGAAGAATGGGTCTTACCTATACTCGAAGATTTGGTTATGAGTAAATATTCTTTTTTATGTCAAGATAATACTTTATGAAAATAAATTTTGATCCACATGACAATAACTATTAGGTAGTCATTACATTATTTTAATAGTGTTTATTATTACACCTTACGGGAGGTTAGCTTGGTTGTAATGATCAGTATGTATTTAATATTTGATATTACATCAATAAATTTTGGTTAATTCTCTTTTTTATATCTAAGGAAGTTTTGATAATTAGAGCCTAAATCCATACACCCACATCCTTGTGTGTTGAAGCTCACTAGTAGAACTAGATTCTAGAATATATCTAGCATTGACAATCACCTCACAGGAGATTCATATGGTCGTAGGATCATTCTTCCTAGAAATCTTGTAAAGCATGTCATGTTGAAGGGCATTAAAACTATCACAAAGTTTACCAGTGCCTAATTCCTTGAAAGAGCATGGATTATGCTATTAGCGGACTTAGGTAGATTTTAGGTTTTTGGATTGTTGAAATTTTTGTGATGTTTAGATCAAATATTTGATACATTTTTGTTATGTCATTAGATCTAGATATTGATATGATTATTATTATGACACCTTAAATGTAGTAGAGTGATCATCTTTTTAATCTTATTATAAAAAACCATGGTGCTAATATTTTAGGTCTTAAAATTTTCATAGATTAATCGTTGCTTGGATTTCAACATTATGATTTTGCATGAGAAAATAATTTTCTATAAAATCTAATAAATAAATTGTACTAGAATCTAGCCAAAACATTTCATCAAATTACTCCCACCATGTAGATTCCTACCCAATATTTTTATAGTATAAATGGGTATCATATTATTAAGCATTATGAGACTCAATAAGGGAGGCCTAATTTTGCACAAAGGGAAAGTGCTACGTCTATTCCACCTATTAGAGAAATTTTTGGTGAAAGGTTACAAAATAATATTTGGAAAACTATCTATAAAAAGAGAATGAACCCATCCATATAGCTAGAGAACTCGAAGAAGCCAAGCCTAGGAACAATATAGGTATATGTATTGGGGCTATTCAAGGATGGAGTGGCATAATATTTTGTCATCCACAACTAAAATCCTCAATACTTTAAGAGAAAAAATCCCAATTTTTTTTTGCAATGCTAAATTCTAGCCCTCTAATATGCTACCCTTTAGAATATCAAAGGACACCTCTTGCTTCAAATTCTTAGAATACCCTTTGTCCTCTATTTCAAAATCCATATTTCCTACATTGCAATGGACATGTGTTGACGGTGACAACACTCTGAAGACTTTACATATGAAAGTAAGTTATCCTACTAAATTAGGTGCTCAATTTATTTTTAAGTTAGAAGTGAGGGAGCCATTTTTTAGGGAGTATTATATATTCATTTAATTTTTTTATTTTAAAAAAACTTGTCTAAAATCTAAAATAAAATATAAAAAGGAAAATTTTCATACCAATTTTAGTTTTGCATGAATTTTTTTGAACTCCCTTAAACAAGATTTTTTCTATAGTATTGGTAAGAAATTACATTTTATTTTGTAAAGGTATATTTTTTGTTATGACTGATGCCTTTAAAATTTGAAACATGTACTTTTAAATTTCATACTTTTTATACCTCTCAAACATGTGCTTATGCACAGTGTTCACTATCAACGACACCTTTGGCTAGCATTTGCATGTAAAGTTGTCATTTTGAGCTACTATGTCTATAGACTAACACAGTTATCATAATGAGGTATGGGCATAGACCCTTTATATCATTGGGTATCTATAAGGACATCATTTTCTTAATAATTTCACTCTATAATTATATCATATTCATCACTATCACTAGACATAAACCCTAAAATTTAAAAAATTTGAGTATATAGTTTTTAGAACTCAATGCTTGAATAATTTCATTATGAAAGATGCCTAATTTTGGCATAACAAACCACTAACTAATATTACAACTTTCCTTGTCCTATAGTGCATGCATAGTCCTTGTGATGGTTGGTTATATCGCATGCCATTTCACATAGGCTATGATGTAATAACTCCTATAATACATTACATACCATGTGTTGAGTAGTTACTTAACTAAAATACATATTATCTATGATGTAATAATTCCTAACATTTCCCATTTATTACATCATAGTCTTAGATCTAACTCTATATTCAACTCTTAGTTCTCACTTTGGCTCTTGGATTCTAACTTTGGCTCTATAGATTTTGACTTAATTAAATGTTTTTTGGAATGTTAGAATTTGAAAGATAAATTCTCCCTAAATGTAGACTTTCTACTATGCTACTTAGGAGTATTGGGTTCCACCAATCATGCACTCCAAAAATACAATTATCATAAATAAGTAATATTTATGAATTCAATGCAAGAAATATGTGTCTCTTCTAATGTCTTCATATGAAGGATTTTTATCTTGATATATCATGCATCATGCATCAAATATTGAATTTATTGGTCATGAATATTTGTTGTGTGTTGTCATATTATCTATGTTGACCTATCTCCATTTTTTTTTTGATCATCACTTGATGTAGTGAGGTCAATCACATTACGCTTCTTCTTTTTCCTAGTATTGTTCATTTGAAGAAGATATTATTTGTGGAAATTGATGTATTCATGCTTTCTTTGGTGTGATATCAAATATTTAATCTTAAGTGTCTGGTGCATTGATTCCTCATTATCTTTGTTACCTTATGCTTCAATTTCTTTTATAGATGGAGAATAATCACATTCAAAATGTACATCTTCAATATTAAGTGCTTGAATCTGCTGCATTTGAATATGCAAAATTTGATCTTATCATGTTCTCATGTTACTTCTCTAGTGGCTTAGAACGATCAACTATGCTCTTGATGTCCTTAGTTGCATTAATTTCTGTATAATTGGAATAATTTGGATGGATCCAATTTTCTTGACTTGTTATTTGTTTGGTTGCTTTAGAGTCATAACAAGCATTATTGTGTCATATCAGTTGTGTTTGTGTAATAAATACATGTTCTTATCCTTTGTTATCTTTTTCTTCTTCTTTCACTTGGTTTTCTTTGGCTACATTGTTTTGTTAAAACTTTCTCTAAATTGAATTTTTTTTATCTAACAATGACCTATCTTGCTATTGGTTCATCTCTCATGAAAAAATCCATTTTTAAATGAATTATGCCAGCTTTCCTTCACTATGTAGCCACTTGTACCACAAATTTCACTCATTTTTTGTGTGTGAAAATATTCTTTTGAGAATTATTTCTCTAATTCTGAGATCCTTGAGAATTATATTTGTTGTAAGCGATGTTGAGGTCTTATACCTCTTTTGAACGGTTGCTTCCCCTTTTAATTTTTAAGAAGTACTTATTCTTCTTCTTCTTCTATTGTATGTGTGGCCTTTACTTTTTGAAGTAGGTTCACCAATGTTACAAAGCTTGGTATTTGTTCAATGATATTTAATGTTGTCACAAAAATATTATATTTTGAAGGGAGAGATCTTAAAATAATAGGAACTAGTATCTCATCATATATAAATTTTTCTAATGCTTGTAGTGATGCTTGTAATTCAATAATTCTCCTCATGAAAGAATCAAGTTTTTCTCCACTGTTCATCTTAAAGTAATGGAGTTGGCTCTAGAGAAATAGAATTTGATTTTTATTCTTTGCTTTAAAAATTATCTATAACTTCTATGAATCTTTAGCCATGGTTGAATCTTGAATGTATGCTTGTAGTTCATCTACTACTCCAAACATGATGATTAATCTTACCTTTATGTTTTCCTTGTCAAGTTTTATCTAATATTCACCTTTTGCAGTAGGATAGGTAATGGTGCCATCTATAACTTGTCATATTTATTCAAACTCTAGTTGTGTTCTAAGTTTAGTCTTCTAGGAAGCATAGTTATTCCCCCTTAATAGTTGGAAATCAGGCAATAGAAATTTTGGTGCTCCACTAGCCATATTAAAACTTTTACACAATTTGAATATTTTTACTTCACTAAATTAGCCTCAAAAAATGCTTTTTGAAAAGTATATATAAGGTTATACCCATAATTTAAATTATGCCTTGAATTATGAGAAGACTAATGTCTCATTGAGAAAAAATATTAAGTAGAGGAAATATCCTTCCTCTATGGAATATTCCATTCTTAAAAAATGTATGCTTCTCCATTTTTTAACTATAATAATAAAGTAAAAGGGCATATATGTTATAGGCTTTAATAAGCCTTCCCACTATCAATATGGAACTATTTCAATTGCTAGTTGGTCTTGAGTCCATTTTATGATCCCAAACTAGTATGGATGATTGTCTTTTTTTTATTCTTACATGGAAATGATGTTAGGTAATTGGTCCGAAGCCTCTTGCTTTATACTAGAATTAAGTTGTCATAGAAACCTCCAAAGGTTATCTCAAATATCTCCTAAAACTACACAAGGAGTGCATGTGGCGATGAATGCCTACAATGATCAAATGTATCCTTTCCTACAAACATGGTGGTATAATATCTATGGGTCATCTTAGGAAGTATGTGAACATGGTCATTGTCATGACCCTCCCCAAGCTAACTTTTTCATATGAAGGATTTATGAAATTATGTGATATCTTTAATGATAGATTATATGGTTTTAAGATATTTTGTTGATAAATGGCATGTTACTAATAGACTAGTATTTTTGCAGGAACATACACCATCACAAGTGGGCAAGAAATCGATGGGTTATAGAGTCAAAATGATCTATGATATAAGATATCTATTTTATGCCTGTGCAATATTGTCATGTTATACTTGCACTTACATGATAGATGGCATTAAGTGGACATTACTAACATGTTTTATGAAGGACTATGGTAAGAAAAGTTTAATATTGCTTTATTAAGAGGATTTAATGTTTAATATTGCTTTATTAAAATGATTAATATAAAGAAAGGAAAATTTACCATGTGTAACTTTAGAATAAAAGAAATAAGGACATTTATGAAATAATATTTGCAATAGCTTTGATTTGGAAAATGAACCCAACATAGCAAAATGCAATTATGGATAGTTATGAGTTTGTTACCCTGAGTGAATTCTCTTTATCTTCTACCTTAAACCTTCTTGGAGGAAGAGGGGGGTGGTTGGATTATGCAAGAAAAAAGGAACATAGGGTTTCAGATTCTTTTCCATTTTTACACACCAAAGGAGTGAACGTTTACTTGGGAATCAAGTGGAACCATATAGCCAACATTACATCATCAAAGAACACTTGGAATTTGCTTTACCATTTGCAATATTCATATAAAGGTACACAATGCACGTTATCTCTCTGATGGAAATTTTTACCTTGTGTGTATTCAACTCAGACTATGTTGATTGCTACCTTGGAATGTGCCTTTAATTTGAATGATGGAATGCATTTGCTTTGGAAAGACCCTAGAAGAGTTTTTTGAGCTCTTATATTTGGTTTTGCTTTATATATTGACTGTTCGGGTTTTGTACACCATAGAAAATGTTGACGAACATTATTTTTGCAATCCTTTGATTCTTATTACACACTTCATATTTTGTGTTTGAGCTATGTGAAATGCATAGTATCAAACAGATTATACTCGTTGGTTGAGCACAGGTAGGCAAACACTATTCACACTACACAATCTTGTAAGGATACGTAAAACCTGGAAATCAAAATCTATTTTTGATTTATTATAAGCTTAAACCTTAGGTTAAAAAATGTAACCATTAGGGTCAAACAGGAGGTGCAATGTGTCCTCTCTACCTTGGTTTTCCGGATCCGCTTTCAAATGAATATATTGTGCATTATGTAATATGTTATGCTCTTTGATGGGAATAATGTTTAAAATTCGATTACAGGCTTGCATATTATCAATCAATGTTATAAAAGAGATTTTATCAAGATTAAAGAAAAAGTAGGATCCATGTGTTCCTCTTGGAATGTAGTCAATTTATTTAAATTAGATTTTAAATATATGAATTAGGGGAGAATTTGAATGTTTGGATTTCTCCTTGTTACGTAAGCACGTGTATTAGAAGGGACACGTTATAATTTTCTTTTTTATTTTGAAATGGGTTTATTCACTTTTTAAAGGGAAACTATAGGGGGTCCAAGGTATTTTATAATGAAATATTAAATCTAATGAATATAGTTTATATTATTTTTACAAGATAATGAAACAAAAATATAGGAGATAAACGTTATTCTATAATGGATTATTGATTATAAGAAAGGATGGTAATGATTTATGGTATATATATCCATGACTTTAAGAAAATATTTAAGTTTAGTTAGAGAATCTTTGGACTATTTAAGGCTAGGTTTTTCTCGAAAGGATTTCCCAAGATACATGACATGTCATTTGTGTATATTTTGTAGAACTTGTTATGGAATTATAATAAGCATTTATAGATCTATTGCTATGAATTGTATATAAAGAAGAAATGAATTTGTTTATTTTATTATGCTTTTTATGGAAAGTAACATTGTAAAGAAAGATAGATGATTAGCTTTCCTTTATTTCTTGCAATAGAATATGGATTATGCAATTGTGGCTTTTAAATTTGAAATGAATGAAATAAAAGGATAAAGTTATTTCTTAGATTCACCTTAGGGTTTGGGGATTCTTCCTTAAGAGGATTTTTCCATAGAATGCCAACCTAATTTGACCCCTAAGGTTAGGACCAAAACTAAGGGAGATGTTATGTGACAATTCCTTAGGGTTATAATGGACACTTTAGTAATAGATCACTGAAATGTGCTCTGAAATATGGTGAACTTTGAATTCCATTATAACTAAATTTTGGTGATGGATTCTCCAATACACAGTGAGATACCCATGTGAGAGATGCCATACAAATGACAGGCATAGGAACCATAACAACTATGGAAAAATTCCTATGAGGGATGTCATTTGGTGTGGTAGTCATTGGAAACCTTGATTAACTCATGGAAGACCAAATGAGAGATGCCACATGGGTGATAGTCACCACCATTAAGCTATCAAGAGGATATATTAATGGTGCATAATAGTTTTATACTAAATAAAGTGTGTGTAAGACTGTAGAAAGCTTACACTTAAGTACTAGTAAGAAATTATAGACAATAGTAAGGGATTTTGTGCTCCTCTTCTCAAATGAATGGGATAGAGTTAACCCACACATTGTGGCCAAAAATTCCTTCAAAAGAAAGAAAGGAAATAGGGATACCATACAGAAGGTGTCCTTTAAGTTGTATGGGAAGTGTACAAGGTAAACCCCATAATTATTGTGGGAATTTAGCCACTCCTATCCACCCAAGGGATGCTTCAACATCTAGAACTCAAAATGTGGTAGAATATTCTGTTGAATCTATTTGGAACATCTTTGGTAAACCTTACTTAAAAAATACCTCTCCCAGGTTGGTTAGAATTGGGTTGTTACAATTGATATTAGAGCATGGTTGTAGGACTCTAAGCTTTCCTAGATCGAAACACTAAAGAATAGAACTGGAAGACTTCTTAGGAGTGAACCTAGCCATGACTAGATTTGATGTGCAACTCAAGAAGAATGGAATCTTCCCATGGGAATGGTGGTTTATAGAGAGTAAACTACACCATTGGTCAAGTGACTGATTTTACTCTTAATAAAACACCTTACAAGAAGTAAGTTTATCAGATGATACTCTTGACTGACTGCTAGCTATAAATGCTTGAAAGTTTAAAAAAACTAATTGAATGATGGTACATGGAATGATACCAAATATGGGATCCTTATATGTCTAGAAAGAATGGTATCAACACCAATAAGAGGAAGAAGCAGAGGAAGAGGAAGACCCCCTCTACAACCACCACTGATCAGATCAAATAATACTTTGGTGGTATCCCGTGATGGGAATGGGGCAAATACAAACCCAAATGTGGAAAATATTAAAGTGTTTGTGTCTCCCTTGCAAGAGTAATTACATCAATAAAGAAAAATTCTAGAGACATTAGTCAATCAGAATTTACAAAATATAAATTATGAAGTGTGACAAGAGAGAACTCCAGTACCAACAGAACAAGAGGCTAGGACTCAAATTGAATTAGAGTTGGCTAAAGAGTTAAATAAATTTAAAGTATCTAATTTCAATGGTAAAGGATGTGGAGAAGGAACCAAAGGATGGTTGATTGAGTTAGAGTCATATTTCACCATAAAGAATTATTCATAAATGACTAAGATTGTTTGGTCTACTTTACATCTCTAGGAAATGGGATTGGACTGGTGGGAAACCCTTAGAAATCTTAGAAATAGATTATATTACATCATTTGGGTCATGTAAATATACCTTCCTAGGTACATACTTAAGATATTAAATTACTTTTGGGAGAAGTTATGTAGTTACTTCATGCAATGTAATAAATGCACAAGTATCAATGTGCAAGTTGTATATGTGCAAGTTGTCCCTTGCACATCTAGGTAGAGTTTTGGCCAAGGAACCTATCTTCCTATATAAAAAGGGCCTCATTGTAATAAGTATGATAGAGAAGCTCAAAGCCTATTTTTAGGTAGTAGCATAGTGTTATGTACATCACCATATATTTGTAGACACCTAAAACATGTCATGTCTAGGATAACTACTAACATGGGCACATTCCTAGGCCATGCGACTAAACCTTGGGCTTTCCAAGTATCAAAATTAGTTCTCACCACTCATCTGGGGCAGTCTTAGCCCATCCAAGCCTGGCCAACTAGGGTGCTTATATCTTGGTCTCTCAAGCTTAGGGTAGCGAAACCTTAGCCACTATAGACGACAATGGCTAAATCTTAGTCGCTACGAACGACAACGACTAAGCCATAAAAGCAAATTGCTGACAAATCGGCCCATTCATGGGTGGAAGTGGTAATCTCTATGCAATAAAGGTGAGCGATGACAACTTTGCATTCCCCTTTCATGACCAGTTCACATGGGATACTTAAGTCCAAATTTAGACTTCAGTTAAACATAGAAAAACAAAATCTTCTCATGCTAACATTCACTACGCATGAGGGATTCAGTCTTAGGGTTTCAAACATAGACCTAGGGCTTCACACACTTTAAAAGGTGCAAGCCTAATAGCACCAAGGGATCACAAATTGAACATAACAGGTCATTAAGGAGAGCTTTAAATATTTGCATAGCTTCCCTTGAGGATCACTTTTACAGCGAAGCCTTGTCAGATTAGAGAGCATATTGGAGCATCTTTGAGAAGTGACAACATGCTAGCTGATCAAGGGTTTAATACATATAGGATATTCAATACATAGATTAAATCAACCCCCATTTCAACATTGGATACAAGCTTTGATCCATAGCCTTGGAGCAAATAATTCAAGTTTCACTTTAGCGATCGTTGTCTTGGATAGTGGCTTGTAGGCCTAACTTAGGTTTTAGACATTAGTTTCTTTTATTTTGTTTTATTCATGTCTTCATATCATTAGCATAGATTTACTTCATTTATTTGGTTGCATAGCATTATTTTCATTATATTTTCTTTGAGCTCATTCATTTCTAACAGCCTCATCCGGGGAGGCAATCTCGGACATCTAAGCATATGTTGTTGTTCCATTGCTTGTAGGGCTATAGGTTCATTGAGAAAATCCACAACATACAAAAGCAAGAGGATCCCTCTAGCAATTAGACCTAGAGAAGGAGGCATCTGTAAGCCCTCTTACATTTTTGTGCACATCATCAGGAATCTTGATAAAGTGAGCCCCCCTTGCAAGGGGATATTTTATGCACCTACTACCTTCTTTGTGTGTAAAATCATGTATCAAACGAAGGGTATCCCTTAGAGGGATTCATATGTAATCGGATCTTGGGAATATCAATACAAAAGCATTCAGTCATTTATTTCTTCACGTCCTGGTTATATCGGCTTCATGCCTTTCATTTATTGCATGTTTAAATATTAAAGGATTCAATTAATACACAAGTAGAGTAGCTAGTGGACGGTGCACCGCTTCCCCAAGGTCGCTATAGATTGTGATCACGATGGGACTCTTGCCCAGTTCTATAGTTAATTTTTTTTTATATCACTTTACTGATTTGGGTTTTGTGTGCATATTTAGCTGCTCTGATCTATAGTGGCTAAAAAGTAGTTGCTTTGGTATACAGTGGTCAGGATTCAGCCGCTCTGGTCTACTGTAGTCAAAATTCAGTCACTCTGGTCAATAGCAGTCGAAACTGAAGTGCAGCAGAGGTCAAAATCTTGATTCTCCAAGCTAGATTAAAGGTTGGTATAACTTTTTTGATGCTTTATGGTTTTTTGTTTGCTTCTATTTTCTTAAAAATAGTGAAAATTAAAGGCATATTTTGATTTGAAAAACTGAAAGAATGAAAGGGGAAATAAAAACTGCATGTTGCATTTCTTAGGTTTCTTTCAGATTTCCTCTAGGTGCTCATAGGAACAGCAGACCTCTACCTATAAGGTCCACCCTAGTCTCCAACGTTCTAGGCCATTGTATTTTGGTTTGCTTGCATGTGGCCCAATTAGTGGCTACCCATTCACAAAGTAGGAAGTGCATTATATGAGAAATCATTTAGATTAAATTAGATGTGCATCTTTCTTAATTCAAAATGTTCTTTTTAGGCATGTAGGAAAGTAGTCATGAATGTTGGTTGATGCATCACTTTCCATTTTAAAAATTTAAAAAGAACCCCACACACTTGCACATTCTACCATAAACATTGGGGAGTTGGATTTCATCACCAACCCTCAATTCGGTCTAGTGACTTTGGCATTCATCTCCTTCCATTGGTTTACCCCCTAGATCTTCTTAGAAATTAAATTAGGAACTCATTTATAGTGGTACTAAGGTACTTATGTTCAAATTTTCCCCCACTATTGGAATAATTAGTTCAGAGTGGAAGAGCTAGGCGAACCCCCCATTGGGATTTAAGCGGTGTATCCTAGTCTCTTTTGAGAAACCATGTTTGGCATGAGTGTTCTTGATTATCACTATGGATGAGTCTCCTCATTCTCAATCCAAAACAAGAGCAAGAAACAAGAATAATGAAACATCTAAATACAACAAACAGTTTAGGGCACACTTAAATTGATAATCAAGATAAAAATTTTGCTTGATATTGTTTGGCTATATTTAATTGCAACACAAAAAAATTGAATCCACAAACTCAATGGTCAAAATAAGAAGTAAACATCCTCGGTCTGATACCGAGGGAATCTAAAGCAACCCACACCCATAGGCGAATTCGTAGTAATATTGAGACACCTACTAGGAAGGTCGTGAGACGTAGTTCTGTGAGTTTAAGGGGTGATAACTCAACCCTTGGGGCTTCTCCTCGAGAAACCCCAAATAGGGAACCACATCATGGAACTGCATCACCTAAATACAAAGAGGCCTCGTGACCATCATCATCAAGGAGACATGAGAAAACCTCAAGGGCTTCCTCCAAAAATACAAAAAATTCTCAAAGACATGAGGAGGCTTCAAGAGCTTCCTCCCCACATGGACATAAGAGAGGTTCTAAAACCCATTCTTCACACAGGGATGACGAGGCTTCCACACCTCCATCCTCATGGAGAAATAAGGTGACCACAAAGCCTTCATCATCAAAAGGACACACATGAGTCACATCCCAACATTCATGTGAGACACTTAGAACAGATCAGCCCACTAAGGGGTATGAAACCAGAGATACATCCAGTCATAAACATCAAATAGAAGATATCCTTCACACAAGAGGAAGGATTACAATAGACTATGACCTCATTAGATTAAATGGTACCCCATGGGATCATCCATGGAAAACAAGATAGTTAGATGAGGTGGATCAGATTTATTCGAGACCACCTCCCAAAATCATAGCCACAAAGAATTTTGCATCTAGTTCATGAACCGTGACTTCTAAGCCCACTTCTCAAACTAGGGGTGCCCTAGGGTGACCTTGTACTAAACATACAGAGTCTGATCATAGGGACACTCAACAATACACTAAATGAGTTACATTAGCTAGCAAGAGCAAGGAAATAGTAGAAACCTCTTTGAGGAATCTACGAATCAAAACCACTAGAATAGGGTCAGATAAGCATGAGTCTTCTATGAAAACATAAGTTAACCACATGTGATGGCTAGAGAATGCCTTACACAAAGAGTGAGAGCCTGTAGAAGCTCTCGAACATGACAAGAAAATATAAATGCTATTGCACCAACATGAGCAATATTTAAGAGAGCAAGCTGAGCAGGTATCTCACATCAACCAATAAGAAAATAGAAATTATCATTAAAGAGATCAATGCACTAACTCACCAAGAGAGGGGCACAATAGACAAGAAGGAAACTCACAAAAAAACCACCCTCCAAATAATGAATAAAATCCAACTGGTGGAGAAAGGGTAAACCTAGTAGATCATGATCAAATACATCCTGAATCCCCTCAGAGGATGGAAGAGAACAGAACAAATTAAGTGGATAGAGGTTTATCTCCATTGCCACCATGAGGAGGCCTACAAGAAGAGGAAATCCTTGCCTCAAAGATATTCCAAGCGCTCGTTGAAAATATGAAGTCCTTTGAGAAACAAGATACGGTTGGGAACCAACCAACATTGAGCAAAATACACAACCAGTCGTTGTGCCCATCAGTTCCTAGCCCTACATATCCTAAGCATTTTGACATGCCTAGGTTGGAAAATTTTAAGGGTGAAGAGGATGCACAAGAGCATGTTACCAATTTCATCAATGCATATTTTCATATTGAAGACAATGATGCTCTTATGCTAAGGACATTCATTATGACATTTTCGAGCGTTGCCACTCAATGGTTCAACCAACTGCCTAAGCATAGCATATCCAATTTTGAAAAAATAGTGAACGCTTTCCTTAAGTGTTTATCTTTTGGTGCTAAGAGTAAGGTGAACCTTTTAGACCTAGATAATTTGAAATATTATGACGATGAGCCAGTAATGGATTATGGGAATATATGGAGAAAATTCATGGCAAAATTATCATTCTTCGTCCCCACAGAAGAGATTATCTGAATGTTCACCAAGAGTTATTCCAAACACATTTTCATCTTGCTACAACATCAAAAATACCCCTCATTTTAGGAAGCCTTTACATAGGCCAAACTCATCAAGGACATAAAAGTAGATGATGGAACCATCAAACTCCAAACCAAGGAGTGGAACAAAAATGACAAAAATGGTAAATATAAGCAGAAGCAAGCAAACCCTGCTCTATTTAATCAAGTGGTATTGGCTTCACCTACGGATGGGGATACGTAGAAAACCCATAATTATAAAGCATAGCCTCCACCAGTCAATTATGATCAAAAGAACAATCAAGGGTGAAACAGGGAACGCAAGCCCCCTCACTATTTCACACCATTAATAGAATCAATGCAATCAATATTCAACCAATTGAGCAAGGCAAGAAATATCAGGTTCCCTGACATACCTCTCATAGATCCCAACCATCCTAATTCAAAATGATATAGGGAAGATAAATTTTACCCTTATCATAGGATACCGGGGCATAACATAGAGGTTTGCATTGGTTTTAAACACTAGGTGCAAAACATGATTGAGGCGGGAGAACTTAAATTTGACAACCCATTGGCTCTTGATAACAGATATATGGGTATATACAAAAACCTGCTACCAAACCATGAGGTCCCTAGATGGCAAGGAGCACAATTCAATCAGGTCTGAGTTGATATGCCTCCTGCAGCTCCCATTAACATCCTCGCTACACCTAGGTAGAGGCAAGGGTAAAACAACCTTCCAGGTCCACCAACCCGACCTGTGGTGACTATTCAAAGTAGACTTGAGAAAAAATTACAAACGACTTTGACCAAGCTATCTATATATGAGCTCATACAATAGTCCCCAAAGTACAGGGAGACCTTGATGGATATTTTAAGGCCGATTGAGCTCCAACCACAAGATCCAAATGCATTCACCTATTTTGTGGGACAAGTACAAGAATGCCAAGAACTTGTAATTTGATTTTTATGATCATGATATTAAGATAGTGCCTGCTTCCTTACCAAACCCTTTACTGCATATTGTGGTTTCAGTCAATGATTTACCTTTCAAACAGTTCTTGATTGATACAGGTTCCTCAATCAACATCATCACAACAACAGCAATAGAACACCTTAAGATCCCCAAGTCCAATATCATTTTGGGAGCCTACACATTAAGGGATTTTAATGATGCTTTATGCAATACCATAGGAATGATAGTCCTACCTATCGATGTGGGGCATAAGACCATCCTAGTTATGTGTCATGTCTTGTAAGGGGCCATGCAATACAACATCCTTTTAGGGTGACTTTGGATAAGGGACATGAAGTGTGTTCCTTCAATATTACACCAATATTTCAAGTATGTGCATGATAACAAGGTCTACATGGTGTTGGCTGATGAGGAGCCATTTAAATATGTCCATCAGGTGGATTGTCCAGGAGAATTTGTGATTCCTTCTACCCATTTGTATGTAGGACCTTCATCTCCAGCTACACAACTGAATGATAAGAACAAAGGGGTACAAAAGGACCCATCTACATCAACACCTCATCTAGAGCCTAACATGACTAATGCTTCTAAGAGACCATCAATGTATAAATCAAAATATAATCAAAAGCTAAAGGCATCCTTAGTTGATAAAATAAATCCCAAGGAAGTGCTAACCATAGCCATTGAGAAAATTCCAAGTCCCATGGAAGAATAAGATCTCCAAGATCAAGCTGAGGAGATACTAGAGCCCATTTTGCTAATGTCATCTGTAGGATCATCTACATAACATGTGAATATACACTTGGCAAGTACAGGTATAGGAGAATATCTTGTGCAGGACATAACATTCACACCCATCATAGAGTTCGCACAAGACATGGTACGACCAAAAGACTTAAGACCACTAGTGGGAATAGTGGTTTCACTTGGAATCCCTCCCAACCAGACAAAATTTGTCTATGTTGGACTAGACTGCACCCATAATTCTACTGATGAAGAAGAGGACAATGATGAATTATTCACTGTTAATGTTTGTTACCTCTCTAATCCTGAGTTTGCTTTAAGCTACTTTAAACATTGCCATTGGCATGGTTATGATCTTGGTATATACGAGCAGGGGCATAGGCGATCATTAAAGCCATAATACCAGCTTCCCACTGATAGGTTTGGGTTAGGCTATCATATCAAAAGTTGAGATGACTCTTTAGAAATAGCCTTGGATAGATTAATTTTGGGGTTATGGGAAGACATCAATTTTATCCCTTATCACCCACAAAGTACAAGACATCTGAGCAACAGACAAGTGGATGTGGTGAGCATACCACCACTCGAAACTTATCATCCAAGCACCACAATTGATACCACCCAATGGGTTACAACTCATGGGATGAAGAACAAGAGAAAATGGATATGTTGTGAGTGATGATGAAGCACAGGTAGACTTGGCCTATTAGGGGCCTTGCTATTTACACATATTTACTTGATCCATCCATAACGAGAGTGGATTCACTAGCATCACCATCATCATAAGTTGGTCTATATGAAGCTCGATATTCTTTCAGAACCACAAGAAAAATTCTCTCAACATTTTGATGAACTTGGGAGCACAAGTAAAGGTCCATGTGATAGAGAATGACCAAATGAAAATATTCTCACTAAATTATGTAAAGAAGAAGTATAGAAGCAGTGAACTTTAGCTTGTAAGTGCTTAGCATTCTGCACTTGAAACAAGTTTAAGTTGTAGCGAAGTATACTCATAGAAGTACTATTTTTGGGGGGTGTCTCATGTTTTAGGTATCCTTTTTCATTTTATCCCTTTTATTTATCTCTATTTCTTCATATTCTAGTATCACTTATCCTAGTATTCACCGATAAATTTTACCATAAACTCTTTTATCCTCATCCTTTCCATCAACTCTTATCCTCTTCACCATAGTTTTCTCCATTTTTGCATGTATATCTCTTCATCAATAAATATATTCCACTTTATATGATCCCTTCATCCACCCCATTTCTCGAAAGTGCTAAATATAAAGGAAGGTTTTATGAAGTGTTAAACATGAAATGCTAAAGTTTTGACTACAATCAAAAAATAAAAGGTCTTTTGTGAGCTACAAAGCTATTTGAATGTTGTAAGGTTACTGCAAAAGATAGTCAAAAAATAGTAGATTTTAGAAGAAGAAAAAATAATAAGAGACAAAGGTCAAGAAACTAGAGACAAGGGTTGGAATAGTCCAGTGGTAGGGCCCAAGTCCTAGACAGTTGTACCTCACCATAAAAAGGACCTAAGCATTGTAGAGTGACCAAGTGGTCATTTTTAAAATAAGATAGCTTAGGATAGCTATAATTATTTTTTTTACCTTCATCCCCCATTCTTCCCCTTGATTATGCAGGCTTTGCTCAAAAAGCATCCATTCTACTGATATTATTTCCAATCATTGGATCGAAATATAGGAGGCTCCTTGTTACATGATTTGAATGAGTCATGGAGTTTTGTTGCACTATGTGAATGAAACACCATTTGTATTTGTTGAGTGAGATCTTGGAATTCTTAGCCAAACTCCCATTGTAAAATCTTTAAATATTAATACAATCCTGCTTCCTCTTGGAGCAATTCTTTGGTATAATTGTGTATATGTTGCATGTTTACATATTACATAATTTGAATGTGTGAATAGCGCTTTCTTTCACTAGTGAATTTCAATTATATTTGTTACATTATTTGAATGATCATAATTGACCCAGTTTCTTCTTTCTTTTATTTCTTTCTCATTGAATGTTTTAAATCTTGCTACAATTTACCCAATGGATAAGGCATTGGTCTATTTATAGAGCATAATTAAATTTGTGATTCTTGATCAAATTAATACTTTATATTTTCTATAATCTAGATGAGCATGAGCATATATTCATATTATAGGATCACCTCAGAGGTTTCCTTACCATACTCAATCTGTCTAGAGTCTTAGAATAATCTTATCTTGAGTTAAAGAGATGGATCAGCCAGAGTCCACAATATTGGTTGGAAACAAGAATTTCTTGTGGTATGATAATCCATAAGGGATGCAAGAAATTTCCCCAAAAAATTTTGGCATCGTTGCTAGGGAATAGAATTCTCATTGTTAGGGATTCTAGGACTTCTGTAGTTTCTTTGTCAAACCTTTAGATAGCAATAGTCGAGCAACGATTTTTGGCATCATTTCCAGCGACGATTACATGCTTTTATTTTTGAATTTTTTATGGTTTTCCCTATGTTTTTAAATTTTCAAAAATTCAAAAGATAATGGTCATGGTTCTTGATGGTTTTTAAAGTTCTCTATACTTTTTTTACCATAATTCCCAAATCCATTGAGTGTATTACTATTATATGAGGCTGAAATTATTCCAGGTTGAGCAATCTTGGCCAAAGTGATTTTGTTCTTTCTACACATACTGTGTGGCAACTTCGATTGGGTTATGCTCAGGATTCAAGAAATAAAGAAAGAAATAGTAGCTTGTCTTGGCATCCACAAGAAGAAATTCTCAAGATCTCTATCTAGAGCTATCAAATCCAGAGGTACTTCTCCATTCTTGTAAGAAAACACCTGTATCTATAATTTTTGCTTTTGATAATAATTTGAATTTGGCTTTTTTTAGTGTTAATTCAAGTGGTATTCCTTCTCCAAGTGTTAATTTAAACCCTATTATTAGAACCCCTATAGCCAACATGGCCAATGTACCACCAAATTAAAATGTTCAATAATGGAGGACTAATAGATATAGGCCATTTAGATTACCCTCAATTCTAAATCCCTTACCTAATAAAGCTCATAAATATTTTTCCAAATTCCAAGGAAACAATGTCGTGACTGGTGAAGACCATATCAAAGATTTTATGTATTCCATGGATATCCTAGAAGTAGAAGAAGATGATGTAGTCCTTAGATTTTTCCTTCAAACTCCAGAAAAATATGCTCATGAATGGTTCAATCATCTTTATCCTCATACTATCATTAATTTTCTGAAAGCACGAGATTTCGGAATGAAAAATAGTATTAAAGATGTAATAAAAAAAAATAGAACTTTAAATCAACCGAATATAAATTAATTCCGTTCGGTTACAATACATCTCCTACCTTTTTAGGGGCCAGGAGTGTTAGTCTGCCTCGGTTACAATCGAAGTCAATATTGCTTCTATCCGCATGCCCACATTTGAAAATGGGCGGGCCAAACCGTATTGCCGCCGCTGGTGTTTAATGAGTTCTAGCTTGTCTGTCTTTCCCGTATTCAAATAAACAATCAACTGTCAATAGCACCTGTATTTGAAAACAGCGTATGTTATAGAACATAAACTATTTTAGTCACCTTTGAAAATAGCAAGTGTTCGAAAATGTGAAACATAAACGGTTAAAATACTGTTCATTAACAGGATATATTCAAAACGATATATATATACTCAAGTAAAACTATGAACATGCGTAGGGTGCCCAAGCGGGCCGCCCTGTTAAAATCCAGCTTCGACGCCAACCCACTAGGAATTGGCTCAAAATCCCGGATAATGTGTTGTCGGCAAATTAGTAGTATACTGTGTCCGATATCTGGTTCTGAAGGTCAGATTCACTCTTCTAAAAAACCACCCACCGACCTCTCTTTCACGAGAGATTCTGGATGTAAAGAAGGAATAATCTGAACTTGATGTAATCGAATCTTCAAATGAACAGCACTTCGTTGTGTTCACCCAAAAAATCTTCTCCCTTTTTTTACTTCGTATCGAGCTAGTTTTTATAGAGGTTTTCACCTCTTGGAGCATTAATGTCCAACCCTAAATCCGCAAGAGCCGCTGAGATTTGATCCTTATCAGGTAATTACGAGACATGGCTCGCACTGACATGGGTATTTATGAAGCATGGCCTCGGATCAGATTTGTTTCGAAACGGTTTATCTCATTAAAGTCCGCCTTAAATTGCTTTTTAATGTTTGCTTTTTAAAATCGTCTTTAATGTTCTCTTTGAATATTTTAATGTTTGCGTTTGAATGTTGATGTGGTGTCTTTAAATGCCGACGTGGCGTCTTTGAATGCCGACGTGGCGTCTTTTGAGCGGTTGGATGACGTTAGGAACGAAAGTAAGGGTCTGTCGCGATATCGCGACGTCACGATATCAAGCGCATGGCGGCGATATCGCGACGCCGCGATATCACGGCTATCGCGATATCACGACGACGCGATATCACGACCGTCGCGATATCGTGACCGTCGCGATATCGCGCCAGGCAGCGCTTGCCGATCTTTGACCTGTTCAAAAGCAATTTTGCCTAAGGTTTATTTTGGTTTTGGCCTGTTTGCACTTTGAAGTTTTGCTTAAGGTTTGTTCGAACGAAGGCTTGAAGTTTGGTGATGTTTTGAAGGCTTGCTTAAGATGACTTAAGGCTTTGAAGTTTGTTAAAGGTTTGTTGAAACGACCAACTTTGCTCTGCTCAATTTTTGACCTTCCGAACTGTTTTACAAGTGGCTAGGACCACTGTTTGACCTCTAAGGGCTGCCCTGAAAGCTGTGTATGTGCATGTGATCAGTGTTTGTAGTCACTTAATCGAATGGTGTTGTTTTGGTGTCTACAGATGCCCCTTTTTGGGAAGCGCTGTGCATGGCACATCATTGAGCAAAAATAGAGAACTAAAGCACTAATGATTAGGGTTTCTTGGTAACCTAACCAACTTTTGATGCCCCAAGTATGGAAAGGGCATGCATTCTTGAATCCTTGCTTCTGACGAGCTAAGGAATTTGATTTCAAGTGTTAACCTATTTTGGTGAGGTGTGACTTGAGCTTGGACATTGATCAGTCATGATTAGGCAAAGGGCGCAACCTTTTATCCACAGGGGAAACCTTGTGTTCATGCTTCGGGAATGCCAAGTATTTGATCAACTTAATGATTGCTTGTTTACCGCCCCAAGCAAGAGCGTGATTGTCTTTGTCAATGATTCTTTGAATGCATGTCATTGCCTTGATTGGGTGTGTGCTTGTTGATTGGTGACTAAGTGTGACTACCCCCTCAAGCGACGAATCGATGAGGGAATGACCTTCGTGAGAAAAGCGACGAGTCGCTTGACCCAAGATGACTTAGGTTAGGGTGCCTTTAGATGTTTTACCATTTGAGCACGTGCAATTTCCCGACATTTGGACCTATTTTTGGTGGGTGTTAACCCTTTTGGTGATGCCATAATGGGGTGAAATCAGCAAGAACCCATCTTCCCGTGGAGCGGTCCAGCTATGGTAGCCTTCTTGGGGAAGTAGGAGGGTGATAATTTGGGCCCCGACATCGATTTTTTGTGCCAAGAGGTTAAGTGCAAGAGCACTTGTGTCCGGAAATTTATTGCTTATGTTTTTGTGTTGCTTTTTGTGATGTTTTTGTTGTTTTGATTTTCTTTCTTTGCGTATATGTCATGATTTTATGCACAATGATTGATGTTGGTGGATGCATGCTACTTTATATGGATGGATGCATATGGTATGATAATTACCAATGTTGTATGTTGATTTATTTTGATGGATGCATGATGGATGCAAATGTTTTTGATTGGCATGTGATATGCGGAAATAAGATGGATGGATGAACTTTGTGATGTTTGACTATGGCACCATAGACTATTTTAGATCTCCATTATTTTGCTATGTACAAATGTGGTGTTTCTTTTTTTTGTATTTTTTGGTGGTATTGTAAGGATGAAAAGTAGCGCAATTGGTTTAGAAATGTAGTAAAGGTTTTTCGAGACTCAGACGGTTTTAACTTACTAGCCATGATTGTATTTTATCTTACAAGACTTTTGAACAAGGTATGAATCGGACTTGTTTTTGACCAAGCTATTTCACATCCCTGTGTGTGCGATTGAGTTCATTTATGTGGTATTTGTCAGGATACCGCCAGTGCCAGATGGGCTTTCAACCGAACTCGTACTGAGGATCACCTAATTAGCTCCACTAACTCCTTTGTTGTATGTAGTTAGATTAATCTACGGTGTCATCCAGGATACCATAAGCTAGCTCATCCACATGCAAACATTGATCTGTACACAAGTTAATGTGATAGATATATCGTCATGCGAGAAGTTTACCGCCGATGACCGATAGGCTATCAACCAAACCGATACTGAGGCTTGCCTCATGACCTGTCAGAATGCTGAGAGTTCCAGGGATTCAAGGTCAACTCCCTTCTTTTCTTCAATTGTATTGGGATACTTGCTCTTTATAGTGATAATAATCACTGTTTATTTTAATTTGTTTTTCTTTTTCTCTTGAGCAAGGGATATGGATATGGAGTGACGAGAATCACTATTCTTTGTGCCTTTTGATATGTGCACTGTAGGATGTCAAATTTTGGAGCTTTGACATTTGCAAATTTTTGATGTTTTGCAACTTTGGGATTCTTAGGGAATTGGGTAGGGAGGATGCTTGTCCTTTTGCCAACTCTCAGCATTCTTGGGGTCATTCGCACAGGGGGATGAGCAAGATAACCGTTTCGCTTATGGTAACCTGGATTACTATGCAGGTTTCATCCTTCGTTCACACAACTCGGGAATTTTTATGTGTTTTAATTTGTGTTGGGATGTTACGTAACAAGGTGTATTGCAAGTGTAACTCTACCTTCGTAAAATCTGTTTGACTTGATACATTTCATTGCTAAAGAGCAAAATGATGATTGAATCACGAAAAACTCTTGATACATTAAAAGACCACTGACTCTAGTGTGGTAAAATGAATGGTGTTTTTGTTGTTTTTGTAAGATGGAACAGTGTGGAACGAGATGGACTAGCAGAGCAATTACAGCCTATGGTGCCTTTGACCTATACGACCACAAATATGCAATGTATGGGTGCAATGCTTAATGCAGCTACATATTTTTGTATTTTTGATGGATTGATTTTGGTGAATATGAAGATGAATTGCGAGAAGAACTCTCTATTGATGAATTTGAGTATGCCTAGAAATGAGATGCAAATTTTTGTTGTTTTTGATGATTTTTGTTGTTTTTTGAATTTTCTTGATTTTTGACCAAGCGATTGTGGAAATCCTTGGAGCATTTTGGGATTGACCAAGCGATTGCGAGAATCCTTGGAGCATTTTGGGATTGACCAAGCGATTGCAAGAATCCTTGGAGCCTTTGTGGGATTGACCAAGCGATTGTGATAATCCTTGGAGCATTTTGGGGATAACGATTGCAAGAACCTTGGAGCATTTTGGGGCCGCATGGAGCATTTTGGTTTGACCAAGCGATTGCAAGAATCCTTGGAGCCTTTTGGGATATGGCTCTCTTTAGATATGAAATGGTCACAAATGACTGATATTCAAGGGTTCTGTTTCCTTGATACCATCAAGAGAAGCTAGCCGGTATGTCCCGGGTCCGATTTTGCTATCAATGACATACGGACCTAACCAATTGGCCGCAAACTTGTCCCTTAGGTGGGATGGCGAACTAGAATTTTGTTGATTTTCCTTCAAAACCAAATCACCAACGCGAAAGTCCCTGAGGTGAACTTTCATGTTGTAAGCTTTCTTAAGTCGCTCTTGATAAATGCGTAAATGCTCGAGAGCATTAACGCGTCGTTCGTCAAGCAACGTAAGCTGGTCTAACCGGGCCTGCCGCGTAGAATCATCATCGATGAACTCATGCATTGATATGCGCAGGGAAGGAATCTCCAACTCTAGAGGCATGACTACCTCGGAGCCATACACGAGTGAAAACGGAGTGGCCCCAGTGGGCGTCCGAATGCTAGTGTGATAGGCCCATAGGGCAAGTGGGATTTGAATGTGCCAATCCTTATGACTGTCTGCGATGGTCTTTTTAAGGATGGCAACTAGCATTTTGTTTGACGCCTCTGCTTGCCCATTCGCCTACGGATAATAAGGTGTCGAAAAGCTATGTTGAATCTTGTACTTTGTGGTCAAAGCACGCACGTCTTTGTTCTTGAAAGGTGTCCCATTATCCGAGACTATTTTGGATGGAATACCAAAATGACATATGATGTTATGCAAAATGAACTCCACAATGCGGGGTCCTGTCGTAGAGGTAAGCGGAATTGCTTCCACCCACTTGGTGAAGTACTCTGTGGCCGTTATGATAAACGTGTGACGGCCTGACGATGCAAGGGAGATCTTTCCAATTAGATCAAAGCCCCATTGCGAGAACGGCCAAGCAGATCGGACTGTCTGCAAGGCCTGAGAAGGTACGTGCATTAGATTGGCATGATGTTGACACTTCATGCACTTCTTGACATAGGTGCAACAATCTCGCTCTAAAGATGGCCAATAATAGCCCATGCGAAGAATGCGCTTTGTGATGGCCATTCCACTGAAGTGGCCACCACATGTACCATCGTGCGCTTGGGCAACTTCCCAGGTGGACTCTTGGCTGGTCCAAGCAACGAAGGAGGATTCCTTCATAGTCGCGACGATACAAGATGTCTCCTATCAAGACATACTTAGCCGCTTTTTGCTTGAGTGCTCGTTTTGCGGCATGAGTCAAATCAAGTGGGAGACTACCTAACTTGAGGTAGTCTCGGATGGGTAAATACCAGTCTTGTTGATCAGAAACCTCGATAGTATGAACAACCAATCCCTCCTGAAGTTCATCCCTAGCAAATGCTGAATGGGATAGAACCTGCAAGAATAGTGTTGTGTTGCTACTAATGGGAGTAGGGGAGAACAAGGACCCCCAGTTGGCATGTTTTAGACGATCTCGGATTCGAGAGAACCTATCCGAGGATGGTTCAATTTGGATCATGTGGATTCCTGGCGTCAAGTCTGAGCTTGCACGCTCCATCGCGGATTGCGATAAGGTTTTGACTTGAATGGTTGTCATATCACCGGAAAGGTCCTACGGAATTAGTGACCCCAAGGAGGCCATTGTGTCCACAAAACGGTTCGATGATCGAGGGAGTGCCTCGATGTCATACCACTCAAGTTTTGCCAAGAATTTGTCCACAAGGGCTTTATAAGCCTTCAGAACTGGGCATTTGCATTGATATACCCCTTTGACTTGATTGACTATTAACAACGAATCACCAAAGATGTTCAGTCTTTTGATGTTCATGGCGATTGATGTCTGAAGACCTAGGAGCAAGGCTTCATACTCTGCGTTGTTGTTGGTGCACGGGAAGTTTAATTTAAATGACAGGGGCATTGGAGCACCCTGCGGTGTGAAGAATACAATTCCCGCACCACCACCTTGCTCACACTTAGAACCATCGAAGAATAGGGTTATGTCGGCCTGTGACTCAGGCTCATCAGAATCTGGCGATTCTGAGACATGAAAGACCCCATCGTCAGGCAGTTCTATGACCAGAGGCTGATCGTCTTCAAGAGGAGCCTCTGCTAGTTGATCGGCTATGACCTGTCCTTTGATAGATTTTTGTCCAATAAACTCTATGTCAAATTCCGTCAACAACATGATCCATTTCGCCGTGCGACTACTATGATAAGTACGACTCATCATGTATCGCAATGGATTCTCCTTAGACACAACATACGTAGTGTTGCTCAACATGTAGTGGCGTAGCTTTTTGGTAGCAAACACCACTGCCAAGCAGAGTTTCTCAACGTATGCATAGTTAAGTTCATAACTAACCAGGGTGCGGCTAAGATAGTATGTAGCCTGTTCCTTGTGAAGTTCATTCTTCTGGGCTAGCATGGCGCCTAGTGCCACCTCAGTTGCTGAGATGTATAAGTAGAACGGCACTCCTGGTCTGGGTGGTGCCAATATCGGCGACGAAACCAGGTATTGTTTGATCTCGTCAAAGGTTGACTGGCACTCGTCATCCCAATGAAATGTAACCCCCTTGTGCAATAATTTGTTCATGGGTCGGCACTTGTCAGATAATTGCGCTATGAAGCGTTTAATCGACGCGACCTTTCCCTGCAAACTCTGAGCTGCTTGATTGTGGTTGGGGGAACCATTTCAAGGATTGCCTTGACTTTCTTTGGGTCCACCTCGATTCCTCATTTTGAGACTATGAAACCCAAGAGTTTTCCAGATGTGATGCCAAATACGCACTTCTTGGGGTTTAGTCTGACTTTATGCTCCATGAGGCGATCGAGGATCTTGCTTAAGTCAGCGATATGATTTGAGCGCAAGAGAGACTTGGCTAACAAATCATCCATGTAATCTTCCAAAGTTTTGTGCATGTAATCATGGAAGATATACGTCATGGCACGTTGGTAGGTGGCACCAAGCATTTTTAAGGCCAAAAGGCATGACCTTATAACAAAATGTCCCCCAAGGCGTTGTGAACGCCGTTTTTAGTTGGTCTTCAGGATTGATACGAATCTGATTGTATCCTGAGAAACCATCCATGAGGGAGAGCATTTCGTGACCTGCTGTAGCGTCTACCAACGCATCGATGCTCGGCAAGGGGAAATCATCCTTAGGACTCGCTTTATTCAAATCACAAAAATCGGTGCATATGCGAATCCTCCCGTCGGGCTTCTTGACGGGAACCATGTTGGACAACCATGGCGGATAATCCATGCAGATGACAAACTGTGCATCCAATAGCTTTTGCAATTCGTCTTTGACCATCAAGGCCACTGTTGGGTGCATCTTACGTAGTTTTTGCTTTACGAGCTTGATTGTCGGATCAAGCGTTAAATTATGCGTGACTAGCTGTGGGTCTAGTCCTGGCATATCCTTGTACGACCATGCAAAAACCTCCTTCTTCTCTTTGAGAAGGGCAATGTAGTCGGCTTGCTCTTCGGGGGAAAGACTTACCCCCAGCTTGAGAATCCGTGGATTCATTGGATCTGTGCCGATGTCTACGTCAGTCGTCTCCTCGACTGACATGTGGGATCCGTCCTCCAACTGATGTGGAGTCGGGATCAAATGGATATCATTAGCTGAATTTAGATCTATGCTTGGAACCTCAGGTTCCTCTTCAACTTGAAAAATATCCTGAGTTGTCCTTGGGGTAAAATGAGGCATTTCACCGAAAGGCCAGTACTCTGCTAGTGATAGAGGTGAATTGACGCGATCCCAGTTGATGGCATCTATGTCTAGATGCAATGACCATGCTGGATCGTCCGGATTGCGGATGGGTGCGGTCAAATCAATGGAGATCATGTGGATGGAATGAATTTGGTCTCCATTACCGTGGGCATGATAACACGATTCTTCTAGATGCCCCCTATACTCTAGATCTGGCTCTAGGGGAACGGGCACGAACGGATCGGCCCTATGTGCTAAATGGAGGACAGGGTCTTCCCTCGACACTGTTGTTATGATAGGGTCTCGAGGTGGACGGTGCTCATCGTGAATGTGGAGCCATGGATCCAAGATCAGGTCCCACCCTGCTGGGTCGACCCACCATTCATGCCCTAATCTTATGCCCATCTGTCCCATTAGATCTTCATGAGTTAAAGCGCGGTAATGTCATCGCGCATGTCTAAGATAGTCCATCTCAGTCTCATCTTCTGAGTCACTTTCAGAGATCCAAAAATGTTCATTCTCTTCAGCAACTATTGCTTGCGACGTTGATGGTTCTCCTTGTTCCAGTACGTTAATCTGGTCCCATTGCGGTTGTTCCACTTTTGGTGGAGGGACCTGACTCTCTTGACATTGTACTGACTCAACTGGAATCTCTAAGGGGAACAACTTCGAAAAGATGTCCGGACACCATTGATATTCTCTTTGGGGATGAGTATCCAAACTTTCGCCTCTCTCTAGCAAAGGAGAGGGATTACTGTTGTTACCAAGGGTGTTTGGTGACCATGGGAGGTAATCTCCCAATGTAAATTATGTATTTGGGTTGGCATAGAGATCTGGTGCCAATCCCCCCTTGTTGCCTATTTCTAGGTCTTGCATATTTTCAACCAAGATGTCCAAGGGCAGGGGGTGGTTGAACCCTACTCCTGACTTGTCATATGGCATCTGATATCTTGGTTGGCAAGGGAGACGCATCCCTTGCTCATATCTGCCTAGCCCATATCCATGCCAATGGCATTGGCCGAGATATTTGAGGGCAAATTGCGGGTTTGATAAGATAATTGATGTTTTCAACAAAAGGTTCTTTGTCTCGCTTCCTTTTGCTGACATGGTTCAAGACCATGATCAAGGCCCCCATACACAAAGTTTGTCTGGTTGGGTGGGTGACCTAGGGGAACAACTGTTCCTATGGGAAGGCGAGGTCTCCCCATATCCTGGACTGACTCTAATGCGGGCGTTGCCACAACATTCTGTACTATGTACTCCCCTAGGCCTGTACTAGCCATTTCAACAGTGATTGTTGATGCTTCGGAGGGGGGGAACGGGAGTCCTTCCTGAGTCCATTCCATGTTTGGTAGGTTTGGAGTCTCAGCTTCCGTTGTGTTGGATATTTCCTCTGTTGATATCGTTGAAATTGTTGGCAACCCCTCTTCTAAGGGCTGAGCCTCTTCCATGATTTGTTTTCCCTTGTCCTTCTGTGTAGCCATGACAGGTGGCGTTGGTAATGAAGGAGTAGATGATGAGGGTTCACCTGGCTCGGGATATTGTTGTTTTGGTCACCAGTGGTGCCTGCGGTGTTGAACCCTTTTTAGATGGATTTAGCTGGAAATCCAAATGTGTTGAAGGGAGGGTCGATTGAGGCATTAGTTGTACCGCATTGCAATACTTGAAGGGTTCTAAGTCCATTGGGACTACGTGTATTTCACCTTCAAAAGCATACTTTAAGCACTGGTGAGCGATGGAAGGGACACACTTCATGTCCCGAATCCAAGGCCGCCCTAGCAGTATATTGTAGGCCATCTCGCCTTCCAACACATGGCACAATGTTGGTGTTGTCTTTTGTCCTACCTGGACAGGTAGAACAACTGTGCCGACTGTCGAGCATATTGCATCATTGAAAGCTCGCAGTGTGTACGTGGAGGCTGTGATATGAGAGGCTGGCAGCTTCAAATGTTTTAGGGCTGCAGTGGTAATAATATTACTGGACGAGCCAGTATCTACCAACACTCTCTTATACGGGATCCCGTTGATCCGCGCAACAACATGCAGGGGTGGATCTACCACGTCATTCGATATTGCTTTGACTTCATCCTCTCTGAAGGTGATGACCGGCTCAGTACATCGTTTTACGTGTCCCACGAAGTTGTTGAAAGAATTTGCTTCTTGGGGCTGTAATTCGATGGTTTTTAAAATGTCCATAAGAGCTTCCCTATGAGGTGTTGATTGTTGAATAAGCTCGTAAATGGACAGCCTAGCCGATGTGGTCCGCAAACTCTGCGTGAGTTTGCTCCGTATCGTGATTTCTGGTCTAGGCGGAGGTGACTGTATAGGGTGTTGTTGAGGCTGTGACGTTGTCGAAACTTCCTTTGTGGCTGCCCCAGGGGCAACTGCTGAGTATTTTTATTCCTCGTCACTATGCTGATCATTCCCACAAATCCTTGCATGGGAAGATTCTGGCGCACCTCATTAACTTGGAGAGGTTTTGCCTGTGCCTCGTGGGCAGGCAAGGGGTCCTTGAATACCCCCATTTGTTGGTTGTTTGGCGCTATGGGGTTGTCCACGGCCAATGTTTTATTTTTGATTAAATCTTGGATGAGTCCTTTGAACTTCCAACATCCATTCAAATCGTGTCCCCTTCGCCTATGAAATCTACAGTATAGTTCCTCTCTATATCCCTTAGGTTTAGGAGCGTTAGGGTCTATAGTCGGGATCTCTGGAAGGGTTACTAAATTTGTCGCTGACAAGCGGTCAAATAAGGAGTCCCTAGACTCCGTGTAGGGGGTGAATTGTCGCTTAGGGCGACGCTGCTGATTCTGCTCCTGTTTCTTATTATCTTTCTCATAACTAGGAGGCACTACCTGGTAATTGGCCTTTTGAGGCTGCGTGTCTTGCGCAAGCTTGGGAACATTGATTGCAACTTGATTAACCGTTGCGGGTTGTGATTGCGTATTCCCAGTCTTAGTGGTTTTATTCCACTCTTTCTTTTTAGGCTTGGCAATTGTGCCTTCACCTATTTTAATCTCTTCTATGACTCTGGCTTGCGCCAAGGCTTCTTCTAAGCTGTCGTATTGTTGCAGCAGCAATAGCCCAGAGATTGATTTTAAGCAACTCCGTGCAAACATCTGAGTGAGATCAGACATAGGGGGATGGTAGGGTAGCCTGGAAAGCAAAGCCCTCCATCGGTTCCCGTATGTCGCTATTGTTTCCTCCTCATACTGCTTCGAGGCTGGCCAAATCACTTAGTGATGCCTTCTTCCTTGTGTTGAAAGCAAAGCGTTCAAGAAATGCATCTACTAGTTGATCTAAGTTGTTGATACTATGTTTGGGCAATTGTGTAAACCAATCCGAGGCAGGGCCCGCGAATGTGGTTATGAAGGTTCTAAGCAACAATGCATCATTGTCTTGGATGCCGAAGCATTGACTTAGGAACCTCGTGACATGTTCTTGTGCATCCTCCTCACCTTTAAAGACTGCCAATTGTGGCAACTTGAAATGTTTAGGGTAAAGAGGTATGGGTACTGAGGGATGCACCGGATGACTGCGGAGTTGACGTAGTGTGGGCTTTTGATGCCCAGAAGCTTTTATCTCCACAGACTCCAAACGCTCTAATAGCGCTTTGTATGCATCGAAAGATTTTATTTCTTCTTCTTTGGTTTGCTCTCGTTGTGGGTCAAGGGAGACTGGAGGCCTATGGGGAGGTGGCCGATTGGCAGCCCTCCCGCCTTGATGGGGCGTTTCGGCCCATTCTATTTCTGGTTCATACTCCTCATAAAACTCTTGAGGAGTCTCTGGGTGAGCCCTATGACCTTGATCGAGTCCCCGCTGAGGGTACCCATCATTGTTCTGGGGAGTGGCCTCCCTTTCGGGTCTATAAGGTCTCGGAGGCAAAGCTTGACGAGGTCGCGGAGACTTGTCCTGCACCAACGGGTTGTGCCTCTCATACTGTTGTGCTCTTTGGGTGCGAGGGGTTGGCACCCTTTCAGGTAGTTTATAGCGTAACTCATCTGCCTCGCGCTGCATGCGCTCTTTATTCAGGCGGTATAAGTACTCTAACTCCTGATGACCCTGCTCAAGCTGCGTGATTCGAGCTTGGCGAGCGGCATGTCTGGCGACTGTCGGGTCAACTGGGTCTGCCCTCTTTTGTTGAGGAGGCTTGAATGTTTTGCCTATGTGTTTGCCTCGATCTTGATGGTCAAAAATTTCAATGGGTTGCTTCCCTTTGTCGGGGTAGGCGACATTTGTTTGAGGTTCTAGCCTCGATGTGTGATCATGATATCTGGCAGGTGCAGAAACGCAAGGTTCCCGCGTTGTTTGTTGTTCTCGAGGAATGTGATGATCTTCCTCGTACTCCCTTTCATGGGTGTGAAAGGGGCGGGCGAAGTTAGCTAGCCCTGTGTAAAGAGCCCTGCGCTCTGGATGTTGTTTTTCTATTCTGATGGGAGGTAAATAAGGGACGCCATATCCACGTTGCCCCTCCAAATGGACAGTATGCCTCTCTAGCGCTTCATCGCGCTGTGGCCATTCAAATCTAGCCTCAAGAGGCGGTTGTCTACTTATATTGAGATCTCGCATGTGAGACATCTTCCCGAAAGGGGCTGTGTTGAATGGGTGTATTCCAATGAGGAGGTTCCCAATAGTTCCTTCTTGAAGTGGCCTGATGTGGACTTTGTTGTAGGCCAGACTGCCAAGACGGTATGGCTAGGTCCTCAGGGCTAAAGCGAAGGCGACTAGCGCCCTCTCTTTGTGTACCTTTCGTAGCGTCTGCCCTTGATTGGGCTTGGCTACGAGTGTACACCATTGTGATGCTTCGCTACTATCTAAGCAGATTTTATCTCGTTTATGATGATTTGTCTTTTTGTCTACACTAAGCAGAAGTAAACACACACATACACAAAACTGTGATTATCTCTTTTAAGGATTAAATAGTGTGTCCTAGACTGGTTTAGTGCATTTTGGTGTTTCGTTTTGTTTTTGCAATTTTGGAAGAACGTTTAAATGCATAATGTTGGCTCATATGACTCCCATAAATGGTCGCCCCTTCAATATACCATTGCCGGACCGATATACCAACCTCTCTATATACCCGCCCTTACGTGAGGGAGACTATAGGTACGTGAGAGCAGATGGTACGTGGAACATAGGCGGTACGGAAGGGGAATCGCTCTGTTTATGACACCTACCATAGAAGACTTATCCTCGCGTGCATGGGAATCACCCCAGCAACACTCGGTCAGCTTTCGTCAGGATTTACGTCTAGCAACAGTCGCGATCGAGGTAATGGATGCAATATCTCAAGCCAAAGTGATGATGGAATCCACCTTTGGTCTTGCTCAAGGGTTGGGGTTTTACGACCAACGCCTTGGTTTAAAATACCACGTGGTGTGTGAGGTTCATTTTACTTTGCAAAATTGAAACAGACAACTGAAAAAGAAAGCTTTCCCTATGCCAGACAGACACTACAAACCGGCAAACAGCAAGTGAAAAATTGAAAAGAAATTTTTGACCTTTCTTTAACAAAAAATTTTAATTATTAAATGAATAATTACGCAGATAACTAAATAATTAAATAAAGCAAGAAAAATTTTCAAGAAAAATTTCTCTACCTTACTTTAATAATTAAAAAATATTAATTATTAAATGAATAATTACGCAGATAACTACATAATTAAATAAAGCAAGAAAAATTTTTAAGAAAAATTTCTCTACCTTACTGTAATAATTAAAAGAAATTAAAATGACAGTAAAAGATTAAATAAATAAAATAACCTGAAACTTCGCGACAGAAAATGATATGGACAGCTAGAACCGTTACCTCCTTTCTGCCCGGATTTGCTGTTTCTGACCTCCGGCTAAAAAGAAGTACCTGTTAAGCACAAGACACAACAAGTTTAATTAACTTCTATGATTTTAAAAATCTGGGAACGGTCCCACCGTGATCGCCACTGAAAGCACGAGATTTCGGAATGAAAAACAGTATTAAAGATGTAATAAAAAAATAGAACTTTAAATCAACCGAATATAAATTAATTTCGTTCGGTTACAATACATCTCCTACCTTTTTAGGGGCCAGGAGTGTTAGTCTGCCTCGGTTACAATCGAAGTCAATATTGCTTCTATCCGCATGCCCACATTTGAAAATGGGCGGGCCAAATTGTATTGTCGCCGCTGGTGTTTAATGAGTTCTAGCTTGTTGTCTTTCCTGTATTCAAATAAACAATCAACTGTCAATAGCACCTGTATTTGAAAACAACGTATGTTATAGAACATAAACTATTTTAGTCACCTTTGAAAATAGCAAGTGTTCGAAAATGTGAAACATAAACGGTTAAAATACTGTTCATTAACAGGATATATTCAAAACGATATATATATACTCAAGTAAAACTATGAACATGCGTAGGGTGCCCAAGCGGGCCACCCTGTTAAAATCTAGCTTCGACGCCAACCCACTAGGAATTGGCTCAAAATCCCGGATAATGTGTTGTCGGCAAATTAGTAGTATACTGTGTCCGATATCTGGTTCTGAAGGTCAGATTCACTCTTCTAAAAAACCACCCACCGACCTCTCTTTCACGAGAGATTCTGGATGTAAAGAAGGAATAATCTGAACTTGATGTAATCGAATCTTCAAATGAACAGCACTTCGTTGTGTTCACCCAAAAAATCTTCTCCCCTCTTTTTACTTCGTATCGAGCTAGTTTTTATAGAGGTTTTCACCTCTTGGAGCATTAATGTCCAACCCTAAATCCACAAGAGCCGCTGAGATTTGATCCTTATCAGGTAATTACGAGACATGGCTCGCACTGACATGGGTATTTATGAAGCATGGCCTCGGATCAGATTTGTTTCGAAACGGTTTATCTCATTAAAGTCCGCCTTAAATTGCTTTTTAATGTTTGCTTTTTAAAATCGTCTTTAATGTTCTCTTTGAATATTTTAATGTTTGCGTTTGAATGTTGATGTGGTGTCTTTAAATGCCGACGTGGCGTCTTTGAATGCCGACGTGGCGTCTTTTGAGCGGTTGGATGACGTTAGGAACGAAAGTAAGGGTCTGTCGCGATATCGCGACGTCGCGATATCGCGACACCAAGAACAAAGCAAAGCGCAGAGGGGGGACCTGTCGCGATATCGCGGCAGCGCGATATCGCGACAGTCGCGATATCGCGACAATCGCGATATCGCGACGGTCGCGATATCGCGACCGCGCGATATCGCGCCAGGCAGCGCTTGCCGATCTTTGACCTGTTCAAAAGCAATTTTGCCTAAGGTTTATTTTGGTTTTGGCCTGTTTGCACTTTGAAGTTTTGCTTAAGGTTTGTTCGAACGAAGGCTTGAAGTTTGGTGATGTTTTGAAGGCTTGCTTAAGATGACTTAAGGCTTTGAAGTTTGTTAAAGGTTTGTTGAAACGACCAACTTTGCTCTGCTCAATTTTTGACCTTTCGAACTGTTTTACAAGTGGCTAGGACCACTGTTTGACCTCTAAGGGCTGCCCTGAAAGCTGTGTATGTGCATGTGATCAGTGTTTGTAGTCACTTAATCGAATGGTGTTGTTTTGGTGTCTACATTTTCAAAACATGGAAGAAGCTTTTCTTAAAATGTATGGAGAGAAAAATAACAAATAGTGATTGTCGACAGAGCTAGCAACAATGAAAAATAAAGAGAATGAATTGATAGAGGAATTCAATAGAATATTCTTCAATATCAAAAATAAAATTCCCACAAGGTTAATGCCTAATGATGATCAATCAATTTTCTTCTATAAGAATACATTTCTTGGAGATTTTAACTATGAGTTAAGACAACAAACAATGGTTGACACTATGATGCTTGCATGGATAAGTAATCTATTTTTATTTTTTATTTTGCAAGGAGGATCGCTTAAGGGTCGCGAGTGGCGACATACCAATTTTGAGGATCGTGTTTGAGCTCTTAGCACGAATGAGAGGAATACTTTGATAGTGGTAGGGCTTAATCACATGGCTGAAATGCCATGCATAGAGGTAGACTATAGTCTACTTACTGCTTTGGTCGAGCGATGGTATCCAGGTTCATCGACTTTTTGGCTACCGATGGGGGAGATGGCCCCTACTCTAGAGGATGTGTGGAGGATCCTCAGAGTACCTATTAGAGGATAGTTTGTGTACTAGTCCTTGGCCCAGGGTTAGGCCATGCAGATATTGATGGGAGATCCATCATTTCCCATTGAGCAGAGTGGATTTAGTATAGAGGGACTCATTGCAGCGGATGGGGTATCTACCTTGATAGTGGTATTGGTAGAGATAGTAGGAGGGCTTCTAGTGTGTCACCAGAGTGGTCAACACTTGCCATGGGGGTTGGTAGAGGTTGTAGTGGACATGCGGGATACCCGTATGTGGTTTTCTTGGGGTCCCTATATTCTGTGTTGCTTGTACCGCACCTTGTTTAGGGTCATGTACAAGAAAGGCACTAGCTTGGTGCTTACATCCTTCCTTCAGGTATGGTGTTGGGAGCACATCATAGTGAGGAGACCGATAGGATTTCCTCTTTAGGATGTAGAGGATGGATGACCTACAGTATTCTATTGGGGTCCATTGGTTGGTCGAGTGAGGAGGAGGGGTGGCCTAGAGGAGGCCAGATGGACTATTGATGAGTTGACCATGGTACAAATTTGTTGGAGACCTTGGAGAGGGCACCATGGATGGGAGGATGATAGAGCAGAGCTAGCTCACGTGAGGTGAGTATGATGGCTTCATATGGAGAGAGGGGAGATAGAGCTACATCAGGTAGATCGGGTGCTCCATCAGTTTGGGTTGGTACAGGTGATTCCTAAGGTTCAAGATTTTACTTATTCTCAGGTTGTGCGAGATTCGACGACCACTAGTGGGGCACCGGATCTCAACAGGTTTGTTGAGGTAGATGAGGATGATGTAGTAGTCACTCTTGCAGAGGGTGATGATGCAGGGGTGGTGGATGGCTATGCTACCTTGGTATGCTAGTATATGTCCCATGAGGATCACTCGAGAGAGAGGCACAACTAGTCAGGTACAAGAGGCATTTCGAGAGGTAGCTAGGCGATGATCAGCTAGATTGGAGGGGGAGAGGTAGAGATAGAGGCCACCATGGAGAGAGGGGCCTCAGATGAGAGGAGGATTGTGGCCACAGGGGACTACTTGGTGGACTCTCAAGATCGAGGGAGAGAGGGGATGGCCAGTAGGAGGGAGGCTCACAGTAGGATGTTCCTCTACCAGAGCAGATAGTGCCCTCTCCACAATGAGATACCCACACTACCTCGAGACCAGATTCACCCAAAAAGGGCATTGCTACAGAGGTGGGAGAGTCAAGCAGTCTAAGTAGATATTGATGGTCTGAGGAGTTATATCATCAATCAAGTGAGTCATATCTAGTTATTAGAGGGATAACTCTCTCAGGCATAGACTCTTGTGAGTCAAGCTCAAGCTCAAGTAGGTCAGATGTAGGGACATGGATCATCATGCTAGACATAGTCACAGTCACATTATTCAAGGAGCATGACTTCAAGCTAGTCCTTAAGGTGTAGGACAGTGATGGCAGAGTTAGTCATAACATCACAATGGATGTATTTTTATTAGATGTTATATTATTAACTTGTTCTAGAGGGTCAAAGGGTTGCTTTACCCCTAGAGTGTGCTCCTCTAAGTCATGGTAGATCAGGATCTAGGATAGTGTCTAGGGCTACTCCATTTTGTGAGCCTAGACAACCTCTAGGTGATGACACCCAGAGTTCTAGGGGTTCTAGGGGATGATACACTAAGTTGGATTTTGTGGTGTACCCCCTAGTGATTGAGTATACCGATTTTATGATTGTGGTATATCAATCGACTATTTTTGTATCCTATTATATTTTTGATGATATATATACATATATCTATTGCTTATCTGATGTGTTGATGTTTATGTGTGGATGTGTAATATAATTTATTTTTGATGATCTACATAATCATGCTTTTAGTCATGTTTTATGGTTTTTGATGTACTTTTTCTCATGCTTTAATCAAGATATCATTGTAGGAAAGTAAAGTGTGATTTGATGTAATTGATGTTTGTAGTATAGTGTGATTGAGTTGTCTATAGAAAAAATATTGTTTTGGGAAATATACCCTTACGATCTTGATCAATCAACAATAATACCTCGAAGATGTGTGCTTGTATATGACTATTTATGGAGGTTGTTTGCTCGCTTTAGTCGTGAAGTGGATCTTGTGTGAGGTTTTGATGTTATGCTGATAGCGAAGGGTTATGATCCAAAAGTATTTTGAATTTGTTGATTGAAAGTGATGTAGTTGATGATAAGTAATGTGTGTGTTTTTAAGATTAATTTTATTTTAATCTTAAAATAAGTATTGTGCAATGATAGTAATTAAGCATGATAAATTTGGATAAAGGACTTGTGCTAGGCATAAGATTCCTAAAAAGATTTTATTAGGGTTATCTCATGCCATCATCATGAAGTCAATATGTAGTTTATATGAGAAAGTGATTATGTATGATCAAATGCAAGTTTTTGTAAATGATAAATAATCATGCAATATAGTAAAATTGACATATTTATGCTAAGTGATAGGTATGAAAATGCAAGATTAACTATTTTTTAGGACCAATTGCATATGCTAACAATCATCAATCATACAAATCCATGATGAAATAATGATGTTTGCTAATCAACCTTCAAGGAGAATTTTGGTCATTTCTAGGATGAAGTCAAATTTATCAAGAACTAGTGTGTGATTTATGTATTCATTTTCCATCTTGACCTTAATTATGATATAAAATCTCTCAAGGATCAAATGTGTGTGCTTATGAAATTCATTTACCAATTTTGAGTAAGGTAATGATGCAAGCCAATTTTAAGAACCAATGTGTGTGCAAAATATGTATTCATTTACCATGATTGTATGCATTCAGTTAGACTTAACTACTATGTAATACAAGCTACCAAAAGCTAGTTAATCCACAAGCTGACATTGGTCTGTACAAAGAAGGTCGCTAATGTGATAGACATGTCACCATGCATAAGGATAACCACTTCAGAGCTTGACCCCTAACTATAAATCATCCCATGGTGTTCAAATAACTAAGGAATTCCAAGGATTCAAGCTCATTACCCCCTTCTTTTCTTTTGATTTCTTTGAGTAGGGATTCTTGTTCATTTTTTTTTTTAAAAAAGGGATTTTATTGCTTTGTAGTAAAAGGTATTTTTCTTTTTATTTTCTTTTTTCTCTCTTTTTTTCAAGGGATACTTGCTCAGATTAGACAAAGAGCAAGGGATTTTATTCGGGTAGGGGGGAGCTTGTCCTTTTGCCAATTCTTAGTATTCTAGACCATGCGCATAATAGGATAGCAAGGAAAACCTTTCACTTAAGGAGCTAGGACTACTATGTAGTATCATATTCCCTTGTACAAAATCATTTTTAAGATGTGTAAGTGATTCTTGGTTCAAAAGTGGTAAGATCAGTTCCCAAAACTTCAAAATTTATTTAGTGAAGCAATAGTGATTTTGGTTCAAGAGAGATTTATAATCAATACTAAAAATCAAGATTTTATTAAAATGTGTATTTTGTGAGTGGTTCAAGATAATATTTGAATTCTTTCGAAGTAAACCAAAATTAACTATGAATTTTGACAACATCGGTCTAATATTATAAGTAGGATAATAATTGGATGTGACCATATGGCATATGTAATTGAATCACAATTTTATTTTGATAAATTCATAGATAAATGCAACTAAATGATAGATGATTTAAATATGATGATTTAAAGTAGATGCAAGAAATATATGTACAAGGTATTTACAATTATGTACAATGATGAGATTTCTTGATTTTATGTATAGTATCATTTTAGGTGCATTATGTTCATGGGTTCCTTAAGATATTTTCCATCTAAAGTTGCCAATCGATATGCACCAGATCCAAATTTTGTAGTGATGATAAATGGTCCTAACCAATTTGGTTGGAATTTTCCTTTTAAATCAGTTCGAGCATTTGTATTTTTTTTATTTTCTTTAAGAACTAGATCACCAATCTCAAAATATCGAGTATGAACTTTCTTAGAATATGATATTTTGAGTTTATCTTGATATGAGCGAAGGTGCTCTAAAGCATTTATACGCTTTTCATCTAGTAATTCCAATTGGCTTAATCGTCCAACATGATATTCATCTCCTACTTCAGCATCTTGAAGTAAAAGACCTAAAGAAGGGACTTCAAGCTCAAAAGAAAATACAGCTTCAATGCCATATACTAAGACAAAGGGAGAAGCGCTAGTAGGGGTTCGAACACTAGTTCGATAAGCCCATAATGCTGGATATAATTGGGTATGCCAATCCCATCCTGATTTATTAACCAATATTTTTAAGATCTTAATTAAAGTTTTATTTGATGCTTCAGCTTGACCATTTCCTTACGGATAATAAGGAGTAGACCATCTATGCTGAATTTTATATTTTGCACAAAGTTTTTGAATGTCTTTATTTTTTAAACAAGTTCCATTATCTGAAACAAGTGTAGATGGAATCCCAAATCTATAGATAATTTGATTAAAAATAAATTTAGAGACTTGGGTTCCCATGCAAGAAGCCAATGGCATAGCTTCTACCCATTTTGTAAAATACTCAGTTGTTGTAATAATAAATTTATGGCCATCTGAAGAAATTGGATTGATTTTCCCAATGATGTCTAGGCCCCATTTTGAGAAAGGCGGAAGAATAAAAAAAAATTTTGTTTGGATTGTGACCTCCACAAGATCCATCATGGACCTCGTTTAGAGCTCTTTTGGATTCATTAAGGTTGAGGCATCATAAGAGGATACCTTCAAAGGATATTTTATACAAAGTACCTCCGATGATTATGAAGTGGACAACTCACTTACGCAATGATCATCATTGATTCCTATCTAAGCCATCTAGGAATGATCCATCTTGGAGAAATTTTAAAATATCTTCATACCATGGTTCTAAAAATGCTTCTTCAATTGTGAATACATCTAAGGGTTCTAGACATGACTCTAATGATGTGGGTTCTCAAAGTTGATGAATGATGATAGTAGCATGATCATCATCTAACTCCAAAGGGATAAGGGAAGCAGCTACTGCCATAGCATCCATAGAACGATTACTGGTGCATGGGATAGCTTCTATAGTAACCTTCTCAAATAAAGAAATAAGTTTTAAAATGTATTCTTTATAAGGATGGAGTTTCTCATCTCAGGTTTGATAAATGTCATTAACTTGATTCACCATGAGTTGTGAGTCTCCAAAAATTGATAATACTTTAATATTGAGAGCTAAAGTTGCTCGTAATCCAAGGATTAAAGCTTCATATTCTATTGTATTATTTGTGCAAGTAAATTGGAGTTTAAAGGATAATGGGATAAGTTGCTTTTGTGGGGATACCAATATGATACATGCACCTACACCACTCATACAATGGGCTCCATCAAAAAATAGAGACCATGATTCCAAGGAATCACTATCTAGATTAAGACATTCATCAAGGAATTCTATCATCAAGGGGTGAGTAGACTCAAGAGGGGCAATGATGAGTTGGTCTACTATGACTTACCCTTTAATGGATTTCTACCCAATAAATTTTAGGTCAAACTCACTTAAAGTGAGAACCCATTTTGTTGCTCATCCTGATAAATAGGGTCTACTCATCAGATATCACAATGGATCAAATTTTGTGATGACATAGGTTTTTTGACTAAGCATGTAGTGGCGCAATTTTTGTGTAGAGAATACGATAGCTAAACAGAGCTTTTCTAAGGGGGTGTAATGAGTTTCATAGCTTATTAAAGTTCTTCTTATGTAGTAAATAGCTCGTTCTTTCTTATCCTCATCATGTTGTGCTAGCATTGCTCCTAACGCAAGTTTGAGGTAGAGATATATAAAATGAAAGGGTGTTCTAGCCTAGGTGAAACAAGCACTGGTGGGGTAAGCAGATATGTCTTAAGAGTTTCAAAATCTTCTTGAAATTCTTTATCCCATAAGAAAGGAGTGTCTTTCTTAAGAAACCTAAGAAAGGGTTTACATTTATCTACCAATTTATCAATGAAATGGTGGATGGACTAGAGCTTACCCTGTAGACTCCTAAGTTTCGTTAAGTTTTTGGGTGGTGGCATATCAACGATAGCCTTAATTTTGATAGGGTCTATTTCTATACCATGCATAGAAACTATAAACCCTAATAACTTACCCGATTTTACTCCAAACACACATTTGTCTGGATTCAATCGGACTTTATATTCATGGAGTCTATCAAAGACTCATCGTAAATCAGGGATATGATCTTCTTATTTTATAGATCGAGCTATGATGTCATCCACATAATCATGCAGGATGTCATACATCATATCATGAAATACATACATCATAGCTCATTGGTAAGTTTCCCCTACATTCTTTAGATCGAAGGGCATTACTTTCCAACAGAAAGTCCCCCAAGGTGTAATGAAGGTAGTTTTAGGTTGATCTTCTAGTGCTATACGAATTTGATTGTATCCTAAAAATCCATCCATAAGTGATAACATTCCACATCCTACCATGAAATCAATAATTTGATCCATATTAGGAAGGGGAAAGTCATCTTTGGGACATGCAACATTGATGTCCCTAAAATCAGTACAAACTCTGATTTTAGTAGCCTCTTTTTTGGTTACTAGAACAATATTGGATATCCAGTCAGAATAATCTATAGCTTGAATGAAATTTACATCCAAGAGTTTTTGTAATTCATTTTTAACCAATAAGGCTACTTTAGGATGCATTTTCCTAAGTTTTTGTTTGATAGGTTTAGCATCAGGATGAACCACTAAGTGGTGCATAACCACAGAAGGGTCTAGGCCTAGCATATCTACGTATGTCCAAGCGAAGATATCAGGGTATTCTATGAGAAGTTATGTATATTTAATTTGTTCTTATTTATTTAAATCAGTCCCAATTTTAACCATGCAGGGATTATTTTATGTTCCAATATTAATTTTTAAAATAGCCTCTATTTTGATACTTAAATCTCTTTCGAAGTTGGGAGGAGCGGTGAAACACCCATTTCTTGAAGTTCTTCTAAGGATAAGTGGGCTAACTCTTCTTGTGTGGTTGTCTGAATGTGAGCTATACATGGGATAGACCCATCGAAGAAGAACCTATTCCTCATAATTTCTTCATGAGAAATGTCATAAAAGATGTCTCCTTCTACACATTCATCTAGAGTAGCCATTATTTCTAGGTGTACTACTGATAACATGTTGCAAGAAAACCCATGAGCTTTCTTGTGTTTCTTTAGTTGTTCTTGTTTTTCTAAATATTCTCCATATGTGATAAGGTGATCATCCTTATCAAAGGGGAAAGGTTGAGTTTTTGTGGGGATATAGCCTATACCACATCTGGTAGGCCATTCCTCTACCTCAAAAGGCTCATGTATTCTATTTTCAAGATGGCCTAAACCTTTACCTTTGTATCCCATATCACACATCATTTGTTTAGATTTTATATACTTATTAGAAAAGAAGCATTGAGAAAAACTATTCTCATCATACGTAAAGCTCATTTACCTAATGTTAATTTTATCAAGAGTACATCCAATAGAAATGAAAGTACAATTTCCAACATGATAGATGTTTCCTTGTTTTTGTGGTAACCCAATTGTACGTGGAGATGGTGGTAATCGGGACAAGACAAGGGAATCTTGTATATTATAATTATCCTATTTTGTGGGCTCCAATATGGTGGATAAATCCTGTAAGACTTCATCTATCAAAGGGTATGATGTAGAGGGATTATTATCATTAGAAGGTTTAGGTAATTCAGAAGGAGGTGATGATTCTGATTTGGTTAAAGAGGTCTTAGAATATTTAGGTTCCAATGATGACAAAGTAGGACAAAAGGGAATGTTGATAGGTTCTACTACTGCACACATTTCAAATGGTCTAGGATCACCATGGATAGTGACCAACTGATTCTTAAATTCAAATTTAACACATTGATGCAAAGTAGAGGGAACAACCCTCATTGCATTGATCCAAGGACGTCCCAAAAGAATGTTGTAAGATGTTGGGCAAGATACAACAAATATGGACGTGTCTAAAATCCTAGGACCAACTTGTAGTGGAATAGATATCACGCCACAAGCCTCTTGTGTTTCATCGTTAAAAGCTTTAATAATCATTTTGGTTTGTTTTTAATCTTCTTTCCTGAATCCAAATATTTTGAAAAAATCATAGGTGCATATATTTAAGGATGAGCCATTATCGATTAATACTCTTTTAACACAAACATCCCCAATTAAAGTTGTTATATAAAGAGGATTATCTCTATACATACTTTGGGGAGGGATGTCTTTATCATGAAAATCAATGTAGTCTATTTCGTGAGAGACTACAACATTGACTACAGTAGTTGGCTCTATGTCCTGAGGTACCATCATCTGGCTTAAAGTGTTCATTAGTTCTTCTCTATGGATAGTTGAAGTTCTAAGAAGGTCTAGAAGGGAAATCCTAGTTGTTGTGTTAGCTAGTTGTTCGTTGATATCAAATGGAGTCTTTTGTTGAGGTTGAATTATGTTATTTCCCTTATGAGGTAGTTTTAGAACAATAGGTGGTTGATCAACATCATTTGATTGAGTTTGAGGTTGAGAGTTTTGTGTTTGAGCTTGTTATCGAGTAACAAGCTCCAATCGTACCAACAATGTTATTTGATTGGACAACTTGTGGTCTTGTAGTTGAACTTTGTTCAATAGGAAGAATTTGTTGTGATGAGGGATGAGTTGTCCTCATTCTTGCAAATGGTTCTTTTGGATTAAATGAATTAGTAATGGGTAATATTGGCCCTGACTCATATTTTGAACTATTAGCATGTTGTGAGCTAATATCTATTTTAGATTTTGATTCACTTTCTATTTCATCCAAGGATGACAATTGTGGTTTTCTTCCTTGGAGTTGCTTAATTGTCATGTTGGATTGAGTAGGCACAAAAATAGTTTGTGAAAGTTGAGATGGTAAATAATTGTTAATTTCTCCCACATAACATGTTGGATGAGGCATATTTTTATAGTCTAGCTGATTTACAACTTCCTTGCCACGATTTGGCAATGGGTTTTGAAAAATATCCAAGTTTTGGTTTACATTTTGTGCCTGTTGTTGTTGTGTATTTGTTGTTGGAGGATTTTTATTAGGTGGAGGACTTTCCACTTCTAGCTTTCCATCATCAATTAAGTCTTGTACTAAATGTTTTAATTTTCTACAAGTGTTTGTTGGATGTCCATCAACTTGGTGGTAATCGCAATGTTGGTCGGGTCTATACCAAGGTTGAGAGGGGTCAGGTTGTCATATCTCTGGCAATTTTATTAGACCTCTTTCTACTAGTTGTGGTAAGACCATTGTCAAGGGTTGATTTAATCTTGTAAAATTCCATAGTGGAGGTTTTTGGGGTGCTTTCAACACAAACATTTTTGTGGTTTCTGTGGTATTGACATTCTGAGGGGGTCTACTATCCATGACCCCATCTCCTACCACATGTTTATTTTTGTATTGATTTTTAGATGACTTATCTTCATCTTTCCTTTTAAATTATCCCCTCCTTATTAGGGCTTCCTCTACTCTTCTTTCTAAATCTATAGCTTGGTCAAAGGATGTTATGGTAGTTGTAGCTAACTCGTAAGACAATTGTTCTTGCAAATTCCCAATAAAAATATCTAGCATTTCTCTTGGAGGTAAAGAAAAATGTAATTTTCCTAAAATTTTCCTCCATCGAGCTAAGAATTCTCTAAAAATCTCTTCTTTTCCTTGTTTAAGGTTGTACAAATCCTTTATTGTAACATGCCTCTCTATGTAGGCACCAAATTGATGTACAAACATTTCTATGGTTTCTTCAAAATTTCTCAAGGAATGTGTTGGCAATTGATAATACCATTCCAATGCCATTCCTCCTAAAATTTTTGGGAATATTTTTAGCAATAGCATATCATCATAAGCGATGTCATGACATGTTATCCTAAACATGCGAAGATGCTCTATGGGATCTTCTATTCCCTTATAGATCAAAAGAATCGACATAGGGAACCATTTAGGATATGGCCTAGCAGTGATCATAGGATCTAATGGTTGATTGCACATCTCTTTATAGCTATATGTAGGATGATATGGGTCTATTTTATCTAAGTGCAAAGCTAATTGCTTTACTACGGCTTCAAGATGATGTGATGGGTCACTATTTTTATTTTGGTTTACTATGTTGCCATGTGGAGGATAATAAGTTTGTTGTGCTGCCATATAAGGGGTTATTAGATGAAGATGGTTGCTTTTGATTAGAAGTAGTTGTAGTAGTTGCAACAATGAGTTGTTGTTGTAGTGGTTTAGATGCTTGTTTTTGGGAATTACCCTCTAGAGGAGGTATATTTTTAGTATTATCTAAAGAGAGATCATTGTCAGTGGCATGTTGCAATGAAGTGTTTATGTATGTTTCAGGTTGTGGGTGAAGTCAAAAAGCCGCTTCTAAAGCTGCTTCCATCGAGAAATCACCCTTTGTGAGTTGATATTCTATCTCCAACACATTAGTGATGGCAGCTCAATTTTGGTTTAAGAAGTCATAAAAATATTGCATGGACTAAAAATGAACGTCTCCTTGAGGCCCTAGTTTTGGGTCAATATTGTTGACGGTTTCATCTTCTTCACTTTGTCTTGTTTGGTGTTCTTGTTCTTCTAAGACTTCTTCTATTTCAGCTTCTACATTAGGGTCAATATCTAGCTCATCTTCATAGCTAGTTGCCACTTGTTTACCACTTCTTAGATGTTTAGGCATATTTCCTATCGATGCTAATTAAAATTTTTTTTCAACTATTTATGTAGTTTTTGTTGTTTTTGAGTGTTTTTATTTTTTTATTTTTCTTGAAACTAGGAAAACAATCTATCTATTTTTTAACTTAAGTATTTACAAGATTTTTGAAAATAATGCTAAGTGGTTTCAATCTTCCTTAAAGAGCTTGTGGATGTCATTGATGGGCTCTAAATCTTTAGGACTCATGTAGTGTTCTTCCTCAAAAGAGAAATCATCTACTAAGAGTTGAATGAAGTGGACAAAGGTAAATTCCTTAGTTTCTGAGTCAAAAGGTTGGACTTGTAATTCGTAACAATACTCTCAAAATAGGATTGCCCTAGGTGCTTTATGAAATATTTTTCTCTATTCTAGGGTCACCTCATTGTTTTCTAAGTATGCTAAGAATCTGTGGATGTTTAAGGCTTCTTCCAAGTAATTATCCCAAGGATAAATGTTTGAGTGGACACAAGCTCATTTATCTGCAAGCCAACGCTCACAACCTCTTTTAATTTCAAAGTAAGGAGAGTGGAAACTTGGTCCTAAAGCTCTAGCAACATCAATTCTCTTAATTTCTCTAATTTCTTGTGATTTATTTTCAATGATGCCAAATTTTTGCCACAAATCTACTTGATGTTCAGTGCTATCACATTTATAGAAGAGATCAACCTCTTGTTCTATGAGTGTTCTTCTAAGATCTATAAAGAAGGATTCGTTAAGACTATTTTCTACCATTTAATGAGATTTTTTTTTTTTTGTTTTTGTAAAGAAAATAAAGTTTAATAATAATTGTGTAGTTCACGTTGGGTTCACCAAAGAATGTAGGCCCAAAATTTTTGCACCCCTTTCTCCTAGGCTAATGGATCCGTGCCTGAAAGGGGGAGGGAAAATGAAGGATCTACACCTCGAACGAGAAGCGCTTGAGTTGCGCTCTCCTTGGTGTTTGTCGATGAATTGGGTGGGTTCACCAGGAAACACTTGCTATGGTGGTTTCCATGCCTAGGTGAGGTAGTAGTTTGATGTGTTTTTTTTTCTTTTTTTTGAAAGCATACACCTAGGGTTTGGCCAAAATGCAATTTCTACCTAGCTATATGCAATTCAATTTTAAATGAAGACAAGGCATACAAATCTATCTAGAAAGCTTTACAAAGTTTAACTAAGATGCAAAGGTTTTGTTTATGTCAACATGTTTTCTTTTTGTATTTTTATGTTTTGCATGTGAAGAGATATAATAAAACCTATGTTTTGGAATTTTTTTGCTTTTCTTTTGATTAAGATAGATGCCTATGAGACAGAAAAATATAAATCCAAGTACAAGGAAATAGGTTTAAGTCCTTACCTGATCTGGATGTTTGCTTTGGGATGCATTCAGATTTATAGGATGAATTGAGATACAAGATGAATTCGATCGTACAAATTCGTCAGATGAATTCGGATGCGTACGAATCTGTTAGAAACCTGCAATTGCACAACAGAACACTAAAATTTGAAATCAGGGATGGGGGATCTACATAGGCCATAGTAGATCATGGTTTATGATAGTCAAATCCCCTCGATTCTTTTAGCCAATCATAAAGAAAATGAAAGATTAATTATTTGAACATGAAACATGTGATTCTAAATGCAGTAGATCTAATGATAACAGTAAGATGTAGTAAAATACTAGAATAATAAATAGAATGTAATGCAAATATAAAGTAATTAATAATATGACAATCAAAATTTTACCCCCAATGGGCCACTGGTATGCATTCGGATGCAATGTATGATTTTGAATGTTGTGTATGATTTTGATCGAAGCCAAAATAATCCAACGACTAGTTCTACAAAATAGAGAATAAAATCGGATGCAAAATGTTAAATTTGGATGCATCCAAATTTGTACAAATGATGCAAAAACTCAAATAATAACTAAGTATAAACTAGATCTGCGTGTGTTGAAAATATCTCCATGTCTGTGTGCTCCTTGAATGGTGATCAAACGACAAAGTTCTTCACTGCAACCTGCAAAAAAGCTCCAAAAGTCTCCTTCTTCAATCCAAGCCTTCTTGCAAATATCACCATCCAAACTATTTAATGTGAGGTTGGGGGTTTAAATGGTTGCTACAGTTCGAATAATTAGGTAGGTTGGCAAGATTAGGCAGGGTTGTTAAGCCAAATTAGGTTTTGGCTCCATTTAGACAAATTTGGATCCATTCGATTTTAGTGGATCATCCAAAATTATCGAGAATCTGGTGATGCCCATATTAGGTTCAAAATCCAACTGGGCGCCTAAATTAGGTGCACATGGGATTTGGAAAAATTCGAACATGTTCGATTTTATCGGATGCATCCAAATTCGTCGGGATTGTCCGAAATTATCGGGAAGGGGAAAATTAAGCTATTTTTCCATTTTTTGGCATGAATATCAAGGCAAGGGTATTTGAGGGTGAGTTTCACGTTGTTAGGATGATTAGGATGTTTTAATAAGAATTAGAAATTTTGAAGTGTGTCAAAATTTAGTGGCTACAAATAAATAGGTACAAGGAGATAGAATCCCCTTGCCTAATACCTCTTGATGCTAGGAATAACTTTGTGGGTCATCCACTAATGAAACTGAGCATGAGACTGACAATATGTAGCCTTTGATCCAGTTTTTCCACCCCTCAGAGAGCTAAAATTTCCTCATAACTCAAATCAATAAGTGTCAATCCACTTTGTCATAGGCTTTAGATAGGTCTAGTTGGATGAACATAGTGGGGGATTTCTATGCTTCCATAGAATGTATTGCTTCTTAAGCAATCACTATCTCATCAACCATTTGTCTACCCTTTATCCATCTTATTTGAGGGAGAATATTTTGTGCATAAGTGGTTTTAGCCTATCAACCATAACCTTGGTGATAATATTCAATAAAACATTACATAAAGCTATTGGTCGATATCCACTTATATTATCTACTTCCCTTGCCTTTGGTATTAGTGCTATGTAAGTTTTGTTGATTTACTTGGCTTTTCTTGCCTCGTCTACCACCTCTAAAAGGTCTTCCTACATAATGTCCCAAAAATTTTGGTAAAATTCAATAGGGAATCCATCCAAACCTGGAGTTTTCCCCTTTTGCTCTTTGAAAACTGCCTCCTACAATTTTTGCATTGTTACTAATTCACCTAGTATATAATTTTCTTCTCTTGTAATGAGTTTGGGTATCTATTGTAGCATTTCTTGTTGGATTTCTATATCTTGGGTCTCAGACATGAACGTAAAATATTTCATTTCTATCAATTTCATGCCCTACCATATGTAAGTTGTCTTCTTCTTTATTTTTCATAGAAAATATGAATTTATATGTCCTCTGAGCTAAAAGGGGCTTATGGAAGAATCTTGTGTTTCTATCTCCTTCTCTTAGCCACTTGATTCTAGATTTTTATTTCTAAAATAGCTCCTACCTTATTTCCTATTCCTCATTTTGGTTTGTGAGATCTAATTATGTTTTGGCCCTGGTTTCCATAAGCCTCTCCTTTCTTAATTGATTATTTAGATCCTCTAGTCATTCAATAAATGTATTTTTTTTACATCCCCATATTCCTCCCAATTCTAGCTCTTAATTATGTTTTTTATATACTATAGTTATTTAGCAAACCAAAATATTTGTGTGTCATGTCTTGGTTTTCCTTCTTGCGATCATTGTTGCATTCGTGGTTTGAATAATTTATCTTTAAGCCACATGAGTTGGAACCAAAAGGGTGCTTGTTTTGGATTAGTTTTCCAAACTTCTATCATTATAGACCAATGATCCTTCCCTACATTATTTAATATTTTGACCTTCAAGATATGTCCCTACATCAAGAGGTTTTCCAGATACCAAGAACTTGCCTAGTCTTTTCAAAATATATGCTAGGCCCAGTCTCTTGTTGGACCAAGTCATCAAACCATTTTCAGGTTTGATATCTATGAGGTGTAGGTGTCCCATGTACTCACTCATGATATTTGTACCTCCATCTAGAGCCCAATTTCCTCTCATCTTATCTTCTAGAGATAATGGTGTTGAAATCCCCCAACAATATCCATTCTCCAAAAAATTGTGAAGAGATATAGTCTATGTCCCTCCACAACTTTCTCTTTTCTTCAGTAGTTCTTGGGGCATATACATTCAGATAGAGAATTTGTTGATCATATTGTTTTTTTTTTCGCTACCACACAAATCGGTCCTTTGTTGTCAACTATATAGTGTACCACTAGTTCTTTGGGGTTCCAAAAGCATGTAACTCCCTCTAAATATACTTAGGCACTCAAGGATACTGCTTTATTGGGTTGCCATATCCATATTTTTACTATATCCATTTCCTTGAAAGTTACCTTTGTCTCTTGGAGAAAGACCATTTGTGTCTAGATTATCTAAATCATTATTTTTGTCCCATTTTGTTTAGGACTTCCTTTCAGTCCTCTCATATTCCATGTAATGACTTTCATTAGTAACCTTATGGGTAAGTGTCATAACCTTATCTTCCTCAATTAATTTTTGACCTTCCTTTGCCACGTGATGTTGGTTGGACTTTCTTCCCACCTTCTGATTTGTGTCCACCTTCATCTTTTTACTAGGTTCCTAGTTCATCCCCATAGCTTTTGATGTTTGTGTATAGGGTACCAATGCATTATTGGTGGTTCCATCTAATGAAGTATTTTTTCATTTATTTTATTTTCTTCTTTATTCTTCCTCTGATATCTCATTTCCATCTGGTTTAATTATCCCTTGTTACTACTTTGCCCCATCAATGTTTTCTCCATTGATAGTTTAACTTCTTACATATTTGTTTCTCCTTATACTTCCTCAAACTATGTTTCTAGAATCTTTGTTTCAGTTTCATCTTCTTCTTCATTTGGGAGGTCATCCATGGCTAGGATTCCAAAAATATTCATTGAAAGCACTTCCTTCTCCTTAGTTACAGGTTTTATTTTTGTGTTTTTTTCTTTGGTATTTGAAATAATATATTTCCTTATCTTCTTTATTTTGCTTTTAAATTTTATGTGGGAAATCCTTAGCTAGATGATCATATTCATAGCAAATACTACATATAAAGGGGATATTCTTGTAGCCCACCTATTATTCCCATGTATCCTCCCCAAATTTTAATGTAACCTTTTCTTGGAGGGGTTTTTCAAAATCTATCTACACACATATTCGTGCATAAATAAAATGTTCAAACTTTTGGGTACTATTAGCTATCATCATGAAAGTGCCTAGGGTGTTACCAATTGTAGCTAGGACTAGTGGGTTTCATAATTCTATTGGGATATCAAAAGGTCTATCCCAAATAGGTCTAGTTGAGGGTATTTCTTCCTTTGCTTTACATTTTGTATGTCAAGGCTTCATGAAGAGCCTCAACATTCCAAAGAACCATGTCCCTCCTTAAAATATGTCTTCTCTATCCTCTTCTATAGCAAACATGATTAGAAAATACCCATTGGAATAATAAAATTTGAAACTCACCTTTGGTTCTCCAATATTTTACAGCTCATAGCTTGAAATTAAATAGGATCAAACGAAAACCCATGAATTCACAAATTAGACCTCTTCTTTCCATGGTGTCTATTCCATCTTAGATATCTTTTGGTTCTAATTTTACTATCGAGGACTCATCTACTGCTTTCATGCATCATAGTTATGTTTTTGTTGGATCCATCTTTGGCATACTCAATGTTCTTCTTAGCATTCTTGTATTGTTAATGCCTCTTGCCTAGGCTTGGACTCCTCTGAGGGCATATTTGAAGCTCATTTTTTTGGGGTATCTCCCCATTATCTTTCTCTTTCATAGGTGTTACTATGGTTGGTCCTTTCGGATGAGCTTGGATATCAGGTTTGGAGAGCTTTGCTTCCATTTGGATTTTTTGTGTGATATTCCTTTTCTTTTGGTTTGCTCCTTGGATTTGTCCTTGGTCTCTTCTACCCTTGGGGTTGTTTCTTTGTTGGTTAGGACTTTTTCCAACTAGATTGTTCTATAAACTAAAAGTTATTGTGATCCTCTATGCAAAAGTGGTCTTGTTGGTTTGTAATCACTTTCCTTAGATACTAATGATCTAATTGTATAAGATTGGTAATATTTCCATCCTCTTTATTTGTGTTTGAAACTGCTTAGCAAAAAGGTTTTCCATGCTAGTTTCTCCTCTCATCATCATGTCATCATCTTGTGGGTTTCATGTGCTTTGACTCCTCCATGAGCCTGTAAAATCTTGTTGATTTCTTTTGTCCATTGCGTGTATGTCTTGTGCACTCACTTCATATACACCACTCGAAGTCGACCTCCTATGTGCAACCTGTAGAAATAAAAATCTAGCCACTTGTCATCCATCCAAGTCTTCTCACCATTTTTACCTATTATTTACATATATTATATATATTCGTTTAATATATATTTAAATATTTTATATTATATTTTTATATATTTAATAAATGTATATATATGTGTGTGTAAATTAATCTCAACCATCCATCTTGTTCCAATCCTATCCATTCATCTCCCTTAATCCATGCCACCTGTCCAAATTTAATCTCCACCCTCCATCATATTTTAATCTTGACCGTACAAATTTTTTTGTTAAAACCCTAATGTGCCCTAGGTAATATTATAAATAGGAGTGATTTTGATGGTGCAACCCCTATTTCAAATCCTAAGCAATTCGTGTCCAACATTTTCCTTAAGTTTTTGGAGTCCTAAAGCCTTCAAGCATTTTCATCATCTCCCCTCACTCATCATAGCCTCTGCATCCACCGCCGCCTGCTTTGCTACACCATATCTACTTTTGCATATTTTGTTCTAGTTCTCGAGTGTCTCTAGGCATCTCATGTTACCATCAAGCACCTCTGGGAACCTTCCCTCCATCATCGAGAACCTCTAGGTACTTTTCACCATCCCTGGATGCCCTTGGGTGCTTCATGTTGCTGTTGAGCACCCATAAGCATCTAAAACCCTAGTTTTTTTTTACTAGCGAACCCTCGAGTGTTGCTAGGGCATCTGTGTGCATGTTTCCTACACTGACGACAATGAAAAATAAAAAAAATGATAATTTCATAAGGTAAATTTATTTATTGTGTTTATTTTATTATTCTTATATTTTCTTATAACTTCATTTTTGCAACTAGGGTTAGTAATTTTCTTATTAAGGACCTCACATAGTGGAGCCCTCGCAGATATTATTGGCCTTTTGTTGTTGTTTGTTGTTTGCAGGTTTAGGGATCAAGTTCATTAGAAGCTCCTAAAGCATTGGAGTGGTCTGGCCCTATGGATATCTAAAGCCCGCTCACCCTACTATTGGGATCAATCGAGACTGAAGACACCACCCTAATTTGTTGGCTAGGGTTTCGAAGAACCCTAGCATATTGAGGTTATTGTATTGAAAAAATAAAGCTTTGTAAAAACCCCAATATGGGGTATATTTGGTTGTAATATCATAAATCCACATGGCAATAAAAATCAAATTTATTTATGTACAATCACATGTGCTTATTTTGCTCTAATTTTTCATTTATTTAAGTTTAGTTAATTTGTGTTGTTCAATTTTGTATCTACAAATGGCAACCACGATGGGACCCTAAATAGCACATAAGCACATTTGTGCACTCATGCTTTAGAATTCAAAATTATAATTCTCTCATGCTCTACATATTTTCTCAAACATTGGTGAGAGATGCCATAGAGTGGTATAACCAATTACCTAATCATAGTATTTATACTTTTGAACAATTGGTTGACCAATTCTTTGAACGATTTGCCCTTAATGTAAGAAATAATGTCTCATTATTCGATATCTATGTTTAAGACAACATGACGATGAGTTTATCTATGATTTTGGCAACCGTTGGAGGGCCATCATAACCAAAATGCCACTCACCCTACCAATGGAAGAGCTTATTAAGCTATTCACTAAGAGATGCCTAAAACCTATTTCTTGGATGCTTCAATTGCAAACATATCACTCATTTGAGGAAGTTCTTTCCCAAGCTAGTGTCATCAAAGAGATAAAAATCCAAGAGGGCATATTTAAGCCAAGAAATAAGAAATGGTAAAACAAGGGCCAGTACAAAAGCAATTATTTTGGCTAAACAAAATCAACATAGGCTAATCCAGCCAATCAAACCAATCACGTCAATCAAGTGGTCATGAGCCAACCGATAATGGCTCAAAAACAACCAATGCAACAACCACTGCAATAATTTTCCTATCATGTGGTGCCCTCAATAACCCAATCTATGCAAAACATAGTTCTAACTATGGATAATCACCAACATCGACAATCTATTTGATAAAATAGTCAATACACCCCTCTATCTGAATTTTATGCTTCCATATTTCAAAGGTTGTATGACACCAATAGACTTGTTTTGCTTGAAGTCAAACTAGATGATCCCACCAGATGTGGTAAAAACTACAAGAAATATTTTTTTTACCCTTATCATAGACAAAATATTATGACATAAATAACTACCATGTATTTAAAGATATAGTACAAGACCTCATTGACTTGGGGTCATCAAGCTTAAAAACCCCCTAGCTCAACAAAATTAAAATCTTGGTATCTTCCAAACACCACTTGCGCATCATGAGAAGGTGCAATCCACAATGGGAGGGTCTAATATCAAGACCCCTTGCAATCATCTAGAGGAGAAGGGGGGAATATGGAGGATAGAGAGGATATTTCGAATGGGCCCCCTAGTCGAAGAGAGGATCATTGTGCAAGGCTAGAGCAGTAGGTGGCAGAGCGAGATGCTATGATAGTGGCTCGAGATGTAGAGATAGTTCAAATGCAAGGTAGGGAGGTGATTTAGGAGGCATAGATAGCTTGGTTATAGACAGATCTAGAGGTATGACTGATAGTAGATGGAGGTGAGTACAGGATCACAAGAATCTAGGAAGAGTTGCTAGAGGGGTATAGTAGGTAGAGGCATGATGTACATCACCTTTGAGCTCAAGAGGAATGTATTTGGGCTTTGGAGGATCGGTTGATGGAGCATGATATTGGGCTTCCAAAACCACCCTCCTCATCCATATCTAGGTTTGCTAGGCCTAGTGAATTTAGGTATAGTTCTAGGTCTAGGGCTCCTTCAGGTTCATAGGGATCCTCTCATAGGTATTAGCTAGTGCTTAGATGCACTTTTTGTATATGAGCCTTGGTGATCCCTTGTATGTAGCCATTTTAGGCACTCATTGTACATGTGATATTTATACATATATATATATATATATATATATATACACATGGATTTTACTTTTTGTGTTATGCTTTTGTGTGAATGTGTTATGGATGATTAATGCAAGTGGTAATGCAAATGTTCTAACAATTATTTATAGTTTAGAATTTGCTTGGCCAATGTTTTAACATTGTTGTTTAATCAAGGGCACCAAACTTGGTGATATGTGGGGTGGAAGACTCATGAACTGGCATGGATGTTGACATGGCAGAATATATGGATGTTGATATGGAAGAAGATATAGATGTTAATATGGAAGAAGATATAGATATTGATATGGAAAACTGACTATTTTGCAGAGACTCAGACATACTAGTGGTATCAAAATGTAGATACCTAGAACACGTCATGTCGAGACGACTACTCATATGGGACATGCTAGAAGACCATATGGAAGACCTTGGACAAATACCAAGGTATAGTAATGGTTCTAACCAGTCATTTAGGCAGTTTTGCCTAATTAGTGTTAACCGTGATTGACATCCGCAGTTAACAGTGTTGACTATGCCTATCAGGCGCGGCTAGCAGTCAGAATTTTTTGGCCTTCATCCAACCCAAAATTTATTGCAATGGCCAATTGGTTGCATATTGGAGATATTTGAGTGAGGAATGGTCTCGATATTTCCATCCAACTAACTCAACTTCCCAATATTGATCTTGGCTTCCTCATGATGCTACCCCTAGCCCTTGGCAAGTGCTATAAAATCCCTCTCCAAATTGAGAAATATATCTAGAGATGCATAGATTAATTTAAGGAGTGAAGCCCTGTCAAATTCAACACTCACCTAATTGCATGGTGGCATTGCTTTCTTACCCCTAATTGAGATATCTAGGAGGCTAGGAGAGCCAAGAAAATCAATTACATCAATTTCACGTGCAATCTGAGCAATCCAACCACCAAACTAGTTATAGGACACAAAGGCAACCCTTGACCATCAATTTGGTAGAGAGATTTAGTGATTCAACCCCTAAATTATAGAGGAAACTTATCTCAGGCTCAGTCACGGCTAACAGTGCTCACTGTGCCATAGAGCCATGATTAGGGTATTATCATTGATTTCCCTATTTTCTTACCATATATCTTTTCAATGTTATTATATTAGGTTTAATTCATGTTTATTTTCTTTGATAGAGAATTTTGACCGGTATAATTAGTTGTTTAGTTATCTTGCTTTCAATATTGCAATTAGGATACTAATGAATCTTTTTCATGCTTCCATGCTTTCAAATTGGTAATTAGACCATTGGATAGATGCATATGCTTTTCTTTTACATGTTTCATAGAATATTTTCATGTTTTGCATAGGTTTACTAGCTTTCTTGCATTTTATTGATTATATGCTAGTAATATCATCTTTTCATACAATTTCCTCAAAAAGCCTCATCAAGAGAGGCATCCTTTATTACTAATGCTTCTTGTTGTTTATTGCACACAGGATCAACAGGGTTTTGACATGCAAGGCAACAAATGCCTCTAATCATGCAGAAGGTCATCTACACCTTGGAGCAGTTCATGTCATTTTAAAAGGTATTTGGAATGCACCTACCCTTGAGGGGGATTTGACATTATTGTAATTGTTGTATCAAATGGGTATCCCTAAGAGGGATGGATTTGTAACTTGACTCGATTTGAAATTAATAAAATATCTTTGTATTTTATTTCTTTTCATTCTTTTATATTTGTGTATGTTGCATCGCTTTGAGCAATTTTAATATTAGGTGCAAGCCTTTTTGGATGCTACAGAAGGTGATCATGGTGGAACTCCACATTAAATGCCATGGATCACTAACTTTTATGTTTTGTGATGTTAGGTGCTAGCCACTATTGAAAACTAGGATAAAAATTTGTCACCATAATTGACACCTACGAGTAACAGTCACAACCATGTTATAGAGTCGCAATCAGCAACAGACAGGTCGTACAGTAGGGAATAAAAGCTTGATTGGATGTGGAGCTGAGGTAGGATCCATATCTCCCTGGTTTTCCTATTTTACCTATCTGTGTTTTTCTAGAAAGTCAAAATTGCTATCATAATTAGGGAACACAATGAAAAAGATAAAATGCATTAAGTCCCTAGGTCCTTTTTCTTAAGTTCTACTAGCCACTGCTAGGAACAATGGACCTTTGAGTGTAGTTCGCCCTAGTCTCTAGAGATCTAGGCCCTTCTTGTATGTTGGTTTTCTTGTGTGAGGCCCATCTAGTGGCCATCGCATCATTATCGTTAGTATGCATTTTTTGAAAGTCATTTAGATCAATCATTCATACTTTCTGAGTGTTTTTTTATGCATTCACTTTTTATATAAAATAAAAATAACCCCACACACCACGACACAATTAAATGCTAGTGATTTGGAAGTCACATCCAACCACTAGTAGGTTTTAATGATGGGGTAGTGATTTCCATCTGTTAGCCCAACTCCCTCGAACCTTTTGTTACTAGACCAATACCGGACCCAAGAACCATCTATAGCCTAGAAAATTTGCATGTACTTCTCTCCAGAGGGTATAACACTGGCTGGATGAGATTGGGTGAGGGTCTAGCGATGCCTATGCTCCCTGACCGTGTGTGGACTTCAATACCACATATTATAGGTTGGATTACGTGGCTTGGAGTTCATTTCTAGGTTGTCGAGTTGTGAGTATATAGGTGAAAGCCCTTTAACAATTGAGTATATCATCAACATATTGAAAACACAATGAGAGTTACTTATTGATAAAATAAATTGCAAAACACATCAAATACTTTAGGGTTCTGTTGTGGCTAATCCACAACACACCCCAAAATTGGGGGCCCACCTTTTTGCATGCTTTCAAAGAAGAAAACAGTGACCCAGATGCTAAGAAAATCAAAGAAAAAGGCAAAATTTCACTAAGGAGAAAAGTTGTCGCGATATCGCGACATGTTGCTCCGTCGCGGCCAAAAATGAAAAGTTGTCGCGATATCGCGACATGTTGCTCCGTCGCGACAGAAAATGAAAAGTTGTCGCGATATCGCGACATGTTGCTTCGTCGCGGCCAAAAACGGAAAATTGTCGCGATATCGCGACATGTCACAAAATCGCGGTCAAACCAGTCAAACAGGGCAAGCCACTAAAGTTGTCGCGATATCGCGACATGTCACGATTTCGCTACAGAAAGCAGCCACGGTTGTACGGAATGAAAAAGTGTCGCGATTTCGCGACATAAAGCAGCTGGACAGCCCGAAACGAAAAAGTGTCACGATTTCACGACATAAAAAGCTAGACAGCCCGAAAGAGAAAAGCGTCACGATTTCGGAGATAGCCAATAGAAAAGCGTCACGATTTCGCGACGAAAAGCTGCGGAAATGGTACGAAACAGAAAAGTGTCACGATTTCACGACAAGTTGCAGAAGGCAAAGTGAAAAACGTCACGATTTCACGATAGTGCAAGCCAATGAAAACTCACGATTTCAAAAAGCATACCAAGTGAAAACATCACGATTTTCAAAGTTGAAAGCGTACCAAGTGAAAAAGCATCACGATTTCGTGATAGAAAGCCGCAAGATAGCTCCGAATGAAAAAGCGTCGTGATTTCGTGACAGGAAGCAGCCGAGGCGTACGGAGATGAAAAACGTCACGATTTCATGACAAGAAGCAGCCTCACAGCTCAAAACAGAAAAACGTCATGATTTCATGATAGGTTGCATTGGCAAGGCTGCTGGCAGGAAAATGTCGCGATATCGCGACATGTCGCGTTTTCATGATGAAAGCAAAGGAGCAAAGCTGCATGCATAAAAACGTCATGATTTACATGGGGCCATTACAGAACATGCAGAAAAGTGCTGAACACATGGCACAAAGGCATGAGGGTCATGATAACGCTTTAGATCGACAGTTATAGTTAGCAGAGAAGACCAAACATTTCAGGCTCGAGCAAAAGGTCAAAACACCAAAGAAGCGGGAAAATGAAACGAAGCGATATGGGAAATGAAACGAAGCGTCACAGAGCGAAACCGAGAGCCGCAACAGAAAGTTTAAAAGTAGAAGTGAATGTAGATACAGGGGCTAGAAATTGTAAGAAGAAAAGCATTATTTTTTTGAATAAAAAGGAGTTTATTTGGCAAGAGTAACTTTTGTGTGTGAAACCAAAAGGAGATTGAAGGCTAAGACTATTGTTATCTCTGTAGATCTTTCCCTTGCATTATTCTTTCTTGTATCTATTCATTTACACCATAATGTGGGTTACGATAGGTGAATGATAGAATGTTGCAATTATTTATTTCCTTAGAGTCTTGCATCTGATCCGATTCGACTGTGTTTTATTGCAGGTCTGTTAGGTCAGGTTGTTTTAGAGTTTCATCTCATAACTTGGGGTTTTGCAGGGAGGAGATTGCTAACCAAATTAACGTCCTATTTCAGTTTTTCTAGCTGATTCTCATAAAGAATCTTTCTGTTTTAGTTTCTGATATTATATTTTTAATCTTACTCGAAAATCTGCATGTTGGATTCTGGTACATTCCAGAATACTTTGCTAATTTTACTAACACCAAAAGCTAACATAGAAGTAGCAGAACAAGTGTTAAATAAAAGATAAAATGAACCCGTTAACTATTAAAATGAACCTCATGTTAAAGGCACGGAGCTTAAAATGAAGTGGTATATACCACGCATTTTCTCATTTGAAATATTTTTAAGCTGAAAAATAAAAGAGGTCACTAGCTTATTTTAGGGTAGATTTCATTATTCTCAAGAACATTAAGAAAATATTTTTACGTGGTTGATTAATTTAATAGATTACAGTTGCAAAGTTTTCTTTGAATCATTAAAGGCCCCTTGTTAACAGTTACTTGCAGGGTTTAAGTTATTCTAGCATACATTCATTTATTTGCGTTAATTCTTAACCGGTTATATGCATATGAATGTTTGTTCCACAAGAACCTTGGAGAAATAAAAAATAACAAATTTTCTTTGCAAGAAAGAGTTTCATGTCTGAGACTCTAGTTGCGTGATCATTTTGTTACAGGGCAAAATATTCACTCAACATTTTGGCGCTAGAAGGAGGGCCTTCTTTATTGCTTTGTGATTATGATCTGTTCTAACGATTAACGTGGGTAGTTTTGTTTCCACCTATTGTGCTTGCAGGTATAACATTTAGATACTTTATTTTGCAAGTAAGTTGAGAGAAGTCTTTTAGAGTTCTAGAGTTTTCAAGTCGGCCCAACCTTGAGTACATAGCTACTAGGTCCAAGACCACAGGGGAAACTATTTTCCAAAGCCTTTCTCCCACTGCTAGGAAGCCAAAAAACAAAACATTAGAGATCGAAATACCACCCAGTATACTTGAGTTAGGGATTTCTTTAGACTCAAGTACGTCTAGCGGGCCTGAGCCCTTAATTTCAAGTGCGACAACAACACCAGGTGTATCTGTCTCCATAGTTCCAAGCGTTTCCATTGTTCCCACAGGGTTAACACCTTTGAACAACATGGCCCAACAACAACAACAACCACCTGCCCTTTGGTATGGTGCGCAAAGTTCCCCCTTGGATATTCCTGGGGCAGTCCATGACTTGCCTAGAAACATTGAAAGGGGATTACCCAAATTCATGCACGATGGTCCCACAACAGTCGAAGATCATGTCCAAATCTACAAGGATTACATGTTTAGACAAGGGGTTACTCACGAGGATGTTGCTTGCCGAGTTTTCCCTGCTAGTCTAGACAACACGGCCAATGAATGGTATAGGAATCTTCCAGCAGGGTCCATCACTTCATGGGCCCAATTAGAAACCGCCTTCATTAGCCAATTTAGAATGTTATTGGATCCCTCCATAATTTACAATTTGTTCGTATCATGCAAAATATTACCCAATGAGCCCATACGAACATTCAATCAGAGGTTCCAAAAACTATACACGAATCTGACTCGTCACTTTGCGGTAGATCCTGCGGTCGCCTTGCAATTATATTTTGGAGCCTTAGATCCTTTAACATCTTTGTTGACTAGAAGGAATCCTCAGGTTACGACGCTTCCTTTAGCCTATGCAGAGACAATGACTCTCGAACAACAAATGAACTTACCAGGAGCAGGATTGTCTCAATTGACTGGGATGGGACAATACGGTCCATACAGTCAATTCGCCATGATGAACCAGTTAATGGCACCACAGGTTCCTATGATGAACAATTTCCAAACACCCACCCAAGTGGCATCATTTCCAAGTTATCCTAATGCCTCCGTTCAAACGCAGGGATTAATTCAAAATAGCCCGATGGGTTTGCCTGGGTTTGGCATGGGCAATAATTTGTTGACCATGCCGGGGTTTGCTCCGATTAGCACGCCAAGCCCAATGACTTATCCAACAATCACTCCGATTCAAAGTGTGAATCCAGGATGGAATCCAACTGCCCAAACCCAAGCCATTGTACCTATTCCAGAGGTGGCTAATGCAACAAACACAACTGGACCCGAAATTACCATGCCCCAACCACAAGGGTCCGAATCCGCCATAGAAAACATGAAGGAAACCTTGGCCAAAGTTTTGGTTACGGTGGGAAATGTCAATAAAAAGGTTGACCAAGCCATGGGTCATAACCGACCTCATAACCATAGAGGAAAAGGAACATACAACACGCAGCCGAATAATGGGCGAGTACCCAATCCCGTAGCCAATCAGGCAGATGTCTCGAAAGATTTTGGAGAATCAGGACCTTGTGACAACGATTGCATGCACTGTGGCCACGGGAAGCATGAGTCTATACTGACTGAGGTTATACATTCCCAAGAAAGTGAAGAAGAGGAGGATGTGGAATTTTTTGGAAACGAAGATGAAGAAACATTGGAAGTTCATGCCAACAAACGTTTTGGGAAAGGAAATCACAAATATTACACTAGGAGTTCTAAGGAGCCCAAAACTTCCTCTACTCCTCCAAACAACCAATTACTCCCTCCTGATTTCAAAGGAGATGTCAATCCCTCTCCTCCATCCATGGTGGAAAAGTCTAAGATGGTGCAAAACATGTCAAATTCAGAAAAACCCACTTATGACTTGGTAGAAGACATGAAGAAAACTAAGGCCAATGTCTCAATGTATGATATGTCCCGATTATTAGGCCAAGAAGTAAGTCCACCAAAAAGTTTAGATCCACCTGCCCAAGTTCATGAAGCTAAAAGTGTTGAGTCCCGATTGGTTTTGAAAAAGGAAAAATGAGATATACCTCCTTTTTTGATAACCATTAGAATTGCGGGTAAAAATCTGCACAATTGCTTAATAGATTCAGGGGCCTCGGCTACCATTATGCCCCTAGAAATCTATAAAAAATTGGGACTTACACCAAAACCTTCTAGAAGCAGGGTGGTGCAGCTGGATAGATCAACCATGGAGGCGGTGGGATAATTGGGTGATGTTCTTATTCAAGTCAATTCAGAACCTAGGGTTCAACATCACATAGACATATTGGTGCTCGACATTCCTATCAAATATGGCATGGTGTTGGGAAGAGATTGGAGTAAAAACCTAAACGGTTACATTGTGACAGATTCTTCACATATGTGGTTGCCTTGGAGGGGAGTGGCCAACCAAATTCGGATTGATAGTGAACCTAGGCTCAAGGAGATGATCACAGAATACAACAAACCTAATGAGATCCAATACATTGAAGCTGAATTAGGAGCATATTGTTTGGACATAGAAACACCTGAAAATTCCCAAAATGAAAGGATTGGATGCAACGTTACTGAAGGACATCAGGACATTTGGACTTTAAGATTTGATGGATCCAGGTCCAGACAAGGGGCAGGAGCCGGTATTGAATTGTCATGTTCAGACAGAGAGCCTATGTTCGTTGCATATAGACTACAGTTCCCTGCCACCAACAATATGGCAGAATATGAGGCCTTGATTCTCGGACTTCAATTGGCCCTTCGAAAGAAAGTTAAGTGTATCAAGGTCCTTGGTGATTCGGAACTGGTGGTAAAACAAGTGAAGGGACAATACGTATGTAAGAACAAGCGGCTCAGACTTTACCGAACCAGGGTTAGAGATTTAATAGATGAGTTTGATGCTTTTAACATATCTCTGATCTCTAGAAAAGGCAATCGTCTGGCAGACTCTCTAGCCGTAGCTGCGAGTATGTTGAAACCAGTGGATCACAAGAAATGCAAGAAATTCTCCATAGAACTGGTCCCTTGCCCCTCGATACCGGATAATGTCACGAATTTCCAAGTGTTTGATAGTGACAGGCACATATTCCATTTTGTCACTAATTCTGGTATATTTGAAAAGCAGGTTATAGATGAAGACGAGAGGGACCTAGAAGATGCAGATTTGGAAGAAAAGATTATTGGAAAATGTAATAAGATGCCAAATGAGATGGCTTCATTAGAAAAAACTTTCGATATCGGATACCAACCAAAAGAAGGTAGAAAGGTTCCACCTCCCGGAGAAGCCTGTGACTTGGTTAATATTGGAAGTGCAGAAAACCCTCGAGAAGTATTCATAGCAAAAGCATGTACAAAATAGGAGAAGGATTCCATTGCCAATACATTAAAGGAATACATAGATTGCATAGCTTGGAGTTATAAGGAGCTGAAAACTTATGATCAGAATGTCATAACGCATACGATTCCTTTGAAGCCAGACTCCAAACCCTTCAGGCAAAGACAAAGGCCAGTCAATCCATTATTAGAACCCTTGATAGAGAAAGAGGTAAAGTGACTGTTAGAAGCTAAAATCATCTTTCCTGTTAGGCATTCCACATGGGTTGCTAACCTGGTCCCCGTGAGGAAAAAGAGTGGAGAAATAAGGTTATGTATCGATTTTAGAAATCTTAATAAAGCCTCACAAAAGGACAATTACCCTTTACCCACCATTGATGAAATACTTCAAAAGGTAAATGGGTCGGAGATGATGTCATTCCTGGATGGTTATTCGGGATATAATCAGGTCCTTATCCATCCTAGTGATAGGATGAAAACTGCCTTCACCACAAAGTGGGGCACCTTTGCATACAGGAGAATGCCTTTCGGACTATTGAACGCAGGTGCCACATTCCAACGAGCTATGGACTTTGCTTTTAAGGGGCTCATAGGTAAGTGCATTATTATCTATGTAGATGACATTCCTGTCTTTTCTAAGAACAGGGAAAACCACGTCAGGGATCTAAAGAAAGTCTTTCAAAGATGTAGGGAACATGGCATTTCACTCAACCCAAAGAAGTGCATTTTCGGGGTAACGGAAGGAAAATTATTGGGACATGTAATATCTAAGGATGGAATTTCCATTGACCCTGAAAGAATAGAGGCCATACAACAGATTCCTTGTCCCAACAGCAAAAAGGGGTTGAGATCATTTTTTGGGAAGATCAATTTCGTCAGAAAATTTATTGCAGATTTTGCAGAAATAGCAAAGCCTTTGAACGACATGTTAAAGAAAGAGGTCCAAATCAAGTGGACAGATGAAAATAGAGATGCTTTCAAAAATATCAAGGACGCGATTTCTAAAGCCCCGATTTTAGTGAGTCCCGATTATACGAAGCCTTTCTATATTTACACATTTGCTTCAGATCACTCCTTTGCGAGTGTTTTAACTCAGAAGAGTGAAGGCAACATTGAAAATCCTATTGCCTTCCTGAGTAGTCCTCTCAAAGATGCGAAACTGAGATACTCCATCTTGGACAAGCAAATGTATGCTCTAGTTAAGACCGTTAAAAAATTTAGGCATTATATAGTCCACAGTAGGGTGTTTGCTATAGTCCCGGATCCTGCAGTCAAAGCCATGTTTATACAGAATGAATTAGGTGAAAGACGAGGTAAGTGGATTTCAACTTTGCAAGAGTTTGATCTTGAGATTCAATCCATGAAGATAGTGCGGGGACAAGGGTTGGTTAAGGCTATAGCAGAAAAGGATCTCGCAATTTCATGTCAACATTATGAAATCACAGATATAACCAAAGATGAGTGGTATGCAGATGTTGTGTATTTTTTACTAAATGGTAAATGTCCACCACATTTGAATTCTACTCAACGAAGAGCCTTGCGCTTGAAATCTGCTAATTTTCTAATTAGATCCGGCACGTTATACAAGAAAAACCATGAAGGTATTTACCTTCGTTGTGTTGATCAAAAAGAGGCAGTGCAAATACTCGAGGAATTTCATGGTAAACATGGGACAGGACATGGGTCCGCTAATGCCACAGCCCATCAAATCCTTAGAGCCGGTTATTATTGGCCTCGACTATTCAAAGATGCCCATACTCATGTGAGGTCATGTCATACATGTCAAACTGTAGCCAATAGAGACAAGGGTGCTTCCATGCCATTACAATCTGTAATTGAGTCTAGACCTTTTGCGCAATGGGGCCTGGATTTTGTTGGGATTATCAGTCCCAATTCATCCGATTCCCACAAGTACATTCTGACAGCTACGGATTATTGCACAAGGTGGACGGAAGCTATCCCCACAAAGAATGCTACTTCGGAGGTTGTTATTAAATTCTTAGAGGATAATATTGTCACTCGGTTTGGAATGCCTAACTCCATTGTAAGTGATAATGGTTCAGCTTTTTCCTCTCTGGAATTTGCTAATTGGGCATTTGACAACAGAGTGTGAGTTTAAAATTCTCTTCCAATTATTATCCGCAAGGTAATGGATTGGCTGAATCTTCTAACAAGAATTTGTTATGCGTCATAAAAAAATTGTTGGAAAGAAATCCTAGAGATTGGCATAACAAACTTAAGTTGGCTCTTTGGGCTGACAGAATCAGAGTCAAAGAATCAATAGGAACATCTCCTTACCATCTGGTTTATGGACAAGATCCCATTTTTCCTACAAATCTCAAGTTACAAACACTCCATTTCATGAAAGATTACTTTGGAACTGATGATAAACTTGAGTCTAGACTAACACAATTAATGCATCTGGATGAAAAAAGGGATGAGGCTATGCTTCATTTCAGTAAACACCAGGATGTAGTAAAAATATGGTTCGACAAAAAGTCTAGAGCCAAGGCTTTTAAAATATCAGATCTAGTGTTGTTATGGGATAAAAGACATGAGAAGAAAGGAGATCATGATAAGTTTGACTACTTATGGTTGGGTCCTTACCAGATTTCAGAAGTCCTAGGGGAAAATAGTTTTAGACTAAAAACCTTGGATGGAAAGGATTTGGCATTACTTGTCAATGGGTTGCACTTGAAACACTATTTCCAGGCCTGAAGCGGTTGGGTTTTGTATTATATGTAATTATGCCATGCTTTGTTTCTTTTGTGTGTGCAGATTTGATGTTTAAGTTGTGTGTTTGTTTGACATGTTTAGGTTTTGTATTATATGTAATAATGTCGTGCTTTGTTTCTTTTGTGTGTGCAGATTTGACGTTTAGGTGGTGTGTTTATTTGACATGTTTTGGTTTCTTAAATAAAAATAAAAAATAAAAAAATAAAAATAAAGAATAAAATTTTGAAATGTTAACTCATGCCTAAGATCGAGAAAATATGAAACATTGGAATTATGTTGTAAAAGCTCCGCATGTAACACAAACAGTTAAATAATATCGTTTGAAGCTTGTGATGCATGAAGTAGTCAGTTTTACAAATTATGACAATACTTTATCTGCAATTCAAAGGGCAATGCATTCATATTACATCTCACTTTGCATATACATGCCATCTTAGTTGCATATGCATTTCAGATACAAATCATTAAAGTGTGTCAAATCCTCTTAGGGTTATGCTATAACATAAATAAGAAAAAATCCTAAGGTTGGAAACTGAGCCCCGAGATATCTAGAACCAAGCACATTTTATACACATTAAAAAGGATCTTGAGCAAAATGATCAAAACCTTGCTTGGAAGAAAAGGTCAGGTGAAAGAAGTATTTCATGTCTATCCTATTATGCAACATGATCCTTAAAACAGTGGTTTTTACCACTTCCATAAAGCTTAAAGCCTAAAATCAGAGTAGTAAGGATAGGGTTAAGTCCTCATCGAACTTAGGTTGAGGATCCAACTCCCCAAAACTTTGATTTGACCTACATGGAGTAGTAAGGATAGGGCATAATTCTCATCTCGCCTAGGTTGAGAATCTGATTCCCCAAAGCTCCTATGTCTCATTTCATGATAAAGCTTGGATTGGAAGGATCGTACTACTTGTCCTCTGCAAAGGATGGGTAGTCATCCCCAAGGTCCAAGCAATAAAATTAATATTCTTCATTTACATCTAAAGCTTGGATTGGAAGGATCGTACTACTTGTCCTCTGCAAAGGATGGGTAGTCATCCCCAAGGTCCAAGAAGTAAAAAATTAATTTTCCCATCTCATATTTATATTGGATTGGAAGGATCGTACTACTTGTCCTCTGCAAAGGATGGGTAGTCATCCCCAAGGTCCAAAGAAATGAAGCTAAGTCATGGATTATGGGGTTAGGTATGCCCATGCATGGCAGCATGTCTTGTCTAAAAAACAAGACCACTGACTGTTCAAAGGGTTAGACTAGCATGACCATTTCTTCCATAATTGGTTAAATTATTTTGCTCAAAGTGAGGTAATGAATTCCAAATCGGAGTAGTAAGAATAGGGTTAAACTCTCATCTCGATTAGGTTGGGAGTCTGATTTCCCAAAGCTCTGATTTCACTTTCACTTACACATGGGTTCAAGATAGTAGTGACTCATAACCAACTTTGGGATCTAATAAAACAATTCATTATACATATGGTTGATCCTAAGAGGGTTTGATAATCTTGAATGTTTGTGTATGATATTAGAAGGTCTATGCATTTATAAAAGCAAAATCTCTAAGCATATTTATTAGGTTACACAAATCATTCACGAGTCTCACATATGCATGCATGTAAAACTGACAATGGAATGTTGATCAAGTTCAAGCGATATGGAATGAAAACAAATAGCACACACCGAGCTAATACTAATGATTCTGATGTTTCATGTACTTCTGATCTGTCGGTATTTGTTTATCTTTTATGTGCTGACGCTTGTATCTAAGCTTGTATATTTCAGGTTGGGTTCTCACCAAAATGCTCTGGAGCATTTGACAGTAGAGTCGCCATTTGTTGTGGCTAATCCACAACACACCCCAAAATTGGGGGCCCACCTTTTTGCATGCTTTCAAAGAAGAAAACAGTGACCCAGATGCTAAGAAAATCAAAGAAAAAGGCAAAATTTCACAAAGGAGAAAAGTTGTCGCGATATCGCGACATGTTGCTCCGTCGCGGCCGAAAATGAAAAGTTGTCGCGATATCGCGACATGTTGCTCCGTCGCGGCCAAAAATGAAAAGTTGTCGCGATATCGCGACATGTTGCTTCGTCGCGGCCGAAAACGGAAAATTGTCGCGATATCGCGACATGTCACAAAATCGCGGTCAAACCAGTCAAACAGGGCAAGCCACTAAAGTTGTCGTGATATCGCGACATAAAGCAGCCACGGTTGTACGAAAAGAAAAAGTGTCACGATTTCGTGACATAAAGCAGCTGGACAGCCCAAAACAAAAAAGTGTCATGATTTCGTGACATAAAACAGCTGGATAGCCTGAAAGAGAAAAACGTCACGATTTCATGACAGCTTTGCATCTGCATAGCCTGAAACAGAAAAGCATCATAATTTTGAGACAGGTTGCAGCGAAATGGTACGAAATGAAAAAGTGTCACGATTTCATGACAAGTTGCAGCGAAGGCATACCAAGTGAAAAACATCATGATTTGACAGTCAAGGCACCAAGTGAAAAACGTCACGATTTCTGACAGTTGGCCGAAGGCGTACCAAGTGAAAAACATCATGATTTCACGACAGGTTGGCCAAAGCGTACCAAGTGAAAAAGCGTCATGATTTCGTGACAGAAAGCCGCAAGATAGCTCCGAATGAAAAAGCGTCATGATTTCATGACAGGAAGCAGCCGAGGCGTACGGAGATGAAAAACGTCACGATTTCATGACAGAAGCAGCCTCACAGCTCAAAATAGAAAAACGTCATGATTTCATGATAGGTTGCATTGGCAAGGCTACTGGCAGGAAAATGTCGCGATATCGTGACATGTCGCATTTTCACGATGAAAGCAAAGGAGCAAAGCTGCATGCATAAAAACATCATGATTTACATGGGGCCATTATAGAACATGCAAAAAAGCGCTGAACACATGGCACAAAGGCATGAGGGTCATGATAACGCTTCAGATCGATAGTTACAGTTAGCAGAGAAGACCAAACGTTTTAGGCTCGAGCAAAAGGTCAAAACACCAAAGAAGCGAGAAAATGAAACGAAGTGATATGGGAAATGAAACGAAGCGTCACAGAGCGAAACCGAGAGCCGCAACAGAAAGTTTAAAAGCAGAAGTGAATGTAGATACAAGGGCTAGAAATTGTAAGAAGAAAAGCATTATTTTTTTGAATAAAAAGGAGTTTATTTGGCAAGAGTAACTTTTGTGTGTGAAACCAAAAGGAGATTGAAGGCTAAGACTATTATTATCTCTGTAGATCTTTCCCTTGCATTATTCTTTCTTGTATCTATTCATTTACACCATAATGTGGGTTACGATAGGTGAATGATAGAATGTTGCAATTATTTATTTCCTTAGAGTCTTGCATCTGATCTGATTCGACTGTGTTTTATTGCAGGTCTGTTAGGTCAGGTTGTTTTAGAGTTTCATCTCATAACTTGGGGTTTTGCAGGGAGGAGATTGCTAACCAAATTAACGTCCTATTTCAGTTTTTCCAGCTGATTCTCATAAAGAATCTTTCTGTTTTAGTTTTTGATATTATATTTTTTAATCTTACTCGAAAATCTGCATGTTGGATTCTGGTACATTCCAGAATACTTTGCTAATTTTACTAACACCAAAAGCTAACATAGAAGTAGCAGAACAAGTGTTAAATAAAAGATAAAAATGAACCCGTTAACTATTAAAATGAACCTCATGTTAAAGGCACGGAGCTTAAAATGAAGTGGTATATACCACGCATTTTCTCATTTGAAATATTTTTAAGCTAAAAAATAAAAGAGGTCACTAGCTTATTTTAGGGTAGATTTCATTATTCTCAAGAACATTAAGAAAATATTTTACGCGGTTGATTAATTTAATAGATTACGGTTGCAAAGTTTTCTTTGAATCATTAAAGGCCCCTTGTTAACAGTTACTTGCAGGGTTTAAGTTATTCTAGCATACATTCATTTATTTGCGTTAATTCTTAACCGGTTATATGCATATGAATGTTTGTTCCACAAGAACCTTGGAGAAATAAAAAATAACAAATTTTCTTTGCAAGAAAGAGTTTCATGTCTGAGACTCTAGTTGCGTGATCATTTTGTTACAGGGAAAAATATTCATCAATAGGTTCACATTAAATTTTTAAAAGATATAATCACCATTGTATTTTTTGTGTGTTAATAAAATTTGAATCTAGACATAGGATACGCAGTATGGTGGTTACACGAAGAGGCTGACCCAGGCGTAGATCTAAGGTCGAGGTCAAATCTCCACCCAATGCACAACAAGATGCGCAACGCCCTCAATTATATAATCCTCCCAAACATCATTCGATGAGTATTAGAGGGGATAATTCTACTCATGGGGATCTTGCTAAGAATACCCCAGTACAAGGAGCTACTAGACACTCCTCAAGACAGATCAAAGCATGGAGATTCCCAACATGGAGGTTTTGAACATGTTAGCATTTACCATAATCGCATTCCACGTGCATCCACGGGGTCTATTGAATATTTTTTCATTTAGGGATCTATATTGGTACCCCTTCATCCTATATATATGGGAGGCATGAGGCTCCCAACATCTAAGTATAGACGAGTTCAAGATCTACCCATCCAAGGGTAAATGGATAGGGTCGCTTATGAGTGTAGGCCCGCTCAAACTCCCAACAAGGGTGAGCCTTGTAGGATCACCATAGATGTATCCAAAGTAGGAGCCAATGGTATGCCATCTCATGAGCCATGGTATAGTAGATAGTTGGATGGTTTGGGTAAGGTTCTTGGGAAAATAGATTAGAAGCCTACTCATGTGCCTTTTCACTTTGTGAGTGTGCATAGTGGTAGTACTATTAGGACTGTCAAAGAACCTGGAGAGTGCTCCAAGCGTTCTTGAGATATGCATACCCCTACATCTCATGCAGACATAGATCTTAGACAATATTTGGATGTGAATGCCATCTTCACAAACAAGGGCAAGAGCGTAGCAGATCAGTCCATTAGGGGATACACCCATAAAGTTGCTCAAACATAGTGCACACACTAGAGGCCTCATATGGCTGATCACATAGATAGATCTTACAAGTTGGTATCAGAGCAGAGACATCAGATCCTCCAAGACCAATTGGAGGATGTTCATGCAGAACAAGAACACCTCAAAAATGAGAACACTCAGATGAAAAGGTTCATAAGACAATGCTTATATGAACAGTGCATACATGAACAACGCATCCTTGATAAAAAGGAGTGTGTTGAGAGGGAGGTTCGATTGGCCGATGTTAGTTTACATCCTCATAGTGAGCATAGGGAGCATATTGATAGACGAGTTACTTCGCAACCTGATTTGCACCCTGAGTATATAGATACCCGTACCCTCTACATGACCCAACATAGATATGGGCACCCTCTGCCCAAGCATCATGGGCATATGTAGTACAAATAATAAGTGGGAGATGAATTAGATCAAGAATATCCTAAAATATACCAAGTAAAGGAGTATGAGCCTATTCCTTCACCTTGCCCAAAGAGGAACGTGCCTCCAAAGGTGCCTCCAAGGCAATCCATAGAAGAGTTCTTATCTTCGCAAGCTTATAAAGTCTTGGTAGAAAAGGTCAAAGCTATAGAAAAGCAAAGAACGTCTTATCAAAAGATAACCTTGAATAAAATCCATAATGAACCTTTATATTCATTAGTGCCTATTTTTCCTTATCCTAAGCATTTTGAAATACCTAAGCTGGAAAAGTTTAGAGAAGAGGAGGATGCTCAGGAGCATGTCATGAGAATTTTAGACATGTGCTTTCATATTGAAAGCAATGATGCCCTACTCCTATGGACTTTCATCACGACCCTCTCAGGCCTAGTCCAAGAGTGGTTTAATCAACTCAAGAGGCATAGTATCACCAGTTTTGAGCAACTGGACAATGCATTTCTTGAACACTTCTCCTTTGGCATCAAGAAGAAGGTGAACTTATCCAAGCTGGCTACTTTAATGTAATATGATGATGATCCAGTTATGAATTACAGGAAATAATGGAGAAAGATGATGGTAAAGCTATTATTTTCCATCCCTGTTGCTAAACTAATTCAGATTTTTATGAAAAGTTATGCAAATCACATTTCATTATTGTTACAGTTACAGTAGTATCAAACGTTTGAAGAGGCTTTGGTGTAAGCCAAAGTGATTGAAGATATCAAGTTATAGGAGGGTAACTTAAAACTCATAAATAGGAAGAAATGGAATAAGAAAATCATCGAGAAACAACAAGCCAAGCCGACCCATGTTAATCAGGTGGTTCTAAACCTTCAAAAAGGAGATAAAGGGTAGCAACAATGAAATTATCAAGCCCAACCTCCCCTACACAATATGAGCAGTGCAACAACCAGAGGGGTAAGGACAAAGAAAGACGCCCTCCTCGCATATTCACACAATTATCAAAATTTTTAACATTGATTTTCTATAAATTTTTTGATGCAAAGGAAATACACTTACCAGAAGTCAAAATGATAGACCCTAGTCAACCCAAGCCTAAGGGATATAAAGATGATCAATATTGCATAATTCATCGAATGAAAGGTCATGACATAGAGGTATGTTGGTCTTTAAAATATTTAGTACAGAAAATGTGATGCGTTGTCATTAAGCACATCATTAATTCTCAATGAATTTGTCAATCCAGGGCAGTGTACAAGGCTATCTACGAAAGGAGTGAACAGGGCTATAATTTAAGGTCAATTGGGAGCAGCAAGTCTTATTGGTGGAACTGATTGTGTGGGGGTTTTTAGGTCTCTTCTACCTCTAAATTGCATAAATTGAACTTTAATCTAATTGCAAGAATGAAGACTAATTGCTGATTACAGAAATGAAACCTTAGTTACAGTTGCAAGAATGAAATCTGATTAAATTGCAGAATTAAAACCCTAGTTACAGTTGCAGAATTGGAAACCTAATTACAGTTGCAAAATGAAAGTCTATTTACTCTTGCAATAATGAAAACTAAAATTAAGTCCTGTCAATACTCTGTAATAGAAGGTTGTCAATCTTCTGTGCAGGGGTTGACAACAAAAACAATAATGCAGGAAAATTGCAGAAAACTGTAAATTGTTGGAAATGGAAATTGCAGTAAATTGGAAAGTTGTTGGAAAGCAAAAAGACTAATCAGATCTACTGCTAATCACATCACAAAAGTATCTTGAACAGAAAATAAATTATTAGGACTGAAATGGATGTTAACTACTACAAAAGAATGAAATTGACAAGTTTCACAACTTATTCTACTGCAGCAAAATCAGAACAAAACATGTCTGTTAGTCCTCCTCCTAGGTCTGGAAGTGGCCAGCCTCCTTTTCTAGAAGAAGGTATGAGTTCCTCTCTCTCTAAATATTACTCACACTCAAACATAATAGAATGAATAGAAAAACTTGTACTTTATTGATTCAGAACATGATTACAAATCTGCTGCTAAAACCTGTTACAGAAGCTGTAACAGTCTCAGTTTTCTCACTTATTCTCTATCTATATTTTCTCTACTACTATTTCTACTATTATTATTATTAGCTCAACCTGGATGGGAGCTATCTTTTATAGATGCCTAAAATCTAATTACAACAGAAAATATACTTTGCAAATCAATTCCTGTTATTCTGTAGTATTCCCTAGGTTTATCCTAGAAGAGGATCTTTTCCATAAATTATGGCTTTGGATGGCAAGGATGACAAATTTAGATGGGAGATATTTTCCTTTAACCTCCTCAGCCTTCTTTCCCTTTTTCCACCATCAAAAATCAGTCAACAAGTCAAAAAGTGCTTTATGTTCTCAATCCGGAGCTAAGTGGCTCAATCCGAAGATATTCGCTCAATCCGAAGAGACTGTATTTCTCAATCCGAAGATCTTCGAAATGACCAACTATGTACTCTTCAATTGATTTCAGCTGCATTTCTCAGGTGGATTAGTCCTCAGGATCATATTGCAATAGCCTTCATTCCTCTTCATGTGTGAATTCCATGCCTTGCCATTCATTGGTAGTTGGCTGGAATTTACACAGGAAAACCAGTTTCTATTGCACAATAATAGTTCTTTGCACTATTTGCTAAATTCAAAGAAATTAATGCTTGAGAAACATCAAAATAAGAATAGTAAAGTGTTGCTATCAGCCTAAGCATATCCCTTATGTAACAGGTCATGGCAAAGTGACATAAAACTACACAAAAACTATAAAAATCAGCATATAATATTCCAAACACATCAATCATGCAAACAATTAATACACAACATATTAGATCAACTTAACTAGTATATAAAGTAAATCATAGAGTTTTAGGCAAGTTTTAGTTGTTCAAAACATGCTATGATGGAGGCATTTCCAGGCCTCATCATTTTCCCCCAACTTATATTAATGCATGTCCTCATGCATTCTGTTGGGCTATAGAATCACAGATATCCATATTCAAGTTCCATGATCTGTAGAACAACTTTTTGCCTATATAGTATCCTCTATTCTCCTGAAGGTTTCTGAGCCAATCTTCAAACTGCTCATCTGGTTGAGGATCCTCTTCAAAATAGTAGGGAACTAGAGTAATGATGGTTGGAGGCCTAAATCTGAGACCTACCCAGTTATGTTGCATAATTTCAATAAGTTGTATCACCCCTTATGCTCTTCTTCTAGACCATTCCAGATTAATGGGGGAGATAGGCTCCCTTTTCTATAAAGACATGGAAAGTTCTGCCCATCTATTTTTGCAATGTGATAATGCTGGAACAAAATTGTCATTACAAAAATTCTAGAATTTAGTTACATAGTCCCTCAAATTTCTCAAATACATCCTTTTGATATCGTCCCTGTTCATCATGAGAAAATGTTGTCTAGTGATAATCGGATGATTTGGCTGAATTGCTCGACTAACAATTCAGCTCTTAATTCAATTTCCTTATTTTACCTTTTTTCTTGGTCCTAGTAAAACTGATTTTGTAAGGTAGACATAAAAGCTCTCAATTGCACATCTCCTATGCAAATATGGGGGTGGAAATCTACATCCTCTGGAATGAAAAAGTTGTGCAGAAATAACTCACATAGCAAGTTTTTCTGCTCTGTAGGACTGTTGAAGTAAGCTTCCAAAAACTCTTCAGCTTTTTCCAGTTTATAGGGGAGACCTGAGCTAATTCTCATAACCTGCCATCTCAGATATCTCTCCTTCAGAATGAGACTGTAAAACCTGGAAGGTCTTCTGAATTGAACCAAAAATTCAGCAATTTGACACAGGTCAGTTACTTTTTCATTCAATGCACTGATTTTTGTGTCCTTTGTCTCCAGCTATTTTCCTACCAGTTTCAATTTCTCAACCTGTGTGGCAAGCTTTTCATATTTGATCATCCAGTTAGCAATGTCTGTATTATACTACTCCAGGGATACAATATTGGGTGGTCTAATTATAGGTTGAAACTTAGGCAACAGTTCCACCTATACCCCTTTTTCTACCACTTCTACTGGTTGGACATCTGATAGCAATTCTACTTGTATCCCTTTTTTTGCTACTTCCACTGGTTGGACATCTGACAACAATTCTACTTGTATCCCTACTTCTACAGAAATCTTATTCAGAGGAGCACTTACTTGATTATTTACATTTTGCTATTCAAAATGCTCCTATGCTAGTGTTTCTTGCAGACATAATTGTTGTGACTCTCCACAGATATTCTTTTCTAGGCTCCTGATCGATTCTGGAGCATCTCCGGATTGAGAAGGTGTTGCTTCGGAATGGAAGGGCACTACTTCGGAATGAGCTCTTGTGTTTTCATCCAAATATACCTCTATCAAGGGGGAAGAATTATCTGCCCTAGATAATCCAAGCAGTAATTGAGCCAACTCTTCCTCATTATCTATTGTAGTTGACTATTTTTCAAATTGTAACAGTCTGCTCTTTAGTTCCTCCACTTCTTGCTACAACTCTGCAATTCTTTTTTCATGTTTTTCAATGATATTTTCCTTCTCCTCAACCCATCTGGTTTGTGTTTTAATCACACTCTTGGCTGCTCTCAACTGTTCTGCAATGTCCACCTCCTCTTCTTTGATTCAGAATCTGATGCAGACAAATTATCTATAGTTTGTTGCTCAACCATTATCTCACTTTCTGTTTCAACTGTTCGGTCATGTTTAGAAGGTTCCATAAGGTTATCTATGATTGCATCCAAGTTTGCATCAATTTCAAAATTGTCTTGTCCAGACTCTTCCTCAACCAACTATTCAAGAAATTCTAAAAAATCCTCCAAGGTGGTATTTACAGTGGCTGGTTGTATTTCTGTGACATCAGGACTGCCTTGGTTGTTTTCCTCTTCAATCGTCTATTTTTCTATTTCTTTCAGGTGGAGTCTTGTAGACCTCCTGGTTCCTGGTGTATACTTTCTCTTCTTACTCTATTTTCTTGTGTCAACAAGGGCTGTAGGAATTGTATCAGGTTCTGGTGGAATTTCCTCTACTTCCACTTTTGTCTCTTCTCCAATTTTGTTGGGAACTTCACTCCCCTATTCTGTCAGATCAACAATATTCTCAAAAAAATGGACCCTCTTCTGTTTTCCTTTTTTGTTGCCAGTTCCAGACCCTCTCTTAGTTTGTGAGGTTGAAGGTTCTGGGGAAAGGTACTCTATTGCTTTTGCAGCAATATCTATAGCAACATCTATTTCCTCCTCTACAGTAGCATCTGTTTCCTCCTCTATAGCAACATCTGTGTCTTCTTCCTCCTCATCCTCTTTTTCAAAGACTACATCAGTCAGAGCAGAGTAAAACCTATCAAAGCTTCTTAGGTTTCCTCTGAAATGATGCTTGCAGACCAATTTGATAAGACCATGGTGGTGAGGGCTCCCTTTTCCCTCTTGATAGCATTTTGCCATGTTTTGCAGCTCTTGGTGCAGATATAGGGGAAGATTTACCCTAACCTCAGGTTGTTGCCTACCATGTCTAAGGTGGTTCAAAATTTTAAAATGATGCCCTGATAAAACTACATACTGCCCTTCATAGGTTAAAAACTTGATTACCCATGTGGCTACTTCATCCTAGGGTTTTTGCAAGCTGGTCCTCTTTACACCCTTACACATGTTATTTATCAAGTATTCTGGTTCTTTATCATCTTCTTCCAAAAATTGACTAACTATGTTTGCTAGTGTATTCTTGCCAGTTCTAGAAATTTGAAGACCCTCTAATGGAAGTTCAGTAATTTGACTAAGAACTTCAGGGGTTACCTCAATTCTCATGTCGTTGATGTGCACCCTATTGTTTTTGAATGTGCGGGCAAATTCGGTAGCCAAATCTTTAGAGCTTCCATCGAATTTGTCTAAAAATGGCATAAACCCTCCATCTTCAAAAATTTGCAACACTTCTAGAATCTCTCGAAGGATGGTAGTATCTACTGGTTCCATTTTTATCTTTCATCCCATTTTTTTATTCTTGTTGTGCTAAAAATATTGCTCACCTCTGCTGCTACAGTCATCCGCTAGGTCACTGGTTTCTGGTTTCTATAGAATTACAAGGTTTTCTCTTTGGATTTGCAATGTTCTATTCTTCTTCAAAAATAAATTCTTGTAATCATGTTGCATCAGTGATTACTTCTTCAGAATGAAGAGTGGCACGCTTCCCTATTTTTGACTTGGACACCTATCCATCAATCATTGGACAGACGTCCTTGCCATCAAATCTCCTTAGCTCATCCGATCTACGTGTGATTTTCCCACATGCATGGTTATCAACAACGAACGGTGGTGGCACATTATTAGTTATTTTCCCCATGATTTCGTACTTCCTCGAGATGAGACAAATCTCACCGTGAACCAGCTGACATGTGTCAATGATCACATGGAGTCAAAAATTTTGTTGATCATGTCTTTTCTCCCTCCTTGGATGCCACGTGGAAACATAACATTAAGTGCTCATTCCGAAGATTAAATTTCATTCCAAAGATAAAGGTTCACTCCGAAGACAAAGCAGGACTTGTCATTCTGAAGACAATTTTCAATCCAAAGACAAGGCTAGACTTGTCATTCCAAAGACAATTTTCAATCTAAAGACAAGGCTGGACTTGTCATTCCAAAAATAATTTTTAATCCGAAGATACAATGCAGTAGTCATTCCATAGATACAATGCAACAGTCATTCCGAAGATACAGTAGAAACCAACATTCTTCTTTTAAAACATGTTTTGCTTATGCCAACTCTTATGAACACTTTTATACTAATGGTTAATTGTCATATACTATATATCAAATATTTACAATGAGAAAAGTGCAAGAAACATATACCTGGTTAAAACAAGTTAATGCAAGTTTTTGAAAGATGACTGCTTTTGTTGATGCTCTGCTGAGGCTTACTGCAATACTTCAAAAACAAATGTAGTTGGTGAATTTGTACAATGGTGACTCAAAAGTTTTCAAGGTTATGCATGCCAGAAAACTGGTTTTCATGCATACCAACTCAGTAGTGCCTTAGAAAAAGGTTTTCACTACTGAGTTATTCATTTTCTCTTTTTTTTTTATTCTGATTATGCCCATGAAGGAATTCACAACCAGAATTTATTCATATTTTTTTTTCATTTTTTATTTTTTTTTATTTTTTTTTTCTTGAAATCCATGATTATGCTCAATCTGTGGCAATTGTGGTGGAAGAGGGAATCTCTTCTACCTATTGTGCATCCAAGCTATCAAGTTGTTGCAAGAACTCCTCCTTAGTCAGAGGTGTATGGTACACTCGAAGGTGATGTCCATTCACTACCAACTTTCTTCATGAATCATCAATGGGAGAGAGGCGAGTTGCTCCATTGTCAAATACTTCTTCAATCTGGTACGGTCCAAGCCATCTAGTCCTTAGTTTTCTAGGGAAGTCCACATAGCGAGAATCAAACAGCAAAGCCCAATCTCCTTGCTAAAATTTTCTCTGTTGTAGGTGGCCATCATGCCACAACTTCCTCTGCTCCTGAATTACTTCAGTTTGGTGTAGAGCATCCAACCGAAGTTCATCCAATGCATTCAACTGTAGAATCCTATCCGCATGTGCCTGTGACAATTCAATTCCAATTTCCAATGTTGTGCGCAATGTTAGTAGCTCAAATTCAATAGGTAGGAGGGGCTTTTTACCAAAAACCAGTTCATAAGGTGTGAATCCAGTAGTGGATTTCCAAGTAGTATTGTAAGCCCAAACTGCTTCAGGTAATTTATCTAGCCAGTTTCTCCTATGAACAACTACTATTTTCATCAAGATCCATTCCAATTCTCTATTTGTTACCTCAACTTGGCCATTTGCTTGTGGGTGGTAAGGTGATGATTTCCTATGTTTGATTTCATACAACTCTGTAAAAGCCTCAATAACTTTAGATGCAAATTGGGGTCCTTGGTCTGTGGTGATAGACCGTGGAGCTCCAAATCTCTAAAAAATTTGGTTATACAAGAAATCAATGACCTTCTCTTCACGAGCATGTTTGAAAGCATGCACCTCTACCCACTTTGTCAGGTAATCAGTGCATACCAGAATATGCACCTTTCCTTGAGAAGGTGGATCAATAGGTCCCACAAAATCAAGCCCCCACCTCTCAAATGGTTCTAAAACCACTTGAGGCTGTAGTGGCATTTCATTTGTGTGAGTGGGTTTCCCCATTCTTTGGCATGCATCACAATGCCTGATGTACTTTTTCACATCCTTGTGAAGAGATGGCCAATAATATCATGTTCCTAAAATTTTCCTAATTGTGCTTTTTACAGAATAGTGTCCACCGGAGGGTTCATCATGACAAGCCCTAAGGATATCATATACCTCATCCTTTCGGATGCACCTACGTAACACATGGTCAGGACTACTCTTGAAAAGCATACCTTGAATCCATTCAAAAGAAGAGCTCTGTTTGATCAATTGTTTTCTTTGTTTGGAAGTAAAATGTGGGGGAACTTTCCCTGTGACCAAATAGTTGGCTATATCTGCAAACCAAGGTGATTGGACAGATATAGCAAATAATTTTTCATCAGGAAAAGTGTCCTCCACTAATTCCCCTTCCTCTCGTGTTCTGCAACCTGGACAAAAAATCTGCTACAACATTAGCTTTTCCTGGTTTATTGATTATTGTGATATCAAATTCCTATAGCAACAGTAACCAACGGATAATCCTTGCACTCACCATAGGCTTATTCATAAAATATTTAATGGTTGTGTGATCTGTGTGAATGAATATTTGATAACCTGTGATGTAATGCCTAAATTTATTGATGGCATAGATTACTGCCAAGAATTCTTTCTCAGTTGTGGTATAATTTTTTTAGCTCCTATCAAGTTCTTGCTAATGTAGTAGATAGCATAGTGTTCACCATTGTCGATTTGTCCCAATGCTGCTCCAATTGCAGTATTGGAAGCATCAGTCTGTATGTGGAATGGTAATGTCCAGTTAGGTCCTCTTAACATAGGTGGAGTTACTAATTTTTCTTTTAGAGCTTCAAATGATTCCTGACACTTTGCAGTCCAGGAGAATTCAGAATCTTTAGTCAATAGGGCAAACATGGGATGGCCTATTGTGCTAAAGCTGGGAATAAACCTATGGTAAAAACCAATGTGTCCTAGGAAGCTTCTGACATCAGTCTGAGTTTTAGGAGGGAGAAGGTTCTTGATAATTTCCACCTTCTTTGGATCAACTTGGATCCCTTGAGGAGAGATGTGATGACCAAGAACTATTCCTTCCTCCATCATCATAAAACATTTGTCTGGATTTAAGGATAACTGGTAGGTTTCACAGTGAGTTAAAACTTTATCAAGGTGTTCCAATGTAAAGTCAAAAGTCTGTCCACAGACTGTGAAATCATCCATGTATATTTCAACATTGTTGGTAGTCAGATCAGAAAATATGGCTAACACTGCTCGTTGAAATGTTGTTGGGGCATTACACAAACCAAAAGGTAAGACCCTATAGGCAAATGTTCCCCATGGATAGGTAAAGGTTGTTTTCTCTTGATCTTCAGGTGCAACTTGAATTTGATTATATCCACTAAATCCATCAAGAAAACAAAAATATTTCTTTCCAGCAAGAGTATCTAACACCTGATCTATGAATGGCAATGGAAAATGATCTTTGTATGTCACTTTGTTCAGTTCTCTATAGTCTATACATACTCTCATTTTTCCATTTTTCTTAGGCACTATAACCAATGGAGAGACCCACCGGCTATCAAAAATTGGGTAAATGAATCCTACTTCCAAAAGTTTTTCAATTTCTTCTTTCACAATATCCCTCAAGGTAGGATTCAGTCTTCTCTGAGGCTATCTTACAGGCTTGACATCTTTAATATAAATTCTATGAGTACATACATCAGGGTGAATCCCTGACATATCTTTGTAATCCCAAGCAAAAGCATGGATATGCTTCTGCAAAATAGCTATCAATTTTTCTTCCTCTTCCCTAGTAAGCTGGCTATTTATGTTCAAAAATTTTCCTGGCTGGACTTCTATTTGTTTTGTATTTGGAAGGACTGAATTTACTTCTTCACAATTGTTGACTAGGGAATTAAGAGGACAATGATGAGATGGGAGGACATAAGAAGTTTTTGTCTCATTGATTTTTGATGGAAGCATATCCTGTATGGAACAATGAGAAGGGAAGATCAAGTGATGGTGCCACCCATGTGGTAGTGAAATAGATGTTTCCTATGATGGTATAGATGGCCTTTCTTTAGAACTTTGACCTTCTTCTCTCACTAGCAATTGATTGATATTGGTTGCTTCCTCTTCTAACCCTTGTTCATGCAGAACATTCATTAGGATTGTTTCATTTTCTAAAATTTCTGTGTCATGGAGGTCTTCTATGTGTTCCCTTACTACCAAGGTGGCTAGTGTGGAAATAACCTCTTCTGGTTCTTCAGATGAGTCAGGAAACCATAACTGACCTATGAAATTGCTTAAAGGTCTTGCAGGAGGATATAGAGAAATCTATTTTAGGTCAATACCATTTGAAATTGTCATTTTTCTAGATCTGTAGTCTATAAAGGTTGTTGTAGTTGCAAGCCAAGGTATTCCTAGGATAATGGGATAGCCATGTGCTGAGTTTCTTGGCTATAAAACCAAAAAATCTATAGGGTATTCCCAAGAAGAAACTTCTATAGGGACATCTTCAATGATACCTTTAGGTTTTGCAACTGACCTATCAACCATTTCTAAAACTGTGAATGTGGGGCTGAGATGTTTGAGCTGTAATTGTTCCATTGTATCCTTGGTCATGATATTTATTGTAGCTCCTAGATCAACTAAGACGTTTGATATTGGTACTGAGCTTATGATCACTATGATAACTGGACTTCCTGGGTCACTATACTTTGGAGGTACTAGTTTTCCTGACAAGAGATCAACTATCTTTCCTTCAACATGAACAGTTTTAGGAAATGCTTTCTTTTTCTTCCTGCTCTTCTGTTGCACAAATCTCGGATAGTTCTTTTAATCATAGGTATATCCTTAATGGCTTGCAATAAGGGCAGTGATATGGTTAATTTTTTGAGTTCTTTCACTAACTCTGATTCAAAATTTTCTGTTGTAGTGTTAAGTCTCTCAGGGTATGGAATTATCCCTGATGAAGGTAACTGTTACCTGTGGTTCTATTTTTTCTTCTTCTTCTTTCGTTGTTGGTTTGAATTTGCTTGGTTCAATAGGTTCTTGAATTTCATCTTCTTTCACTTCAATTATAATAAGTTAAGGTAAAACTTTCCTTGAACGTAGTTGTATGTTGCTACAATCCAGAATTTGCATATCTGAATTTCCTTTAGAATCAACCATATAGGCAGGAGTTGCTTGCCTTATGTTATTTGGATTTATTACAGGTTGAGCTGGTAATTGAGGTTGTTTCACCTATTGCATTTGTTGATTTGGTTTTCCTTGAAAATTTTGATTTGGTGCAGGCAACAAATTCTGAGTTTGACCTTGATTTCTTTGTTGCCTTGGATAGGACTGGTATTGTTGACCCCACTACTATTGATTTTGCATCCAAGATGGATTACTTTGATTCTGAGTCCATGGTGGGTTATTTTGATTCCATGATGGGTTATTCTGGTTTTGATTCCAAGATGGATTATTCCAACCTGTCTGTGGCCATTCTTGAGAATTTGTCCATTGAGAATAATTCCAAGGATGTTGGGGTGGTTCTGATTGTCCCCAAGACATGTTTCCATGGTTGTTTCCCCAATTTGTAGGAAAATGAGGGGTATTTTGATATTGTTGAAAGTTTCCCCCTTGTCTTGGTCCCACATAATTGAGTTCTTCTATTTGAGTTTCTAGGATAGTTTTTAGTTGTGGTAGCAGATGACATTTGTCGATCAAATGTCCTTTTGAGAAAATACTACAAATGGCTGAAATGGATGTTTTGTTTAGAGGACATTCCTGTAAGGCATGTTTATTCCTGCATCTTGGGCAATAAATTGCTAAAGGTTCTATGGTTTTTGCTTTAGCAGACATTTCTCCCAGAGTTGTGTTTAATTGTACTAGGATATCAGTCTTAAAATTTGCAAGTTCCTCTATTAGGTCCTTCACATCAGTGCCATTTGTACTCTTTTTCTTTCTTTTCTGCCTAGTGCGAGAGTAATTTCTGCAAATATCCATAATCTCATCCATATTACGAGTACTTACATCCCCATTTCCCATCAAATCTAATACCTCTCTAGATTCATCTTGTAATCCTCTTAGAAAAATGGTTTTGCACAATTCTGGTTCTCCTAGTCCACACCTTCTTTGAATAAACACAAATCTATCAAGGTAATCTTCTAATGTTTCATCATCTTCTTGTTTAATTCTGAACAACTCATCTTTCATGTTCCTTACTCGACAATACTCTTGATACTTGTCTAAAAACACAGTCTCCATTTGATCCCAGGTTTGGATGGAATCTGGTTGTAAGCTCATGAACCAGCGTAATGCTTGAGTCCTTGAGTGTTGAAGGAAAAACCTTGAGTTTTTGATTATCATTTATATAGTCATAGGTTTGACACACTACTTTGAACTCAAACAGGAACTGATCAGGATCTTCAGATGCAACACCCTAGAAGGTTGGAAGCACTGAAGGTGAGATTGTTTTCATGGGAGAGTTCTATGTGGGATTCAGAAGAATAGGATATTCAAATGTTCTAGGAGGTTGGAGCACATCTTGATCATCTTGATCATTTTCATTATGGACACGACCATGTTGGTCATCCCCATATGGATTGCCTCTTTCTGCCATAATTTCCTATTCTTCAGAAATAGTTAAACCTATCCAAATTTCTTTCTCAAGAGGTCCAAAACCTTCTGTTGATAATGAGTCTGGTAATTTTTCTTGCTCAGGAGATTCTGATGATGATGAAGTTGGTGGTTTTTGTTTTAGTTTTTCTGGTAGTTCAAACACAGGTGATTCACCCCTTAGGCATGAAGATCTTCTTAATGGAATAATCCAAGGATCTCTTTGGATAATTTTGCCTTCTTCATCCCTAGGCCTACTCATTCATGCCTACTCCTTAATGACATAAATTATAAGTCAATAATTGTTACTTAACCAGTTGTTATATTCAGATTTTACCCTAAATTTTCACAACTCAGTCTAATTAACAACTATTGAACTGTTGACACCTTCTAACAACACTCTCCCCAACAATGGCACCAAAATGATGGGCTGTCATTAAGCACATCATTAATTCTCAATGAATTTGTCAATCCAGGGCAGTGTACAAGGCTATCTACGAAAGGAGTGAACAGGGCTATAATTTAAGGTCAATTGGGAGCAGCAAGTCTTATTGGTGGAACTGATTGTGTGGGGGTTTTTAGGTCTCTTCTACCTCTAAATTGCATAAATTGAACTTTAATATAATTGCAAGAATGAAGACTAATTGTTGATTACAGAAATGAAACCTTAGTTACAATTGCAAGAATGAAATCTGATTAAATTGCAGAATTAAAACCCTAGTTACAGTTGCAGAATTGGAAACCTAATTACAGTTGCAAAATGAAAGTCTATTTACTCTTGCAATAATGAAAACTAAAATTAAGTCCTATCAATACTCTGTAACAGAAGGTTGTCAATCTTCTATGTAGGGGTTGACAACAAAAACAATAATGCAGGAAAATTGTAAAAAACTGTAAATTGCTGGAAATGGAAATTGCAGTAAATTGGAAAGTTGTTGGAAAGCAAAAAGACTAATCAGATCTACTGCTAATCACATCACAAAAGTATCTTGAACAAAAAATAAATTATTAGGACTGAAATGGATGTTAACTACTACAAAAGAATGAAATTGACAAGTTTCACAGCTTATTCTATCTAGCAAAATCAGAACAAAACCTGTCTGTTAGTCCTCCTCCTAGGTCCGGAAGTGGCCAGCCTCCTTTTCTAGAAGAAGGTATGAGTTCCTCTCTCTCTAAATATTACTCACACTCAAACATAATAGAATGAATAGAAAAACTTGTACTTTATTGATTCAGAACATGATTACAAATCTCTTGCTAAAACCTGTTACAGTCTCAGTTTTCTCACTTATTCTCTATCTATATTTTCTCTACTACTATTTCTACTATTATTATTATTAGCTCAACCTAGATGGGAGCTATCTTTTATAGATGCCTAAAATCTAATTACAACAGAAAATATACTCTGCAAATCAATTCCTGTTATTCTACAGTATTCCCTGGGTTTATCCTAGAAGAGGATATTTTCCATAAATTGTGGCTTTGGATGGCAAGGACGACAAAGTTAGATGGGAGATATTTTCCTTTAACCTCCTCAGCCTTCTTTCCCTTTTTCCACCATCAAAAATCAGTCAAAAAAAGTGCTTTCTGTTCTCAATCCGGAGCTAAGTGGCTCAATCCGAAGATATTCGCTCAATCCGAAGAGACTGTATTTCTCAATCCGAAGATCTTCGGAATGACCAACTATGTACTCTTCAATTTATTTTAGCTGCATTTCTCAGGTGGATTAGTCCTCAGGATCATATTGCAATAGCCTTCATTCCTCTTCATGTGTGAATTCCATGCCTTGCCATTCATTGGTAGTTGGCTGGAATTTACACAAGAAAACCAGTTTATGTTGCACGATAATGAGTTCTTTGCACTATTTGCTAAATTCAAAGAAATTAATGCTTGAGAAACATCAAAATAAGAATAGTAAAGTGTTGCTATCAGCCTAAGCATATCCCTTATGTAACAGGTCATGGCAAAGTGACATAAAACTACACAAAAACTGTAAAAATCAGCATATAATATTCCAAACACATCAATCATGCAAACAATTAATACACAACATATTAGATCAACTTAACTAGTATATAAAGTAAATCACAGAGTTTTAGGCAAGTTTTAGTTGTTCAAAACATGCTATGATGGAGGCATTTCCAGGCCTCATCAACATTATTGAAAGATGTGGGCACATGAGAATTAAGAGCAATAGGAAAATGTAGAAATATTATATTCAACCTTGGAAACATAAGAATTACAAAGTTTAAATAGTGGTTGATTAAACAACCATAGGGAATATAGGAGAAGTTAGGAAAAGAAGAAGAATATGTAGGAAAGGAGAAAGGGAATTTGGTGTTGTCCACCTTGCCACCCATGTCATCTAATCTGCCCAGTCAGATGTCATCCAAGTCAAACTACCTACCCAGACAGCTGCCATCCAAGGAGGTAAAAGGGTAAGATCCAAATTTTACCGTTGCAAACAAATTTTTTACTCCTTTTAATTTTCTTAATTTCCAACATTCTCCCCCTTAAATTTGATAGGACTAACTATACAGTCTCTCAACTTTATATATTGATCTTTAGCTATACCTTTGGTGAAGATGTCTGTAATATTATCCAAAGTGCTAAAATATTGAAGCTCAACTATCTGTTGTTCCACCATATCTCGAATGAAGTGATACTTCATATCAAAATGCTTTGATTTGTTATGATGCACTGGATTGTATGCTAACTTAATGGCACTTATGTTATCACAATACAGTTGAGTTGGACCACTTTGACTTTCTCCAATCTCTTCAAGAACTTTTCTCAACCATAGAGCTTGAGTACTAGCATGTGTGATGGCTATATACTCAACCTCAGTCGATGACAATGCTACAACAGTTTATTTCTTGGAACTCCATGTAATTAGTCCTGATCCTAGACTAAAATAATTTCTTGATGTAGATTTCCTATCATCTATATTGCTGCCCCAATCATTGTCACTGAAGCCAACTAATTTCACATAATTACATTTTTGGTAATGGATTCCAAAATTCAATGTACCTTTTACATATCTTAATATTCTTTTAGTTGCTTTTAGATGCAGCTCATATGGACTAACCATAAACCTTGAAACTAGAGAAACAACATATTGAATATCGGGACTTGTGTTGGTGAGAAACATCAGACTCCCAACCATGCTTATATAAGTGGTCATGTCAACCTTTGATGCTCCATCGTCCTTGCTTAATTGGATCCCATGTCTATTTGGAGTTGCAACTGATTTGCACTGCTCCATGGAAAATTTCTTGATCATGTTTTGATCATACTTGTGTTGACATATGAAGATCCCTTTATTTGATTGATGCACTTCCATACCTAGGAAGTATCACATTAAACCAAAATCTTTCATCTCAAACTATTTCATCATGGATTTTTTGAACTCCATATTCATTTTATTGTTACTACCCATAAATATTAGATCATCCACATACAAACAAACTATGAGAATGTCTACTCCATGATTTAGGTAGTATAGAGTTGGTTCACTTTTGCTTCTTGTGAATCCATACTCACTGAAATAGCCATCAATGTGTGAGTACCAAGCTCTTGGTGCTTGCTTGAGGCCATAAAGTGTTTTCTTCAATTTGTAAACAAGGTTCTCCTTTCCCTATTCTTGAAAACCTTGAGGTTGTTGAACATAAACCTCTTCTATCAAGTATCTATTTAGAAAAGCACTTTTCACATCCATGTGTTGAACATTCCATCCTTTATGGGCTGCTAAGGAAATAATTGATCTGATCGTTTCTTGTCATGCAACAGGAGCAAATGTTTCCTCATAGTCAATGCCAAATTTTTGATTAAAACCTTTTGCTACTAGTTTTGCCTTATGCCTCTCAATGCTTCCATCAGCATTGTACTTGGTCTTGTAGACCCATTTACATCCAACACATATTTTTCCTTTGGGTAGCTTTACTAGCTCCCATGTATCATTATTTTTTATAGAGGTTATTTCCTCTTTCATGGCTTCTTGCCATTCATTTTGAGTACAATCCTTCTCATAGCTAGTTGGTTCTAGTTGTGTACTAGCCAATAAAGCATAATTGACTACATCTCCCCTAGGATCATGGGAGTCATCATCCCCATACAATTGTAAATTTTTAAGTTGTTGCAAAACTGTATTCATTTCACTAGCTTGGCTTCTAGTGAATCTTCTCTAGAAATTTTGATCCAACATTTGAAAAGATGGATGATGTTGTAATGTTCTTTTGCCTCTTGATGGAGAGTCTCTATCAATGTCCATCGGTGAAGAACTTACTAATCTTTGTGGAGAAGGACTTGGAGTGGCGGTTGAAGTACTTGATGTAGTACTCCTACTTGGGCTTGGATGTGGTGGCATGCCTTTGCTTTTCTTTGGATACACCTATTGTACTTGTGAAGAACTTACATCTTGGGACTCATCCTCAACAAAAATTCTTTGATGACCCCATTCTCCCCCTTCATCAAAAATTACATCCTTGGAGAGTATAACTTTATGATTCTTGGGATTGTAGAGTCTATATGCTTTTGTAGACTCACAATACCCTAGAAATATACAAGCTTGACTCTTTGGATCAAGATTCTTCCTTTTCTCATCAGGAATGTGTGCATATGCTAAAGAACCAAACACTTTGAAGTGCTTTACATTAGGTTTATTTCCGTACCACCCCTCATAATGAGTGACACCATCTAAACTAGAAGTAGGACTTCTATTTAGAATATATACACTGGTTCTTACAACCTCTGTCCAGTACATATGAGTTAGATGCTTAGTCTGAAGCATCGATCTCACCATTTCAACTATGGTGTGGTTCTTTCTCTCGGCCACACCGTTCTATTGTGGGGTATAGGTAGTGGTGAGTTGCCTTTTAATCCCACTTTAAAATATTTCAAAAATTCTTTTGAGGAATATTCACCTCCTCAATCTATCCTAAGACATTTTACATAATTCCCACTTTGATTCTCTACATTGTTTCTAAAATCTATGAAGCAATCAAAAGCTTCATCTTTATGTTTCAAAAAATAAATCCAGCACATTCTAGAGAAGTCATCTATGAAAGTGAGAAAATAAGAATAGTTTCTAAGACTTTGTGTTTGCATTGGTCCATAGATGTTTGAATTTACTAACTGAAGTGGATAGCTAGCTCTCTATGCTTGTCCTTTTGGAAACTTTGACCTTGAGTGCTTTCCCAAAGCACATCCTTCACAGAACCTCCTTTTGTTCATTGATTTTGGGAAGTCCTGTCACCATAGCTTGAGAAGTGAGAAGTTTCAAGCTAGCGGAATTAAGGTGACCATATCGCAAGTGCCAAAGCACACTTGGATTTGTTATAGCTACATTTGCAATTTGAGCTCCTCTTGGCTCATCAAATTTGAGATGGAATAACCTGTTCTTGGTCATGGGGACCTATGTGATGACACGATTACAATTATTTTTATCAAAAATGATACATTGTCCTTCATCAAATACAAGCTTGTAATTATTTTCCAATATTTGTCCAACGCTTAGTAGATTGTGTTGGATCTTTGGAGTGTAATAGATGTCATGCACTTTCTTTAGTCCTTCTTTGGTTGGAACCTCCATGGCTCCAATACCCTCTACTTGCAATGTCTTATCATCCCCTAATTTAATTTGGAATTTATAAGTGGAATCTAGAGTAGCAAATAAATATTCTTTACCACTCATGTGGTTCGAACAACCAGTATCTAAAATCCATGTGTCATTTAGACTATGTTCTGATTGTCCATATGAAAGAAAAATATTCGAGGTATCATCTTCTTCTCCATAATTACCATATTGACTATTGTTGCCTTGTGAATATTTTGACCAGCAGTCACGAGCGAAGTGACCTGGCTTGCCATAGTTGAAACAAGTTGATTTTGACTTGTCAATTCCTCACCCTTGATTTCCACTTTATCCTTGATTTCCTCCTTAATTTTTATTTCCACCTCTTTTCTGATTGCCTCCTCTGTATGAGTTGTCTCCTCTGTTGGAATTGCCTCCTTTATTTGGGTTGCCTCCTCTGTTTTGATTGCCTCCTTTGTAGTTGCTTCTGCCTCTACCCCTTTGCTTGCCTCTTCCTTGACCTCTTCTCCATCCTCTTCCATTATTTTCATTGGAAGTGAAGGCCTTATCGTCGCCTCCGTAGCTAGATGAAGGAGTTTTAAGAAACCTCTCTTCATGTGACATTAACAATCTAATTAATGCATCAAATGTTAAAAGGGAAATATATTTGGATTCTTCTATAATTATGGCAATATGGTTCCATTTCTATGTAAGTGTTCATAACACTTTTGTTACAATTGTCTCAGGCATGATTTTTTCACCTAGTGTAACCATTTTATCCACAATTGCTTTTACTCTAACACAATAATCACCGACTTTTTCATCATCTTTCATTCGGATATTTTCAAAATCTCTCTTCAATGTTTGAAGCCTTACCTGCTTCACTTGATTACTACCCTGGAATCCATCACTCAATGCTTTCCATGCATCTTGTGCAATTGTACAAGCGGCAATTCTAGGGAATATGCTTTTCTCCAATGCAGCTTGGAGATGAGAAAGAGCAGAAGAGTTGCTCTTTTTCTCTTATTTTTGTGTTTTCTTGTCTGCGGTACTTAGTGTTGTCTAGTTTGAGGGTTTTGTGTAGCCCTCTTCTATTATGTCCCACAAACCTCTTCCTATGAGCAAGGTCTTCATCTTTATAGACCAATACTCATAGTCATAACCATTAAATTCTGGTATAGGTAAGCTATTGTGTGAGGCCATAGTTACCAAAAACTCTCTTTATTTCATGGTTACAATAAGGTACTTTGTTGTTTGAAAGAAGGAAAGAAGAAGTAAGAAATAAGAGATTACAAACTTAAGTCAAATCCGACTTGTTCTACTCTATCATTCATTGTTTATTCCTCTTGATGTGGGGATGCTATCTCTTGATTCACAAAATTATCTGCTACTTATTTTTCATCATCACTTATCGATATTATTTCTAGTGATTCTGGTTCTAAGATTTCCACTAAAATACTGTAGTGTGTATACTCTGATTCTTGTGGTGCAGCTTGTACAAATTTTGATTGTTCAAATTGAATCTTGAATGAGTTGTCTTCAAAGTCTGCCTCGTACCCTGAGTCAGGATACCTTTGATGTGCTATCACTACATTTTGAAGTTGGCTAAACACAATGTTGAGCCCATAACCTCTTACTTTTTCATCAAACCTCTCTGCACCTTCTCTTTCCAGAATTGCACATAAGGCATGATAACATCCATTTGGTCTTATCATCAATGCCTCTTTACAATTTTACAATTTGAATCTTCTGTCTCTTTTACAAAAAAAACTAAGCCTCTTAGGCTTATTACACAAAAGTTCTACAGTTTATGATTCCTTGAATCAAGTGAAAAATTTATCCTTCAATTACAATAATTATCTCTTAGACAATGTCTTTCTTTCTTATATGATATATTAAAAATATATATATTACTATTTAATAGATTTAATATATTAAATAAAATATAATTAATTTTAATAATAATATATTAAAAAAAAATTATATAAAAATTTTTATCCTTCGCAGGAATCAAACTCGTGACCTATTTCATGCAAGAATTCATCCTAACCAACTTAGCTACCATGCCGATGAGAACCCAAGGGCAAGATTACAAGTATATTATGTTTCGGATCCGATTTCAACAAAAAAAAAAATTCAAGCTTTCACTGTCGTTGGGTTTCGAACCCGCGACCTACAGGAAGGCGAGAACCTTATGGCTGGCTCCACAATCCAGTCAAGGTATGTGGCTCTATGGGAATGCAAGGGAAGCTTACCTTACTTATACTTCTCTCAACTGTGCTTTAATTAAAAAAACAAAATTGGGATTTTTGTCCCACATCGACCATACAGAGGGCGATGAAGATGTTTAAAACCTTCAACGAGCGAATACTCACTTGATTGCCTTTGGGTAATCAGTGATCACCCTATTACCTCATTCTCGAGTAATCGCTCCCCACCACGTTGCTTCCTTTGAGCCTATCATCTGTTACCATGTTTCTTATCCTTCTTCTACCACGTAATCGATCTTTCTACCATGTAATTGGTCTATGTCAGTTCTGAGTTGTCCAGTCTATGTCAACCTTGTTCTCCTATCGCCATGTGGTGCTCTCTGATTGGTTCTTCTGAGTTTCTCCTTCTCATGTGCTTATTGTGTGGGCCTACTCCAGACCTCACCTCAGTTCACGAATCACGGGCCTTCCTCACCTCAGATTGCATACTATGGGCCCCACTCGACCTCACCTCGATGCTCGTGCTTCCTGGTTCCTCCACCTCAGTTCTAGCACCCTCTTTGTCTTTGGCTCTAATACCAGATGTGGGCACATGAGAATTAGGAGCAATAGGAAAATGCAAAAATATTATATTCAACCTTGGAAACATAAGAATTACAAAGTTTAAATAGTGGTTGATTAAACAACCTTAGGGAATATATGAGAAGTTAGGAAAAGAAGAAGAATAGGGAGGAAAGAAGAAAGGGAATTTGGTGTTGTCTGCCTTGCCTCCCATGTCATCCAATCTACCCAGTCAGCTGTTGTCCAAGTCAAACTACTTGCCTAGTCAGCTATCGTCCAAGGAGGTAAAAGGGTAAGATCCAAAGCGTGTCGTTGCAAACAAATTTTTTATTCCTTTTAATTGGCTTAATTTCTAAAAAAAGAGGTATGCTCCTTGTGGATAATCCACAAGATTTAGATAATCAAAATATGGGGATTTACAAGAATTCTCTGCCCAACCACAAAGTGCCAAGGGATAATGTTGGCCAAGTCAATCAAGTATAAATCGAACCACCAACCCATGGGTTCATAGAAATGGTCAATGTCATCATAATACATGCAAGGTATGAGAGACAAAATCAACCTCTAGCTCCTATTAGATTCCATGTTGCACCTCCTCCAAGGCCAGCCCAACATGTACCAGGCCCACCAACTAGATCGATGGTGACAATCAAGAGTAGGTTAGTCCAAAACCTACAGATAATTCTAGTGAAGTTATCAATTTATGAGCTAATTCAGCAGTCTTCCAAGCATAGGGATATGCTTATGGATATTCTAAGGTCCATAGAATTATATTCCTAGGATACTAAAGTGTTTACACACTTCATGGGACACGTGCAGTAGTGCCAAGAACTGGTCATACAATTTCATGATCATGAAGTCAAGACGATTTCAACTATCATAGTGGACCTGCCACTCCATATTATTTCGTGTATGAATCACATACCTTTCAAGCAAGTTTTTATTGATACAGGATCATCAATAAATATTATCACGACCAATTCAATGACATATTTGAAGTTGCTGAAATCACATATTGTACCTTCCACTTTGACCTTGAGATCATTCAATGATGCATTATGCTCAATGGTAGGTACCATAGTTCTTCCAATATAGGTTGGATTAAAGACCATCCTTGTGATGTTTCATGTGATTGAAGGCACCATGCAATACAACATCCTTTTAGGGGGGCCTTTGATACAAGAAATATGTCGTATCCCCTCTATTCTCCATTAGTGTATCAAATATGCACATGAGGGACAGTTTCATGTGGTGCCTTTCGATGAAGAACCATTTAAATAGATGAATTGAGTAGATGTGTCGAGGGATTTTGTCCTCCCCTCAATGCACCTAGAAATACGGCCTACATTGTCGATCAAAGAGCTAAGAGGTAAAATAAGAGAAGTGTGTGTCAAACCTACAATGTCTGCATCTCAACGATCGGAGCACACGACAACTGCTTCTACTAGACTATCAGCATCCATGATGCATCGGGATGATGGGAAGCTAAAAGAAAGATGGAAAAAAAATGAAGCAAGCACCCAAACCAGTTGTGATCGAGGTTCCTACTCCCATGGAAATAGAGAATACTCGAGTAGAAGTCGAAGAGGCACCTCAGCCCACTTCTCTTGCATCTTCAGCAAGGTCATCTACACTGCAGGTGACCATTTATTTGGTTAATCCTGGATTGGGGGAATATTTTGTATATAATGTGATGTTTACACTAATCATCGAGACTACACAAGACATGGGCCGACCACAATCCTATTGCCTTCCCATAGGGATGGTGGTACCACTAGGGTACCTCCTAAACAAACTAATTTCATATATGGAGGTCTCAACCAGCTTGCAACTCGTACCCCCATGGATGAAGGTGATGATGAACCATTTATCATGACTGTTCATTATATTTCTAACCCAAACTATGCCTTACGATATTTCAAGCGTTACCATTGGTATGGTTACGGTCTCAAATTACTTGAGCAGGGGTATAGGAGGTCGTATGAACCTCAATATCAATTACCTACTGATAGGTTCAGGTTAGGATACTATATCAGAGGACAAGATGAACTCCTCGTAGCATATTTAGACCACCTATACCTCAGTCTGGGGGGTGAAGTCAACTTCAATCCTTATCACCCCAATCCTACCTCTTTTTGAAGGGATAATCATATAGTGTCTTATGTCACTATAAGACCACCCAAAACATATCACGAAGATATCTTGGTGGAGACTGGTTCAGAGCCTATCCCAATAGATAACTTGGATGAACAAATCTGTGTAGCAGCTGATGACACAGGCCTACAAGTTCACAATGTTGGCATAGCAGAATATTATGAGTCAGAATATCATTCTAACGAGGACATAGCAGAGTTTATCTCTAATAGAGGAGGACCGAGTTGCATATATGACATTGATGATGATGGTGAGTCCTAAAACAGTGAGAAATATGAGGACAAGACTAAGTTGGCTTATCTAGGCCCTCTTAATTTATGTCATCTATTACCTTTAGATATAGTCATTGAGGATAATAAATCCTTCACGGATAATAGCAATTATCGAGAGTGGATTTTCATGGGGCCCCACCTTCCCAATCGCTTGATTCAAATCAATAGTGGTGAAGGTCTCTATTACGATAGTGACAATGAAGATGAAATAGAGAGAACCTATCTGGGACCTCCCTACTTACATCATCATAATGCACCATACACTATAATGGATATGTATAGGGATATCAACCTTCATCCTTGCCTTAGAGAAAGACAACCTAATTTGGACAGGATTTGTCATATGGTATTCCCTGACCCATTGACATATAGAGAGCTCCTCGAGCTTAGAAATCCTATTTTTGAGTATGTTCATAGAACGGATCCAGAGATCCCCATACCCCTATAACCACATCTTAGGGGTGGAAGTTATATCAATATAGTGTCACACGCACGTGGTCCTAGAGATATGATCCATTCCATCAATATGATCTCTATTTATTTGACCACTCCACTTCACAACCCAGCTGATCCTTCCAAACCATTGGGTCTTGATGTAGATGCCATTGATTGGGATCATGTTGACTCACCACTAGAGCCTGAATATTTCTTCCCTAACGAAGAAATGTTGCAACCTTTTCACTTTGCACCAGGCTATGCACACGATGTTTATCATGTTGAGGATGCTTCCAATATGAAACCCATAAACCCAGTAGATGACATCCAATTAATCCCTACACCTCATCAACTTGAGTAGGGATTCCACATGTCAATAGAGGAAATCTTTGAAGTGGATATCAGTAATGATCCCACCTATCCTAGGAAGGTTAAATTTGGAGAAATATTATCTCTTGATGAGCGTGCCAACCTCATCCCTCTACTGAGAGAGAGACCTGATCTCTTTGCTTGGACTTATAAGGACATGTCAGGTCTAGATCTAGAATTGGTTACTCATAAGCTTTCTCTAGATCTGTCAAAAAATCTAGTCAAGTAGAAACTCAGGAAGATGCATCCTACAATAGCCTTAATTGTTAAAGATGAATTGCAAAAGCTATTGGATGTAGAATTTATCATTTCCATAGACTCTCTAGAATGGGTATCAAACATGGTGCTTATAGGAAAACCCTATGAAAGGATTCATATTTTTATAGATTTTAGATATATCAATAAAGTAACACCAAAGGATTCGTTTTCGTTGCTAAACATAGATGCTCTCGTAGACACAACTGCAGGTCATGAAATGCTCTCCCTAATGGCTGGTTTTTTTTGTTACAATCAAATTTGGATTAAGCCCAAATACCAGCATAAAACCACTTTCATAACGCCATGGGGGATATTTTGCTATAAGGTTATGTCATTCGGTCTTAAAAATGTTGGTGCCACATATCAACGGACTATGACATATATATTTCATGACTATATGTATAAGATATTAGAATATTATATCGATGACTTATTGGTGAAGTCATTGTTGCATTCAGAGCATGTTGAGGTCCTAAGAAAGGTCTTTGATCGCCTAATAGAGCATAATGTTAGGTTGAATCCTAAGAAGTGTGTATTTGGCATAACTTTAGGAAAACTCTTGGGATTCATCGTTTCAAAGCGAGGCATCGAAGTTGATCCAGCGAAGGTCAAGGTAATTTTAGAAATGCATCCTCCCACGAATATCAAGGAATTAAGAATCCTACATGGCAAAGTAGCATCCATAAAGTAATTTATCACACAATTATTAGATAAATGTTGACCCATGAATTGACTGCTACACAAGGGGGTCCCATTCAATTGGAACGAGAACTATCAAGAAGCATTTACTGAGATTAAGAAATATCTAGCAACATCGCCAATGCTAGCTCCACCAAGACTAGATGAACCTTTTTTGCTATATATCAGTAACTAACTTTGCATTAGGGACCATGTTTGCCCAAAATAATGTACAAGATAAAGAGTAGGCCATATATTACATTAGCTTTACCTTGGTGAGTTATGAGATAGGATATGCATATGTGGAAAAAATATGTTTAGCAGTAGTGTTTGCTACAAAGAAATTGTGACATTATATGTTAAATCATATGATGTATGTCATATCAAAAAAAAATCCTTTGCAGTATATGATGAACAAGACGTATCATAATACACGTACTGCAAAGTGGATCATGCTCTTGGAAAAATTTGATTTGGAATTCATTAGAAAAAAGTCCATTAAGGGATAGGTTGTAGCTGATCAACTAGTTGAGGTGCCTCTTGAAAATAGTAGGCCCCTCACCATTGAGCTTCCTAATGACGTAGTTTTTGCCTTATCAGAAGCACTCGAACCCAAAGAACCGGATAAAAAAGTTGATATGACCTTGTTCTTTGATGGTTCAAAGTGTGAGCAAGGGGGTGGTGCAAGAATAGTGTTGTTCATATCGCAAGGTGCTCCTATGCCCTTGTCGTTCAAGCTGGAATTTCCTTGCACTAACAATAATGTTGAATACGAAGCCCTAATTTTAGGCCTCCAAATAGCTATTGCCATGAAGATTAAAAGTTTAAATATCTTTGGTGATTCCCTTCTCATTGTTAATCAAGTGAAGGGACTTTTTCAATGTTGATGTCTTGTCCTGAAGTCTTATAAAGATCTTGTTGATACATATTTAGCTCAATTGGAATGGTACAACATTGAGGTAATCCCTCATTCATCAAACATATTCGTAGACACTATGGCATCTTTGGGATCCTTAATCCCTCATAATCCATCTACTGATTTTACTACCATCCATGTAAAAACATTGTCGCACTCCACTATCCAACACGAAGCTTTGGGTAACAAAGAGTCAATCAACATGATTCATATAGAACCAAATCATGAGTGGTTCTACAGAGCTAGAGACTTTCTCAAGGGAGTGCCTTGGGGGTCTTTGATCTCGTAGGGTCCTACAGGGAATGGTACTACCATTCACCATAAGTTTGTTTCCCATTTTGCATTTGCAAATGTTAAACCGTGGGAGGAACATGTTGTCTTATCAATTGAGGCTGAGAGTTATCAAAACTGGATATCATAGATATATGACTTCCTTAAGCTTGGTATGATCCCTCAAGGATTTTCGCGTGTTGTGAAGTGCAAATTTAAATAGAAATAGATAAAGTATGTCCTATTAGGAGATATTTTGTATCGTCAAGGCTACAATGGAGTTCTCCTTCGTTGTATTGAGCCCCAAGAATCATCTTGGGTAATTTTGCAAGCTCACGATGGTACGTGCGATGGCCATTTCAACGGTATGGCTATCATCGAGTGCATCCTTCGCATGGGCTATTACTAGCACACTATGGAGAAGTCTTACAATGTGTATATCAGGAAATGCATTAAATGCCAGTATCATGCTAATCTTATGCACCTACCATAATAGGCCTTATAGCCCATTCAAGTGACTTGGCCATTTTCTTAGTGGGGTTTGGATCTCATCGATAAGATCTCTCCTCCATCATCGGGCCGGCATACATTCATTATTATGGCTACTAAGTACTTTACTAAGTGGGTGGAAGCAATCCCATTAACAACGACAACTAGAGCACGTATTACTAAGTTCATACTCACCAATATCATAAGTCATTTTGGGATACCATCCAAGATAATTTTAGATAATGGAACATCATTCAAAAACAAAATTATGAGATCTTTAACGTTCAAGTATAAGATCAAACAAAGTTTTGTCTCCATATTATCTGCAAGTAAACGAGCAGGCTGAAGATTCAAATAAGATAGTGGTATCCATCCTGAAAAATACGGTACAAGAATCCCATAAATATTTACACATCCAGCTGCCCCTTGCATTATGGGCTTACAGGACTAGTATTTGAACACCCACTAGGGAAACTCCATTTTCACTAGTATATGGCGTTGAGTCCAGTATACCCTTAGAATTTTGAAATTCCAACGATGCACATCGCATTGAAATAGTTCATCGATGATGACACTGCATGGCAAGATCACCTAGATCAATTGATGCTACTTGATGAACATTGTGTGAATGTCCTTGAGCATCTTTGCATTTATCAAAAGTGCTTAAAACAAGCTTACAATGACAAATTACATCTGAGATACTTTGAGGTTGGTGATCTTGTGTTGAAAGAGAACCAACAAAACTCAAATCTACCACAAAAAATGCAATACAAATTTATGACTAATTGGTTAGGTCTGTATATCATCTCTGAGAAAATTGGACCTGGGACGTATCACTTAACATAATTGGAAGGGGTTGAAGATCTTGAACCTCTTAACATCCTTCACCTTAAAGAATTTTATGCCTAAAACCATAAAAATGCTCCAAAGGCATCTATAAGCCCTTTGGTCATCCAGTAAAATACTCCAAAGACGTTTGTAAGCCCTTTTGTCAAATTAAAAAAAAAGTAATAAATTCTAAAAAAATTGGAAAATATCAAAATTCAAAAACATTGCATTACATTAAAATTACACATTGCATTTCATTTGTGTAATGCATTCCAGTTATCACATGCATTTCATGTTGCATTGCATTAGGCATATCCATCTGTCACGCTTGCATTAGGATAGTTCGTATTGGTAGTCTTACAAACGACACCATGTTTGTATTTCAATCATGTAGCTTTGCACTATCATCATCATTCACCACCAGCGTGAGTACTTGTGTTTTTCAACACAATCTTTATTGTTGCTATGAAGAATATAATAGCATTTTTTGGTCATTCAACCATGCCTAGTGGTCTTCTCAAGAGTTTGGTAGAAATCTTGCTTTACTTTTGTAGATGAGGTCTAGTTTTGATAGCACTTAGCATATCAAAATCCTATCACTAATCAAACACATTAACAATCCTAATTAGGGTAAGGAAGGATGAACACTACAAAAGTGGTCTAGGTCACCTTAGGTGAAATGTTTTGTTACTTGCTCATTTTGTGAGGTGCAATGATCTAGAGTAGTGGTCATTGGCAAAAGGACAAGTTTACTCCCTACCCGAATAAATCCCCTGCTTACAAATGAAGGAGAAAAATCCCTGAGGGAAATTCTAAAGTAAAATTCTCAGAAATAAAATCAAATCAGTATCAAATCCCTTGCTCAAAATAAAATAAACAGTGATTTTCATCACTATACAAAATAAAAAGTGATTTTTATCACTATCTATATGAGCAAGTATCCCAATAAATTGAAGAAAAGAAGGGATGAGCTTGAATCCCTGGAATGATCAATGCTTGAAAGATATAGAGTGATCCTCAATATTATCAATGGGCTAAAAGAATCCCGCCTGTCATTGAAGGGTTATTTATAAGCAATTTATAAGTGAGCTAGCTTTAGGTGGACCGGATTTCCTAGTGGTCTAGTCTAACTAGAATCTAAACCTAGGATTGGATAGACATTTGAGAATCCCCAATCTTAGAAATGGGCTGAAAGAATCCCACCTGACATCGGGGTATGCTTATGCCTTATCTAATATACTCATTTGCACACATAGGGATAATGAATAGTTAGGGTCTATCCTAGTGAAAGCCTTATATTTTAGAATTCTAGTATGGTCAATATACAACTTTTGATAAGTCAACTAAGGTGTTTGAGTCTCATGGAAAGCCTCAAAAATTCCCAAATAGCAACAATCAATATTCAATGCAATCATCAAAAATCAAATTTCTTTTATGAGAGTTTGTTTATTAGAACTATTTGTAGTATAGGATAGATATCGAATGGATGTCATAAATGATATTTAAATGGACACTAACTATATTATATTTACTATTCTAATCTACAAACGCTTATGAATGGAAACCATATATAATTGCATCTCACATATGGGTGCACAATTTATCAATTTTCATAAAAGGATATAACAATTACATTTCATGATTTTTATACATTATGTGGTGTCATCCATTAGATTGTTAAAACCCACATTGCATTCATACATTATGTTTTAAGTGATTAAAATATACATGTTCATTTACATAGCATTCATCATAGAAAAAGTTGTGCAATACATACATGGCATAAATTATGTCATAACAACATAAGTTAAATGCATACAAGTACAATAAATCAAACATGCATTTAACAACAAACATTGCATTCATATACATTCATCATGGGTAGTCTATCTACACATATATATATCATTGCATCTAAAATCATACATCCATCATCTAGCTAGTGCATGTCATCCATACATCACATCATATAGCATAAAATAAATAGCACATCTAAGCATTGCATCCATATGCATCTCATAAAATCTAAAAAACAATAAAAATAATAAATTGCACATATAATGAGTCTCAAAGATGGATATTATATGTGTGTGTGTGTGTCAAAAAATATATAATAAGCAGTACATCGGCATATGTCAAAAAAACCCGTAGGCTACAACTGTGTAGGTCCTCTACCTTACACACAAAAATGGTATAGTAGCATCTAGCATAAATCTATACTAATCATGGCCTATGCCCCCAGTATGTGAGGCTTCGTTGTCGCCTCTACCATCCCTACATCTGGAGTTAGAACCTGAGGTCCTCTCTGATCTATGACTCCCATGGTTGGAGCAAGATGAGGACTGGCCTATCTCCCGAGTGTGAGTCCTTTAAGAGCTTGAAGTTGTAGAGCTTGAAGTTGTGGACATCTCTGGAAGCTCACCCCCAACAGCTAAATCGATCCTCTCAGAGAAGTGATGTAGGCAAAATTTTGTGCTCCCTCATCAATGTGTTGCTGCACTAGAGCTCGAAGTCTCCTGATCTTTGCTCCCTGATCTAGCCCTGCTAAACCTTGTACTACCTAAGTTTTTGAAGTTGCTAGTGGTGCTAGAGCAACCTATGAAGTAGAGGGATCTCCCCTCCTAGCCCCGAGTGCATCATGTTGTGCCCTAAGAGCATTGAGCTAAGATTGTAATAGGATGCGTTGGCCTGTAACCCATTATATCTTTGTATCTATCGAGGCAATCCTAACCTGTAGAGCAATCTTCTCCTCCTCGTAGATGCACCACTAAGACTGCCCTACTGTGAAATGAGACTATAGATCTCCCACCTTTTCTTGTAAGGTGTCAATGGTAGTGTCCTAGTGTAGAATTTGTGTATGTAGAGAGCCCACATGAGTCTCTAGGCTGGAAACCTAGGCCCTAAGTTGTTCAACCTCGCTATCAAGTGTGGCCTCACCCTCCTTGAGAGCATCATCCTCCATAAATTGAAGTGCCTCCTCTATAGATCCCTTGCCCCATATGCCCTTATACAAACTTAGTGATCATGAGGGTCTACCTTGACTCCCTCTTTGCCCTTGGTTGCGTCATCTGCTACCCTACCCAAGGGGCCATCAAAGCCCCACCATACCCTGAGGGTCCACCAAGTGTCATAGGCAGGAGTAGTCCCTGCATCTATCAGTCCTAACTCCTAAAATTCATCATCCTCTTCCCCCAGTGGAGTCACCCTAGGCCAGGTCAAGTCCCTATCTAAAGTGAGGCAATGGTTGATGGTAGGCAGCTCTGGAATGTTCTACCTGATCCCAAACTATCGGGTGATGTGAGAGAAGTAAAAGAACTCTCATACCTCGAACTTGAATTCAAGGAGCCCTATGTATCTGCATACCAGATGTAGCTGGTCATTAGCCTCCATACATGGAGGGTAGTCTAGGTATGGGTTCCAGTCAATCTGATCCACCCGTAGTCCTACAAAACTATCCAATGTAGTGCAACTGATCCCCTGCATGAGACCTGCTTCGAAAACCCTCCTGATCATGAGGTCAGTATGTTGCATAGCATTGGCATACCTCCAAAATGGTGTCAATCTCAAGTGGAAAACCAGTGGGGCACTCAATCCTAATGTGCTGCCACCCCAAAATCTAAAGTAGTAAGTTGTAGCCAATGCCTACTCTACTCCTCTGCATGGTCTGAGATAGCTCATTATAGAGCTACGCTAGTATGGCACCACCCTAGGATAGGATCAGGGGCTGATCAGTGTTGCTTGCTAAGACACCATGCATCCTAGCTAGGAGGTTCCAAGGGAACCTCACTCTAGATGAGTCAGGCAGGATCATCTGCATGATCAGATGCATAAAGACAACTATTCACTAGGAGAAGACCTACTGGGTGTACCAGTGCTCAATGTGGACCCCTCCATGGTATGAATGTCTTTGTGTTACATCACTATGGCCATCAAATATCATATTAAACACTTCATCCTTCTTATCTATCGATAAATATGTGATGGCCTCGCCATCTAGAGGGAGTCAAAATATGCGGTAGACATCCTCCAATGTAACAATCATCTCACCTATCGACAGGTGAAAGGTGTTGGCCCATGCATCCCAGTGTCAGGCCAATGTAGTCATATAGTCCTAATCAACCCTAATGTTGTGGAAGCGCAAGACATAGCCAAATTCCATAGCTACAAACCAATCCTGCTCTACCTAGGTTAGGGCACCACGCAGATTGTAAAGGATATTTGATTCCCTCACCCTCGTGGTCAAAGTCTAGTCGATGGCAAATAATAAGGCAAAAATAAATTAAAAATAAACCAAAAATATATAAAAAGCAACTTTAAAATGATAAACAAAATCATAAAATCATAAAAGCACATAAAAATCAAAAAATGCACTTAAAAAAAAAATCAATTAAATCGTTGAAAAATTCAAAAATTTTGAAAAAATTCACAAAAATTAAAAAAACTAAAAAAAATACTAAGGTTTTGAGCTATAGCTTAGACCTGCGGTTGGCATGGAGATCAATTTTTTGATCATTGGGATTTAAATCTCACCATGGCTGACAACTGCGGCTCCCAATTTGCTAATTGGGGACCATGCCTACCAGCCGCGGTTAGGAGGGAAGGCCTTTTTAGGGTCCTTCCTCATCTCGAGACCCCCAAAATATATATATATAATAAAAACAAACACAAAAATAACAAAAAAAATTAATTTTAACCCTCCCCTTAAGCTAACCTAAGCTAAACCTAACTAGGGTGAGGTTCATTACCGACGGTTTAATGAAGTTCTTTTGACCCATTAATTAATGAGGTTAATTTTAAAAACTAGTAAAATAAAAATGGTCAAGGGTTTTGTGTGCTTCTACCTTTGTAGCATTGGCTCCTCCAGGTTGGGCTGCCATCGATGCAGTTGGTGTTGAGGTCGAAGTTCCAGTAGTGCTTCGCATCAGAATTGTCTACTCACCTCTCAGAGCACTCAAGATTTGCAAGCTGTCAAATTGAAAATGACATCAAAAATGATAGGAAATTTTTTAAATATTTCGTATTTTTCACTTGACCGTGGTTGACACCCACGGGTGCATAACTAGGGTTTGCCAACCGCAATTGACATCCACAGATAGCAAATTTTGAAAACCTAGCTGCTTTTGACAAGCACGGCTAGCAAACCATAATAAATGCTAAAAAATCCCACCGTGAGGAGCTAAAAAATGCTAAATTAAAAGTACCCATTTGATCAAAATTGCCAAAAACATTAAAAATAATGAAAAAAATTAGATAAACTAAAAATCCAAATGTGCCTTGTACCTAGTAATTTACCCTATACACTTGGTGATTGCAATGACTTGTGCTCCATGCAATCCGATAGGATGAGTAGATTACCATAAGGACATTTGGGGCAAATTGGTCATCATTGAATTGATATGCTTCATTTCAATTCCTAAGAAGACCAAGACAGCCAGACTACTTCACGGGAATGAAGCAATCATATCACTTCTATGATATTTTAAGTAGATCATTGACCAATATGATTCAACACATGCATAATTGGAATTGCTATCATCTTAATTTCCTAAGAAGGCCATTGAGGCTAGACCGCTCCATGGGATAGAGATGTACAATTACTCTTAACAGTTGTAATCATAGCTTATTAGGCCTAATCAATTATCAAATGCTAAATCTTATTTTATTCAAATTCATTCATAGTGGTCAAGCGACTTGTCACTTCATTTAATTATCCTACCCTCATCGACTCATCGCTTGAGGGGGTAGTCATAATATCATAATCATAATCAAAATCAATAAAAGATCCCTTGATATTATCAACATTGTGTTCATCTTACGAATCATTGCCAACAACTATAATAAGCTTACCCTATGTTGGGACAAAAATCAAATATGATAGTTTAGTTAGTAGCTCTCCTCCTTTCAGATCTATATGGCACGAAAGCCTATAGTAGCCTTGAGCTACTTGATCGCCGTTGGAGCTTGCCAAAGCTTTTTTAATTTAAGCCTTCCATCCATTTGGAAGCAATGATTCTAGGATGTGCATCCTTTTGCTGGACCCTGAGCATCTAATATTGATCAGACTAGTGATCATCATCCAACCTACGACATCATTTTAGGAGGTCTATTTTTGCTCAGCGTTGTTCGATCTCATAATGCATCTCAAAAGGGGTATATGTAGACACCTAAAATGCGTCATGTCGAGGAGACTACTCATATGGGACATGCTAGAAGACCATATGGAAGACCTTGGACAAATACCAAGGTATAGTAGTGGTTCTAACCACTCATTTAGGCAGTTTGGTCTAATCAGTTTTAACCATGGTTGACACCCGTGGTTAGCAATGTTGACCATGCCTGCCAGTCGTGACTAGCAGTCAAAATCATTTGGCCTTCATCCAACCCAAAATTGGTTACAATGACCAATTGGTTGCAGATTGGAGCGGTTTGAGCAAGGAAGGTTCTGGATATTTCCATCCAACTAACTCAACTGCCCAATATTGATCTTGGCTTCCTCATGAAGCTACCCCTAGCCTTTGGCAAGTGCTATAAAATCCCCCTCCAAATTAAGAAATATATCTAGAGATGCATAGGCAAATTTGAGTAGCGAAGCCCTATCGAATTCAACACTCACCTAATTACATTGTAACATTGCTTTCTTACCCCTAATTGAGAGATTAAAATGGCAATTCAAGCCATGGAAGACCTAGGAGGCTAGGAGAGCCAAGAAACTCAATTACACCAATTTCATGCGCAATCTGAGCAATCCAATTACAAAACTAGTCATAGGACATAGAGATGACCCTTGACCATAAATTTGGCAGAGATATTTAGTGATTCAATCCCTGAATTAGAGGGTAAACTTATCTCAAGCTCAGTCATGACTGTTAGCCATGGCTAACAGTGCTCACTGCACCACAGAGCCGCAGTTAGGGTATTATCATTGATTTCCCTGTTTTCTCACCATAGATATTTTCAATGTTATTAGATTAGGTTTAATTCATGGTTATTTGATTTTATAGAGACTTCTAACCGGTAGAATTAGTTTTTTAGTTATCTTGCTTTCAATATTGTAATTATGATACTAATGAATCTTTTTCATGCTTCCATGCTTTCAAATTGGTAATCAGGTAATTGGATAGATGCATATGCTTTTATTTTACATGTTTCATATAATCTTTTCATGTTTTGCATAGGTTTACTAGATTTCTTTCATTTTCTTGATTATATGATAGTAATATCATCTTTTCATACAATTTCCTCAAAAAGCCTCATCAAGAGAGGCATCCTTTATTACTAATGCTTCTTGTTGTTTATTGCACATAGGATCAACAGGGTTTTGACATGCAAGGCAAAAAATACCTCTAATCATGGAGAAGAAGGTCATCTACACCTTAGATCAATTCGTGTCATTTTAAAAGGCATTTGGAATGCACCTACCCTTGAGGGGGATTTGAAACTATTGTAATTGTTGTATCAAATGGGTATCCCTAAGAGGGATGGATTTGTAACTTGACTCGATTTGAAATTAATAAAAGATCTTTGTATTTTGTTTCTTTTCATTCTTGTCAATTTGTGTATGCCTATTTGCATCGTTTTCAGCAATTTCAATATTAGGTGTAAGCCTTTTTGGATGCTACACAAACAAACTTACTAAAACTGCCTAATCCCTCTAGGACAAAATGTGTGTACAATGGATTCATTTACCGAATCATGAACATGGTAATGACTCGAGGCAATCAAGAACCAATGTGTGTGCAAGTGAGTTCATTAACTCATCTTGAGTAAATTGGGTGTGACCTATTATGGATGAGACCAAGAAGTTAGATTTTATGTATGTGTGGTCAGAGGTCTCTTGAAAAGAGACGTATCACCATGCATGAGCATACTCCATTACCAGTCAAGCGTCTATAGCTCTGGTGGAGACTAGCTCCATAGTCCAAGAATTTTGATCTCTCAAGTTTTGGGGATGACTACTTAACCATTTGACTGGAAATGTAGTACGATCCTTACAACCCAATGATCAGTGGTGTGTGATGTGTAAAATATTTAGAGTTTTTAAGGGATTTTTCCCTACTCTTTCTTTTATTTTTAAATTTGTGATAGTGGTGAAAACCACTATTTTTGTGGACTATGTTGCATGATGGGACAAGCGAGGATTACCCTTTTCACTTTGAGGTTCAAACCAAGTATGGTGTTATCCCTCTTTGACACAAGATGTTTTTAAGATGTGAAATTATGTTTGGTTCAAGAATGTTTTTGAGTCAATTTGCCTAAACTCAGAGTTTCGTAAGGAAAAATGTGTAATGTTCATAAAAAAATTATGAATGGATTTATGGTTTGCTTAAAACACTAGGAGTGTATCGAAAAACACCTAGGAATTATGGATATATGGAGGTAAATGACAATTTGACTTTGTGGAATGGTGTGGATGATGTTGTGAAGGTGCCTCTAATTAAGGCAACATGACTTTATTGGACCAATTAATACCTTGAACTGAATAAATGATCCCTAAAATAAAATATGAAATGTGTGAAAATGAGGGTGAATGCAATGTAAGAAATGAGTAATTATGTGTATGAAGTGCAAAATGTAAAATGAGATGTGTGCAATGCAGTGTTGTTAAATGAAATGTGTGCAAATGAAGTGCAATATTTTTTGTGTATTAGCCATGTATATATACATATATAAATCTCATTAAGCATAGAATGCTCTCAAGTGTATAACATTAAGTGGTTCGGGTTCTTCCTCTCCCTCTAGACTGGCAAGCCTATAAGTACCTTTACCCACTTTTTGAGTGATAATGTATGGACCCAACCAATTAGCCATGAATTTATCATGAAGATGCGGTAATGCATTGGTGTTTTGTTGATTCTCTTTAAGGACAAGATCTCCTACTTGGAATTCATGTAGATGAACTTTGGCATTGTAAGCACACTTTAGGCAGTCTTGATAAACTCGTAAATGCTCTAAAGCATTGACTCACCTCTCATCAAGAAGTGTGAGTTGGTCAAGATGTGCTTGTCTAGCAGTGTCATCATCTATGAATTCCTGCAAAGAAATTTGCAAGGAGGGGATCTCAAGCTCAAGAGGCATGATTGCTTCAGCTCCATAGACCAATGAAAATGGTGTTGCCCTAGTAGGCATGCGGATGCTTGTTCGATAAGCCCATAATGCCAAGGGAATTTTAGTATGCCAATCTCTATGATTTTTGTTAACCAGTTTCTTGAGAATAGCAATTAAGGTCTTGTTGGTAGCCTCAGCTTGTCCATTTGCTTGTGGGTAATAAGGAGTCGAGAAACTATGTTGGATGTTATATTTCTCGCAAAGTGCTCGAACATCCTTGTTCTTGAAAGACTTACCATTGTCGAAGATGATTTTTGAGGGAATACCAAAATGAAAAATGATATGATGAAGTATAAACTCCACAATTCTAGGTCCTATCATACTAGTTAAAGGAATTGCCTCAACCCACTTTGTGAAGTATTCAGTGGCTGTGATGATGAATGTATGTTATCCCAAGGAAGGAGGTGAGATTTTTCCAATTAAATCAAGACCCCATTGTGAAAAGGGCCAAAGGCTTTGAATAGGTTGTAATGCTTGTGATGGTACATGAGTTAAATTAGCATGCTCTTGACATTGCTTACAATGTTTGACATAAGTGCAACAGTCTCGTTCCATGGTGGGCCAATAATAACCCATGCATAGAATACACTTTGTGATGGCCATCCCACTAAAATGACCACCACAAGTACCATCATGAGCTTCAGCTATGGCTCTTTGTGCCTCAACAACCTTGAGACATCGAAGGAGGATTCCATCATAACCATATTTATACAACACGTCCCCCAAGAGAACAAAATGAGCTACTTTTTGCTTGAAAGTGCATTTAGCAATTTGAGACATGTCAGATGGGAGTGTTCCAAACTTGAGAAAGGCTACTATTTGGCTTGACCAAGGCTCATATGGATCCAACTGGATAAAGCAAACATCCTTTTCATCCTTAGATTCAGCACGAACAATTGCATATTTAGAGATTGTTGTGATAATTAGAGGTTGTACCTCTCCTAAGGAGTCTTTTGGAATCAATGATCCAAGAGAGGCCATCGCATCTACAAATCTATTAGTCAAACGTGGCAAATTATCGATTTCATACCATTCAAATTTAGAGAGCAATTTCATTGCTACTTCATGATAAAGTTTAATGGTAGGTTCTTTACATTGGTATTCTCCATTGATTTGCTTGACAACAAGTTGAGAATCACCAAATATCCTGATATGCTTTATGCCCATAGCTATAGCTGATTGAAGGCCTAAGATTAAGGCTTCATACTCTATAGTGTTGTTTGTGCATTGGAAGTCAAGTTTGAATGATAAGGGGATAGGTACCCCCTGAGGTGTATGAAACATGACTCCAACACCTTGACCTTTCTTGCACTTAGAACCATCAAAGAATAGTGTGATATCGACATCTTCCTTCGAAATGACATCTTCTTCTTGTTCGGTGATAGTGAATACCGAATCATCTGGGAGCTCAATAATCAAGGGATGATCACTAGGTAGTGGAGCTTCCACAAGTTGATCGGCTATGACCTGACCTTTAATGGATTTTTGGCTAATGAACTCAAGGTCAAATTTAGTAAGAAGCATTATCCATTTAGTGGTGTGGGTGTTATTGTAAGTGTGAGACATCATATAACGTAGAGGATTTTCTCTAGCTATGACATATGTTGTGTGACTAAGCATGTAATGTCTGAGTTTCTTAGTGGTAAAAACCATTGCTAAGCATAATTTTTCTACATAAGTGTATCTGGTTTCATAGCTTACCAATGTTTGACTAATGTAATAGACAACTTGCTCTCAATTTTCTTCATTCTTTTGTGCAAGCATTGTCCCTAATGCAAAGTCCATTGCTGAAACATAAAGATAGAAGGGGACCCCCAGACGAGGAGGAGCTAAGACTAGTGGAGAAGCTAGATATTGCTTAATGTCATCAAAGGCTTTTTGGCACTCATCTATCCAAGAAAATGGCACCCCCTTTTGTAGCAGGTGATTGAATGGCCTGCATTTGTCAGAAATTTGCGCAATGAAATGATGGATCGATTGGATCTTTCCTTGTAAACTACGCAATTCCTTTAAATTTGTTGGGGGAGGCATCTCCATGATAGCCTTGACCTTGTTTGGGTCCACCTCAATGCCTCTTTTGGAGACAATGAACCCTAGTAGTTTTCCAGAGGTAACACCAAAGACACATTTCTTGGGGTTCAACCTTACATTATGCTCTAGAAGTCGATCAAAAACTTTCTCCAATACACCAATGTGCTCTTGTCGAGTTTTGGATTTTTCCAAGAGATCATCCACATAGTCTTTGATAATCTTATGCATATAGTCATGGAAAATGTATGTCATGGCACGTTGATAAGTGGCACCTACATTTTTAAGGCCAAAGGGCATCACCTTGTAACAAAAAGTTCCCCAAGGTGTAGTGAATGTTGTTTTGTGTTGGTCATCAGGATTTATTCAAATTTGGTTGTATCCTAAAAAACCATCCATGAGAGAAAGCATTTCATGGCCAACATAGGTGTCGACAAGAGTATCAATGTTTGGAAGAGGAAAGTCATCCTTAGGACACGCTTTGTTAAGATCTCAAAAATCAGTGCAAACGTGTATCGCCCTGTTAGGCTTACGAATGGGTACCATGTTTGAGAGCCACTCAGGATAATCAATGGGTACAATGAAACCCACATCTAATAGCTTTTGAAGCTCTTCTTTGACCAAGAGGGCAATGGTAGGATGCATCCTTCTAAGTTTTTGTTTGATCGACTTAGCATCAGGATGTAAGGTGAGATTATGGACAACCAACTTAGGGTCAAGACCAGGCATGTCTTTGTAGGACCATGCAAAAATTCCCTTCTTCCTCTTGAGGAGAGAAATTAATTGCTCTTGTTCATATTTGGATAAGCTTTTGCCAAGCTTGATAATTTGGGGATTGTCGACATCTGAACTAAGGTTCACATCGATAGTATCTTCAATAGACATGTGAGAACCTTCCTCAAGTTGATGGGGAGTTGGGATTAGATGAATATCATCTATGATGTCATCAAACTCTTCTGACTTATCCTCATCTACGTCTGCCTAGAAAACCTTGGGATTCAAAGGTGAAGGTGAAGGTGAAGGTGGAGGGGATGGAGGAATGTAGTTGGTTGAAGCCCTTAACAATTCCTCGGATAGGACAAATTTAAAAAAGTATGGTGGTGAGGAAATCTGATCCATATCAATAAGGCTCATGTCAATAGGAATTGGCTTTGCCAAATCATATGGATTATGGAGTGGGGTGAATAAGTCAATAGGATTCATGTTGACTTAAGGGAAAATGGAGGAGGTGAAATGGATGGGATGGATAGAGCCTAAGAACCGATGCTAGGACCTTGGTAAACCTGGACAACAACAAGCAACACAAATAAATGCACTTAACTAAATGCTATATACATGAAATGCAGAAAAAGAAAATATTTTTGTTTGTTTTATGTTTTTCTCTTTTTTTTGCATTATATACATATGTTACAATTTTGGCTGATGAGATGGATTAATGAGATGGAGGTGGTGGTTCACCGGTAGGTTCGGCTCGCTCTTGTGGAAGAAGCAAGCGAAATATGGGCTCATGGATGGGGAACATTTTGAGATAAAACTCATATTGTTCGGTGTGGGGAATGATGGGCTCTGATTCCTCATCAGATTCATCAGAAGCTATCGACATGAGGTCGAATTCTTTGTACATTTCCTCATTAGAGTCATCGGGGTGGAGGGCTTCTTCTTCTAAATTTAGATTAAGCCTTTGGAAGGCTTGTTCAAAAGAAGAGATGGTGGGAAGTGGGTGATAACCTAGACCTGAATGGTCATGCACTTCTTGATATGGGACATCAATAAGCTGAGGCACTCCCTATTCATATCGGCCTAAGCCATGTCTTTGCCAATTATGTCTATGAAAATAGTGGGATGGAAAACCCATCATTTTTTGGATATTGGTAGGTGGTGGTTGTTTGGGTTCTTCTGAGGGAGTAGGATTAGACAAATATTTTGTCCCCCCATACACAAAATTTATGCTATTAGGCACCAAACCCATATTGTATACCACTCCTATAGATAAAGGTGGGTCACATGGGTGACCAAAATCCTTAGTAGTTGAGATATTGAGCGGTGTGATTGTGATGTCTTGGACCACATATTCACCAATACCAAGGTTGGTGAGGTGGACCTCAACTTGGGATGATGAGGATGAAGTGGACATGGGAGGCTCATGGTTGGCTAATGGCTCAGATGATGGGGAAGATGTGGGCATCTCACAGTTTGACAATTTGACTTGTGAAACGTTGGTTGATGGAGATGGATTTGGTTGTGAAGGAATTATTGTGACCAACGAAGGGGATGATGATGTGGATGGCATGGATTGGGTTCGACCACATGTACATGTAGTCAATGATGATGATAATGAAGGTGTAGAAGTGGATGCTTGGTTGGAATTGGTGATGGGAATCTCCTCAGGAATGGGAGCTTTTGATGAAGGATTGGATGGAGTGATTGATGATGTGGTGGATGACGTGAGGAAAAGGTGGGTAGAAGGAAGCATGGATTCATAAGGATTCGAGATGAAGTTGCAATACTTAAATGGCTCAACATCCATTGGTATGCAATGTACTTGCCCTTCGTGTACGTATTTCAGACATTGATGTAATATGGAAGGGACACATCTCATTTCCCTCATCCAAGGTCTTCCAAGGAGTACATTGTACGCCATGGATCCTTCTAAGATGTGGAACAAGGTATGCAACATTTTTACCCCTACTTCGATGGGCAAAACAACAGTGCCAACTGTAGAGTAGAGAGCATCATTAAATGCTTTCAATGTGAAGGTGGATTTGGTTATGTGAGATGGAGGAAGATTGAGATGATGGAGGGCAGATGTGGTGATGATGTTAATGGAGGAGCCGATATCAATTAAGACTCTTTTGAATGGCTTCCTATCAATTTTAGCCATTATATGCAATGGAGGGTCCACCGATTCTGATGAGATTGGTTTAATCTCAAAGTCATAAAACATGATGGAAGGCTCCATGCATGTTTGAATACTCCCTACAAAGTTATTAAAGGCATTGGAATCTTGAGATTGGAGTTCGATGGATTTTAGAATATCCATTAATGCCTCACGATGTTGGGGAGATTGTTGAATTAGGTCATAAATAGATAATTTTGATGAAGCCATTTTTAAACTCATGGTTAACCGGCTACTCAGAGAAATGATTAGCCTTTGGGGGTGGTTGATGGGATGAATTGATGGATTAGAATGGTTGGGAATGTGGATTGGTGGAGAAGGATTTGGGGAAATTTGGATGGGTGGTGATGGAATAGGTTGAGACTCCCTTGCTTGTGAGTTCATGGGTTGTTGAATGGGTTGTTGCCATGCATCTTGTTGATTGTTTTGTCATTGTTGACCTTGGGTTACCACATGAATGGCACCTACAAAACCTTGGTACTGTTGAACATGGTTAACTTGATTGGGAGGGGTCTTGATGTTAGACCCTCCCATTGTGGATTGCACCTCCTCATGATGAGGAAGTGGTGTTTGGAAGATACCAAGATTTTGGTTTTGTTGAGCTAGGGGGTTGTCAAGCTTGATGGCCCCCAATTCAATGAGGTCTTGTACTATATCCTTAAATACATGGTAGTTATTTATGTCATGCCCATTTTATCTATGATAAGGGAAAAATAAATGTTCCCTATAGTTTTTACCATGTCTGGTGGGATCATCTGGTTTGACCTCAGGCAAAGCAAGTCTATTGGTGTCATACAACCTTTGAAATATGGAAGCATAAGATTCAGATAGAGGGGTGTATTGATGATTTTGTCAAATAGATTATCGATGTTGGTGATTCTCCATAGTTGGCACTATGTTTTGCATAGATTGGGTTACTGAGGGCACCGCATGATAGGCAATTTATTGTGGTGGTTGTTGCATTGGTTGTTGTTGAGCCATTATCGATTGGCTCATGACCACTTGATTGATGTGATTGGCTTGATTGGTTGGATTGGCCTGTGTTGATTTGGTTTGGCCAGAATAATTGCTTTTGTATTGGCCCTTGTTTTGCCATTCCTTCTTTCTTGGCTTAAGTATGCCTTCTTGGATTTTTATCTCCTCGATGACACTAGCTTGGGCAAGAGCTTCCTCAAATGAGTGATATGTTTGCAATTGAAGCATCCAAGAAATGGGTTTTAGGCAACTCTTAGTGAATAGCTTAATAAGCTCTTCCATTGGTAGGGTGAATGGCATTTTGGTTATGATGGCCCTCCAACAGTTGCCAAAATCATAGATAGACTCATCATCATGTTGTCTTAAACCATAGATATCGGACAATGAGACTTTATTTCTTACATTAAGGGCAAATCGTTCAAATAATTGGTCAACCAATTGTTCAAAAGTATAAATACTATGATTGGGCAATTGGTTATACCACTCTATGGCATCTCCTCCCAATATCTGAGGAAATGTGTGGAGCATGAGAGCATTATCATTTTGAATTCTGAAGCATGAGTGCACGAATGTGCTCACATGCTCTTTAGGGTCCTCAGTCCCTTTGAACTTGTCAAACCTTGGTACCGTGAAGTCTGTCGAATATGGCGGTGATGGTACCAAAGGGTGAATTGGTTGATTGATTAATTGATGTAAGGTTGGCTTCTGGTTATTGTAACCAGGAGTATGTTGTATCAAATTATCAATATGTTGTTGCATAGCCTTGATTCTAGGGTCTTCCCCAAGAATGTGAAAGCCCTGAATCACTTGATGATTCTGTGAAGGGGTGGAAAGATGTTGTGGAGTGACAAGATGATGATGGATAGGTGGAGTGGATTGGAATTGATGATGATGAGATTGATTGAGAAATGATGGTGATTGTTGAAAAGGGGATAATGCATGAGGATTGTGGCTGGGTTGGCCTATGGGAATGGAATGGGTATGGGTGGATGGAGGTGTTGGAATGGAAACCACAGAATATTGTGGTACCCAAGATGGACTTTGTGTGATGAAGGTGGGTTGAGTGGAAATTGGCTGAGGCCTAGGGTTCACTTGAACTTGTTGTTGAGTTGTCTACCACTTCTTAAGCAATTTGTTCAAATGTTCCCATGCTTCATTAATTTCCATATCATCATTGGAAGGCATGGATGAATATGGAATAGATGATGTGGATGGGGGACAAGTGGCAATGGGAATTGCAACTTGATTGGATGAAATGGGCACTTGTGAAGCAACATTGACTTGTGCTTCATACAAGGGGTTGGTATAGGTGGATACATATGAAGTGCTAGGAGCACATGATGGTTGGGGAATGGAGACATGGGATGAAGGTGCAACTGATGCCTCAAAAAGAGGGTTAGTGTACACCTGGGTGAAGTTGGATGGCTGGGAAGGAATAAGTTCCTACTGTAAAGAAGGATCTTGATCCGGGACATTATGGAGGGGTTGTAAGACATAATTAGCCGATTTGTAGAAAGCCTCTACTTGGGCCATGTCTATGTGGGTAATATTGTGGTCAATTGTGGGTGAAGATGATTCAGTTTGTGGAAGAGATGTGGAGGTGTATCTATGTGAGACATCAGTAGCCTGCATAGTGTGTGATGGACCCAGTAGATAAATCTGTGCAATCTGTCTAAACCACACTGATGGGATTTACCACAAAAGTGGTAGGAAATGAAGATGAACAGTCCATAGATGTATTGTTTTGGTTTAAAGCTTTTTTTTATTTCTTGTTAAGACCATAAGCTACTAAACCAAATGTAAAATGTGTTGTAAAGGAAATGCAAAAATGGAAATTCACAAAAATCAAATGAAGACAATCAATGCTATGTTTATAAAACAATTGTGTCTTACCTCATTCATTAATTATCTCCTTTTAATGTTTTTTCATTTTTTTTATTTTGATTTTGTGTGTTTGAATGCACTAATATGAAATTAAAATGGGTGAATACTATGGCTAGGAATGGGCAATGAGATTCTTACTGGTGATGAAATCCAGCAAGTTTTCTCGGGGGTAACCTATGGTGTCTAGGGGTAGATATTGGTGGATGGAGATGAAACCCACCATCACCAGATCTCAAGCAATGATTGGTGATGAAATCCAACCATTACTATTAAAAGTGCCACGTGCAGTGTGTGATTCCTTTTTAAAAGTTTTCAGTTTTCTATTGTGCTCATACAATGTCAAAAAATGATTGCTTTCATCAATCTAAATCAGAATCCAACATCAAAATACCAATTTTCCCAAAGGAAGTAGAGTACACCACTTAAGACCGCTCTCTAAACAGAGGAGGGTTCATCTACTCCTCCACCTTGAATCACCAAATGCGGGGGTACTTTTGGTATTTTAAATGTTGTTCCTACTTAGATTAATAAAAAAAGAAATTTCTAACCCTAGGATGCACACTACTTTATGCTTTTAATATTTCATATGCAGACAAAATATGCAGCACACCAGAAAGCATGAATTCTTTTTAAATGGAAATGTGTTATGTGTAAATGCAACTATATGCAACAACTACTTTGATGCCTAAATGCACACTAGAATGATTGTTTCTAACATATATATTATTATGTTCTTTTTAATCCAATATCTAAAAGAAAACAGAGAAACGTAAAATGTAAAAATGCATAAAACAGAGATTAGGGTTTCAAGGAGATAATTAATGGATGAGGTAAGACACAATTGTTAAACATAGCATTGATTGTGTTCACTTGATATTTGTGAATTTCCATTTTTACATTTTATTTACATCACATTTTACATTTGGTTTAGTAGCCTATGGTCTTGACAAGAAATCAGAAAAAAGCTATAAACCAAAACAATATATCTATGGACTATTCATCCTCATTTCCAGCCACTTTTGTGTTAAATCCCATAAGTGTGGTTCAAACAGATTACACAGATTTTTCTATAGGCCCATCACACACTGTGAAGGCTAATGATGTCTCGCATAGATACACCTCCACATCTCTTCCGTAAATCAAATCATCTTCACCCATAATTGACCATAATATTACCCACATATACATGGCCAAATTAGAGTCTTTATACAAATAAGATAATCATGTCTCCATTCCTCAACCATCATGTAATCTTAGTACTTCATATGTACCCACCTATACCAGCCCCTTGTATGAAGCACAAGTCAATGCTACTTCACAAGTACCTATTTCATCCAATCAAGTTGCAATTCCCATTGCCACTTATCCCCCATCCACATCATCTATCCCATATTCATCCATGATTTCCAATGATGATATATAAATTAATGAAGCATGGGAACATTTGAACAAATTGCTTAAGAAGTGACAGAATGTTCAACAACAAGTTCAATTGAACCCTAGGCCTCAACCAATTTCCACTCAACTCACCTTCATCACACAAATTCCATATTGGGTACAATAATCTTCTATGGTTTCCATTCCAACACCTCCATCCATCCATACCCATTCTATTCCCATAGGCCAACCCATCTACAGTCCTCATGCATTATCCCATTTTCAATAGTCACCATTATTTCTCAATAAATCTCATTATCATCAATTCCAATCCATTGCACCTATTTATCATCATCTTGCCACTCCACAACATCTTTCCACCTCTTCATCGAATCATCAAGTACTTCAGGGCTTTCACATTCCTGGGAAGACCCTAGAATCAAGGCTATACAATAATAGATTGATAATTTGATACAACTAACTCCTGGTTACAATAACCAAAAGCTAACCTTACGTTAATTAATCAATCAACTGATTCACCCTTTGGTACCATCACCGCCATACCCGAAATAATTCATGATACCAAGGTTTGACAAGTTCAAAGGGCCTAAGGATCCTAAAGAGCACGTAAGCACATTCATGCACTCATGATTTACAATTCAAAATGATAATGCTCTCATGATTCGCACATTTCCTCAGACATTAGGAGGAGATGTCATAGAATGTTATAACCAATTTCCCAATCATAGTATTTATACTTTAGAACAATTGGTTGACCAATTCTTTGAATGATTTATCCTTAATGTAAGAAATAAAGTCTCATTTTCTAATATATATGGTTTAAAACAACATGATGATGATTCTATCTATGATTTTTGCAACCATTGGAGGGAAATCATAACCAAAATGTCATTCACTCTACCAATGGAAGAACTTATTAAGATATTCATTGAGAGCTACCTCAAACCCATTTCTTGGATGCTTCAATTGCAGACATTTCACTCATTTGAAGAATTTCTTGCCCAAGCTAGTGTCATCGAAGAGATACAAATACAAGAGGGCATACTTAAACCAAGGAAGAAGGAATGGCAAAATAAGGGCCAATACAAAAGCAATTATTCTGACCAAACCAAATCAACATAGGCCAATCTAACCAATCAAGCTAATCACATCAATCAAGTGGTCATTAGCTAGTCAGTAATGGCTCAACAACAACCAATAAAACAACCACAGTAAACAATTATCTATCATGTGGTTCCCGCAGTAACCCAATCTATGCAAAACATAGTGCCAACTATGGATAATCACCAACATTGATAATCTATTTGACAAAATCGTCAATACACCCCTCTAGCTGAATCTTATGTTTCCATATTTCGAAGGTTGTATGACACCAATAGACTTGCTTTACCTGAGGTCAAACCAGATGATCCCACCATATGTGGTAAAAACTATAGGGAACATTTATTTTGCCCTTATCATAGATAAATGTGCATGACATAAATAAATGTCATGTATTTAAAGATATAGTACAAGGCCTCGTTGACTTGGGGGCCATCAAGCTTGACAACTCCTTAGCTCAACAAAACCAAAATCTTGGTATCTTCCAAACACCACTTCCTCATAATTAGGAGGTGTAATCCACAATGGAAGGGTCTAACATCAAGACCCCTCCCAATCAAGTTAACCATGTTCAACAGTACCAAGGTTTTGTAGGTGCCATTCATGTGGTGACTCGAGGTCAACAATGATAAAACAATCAATAAGATACATGGTAACAACTCATTCAATAGCCCATGAAATCACAAGAAAGGGAATCTCAACCTATCCCATCACCACCCTTCCAAATTTCTCCAACTCCTCCACCAATCCACATTCCCAATCATTCTAATCCATCAAGTCATCACATCAACCACCCTCAAAGGCCAATCATTTCTCTGAGTAGTTGGTTAACCACGAGTTTAAAAATGGCTTCATAAATTTTTTTTATTTATGACCTAATTAAACAATCTTCTCAACATCATGAGACATTAATGGATATTCTAAAATCCATCGAACTCCAATATCAAGATTCCAATGCCTTTAATAACTTTGTAGGGAGTATTCAAACATGCATGGAGCCTTCTATCATGTTTTATGACTTTGAGATTAAACCAATATCATTAGAATATGTGGACCCTCCATTGCATATAATGGCTAAAATTGATAGGAATCCATTCAAAAGAGTCTTAATTGATATTGGCTCCTCCATTAATATCATCACCACATTTGCCCTCTATCATCTCAATCTTTCTCCATCTCACATAACCAAATCCACCTTCACATTGAAAGAATTTAACGTTGCTCTCTGCTCTATAGTTGGCACTATTGTTTTACCCATCAAATTAGCAGTCAAAACATTGCATACCTTGTTCCACATCTTAAAAGGATCCATGGCATACAATGTATTCCTTGGAAGATCTTTGATGAGGAAAATGAGATGTGTCCCTTCCATATTACATCATTGTTTGAAATACGTACACGAAGGGCAAGTACATTTCATACCAGTGGATGTTGAATCATCTCAGTATTGCATCTTCATATCAAATCCTTATGAATCCATGCTTCCTTCTACCCACCTTTTCCTCACATCATCCACCACATCATCAATCACTCCATCCAATCCTTCATCAAAAGCTTCCATTCCTGAGGAGCTTCCCATTACCAATTCCAACCAAGCATTCACTTCTACATCTTCATCATCATCATCATTGACTACATGTACATGTGGTCGAACCCAATCTATGCCATCCACATCATCATCCCCTTCATTGGTCATAATAATTCCTTCACAACCAAATCCACCTTCATCAGCCAACGTTTCACAAGTCAATTTGTCAAACTATGAGATGCCCACATCTTCCTCATCATTTGAGCCATTAGCCAACCATGAGCTTCCCATGTCCACTTCATCCTCATCATCCCAAGTTGAGGTCCACCTCATAAAACCTAGTATTTTTGAATATGTGGTCCAATACATCACAATCACACTGCTCAATATCTCAACTACCAAGGATTTCGGTCACCCATGTGATCCACCTTTATCTATAGGAGCAATATACAATATGTGTTCGGTGCCTAATAGCATAAATTTTGTGTATGGGAGGACAAAATATTTGTCTAATCCTACTCCCCTAGAAGAACCCAAACAACCACCACCTGCCAAAATCCAATAAATGACAAGTTTTCCATCCTGTTATTTTCATAGACATAATTGGCAAAGACATGGCTTAGGTCGATATGAATAGGGAGTTCCTCAACCTATTGATGTCCCATATCAAGAAGTGTACGACCGTTTAGGTCTGGGTTATCACCTACTTCCCACCATATCTTCTTTTGAACAAGCCTTCCAAAGGCTTAATCTGAATTCAAAAGAAGCCCTCCACCCCGATGACTCTGATGAGAAAATATACAAAGAATTCAACCTCATGTCGATAGCTTCTGATGAATCTGATGAGGAATCAAAACCCATAATTTTTGACATTGAACAAGATGAGTTTTATCTTAGAATGTTCCCCATCCATGAGCCCATATTTAGCTTTATTCTTCCACAAGAGCGAGTTGAACCTACTGATTAACCACCACCTCCATCTCATTAATCCCTCTCATCAGCAAAAATTGTAACATATGTATATAATGCAAAATATATATATATATAAAACAAACAAAAATATTTTATTTTTCTACATTTTATGTATATAGCATTTTATCCAGGTCTACCAAGGTCCTATCATCGGTTCTTAGATTCTATCCATCCCATCCATTTCACCTCCTCTATTTTCCCTTAAGTCAATATGAATCCTGCTGACTTATTCACCCCACTCTGTAATTCATACAATTTTGCAAAGCCAATTCCTATTGACATGAGCCTTATTGATATGGACAAAATTTCCTCACTACCATTATTTTTTGAGTTTGTCCTATTCAATAAACCATTAAGGGCTTCAGCCATCTACATTCCTCCATCCCCTCCACCTTCACCTTCGAATCCCAAGTTTTTCTAGGAAGACGTAGATGAGGATAAGTTAGAAGAGTTTGATGACATCTTATATGGCATTCATCTAATCCCAACTCCCCATCAACTTGAGTAAGGATCTCATATGTCTATTGAATACTGTAGACACCAAAATCCAACGCCTTCAAAGTCACATTTATCACCCCACCACCAAGTTTTGCATAATTAATTTTTTGCGTAAGTTCTAACTTAGGAATATAAAATCCTACACATTATCCTATTTTTCAAATTGATTAAATCTAAAAAATCACCCTAGGATACCCTACTTGCCCATTGGACATGTGTCCTGGACACTTCAACCAGCTTCTTTGCCACATCTCACCCACTCTTGTCCCCCTTGTCTTTGCACATGGGACAAATTCCCAACACCCATGCCACATCTCATCCATTTTGTCTCCCTTGTCCCTTCACATAGGATAGAATCCCACATTTCACTCCACCTGCAGCCACATCACCCCAGTTAAGTGAGGCACACTAAATGACTCACTATAACTGCCCCTTCCACCTGGCAGTCCAGATTTACCACTTGGAAATTTGGGCTTGCCACCTCCCATTTCCCTCTAAAACCCCAAGAGGCCTATAAAGACACCATGTTTCCACCAAGAAAAGGGAGCTGAATTTGCATATTGATAGGCTATCGAAATCGATCTAGACCCAGCGAGATATTGCGAGTGTGAGCTTTATTCCGTACCATTTGTTTGAATCCCAAGGAAATATGTTCTTCAGCCTAAATTGCCCATTCGTGGTTTCACAGTCAAAAATACGTGTCTGCGGTTTCACAGTCGTAGGTCCACGATTTCCAGTCCACAACCATGCTTCCACGGTTCCACAGTCCTGAGATTCGAACACAGTTTATCAATGGAGATTAGTAATTTTTGTGTTAGCAAGGCATTATTTGTTAATTATTTTTGTCATCTATTTAATATAATTATTTTCTTAGGGTTTTATGCATAGCATTGATATTATTGCTCAAATATACAGGTGCTACTAATCCATTTTCTGGTTTGAATGTGTGTAGGTGACAGGTACCTTGGATAAGTTGTTGTAGCTAGAGTGGTCCCTTGCTGGATACCAAAGCCCACTCACCTTGGAATGCAGCTGGAAGAACGAAGAGCACGAGCCCCTGAAGATTTGGGAAACCCCCATGCTACCAAATCATCATTCATTTGTATCAATACAAAGAGATAGAATTGTAACATTGTCCCAAACACATTTGGGGCAATCCAAGATCCGTTTGTAACAATTGTATCAAAATCAAATAAAGAAAACAATTTTGGTAATTCTCATTTCTCTATGTTACATTTATTTTATTGCTTAGTTCTTTTGGTTATAGAAATGGCAATCATGGTGGGACAATAAGAGTCCACATTCACTTACCCACAGCAGCCCAAACAAGTCTTCACAAATCCTCTCTTTGATTTTATTTTTGTAGCACTTGCTAACCAACCATCATCATCCAATCAACCACCTTTCACATTGCCTCAATAAATAGTCATTTCCACTAATCCCTTGTATGAAATAATTCATGTTGTTTCATAAGCCCCAGTATCCACTCCACCCACTACCCTCATAGGTTCTACATATCATACCATACCACATTCAGTGGTAATACCCTTTGCTACTTACCCCCCCTCAATTCCACTACCATGGTTGCCTCGTAACCAACCCAGCCTACCACATCACACATGGTGGTCCCTACTTCAAATGTAATTGCTATGCAGCTGCCTTTCTTATAGTTGTAGCAAATTATTTTAGATAACACTAACCATAGCATAAATCCTGACCCCAACCAACATTTTCAAGGGATTGAACATAATTTTCCACCTACATCTCACCAAACTAATGCCTTTATCCAAGATCCATATTGGGTGATGCACCCTTCATCTACCATCATGATTCATAATCAACCAACACGTCCATATGCTAATATAGTGGGTCAGCATACCATTATACCTCCGTCACCCCATTTGTCTCATAACATCCATCAACATCCTTACCATAACACATTTCAGCCAACCATACCTTATCACTCGTAGTCTGCATACAATTCACCCCATTACCAGTAACATCAAGTACATTCGAGTGTTAGTCCTATGGATGATCTTAGATACCAGTTCTTATAGAGTCAGATTGATAGTCTTTCCATGCAAACTCCAAGTTTGCAATACCAAAATCCAACTTTAAGGTAACTACTCAATCATCCTATTCATGCTTTGGTGCTTGAGCCACCATATCCAATAGATTTTTAGATACCCGAGCTTGAGTTTAAGGGAGAAGAAGGCCCCCATGAACATGTAACTAGATTTGTAAATGCATGCTTAAAAATCAAGAGCAATGATGCACTCATGTTACACACATTTCCTCAAACATTAGGGGTAGAAGCCCAATACTAGTACAACCACATGCCACATCAAAGTGTTTTTACCTTTGAACAACTAGCGGACCAGTTCTTGGAAAGATTTGCCCTAAATGTTAGAAAGCAAACCACATTGACTTATTTGATTTATCTAAAACAATATGATGATGAATCGGTCTATGACTTTGGCAATCGATGGAGGGAAATCATGATCAAGCTACCATTTTCCTTTCTTATGTCAGAGATAATATGAATATTCATGAAGATTTGTGTTAGACCCATATCTTTGTTACTACAGCTACAGTAGTATAGAACATTCGATGAGGCACTCACCCAAGCAAAGCTAATAGAAGAGATCAAAATTCAAGAAGGCGAGATAAATCCTAAAAAGAAAGAGTGGCACAATAAGAATCAAAAGGGGAATAACCATAGTCAGTCTAAGACTGTGCAAGTTAATCAGATAGTCTGGGGCCAACCATAGCCAAATCAACCATCCCAAACACAAATCCAACAATCCCAACAACAAAAACAACAACCACAACAATCGAATTATCAAGCGGTTCCACCCCCACGACAGGCACAAAATCAGACACAACATGTAGAAAGGTAACAACGTCATTTTAAGCCAAAAATAAATTACACACTAGTACAAGAGCCATATTCATTAGTTTTTCAAAAGTTGTATGTAGAAAAGCTCTTTACATTGCCAGAGATGAAACCTGAGGATCCTAACAAACCAAAGACAAAAGGTTATAAAGAACACCTATTTTGTATCTATCATAGACAAAGAGGACATGACATCGAAGGTTATCATGGTTTCAAAGGTATTGTGCAAGATTTATTGGAAGCGGGTACAATCAAATTCGACAACCCATTAGCCCAAAATAACCAAAACCTCAACATCTATCAGACACCTTTGCCACATTGTGAGGCAAATCAATAACCAATGGGAGCATCAACTTCTACAGCTCCTCCCAATCAGGTTAATTATGTGTCTCAACTGCCACAAGATTTTGTAGGAGCTATTAGTATAGTTACCCATGGACAGAGGTAAAATAACCATGCAACTCAGGCTCTAGCAACACAACCCACAAATATGCCCATACAAATTGTACAAAACATTCCACCACCACCTTTGCACAATCACCCAATTGTCACCTTAAATAGCCGATTAACACAAAGTTTAAAAATGGGTTCAGCAAAGTTATCAATTTATGATCTAATACAAAAATTAGCACCCCATAGGGAAGCATTGATGGAAATCTTAAAGTCTATCCAAGTACAGTTAGAATACCCCAATGCATTCAATTCCTTTGTGGGGAGTGTGCAAAAGTGTATGGAATCCTCGATAGCATTTTATGACTTCGAGGAAAAGCAAATTTTAGTAGATTCACCCGATCCACCATTGCACATAGTATCTCACATTGACAGGAAGCCATTCAAGAGAGTTCTCATTGATACAGGTTCCTCCATCAACCTCATCACCACACCTACAATGAAAAACTCAACATCCCATTATCACACGTCACAACATCCACCTTCACCCTTAGGGCTTTTAATGATGCTTTATGCTCAACTGTAGGAAATTTTGTTCTTCTTGTCACCATGGGGTGAAAATAATACATGTTCTCTTCCACATCTTGGAAGGAGAAATGCAATATAATATACTTCTTGGACACCCTTGTATTATGGAAATAAAATGTGTACCTTCAATATTGCATCAATGCTTAAAGTATGTACATGAAGGCAAATTACATTGTTTACCAGCTGACACAGAACCTTTCAAGTATTGCAACTTAATTTCAAACTTGTATGAGCCCTTGCTTCCATCAACACACCTAACTATCTAGACACTCACCATCAAGAACATTCCATCTAGAAGCGTCTCACCAAAAACCCCCATCCAAGAAGAGTTACCCATAGTTGACCCAGATTTTGCATTAAAAAGTATCATCTCAATTCAACCTTCAAACACTACATATCATTTTCCAATCACACTTGATCATCCTTCCAACCAACTGCCAACTACATCCACCACACTACTAGATTCACAAAAGCCATTCATATTCATAGCACAACCCACTCCATCCATTAGCAAGCCACAAACTTCACAGCTCATAGTCTAGAAAATAGGACCACCTATCAGATACAATCCACCACTGCCATTAGAGCCGCAAGCTAGCTCATAAGAACCCTCTTCATCCACCAAGCCATTAGCCTCCCAACCTTCTCGAGTTGCAGTACATCTCGCTAGTCTAGGTATTGGTGAGCATATTATTGAAAGCGTCATAGTTACACCACCTATTGAGTCATCTAGAGATTACGGTCATCCTCACAACCTACCTTTAGCCATAAGTGAGATATACAGGATGGGTTCTCAATCAAATGCAATAAATTTCATATATGGGGGGTAGATTCTTCATCTGATCCATCTCCTCCGGATGAGGACCCTTTACAAGAGTTTAATGAAGACATTGATTATTTATCTAACCCAAAATTCCTAATGAGATACTTTCAAAGGGTTGATTGTCAAGGATATGGACTTGGACGACATGAGCAAGGTCCTCACCACATTGTTGAGCCATAATGTAGATAGCCAAGTGACCGCTCCGGTCTAGGCTACAGACCTTCCATCGCAAGCTCTTCTCTTAATCATGCCTTCTAAGAACTTGACATTGAGTGTGAGGAAGAAGAAGAAGGAAGCGACCAAGAGGATGAACCTAATGACAAGGATGATGATATAGATGGTGAATACCTAATCAACAATTTTTACCCTCATGAAATTGTAGCTTTCTCAGAGCAACCCTTACAGTAAGAACCAGAATACGAAGATTCAATAGAGATGGCCTACCTTAGGCCATATTACACATCACTCGTTCAAAACCTCATACTAATGCTAATGGCTTCTGGATAAGCGATGATGACTATGAGGATGAAACTAAAATGGCATACTTTAATCATATGCACCGAATGCAAGAAAATATCGAAGGATTCCAAAGAGTGGAGGAAAATCTAGAATAATATCCTCAAGAAGAGGAAATGTATGCAGAATCTATTCGAAGAGATGACTGGTACCAAAAGAAGTTCCCAATAGACCCCACTCTCTTTCGACTAAGCAAAGAGTGTGAGAGTCCTGAACCAGAACCTCCTCCATCACATTGGCATCACATGTAGTACCGCCAATCACACACATTAGGTCAATTGCAACCTAGAGAGAATGAGTCATCACCTCTCGAATCGTAGCCACCCCATTTCCATCAAGTCAACATGATTTATGTTGCTTTGATCACCCCACTCCGTAATCCATATGACAAGGTAAAGTTGATCCATATTGAAACTAGCCTTATTGCCATGGATAGGATCTCATCCCCACCATCCATTACTGGATTTATCCTATATAAAGAGTTATTGTGTGCTTCAAACGTGTATATTCCACAACAATATTCATCATCAAATAACTCAGTTTTTCAAACTAAAATAGAAGGGGAAGCCCCCGAGACATTTGAGAATGTGGTTGATGATATCCACCTCATCCCAACTCCACATCAACTGGAGGAAGGTTCTCACATGCTAATTGAAGAATCTATAAACATGAACCTTAGTCAAGACACGGACAATCCCCAAATTGTCAAAATCATAAAATATTTGTCCACAGAAGAAAAATAATGCATAATCAGCATGCTAATGAGAAAGAAATAAGTGTCTATATGGTCATATAAAGACATGCCTGGTTTAGACCCAAACTTGGTAGTCCACAACCTTACACTGGCACCCAATGCAAAGCCTTTCAAGCAAAAGCTTAGGAAAGTCCACCCAACAATTGCATTAATTGTAAAAGATCTAGAAAATTTATTGGATGTATACTTCATAGTACCAATTGACTACCCATAATGGCTCTCAAATATGATACCCGTTCACAAACCAAACAGATGGATACATGTGTGCACTGATTTTTGATACTTAAACAAAGCGTGTCCCAAGGATGATTTTCCTTTGCCTAACATCGATCAACTAGTAGAATCCTACGCTGGACATGAAATGCTTTCCTTAATGGATGGTTTCTCAGGATATAACCAAATTCGAATTAATCTTGGAGATCAACACAAAATAGCATTTACAACACCCTAGGGCACATTCTACTATAGAGTGATGCCTTTTAGACTTAAGAATGTAGGAGCTACATATCAGCGTGCTATGATGTACATATTTCATGACTATACACATAAGATCATTGAAGATTATGTAGATGACCTGATTGCTAAATCAAAGACGCATCTTGAGCACATTGAAGTCCTGGAAAAAGTGTTTGATCGATAGCTAGAACACAAAGTAAGGTTAAATCCTAAGAAGTGTGTATTTGGTGTCACATTAGGAAAGCTTCTAGGATTCATTGTCTCCAAGCGAGGCATTGAAATGGACCCAGGTAAGGTAAAAGATATAATAGATATACCACCTCCCAAGAACTTGAAAGAGTTGTGTAGCTTACAAGGAAATATCCAATCTATCCAATGATTCATTACACAACTCTCAGATAAATGTAGGCCCTTCAATCGCTTGCTACAAAAGGGGGTGACATTCTCTTGGACATCTGAATGTCAAGAGGTATTTGATGATATAAAGAAGTTTTGGCTTCACCACCAGTTCTTACACTGCCCCGAACAGGAGTCCCTTTTTACCTATACATTTTTGCAATAGATTTTGCACTAGGGACAATGCTGGCACAAAATAATGAAAAACATAAGGAGCAGGCAATTTACTACATTAGTCAAACATTGGTAAGTTACGAAACAAGATATGCTTATGTCGAAAAGTTGTGCTTAGTAGTGTTTTTTGCCACTAAGAAACTTAGACATTATATGCTAAGCAACACTACTTATTTCATTACTAGAGAAAACCCTCTACGATACATGATGACTCGCACTTACAATAACACCCGTACAACCAAATGGATAATGCTTTCAATAGAATTCAATCTTGAATTCGTAACTCAAAAATCCATAAAAGGGCAAGTGATAGTTGATCAACTAGCTGAAGCCCCTTTACATAATGATAAGCCACTAATCATTGAGCTTCCAAATGATTCAATATTCTTTGTCACATAACAGGAAGAGTTAGTTCCCCCTGAGGATGAAGCAAACATGACAATGTTCTTTAATGGATCTAAGTACAAAAAAGGACAAGGAGCGGGAGTCATGTTTTATACACCTGAAGGAATACCAATTCCTTTATCATTCAAACTTGACTTCACATGCACCAACAATAATGCAAAATATGAAGCCTTAATATTGGGTCTTCAATCAGCTATAGCAATGGGCATAAAAAGACTAAGCATTTTTGGTGATTCTCAACTAGTTTTTTACCAAGTAAAAGGAGAATATCAATGTAAAGAACCAATTTTAAAGCAATATCATGAAGTAGCAACAAAGTTGCTAGAAAATTTTGACTAGTATGAAATTAGTAACTGTAGCACCCTAAAATTGGCACGGTTAAAACCTTAGTAAAAAGATAAAAGATAAAAATTTGAATTTCAACCCCAAAATTGCCCGTTAAACCGCCTGTTACCCGCTTTCCCCATTTTTTGCACCATTTTTAGGATTTGTTTTGACCGTTGGACGATATCATCGTAGATTAGACGAAATCGTCCTCGATCTGACGAATTCGTCTGGAACAGAACGTCCAGACGATTTCGTCCCAAAACCAAATTTTCATAATTAGCTTCTGTTTCAATAGCCTCTCCAACTTGGGCAGAAATGCGTCTACGCAGTTGGAGATTTCCCTGTTGGAGATCTCCCAGATTGGGATGATCCCCAACCTCCTAACCTCTTCCTAATCCTATATAAACTAGGATTTTTCTAGTTTATCCCCATGAACCCCCTAAACCCCTTAGCTGATGGATTTCCTTGTAGATTTAGTTCCTTATTCCCTCGCACTACTGTCTGTATTCTGTATTTTGCATTTTCTTGTAGGAACTCTACTATTTTTCAATCGAAGCTAGCTCGGATCGTCGTGGACGATCTCGGACGATTACGGATGATTTTGTCGAGGAGCGCAGATGATCTCGTACGATTGGAGGTGATCCTGACTGTAGTCCAGATTGGGGGCAATCAGAACCTAGAGTTTGCATTTCCTTAGCTTTCTTGCATTTTTCTATTGTATTTCTGCACTCTTTTAAATTATTATGTTTATGCATCTTGGAGTTCACCTCATTTAGCATAACCGCATGATAAAGTTAAAATCAATCATTAAATCTATTGCATTTTCTTATTTGTTATTGGAATCTATTATTTAGGCATGTTTGTTGTTATTTCTACCATTCTCCTTTGCTTTTGCACTTGCATATTTGGTATTTTGTACTTGTTTTTGTGATTGCAGGTTTTCGATGAATTTGTCTGATGAATTCATCAGATTTTAGATGATTCTGTCTGATTTCAGATGACCTTCTATGATTTGGGATGATCCTATGAAATATCAGATGATTACGTACGAATTGAGGTGATCTGAACTGCTACAAGACTCAGAATCTTCATCAGACATCCGAAATCAGGTATGATACATTCTAGCTAGCATATTCTCTATTATTAGCATTCATTCCTATTTTTTGTATTCATTTAAATCAGCATTGGCATATAGAATAGTTTAGATTCATCTTGGCCAAACCTAGGAGTTGAATGATCGAGTATAAAAATGAACACATCAAACTCACTGTCAACCTAGGCGTGGAAACTGCCATTCAAAATTTTCCTGGTGAACCCACCATCCATCAAAAATTCACCCTTATACCCCTCCCCCGAGAGGCGGGACCTTCAAAGGGCCTCTCAGTCCGAGGTATTGTCCCATCCTTTTCACATCCCCCTTCCGGGCATGGATCCTATAGCCTGAAGGTAAGGATGCGAAAAATTTGGAGCGATACATTTTGGTGAACCCGACGTGAAAACTAAAAACCTTTTGAAAACAAAAAATATATAAATATATATGTATACAAAAAAAAAATATAACAAAATCATCATTTCAAGTTTGTATGTTTTAGATTCAATTCTAAATAGTAGATATTAAATATTACTTTTAGAAGTACTAAAGAAACCATGAGTTTTTACTCAAATCCATATGAGCCCATCAGTAATGTTGGAAGAATTCAGCCAAATACATTTGTTGATTATGACCAACCTCATCCCTATTCAACATCACCTCCATCACACTTTTCTCATTTTTCATCCTTAACCCAACAGGACAATCCCTTTTCCAATCCTCTTCATAATGATATTATCTATTCTCCCATATATCCATATTATGTCTATCAATCCACATATAATCCTCCTCCACCCTTTCAATATTCTTCTTTCAATACAACACATCCATTTCAACAAGAAAATACTTATTCTTCCAATCCTACCATGCACTCACATCATACTTCACAATCTTCCTATCATCATTCTACCCATAACAAAGAAAAGAGAGGTAAGAAACCATTAGGTCCTTTTATGACTGAACTCCTAAGGCACATATCAAAAACCTCTCGAAAACCTTCATCACGTACATTTACAAAGCTCAATCAACCAATGGATATAATTCTCAAGCATTTACTTGATACAAATAGGATTGAACTGCCTTCCATAAGACAACTTGATACCACAGCAGATTGGTTTAAAACTGAGCTACATTGTGAATATCATAGAGTAGATGGACATATGACACAAAATTGTAAAGATTTAAGATGTGCAATTCAAGATTTGATTGATAAGGGTCTTTTTAATATAAAGGAATTACAATCTACAACTGATTATAAATCTCCATTAAACTATCAAACTCCTACACAACAAATACCAATAATCAATCAAGACATGGGGATCTCCCAAGAACCCCTATTCAATTATCAACAATAGGAAACCAATCAAATATTGCATGTTAATGTGTCCCATCATGATGATATTACTAATATTGTAATAGAAACTACAAATGAGCAACCTCAAGTTCAATCAACTCAATCCGATATTCAAGATATGGGTTCCTCATTTGACCAACCTTCAAAACTATCTTTGGCTCTAGAGAATGATCCAAAATGGAATGTAAGCATAGAAAGCTCATCTTTAGAATCAAAATCTCAATCTGAAATCCACTTTGATAGCCAACAACAAGTGATTAATCCTCAAGCAAAGATATCCCTTTTAGAAGTATTACAAAGTTCTCATAAGGAAACTTTGTTCAAGATACCTAGCCAACAATTTGTTCCTCATCATATTTTCTCTAAGAACATAATTAATGGTGTAAACCCTCTTGAGGTTAACCATATTTCATTCTATGATGAGGAGATTCCTTCCTCTACTCCACAAGAAGACTACTATCTTTACATTACAGGATCTAGTAAAGAAACACCTGTTAAAACTATCATGGTAGATAATGGCTCCTCTCTTAATTTATGCACTTATCAATTATTCCAAAAACTCAAATCAAAGGAAGAAGATCTTAATGAATCAAATGTTATTATAAAATATTTTAACAATGAAATTCAAGAAGCTCAAGGTACTATAATTCTTCCCCTCAATATTGGATCCAAGATCCTGGATACTTTGTTTTATGTAGCATATTGCCCTTCACCTTACAACCTACTTCTTAGAAGTCCTTGGATTCATACGATGAGGGTTGTCCCTTCCACTCTTCACCAATGTTTGAAGTTTGAAATTGCAAATAAAATTGTTACCATACATGGTGACCCAACACCATTTGAAGAATATTTAATGGTTGAAACATCAAGTTCTATACATTCTCTATTATCACAATTATCTTCTATCCATCACTTTTCTTCATCCATATATGATCATCCTTGTTTACCAAATAACATCCATGCATATCTTTCACATATGCTCCCTCCATCTTATCAAGACTTGGAAGATAGTGATAAGAATGAAGAACCTTCTTATCCTTCTTACATTTTATTTTGTAACATGATCAATTTTACACATATAAAAGTCAAATCTTTTGCTACATTATTCTACATTATAACAAAGCTTTTGTTATCACTACCTTTTATTCATCACCTTTTGTTCTTACCTTCACCACAACCAAATTATCCTTCAAAACCGCCTTTGATTTTGAAGCAACCTTAGACATGCTATACTCAAATAACCTTGTATAGTGTATATAGATCATCTTGTATATACCACCAATTCCATCATCTAAATTAAAATCAAAAACATCAAAAACATCAAAATCTTCAAAAACATATTTTATTTTCGTACCTGTCAATTCGTGAAGTATTGTCGTTATATTTTCAGTTATTTTGGATAAATTAGCATTTATTTGGAATCCCGCACTTTCACATTCACATGAATAAATATCTTGATTTTATTTGGTATGATTATTAATCTCTCTTATATCAAAGTCCACATTTGCATTAAATAAAGTTTTGAGCATAGAGAACTGATCTTGTTATTTACTTGAACCAAGTATATCTTTTCACATTAAAATGATTTCATTGCAAATTCGATATGATGCTACATAGTAGAAATGGTTTCTTGAGCGAAAAGTTTCCCCTGCTATCCTATCATGCACATGGTCTAGAATCTTTGAGAATTGACAAAAGGACAAGCTCACCCCTACCCAGAATAAAAATCCCTTGCTCTACAGATAATCCGAGCAAGTATCCCTAGCATAGGAAGAAAAGAAAAGTTCAAGAAAAAGAGAAAAAGAAAAATGTTATTTTGTATCATCACAACAATATTTCAGCATTATCTCAAATATCAAGCAAAAATACAAAAAAAAAAAAGAAGCAAAAGAGAAAAGCAAAAGCAAAATGCAATAAAATCCTTTCCCTACCCCTTGAAAAGAAAAGAAGGGTGAATGAGCTTGAATCCCTGGAATTCTCAATTATTCAAAAACTGTGAGGTAAGCCCCATAACAGGTGGTTTGTGCCCAACCCACTTGGCCTTGGGTAATTCCTAGCGTGGTGATATGTCTGTCACATTAGCGACCTTCTTTTGTACAGACCTATGTCAGCTTATGGATTAGCTAGCTCTTGATAACCTAACTTACATAGTAGTCCGGTACGGTTACATGCATATAAATCATGGTCAACGAACATTCATTTGGTTAAGGCAAATTACTTGTATCAAATTATCTTGCTCAAAATTGGTGAATGAACAATACAATCGCACACACATTTGTATTTGAGAGATTTTGTATCATTATGATAAATCAAGATCGGTAATGAACTCACATTTGCACATGAGGATCCCTTATAAATCTACATTTGTCTTTGAGATAATTTAAAATGTTTTTGTAATTCTTTTTGGAATAATTTTACCCTTTTATTTCAGAATTTTTGTTTTGTATAAAAGCAATTATATACATTTTCTCACAAAATCACAAAAATGATTTCAAACAACATGTTCATATTATTATTTTTCTGTTTATCAAAAGTCAAAAATTCATCTTGCAATAAAACCAAAATATCTATTTTCTTCTTTGGATTTCGCGATGATGGTATAAGTCTATACCTATAATTCTATGCCTAGCGCAAACCATTGTTCTAATTTTATTTTCCATTTATTTTAAAAACAAATGCATAAAAAGCATATGACTTGCATCATTATGTTACACAATTATGCTTTACAAACGAACGAACACTTATTCTATTTCATGTCATTATGTCAACATTCAATTTTGCAACCATGGTATAATTTCTAAGGAATTGTTCAAAATTTTATCACACTTAGGAATTTATGCCTAGCAAAATCATATTTCTTTTAGTATCTCATGCATACTATTTTTATGAAAATCTGAAAACAAATCATCAAACCATCATTATCTCCATCATCACAACACAAAGTCTTAAGACAGTCTCTTAAGCACTCTTTTACTTTTAACAATATTTCTATACTGGGATTAGCTTGACGACCGAGTGAGCGGCGACTCCATGAAATGGTCTATAACAACGACAATGTCCTTTGAAATTATTGTTAGAAGTCTCTTTTTATTTTTTCATCAAATCACACCACAACAACCAATTGTTTACATCAGATTATTTCATTTAAATTTTACAGCATGACATCAAATTATAATATTTCCAAACAACATAATTACATGAATCATCAATCAAACAAGCAAACAATTCAAACATTGAAGCATCATAAAAACATATGAACAAGTCATATCAAAAAGATCATATATATATATATCACAAAAATTATATACATCATATCAAAACTAGATTGGTATGCCACAATCTATACCCTGGCATACTCAATCCTCTCAAAAATCTATACAATCTCTTCACTGTCTCCACCATTTTCTCTCTGCAGAGCTCTGGAACAGTAAAAATGAATTAGGGTTTTACCCTATTTTCTTAATTTTATTTAAAAATCAACATTTTAATTTTTGTTTTTCCGTGTTTTTACCTCAAACGTTCGATTTGGGTAAAAACACGGAGGGGGCACCATAGTCAGCATTCGTACGATTCGACCAAGAATCGTCATCTAAAAAATTGAGTATATTTTTGCTTTCTCGTAAAATGGGAAAAACTCGTCTTTAACGCATTTTCTTCGAAAAATTCGCTAAAGAGGGGGCAAAATGTAGCACCCTAAAATTGGCATGGTTAAAACCTTAGTAAAAAGATAAAAGATAAAAATTTGAATTTCAACCCCAAAACCACTCCTAAACCGCCTGTTACCCGCTTTCCCCATTTTCCGTGCCATTTTTAGGATTTGTTTTGACCGTTGGACGATATCGTCGCAGATTAGACGAAATCATCCCCGATCTGACGAATTCGTCTGGAACAGAACGTCCAGACGATTTCGTCCCAAAACCGAATTTTCATAATTAGCTTCTATTTCAATAACCTCTCCAACTTGGGCAGAAACGTGTCTGCGCAGTTGGAGATTTCCCTGTTGGAGATCTCCCAGATTGGGATGATCCCCAACCTCCTAACCTCTTCCTAATCCTATATAAACTAGGATTTTTCTAGTTTATCCCCCTAAACCCCTTAGCTGATGGATTTCCCTGTAGATTTAGTTCCTTATTCCCTCGCACTACTGTTTGTATTCTGTATTTTGCATTTTCTTGTAGGAACTCTACTGTTTTTTAGTCGAAGCTAGCTCGGATCGTCGTGGACGATCTCGGACGATTATGGACGATTTTGTCGAGGAGCGCAGACGATCTCGTACGATTGGAGGCGATCCTGACTGTAGTCCAGATTGGGGGCAATCAGAGTCCAGAGTTTGCATTTCCTTAGCTTTCTCTGCATTTTTCATATTGTATTTCTGCACTATCTTAAATTATTATGTTTATGCATCTTGGAGTTCACCTCATTTAGCATAACTGCATGATAAAGTTAAAATCAATCATTAAATCTACTGCATTTCCTTATTTGTTATTGGAATCCATTATTTAGGCATGTTTGTTGTTATTTCTACCATTCTCCTTTGCTTCTGCACTTGCATATTTGGTATTTTGTACTTATTTTTGTGATTGCAGGTTTTCGACGAATTCGTCTGACGAATTCATCAGATTTTAGATGATTCTGTCTGATTTCAGATGACCTTCTATGATTTGGGATGATCCTATGAAATATCAGATGATTACGTACGAATTGAGGTGATCTGAACTGCTACAAGACTCAGAATCTTCATCAGACATCCGAAATCAGGTATGATACATTCTAGCTAGCATATTCTCTATTATTAGCATTCATTTCTATTTTTTGTATTCATTTAAATCAGCATTGGCATATAGAATAGTTTAGATTCATCTTGGCCAAACCTAGGAGTTGAATGATCAAGTATAAAAATGAACACATCAAACTCATTGTCAACCTAGGCGTGGAAACTGCCATTCAAAAGTTTCCTGGTGAACCCACCATCCATCGAAAATTCACCCTTATACCCCTCCCCCGAGAGGCGGGACCTTCAAAGGGCCTCTCAATCCGAGGTATTGTCCCATCCTTTTCACATCCCCCTTTCGGGCGTGGATCCTATAGCCTGAAGGTAAGGATGCAAAAAATTTGGAGCGATACAAGAACCTACCATGTTTGACAAATAGATTTATGGATGCAATGGCTTATTTATGAGCATGGAGAAGTACAACTGCTAATCATAACAACAGTTTCAAAACCATAAATTCAAAGAGAAAAATCTATAGGAGAGAAAAATATTTGTTTGATACATGTTGAACCTTACAACTCTTACCATGATGAAATAAGAGACTTTCTCAAGTCTGGAACACTCCCAATAGAAATGACACAAACTGCAAAAATAATGTTTAAACAAAAAGTAATTCGTTTCACTCTCTTGGGGGACATGTTGTATAAATGTGGGTATGATGGAATATTATTATGATGTCTAGATCCAATTGAGGTAGAACGAGCTATAGCAGAAGCCCACGATGGTACTTGTGGTGGTCATTTCAGTGGAATGGCCATCGCAAAGAGAATATTGCGCATGGGATACTATTGGCCAACAATGGAAAATGACTGCTGTCAATATGTCAAAAAGTGCCAACATCATGCCAATTTGACTCATGTACCATCACACGCTCTACAATCCATTCAAATTCTTTGGCCATTTTCACAATGGGGCCTCGATTTGATTGGTAGAATATCACATGCCTCATCAGGATAACATAAATTCATCATAACCGCTATGGAATACTTCACAAAATAGGTGGAAGCAATTCCAATGACCGCTACGACTAGACCTCAAATAGCTGAGTTTATACTTCAGCATATTATCTATCGCTTTGGAATACCCTCAAAAATAATTTCTAATAATGGGAAGTCATTTAAGAACAAGTATGTTAGAGCCTTGTGCAACAAATTCAATATCCAACATAGTTTCTCAACACCTTATTATCCACAAGCAAATGGGCAAGCTGAAGCAACCAACAAAACAATGGCATCCATTCTCAAGAAATTGGTCAAATAAAATCATCGAGATTAGCATACTCAACTTCCTTTGGCACTATGGGCTTACAGAACAAGTATCAGAACACCAACGGGAGCAACACCATTTTCATTAGTTTATGGTACGAAAGCTATATTACCTTTTGAGCTCGAGATACCCTCCTTGCAAATCGCATTACAAGAATTCATTAATGATGACACCGCTAGACAAGCACGTCTTGACCAATTGACACTTATTGATGAAAAATGCATCAATGCTCTAGAGCATTTGTGAGTATATCAAAACAAAATCAAACGTGATTACAACACAAAATTCTATCCTCACGAATTTCAAGTAGGGGACCTAGTGCTCAAAGAAAATCAACAAAATACCAATGCATCATCGCACTTGAGAGATAAATTTACGGCTAATTTGTTAGGACCATATATTGTAAAGCATAAGTTGGGACCAAGAACGTATAGACTTGCCAACTTAGAAGGAAAGTTGGAACCAGAGCCTTTAAACATAATGCACCTAAAGGCATTTTATGCATAACTTGACTCGCAACATATGTATATATATATATATATATACGTGGCTAAAAAAAAATTTGCATACATTTTACATTGTATATAAAAATTTTTACATGCATGTTACACATTGCATTCGCATATCACATAGATAATATTCATATCACAAAATTTTAATTTTGCACATTACATTCGCATATCACATAGAATTTCAATAAATTTGCATTACAATAAATATATCATATGCAATTAGCTACATTAAAAAAAAAATTAATATAATTGCATTCATCCCATCCCATGTTCAGTGATCTTTTGTAGTGGTGATGATATGACCAAAGAAAAACAAGTTCTAAGAATTGGGGGTACCCAACTAAGGCATTTACGCAATTCACCAAACGCTACACCCATATATGATGTTCCTATGTCATAAAATCAAATTTTTAGTCACTCAACCATGTCTAGTGTAAAACCAACTTTCATAAAATGATCAATTTTCTTTAGGACTAAAGCACTTTTCTCACATTAAAAAGGTCTTGAGTATCATCAACTGACCCCAAACAATCTTGCACCAAACACACTTCTTCACATCTTAAAAATATTTTTAGTAATAAATGGATAACGCCAAACTTGGGTACCACCTTGAAGCAAAAAGATAATAATTCTCACTTGTCCTATTATGCAACATAGTCCAAAATTGAAAATAGTGGTTTTCACCACTATCACAATTCTAAATTTAAACAAAATGTAGAGTAGTAAGAATAGGATTACATTCTCATAAAACTTTGGTTGAGAATCTGATTCCCCAAAACTCTATACAAAATTAAAAACGCACACACCACAGACCCCTAAAGATGAAAGGATCATACTACATTCCCCTTCGAAATTTATGTAGTCATTCCCAAAGCTTAAAGATCATATCATTGGACTATGGAGCGAACCTCCACCGAAGCTATAGACGATTGACTGAGAGTGGAGTAAACTCATGCATGGCGACATGCCTCTCCCCCAAAATGGAGACCTCTGATCGCACATACGGACAAGCTAGCTACTTGGTAAATCCCATAACAAGTAACGTCCAAATTACTCATAATGAGTTAATGAACTTCACATTCACATACACTGGTTCTTGATTGCTTAGGGTCATTACCATACTCAATAAATAGTAAATGAACTTCACTTACACACACCTTGGTCCTAAATAAAGTTAGATAATAGTCAATTAGTTTGTTGAAAACACTAGCCTATTTGAGTCTTTGAAAATATTCCATTGTTAAAAATAAAAAACCATACAATATTCCATATTGACATCCATATATTCTTCCACAATCACATACATATCTCAATCACACAGCATCCACTTAAAGTCATCAAGTTAGATACCCCTAATTGCAACAAGGAACAAGTAATGGTCAATGATATTATGAGCTATAAAAATATCACATGACACCATGCATTCCATCATATAGTTTGCATAAACAAACAATTAAACTTTTATTTCATATTAGTTTACATTAATATTTGACACAATAAATGCAAAAACATCAAATGAAAACAATAAATCATCATAGAACAAACACATGCATAATTAAATTACATTTACATCAATAAACAATAATAGAGCATTCTAATGAAACATAAAATAAAATATCATTAACACAAGAAATAACCAAAATATAAAATCCATGTATATATATAAATATGGAGGTCTCATAGTACAAAATGCCCGCAGGCTGTATACATCAGAGCACTAAGGATCACAAGCAAAATGATATACCACAAAATACAAAAAGAATGATAATAAAACACACTAGTTGGTGCCAGCAGGATCCCTCCGAGAACCCTGGGCTGATGAAGCAGCATGTGAGCTAGTTCGCTAGTGACTCTTATGGCTTGTCTCAATCCCTCGACTAGTAGTAGCCATTGATGATGAAGGAGTAACAGGCAGCGGGATTTGTCGCTCATGCAATATGTTCTCCAACATCTCAATATAAGTAGCTTGCTTACGCAAAGTCCTTAAATATGCACCCTGACAAGAAATACTTTGAGATATATCCACCCGTAGAGCAACAATAGTAGTTGTAGTGTCCCCTCTTCTAGAACCTGACTATAAGCGAGTAAGCTCACCCTCAAGTCGAGAAACCTCACCCCCAAGCCTAACAATCTTTGCATCCCTAGTAGCGATAACATCACTACTAGGACCACCCCACAGTCCATCCACCTCAGCCTGTAAGCGAGCCACCTCACTCTGACATAATTTCAACTTGCCCTTCAGGCGAGCCACCTCCAACTCCATACTATCCCACTCAACTTGAAGAATCCCCCAATCATCCTCTATCCATCAAGGAGGGGCATCCCCTTCTCCATCCTCATCACCACCAACCTCCTCTAGCTGTTGCACATCAGTAGCCAGCTTAGCCCTTGAAGTACTACCTCATCGGCATTTCATCGATCAAGGAACCCAACCTACCACATCCACCTCATCACCACTCCCCTCATCATCAACAACTCCACTCAGAGTCCAAGGAGGCTGAGAGGCAAACCATGAATTGTACTCAGGTGTGGTACCTGCATCATCTACATAAGGAACCTCGAGCTCAATATCATCGATAGGGTCATCAACCCTCTAAAAATTAGGTGCAATAGGTAACCCTAGCTCATCTCCCTAATAGGTCATAGGCACATCGGGCACACCTTGGACTAACTCGAACTAACACTGCACTCGACTGAACTGAAGGTACTCCATCTTCCTAATATGGGTACCAACAACCCATCGACCTTGCCTCTCTACCACATCAGTCACCCAATCCATACCCCTCCACGAGTGCCAACTCATAAAATCTCTAGTAAATGAGCTAAGAATATATCTGTAATCTGACGCCCCAATCACTAGATGATTGAGCTCCTCACTAAGAAGCCACCTGTAATAGCGAGGAGAAGTGGCATCGCAGGCACAAGGTAAACTAATTGGTCATCCAACAATGATATGCTCCCAAGACCAAATTTGGAGCACTAAGCTGCAACCTAATCCCTTTTGTCCCCATCTCTTCACCTCGTACAACTTGCTGTAAATCTAACATAGAAGAATGGGAGTCCATGCCAATCATCGAGGATCAGATATCAACCCCAAAACAATAGGTACCTGGTTCCATGGGATTCTCGATCCCATGGAATTGGGCAACAACATGTTGCTCAATATATACATAAAAAAAGTAGGAACTACTCCCAAACTGCCAATAATAAATAAATCTAGGTATGCAATCCCACCCCTGCTGCAGTCTATATTCCATAACTCACCAAATATAGGGAACAAATCCTCCTTCTTGATGAGGCCAACATAGATAGTTGGGACCCTCAATATGAACATGAAAAATCTGATAAATATCCTCAAGGGTAATAGTGAGCTCCCCCGTAGGAAGCTAAAACGTCCCCCTCTCAGGATCCCAATGCTCAGTTAGCGTTGACAGCAACTCTTCATCAGCTCGGACGGTTCCCAACCGCCCACAACCATCAAGGCCAATGGTCTCTAAGAAAGTCCAATCATCGTCAGAAAGGGCCTTACGCACTTTGTGAATAGTGCAAGGCCATCTATGTCCAAGTAGCTTCACCTGAACACAAAAAGCAATGAGATATATTAGCTAAATAAAAACTAAACATCTCGAATAATCAATCCAAAAAAAAAACTTTCACCTACCCCTAGGTGATCAAAAATCAACAAGCAAAAACAAAACAAAAAAAACAAAAAAAACACAACAAATATATATATATATATATATATATATATATATATATATATCACCTATCCCTAGGTGATCAAAAATCAACAGGCAAAAACAAAACAACAAAAACAAAAAAACACAACAATACAAAAAAAACTTTTACCTACCCCTAGGTGATCAAAAATCAATAGCCAAAAACAAAATCAAACAAACAAAATAAAAGAAAAAAATGTTCATTACCAACCCCACTTAGTTATAAAAATAAAAAAACAAACAAACAAAATAAACACAAAAAAAAACACACACACAACAAGCAATAAAGGAAACCTAAACTAAAGGTCAAGATCACCTACCTTGGCATAGCGAACGCCACCTTTCGCTCTAGCCGAGCCACCGCCACCGCCATCTCCACCGCCACCGCTGCCTTCCCCAATCTCCATCCCACTCATCTCGCTCAATAAATCGAACACGGACAACTAGCAAAGATATGAGAATAACTAGGCATATCGCCTATTAATAGCCAATAAAAGCAATAGAAAATATGCATCCATGTTTTCCAGGGTACATCAAAACGTAGACATGTGATTCTTGGAATATAACGTAGACCCGTGGTTAACATGTTGAAATCACAGACTCGTGGTTTCAAAAACGCTCAACCATGAAAACACGGTTTCCAAATTACAAAAATCCAAAAAAAATAAAAAATAAAACATATGCTCCAAAATTCATACCATTGTTTAAGGCAGACAATCCAAGGTAGAAATGACGCCTACTTCGTGAGGTTACAAAACACGACAACTTACAACCATATTAAATTGTATGATGGAATTGCTAACAGTTACTAGGACAGGTGCCTAGGATGATTGGTTCTATATCTTCATTACTTGCAACCAACAAACCGAAGGTAATCAGAAAACAAAGGTCCTGAAACTTGGGGCAACCAAAACAAAAATAAACTTTCAATTGGCTATTGAGTCTCATTCATTACCCACACACCAATTGAGGGGGTAAGCATGCAACAAAAATTTTAATTTACAATAATCATTCAGTCTGGCCATACCAAAGATAGTTGAGTCCATCCACCAAATAAAAGTTGTCATTATTTTTTGTGCCACATTATGTTGTACATAATGTGGTATAAAAGGTGCAACTGTAGACACCAAAATCCAACACCTTCAAAGTCACATTTATCACCCCACCACCAAGTGTTGCATAATTAATTATATGCCTAAGTTCTAACTTAGGAATATAAAATCCTGCACATTATCCTATTTTTCAAATTGATTAAATCTGAAAAACCACCCTAGGATACCCTACTTGCCCATTGGACATGTGTCCTAGACACTTCACCCAACATCTTTGCCACATCTCACCCACTCTTGTCCCCCTTGTCCTTGCACATGGGATAGATTCCCAACACCCATGCCGCATCTTTGTCCCTTCACATAGGACAAAATCCCACATTTCACTCCACTTGTAGCCACATCTCCCCAGTTAAGTGAGGCACACTAAATGACTCACTGTAACTACCCCTTCCACCTAGTAGTCCAGATTTTCCACTTGACAAGTTGGTTTGCCACCTCCCATTTCCTTCCAAAATCCCAAGAGGCCTATAAAGACACCATGTTTCCACCAAGAAAAGGGAGCTGAATTTGCATACCAATAGGCTTTCAAAATCGATCTAGACCCAACGAGATATTATGAGTGTGAGTTTTATTTTGTATCGTTGGTTCGAATCTCGAGGTAATCTGTTCTTTAGCCTAAACTGCCCATCCATGATTTAACGGTCAAAAATGTGAATATGCAAATTCACGTAGGTCCACGATTTCCAATCCACAACCGCACTTCTGCGGTTCCATAGTCTTGAGAGTCGAACGCATTTTATCAACGAAGATCAGTAATTTTTGTGTTAGCAATGCGTTGTTTGTTAATTGTTTATGTCATATGTTTCATATAATTATCTACTTAGGGTTTTATGCATAGCATTGATCTTATTGCTCAAATATACAGGTGCTACTAATCCCTTTGTCGGTTTGAATGTGTGTAGGTGACAGGTACATTGGATAAGTTGTACCTAGGTGGTCCCTTGCTAGATACCAAAGCCCACTCACCTTGGAATGCAGCTAGAAGAACGAAGAGCACAATCCCCTAAAGATTTGGGAAACCCCCATGCTACAAAATCATCATTCATTTGTATCAATACAGAGAGAGCATTGTAACATTGTCCCAAACACATTTGGGGCAATCCAAGATCTGTTTGTAACAATTGTATCAAAATCAAATAAAGAAAACAATTTTGGCAATTCTCGTTTCTTTGTGTTACATTTATTTTATTGCTCAGTTCTTTTGGTTACAAATATACTATCGATGTGAACCTTAGTTCAGACGTCGACAATCCCCAAATCTAAAGCTTGGAAAAATCTTATCCCAATATGAACAAGAGCAATTAATTGCTCTCCTCAAGATAAAGAAGGGAATTTTTGCATGGTCCTACAAATATATGCCTAGTCTTGACCCTAAGTTGGTGTTCCATAATCTCACCTAACATCCTAATGCTAAGTCGGTAAAACAAAAACTTAGAAGGATGCATCCTACCATTGCCCTCTTGGTCAAAGAAGAGCTTCAAAAGCTCTTAGATGTGGGTTTCATTGTACCCATTTATTATCCTGAGTGGCTATCAAGAATGGTACATGTTCGTATGCCTAACAGGGTGATATGCATTTGCCCTAATTTTTGAGATCTTAATAAAGCATGTCCTCAAGATGACTTTCCTCTTCCAAACATTGATACTCTTGTAGACACCTGCGCTGGCCATGAAATTCTTTCTCTCAATGTAGGTGCCACTTATCAATGTGCCATGACATAAATTTTCCATAATTGTATGCATAAGATTATCAAAAATTATGTGGATGATCTCTTGGCAAAATCCAAAACTCGATAAGAGCACATTGGTGTATTGAAAAAGTTTTTGATCTAATTCTAGAGCATAATGTAAGGTTGAACCCCAAAAAGTGTGTCTTTGGTGTTACCTTTGGAAAACTATTAGGGTTCATTGTCTCCAAAAGAGGCATTGAGTTGGATCCAAACAAGGTCAAGTCTATCATGGAGATGCCTCCCCCAACAAATTTAAAGAAATTACGTAGTTTACAAGGAAAGATCCAATCGATCCATCATTTCATTGTGTAACTTTCTGACAAATACAGGTCATTCAATCACCTGCTATAGAAGGGGGTGCCATTTTCTTGGACAAATGAGTGCCAAAAAGCCTTTGATGACATTAAGAAATATCTTGCTTCTCCACCAGTCTTAGCTCCTCCTCATTTGGGAGTCCCATTCTATATTTATGTTTCAGCAACGAACTTTGCATTAGGGACAATGCTTGCACAAAAGAATGAAGAAAATGGAGAGCAAGCTATCTATTCACACATATTTATGAGAGGCGAGTCAATGCTTTAGAGCATTTATGAGTTTATAAAGACCACCTAAAACATGCTTACAATGCCAAATTTCATCTACGTAAATTCCAAGTAGGAGATCTGGTCCTTAAAGAGAATCAACAAAACACCAATGCATTATCGCATCTTTATGATAAATTCACGGCTAATTGGTTGGGTCCATACATTATCACTCAAAAAGTGGGTAAAGGTACTTATAGGCTTGCCATTCTAGAGGGAGAGGAAGAACCCGAACCACTTAATGTTATATACTTGAGAGCATTCTATGCTTAATGAGATTTATATATGTATATATACATGGCTAATACACAAAAACATTGCACTTCATTTGCACACATTTCATTTAACAACAATGCATTGCACGCATCTCATTTTACATTTTGCATTTCATACACACATTTGCATTACACTCATTTCATACATTGCATTCGCACCCTCATTTTAACACATTTCATATTTCAATGTAGGGATCATTTATACAGTTCAAGGTATTAATTGGTCCAATAAATTCATGTTGCCTTAATCAAGGGCACCTTCACAACATCATCCATACCATTCCACCAATTCAAATTGTCATTTGCCTCCATATATCCATAATTCCTAGGTGTTTTCGATCACTCAACCACTCCTAGCATTTTAAGCAAACCATAAATACATGTTGAGTTTTCTTTAGGACCAAGACACAATTTTCACTAAGAAAATCTTGAGTTATGGGAATTGATTCCAAAACATTCTTGAACCAAACACAATTTCATATCTTAAAAATATGTTGTGTCAAAGAGGGATAACACCATACTTGGTTTTAACCTCGAAGTGAAAATGGTAATCCTTACATGTACCATCATGCAACATAGTCCACAAAAATAGTGGTTTTCACCACTACCACAAATTTCAAAATAAAAGAAATAGTAGGGAAAAATCCCCTGAAAACTCTAAATCTTTTATATATCACACACCATAGATCATTGGGTTGTATGGATTGTACTATATTTCTAGTCAGACGGTTAGGTAGTCATCCCCAAAACTTGAGAGATAAAATTTCTTAGACTATAGAGCTAGTCTCCACCAGAGCTATAGACACTTGACTAGAAGTTGAGTACGCTCATGCGTGGTGACACATCTCTTTTAAAGAGACCTTTGATAGTACAAACGGGCAAGCTAGCTTCTTGGTATAATCCATAACAAGCCACACCCAATTTACTCAAGATGAGTTAATGAACTCACTTGCACACACATTGGTTCTTGATTACCTCGAGTCATTACCATGCTCTTGATTCGGTAAATGAATTCACTACACACACATTTGTTCCTAGAAGGATTAAGGCAGTGAAGGATATTTGGTCCTAGAAGGATTAAGGCAAGGGATTCTTAATGCCTCCTTGGTCCTAGAGAATTAATGCAAGGGATTCTTGATGCGTCCTTGGTCCTAGAGGATTAAGGCAAGTATGTCACTAGTGTGCTACCAAGAGGATTTTGAGATATCTACAGGGCACTTCATACTTTGGATTGCACTACACCAGAGGTTCTACTCAGTTGGTTGGATATATTGATTCAGATTGGGCAGGTTCTATTGATGACAGGTGTTCCACTTTTGGCTACATTTTTTGTCTTGGCTCTTCTTCGATTGCTTGGGCATGCAAGAAGAAATAGGTTGTTGCACTTTCATCTATAAAGGTAGAGTACAGGGCAGTAGTCACAGCGAGTCAGGAGGTTCTTTGGCCATGATAGTTATTGACAGAGTTTGGCTTCCCATAGGATTTAGCAACAGTACTTTGGTGTGACAACCAAAGTGTAATTTACATTTCTTGCAATCCTGTTGAGCACCAGTGGACCAAGCATGTTGAGATTCACATGCACTTCATTTGTCAGCACATTCAGGATGGAGTTCTTTGCTTGGAGTACATTCCAACTCAGCAGTAGGTTGTCGACATCTTTATGAAGCCTTTTGCATCACCTTGCTACCTTGAGTTGCGTGGCATGCTTGGGGTTTCAGAAGTTGTCCTTGGAGGGTGTTCTTGAGGACATCTTCCTTCTTCTTTCTCTCTCTTTCTAGCAAGATGATCTTTTCCCATGTGGTTTTTCTTCTTCTAGTTTGATATTTCTTCATGGATATATTGTACATGAGTACCTAATCAAGCCTTGTTGTCGGGACTCATATTGTGGATATACCACTTTCTTTTTTGGCCCCTAGCTTCACTTGAGGGGGGGTGTTAGAGTAGGTTGTTTACCTTAGCTCATGTTCACCTAGGTAATTTATTTCCTTTTTATTTATCTATTCCATGTATTTTTTCCACCTACTTGCGTGTGGATATTCCATTTATCGTATTTAGATATTATGAGATGTTACATATTTATTTCTTAGATATTATGGGGATATTTTTAGGTTTGACTATTCCTAGGGGTTATGGGGATATTTTTAGGTATATTTGGAGGGTTGAGATTATTTCTCCCATAGCGGTTACATATCTATGGACCATATCACATATTCCTTTTGTACGGTGGATATTTGTCCTTAGCTTGATCCTACAACTATGGTTGATCATCCTTGCCTATATAAGCAAGGCACATTTATTGCACTTATACTTCCAATATTCAGATCTAATATATGATATTATTGCTCTTTGTTTTGCATATCTGTTTGTAAGCTTATGCTATCAATTTGCTTTCAAATTCTTATTTTGGTTGAATGTGGTGTTTAGTTAACACTTGAGATCCTTGTAGATTGGAATGATCTGATTATCATTCCTTTCATGGTATCAAAGCAATAGGTGTTGCAGTCATCTATTTTTTCTATTAACACTTAAGATCCTTGCAGCTTGAAATAATCTGATTATCATTCCTTTCATGGCATCAGAGCAATAGGTGTTGCAGTCATCCATTTGTGAGTGTTGTGTAGTTGTTTCTCTTGTAGGTTTAAAAATTGGTGTGGAAGCTTTAGTTTTTATGATCGGGTCCTTGGTGGAGTTTTTTGGTAATTTTGTGTCTCTCATTCCATTGTAATATCATCATCAGCCTCCTAAAATCTCTTCTACCCATACTGTAACAGCCTCAATCCCTTAGATCTGTCCAAAGCATTTTTTTCTTGAGCATTTCCTTTTTTTTGGTAGGGTCACCAACCCAGCCCATTTTTATATTTTGCATGTATCTCCTGATAGAAATGGAATTTTTCATGAAATTTGTTGAAGGTCTGTAGATGCATTCATGTGAGTTGTGCCCAAAAATTTAGCTCATTTGGATACGTAGTCTTCAAGATATCGTGATTTTATAAAAACCTACACTTTTTTAGTAATCTACATATATCTTCATCTAAGATTCGAATTTCTTGCACATTTTTTTACAAAATGTGTAAAATAATATGATAGAACTTCCCATAAAATTTTAGATAATTGGGAGATGTATTTTGACTGTTACAATGATTTTACTATTTTTAGTAAACTCATCCTTTCAGGAAAAATATTGGGATTTTCTCAGCGAAATTTTTTCCAGGCCTGTAAAATCATTTTTTTGATATGTCTACAAAATTTCAAATTTTTTGGATCTGTATTTAGAAATTTATAATGATTTTATGACTGCACTCTCAATATTGCATTGTGAAAAAGGTTTTTGCACTTGAACCGTTATATGGATTGTTATAAAATCCCATCTTCCTTCATTTGTTGTTTGTCCACTTAGTTTGGAACTTTGTGATCATCTTACTTAGTGTTAAGTATTGGTGGAGCCTACACATTGTTGTTCTTGATGAGTCTTTTGTCTTTGACTTCCCTTGCTTTATTGTGGTGCATCCTCTTGTGTCAATCTTCCTCATTGAGACACTTAGTTTGAAGGAGGGGATTATTTTGAGAATTCCTTTGGAGATTTTTTCAAAGTTCAAAAGCTTCATTTGTGCATTGATGTGATTTTGTGGTATTTTGCACCACCTTGTGACATCACACTAGACCTCTCACATTATAATGGCATTTGATTTTGGGGGGGCCTCTTCTACTTTTGAGGACATCTTGAAAACTTCTTTTTTTACACTTAGCATAGAGGCAAATGCTGAAACTTTTGAAGCATGGTTTAATGTACTTTGTTAATTATGTCAAAGTGAAGGTTTGGATCCTTTGTTCATAACTCCAAAACCCAAACCAATGGTGAAGTATAAGGAGTATAGAACATGGTTCATGAATAATTTAAGGATCTTTGGCATGCTTTATTATTCAATTTGTGGAGAGCTTCAAAATTTTATTGGAGTTCACAAGAACACACCTCACCTTGCTTATCATATGTTAAAAAGAATTTTTTTTTCCCAAGGCACCTTCTCTTACAATTGCTTGCATGGAGGACATCATTTGTGACATTGCACCTTTGTTTTTGGAGTCACTATCTCATGATGTTTTGGATGATGAGGTTGATGCTATAGTACCTGCTTTAAATATTTTATAGGATACATCTCCACACTTGTCTTATGTGGATGATCATGTTGATGTTGCAGCATATATAGCAAAGATTTCATGGCATGTTACATCCTTACATACAAATTACTTCTTAGATGGTGTTACCTCTCTCTTCACTAAGAATCACACATGTGATTTTCTTAACATGTATGAGGAGCTCACTCATTTATTTGATGATGATGTATACATTGTATCTCCTCCATGTACTTATTCCTTTGTGGATAATTTTTTGGTGTGCCCTCCTTTGAGTGAGCCACCTTGTCCATCATTTTCTTCTCTTGTTTCTTTCACATTGGATGATGTACTCCTACAGGAGTTGGATACAAAGATTTTGTCTTTAGTTGGATCTTGAAGACCATGTTGATTCTTTTGAGGCTTCTAAGCCTCCACTTATTTCTCTTGTTGTTTCCATGGGCTCATCATCACTTATGCATCAGGACATTGGTGACTCTTTCTTGATGAATTCTCTTCACACATCTCTTCCACTTTTGCACACTCAGGGTTTTGTGCACATTGATCTTTTGGATGTTGATTGGGACTGTATTCTATCCTATTTTTGTGAACTATCGTAGCACCCATGGGAACTAGATCAACTCCACCTCCTTCGTGCATCTCACAACCACCTATCTAGCCTACCACACCCATCACATATTCTCTCCATCACCTGTCCACATGGCCCCCCACCATGGCCTCCATATCACCCAAGCTATCATCAGTCTAGCCCATATATCCTTGTACCACTACCTCATCTGAGCAGGATGGCTCGACTACACCTCCTCTGACATTGGCCACCTCATAGCATAGGGCTTATCCCTATCTCATCCCCTCGTCGGTAAGCTTAGAGGTCGAGCTACACTAAAGTGCTACCAATCCCAAAATTGTAGTAGCACACTGCAACCTAGACCTTGGCACTTCTGCCTCTTCACCTCATATAGCTCTTGGTATAACTTCCCCAATAAATCAGGAGCCCATGCATACACTTGTGGTGTAGTGAGCATGTCACACACCAACCCGATAAGGTTCCAGGGAAACTAACATCTGATGTTGTTCAGGGTCACTATGTTGGCCAACATGAACATCACAAAAGTGGGAAGGGCTTACAATTAATTGTCCACATACATGGACAAGTAAGTAATCCCTCCACCTATCACCTCCATAGCCTCCCATCCATCCCCAAACATGCAATTCAACTCAGCCTTCTTATCGTTTCCAACCTTGACATACAAGCCCTTCGTCGATAACTTGAGGATGTGGTATACATCCTTAAGTATCACAGTCATATCTTCGATAGGGAGCTGAAAGGTCCCCCTATCCAGATCCCACCTCTCTGCCAAGGCTGAAAGGTACCCCTCATCAGCCCTCACCACATCTATCTAGGTTTCCCCTGCTAGCCCAACTACCTCCAGCAAATCCCAATCCTCACCCTACAATACCTTCATCATCCTAGGGATGAGATACGAGAATCAATGTCGAGCCTCCAAAATCTTCAGTTGCAACACAACACAAATACACTAATGTTAATATATGTACATTACTAAAAAAAACAAAGAATTTTTTTTGCACAAAAATGAAAGAAGGTCAAAAGAACTTACTTTGATGAAACACACACCTACACCCACATCTGCTCCCTCCACCATCATAGCTTATGTAGCTCACCAATTACTCACCCCACTCCACTCACTTTACTCCACTCCCTCAGATGTAGCTTCTAGAATTTATGGTCGCACAAATGAGCTTGGTTTCTCCTCTAAAAATCTTATATAGTTGTTTTAGGTGTATGTAAATGTCCATGGGTATTCCTAATACACAGAAGTGCCCATCCATGTTTGGAAATGGGCCAAATTCTTATGGGTATTTGCGCATGCAATAAGCGTCTATCAGTGTTTGGAGTCAGAATTGACAAAAGATAAAATCAATGCAAAAAAATGGCTTACCCTCACCAAATCATTCCAAATTACATCCATGCATCCAAATCATCCTATTATCAAGTTTTGTGAAGGAATAAACCAATTTGGATGCATAATTTTAGTTTACGCCCAAAAGGCACAAAATCACTTATCCAATTCCAAAACGCTCCAAATTTTCACAAAACAACCTTAATAATCATTCTCATCATCAATTATTCATTTTTGCATCATTTCCAATCATCAATCAAGTTCAAACAAAAATTCAAGTGAACCTCGTATCTACTAGTTTATTCTATCTACTTGGCAATTGTAGCAATTTGCATCCATGCAATTCGGTAAGATGAATACACTACAATAATAACACTTGGTCATCTTCATTATTCCATATCTTCTTATTAAAAATCACTATCACTTTTGGTACTTCATATTTTGAGTGAAACCACACCAAGAACAATTTGCACAAAAGTTATCATTGATGACCTAGTTCATGGGGCTTGAAACATGGATAAAATCATATTTCATTATTTCCCATTTCCTTAATAGTCATCATGGCGACTGGCCTTAGCTAGGGTGATTGGTTTCGACCATAGGAATTACTTGACAGTCACTAGTTGGTCCTCTAAATTTGACTCTTTTTATTCTTACATCTTCATCTTTGCATATCAATGACGCCATAAGGCACATTCTTCTACAACATTGAATCAACCCAAATTTGGGGTAACTACATCTGATTTAGACTTTCCCACAACTGGATATATCTTACATGATCATGGTATCTACACTTGGCAAAACCCCTTTTCTCTATTAGGGAAAAAACATAATCAATCACTTGCATACTTCCACAACCCCCTTTCCACCGTTGGAGTAAAAACAAAATTATTTTACATCATTCATATCACCCATAATTACACCATGCATCCATACAATCATTTGCACTCGTTTTTCAATTGGCTTGTGAGATTCATCCGCAAACTCATTTTCCAATTGAGGGGGTAAGCTACGCAATAAAAATTCTTTTATCTCCAAGATCATGTCCATATCTCAACAAAGTTGCTTCACCAACAAGCCAAAACAAGTGTCTCGTTTTTTTGCATCGCATTGTGTTTCATGCAACATGGAAGAAAAAGGGTCATCTATAGACACCAAAATCTAGCAACTTGTCGCCCATCCAAGTCTTCCCACCATTTTTACCTATTATTTACATATATTATATATTTGTTTAATATATATTTAAATATTAATATTTTATATTATATTTATATCTATATATATATAATAAATGTATATATGTGTGTAAATTAATCTCAGCTATCCATCTTGTTCTAATCCTATCCATTCATTTGCCTTAATCCATGCCAGCTACCCAGATTTAATCTCCACCCTTCATCATATTTTAATCTTGACTACACAAATTGTGTCATTAAAACCCTATTGTGCCCTAGGGAAGATTATAAATATGAGTCATTTTTATGGTTCAACCCTTAAGTCGAAGCCTAAGCAATTTGTGTCCAAAGTTTCCCCTAAGTTTTTGGAGTCCTAAATCCTCCAAGAATTTTCATCATCTCCCCTCCCTTTTTGTAGCCTCTACATCCACTGTCACCTACTTTGTTGCACCAGATCTACTTTTACAGATTTTATTCCAGTTCTCGAGCGCCTCTAAGCACCTCCTGTTACCGTCGAGCACCTCTGGGTGCCTCCTGTTACCGTCAAGTGCCTCTAGGTGCCTTCCCTCCATCGCTAAGAACCTCTAGGTGCTTTTTCCCATCCCTAGACGCCCCTGGGCACTTCCTGTTGCTGTCAAGTGCTTGTTGGCATCTCAAACCCTAGTTATACTGACTAGGGAATCCTCGAGTGTCGCTAGGGTATCTACGCACCTATCTCCTACAATGACGACAATGAAAAATCAAAAATCAACAATTTCATAAGGTAAATTTATTTATTGTGTTTATTTTAATATTCTTAGGTTTGTTTATAGCTTCATTTCTACAACTAGGGTTAGTATTTTTCTTATTGAGGGCCTCACATAGTGGAGCCCTCGTAGATATTATTGACCTTCTATTGTTTTTTGTTGTTTACAGGTTTAGGGATCAAGTTCATTAGAAGTTTGTGAAGCATTGGAGTGGTATGGCTTATGGATATTTGAATCTCATTCACTCTATTATTGGGATCGATCGAGCATGAAGACACCACCTTGATTTGTTGGCTAGGGTTTCGAAGAACCCTAGCATATTGAGATTATTGTATTGGACAATAAAGCTTTGTAAAAACCCCAATATGGGGCATATTTGGTTGTAATATCAAAAACCCACTCGACAATAAAAATCAAATTTATTTATGTGCAATCACATGTGTTTATTTTGCTTTAATTGTTCATTTATTTAAGTTTAGTTATTTGGTGTTTTTCAATTTTGTATCTACACAACCAACCACCAAATCTTGCAAACTTGACTCTTCACATGAGTATATCTAAGGGTATAATTAAAATAGCCTTATGATATCACCATTTTTATTACACCAATGACTCTAGCAATAGTTATTTTAGTGGTGAGAAAAAAAATGATCAAAGGATAAAATATTTTTGATACATACGAGTCTATCTTTAGGGAAGTCATAACAGTAAATGAGCAACAACAACAAACTCAATTTTATGATGGGTAAATCCCTTAAGGAGGCTCCCCTCCTAAGTTGGGAATGACCAACCTTGTGGGCACCACTACAACCACTTCCATCTCTCTTAGTTTATTCACTACTTCCCCTTCTTCCCTTTATTTTCTATATTTTCTTTTTTATTCCCACTTCTCTCCCTTCTTATTATTTTTTCACACTTCTCTCACCCTCCACTAGTGCATCCCATGGTTCATCAAGGGGCATATTGGCCCCAATAGTCTTTTTCATGATTGTGACCACACCCATCACATCCTTTCCATCTCCTACCATATAGGCCATTACCATGCTACCATGGGTTCTATATATCATATCACCTCATCAACCATACCATAAACCATGTCACCTATTATTGACACTATGGTTTAGTTGGCATCATGGTCCACTTCCACTACATTCCCTTCCATCACCACATAATTTGATTTCCTTGCTCTATCATCCACTTCCACATGTCAACCATAGCCATGCCAACCATTCTAAGCAAGGTAACTTCTCCTACAAGATACAATGCCCACTTTCCCATCCCAAGGAGTTGAGTCTGAAGAAGCACCCTCATAAACCAACATGACTATTAGGAAAATCTTAGCCTTTGCATGGAAATTTATAGAGACAGATGTTACCAAGGCATTTTATGTCCTCACCACTGAATAAAAGAAGTGAAAAAGAGAATAAAAAAGACTTAGAATGAGTAACTTCAAGGCTTACATACTCATGTAGTTACAATTGTCAAGGAAATGGGATAAAGTATACATTGTTGAGGCTATCGAGATTGACTTGTCCAAAGCAACAACTTCTATTAACTTAATTTCCAAAGTGTTTGAGCTAGACTTAAACATGATGGAAATATACTAAGTATTCCAACTAGCAAACCAACCCATACTTGTCATAGGCATGAAATTTGGTTTCCTTGCAGTCGAGAATGAATCAACACAGATAAGGAATAGGGATATTAAGGCATAATTCACTTAGCTAAAGGGATATATAGAATAACTCTAGTAGGAGAATGCAAAGGGATTAATTTTAGTAGGAGAATAAGGTTCTTGAGAAAGAAGATTTAAAAAAGAAGCAATTCAAGGACCTTAAATCTTGACTTACTAAAGTTGATAAAAACCAACAAGGACTTGAAAAACTCATACAATAGCTAACATAGGAGTAGATTTAACTCAAAGAGGACTTGAAGGAAAGGGACCAATAGATTGTAGAGTTGGTAGCATTAGAATCAACAAAATTAGTTGTAGACCCTAAAGCAACTCAAGATATTCAAAAGGTCCCTCTAGGAAAGGATCAAAGGAGAAATAAAAAATACTTATGAATACTTTTGGTTGACCTTTTTTGTAGAAGAAAGCTTGGAAGAAATAGATAAAATAATCAAACATTGAAGAACATGTATCTGTGAAAAGTGAATACAGGATATCCTCAAACTCCTTGCCTTAATAATAGCATCATAGGTACAACACATGATATATCATAAGGACCTAGTTAAGAGATAAATAAAAAATCTTAAATGTCCAAAGGAACCTTCAAACTTGCAAAGAGAATCTATAATTGTTGAGAACCCAAGCTCAAGAAATGGACAAGGATATTCAAGGGTTAGTTACTATAGGAATGCCTAGTATATTTGATGAACAAAAGCATATCCTTGATGATGACATCATAAATGCTATGTTCAAAAAGGAGAAAAGCCAAGCCAACCAAGGAAATGTAGTTGAAACCTACTAAAATTTGGAGCTAGTATATGCCAAGCTACAAGAACTAGTCACAAAGCAAGGGGAGTTATTAGATAATCCTTTTAAAGACCTGATAGGGGAAATAGAGAACCTCACATCAATACAGTTGTTGGATGACATTGAATGGAAAAAAATGTTGGGATTACTGCCATTAAAGACCAAATAAGGTGAACCAATTTTTTTTTATAATTTTATCGCAAAGGTCCCAATTTTATAGACTTCATGCCCAAGGATAAAGACAAGATCTAGGATCTCACATCAATTAAGCTTGGTGTCCCATGAAGTCACCAGAAATGTAGTACCTCAACACTACCTTGAGATTTTATAAATTTTGAAGGAGCATGTGATAGAGAAATATGATAGCAAATGCCCTATAAAAACTATCAAAATTTGGAGAAGTATGGAACAGGTACTGATTCACTTGTAAAAAAATATTGATTAACTTTGAGGGATAATTTTCTCAATAAAAGGTGTCCATCCACTTGCAAATATAAGTGATTTACTCACTAAACTAGAGTGAACCACTTAAATTGTTACAAAGGTAAATTAAATAAATAGATCTCAAGGTGAATCTTCTAAAAAGTGTCATTTTGGCATGTGGTGGCATACTAAGTCATTTTAGAAGCCTTTTAAGACTGTTAGAGACATGATTTTAGGCATCTAATATTTGTTGGTGTATCATTTTTCTAAAGATGCCCCCAAATCTTTACTTTTACTAGGAGTAATAGTTTCTCACCCTAGGTAATTTTGGGATAAAATATTACTATAAATAGGAGCCTAGGGCCTGAATTATATTCATCTTTTGTCCATAATAATTTAGAACTACACTCTGTGAAACCCACATTGTGCTTTGACCTCATGAAATTATAAGAAATTGCAATTCCTTAGGCATTCCATTACTGGCATTATTCTCCTAGTTTGTTGATGGTTGTGGCATAGCCCTTCTAGCCCATCTTGTTATTTACTTATTAATTTCATAATCCAACAAATGAGTGGATATTGATGTTATTCAACTTTTAATGTGTTGATCGATCGCACACTTTCATCACTATGTTCTAAATTGTATTTGCTTGAATCAATTGCACCTTTAAACTCTCAAGCATTTTATTTTTGTATTTTACTTTCAATCCAAGTTAGTGTAGGTTAGCATAGAAGTATTATGTGAGGGGCATTGGGGATCTAGCCTAAATACAAAGGTTGGGAGAAACCATTAGCAATCCCTTCTAACTTCATCGAAACTTGAATTAGGGTGTAAATATTAATTAGAAGTTGGGACTTCCCTGGTTCAACACTCACATTTCTTAGAAACCAATGCAATAAAATGGTGTTAATCAAACACTCGTTATATATTTATTTTTCAAGTCATCTTCAACTACAACAACATATTGCAAAAATTTTGAAAGAAATTTTTAAGACATACATTATGGATAGTTAACTTGTCAAGGAGGAAAGAAAATTGCATCCAAAATTTCCTACATTGAGATCTTTCTCATCAAGTTTTCATTGTGTTAATGTGATAATTGATTTAATGTTTTGCAAAAGCTCACCATGAGACTCCTTATCCTACCCAACCTTTGATAGAATATATTTAAACAAATCAATTGCTTCCTTCCCAATCTCTTCTTCCTCAATAATTCTTTCATTTGAATTTGAAATATTTTTTAACCAGTGAAATGACAAATTTGTTTTGGCAATAGTATGGAAATTTAGTATTTCTATCACTTTTTTTTCAATTGGTTATATGGGATTGAAATGGGCCCCACCCGTATTACATTATCACCACATAGTGGTATTACAACAAAGCTTGGATATTATCCATGTATCTCTTGGCAAGATTCAAACCTAGGTCTCCTCCTTGAATGATTATGAATCTAACCACTTTAGCTAATGTTATTTTATAGTATTTATATCACCTTTCATATGCTATTTCTAGACATTTGGTCCTAATATGACCCTTCATCTTGTAATATATCGCAATCATAATAAATAATTGTTTTCTTATATATAAGCATATGGGTCTATTATGTTGGTTTTCATTATATCTTATAAATCCTTGAGCTTGGATTTAATTTCTTTCTTTCTTTTACATATGCTACAAAAGTATATGATATTCTAAATCTTCATATGCACCTTTAAATATTTCATCATTTGAAAAAACATGTACATACATATTATTTAATACTTTGATTCCCTCCAACACAACATAACCATTTGAAAGAAATTAAGGTCTTAGAGCCACATATACGAAAAATAAAATGTATTTATATGACTATTATTAAGTAAATCATATCTCAAAAGAATGGGTTTGTGCTCTAACCCTACACATAATAAAATATCTAAAGAGATTGTATACTTTGTAAGCATCAAAGTATTAGATATAAAAAATATGTCCAATATTTATGCTACATGAGATCATCAAATACATCTATTATCCTATGTATTGAAATCTTGAAGGAATAACATCCTAAATATAATTTAAATTGTCAAAGGAAGCAAAATCATCCATTGATCTATACTAGCTAGGAGTATCACCCTTCTTTTTGAAGGAGATAAAATTTTGTTGAAGTCTCTTCAAAGATCCAAAGATCATAATAGTGAATCAAAATTGAATTTGACATGAATAAACTAAGGTCCTTCAAATATGTATCTTAAACAATGATTATCTTTGGAACTATATACTTATGATTTCTTTTTCTTTTTCTATTTTTTACAAAGAATACCAACAACCCAATTACTTCCAACTTCTAGCAATTGTCCATCCCATTTGTAATTATCCCATACCATTGCAATACCTCTTGAAGATATAGACAATCCCTAATATTCTAAATATTTGTAAATGCATCCTTACATTCTTTTTTAAATTGGTTACATGGTATTGAAACGAGCCCCACCCATATTACATAATCAGCATGTAGGGGTATTACACAATGTCTTGGGTATTATCCATGTATCCTTGGAAATATTTGAACCTAGGTCTCCTCCTTCATTATCAAGGAATTTAACTGGTTGAGCTAATGTCATTTAATGCATCCTTACATTCATTACTACTTTTTTTTCATATATTAAAATAGATTCACTAACAACAAAATAATTGTTGATAACTCATTTTCTATTCTTTCATCCACATTAGTATCTTCTATTTATTTATATTATTCACAAGTTAACTTATTATCTAAATATGTATACTACCTTGGAGAACCTAAAGTGCAACACCTAACCTCAAAGATGCTTTCCTTTTTATATTAGCTTGAAAAGCCTAAAGTGCAAGAGAAAATCTTGAAGTGTAATGGTGTTAAAAATATATAACTATTAGGTCTCAAACTCATGACCTTCATATTGCACATATGGTCTCTCTATCAACTAAGATACTAGCACTTGATGGGTGAGTTATAAGTGTGGTTTGACATGTTTTTCAACAAATGGATATCCTCAATATTATTCTATTTATTATGCTATCCTAAAAATAAACCCTTGAGTTTAAGAGAACCTCTATACTACTATTTTTATTGTGAGGATAATGTAGATGATTTACCTAGCTCAAAATTAATTAATTTCACCTTCTCTACTTTGAAAATTGACTCTATATCTTCCTTTAAAATTTTAATTCCTTCTAAATTTGAACTTGCATGTTACAATTCCTCACCCTATGCATCCTTCTTAATTTTTCTAATATTTATTCTAAATGTATTGTGATGGCCTTGGTTATTAGATGAGATAGAGGGATGCTTTTCTAGAACTAAAAAATCCTTTAATGTGAGTCATCTTCTACAATAATATGACTCTTGTTTCAACTTTGAGTTTGTGTCATGTACAAAACTTTTCATCTCTTCTCATTATTTCACTATAAAAAAATTTATTGTGTGTTTAGTTTATAGCTTTTGTAACATAAAAATGAAATATTTTCATATTCCACTTGTTAAACCCATTTTCTTGAGTCAAATTAGTTACAATGAACCTTAACATGAACGAATTTCACTTATCCATATGTATGTTACTTTTAAATTTTTAACTATCTATTATTTATAAGAATTATAATGTTTTAACTAGTTTTATGGTATTAAAATGTGTTCCATTCATATTATATAACAAATCATATGATTTATTTGTTGAAATTGTAATCTAATTCATGGTCAAGGTTGACATTGTATGATGTATTGGATAGGCCTAAGGGAATTTTATTGCACAATGTATTAATTAACTGTAATATTTTATTATGTAAGCTCTATGGGCTACAATTAACCTTGTTAGGGTTAAACACTTCTTATAACTTGTAATTAACCTAAAGCCTCTTGTTATGTCGACTAAGGTTAAGCTGTATTTTATAATTGGGGTTTTGGTATTTGTATATATATTCCCTTCCACTCCTCATTTTCTCATTGGAGTGTTGTGTAATATTATCTACGAATATAGTGATTATTTATGGTGCCTATGGGTACCCACTAAATACCTCTCTTTTTCACCCTTCCTTTTGCTTTCTATATAATATTTGAGTGGATGGTTTGATTAAGTTTATTTATGGAAAATATTGTGAATTCCAATATAGTATCAGAGTGGGTATGGATCGGTGTCAATTGTTGATGCCAAAATTTTCTTTAGAGCCTTTGATCCTCCCTCTAAATAAACGTATTTTGCAAAAGAAACAAAAAAAAAATCTCTCTCTACATTATGTGGTTCATTTTTAAAGGAACTTTAAAACAATCCATGTGCTTCATCCTTCTAAAGGTAAACCTCAATTATGATTTGAATCTTTGTGTTGGCTCTTTTTTTTTTACTTTCATGCAGAATTTGGAACTTTTTTTAAATTCAAATTGTGTCATGCATGCACCTTCTTTCACATGCATATTTTTGTCTTGCATGCTTGGCACCATCCACGATGCTTGGACCTCCTTCAAGGTAGAGACTAATTTATTAGGCAACATCACAATAACACTATGGTTGCTAACGAAGGTAGTGATGTGGTGCTTATGAAGGAGGACTCAAGTTTAAGGCTCTATGCCTCCATTTTTGTAGCTCACTCAATGATGAAGGGAGGTCTTGCCATCGTCCATGACAGGAGGCTTTTTTGTCTTGTTGGTGTACCTTGAGTTCTTCACTGAGCTAAGGGAGATTTGTGTCACAAAAGGAGCAATGTTTAGATGGTTGGCTCATGATTGCTAAGGCATTGAGAGGCGAGTGGTCAAGGGATTGAGGCTGGATAGAAACTCTTTTTCACCTCTTTAAGCTCTAACATAGGAACTTTGTGAGTGAAAATTATTTTATTGTTCATATATGTAGTGGATGCCTTGGTTAGCGCAATAATTGTAGGTTTTAAGAGACTAAAGCTCAAATCCTTCTCTAGATATTTTTGAAGAAAATTGAATGAATAACTTCCTTGGACAACGTGGCAATCCTCATGGCATCCAAGGGTGCCATGCATACAAATTTTTGAACTTATACTTCCCTTTAACCAATTTGAAGAAGCCAAATATCTGATTGTTAGTGAGCTAGTGAAGGCTAGCTGACAAAGAGTGAATGGTAGTCATCAACAAATGATCAGACAACATGTGGCGAGCAATGATTCAACATCATTTTATCTAAGGTTTGGTATATTATTTTTTTAATTTTTGAGGGCTATTAGGGCAAAAGTTTTGAAGTCCATAATTGTTGCATACATAAGCTTTTTGAGCCTATTTTTTTCAAATTACAATTTTTTTTGAGCTAGTGACATTAGTTCACAAACATGTTCACATGTTTAAGGCCAAATTGTATGAAATAGTCCTCAAGCCCTATTACCCTAATTTGAAAAGGCAATTTTTCTTTTTTTCTATGTAATCAAAATATTTATCCTATTTTTTTGGAAAATATAAATGAATTTGTGATAGTGGTAACAATTTTTGAGTCTTTTGGAGGCTTGCAAGAAAATAATTTATTATGTGCTTTAATAAATCCCTCTTCTTTTTTTGGGTGATTGATTTAGCTTATTTATGAAGATCTAATATTTTATGATCTCTTCCTCCTATTTTTTTCAGGTACTCTTGGAAGTTTGTTACAACTCTTTTTTTTTAAATAGGTTCATGCAAAGTCTCTTTTGGTGATTGAAATCAGGTGGCCCACAGACAAGAGGGAGTCTTCAAATAGGATGATGTATACCTTGAGCAAAAAAATAATACCTTCAAGACATACCTTATGCAACAATGAAATATTGAAAGAGCTTATCTTTACAAGACATTGTGATTTTGACTTCTCTTCTTTATTTGAAGTCTTAGCATAAGTGTTTTTTGGATGTGTGCAGGAGTGTCTAATAGTAGCAGTAGTGACTATAGTCTAGCCTAAGGAGATTCTTGTGCAAGAAATATTTTTGTAGTGGTAGATTTCAAATGATGGGAGGGATCAAATGAATCTATCTCAAAATGTGGAGGCCCATTAGAGCATCCATTATGGGGGTTGATATTATTGTTACTAATGTCTCCCCTCCTTGGTCTCTCAATTTAGATTATAGGGGGTGTTAAAATTGTAATTTGATTCATGGATAAGGCCAACATTATATGATGTATTTGATAGGACTAAGGACATTTCATTGTACAATGTATTATTTAATTGTAATAGTTCATTACGTAAGCCCTATGGGCCATGGTTAACCTTATTATGCTTCAACCCTCTTTATAACTTGTAATTAACCTAAATTCCTCTTGTTATCTCGACTTAAGTTAAATTTTATTATGTGTTTGGGATTTTGTCATTGGTTTAAATTCCCCCTCCCACTCCTCATTTTCTTGTTGGAGTGTTGTGTAATATTATCTATGGATATAGTGATTATTTATGTTGCCTACAAGTGCCCACCAAACCTCTATTTTTCATACTTCCTTTCATTTTATGTATAAGATTTGAGTGGATGATTTGCTTTCTTTTGTTTCTAGAAAATATAATTCCAAATCTATTTGTATTTCATATGGAGAAAATGAAATAGATCGGTTCCAACATTTTATTTACTCATAAATCATTATCAAAAAATTCAGAGTAAAAAATAAATGAAGAAGTCTTCATAGATGAGGATGATCTACGAAAGGAAAAAAAAGCGACGAAGAAATTTTCCACCGGTGTTCATTAAACAATGTTGTTAAAGAAGTATTTTAAGATCTCCTTAGAATTTGCAAACAAAGACATGGATTACACCTTTAAAATTTCAATCTTATATATAGTTGAACAGGTTTTCTATGCAGTTGATAGATCCTATTTTTATCTTATTAGGCGAACGCAACTAAGAAAATACTATGATAAATCTAGAGTTCCCCAAAGGGTGCCCAGTATTGGGTCTAACTGTTGATCCAATTTAGACCCACGGGAAAAGATAACCTCATATCTTCTGGCAAATAAGATATCCATCTCAAGAAGGTAATACCATTACCATTGGATAGAACTCACACCCCATTGGATTAAACATATTGAAGTAACACCTAAACTCTAGTAGGCTAGTTACACAAAAGTGTGATCAACCACACTAGGATTGATCCACAATTCATACTCCTAAGGGAGGCAACAATAAATAAGTTTTCCCAATGGGTGAAAGCCTAACAAATCAATGCCACTATCCATCCATCCAAAGGATGGAATAAATCAAGGACTAGTTATATGAGTTTGGTTGTAGCTTTTTTGGCCTCTCATTCCATTCTCAATGACATAGTCATCCTCTTTGGAAAAGAAAAATTTCTCATGTTCTTACGAGACAAGATTTGTACCCATGACCTCAAGTTTATAAGCCTTGCAAGCTAACAAGCTGCTCTACCTACAACATTCAAGTAATGCCCCTTAATTTTTCCTGAGCTTTATAAATTGCTTCTACACACAAAAGAATCTCTCTAACACATGAATAGTTGAGAATTTATATTCTCATCATCCTTAGTAAAATTCAAGTCCACTACGAAGACATTCATAGACTGCTCTACCATAATTCTTAGCATATAGACCTAATTTGGGTTTCATTGTACACCTCATAAAAGGGATCAATTGGTATAGTCAATTGAATTTGTTGGAAGCTTTTAAAATCACAACCATAACTATTGTTTTTCAATCATTTGTATTTACATTGATAACAATTCCATTTATCCTAGTGGTTGGTATACTTGCTACTTGTCTCTTCTAAAAGTTGGTCAAATTGCAAAAATATTTCATTTTAAGGTGCATTATTATATATTAGATTAGTCTTTTTAGTAAGAATCCTTACTTATTTCATATCTTAGATATGTTATTGATCTTTTGTGAAATTATCTTCCCCTTCCCCAAAGGGGATTATAGTTTGAAAATATATTTTCGACAATCTCGAGAAATCATAAGAGAGTGCTAAAAAAAGTTATTTCAAAATAATTAAACAATACTAACATTTGATCCTTTTTTATAAAAAGAACAGTCTAATATGTATGTGCGTGGTCTATTGGCAAGGACACAACTTATAATTTTTTTACAATATTATATATTATAAAACCCAAGTTCAACCCCTACGACGAATGTGTATATGAAGTATTGATAAAATAAAAAAGTTTTTTTCTCACATTAACCAAAATCCAAAAAAAAAGTCAAACTGTTATATAATTACATTTTTCTAAAAAAAAAAACTAAATTTTATTAAACAAAAACCAGATTATATAATCACAAGGCTTTTTATACATGGGTCGTAGCCTAAAAGTACCTCCAAATATATATGCCTATAATCCCATGAAGGCTAAATGCCTAATTAGAGAATAGACAAAAATTGCACAAAAAATTATTGCTACACCAAATTACTAACGACATATCAGAGTAGGAGGACTCCTCTAAGACAAAACCATAAATTTATTTTCCTTACATACTACATATCCTCTTGAAACCACATTCGAGAGGTCTTCATTTTCTGTGGTGATTGCAAATTCTTGCAACTACATCAGCTCATCTCGCTAATCTCCATTATTATTTGTCTATGTTATCTCCACCTTCCCAGATATACATTAATTCTAACAATTACTAAATATGAAACATAATATAATTACATTTATTTATAAATATTCTTAAATAATTTAAATAATTTTTTTAAAATATATATTTTAAAACCTTCAATATTTGGAAAACCAAAAATAAATAAATTCACTGTTAAATATAAAAATTAAATTTGAATCCATTAACAATTGCAGCTAGTAACAATATTTATCTGTCAATAACGAAATGAAAGATTTTAATTACGTCCGCGAGACCCAAACATGGCCTATGGGACCCCAAACATGGAAGCACAATTATTCAAATCATATGACCATTAATATCCTTGAGAAGGTTGTTCCTTCTCTTGCTGATTTGGGTTAGCAACTCCCCAACTTTTTTATTTTACTGTCTTCAAATAACTCTGTCATAGACCCTTTTCCAAGCGTTTCTTTGTATTTGCCACGGATGTTCGAAAAACTCGGGCATTCATAGATGAAATGTTCCTCTGTCTCTATTGCCCTTGTGCTGCATAGAGTACATATCCTTTCTTCCCATTGTTCCTTGGGCGTTGTCCATCTCCCTGTTTCACATCTAAGCCTATGAGAGCTAGTCCTTATCTGAGCAATGAGGATTTTTTCCCTCCACTTGATTTCAGCGCCTATATACGCTTTTTCCTTGTGGTCATACGTTGGGTTAAACTTTGCAATATAGTATTGTCTTTTCTTGCTTGCATTTTTCCACATTCCACTTCTAAACTTTTCATTCACATAGTTTTTTATGTCTTTGTTGAAATTTGGGCATTCATTTATGTTGATTTCCCAACGTTTCATCCATTTCTGATTTTGTTTCATCCATGTGTTCTTTCGCCTATGCAGCTCTTCGTCCCTAGCTGCCCTAGGCCATCTGTTGTTTTTCATGTTTTCTGTTTTTTCAAGTAACATAACAACTTGGTCATAGCAATTGCCTCTAAAGGGAACATTCCAGTTTCAGCTAGAATAATTTCATAAGGGACTGTGGCCTTAATTCTGAGAAAATTTGTGATTAGACATTTTTGAATCCTTTCTATTTGCCTCCATTTTGTATTTGTCGTGCCACTAGCCCACACCTCGCAACCATACAACACAACTGGTGTGACAAGTAGGCCAAATAAGACCTTGGTGGTCTTCCAGTCCCACAACTCGACATTCCTACACCTATTTTGAAGTGCATATAGCGCTCTCCAACCACTTTGAGTTCTTTTCATCCTACATGTATTCCAATTGAGCTTGTCATGAAAGTCTATGCCTAGGTATTTGTATTCTACCACTACCTCAAGAGGTTCTCCTGCAAACTGAAATTTGAGATGTTGCTTCTTTTTTGTTGAAAAAATCATGATTTTTGTTTTGCTCGTGTTCACCTGCATCCCAACTTCCTTACAAAAGAGTTCTAGAGCCCGAAGGTGATCTTCTAGATCTTTAGTTGTTTCGGCCACAAGAATTACATCATCTGCATACATGAGGAGTTTTACCACATATTTGGCTAAGTGCACACCCTCTCCCCCAAATTTGTTTATCCATTCTTCTAACTTGTCAATGTACAACCCAAATAAGGTCGGAGATAGAGGGCAACCTTGTTTGACGCCTATGTCACTCCCAAAACATTCAGATAACCCTTCCTGCATTTTGATTCTAGCCTTTACATGCTCATATAATCTGTGAACTGCTGCCCTGTAGTGAATTGGAACCTCTAGCTCTTCCATTCTGCTCCATAATTTTTTCCTTGGCACTGTGTCAAATGCCTTTTTGAAGTCTACAAAACAGCAGAAAGCCTCCTCTTTTTTGTCCCATATTTTTTCCACTATGTGTCTAAGCGTGATACAATGATCAATAGTTGAGTGCTTGGGCCTAAAACCCGCTTGCCCCTTTGCTCTCTTTCCCTTTTCTTCCACCCATCTGTTGATCCTACGCTCTATCATACTCCCAAACAACTTTGCAAAGAGAGGGTTGATCATGATAGTTCGATAGTTTGAGGGATTATTTACATCTCCACTTTTAAACAAAGGAATGGTCAAGCTAGTTGTCCATTCTGTAGGGAAGCCGTTTTGTATGACCTCATTGAAAATTTCTTTGATCTACGGTGCAAAAATATCTACCCCCATTTTATATGCTCTGCTTGAAGATTGTCTATGTCACGGGCTTTACCAGTTGCTAACTTTTTTATCCCTTGAATAATGTCTTCATTTGTGAAAAGTTCTTTCTTGACAATGATAGTAGGGGGTGTCTCCTGCTGATTACTACGCTCATACAATTGTTTTGAATACTCCAACCACTGACTAGTTGTTATGCTATTTTTAGTTTGCATCTTTTTCACGCTTAGTTCCTTCCAAAATTTCTTTGGTTCATGCTTCCCTAAGTAAATCAGTTCTTTCCTCCTTGTTCTAGTGTATTCTTCTTTTTTGCCCTTACTAGTTTCTCATATGCTTTTCTGTTTGCTCTTGTTTTACCCGTTGGTTCCTTTAGTAATCTTCGTGCTTCCTTGCAATCTTCATCGAACCATGGGTTGGTTGGGAAGCTATTTCTTTCTTTCTTTCTAGGTTTAGCTCTCTTGCATTTGTTTAGAGCTTCTTGGATAACATGCATTAACCATTCACTCTTATTGTAATCTCTGTTACTGTGAGGTAGTCCCTTTCTTTCCCTTTCCTGTAACTTGTTATTCAATGTTGCCCTAAAACTCTGTCGATTTTCTTCTGTTAAGAGAATGTTTCCCTTGTGAGGAAGTTTGTTTTGATTGCCTTGCATGTGTTTTTCCCTTGGTTTATCTCCTTGCATTTGAAGTTTCATAACAATTGGGTTGTGATCTGACTTAAGTTCCACTGGGGAATCTTCCACTTCTAGCTCCTCTATTTTTGGTATGCAATTTTGTGAGCATATTACATAGTCTATTACACTTTGTCCCTTATATGTTTTGCATGTATACTTTCCTGAAATTTTCCAACTGTTCATCCCATTGCAAATAATCAAGTTGTGTATGTTGCAAAGGCCTAACAACTCTTCTCCATATTGCGTGATAGCCCCATGCTCATCTTCTAAAGTCCTGGTCCACTATTGACTTTCCTCTTCTGGCATCCAAAGAGGATTAATCTCAATATCTTCGTTACCTTCTAGAATGTTAGCTTGCTTATTTGTTGTCCTTGCATTGAAGTCTCCAATTAATATAATCTCCCCCAACTTACTGTATATCAAAATATCTCTTTTTAGGGAGGAGTATGGGTCTTCTCTATTAAGGTCATGTTTCTTATAGAATTTAGAATTCTTGGGAGCAAAATAACATGTTGCTATGCTAATAACTGACTTATTTTCTAGGATCTTTATCCAGATGTACTATTTGTTTTCATCTTGTTTTTCAATTTTAATGACCCTATCCCACTCCTCTTTTATTAAAACCATAATACCCCCATGCCCCTTGCCATTTTCTGTTGCTTTATTCCATATTGCTATTTTCTTGTATCCCACAAAGTCTGGAGTCCTACATCCATCGTGCTCATGTGTTTCCGTCAGGATGATTATATCTTTGTCTCTAGCAATGGGCCCTAACCCGGGTCCTCTTCTCCAAGGGTAACCTCTACAGTTCCAACTTACCATCGTAAGATGTTCCCGGGTGGGCCATACTCCCTATTTGTTTTGGGTTTGTTTAGATGTGATGTACGCCTTTCCATTTCTTAAATATGCCCATCTCCCTTCATTCCTTGTTGCCCTCACCTTTTCCCATTCCTTATTTCTTTCTTCCTGCTGTAGAAAGGTTAGGTCATCATCTAAATAGAATTGTGACCCTCTCAACATGCCTCTGTTTCTTAGTAACCTTGTTTTATCCTCGTAGCTCATCAATGTGACCCGAATATGCCTATCTCTGCCTCCTTCTCTCAACTTGCCAATTCTGCCTGCTTGTTTGATCTGACCTTTCCATTGTAACCGATCTGACAAGAAGTCCTTGGTTAAACAGTTTGTGTCTTCCCTATCCCCATAATATTTTAACCCTTTGATGATTATGTTTGATAACTTCTCATGTCTTTCTTTCTCTTCTGTTATTTGAATTTTTACTTGCTTCTCTATCAACTCTTTCTGTTGATTGACTGGTTCTTTTACTACTTGAGACCATGTCTTTGCCTTTGCTAATTCATTTCGCAACTCATTTTCTCTTGTTTCCATGTTTTGGAGTGTTTCCCGTACCTCTTTTATTTGTCTTGCATTCGTTTTTTCCACCTCTATTGTATCATTGATTGGGGAGTGGATGGCTTGTTTGAGGACATGCCATTCACGTTGACCCATGTTCGCAAGGTTTTGTAGCTTTGACACTTGCTCCTTGAGTAGGTTGTTTTCCTTTTCCAGCCTTTGATTGGTGTTTATAACCTCATCTAATTTAGTATCTCTTATTTTCTCCCTCCTTTCCATGCTCTCAAGTTTCTCTTTCATCTTCATTAGCTCTTGCACATAAAGTCTTGGTGCCCACATGAGTGGCGTGGTTGTGGGACTGTAAATTTCTTCCCTATCTTGAAACTCATTTTGGTGACCTCCACTTTCCATGCTAAATGTTTTCTTGCTTTCATTTCTGATTTTTTTATCCTTGCTTGTTTTTCCTTCTGTGTTCTTGTGTGTTGCCGCTTTGCCTCCGTCTCTTTTGTCTTCCTTCTTTTGTCCCCTATGTTGGTCTGACTGATCTCCCCGTTCGACGATGGTTAGTGCCTTTGATTGTTCCTTATTCTCCACATGTTTATGTGGAAGAATATTCTTTACTATTATTTTTCGATTAGTCCTCTTCATTGTTGCTGCCCTTGCTCGAGCTTGTCGATGCCTTATTATTCTCCAATACTATTTTGCATTGACATATATAGGTTTTTCCATTCCTTCTTCGGGTGTCTCAGATGGTAGTATTGTTGTATGCCCTATTGCTTGTGGATATGTCAATCCCCGTGTTCCATTAGCTCCACTGATTGAAATAGTATGTGCATACATGGAGACCAATTGTCCTATGGTTTCTACTTGTTCTTGCAATTGTTGCTTCCCTTCTTCCATTATCGAACCACCCCTATACTACTGATCTGTTCTTTCTTGCTCCCTGTCAAACTTTCATAAAACCTAAATAATTTCAAGCACTAAATCAGAGATGCCGAAACTTACCTCGTCATCGCTACCTTACCTTCAAACCCTCTACAACCACCGCCGTCTAACTCAGTTGTAGATTAAAAACCCTCCAGAGCCACTGTTGCCTAGCTTCAAACCCTCTACAACCACCACCGCCTGACTCAATTGTGAATTAAAAACCCTCCAAAATTGCTGTCACTTAACTTCAAATCCAAAAAAAGGCTAAAACCCTTACATTTAATTATATAAATCATATATTTATAAATAATTATTTTATTTTTAAATAAGTTCTAATATAATTTTTTTTTTTTAACATATGTTGTTGGCCTTTCATCTTAATCATCTTAAATTACGGGGAGGGAGACCCCTCTTCTTGGAGATGGACAACGCCCAAAGAACAATGGGAAGAAATGATATGTACTCTATGCAGCACAGGGGCAGTAGAGACAGAGGAACACTTCATCTATAAATGCCCGAGTTTTTCAGATATCCGTGACAAATACAAAGAAACACTTGGAAACGAGTTTATTACAAATTTATTTGAAGACAGGAAAATAAAAAAGTTGGAGAATTGCTAACACAAATCAGTAGGAGAAGGAACAACCTTCTCAAAGACATTAAAGATCATATGATATGATTTGAGTAATTGTACTTCCATATTTGAGGTCCCATAGACCATATTTGGGTCTCGCCGACGTAATTAAAATCTTTCATTCATTCATTGGCCTTTTATATCAAGACCTTAATTTACGAAAGGAAAACCCTATTACTATGCCCCACATGTAACACCCACTGTACATTACTGTAAAAAATATTTGGCAGCATTAAATAATACGAAGGCAATTTGTATTCGCCTTTCTTCTCCTGCAAGCAAAGACCAAACCCTTCAATGGATTTTCAATAAACAGGTCGGCAGGTCGGAGAAATGGAATTGGTGATGTCAAACTCATGAACGAGAATATATAAGTCCAATAAATCAAATGGACTTTACTTAACTTTAATATTTCTGCATTTCATTTTTTCTCTTCTTTGTCCACTTAAAACTTTAAGGAAGATTTAATGGATGGATGCTTTTATTCAATTTTTTACATGCTTTTCTTTCTTTTACCTAAAGGGGGTGCTGCAAAAATGGAAACTGGAATTCCACTATACCCTCAAATTTCCTTTGGCAGTTCTCGTGAAAATTCCATTGGAAATGGCGAAGAGCAGCTCAGAGAAGAAGAATTTGGCAAAACCAAGGATTTGGAAAGTGAAATTTTGGCTGACAGTGAAATGAGTTTGGAGGATATATCTCAGTGCATTCAATCCGCCCAGGAAGGAAGTGCTGTGGAGCGCTGGATGGCATGCATGAATTCACTGTCATCACATATCTCCACAGATGCTCTGGCGCTACCGGGAGAAGAAATTTCATCTGCTCATGAAGAAAAGTTTGAGGATTCTCCAAATTTCCAGGAGCAAACTTATGAGGAGCACAAAGAGAGAGAAGAAATATCATCCGCTTATGAGGAAAAATGTGAAGATCCTTCAAACTTGCAAGAGCAAATAGGTCCTGGGGCATTTCAGATTTCGGCTGCTGATTTTGTGCGTAGTGAGGAAACTCATGAAGAATTCGGAGGACGGGAAATTAAATCTGAAGCGACAGAGGTGGTTGCGGATTCTGATGATCTCATGGGCAGGATTGAGACAATTATCGAGGATGTTACCAATGGGTGTGCAGAACTTCCCCCCTTAGAAGAGGTGGAGGATGATGTGGCCCAGACAGACAATGCAACATCTAGTTATCCTGAAATTCCCTCCGAGGTGGGACCTGAAGGATTGGACATTGAGAAACCAAAGTCTGCAGATATCACCAAACTCCTCAAGCTTCTTAAAGGGTATTTATGCTTTCTCTTTTTCAGCATATTGTTCTAATTGTAGGTATTATTATTTTGCTTTTATTTTATTTTTGAAGTAAGCCTTTTTGAATTTTGGAGAGGATATTGGGAGGGTATTTAATTTTGATATATATCTGATAGATGTCCTTGGGTCTAGAAATAGGTTAAGTTAATGTTTTTAATATATTTTCTGAAAATAGGTTTATGTTTTTTGTTTGTGCAAACGAGAAGAGAGGAGGGTTTCAATTCACAGAAGGCAATAATAGGTAATCGTAAAATAATTGAAAACAACAAAGAAATTTACCATTAAGGAGTGGATATATATCCAAGGAAAGGTTCAATCAAAGACATTGCCATGGACCCAAAAACAGTGACAAGGAAAGGTTCAATCAAAGACATTGCCATGGAACCAAAAACAATGAAAATCTCACCCTCTGTGACAAGCTTCGGCAAAATTTTACTTTGCCATGGACCCAAAAACATTGAAAGTCCCACCTTCTATCATAAGATTAAATTTTATTTATTGCAATCTTCACATTCTGGGTTTTTCAACATTTGACAAATTCAACAAACATATTTAAACAAATAACATTCAATAAAAAATATGTGTATAATACCCAAGCTTTTTTGGGTTTTGTCTTTCCATTTTTTTGGATTCCATTCCACATCCATATAAAGCTAAGATTAAATAAAATAATTAAAGAATAAATTAAAAGACAGGGTAAAATGATTAAGGACAACTCATTCATAGATCCATTTGAAATTTTTTATCATTCTTTTATAAAATGTGAAGTTTTTTTTTTTCATATTTATATTTCTTTTAAATATTTACATTAATAAAACTTATATTTTTTTTAAAATATCATGACAGATTTTACAACTAATTTTTTCAATGATGATTTTGGTCAATTTTTATTCTTGTGGAAACCAAACTTTGTAGACATCAGTAAGCTCCCCAAGCTTCTTAAAGGGTATTTATGCATTCTCTTTTTGGCCATGTTTTCAACATATTGTTCTAATTGTAGTTATTATTTTATTTTTATTTTGTAAAAAGGTGCGGGCTTTTTGAATTTTGGAGAGGGTGTTTAACTTTGATGAACATTTCATTACATCTCTAGTGTGATAGATGTCCCTGAGCTAAAAAATAGGTCCAAGTCAATGTTTTCTAAGTCATTTTCCTGATTATAATTTTAACAATAACTACATCTACCAGAGGAGTGAAGGTTTCAATTGTCAGAACCCAATATAGGCACACTCTCTATGACAAGATTAGGTGATTTTTCTAAAAAATGTTCAAATTTTGGTGATTTTTCTAAAAAATGTTCAAATTTTGGTGATTTTCTACCTAAGACTAACAAATTTTAATGAGTATATTGAAACAAATAACAGTCAATGAAAAATGATATATATAACACCTAAAAAAATTTCTCTTTCTGTCTTTCATTCTAACATCTACTTGATTCCATTCTACACCATAAAAAGTAACGGTTGATATCAAACAAGTAAAGAAAAAGTTAAAAGACGGTGCAAAATGATTTTAAGCAACTCATTCATAGATCTATTTACGAATCAATATCATTTTTTAATAAAAAGTGAAGTTTTTGTACATATTATATTTATTTTTGATATTTACATTAATGAAACTTATTTATTTTCAATTGTCAGAACCCAATATAGGCAATAGTAGTAGAATAATTGAAAACAATAAAAAAACTTACAATCAAGGGGTGGGTATATAACTTACAGAAAGGCCAGAAGGACCCATGGAGAGGTTCAATCAATTGCCATGGACACAAAAACATTGAGTGTCACACTCTCTATGACAAGATTAGGTGATTTTTCTAAAAAATGTTCAAGACTTTGTGGGCAGAGGAGCGAGAATCAGGAGTAGGCTCAGTTGGATTAAACAGGGTTATACACCCTCTCAGTACTTTTTTGGTCACATCAAAAGAAAGATTGCTTCGGAAAGGATAGTAGCTTTACAAATAGAAGATGGTTCTCTTGTTGAAGAGGAAGATGAGATCAAATCTATATTTGAATCTCATTTTAGGAAGATATTTGTAGAGTATCCTGTAGATGAGGGTGTGTTGCTAGCTAGAGAAATTAAAAAATGTGTACCTAGGAAAGTTTTCAGTTTTGAGAATGACAAGATGGTGGAGGATTTCACTAAGGATGAACTTTATACTGCTCTTTCTCTTATGGGCAATGGTAAGTCTCCTGGTCCAGATGGACTCCCTACAACATTTTACAAGAAAACGTGGGAAGTGATTGGTAATGACTACACAATGATGGTGTGGGAAATTTTTGACAAAGGCATGTTATCATGAGGCTTGAATCAAGGGTTGATTAAATTGATCCCTTAGAATAATAGGAAGGACATGATTGGAGGTTGAGGGTCCATTACTTTGCTCAATGTCTCATGCAAAATTTTGGCCAAGGCACTAGCTCTTAGACTAAAACCTATAGCAACAAGAATTGTACGACAAGAGCAAACAGGGTTTGTTAAAGGAAGATTTATATTAGACACTGTGTTGGCTGTATGGGAGACAATGGAGTGGGCACAAGGAAGCAATCAACAAGCATTGTTTTTGAAGATAGATTTTGATAAGGCCTATGATAGGGTTGATTGGAAATTTATTTTTAATATGCTGGAGTGGTTGGAATTCAACAAAGCAATGGTTGGGAGGATCAAGGTGTTGTTCTCGTGTGCCTCGACAAAGGTAATGGTTAATGGTAAGCTTTCAGAATCTATTACTTTGTTTAAGTCAATTAGACAAGGCTGCCCTCTAGCCCCCTATCTTTTTGTGTTGACTGCTGATGCTTTGGGATATCTATTAGAAACGAGAATGAAGGCAGGGGATTTAAGAGGCATCTTGATTCCAAGGGGTACAATTATTAACAACCACTTTGCATATGATTCTTTTATTTCAGTCCAACTAGACAGACGCTCCATTGAAAATACCATATGCTCCCTTGATCAGTTCTGCTTGGCCTCAGGTGCCAAAATCAGCGAATCTAAATCTGAATTTTGGTTAGTTGGTGCTGATTCCTTACCAGAGGGCTTTTCCCTTGCGTGGAAACATATTGCAGATGGTGAGATTGTTAGATATCTGGGAATACCGTTTGGTAAGAGAGTCTCGTTGGTTGATATGTGGAATTGGTGCTTGGCTAAATTTGAAAAAAAAAATCAGATATGGAATAATAGGTTACTTTCATTTGCTGGTAAGCTGGTGGTGGTGGCAAAAATTATGCAGGCCTGTCATCTTTACTATTCTTCTTGTTGGTTGCCTAATACTTCACAATACATGAGGCTTGAGAAGATCATTCGATCGTTTCTGTGGTCCAACTATGATGTTTCAAATAAACTGCCGCTTATAGCATGGAAATATTGCACCATTCTTAAAGAAAAGGGAGGTTTGGGGCTCCTGGATATTCAGACTCAGGGAAAGGTTCTAGCTGCTAAGTGGATTGTGAGGGCTTTGGAAGGGAATGAAGGGTGGAAACTTCTATTACGACACAAAATTTAGACTTGTACTCATATTGATGGTATTAAGAGCTCCTTCTATTTGGAGGACATCATTGGCAACCCATGGAAGTTTAAAATAGGAGGTAACATTCTTATTAAAATAATTTGGGAAGCATGGAAGTTGGTTGTCTATGTGTTGCATTGGAAATTTCTTGATAGTAAGAGAGGGTGGGTGCTTCCTTATAGGTCAATTTGGTTATGGAAAGAGAATGAGGAGTATGCTTCTGACAGGCCAAGACTCCGTTGTAAGCGGTTGGTAAAAAAAGGGGTCCGATGCTGGGTGGATTTATGGAATGTTGACACTGGTGATTGGTCCTCTTGGTCGGACTTGGTTTTTAAGTACAAGTTGCGGTACTCTAATAAAGATGCTATCACCCAATTCACTCTCTTTTGCAATCTGAATAGAGGATTTCTAGGACCTGTCTGGAGAGATTGGAGGTGGAAGTTTGGTTGCCCAATTCTCTAGTTTAACTCTACTAAGATTTATGAGGCTCTGTTGATTAAGGCCCCTATAGATATTGTATTGAATCACAGATGGAATGTCAACTGCACCTACAAAAAATGGAAAATATGGTTATGTAAAATTTGGCATTTCAGAATGTCTACTCAGCTTAAGGTTTTTGCTTGGTCATTAGCCTTCCAAGGCCTACCCTGCAAAGCCAAGTTGGCCAAAATCAAGTTCACTTCTGGTTGTTGTATGGTTGGTGGCAAAGAAGAAACAATAAAACATATTTTTTGGGCTTTCTCTCGTGCCAAAGCAGTATGGAAAGGAATGGATGGAGTTATTGCCCCTTGTTTGGTGGGACACCTCTGGTGGAGTATTGCACTTCTTGGAGATGTCAACGATTGTCCACCTCATCTGGTGGGGATCTGGCAAGTGGTGAGGGTCTCTATTCTGTTTGCTATCTGGAAGGAGAGGTGCTCTCTTGTTTTTAGTAAAGGTTCCATTCCTGTTACTAGCACTGTAAGTAAAGCTGTGGGTTGTATTTCAGATCAGGTGAGAATGTTTAGAGTAGAACTGTTAAAAGATCTGATAGGAATTTCGGATTTATGCAAGTCAGAATGCCTAATGATGTTGTATAGACTTGCATAAGTTTATTGTACTTTGGTTTTTCATTTATGAATTCATAAGAAATATTTTTCCAATATTAAAAGAGTTCAAATTTTGGTGATTTTCTACCTTAGACTAACAAATTTAATGAGTGTATTGAAACAAATAACAGTCGACGAAATATGATATATATAACACCTAAAACTTTTTCTATTTCTGTCTTTCATTCTAACATCTACTTGATTCCATTCTACATCCATAAAAAGTAACGGTTGATATCTAACAAGTAAAGAAAAAGTTAAAAGACGGAGCAAAATGATTTTAAGCAACTCATTCATTGATCTATTTACGAATCAATATCATATTTTAATAAAAAGTGAGGTTTTTGTACATATTTATATTTATTTTCGATATTTACATTAATGAAATTTATTTTCAATTGTTAGAACCCGATATAGGCAATAGTAGCAGAATAATTGAAAACAATAAAGAAATTTACAATCAAGGGGTGGGTATATAGCTTACAGAAATGCCAGAAGGACCCATGGAGAGGTTCAATCAAAGACATTGCCATGGACACAAAAACATTGAGTGTCACACTCTCTATGACAAGATTAGGTGATTTTTCTAAAAAATGTTCAAATTTTGGTGATTTTCTACCTTAGACTAACATCGATGAAAAATGATATATATAACACCTAAAACTTTTTCTATTTCTGTCTTTCATTCTAACATCTACTTGATTCCATTCTACATCCATAAAAAAGTAACGGTTGATATCAAACAAGTAAAGAAAAAGTTAAAAGACGGTGCAAAATGATTTTAAGCAACTCATTCATAGATCTATTTACGAATCAATATCATTTTTTAATAAAAAGTGAAGTTTTTGTACATATTTATATTTATTTTCGATATTTACATTAATGAAACTTATTTATTTTCTTTTTAAGCATCATGACGAATTTTACAACTAATTTTTGAATGATGATTTTGTTTGATCTTTATCCTTGTCCAAATTGAACCTGAACTTGATAACTTAGGTCCTACCCATGGACAATATTAGACGTGGGTTTATATGGATCTCTACTAGATTAAGACTTCTGCAATAAAATTTAGACGAGTCAATCTAACAAGTTAATAACTAAATGATAGTTGAAACTTGTTCCTTTCACTGTGGAGTCAACTTTGGGAAGATGCTCAACAAGGGATGAGTTGGGTATACCATTCACCTATTTTTAGAAGAACTATTTGTATATGCTCAATTTTATGAAGTTAAAACTTTAGTATGGTAGGGGGTTTCAAATTCTTCTTTGAGAGTAAGTGCCATATCATATTGTTTTATAACTAAGAATTCCAGTTCATGTTCAGTTGAAACCTAAGGATGACATACAACTTCCACTATATGCAAGTTAAGGTTCATGGTTTCTTGATGCTCTGATCCTTATATGCAACGTTTTTTTCAATGAGTTTATACATGTTTTTATGAGGGGTCATGGTCCCCTCATACTGAGTGGGGTTTGAACCTTGGACCTCTCAAAGAGAAGCCAAAACCCTTACCACTGTAGTAAGCTTGCAGCTATCCTTATATGCAACTTTGGCATATAGTCTGTTAGAGCATTATGTCTCCAATGGGATTTGGCTGCAGATACTATCCTTATTGTACATGGTGTGCATGTAAGCATGACCTTTACTTTTGATTCAATAGTGGTGTTTAGTTGCTTGCATCTTAATAATAGGGTATGAACAGACAATGTTGATCATATTTTCTACATATCTCCTTTAAAAAAAAAATAGTATTTTGCTAATTTGAAAATTATGTACAAGAAAAGTACTATAGGATGGAATTTCGTTGTGGAGACAAACCTCCAGGTAGAGTTAACCCCAATTGTTTTTGTTTTTAATAAGTTATATGTGGCTTCTATTGGGGGCCACTCCCATTACAAAAACAAAACATTGCATTGCTCTCATTACATTTCTAACAAGTTAATTAAAACATACCCAAGTTTATCTCATCGCTAGAATTTTTTGTCTCTTTCTTCATAGTTTTCACTTTGCAAACTCTTGCCATGTGTCCAATTTCATAACAATTGTGGTAACAAAATGTGATATTTTCATAGTTAAATTGTTGATCCCATTCTCTTGATTCAGATTTAATCTTAATGGATTCTGCCAAAGGTTTTGAAATATCCATAGCAACACATATTCGAGTATATATAGCATGCTTTTGCTCCTTAGTAGTTAGTCCTTCCTTGATGAATTCCCTTAGGGTATTTCCAATATTCTTCAAAACATCCTTATTTATAAGTTGATATGGAAGTCCAAAAAGCCTAACCTATACTAGAAGCTTCTTAATAGTTTATGTCTGAACAGAAAAATTTTCATTCCATGGTCTCAAATAAAGTGCATCTCTTCTTCTAAACCACGGGCCACCAACCATTATTTTATCCCTAATTTCTGAACTGGAAAAGATGATGAGGAAAAAAACCTTTAGAAAGAAAAGTCACAGAGTAATTTGAATTTAATCCCCACTTCCACTTGATCCAATTTTGAATCTCCAAAAATCCTGGCCATGATCTATGGAATTTACATATTAACCCTCTACTTTTAAGAACCATTATATCATGCTCAATCATCTCATCCTTGATACTTACTTTTGGTGTAACATCTACTACCTAAATCGAACTTGCCATGTATTCGCTCTTCTGCTTATCTCCAACTTGGGCCTCCATACTTCCAACTAGGGCATCCTGACTTCCCATTAGGGCTTTCAAATACGACTTTCCTTCCATACTAGCTAATGGGGCTCCCTCTCGGATCGCACTCCCTCTCGGCTTGCACTCGTTCCTAGCTTGCACTCTCTCTTGCCTCGGACTCCCTCTTGGCTTGCTCTCCCTCTTGGCTCGCAATAGCCCTTGCCTCTTCTTTTTCCTGGCGTTCCTTTGCTTTAGCAATTTTTTAAAAACAATGTTCCATGCATTGATGGTAAGGGTTTGAAGCATAGTTGAGAAAATTGAAATCGGCAAAGAATCGATATTTTTAAAAATCGGCAAAAATCGGGAATCGACAAAAAATCGAGGAAAGAATCGGCAAAGAACTGTAAGAAAAAAAACCGAACAAAACGAAAATTTTCATTAAAAAAAGTTTTTTTCATGCATATTACAGTGAATTAACATTATGCAAATCAAATATTGCAATAAAAACAATAATTCATGTCAAGACATCATACAAGGCTCAAGCTTTAAGTACACATGAAAGTGACAAAACACATCTTGTATTGCTTATAATATGAAAAGGTACAAAGTTACAAGTAACAAGGAAAAAAATGTTTCATTTTTTATATGCTTGCACATGGAAACAAGTAACAACAAAGTTACAATCACTTGAAAAAAAGGAAAAAAAAAACTAAACCCTAAACCAAAAGGCTAGGGTTTAGGGTTTAAAATTGAAACATTGACAGCTGAAAAATGGGCTTGCATACATAGTTACCAGGCAACAATATTTACTTAAAAAGAGGAGGAAAAAAAAAACAAAACCCTAAACCCAAAACCCTAGGGCCTAGACTAGGGTTTAGGGTTTAAACTTCAAGTTCAAAGTTCAAAGTTTCAAATTCAAACATTAACAGCTGAAAAATGGGCTTGCATACATAGTTACCAGGCAACAATATTTACTTAAAAAGAGGAGGAAAAAAAAAACAAAACCCTAAACCCAAAACCCTAGGGCCTAGCCTAGGGTTTAGGGTTTAAACTTCAAAGTTCAAAGTTTCAAACATTAACAGCTGAAAAATGGGCTTACATACATAGTTATCAAGCAACAATATTTACTTAAAAAGAGGAGGAAAACAAAACCCCAAAACCCTAGACTAGGGTGGGTTTAGGGTTTAAAATTTAAACTTCGAAGTTCAAACATTAACAGCTGAAAAATGGGCTTGCATAAAAAAACCCTAAATCAGCATTGCAGATTTTTTGAAAAAATCGGTGATGCTGATTTTTTAAAAAAATCGGCAAAAAAATCTTCAAAAAATCTTTGCATCGCCGATTTAAAACAATCGGCATTTAAAACAATCGGGATTCTGCGGATTTTCTCAACTATGGTTTGAAGCATTGATGCACTCCGGATGAACCCGCTACTCTTCTGCCATGACTGAATCTCAGGCTCGCACTCCCTCTTAGCTTGCACTTCCTCCCGGCTTACACTCCCTCTTGGCTCGCACTTCCTCCTAGCTCACACTTCCTCTTGGCTCGCGCTCCCTCTTAGCTCACACTTCCTTCCGGCTCACACTCCCTAAAAGAAGTGAGTTAACCCCAATTGTTGTTCAAATGTGTAATGGTTTTTTAAGATCCCTTAAATGACAAAATATATATTATTAAAAAGTTGAATAACTTGTTAAGGAAAAACAAACATAATTGAGATCTACCATATAAGTCTGTAAAAGATGAACTATAATTTTATTTTTACTGTACAAAAAATATAAGTGTTTTCTCTACGAATTGTATAGGTTAGATCACCTATGATCTTTTAATCCAAGTTAAGAGGGACATGCTTAATCAGAGTTGTATGAAACCTTTCCCAAAAATTCGTACTTTTTGTTTGAAAATTTTTGGTTTCTTCATATGACTGTTGATTTCCTTCTCGTTGTTTATTACTCTACTTCTCACATGTGCTTACCTAATTTTTTGTAGAGGAAAGCAAGAAAGAAAACATGGTGTTATTTGTGTTGGGTGACTACAAAGATTCTAATATTTAATAGTTCTTATTGGAACGAGTTCTCTCAACATGGTCATTCTGTTGTGGCAGTCTTTGCTTGATTAAATCTAAATTAAATTTTGAACTCATACATGTTATTAAATGGTTACTAAACCAGGTTCATCTTGTTAAGAGAGAAGGGGGAATTTAGATTGTTTTAACTTCTAATATTTATGGCAAAGACTAAATAAAGTTACCTGGATTTAAGAGAAGCAACCTAGTCACTCCTCATAATGGAGTAAACTCCTCATAATGGAGTAACATTTCGATGCCTTTGGACCAAGAGAAAAGGAGAAAAATACCTCTTATATCGCAAGTGAAAGAGAAAGCCCTTATGATAGGATGGATCATACAGATAACACATTCGTCAAAAGCAATTTATAAACTGTTGCAAGTTGCATGGAATATGAAAGCAAGTTCAGGATTGGGATATGAAGTTTTACGTTTAGCCTTGATGTCTTTGGTTGTATTAAACATAATTAGTAGAATTTGTTTGCAAGCTTGTTAGGGGAAATCACATACTCAAATTCCTGCAAACCTAGTCACTACATGCTAGAAGCTTAACCAGAATGGCTGTATTTGTTGGTAGATCCCGATTAAATTATTCATTAGAACATAGATGATAGATTTGTGTTTTGTTTCCTGTTGATTCAACAATTACAAAGATTCTTTGAACAAGTGAGGATGAGGAGTAAAGGATTAACGTGAAATTGTGTGTAGAGAAGGAAAGAACAATTGCTACTAAAAATGACATTAAGTGAAGTATTTTTAAATATACAATAATGCCAATAGTTTGTTAATGTGATTATAAGTTTTTACATGATTTTCAAATGGCTTGGCAGGGCTTGACGCAACTTTAATCAAAATTGAAAAATTCAGAAAAGGCTATTGGGCAAAGGAGATTTGAGTACTGTACAATTCATTCAGGCCAATGGTATTATCATGATTGCTATAGTTGCTAATATGCTTATATATTTTAACATAGGGAGAGGGCATATGCTTTTCCCTATCATGTTTATTTCATGTGCTAGATGTTCTATACTAAACAAACATTATCCCAAGGTGCTAACACTTGGAATGGGGGGAGGCAATAGAAATGATTGTGGAGATAGTTTGGATGAGAACTAAGAAAAGCCTTGACAAAAATGATAATATTTCTTGTTTTAATGGTTCCCAAGTAGACAAATGGGTTGCCCTTCCGTCTACCACCTAGTTGCAGTGACACTGGCCTTGATAAATACATTTTAATTGAGATACTTGATGATGTAATGTTGGTTATACAGGATCTCCATGAGTCTCCAATCATTGTTTTCTTTCTTAGAGCTGTGCTACTAGAGGGTAACTTGCAACAATGGTTTAATAAAAATGGTGTTTGAAGGGTTGGCTTATTGAGTTTGTTTGGAGGTTAGAAGGGAAACCTAGATTATATTTGCACTTAGAGATATTTTGCAATTAATTTTGAGAGTTCCAATTAAGTAAGTACCCTATGGCTTGTTGTCCCTTTTTATCACCTTTGTCCTTCCTAAATTTTGCTTGCCAGCAAGTTTGGAATGTTGTTTTTGATATTGTTGAGATGTGTAATCATCACTTATTGGCCATAACTGATAGTATATATTGTATCATATTGTATTTGCTCATGGGCCCATACCATGTGATGTTGTATTAGCCAGTGTACGATGCTATGACATTTATTGGGATACGTGCCCTTCTATTAAAGGTGTGATTATACACCAATCTCAAACTTTCTTTTGTATGACAACATTCTTTAATTGTAAAGTGAAGAAGACAATTGGCATCTAAGGGCACCTTCTCCGTCCTTTGTGTTTATCTTTCACTTTTGTGTCTCTTTGTGCTTAATTTAGGTAATTTGTTGATTCCATTTAAGTTCTTTGAATTTCTTCATGGTATTAGAGTGGGTGTGAATCTTCATTTTGCAGCAGTCTATCTGTCTCACCTATGCATGTTTCTTTCTTGTGTGCTTTCTGAAGGGTTAACGGGTGAGGAGGTTATTGATTACAACACCCCTCCCCTTGGCCCTCTTAGGGTGTGCCCATCCAACTTGGCAAGACTCTTTTATCCAAGCCATTGGGCCACGAAGGATACAAGTTCAAACTTGTGCCTCCTTTTGGGCTTGGCCCACTGATTAATAATTTGTGTAATCGTTCCCCTTCATTTGAACACATAACCTTGCACTCGTGGATACGAGTCCTTATCCATTTACCTTCATTATGAATGGGGGTCATCAGCCATCCCTGGCATGGTCATGGGCGCACGGCTAGATTATATCTAGATCAGACCACCCACAACCCAAATGGCTTGGATTCAAGCCCCATCCTTGCATGTTGGATCTCCTCACCTTGAAGTTTGTTGCAACCCATGTGCTTATTCCAATCAACATGGTCTTTGGGACCAATGTGGCCTGTCTTGGAGGCCAAAAAATTAAAAACTTTATATAAAAATAGCACATGTGCCCACTCTCACACCAGTTTGTTCCCCCTTCAACTATTCATGCAGACAAGTAGCAGTGTCTAACTCTCCAAACAAGGCCCTTTTCTTAGCATGCCAAGTGGTGTCCCCAGTTCAACTGAAGGGAAACTCTAAGGTTGGAAGTTTAATTTTTTTTTGCTTGGGGTTTATTATTAATGTTGTGCTTCCACAGGCCATAACTTTGTCTTGCAGAACCATTTTTAGATCACAACTTTTTCGTGCTCTACATAGTGGTAGCTTTCTTTCTTGTTGTGTGGCAGGCTTTTGTGCTCAATCAGGACGGATCCCAATTCATATGTTTTTTTTGAATGGGCACAACTATAGTACCCAGGCTACCAAGTTGATTGATTTATTGTGAAGTAAGGGATTATGAAGTGTTTCCAAGAAGGAAATGGCAGCAACCCTTGACGAAACAAACCTTGTGGCTAAGAAAGAAGAAGCTCATGGTTTATTTTCTTTGGTGGTTGAGCCTGATTACTTTTCTACCTTCAAAGTGATTCAGATCTGCTGGTTGTGGTGGATGAAGTGAAAAATCTGTCTGGAAAAGTGAATGCTATAGAAGTTAACCGCCTTGAGATGGAGCTTGTTACTCTTAAAAGTGTTTGCCAATGTTGAGGACTATGTTGCCATATTTAAGGCTTTGAAGACATATATTGTTATTTTGTGACAACACAACTAAGATAGATCCAAATTATATCAAGATTGTCCTCTCCAATCTTTTCTTGTAGTCCATGATACTTGTACTTCTCCTTTGCATGCTCCCTACGGTTATCAAGGAACATATACTTGATGGTATTTGTGCTCTCTTGATGCATTTTCAAGCTGCTTTACTGAAATGTGGTGAACTTCCTAATGAAAAGGCTCATGTGAAGACCATGTGCAAATAAAAAGAAGGTCAAGATAGATAAGCCCAAGGGGGCCAAGAGAGATGAGTCCAAATACTCCAAGAAAAAGTGGCCCTGCTGTAGGTACTGCAGAAGAGAAAGTCATCTTTTCCAAAGTTGCCTTTCTCCTCTTCAGAAGATTGGAGCAAAATTTAAGAAGTCTGGTCTTAGTGAAAGCCTTATTGACCATTAGGATAATGGGGGAGCTGTTGCTCATAATGCTGATGTTGTGGTGCATTTTGCTTACTAGACAATTGCTTCTTCACAAGAGTGGATTGGTGATTCTAGAGCTACTTGGCATATGACCAAGCATCACTATTTGCTTTCTGATTACAACCATTTTCATAACGGAGAGTATGTTGTTATTGGTAATGATTTTGCCTTGCAGGTTCTAGGGACTTGTGACATCACTGTTGGTGATGCTAAATTTGCTGAGGTCCTTCATGTTCTAGGAGGTGAGCCTAAACCTTCTTTCCACATCACATCACTCAAACTAACAAGAAGGTTGAGCTTTGGCTATGGGTTGTTAAGGACATGAAAGATGGATTCAGAGTTGTGGCTTCGGGATATTGTGATGAAATAGATCATATTTACAATCTTGGTCATGCTTCATCTTCCTCTAATAGGAAGGGTTTGTTGCTATAGTGACTAAGATTAATTTTACTAGCACACTTTGAAGTCAGCCATTGGAGCATACCAATTGGGATCTTTGAGCCACATGAGTCATCTTCAAATGGTTTAGGGTTTTTGGTTGATTGAGTTTTCGTCAGGTGTTTGCAAGGAGTTTGTTTCAGATAGCACCATTGGGAGTCCTTTCCGAAAGCAAAGTGTGGTGGCCTTCTCAGCCTTTGGAGTTGATCCATAACAGCATTTGTGGTCCTATGGCTGCCTAGTCATTCTCTCGTAACTAATGCTTCCTTTCTTTCTTTAATAATTTCATTGGGGTTGTTTGGGTATCTACTTCTAAATGCAAGGACAAAGCTTTTTCCAAGTCAAAAGATTTCAAAGATCTTGTGGAGAATCAACAGGACAGAAAAATCGAATGCTTAAGGACTGACTGAGGTGGAGAGTGTATCAGCAGCAATTTCAAGGATTTTTTTGACCTTCCTTGGTATTGTACCATTTGTTACACTCTAGAGCAAAATGGAGCTGCTAAATGAAAAAGTAGAGCCATCATGGAAATGGTTCGTTGTATGATTCATGTTAAACAGGTGGATCTTTGACTTTGGGCAGAGGTAGTTCATTGAGCAGTCTACATCATCAACATGACTCCTACTTGTGCTGTCAAACGCATGACTCAGGACAGAGGATTGGGTTGTGGATATTTTCACAAAAGTATCACACATGGACATGTTTTACAAATTCAAAGACAATCTTGGAGTGTTACCCCAAATGGTCGTTATGGAGAAGAAATGTTGAAATAATGCACATTGGGTATATGGGTCAAATAAATTTAAAATAAGATTAATTACATAAAATACATGTGGGGGAGCTACAAAAAATGAGTGTTGAATGTATTTATCTTATGATATTTAAGCATACATTCAATATATTGTGGACTGGTATATGAAAAATTATGGATTGGTTTCTGGTCCTTGTTACCGTTATAAACATCTATGTGCACTTACAAATGCAAGAAGAAAGCAATGAATTAGAAACATGATGGTCATTTGTTGTTATGTTTTTTAATTGCTTGTTCTTTCATGTTTCACATGCATCTATATCCTTTAACTATATGTTAGTTAACAATTTAGATAAGAAATGCAGGAACTGGATGAATTATGCATAATATGAAGCATGTATGTGATGACATTTTTTATTTTCTCTTTTTGGACAAGTAAATTTGAAACTTCCTTGACCCGAGGTCATCATAAAATGCTTAGTGAGGATCCCTATTTTTGAGATTGTGTGCTTCCTCTGAGAAGCAAGCACGGTACCAAGCTTAGAAATCCCGTTGGTTTGAACCCAGGTCATCATTATGACAATTGCTTCATGTTATTATCTAGACTATGGCCTTCTGGTGTATATGTTCCAGGTTACTAATAATGTGTATTGACTATTTTATGTTTTGTATGTATGTGTTTTATATTCATGCAATATATAATTTATGTTAGGTTGGAATTGGATATAATAAAAAGGTGGACCTAAGGCAAGTTGGTGGTTCCCTGATTTGGATTTGTCTTGGATATGGGTATGGGGAGGAAAGGGTGAAATTCCAGTAACATTTATCTCAATATCTTTTTTTTCCTTCTGGTTTCTTAATTGATAAATCTTCCATAGGTGGGGGTTTCCTTTGGCTTAACTGCCATGAATGTGGGATATCTTTTCCACTAAATTCGTCCAGGATGTGCACTTGGAAATGGTCATTGGGATATGCCATGCCCAAACTTGGGTGCAGTAGTTTGTCCAAACATTTGACAATTAAACTTTATAATTTTAAATTCTGCACATGTTGCTTGGGAATTGAACTTGGACCTCTGCTTTGAATCTCACATAGCTTAACCACTTAAATCGTCCCATTTGACACATTGATCTTGAGATAAGACATTTGAGAAAATAGCGATCATGGTGCCTACTGCCTACCAAGATCATTTTAGTTTTCAGTTGGAATATTCACATTTGAATACGACATGAATGCATATTTACATGGAGTCAGTTTAAGCCATGAATTGCTTGCAAATAAATGTTTGAAAACTTGTGAGATAATAACATCTTTTCTTATCGTCTAGGCATTATGGGATGCAATCATATGAGCACAACCTGAGCTCAAATTCTCACATTGTGATGGACACTCATATGGTAATACTGTTTTTTGTAATACCACAATAATGTGGTTCATTGAAACACCACTATAATGCAGTTGTAATGTAATATGGGCAGGGCCTGTTTTAACCCCATATAACCAACTTTATAAAAAAAATCTTATTAAAGATAAAGGTTGGAGTAAGGGTCGACCAAAATAACAGAAATGCAAAAGCAAAATTAATTGACAAATGACACAACATTTGAATAGAATTGGAATTAGGCCATAAGTGCATTTTCCCTAGAGCTTTGGTTCTTCTGCTTGGTAGCAGAGATCTCTGCATCACTTTTTGGTAATGATGTATGGGTTTCAGTGACAGTGACTGCCCTACCTTTGTCAATTCCTGTATTGTACACATGAAAATTCACATCAGAGTATTATGTATCAAGCATGCTCGAGGAGGACATAAGAAAGACCCGTCTGGAAATGTCTAAAGTTGGTATTAATTTGAGACATGCTTGGTATTATGTCCTTTTTTGGTTCATAGATGTGGATATATTTTTCCACCAACAGAACAGTCAATGTAACCTAATACCTAATCACTTTTCCATCGTTTTAAAATACAAGACCACGTGAGAGATTGATTTTACTTTTTAGTCTAGCAGAGCCAAGAAATGTGGATTTTCTGTTGAGAAATTTGTCTTTTTGCCGTTGGCTCTTGTTCACTTGTGGTGTTTAGCTTCAGGAAAATGCATGCAAGCACTACCTCTGAATTTTATTAAATCTTTCCAACTCAGGAATCCTTAAGTAGTACCTGTTTCCTTACTGAATTTTATGTGATTGCATATTATTATTTACGTGTTTGAAATTTTATTTACTGGTGTCTGCAGATATGACATTTCTGACTACCTGCTGAAGAATGCCAAGTTTCTCATATTGTCCGTCTCCAGTATCCTTTTTATGTCAAGGATATTAAGCGGGACGGGTTATAAACACTTGAAGATGATTGTTCCCTTTTTAAATGAAGCAAAGCAAAAGACTATACTGAAAGTTGCTGAAGTTTTGGGTTTCGAAGAAATTAAAGCTTCATCAGCATCTCTAAATGAAGAAAAAATAGGACAAGCAACAGTTGATTTACCAAATGATCATCTGCTTGGATCTGTTGGCTGTCTTCTTGGGATGGCAGTTGCCTCTGTTTTCCATGAGGTATGCATGATGGAAATTATAACCTGCTACATGTTAAACATCTCAATCAGCAATAGTCATTGTTGAATATGGTGGCTTGGTGGTGTGCATTAGAGGGGCGCATGATAATCAAACCATGACTGCTTAATGGCTATGAGAGCTAGAGTATGTGCAAATGCAATTGTGTTGGATAGGGTTGTGCATAGTTTTCTTTCATTTATTTTTTAAAATTGGTTATATGGGAAACGGGCCCACCATGTATTAGATCATGACCACAAAGTGGTATTACAACAGCTTGGCTATTATGCATGTATCACTTGGCAAGATTCGAACCTAGGTCTCCTCCTTGAAAGTTGAGGAATTTAACTAGTTAAGTTAATGCCATTTGATTAGGGTTGCACCTAGTTGGAATAGAACCCTGGGAATACTTATTACATTGGTGCATTATAAGAGTAGAGTTTGTCTAAACAGAACGGAATCTTTAGGTTTCTTCACTAGACACCGTCCATTTAACTGCATAAATGTGTTTTAGGAGCACTTTGGCCTGTTTGCCTGTCAAGCATTAAGCTTGTACCACTTTAATATAACACATTAGAGCAGTGTTTTGTTCATATCTTAGATAGACTTCGTGTGGATACACTGCTTTATATTGAGTTGTGAATAAAGTGATTTTATGTCCCCTTTGTCATATGGAATTTAGATAGACAATATGCTGAAGAAGCATAACACTGAAGCTGTTCTGCTAATAGGAGATTGTAAGAGAACCTCCAGTGCATTGGAGCTTCTAGCTGAAAATTTAGAGAAAATATGTTTACTAGGAGTTCAAGGGCACAGAAAAGGTTCTTGTGCTTGCTTGTTCTAATTTTGGGTGGATGGTCTTGTTCCTATTTTTAGGTTATTGCAATAAATCACCAAAAGGAGCAATTCATTTCAGCAGATGAACTTACCAGGGTAAATATTGTTTTACACTCATTTTTTTGGAATTTGAGTCACATCCAAGCATTGGCTTTATAGCTGTTAAGTTGTGTTGCAGTTCTCAGCTTGGTTTAAATTATTAACTTTCTTAATCCATAGGCATTTCTAACTAATACATTTGCCTTGTTCATATTTATACATTAGGAATTGCAGTCTCTTTTAAGGTTTTATAATGCTGACATTTTGCTTTGTTAAAATTCTTGTTTGGCTTAAATGAATTTGTTGGACTTTCTTTTCTAATTAATCATTTGATTCATATTGCAGCTCATGAGACTGGCGGTAAATGAATCTTTGTCCCAGGTAAAATACCATATGTAACTCAAAGGAAGGCCATCACTGACAATGTTTTCTCTCCTTTTCAAGTTTTATATGTAGAATGGAAAATGTTATTAACCAATGGTAAACCGATGATTGCTTGTGTAGGTTTTAGGTGCTGGAAGCCGCCAATTTGCAGATGACTTTGAAGCATCATTTTGGAGCACTTTCAATACAAAAGAATTAGTGAAGGAAGTACTTTTTGATAAACAAAGGAGATCAAACGATGCACAAGAAAAATGGGTTTCAAACCGACAAGGCTGCATGGCTGGTAGCACAGTGAATGAGTCTGCAAAAGACATCTGTCTTCACAAAAGAAAAGAAGATTGTTCAAAGACCTCAGGTTCTGCAGAACTGCACTGGCCTCATGCTAGAGGGGAATCCCAAGTGCAAGCAGATGAAATAGCACATGTTTTAGAAAGGTCATGCACTATGTGCACTGCATGGAATCATACAAGTAAAGTTGGAGTTCAAAATGAAATTTCTCATTTACGGCATCAATTTTGCAATCAGTCTAACTTCACCCATTCTGATCCACAATCCAGATTCAATTTCACAGAGGCAACCATAAGCAGACAACAAACAGTCATAGATAACTGCCAAGGTGCAGTTAATGAGTGTGCAGTCTCAAAAGGGACCACTTTTGGTGATATGCAGCAAAAGCATGTAAGTGGCATCAATTTCAAAGTAAATGTACCCCTTGAAAATAACCACGCATCACATCTGAGAAATAGTTCTGGTGATGTCTGTGGTGAACTTGAAAGAAATAGCTTCGCTGTTAAAAATAGAGGTGTTGAAGCAGAAAAATATTCAACCAATTTTGCAGAAAATTTCTCTCTTGTATCTACTGAAAGAGCAACAGCTACACTGGAAGGGGTGGGAGAGAACAATGCCTGTAATGTCTCCGAAGAAAGACACAGGAGCAAGGGAATATCAAGGGTGCAAGAGAATTCTCAGCAAGTTATATTGCATGGTCATTCACAGTGTGAAAAGCAATCTGAAAGGCAATTGAGACAGTTTTCAGGTAGCATATCTGAAGCAGCCGCATTAGTTGTACTCTCAGAGAGGAAGGACTTGCCTGATCTGCAACTACAACAAAACTTGCTCACTGCATTAACTACATCTGTTAGGGAACAACAATGGAGTAATCACTTGAAATCACTTGAACTCGAGCAAAAAATGAGGAGTTTAAAATTGAAAGAGGAACAGTTTCTTGTTGCTTCAAAGTCAAACGACTTGCTGGGTCAGAGTTTAGATTTGAGCCGTTCAAAAGCCTTGTTCAAAGAAAATATATATATAGAGGAAAAACTTAACAAGTCATACATAGAACTTAGCAGGACATGTGCAGATGAATTTGTTGCAGGGACAATCTTTATGCTTCTTGGTTTAGCCTATGGTGCTCGGAGACACTCGTATGCACTTCTGTTGGAAGCAACTGCATCATGCCAAGCCTCAGCCAAGGTATTTGAATTGATATTTAGTGACATAACATTAAGGTAAACATTATATTCTGACTTTCTATGTTGTTTGTTTTATTTTATTGTGTGTAGGAAACCCCAAAGTCTTCATGGTTTTATAATCCAATGGATGCTGTAGCAGGACATTTCCAAATTGCTTTGTGCAAAGCTATAGTGGTTTCTCGTATGCTAGCTGGTGGTGTTTTTGCAGTAATTGCCTCTTTAATACTACAACGGATAGCAACAAGCTCTCATCAGGCTATTCCCACATCTCTCGTATTAATGGTGCTAGGAGGATGCTATGGTTGGGCAGGCAAGTTCTTTGTGGATAACTTAGGTGGAAATGGATATCATTGGATGTTATGTTGGGAAGTTCTTTGCATCTTACATGCTTTTGTCAGTTGCTTCCCATCAATTCTATTTTATTTCTTAAATGGCCGATCTTCCAGCTCCATTTGGAGCATTTTGATCCCCTCATGGATTCGAAAGTTTATTTTCCATGCCACCTTAGTTATAGTGCTTCCAGTAATGGCCGGACTTGTTCCATTTGCTTCTGTTGGGTATTGGACAGAGCATTTTTCCAATATACTTATGGGTTATGTTCTTCAAATCAGCTGAGTTTGCTTTCGGTGGATGGTTGTAAACATTTTCTCTAGGTCCATTTTTGTGTCACTGTCTCATAAGACTACTATATCAGTTCAGTAATTGTAAGTCACCTGGTTGGTATGTAGGTCCAAAGGCTTGTAAGAAGGAATTCAATTTTAATTGATCACATTGAATCCTGGTTTTGAATTCCACTTTTGCAACTTTTCCCAGTAAAATTGCTATACATATGTCTTTCTTTATTGCAGTTAATGGTTTGATGCCTTTGTTATAACCCTCAGTTGCATGATTAGGTGCACTCTAGCTTCATAGTTCAATGAAATTACACTCCTTCCCATCTTTAACTGTGTTTTCCTGCTATTGCTAGTTATCTTCTTTTCATTATAGATTGATCATTGATCATGGATATGGCATATACAAATTACATTCTGATAAAACAATATCTTTAAATCTTCTTGAGGATCGGTGTTCTAACTGCGTAGTATTACACAAGGAGTGTTCTAACAGCAGAGTATTGTACATAATTCTGATAATAGTCATGCATTTGATGCTACACAAGAATACAAAAGATTGTGTACTGCAATGGATGGATGATACTTATAAAAATATGTTCCATTTAAAGGTAAATGTGATTTTTTATGTCACAGACAACCCACCACTATAAGATGTTGTGGAAGTGATGAAATATTAATTCAGTTGTACCACATTGGGGTACTTCCCTTTGACAAAGGTCATGGCAAGTTGACTTTTCGTATCTGTCTAAATGTGGGACACAAGTAATAACCTTTTGTCTCAGCTTAACAAAATACTGTGAAGGTTATACAATATGCATATCTATATCTACCTTTGGCAACACACATACAAATTAGAGGCAATTTTTTTATCAAACCAGTTACTTCATGGTGATAAGGGATATCTATGGGACAGAACATGCACTTAGTATCCTCTAAAGCATTTTTCCATTGACAAGAACTGTGGCCACCTTGTAAACACAATGTATTTAGTGAATATTGAATTTACATAGAAATAGAGGTCATGCACCTTGATCTTTAAATGCCATTCATATGACCAAATTATTTTCGTCAATTTGAATGCCATAGGTTTTAAGATGCATACATTTAGTAACAGGAAATATGATCAATAATTCATCCATGTAACTGCTTAAATGCACATATGCTTGGTAGATATACCTAACATCACTATGTGGAGCTCTGTAACTAAAGGTGATCTTTGGATGTCATGTTTATACTACTATTGGCCGAAGGGACTTGCATTTCCAAAACTTGCACTACCATTGCTATGGTAGCTATTCATATTCCCCAAAGAGAGAAAAACAGGACAGTATAGTAAAAATATGTGAACATGAATGCAATCCTACTCAAGTGAGACGTCTGTGCAATGATTGATGTATAGTATAGAATGGTGCTTTCAAGCATACCATTGTTAAAACTTGTATGATCATACACACCCTAGAAGAAGTAGCTCACTTTGTGATATTGCACTTGTCATAACCAGGGATATATGGTTACTTCATGCCTAAAGCCTTAAAAAATCAATTATTAGGCTACAGTGATGTTTTAGGTCTCATTAATCTCTCGGCTGTTGTTGTCTTATTATTCAAGCTCCTTATGATTCTCCAAAGAGAGTAAAGCATTCCCATACTACTATTTTTTTTTAGTAAGTTATATGTGGTTTCTATTGGGGGCCACTCCCATCAAAATACCAAAATATTACATTTGTTGCATATCACAAGTTTTTCATTTTTTTCTCCTAAATATAATCATCAATTTACTCAAAGTGCTATGTTTCCACAATCAGATCTTTGACATCATTTTGATTAAGAGATAAAATCTCACTTGGCTAGTTTCTTTCTAAAATTTGAATTTCAGTGGGATGGAGATCAACACCTACCTGATTTACTTCTTTATAAATATGCTCACACTTCCAAGAGATTGCCTCTAGTAATAGATGATGAACATCAACAATAATATTATTTTTTTATCTAGTCTCCATATCCATTTTTGTTAATAACATTGATGATAATTTGTGAGCCCCCATCAATTGAAATATATTTCCATTTTTTTACTACAATCTTAATCGTTGTAAGAAGTGCCTTACCCTGTAAGAAGTGCCCTAGCCTTTGCATGGTTAGTTGAAGTTTCATATGATTTTGAATAAATGAGGAGAATTTTGCCTTCACTCCTTTTAAAAACACCACCTCCACCAGCTTTTATTGGATTTCCTTTAGAAGCACCATAAAAACTAATTTTGATAAATCCAATTTATGGACATTTTAATTTTATCATAGATCGAAATAGATCCTTTGTTTTAATTCCATTGTCACATATGACTCTTCCATGTATGTTCAAATCTTGTAGCCAAGTTATTAGCACCTTTTTTTCTGCAATTGAGGCTTCCCATGATGAGCACTATATTTGTAGACATTCTGCAAGAGAGGTAATAATATGGTTCCAAATTTGGGCATGCTTTTGAGATTTATTTTTAAAAATTCTATTATTTCTTTCAAGCCATAAATTCCAACAAATAATGGTAGGGCCAATCCTCCAAAGAATACACAATGCTTTAGCTTTGAAATAATTAATCCAACATTTCATCAACTCTTTCAATGTTGATGGAGCTACCCAATATAATTTCATATTTCTTAAAAAATAACCCCAAATGGTGTGAGCAAATGGACAATGAAGAAGTAAATGGTCCGATGTTTCTAAGTCCTCACACAAGGCACATCTAAAGGGTCCAAAATATCCTTTTCTTTGTAGACTCTCTCTAGTAAGAATCTTACTTTGAATTGTTGACCAAAGGAATGTTGAGGTCTTAGGGAAAGCCTTTAATGACCAAACATTCTTTCAAGGAAAATCTTTGGGAGAAGAAAATTTTGATTGTTCTAAATCCTTTATCCCAACTTGACTGAGCATCCATTATTCTTTTGATAAATTCCAAACCAACTCATCATTTCGTGTAAAAATCGGTAAATAAAACTCTTGAAGCATCTTTTGAAGTTCATCTATAGTTTGTTTGAGTTCCTCTCCTTCAACTAGGTTACTAAAAGAAATCCATGATCTGGAGTTGTTGTTGATAATAATAGTCTTTGACCTTTGGACCTTTACATGCTAGGCATGCTTTAGCCAATGGTTGCCATTTTGAGTCAAAGATAAGAAGATAAGACGTCCACCACGCATCAAACAAAAAATTTGTATAACTCCCCTCATTGATTGACAATCTAATATATTTCTTTATTAATTGCAAATTCTTGGATATGAAGTTCTATGTTGACGATCCTTTGGGCAAAGTTCTTTTTCTAAATAATTTCATTGCATTAAGAGAACCTATATATTTTTGAAGTAATATGTTTGCTCGATTCTTTCCTTGATCTCTGAATAATCTCCACCCAAGCTTTGCTCCTAATGTCAAATTCATAAGTCAACAATTCTGCAAGTCTACTCCAATATTCTTTCTCTTGCAAACCCTATCCCACTTACAAAGAGGAACCTAAATTTTTCCATCCATAGAAAGTCTCTTTGAATTTTATCAATTTCTGATGCTATACCTGTTGGCAATCTTGAAAGTGACATCATATAAATAGGGATAAATTGCAATGTAGTCTTTATGTGTCTTAGCCTTCCTACCATGGTTAAGAACTTACCTTTCCAACCTGCCAAGCAAACTTTCATTCTATCCAAAAAAGAGATCCAAAACTCCTTTTTATTTTCTTTATTAGACAAAGGAATACCCAAGTAGGTTGATAGAAAATTTTCAATTTTAAACCCTAAAAATCACAATAATTTGTTGTAAATGTATTAATGAAAAAAATCTTGGATTTTGAAGTATTTACCAATTGTCCAATAGCCTTCTCATAGCATAATAATATTGATTTAAATTCCATGGCCTCATTGACTGAGGGATAGCCTAAAAGAAAAGTATCATTAACAAATTGGAGATGAGATTCAAAGGGACCATTTTTTGTAACTTGAATACCTTTGATTTTCCTTCCATTTTTGCCTTTGAAAAGACTCTACCTAATGCTTATGCAAGAATAATGAATAGATAAGGAGAAAGTGGATCACCTTGATGAAGTCCACAAGATGACTTGAAGTAACCAATAAGAGAACCATTGATCAAAATAGAAAATTTTGTAGTGTTATAACAACATTTAATCCACTCACACCAACTATAATCAAAGCCAAACTTTATGAGAATAACATGTAGAAAATTCCAAGAAACCCTATCATATGCTTTGTTCATATCTAATTTCAAAAGCATACTTGGTTTTTTCATGGAATGAAGAGAATGTATGGCCTCTTGTGTAATAATTATACCATCAAGAATTTGTTTACCATGAACAAAGCCACCTTGTTCCTCTAAGATAAGACATCCTAGAAAGCCCTTCAACTTGTTTGCCATAATTTTTGAAATGATCTCATATTAAAAAGGCTTATTGAACGAAAACTATCAAAATATTTTGTGTGGCCTTTCTTAGGAACCAAGGTAATAAAAGTAGCATTGATCTCACTTATTATAGCCTTTTTTTTCCTAGCCTCTTCAACTACAACTAACAAATCACTCTTCAATAAATCCCAAATTTTTTGAAAGAAAATTGTAGGAAATCCATTGGGGCCAAGTGCCTTGTTAGGATGGAAAGAGAAAACTGCTTCATGGAGCTCCTCCATAGATATCTTCTTCATCAAGATTTCATTTTGTCCCTGAGTGATAATTGATGGAATATTTTGTAGAAGTTTTTCTTGTGCCTCCTTATCTTCCCTAGTATCTACAAAATATTTTTGAAATAAATAATTACTTCCTTCTTTATATCTTCTTCATCCTCAATATTTCTTCCATTTGGAGTTAAAATATTTTTGATGTGACAAAAAGAAAAAATTGTTTTTACTATAGCATGATTTTTTTTTGTATTTCTATCTCCTTCCTTGAGCCATTTCTCTCTAGATTTTTGGAACCAATATGACTCATTTTTCAATGCATTATTATAATTAGAAAGTAATTGTTTTTCTTTCATATAAGAATCTTGATCCATTCCATTAATTTCTACTCTCTTGTAAATTTTTGAGCTTGGATTCAATTTCTTTCTTTTCTTTGAAAATGTTACCAAAAGATTTGGCATTCCAAATCTTCATTTGCTCCTTTAAATATTTCAACTTTTGAACAAACTTGTACATACATGATCCTTCAAATTTTGATTCATCCCACCATAACATAACCATTTGGAAAAAATCAAGGTCTTGAAGCCACATAGATTGGAAGCAAAATGGCTTTAGATGACCATTATTAGGTAACTCACAAGTCAAAAGAATGGGTTTGTGATTTGATCTTGCTCACAATAAAATATCTGAAGAGATTGTATACTTTATTTGCAACCATTTATTATATAACAAGAATCTATCCAGTATTTTTGCTATATGATTTTGCCCAATATGTCTATTATCCCATGTATATTGAAAGCTTGAGGGACTAACATCCCAAAGGTCATTTGAATTGACAAATGAAGAAAAATCTTGCATTGATTTAGACCATCTTGGAATACCACCCTTCTTTTCCAAAGGAGATAGAACAGTATTAAAATCACCCCCAAGAATTCATAGATCACAATGAATCATCATTGTATTTGACAAAAATATGCTAAGGTCCTTCCAATATCTTTCACAAAGAGTACCTATAGTTCGACCATATACATTTATAACCCCAATTTTGATGTTTTCCTCTTTCCTGCAAAATATTCTAGCAATCCAATTGCTTTTTGCTTCTAATAGTTGCCCGTCCCATTTGCATTTCTCTCATTTTATTACAATACAGACTGAAGCTCCTGTAGAAGAAACTGCTAAACAATCAACCATCTTTCAAATCATCTTAAAAGCATCTTTACATTCCTCAATGTTTAATTTTATTTCTTGTATTAAAATGAACTCAAGACAATAACAACCTATTAATTTCTTATAACTCTTTTTGTAAGGGTTTTATTCATACCCCTAATATTCCATGACATCATTTTCATCATCAACTCTTTTTATTTTCATTAGTGGGCTTAGCCCCACTTCTTGTTAACACATGTGATATTTTTATTTGGCTTCCTAGATCAATATCCTTTTGAGATTCTTTTTCTCTTTGTTCTTACTTTGATGACCTTCCTCTGCTTTCATTCCTGCCAACACACTCATCTTCATCAATGTCTTCTATTTTTTCATATTGTTCATAATGAGACTTATATTCTAAAGAATTATTTTTCACTAATGAATCGAAAGTGCAAGGAATAACCTCATTAGAATTTTCTTCTGTGTTGCCCTGAAAATTCTAAACCACATAGATGATCCTCCATAGTCATTACTTTCTTATGTTGGCTTGGAAACCTTAAATTTCCTTGGATATCCTCCATAAGATTTTATTTATTGTACTGCTCTTGAAACCCTAAAGTGCAAGGAATACACTTCATACTACTTTAATTTTTATTGTAAGGAGAAGATTTTATGCTACTTGAGGAGAATAAAGGTGATTTACTTGGATTAAGCTTGACCTCCTTCACCTCATTTGCTTCCCCATCTTCCTTTGCTTAAAAATTTGCCTTCCCCTCTTCCATCACACCTTCAGCCTCTGTTGAGCAAGGTGCAGCAAAAGCATTGCAAAAGTATTGTCATTGTTGTCAACACAGACAGATTGATGCAGTTGATGCAGTTCAGAGGTCAGTCAGATCAAGTACAGTGATTTTCAAGGAAAACAGAAGTGACCCAGATTCAGAAATTTGCAAAAAAAGACAAGTAAGAAAACTGTCGCGATATCGCGACATGTTTTCTGTCGCGATTTCGCGACAAAAAGGAGGAGAGAGAAAATGCAGCCGAAAATGTCACGATTTCGTGACAAAAAGGAGGAGAGAGAAAATGCAGCCAAAAATGTCACGATTTCACGACAAAAAGGAGGAGAGAGAAAATGCAGCCGAAAATGTCATGATTTCGTGACAAAAAGGAGGAGAGAGAAGGTGCAGCTGAAAATGTCATGATTTCATGACAAAACGAGGAGAGAGAAGGGAGGATGTGACAAAAAGAGGAGAGAGAAAGTGCATGAGAAAGTGTCGCGATATCGCGACAGTTTCGGAAGAAAAGCACTAAGGACGAAAAGTGTCGCGATATCGCGACACGTCGGGTTTTCATGACCCGAAGAAGAGAGAGAATGTACGGCAACAAAAGTGTAGCGATTTCGCTACATGTCGGAGTTTCACTGGCAAAAGCAAAGAAAAAGCACTAAGTCAAGAAAGTGTAGCGATTTCGCTACATGTCAGACTTTGAAGGTAGCGATTCAAAATGCAAAGAAAAGGTGTAGCGATTTCGCTACAAGTTCGAAATGCAAGGCGCAAAGGTGTAGCGATTTCGCTACAAGTTCGAAATGCAAGGCGCAAAGGTGTAGCGATTTCGCTACAAGTTCGAAACACAAGACACAAAGGTGTAGCGATTTCGCTACAAGTCTAAAGTTTCGCGAGTCGAAGCAAAGTTGGAAGCGCAAGGCACAAAGTTGTAGCGATTTCGCTACATGTCTTGATTTCGCTGGTGCATGAAGGGAAAAATGTACGGACGCTAAAGATGTCGCGATTTCATGACACGTTGCATTTTCGCGGGCGAAAAGCAAAGAACAACGCTAAGGCAGAAAAGCGTCACGATTTCGTGACATGTTTCGATTTCGCTGAGGCTTGCGGAGGAAAGTGTACGGAAGCCCAAAGTGTCACGATTTCGTGACATGTTTCGATTTCGCTGAGGCTTGCGGAGGAAAGTGTACGGAAGTCCAAAGTGTCACGATTTCGTGACATGTTCCATTTTCACGGAGGCAAGCGAAGGAAAGTGCAGGAAAGCGAAAGCGTCACGATTTCGTGACATGTAAGGTTTTCGCTGTTGCATGCCGAGTAGAGAACAAGGAGGCGGAAAACGTCGTGATATCGTGACATGTAATGTTTTCGCGGTTGCATGCAGAGAGAAGGTCTAGGAGGCGAAAAACGTCGCGATGTCGCGACAAGTCAGGTTTTCGCGGTCAACAGTTCAAGATAAAGTCAAATAGGAAGAAATGTCGTGATATCGCGACAGGTAACAGTTTGGCGGGAAAAAGCCGAAGAAGCATGCACAGTGACAGGTGTCAAAAAGGCGAAAAGGAAAATCATGCAGTTATGTAAGAGCTAACTAGAGCCAGAATTGCAGTCACAGTGATAGATGTCGAAAAGCACTAAGGAAAATTCATGCAACCAACCAAGGACAAGTTAACTGGAGTTACAAAAGGAAGGTATGAAACAACATATTAAAGAAAAGAACGGTTGTTGCAGGGCCGTGATGCAGCATGGCTGACAAAGGTGGCAGTTACAAGAACTGTCCATTGAAGACAGAACAGCTGTTACAGGGGTGGATACCGAGAATCACGATTACAGAGAAATTAATTAACAGGTTGCGTATATCAAGAAATGACAGTCGCGCGTAGAAGAAAGTGAAAGCACAGAATTCAAAAGAGAAGAAAGAAGAACAGAGCGCCGAGATACGCAAAAAAAGGTGTCAGGATACGCAGAAAAAGGCTGTCAGAATGTGCAGAGAAGAATGTCAGAATAAGACAGAAAGAAAGCGGCTAAAAGGCAGAACGCGTCAGAGAGGGTTTGACAGATTGATCATAGCCGAGATTGCATGGAATATTGGAGGGAAAATTTGAGCCGTTTCAAATTGAGCCGTTCAAGGAAATCAAGTATAAAGACTCGAATAGGTACAGTAAGAGAGGTTACTGCAACCGTGGTTATTAGTGAAAAACAAAAGAAAAGGTTGAGTAAGAGTGCTGCATGAAGTACAGTAAAAGAACAAAAACCTGAATGTAATTTTTATTGAAAAATCAGAAGAGAGGTTTTAGACTGTGAAAGAAGATATTGAGATTCTAACAATTCTCTTTATGCTTCTGTGAGATTAAGTTGTATGAGCTATAGACCAGTGAGGGTCTTGCAAAAGAGAAGACATTTTTATGTCAATTTTTTTAAAAATAGAAATTCAAGTTGGTGCTTGGTAAAAGGGGTTGGTGCTCCTATCTGTTGTAGCAGAAAAATCAGGGGTTGGTGCTCCTTCCAGTGGGTGCTGGTAAACTATTTGTAAAGATTGAATCCTTGCAAAGACTGGATTTGGATTGTAGTCCAAACAGTCATTATTTGAGGAGTAGCCACATCGGTGAACCTCGTTAAATCTTGTGTTGTGTGATGCTCTTGTGTTATACTTGCTTTATCTATTTTTAAGCTTGTATTTTTAAGTTTTAAGAGTTGCAGATTCAAGTTTTTAAATAGTTACACTGATTCACCCCCCCTCTCAGTGTCATTGTGAGATTAACAATTGGTATCAGAGCAAGGTACCTGAACAAGCTTAATCAGCTAAGGTGATCTTGGAAGATCCACAATGGCCGACGGTGAAGGATTCTCTTCCAACAAAGCTCCTTTGTTCGATGGAACAAATTACTCTTTCTGGAGACTCAGGATGCAGACATATCTGTGTGCACTGGGATATGACATCTGGGAATCCGTTGAAAATGGATACACAATACCCTCTGTTCCTCCAACAGATGCGGCTGAGAAGAAAAAGTTTGAGAACAACTCAAAAGCCAAGAATGCTATTATGTGTGGATTAGTAGACAGTGAGTTGATACGCATCATGAACTGCAAATCAGCAAAAGACATATGGGACAAACTGCAGAGCATTCATGAAGGAGACAACAAGATCAAGGAAGCTAAGTTGCAAACACATCGTGCCCAGTTCGAAGCATTAAAGATGACTGATGATGAGAACATAGAAGCCTATATGCTGAGAGTAAATGGAATCATTAATGCAATAAGAGGACTCGACGAGGAGATGGAAGATGCAGTTGTTGTGAAGAAGGTACTAAGAACTCTCCATAAAAGATTTGATGCAAAAGTTTCTGCCATAGAAGAAGCTAAAGATTTAAATTTTTTCAGTATGGATGAAATGCACGGTTCCTTAACAGCATATGAAATGAGAATTGGACAAACTAAGCCCTCAGACAGAGAAGCGGCTTTTCAAGCACAAAAAAATACAAAATCTAAACAAGAATCTGAGGAAGAAGAATCTACAGATGAAACTGAAGCAAACTTTGTTAGGAAATTAGTAAAGGGAAAAGGAAAGTACAGAGGTAAGCTACCGTTCAAGTGCTTTAACTATGGAGGCATCGGGCACTTTGCAGCAAAATGCCCAATGAATGAGAAAAACAAAAGTGATGAAGGGACACACCAAGAAAGAAATGTCCGAAAGAAGAAACCACATTTTAGAAAAAGGAACTTCAAGAAGAAAAGTTTCATTTCCAAAAATATTGACTCTTCTGAAGATAGTTTCGGTGAGGACTCAGAAGAAGAAACTGGTGAAGCATTGTTCATGACTTTTGAAGAACAAAGAACAGAGGAAACCCAGGAGTGTGAAGAAAAATTAGAGGATGAGGCTGAGGTAGATCTGGAAGGTGAGTTGGTTGCTGCACTTGAAGAGTTAAGTGCAGAAAGGAAAAAGAATAAAAAGATTTCAAGAAAATTTGAGGATGCTAGCGAATTAATAATCAGTTTGAAAGTACAAACTGAAGAATTTAAGAAAAAGTCTAAAGATTTTGAAGCATAGCTAACCATGAAAATAGATGAGTGTAATAAGCTAGAAGAAGACGTAGTTAGATTAAGGATGCAGCTAGAAGAGATGAATCGGAAATTGAGCTGTCATCATAAATTTGAAGACAGTTCTGCAAAGCTGAATAAAATGTTAAATAATCAAAGGCCTACAGGCATCAAATTTGGTTTGGGCTTTGATGAAGGAGAATCCTCAAAGGACTCAAAGGTTGTTACTGTAGAACCAATAAAGAATAAAGACAAGATCAGAGTTGATCAAGAAAAACCGTATCATGCAAAAGGAAACAATAAGGCCAAGCTTGAAAGGAGTACTGCAAATGATGGATTCACCAAAGTCACATATCAAAGAAGAAGAAGACCCATGGCTCCTACTACAACATGGCAACAACCATTACCCAGGTACACTCGTTCCTTTTCTGGTTATTGTTTTAAATGCAATGCATATGGTCATAAAATCTCAAGTTGTAGATATAATGTAGAACAAAGAAATTTTACTAGTAGAAATATTTTTTCACCTTTGATAGATTATGTTGTAGAATGTTATAACTGTCATAACTTCGGACATATTGCAAGAAATTGTCGTAGCTCTTTTGCAGGAAATAAATACCAGGGAAGAAAGTATCAATCAACTGGATTAAAACAAAACAGAAAATTTCTCGAAAAAGCTGTCACAAGCCAATGAAAGGGAGAAGGTAAAACAAGTGACCAGATCTGCTGTCAAATCTCAGTGGAAAGAAAAGGAACAACCGAAGAAAGACAAGGAATCCCTAATCGTTCAAACAGCTCTCAAAGCCCAAAATAAATCTGCACCTTGGATTCTGGACAGTGGATGCTCCAGTCATATGACAGGAGACAAACAAAAGTTTGATAAGCTACAGACATACGAAGGTGGTTCTGTAAAATTCGAAAACAATGATGGAGCCAAGATAGTAGGAAAAGGATCAGTTAAGTTAAGTGACGGTAAAATCAACTCTAAAGAAGTCCTTTTTGTGATGGGTTTGAAGCATAACTTACTAAGTGTAAGTCAAATTTGTGACAGAGGTCATGAAGTGATTTTTAAGGAGGGCTGTGAAGTAAGAAAGACAAAAAATGGAAAGTTAATAGCCACTGGACTGAGAACTTCTGGAAATCTGTATACACTCTCAGAGACTTCAGAAGGAGCTTGCTTGGTTGGTCAGGAAGAAGAAAATTGGCTGTGGCACAAGAGACTCGGTCACATAAGCTTTGATAATCTGGTAAAAATCAGCTCAAAAGGGGCAATAAGAGACATACCAACTATTGGTAAACCTTCAAACAGTATTTGTGAGTCATGCCAAAAGGGAAAACAAACCAGAGCCACTTTCAAAGCAAAAGAATACTTCACGAGCAAGCCTTTAGAACTAATTCACACTGATTTATGTGGACCCATGAGAACGGAAAGCATAAATGGACACAAATATTTTATGCTATGTATAGATGACTATTCAAGAATGACATGGGTACTATTTTTGAAACTTAAATCAGAAGCCTTTGAGATGTTTAAAACTTTCAAAAATCTTGTTGAGAATCAATCAGGAAAAGAATTAAATGTTTAAGATCAGATAGAGGAGGAGAGTTTATTTCAGATGAGTTTGCAGAATACTGTGAAAAACATGGGATCAGAAGACAGTTTTCGGCAGCAAGAACACCTCAGCAGAATGGAGTAGTTGAAAGAAAGAACAGAACTGTGCAGGAAATGGCAAGGACCATGTTAACAGAGAGCAAAATTGTTGACAGGTTCTGGAAAGAGGCAGTTCATACTGCAGTCTACATTCAGAATAGGTGTATGTTGAGGCCGCATGAAAGCAAAACACCTTATGAACTGTGGTTTGGCAAGAAGGCTACAACAAAATACTTCAAAGTATTCGGCAGCAAGTGTTACATTAAACGGACTGAAGACAATCTTGGCAAATTCGAAGATAGAGCTGATGAAGGTATCTTTCTTGGTTACTCAACTAAAAGCAAAGCCTACACATGCTACAACAAAAGACTGAAGAAAATTGTGGAGAGTGCAGATGTTAAGGTCGATGAAGGTAGGAAACAAAAATTCAGCCATAATGAAAACTACCCGACTTATGAAGAATTTATTGAAGAAGATGAAAATCAAGAAAAAGAAGAGAGACAGAAATCAGAATCAGATGATTTAGAAATAGAAGAAAACAGGAAATTCAAAACAGGCAGCTGGCAGAAAAATCATCCCAAAGAGCAGATTATTGGGGACCCTACAGTTGGCATTCAAACAAGAAGAAGAGTAGTAAATAACTATTCTCTGTTATCCAACATTGAGCCCAAAAACATTATTGAAGCAAGCACAGATGAAAGCTGGATGGAGGCAATAAATGAAGAACTAGATCAAATTGAGAAAAACAAAACACTGGGAATTAGTACCAAGACCTGAAAATAAAAACATAATAGGTACTAAATGGATATTTCGAAACAAACTGAATGAAGACGGACAGGTTGTGAGGAATAAAGCAAGATTGGTCTGTAAAGGATATGCTCAAGTTGAGGGGATTGATTTTGAAGAGACCTTTGCACCAGTAGCTAGACTTGAAGCTATAAGACTATTTTTGGCTTTAGCAGTTCATAGGAACTTCAAAGTTTATCAGATGGATGTGAAATCAGCATTTCTAAATGGAAATCTTGAAGAAGAAGTGTATATTGAACAGCCTGATGGCTTTCAACTCTGTGACAATCCTAACTTTGTTTGCAAGCTGAAGAAAGCATTGTATGGCTTGAAACAAGCACCTAGAGCTTGGTATGCAAGATTGGACAGCTATCTCACTAAGCAAGGATTCAAGAAAGGTATGGTAGATAGCAATTTATATATCAAAACTGAAAATGGCAATTTCATTGTCCTTGTTGTTTATGTAGATGATATAATATTTGGGAGCAGCAATGATGATTCATGCAAAGACATAGCAAACAAAATGCAGAAAGAATTTGAAATGTCTATGATCGGTGAACTTTCATATTTCCTTGGATTGCAAGTTAATCAAACCGAAAAAGGGATTTTCATTTCTCAAATTAAATATGTGAAAGAAATGCTGAAAAAGTTCACAATGGAGGATAGTAAACCTGTTAGCACTCCCATGACAACAAGCTGCAAGTTGAGCAAGGATGATAAATCTCCAGATGTTGATCAAACAATGTACAGATCTATGATTGGGAGCCTGCTGTATTTGACAGCCACAAGACCGGATATCTTACAGGCAGTTTGCATGGTTGCACGATTTCAGGCTAGTCCCAAAGAGACTCATGTGACAGCTGTGAAAAGGATTTTTAGGTACCTCAAGGGTACTATGGAATATGGACTATGGTATCCAAAAGGAAAAGACTTCACTCTTTTTGCATATTCTGATGCAGATTGGGCAGGATGCATTGATGACAAAAAAAGTACCAGTGGTGGAGCATTTTATCTTGGAGATAAACTGGTAGCATGGCACAACAAGAAGCAAGAATCAGTCTCTCTATCCACAGTAGAGGCTGAATACATTGCAGCAACAACATGCTGTACACAGATATTATGGATGAGACAAACACTAAAAGACCTTGGTATTCACTTCAATGAGCCAATTTCAGTTAAATGTGATAACACTAGTGCAATCAACATCTCAAAGAATCCGGTCATGCACTCCCGCACCAAACATATTGCAATCCGATATCATTTTTTGAAAGATAAAGTTGAGAAGGAGAGGTCAAATTGGAGTTTGTTCCAACTACAGAGCAAGTAGCAGACATATTCACAAAACCATTGCCCAAGGAAGTTTTTGAGTACCTTCGGAAGAAGTTGGGAGTAGTCACACTACCCAAGCACTGACTAGCTATAGGGAACACATTCTCAGGGGGAGCATTCAAATCATTTATGCCTGAGAATGTTGTGCATAGACTCAGGGGGAGTCTGCAGCAGCCCTTTGGTATTATTGGCAAAGGGGGAGAAGAAATTGAGCAAGGTTGCAGTGTGTTGCCAACAATTCCAAAGGGGGAGATTGTTGAGCAAGGTGCAGCAAAAGCATTGCAAAAGTATTGTCATTGTTGTCAACACAGACAGATTGATGCAGTTGATGCAGTTCAGAGGTCAGTCAGATCAAGTACAGTGATTTTCAAGGAAAACAGAAGTGACCCAGATTCAGAATTTTGCAAAAAAAGACAAGTAAGAAAACTGTCGCGATATCGCGACATGTTTTCTGTCGATTTCACGACAAAAAGGAGGAGAGAGAAAATGCAGTCGAAAATGTCACGATTTCGCGACAAAAAGGAGGAGAGAGAAAATGCAGCCGAAAATGTCACGATTTCGCGACAAAAAGGAGGAGAGAGAAAATGCAGCCGAAAATGTCACGATTTCACGACAAAAAGGAGGAGAGAGAAAACGCAGCCAAAAATGTCACGATTTCATGACAAAAATGAGGAGAGAGAAGGTGCAGCTGAAAATGTCGTGATTTCACGACAAAACAGAGGAGAGAGAAAGTGCATGAGAAAGTGTCGCGATATCGCGACAGTTTCGAAAGAAAAGCACTAAGGATGAAAAGTGTCGCGATATCGCGACACGTCGGGTTTTCGTGACCCGAAGAAGAGAGAGAATGTACGGCAACAAAAGTGTAGCGATTTCGCTACATGTCGGAGTTTCGCTGGCAAAAGCAAAGAAAAAGCACTAAGTCAAGAAAGTGTAGCGATTTCGCTACATGTCGAATTTTGGGCCGAGTTCAGATGCCAAAGAGCAAAGGTGTAGCGATTTCGCTACAAGTTCGAAATGCAAGGCGCAAAGGTGTAGCGATTTCGCTACAAGGTCGAAACGAGAAAAAGGTAAAGGTGTAGCGATTTCGCTACAAGTTCGAAACACAAGACACAAAGGTGTAGCGATTTCGCTACAAGTCTAAAGTTTCGCGAGTCGAAGCAAAGTTGGAAGCGCAAGGCACAAAGTTGTAGCGATTTCGCTACATGTCTTGATTTTGCTGGTGCATGAAGGGAAAAATGTACGGACGCTAAAGATGTCACGATTTCATGACACGTTGCATTTTCATGGGCGAAAAGCAAAGAACAGCGCTAAGGCAGAAAAGCGTCACGATTTCGTGACATGTTTCGATTTCGCTGAGGCTTGCGGAGGAAAGTGTACGGAAGCCCAAAGTGTCACGATTTCGTGACATGTTCCGATTTCGCTGAGGCTTGCGGAGGAAAGTGTACGGAAGTCCAAAGTGTCACGATTTCGTGACATGTTCCATTTTCGAGGCAAGCGAAGGAAAGTGCAGGAAAGCGAAAGCGTCACGATTTCGCGACATGTAAGGTTTTCGCTGTTGCATGCCGAGTAGAGAACAAGGAGGCGGAAAACGTCGCGATATCGCGACATGTAATGTTTTCACGGTTGCATGCAGAGAGAAGGTCTAGGAGGCGGAAAACGTCGCGATGTCGCGACAAGTCAGGTTTTCGCGGTCAACAGTTCAAGATAAAGTCAAATAGGAAGAAATGTCGCGATATCGCGACAGGTAACAGTTTGGCGGGAAAAAGCCGAAGAAGCATGCACAGTGACAGGTGTCAAAAAGGCGAAAAGGAAAATCCATGGTATGTAAGAGCTAACGAGCACACAGATGTCGAAAAGCACTAAGGAAAATTCATGCAGCCAACCAAGGACAAGTTAACTGGAGTTACAAAAGGAAGGTATGAAACAACATATTAAAGAAAAGAACGGCTGTTGCAGGGCCGTGATGCAGCATGGCTGACAAAGGTGGCAGTTACAAGAACTGTCCATTGAAGACAGAACAACTGTTATAGGGGTGGATACCGAGAATCACGATTACAGAGAAATTAATTAACAGGTTGCGTATATCAAGAAATGACAGTCGCACGTAGAAGAAAGTGAAAGCACAGAATTCAAAAGAGAAGAAAGAAGAATATCAGAGCGTCGAGATACGCAAAAAGGTTGTCAAAGAAGGCTGTCAGAATGTGCAGAGAAGAATGTCAGAATAAGACAGAAAGAAAGCGGCTAAAAGGCAGAACGCGTCAGAGAGGGTTTGACAGATTGATCATAGCCGAGATTGCATGGAATATTGGAGGGAAAATTTGAGCCGTTTCAAATTGAGCCGTTCAAGGAAATCAAGTATAAAGACTCGAATAGGCACAGTAAGAGAGGTTACTGCAACCGTGGTTATTAGTGAAAAACAAAAGAAAAGGTTGAGTAAGAGTGCTGCATGAAGTACAGCAAAAGAACAAAAACCTGAATGTAATTTTTATTGAAAAATCAGAAGAGAGGTTTTAGACTGTGAAAGAAGATATTGAGATTCTAACAATTCTCTTTATGCTTATGTGAGATTAAGTTGTATGAGCTATAGACCAGTGAGGGTCTTGCAAAAGAGAAGACATTTTTATGTCAATTTTTTTTTAAAATAGAAATTCAAGTTGGTGCTTGGTAAAAGGGGTTGGTGCTCCTATCTGTTGTAGCAGAAAAATCAGGGGTTGGTGCTCCTTCCAGTGGGTCTTGGTAAACTATTTGTAAAGATTGAATCCTTGCAAAGACTGGATTTGGATTGTAGTCCAAACAGTCATTATTTGAGGAGTAGCCACATCGGTGAACCTCGTTAAATCTTGTGTTGTGTGATGCTCTTGTGTTATACTTGCTTTATCTATTTTTAAGCTTGTATTTTTAAGTTTTAAGAGTTGCCGTTTCAGTTTTTTAAATAGTTACACTGATTCACCCCCCCCTCTCAGTGTCATTGTGAGAATATCAGCTCCTATATTTGAACTTGCACATTGTACTTCCTTATCTCTCATCTCATTTTTTATTTCTAATGGTTGATTTGAGTGAACTATAATGGCCTTTGCCACTTGATGATGTAGAGGGGTTTTTCTTACCACTTTCTTAGGAGTGGAAAATAACTTCTCCTATGATATGAACTCCTTGTTTCGAATTGAAGCTATCCTCATGCCCAAAAATTTCCATCTCTTCCTTCGTCATTTTCACTTTGCAGTCTCTTGCCATGTGCCCAATTTCATGACATATACAACATCGGAATGCAATATTTTCATAATCCACTTTTTGATCCCATTCTCTTAATTTAGTTTTATTCCTAATCGACTACGGTACATGTTTTAAAATATCCATGGCAACACATATTCGAGTGTATATAGCATGCTTTCTCTCCTTAGTAGTTGGTCCCTCCTGGATGAATTCACCTAGAATATTACCAATATTTTTCAAAACCTCCTTATTGATGAGTTGATAAGGAAGTCCAAAAAGCCTAATCCATACCGGAAGCCTTTTAATAGTTTTTGTGTCCATAGAAAAATCTCACTCCAAGGTCTTAAATATAATGCATCTTTGCCCCTAAACCACGGGCCTCCATCCATTATTTTATCTCTTATTTTTGAAATGAAGAAAATAATGAGGAAAAATCCTTTTGAAAGAAAAGTCATGCAGTAATTTGAATTCAATCTCCACTTCCACTTGATCCAATTTTGAATCTCAAAAAAACCTAGCCAATATCTATGAAACCTATATATTAACATTTTAAGAACTATTATATCATGCTCAATCACCTCATCATCCTTGATAATCACTTTTGGTGTTAAATCTTCCACCTAGACAAGGTTTGCCATAGATTCATTCTTCCTCTTATTTCTAGTTAGGACATCCATACTTCCAACTAGGCAATTCTTACTTCCAATAAGGACTTTCAAAAATAACTTTCTTTCAATGTTACTTAGATTTTTTTCAAATGAATTTTTTAAATTCTCCTAAGATCTGGAACAAGAAGTGACACTTGTTCCTTAACCACACTTTGCTTTTTACTATTGCTTCGTGCTCTCACTTCTGAATAGTAGTGACTAAATGTATTTTCATTACCATACTGCTATTGTATTTTGTGTGTATTTTTTAAAGGTTAGGTCAACTCACTCATATTTTATAAACAATTCGAGTTTGGATTCACCCATCAATGAAATATCTTAATAACTATTTTTCACTTTTTATCCAATAGGAAACCACTTGTAAATGGAATTTTTCATGAAGCAAACTAAACAAATGACAAACAATAAATTAAAATGAGGTGTTTAGTTTTTTTTTAATTTCTAGCAAACTAAACGTTAGACAAACAATCAATTAAAATGAGATGTTTAGTTTTTTTTTTTTTTTTCCCTTTTTTAAGGGCTATGTCAATTGTTTAATTAGAAATAAATAAAATATTAATATTTAACATATAATTTATTTTTGCAATTCGTAGGGAATTTCACACCATTAAACAAGGTTCAAATCTTATAATTAAACCATAATGTTTATCAAATGGCATTAGTTTAACCAGCTAAATTCTTGGACTTTTAAATAGAAAACCTGACTTCAAATATTGTTAAATGATACATGCATAATTGTCAAGTTGTTATAGTACCACTATGTAATTAGGATGTAATATGAGTGGACCTGTTTCAATTCCATATAACCATTTTTTTTAAATACAAAATTATCAAAACATTTTTATCTGATATTGGTATTTAGCTCAATCCATTAAATTTCTTAAGTTTTAAAAAATAAATTTAAATTTGAATCTTATCAAACCATACATATACAATTATCAAACCGTTATAATATCATTATGTTTACAATGCAATTTAGCTAAATCTGTTTCAATCTCTTATAATCATTTTAAACAAAACATAATATACATATATTAAAAAAAACAAAACTTTTCTATAAACTTAAGGCTATTATTTAAAAATTTGCCAAGCATAAGGAGACATAAATCAATGGTAGACAGTGTTGCTATAACTGTCATAAGGGTAAGCTAAGATAATTCGATTTTTTTTTTTAATTTTCTATTTTTAATTTTAAAATGCTTTCATTATACTGCCATAACTAACTATGTACATAATTTTCTTTATAAAATGGAGATGCTTAATCCATTCAGCAATATCATTATGTTTACAATGCAATTTAACTATGTGTTTCAATCTCTTATAATTATTTTAAACAAAACATAATATACATATATTAAAAAAACAAAACTTTTCTATAAACATAACGCTATTATTTAAAAATTTCCTAAGCATGAGGAGACATAAATCAATGGTAGACAGTGTTGCTATAACTGTCATAAGGGTAAGCTAAGATAATTCGTTTTTTTTTTTTAATTTTCTATTTTTAATTTTAAACTGCCTTCATTATACTGCCATAGCTAACTATGTACATAATTTTCTTTATAAAATGGAGATGCTTAATCCATAAATATTCAGCAACATCACGACATAATTACACAAAAAGAATGTGTTCCAAAAGTTGTCCATAACCTAAATTATAGGATAAACTCTTTTATATATATACACAAGCCAAATTATACATTGAAACCCTTTTATATATACAAACAAGCCATGTTGACCTTGTATATACAGAGACCACGTATATACGAGACCACATGTTGATCTTGTAGAGACAAACACTTCAATAATTGACGTGACAATCAAGGAACTCACCTTTTCCAATACCTCATATCATCCAGATGTATTTCTTTGAATGACAATCACCTTAACATGTAATTAAAATCATGGTAATGTTGTTAGGTTGTTTTAGTCGTAGGGGTTGGTTTTTGCTAATTTAGTGGGTTGCTTTAGTTGGATTTTGTTGATTTTTTTTTAATTATAGATTAGAGTTTATAGTAGTGATATTTGAAATGAAAGATTTTAATTAGGTTTGTGAGATCCAAACATGGTTTATGGGATCTTTAAATATGGAAACACAGTTATTCAAATTATATGACCATTAATATCTTTGAGAAGGCTGTTCCTTTTCTCTTCTCTTATTGATTTGAGTTAACAACTTTCCAACTTTTTTTTTATTTTACTGTTTTCAAGTAACTTTATTATAGACCCAAGTTATAGACCTTTTTTCAAGCGTTTCTTTGTATTTCCTGCGGATGTCCGAACAACTCGGACATTTATAGATGAAATGTTCCTCTATCTCTATTGTCCTTGTGCTGCATAGAGTACATATCATTTCTTTCCATTGTTTCTTGGACATTTTCCATCTCTTTGTTTCACATCTAAGCCTATGAGAGCTAGTCCTTATCTGAACAATGATGATTTTTTCCCTCCACTTTTTTCAGTGCTTATATATGTTTCTTTGTGGTCATAAGTTGGATTAAACTTTGCAATATAGTATTGTCTTTTCTTGCTTGCATTTTTCCTTCACATAATTTTTTTATGTCTTTATTGAAATTTGGGCATTCATTTATGCTGATTTCCCAAACTTTTATCCATTTATTTTTGTTTCATCCATGTGTTCTTCCGCCTATGCAGCTCTTCATCCATCTGTTGTTTTTTATGTTTTCTGTTTTTTCAAGTAACGGAACAACTTGGTCATAGCAATTGCCTTTAAAGAGAACATTCTAGTTTTAGCTAAAATAATTTCATAAGGGACTTGGCCTTAATTCTAAAAAAAATTGTAATTAGACGTTTTTGAATTCTTTCTATTTGCCTCCATTTTGTATTTGTCGTGCAACTGACCCACACTTTGCAACGGTGGTCTTCCAATCCCACAACTCGGTATTCCACCGATTTTGAAGTGCTTAAGTGTTACCAATTTCTATGTATAATAATAATAATTAAAAACAATCTAAATTAACAATATTAATATTAAATTAGATAAAAATGTAAGTTAAAGCATACATAATAATAAAGTGTTATCAATTTCTATTTACAATAATAATAATTAAAAACAATCTAAATTAACAATATTAATATTAAATTAGATAAAAAATGTAAGTTAAAGCATACATAATAATAATATTAGAGCAATTTGGTTGGACCAATCCGTGTGGTTTGAACCTTCAATTACTAAAAATAGTGTAGTTGTGACCAACTCTTCTATGTAACAAAAAAAACAATTATTTGAACAAATTTTAAATTCCTCCTCCTGAACTCATTTAGTTAGTAAATAAATTAGCTTATATTGTTATTAATGCATCTCTTCAAATAATAAAAAAAATTATTTTTTAAAATTTATAAAACTTAAAAATTAATTGAATGAAAATATAAGAATAATTATAAGAAAATAGATAGGTCCGAGGGCCTGGTTCAACGGTCAAAGCGTTTCTTTCGGAGCGACGAGATCGGGGTTCCAATCCCTCGGGCCTCGCCGTACTGTTACGCCTGTTCTCTCGTCTAGGAGCGGGCAGCGGCGTAAAAGGTTCAATCCGACGGGGGCATGGTGGTATAGGGGGCGGTTTGCACGAGGTATTTCGATGGCAGGCTTCTAGGGGTGGACTGCGCAGATGACTGTGGCGGCTTTCTGGCTGGCTGGCCCGGACTCGTGGCGGCTATCCGAGTCCACCATGTAAATCAAAAAAAAAAAAAATTTATAAGAAAATAGATTGTGATTAAAAAATAAAAAATTGAAGAACATATGTTTGATGCCAATTTTTTTTATTTTATTATTAATATAACTTTTATATTTGTACCGTTAAAGTTTTGATTTTACAAGTCTTTTCCAACATCATTTTTTCTTTAGGTAATAGATGAGGAAGTTTAGGTGGATTGTATTCCTTAGGATAGTGAGATAAATGTGTAATTATACTTGCTTTTTAAATATGATTTATTATTGATCTAGTGAAGTGTAAATTATTTTTACTTTATATTGATTTCTCATAGACATTTTTTCAAATTTTTTTACATATTTTTAATATATTAGTAGATATTGATTGTGTCAAACTCATAGAGAATAGAATAGAATAGTACTTTGTATAATGGAAGGACATTTTTTTATCCTACACAAGTCTGAAAACAGATTATATTATATTATTAATATATAGTAAAATATTATTGTTTTCAAATCCATTTTAGAAATTGAGGTAATTTTCGTAATTGTTAACCATAGATGTTTTTTTATTCAACGTTTAGAAGTCAGTTAAAAATCTAACTTTATTGTCCAAGACTAACATTAAATGATGTAATCACATGTAATCATATGAGTAATCAATATGTAATATAATTATTATTATTGTAGTATAATTAACACTTAGATTACATAATAATTATTATTGTAATGTAATTAGCACTTGGACCCATGGTTTACCTTGCAATGGTTAACCTTCACTAACCCTTTATGCCTAATAAGTAATGGATAGGGGTTTATTAAATTGTAATTAACTATTGAGGATTTGGTCTAAATACACCTCAATCACTTGATCCATTGTATAGGCCTGATCTTATCTTTATTATTTATGTGGATGTTCAAGGACATCCTTTTATATTTCGTGGCAATTGTTATTTCTTTTTGCTCCTTTGATTTCTTATTTTATTATTTGATTTGATGTGTTGCTTCTATTAATTTCAACAAAATATTATAAAATACATTGTACTAAGGCAAGTATGGACCATTGTAACATGGTTGTGTAGAAATTCTTCTTGAAGCTTCTTATCCTTCCTTAGACCACAAGGGTGAATTACTTTTGAGTGCTTCATAAGTTTGTTCAACTTAAGAAGGGAAAAATATTTTACTCCATTATTTACAATATTCATTTAACACAAACTATTAATTTTTTAAAACCATCTCCATCTATTTGTATTCCAAGTTTTACATAAAGATTTGGGTGTAATTGCATGGTTTTATCAATGTCAAACCCTTATGCTTTTATGATGTAAGATGGTACACGTTCATCATTGGAATGCAATTATCTCATACTACATTATGTTAAGCCACATAGTGCAATAATTCTTTCCATTTTGCTTTGAGGAAAGTGTGCCTCGTCTTCTCCAAGGAGCTTTGGTCCCTATCCTCTCACCTACACCTCATGGCATGTTGGTTGTTGCATGGTATGAGAGAGTTTTCCCACTATTGATTTGTAGTTCAACTCTTATGAGTGCCTATTATATGGTCACATCATAAGGAGGCATTGAGTGGAGGGTTAACTACTTTAAAGAGCACCTCCTTTATTTCTCATTGGTGAGCATGGTACTTTGTGGGGTAGAATGAGATGACGATAGAAATTTGTGAATACTGGTCATGGGTTTGAAACTTATGTTTTACTTACACAAGAAATAAGAGGATGGTTGAAGTATTATTTTTCTCGATATGAAGCACCTTGGCTTGTTAGTTACATTAATGTGCTTGAGGAAGGAGGTTTGTGATTTGAACCTCGTGGTCTTCTTTTGCATGCTTATGATTCAAGATAGATCGTTGTGGGTATTTTGTACTAAGATTGTAGAAACATATAAATCATTGATGATATTGCCTTACTAACTATAGGGATAATACATAATGCTTCCTTAGAACGAGGTTTTAATTTTGAGTTATGCATAGTCCAAAGGAGGATACCTTTTGGTTGCATTGGAAACAAGACGTGTCCATCTTCCCCTATTTATTTAGTGGGAGGACATATTTGGTTCTTTATGAGCCTATAAGGAACTTGGCTAACCTAGCTAGCCTAAGGCACACCTTCCTTGGTTGACCAAGGTTCAAATACATGACATCTCTTAACTACTTTGTGTCAAGTGGTGCATTATGTGGTTGATGTGGAGTCTAGTTGTAAAAATCAAACTTTAATATATTTCCAAGGAGGTTATTCCTATCTTTCCAATCAAAATGGCAAGTAGCAGTTTGTCAGTTGCACATGATGGTAGATAGGTAGACACACAATGGCAAAAATTTCCTAACATTGTGCAACAAGTGCTATGCTCTTGTTCACCATTTTTTTTAAGGTTTGGAGATTTTATCTTTTTTATTCTTTTTAGTGGTAAAAGGTCAAAACTTTCAAAGGCCATAATAAGGGAGCATTTTGGGGATCTTTTATTAGATTGCATGGTTTTTCTTTTCATTTAAAAGTAGGGTTTTAAAAGGGCCCTCCTTTCCCTTTTTATATCAACTTAGTCACATCAAGATATATAGCCTATTTGGTGTCTTTAGGATTTGAACCTTGGTATGCGTTACGTCACCCATATGTCTCAACCATTGAACCATGACCCCATTTGACTAGATTGCATGGATTTTTGAGCTTTTTACATTAATGATATTGGTTTAATGACTTGCTACAATATTAATGATGTTTTTGTGCAAGATAGATCCTTTGGCTTATGTTCCTCGTCTCCATGTGTAAAATTACAACACTAGGGCGGTTCAAATGACTAGTCTATTAAGAAATAAAAATATTTTATAAATCTTTAAGGATGATATAATAAAAGACATTGATGAGGTCATTCCAACTCATAAGAAAGTGAGTCTCTAGGTCTATTTGCAATGCTCTTTGAATCAAATATACTTTTCCATATCAAAGAAGAAGGTTTCCCATCAAGATGTGGACCTAATTAAAGGGATTATTTGGAAAATTAAATGACAGACGTTAGAAGAATGAAAATGAAACTCTTCTTCTTCAAGATGTTGAAATTTGATAATGTTGACGTCTATATCTCATGCTTCAAGGTTAGGTGAGTAGATATTAGCTTCTTCAAGGGCATAACAAAGACAAAAAAAAGAATTTGTTCAATCCATTCTTCTTACTCGCACTTTGACCTTTTAAATTTTGGACTAGGCATGTGATTTTATTGACGATGGTAAAATCAATTCCTACAACCCACATTTCTCTCTTTTATCTTATTTTTCACTTTTAGATTGTTATGAAGAATCGTGGTATATTTCCATAGGTATAAGCTTATCTTAAGGACTTCAAATTGATGAAGGCTAAGGCTTAACAACCCAAGGACAACTCTAAGTCTTCAAAAAAGTCAAATCCATCATGAATATACTATAAAAGGGAAGGACATCCAACAGATAATTATCTATCAAGACTATAGAATATTAAAGAATTTTTTCCAAAAGAGGGGTGGTCTTCCAAATGAAAAGTGAGATTCAAAAAGTTCCTTTGATTTTTGGAGTGAACCTACCTATTAGAGAATATTTTAAGGGGGGAAAGTTGTTATTATCATTAATGTCTTCTATCCTTGGGCCCTTAGTTCAAATTATGGAGGGGGATTGAAAGTTGTGTAATATAAATTTATTGTCCAAGAACGATAATGCATTATGTAATCATGGGTAAGCCTATGGATAATTATTCTGAAATGTAATTATTATTATTATTTAATGTAAGTAGCTAACAAAGCCTAAGGTGGGGATTTGACCCTTTAATTTAGATAACCAAGATTAATATAATCCTATTTCTATGTAGAATTATGATATTACTTGGGAGGAGAAGGGAGACCTAGGTGGGGATGGAGATTGGCATGGTGACAACTGAAGACCCATCTACAATTTTGATGAAATCCCAAATTGTGAAGGAGAGGAATTAAATCGAAGGGGTGACAACAGTTACTTTGCTAAGGAGGAATGTTTATGTGCACGTGAATAACAGTTTGAAGAATTTTATTGGCTAGAATCGTGGAGTGCATGCAGCAAAGCTAGGATTTGCAAAGTGAAGCACAAAGAAAATAAAAAAAATACAAGTGACAATACTTCATTTTTCTTGAAACTAGAATGTGACTAAATCTATTCATGTGAATAAAATAAAGGTGGGTCCAGTTCTTGACTGATAACTTTAAAAAATGCCATAAGAAGTATTAGTTTTTTTTCATAATCGAAGTGTGTTCAAATCTGTTTGTGTGAAGAAAATTAAGATTGGACAACAATCTTACTAGAACCAGAGCATGCAAAATGTGAAAGGAGTTATTTTGATAGGAAGGAAGATTTCTGTGCATGTGAATGGTTTTTTGAAGAAGTTTATCAATTGGAATCATGGAGTACATGCAGTAAAGCTAGGGTTTGCAAAGGTAAAATATTAATCTCTATTTTTATTTGGTATTTTTTAAATGGTAATATAGATTGGGAAATTGGTTTCTTGTTTTGATGGATAATGAAGAGGAACATTTAAACTTCTCGGAGGATCCCTTTGAGGGGCAACGAATCTTTTCAACTCCAAGGGCCAAGGGTCCCATTTTTGGACAAGATTTAGAAGTTGAGAACTAGGGGCCTGTTGGAGCCCAAAATGATCCAACATGAAAAGTACCCCTAATTTTAAAATTTTGGAAGGCCATGACCCATCCTAGGGTTAGGTTGTTTTTGTCAAATCAAAAGGGCTTCCAATTTTGTTGCTAAAATGTTAAATCAAAGGGTGTACAAATTCTTCTTTAAGGTTAGCTATTACTAAAATTTCTCCCCATGGTTCTAGTTGAGATTATTAAGTCTTAAAGTCTAGGTGTATTTTGTCTAGTCTTGATCTTTGAAAAATTGGTTGTCTCTTAAATATTTCTAAAAAATTCAAAAAATTAATGGTCACTTGAATAAATTCTGTTTTCATAGCCAAAGTTTATCCCTAAAATCGTTTGTCCACACATAAATAAGATTTTCCTCTTACATAAGTCCCCATTTATTAAAATCCAAAGAAAATCATTTCCTAAGGCTTTAAAGGCTTCTCATTTCAACGCACCCCATTTAAGGCTAAAATCCTTGCATCTCTTATGCATCATAGAACGCGCACATACCATGATAATAATCCGAAGGAGTGTATCATATAATGAAGTGGATGACTTGACCAAATTTTAAATTCATGATCATTTCACTTTAAAGCCTAAGTCCCTAGGCCTAAATCAAATAACTAAAAAATTGAACCTAAAAGTCCTACATCTTTCATTAATATTACAGTGCTCACGTATCATAGAAAGATCTAAAGGAGTGCCTACATAACGACATAAGAAATGTGTGTGGGCGTTAATTTCAAATTCAATATTTTCCACAAATCTAAGTTTCCTAAGAGCTAAGCCAAAAATTGCTAAACCCGCATAATTAAGTCCATGTACCCTCATTTGCATTAAGATCCTCACATATTTATTGCACCCGAAAATGCGTGCAAGTCGATCAGAATCCAAAGGGTGCACACACTACATACTCATCCACAATTTAAAGTTGATATTGTTTGCCCTAGGTTACAAAGTATAAAATTCCACATGGTACATTTAATTATATCAATTCCTAAGTCGAGCGCATACATGAAATTATCTGAGACTTAATGGTACAAAGCAAATAAAGTGTTATTAATCATTTCTCTTAAATCTAACTTTAAGAGTCACGAGAAATAAAACTCTAAACCAAAATCACTAAAAGCAAATATTATTACAAAGATCTAAGTTTTAATCCATTATGTGTAACACATCTCCTTTGGTTAAGGAGCAAGCATCTCATTGATAATGGAGAGTGTGCATGAAATGTCTACTTAATCCAAAGATGCACGCATGTTGAGCTACTCGCACGTTAACAAGAAAAGTCAACCAAGGTTTTAATTAAAATTATTCTAAAGTCCGTTTGTAAGCATCGAGTATCTTTTACAATATGAACGACGTGCATGGCTTAAAATCAAGATCAAAAGGCGCGCATTCCTCAACTTACCCAAGCTTTAAACAAAGATCCCTAGAATAATTAAAAAAATTTGAAACTCAAAATTGCTTGCCCATTCGATTGTGTTTAAATTTCTTGCACCTTGGCTAAATCTAATAGTGCACGTCGATATAAAGGAAATCCAACAATACGCGCGTATCCTCTGAAAGGGCTATTTCCTTTCCATTAATGTAAGAGATAATGTTCCAAAGCCCTAAGTTAAAAACTTTGAGGCGCATTCGATAAAATCAAAATAATATAAGGTGTACCTAAGTCTAAATGCCTTTCCCTTTTCCTTAAGAGTCGTGCAATTTCACAAAAATAAATGGTGCACGTGCATCATCAAATGGACCTAGTGGTGCGTATAAGGAAAGAACATGCCAAGTTACATGAAAGTTAAAATTTTATAAATTTTGGATTAAATAAGTGATTAATGGCTTTTCATCCCCCTTTCGTTCATGTGGTATGTGTCCCCCTTTTCTTAAGTCTCGTGCATCATTTGGAAAGTGAAAGGTAAGCGTATACCCTTGAGTTGATCTGAGGACACACACATGGTAAAGAGAAGCTAAAGTTGCTCAAGCTTTAAAGAGAAGAGTCAAAGACATGGTGTAAGTCGTATACTTTATAAAAGCCCTTACCTAAGTCGACATAACAAAAATTTTATCAAAGAATTACCTAAGATCCATTTTGTTTTCCCTCCATTCTATGTGCCATGTCCCCATTCCTTAAGTATTGAACATCTTTGATAAAGTGAATGGTGCACACATATTATTGATTGATCTAACGGTGTGCATGTAATAAAGAAAAGCCTAGTTGTTTGGATTTTATGAAAAAGAGGTCAACGACATAGTATTGTCCTTGAGCCATCAGAATAAGGGTTTAATTGGAACATTTTTTAAGGTCTATTATGTCCCCCTCTTTTTCATGTTTTCCTCCCTTCCTTGCACCTAAATGATAAGTTGCTTTGGTCCTAAAGAGCGGTGCACGTATATGAAAAATGAATCTAAAGGTGCACATTAACCAGAATTTCCTAAAATTTGACATTAGTTTAATATTAGTTGGTAACATTGTTCATGGACCTAGGCTTTTACGGAGAGAAATTATAATATTATTAAGTTCACCCTAGAGTATTGACTATGAATCATGAAAAATCAAGTTTAATTTTTAATTGAAGAATGAAAAGGGTTTAACGGATGATGCGCGTGCGCCATGACTATATTTAACGGAGCGCGTAGATCTAAGTTGGGAGTATTTTTATCCAAACTATCACACTACCAAGGGGATAAATTTGTCTTATTATAAATATTATCCAATGATGCACCTGAACCTCAACCAAATCTAACGACACATGAAAAAGGATAAATGAAGATAAAAAGACACTTTACAAAAAAATATCATAGATACAACTATCATTAGGAAAAGGGTTACAGTCAACACAGTTGTCAAAGCCAGGTCAGATAGAAGATATGCAAGGAAAGCGACACAATTTTGCACATGATAGAAAAGTATGCATATCGAAGCTTTGAAAATAGTAGTCTTAATCGAGGCAAGTTATTTTTTGAGTAATATGGTTGAAGAATGATGAGGTGGTGAATGTACACTGGAAAATTTGAAAATAAACGATTGGTAACCATAAAATCATGTCACATAAAAAATCAACTCTTGAAACTATTTATGGCCTTCATAAGTACTTTCGAAACACTGAACTAAATCTAGGGTATTACTGAAAGGGAATTGCAAAAGTACTTTGCAGAGTTTCAAAAGGACTGGTAGAAAAATTATCACATAAAAAGGGGGTAAGAGAAATGGCTTTCTCAAGTGCACTTGTTGTCCCACAAAACACCGAGGATGCTATTAAATTTGTTATAGACCAGAGGTCTTATGTGCAGTTGGTGGTCCAGTCATCCTCGGGAAAGATTTGATAACTTATTCAAAAAAAATTGTGTCAGACAAACGACTCTCCTTTGCACAAGAATACGTGACTGAGAATACCATAATAGTATTTTTTGAAGAAACAAAGGAGAACTTGCAGCTTAGCTCATGGCTATTGACCAACTTATTTAAAAGGGCAAAAAATTCACAATACAAGTTAGCACCTCGTTGTAATAAATGGATTAGTAATTTGGAAAAATTGGTTTACCCAAGAGTGCATCACTCTTCAGATTTTTTGGTGTGGTTATTGATGGCGTATGATGAGTCGACCAAGTCTATCAAACGTTAAAAATCGATCGATTTTTAGAATTACTGCTAGAAGCATACATAAAGTGTTCCAGTTAAACAAGTTTGACACACCATTGATACAAGAGGTAATAGAATGTCAATCCCAACAAGTCCTTCATACCCATTATTACACTACTTTATTTGAACCATATGAAGTCGTAGCATGTACTTTTCCTATTAGGAAGGATGCACTAAAACCTTGGGTGAGAGATTATGTGGACATGATAAATATAGTATTGGGGGTCCTAGAGCATGGGAAGATGAATTGAGTAGACAAATGCATGTTTAGTTGATTAAGCTAAAAATGGCTATTTTAGAACAACATGAAAAGATGCCCCCCTTCTTCCACTATTCAATTTTCATACACCTCATAGTAGGGCAGTTAGACTATGAGATTTTGAACAGATTAGGGTAAACCAATGCTAGAGATATGCAAGAAAGGCTCCCCTGGATACATGAAGGGCACTCTCACCTCGGGTGGTTTTTTGACAATTTTATGATAGAAATCTACAATGTCCTATGTGGATACCTCCCAACAAGAATAGGTCTTAGTATTGCTACCTTTCTAAAAGAAAAAAAATTAGGGGATTACTTTCTATCAGAGGAATTTTCATACATCAGGTTATACGAAGCAAATATTCCTCCAAAATCCTTGTCGAAGTTTTACCCTATGTTTGTGGCTTCACTTGAAATTGCCATGCAAATTGTAGAGGAGGTGAAAATGCATCTAAGAAAGAGGTATGGTAAAGTCCCTTGGCTGACAGTCCCATGCAGGTTTGGACATTACATCTTCCAAGGATACTCAACAATGCTCAAAGCCATGTGGGATATGGATAATTTTTGTTTTGATGAAGTAACATGGAGACCCTATGATCCAATAAAGAGTTATATGAAATTTATGCGAGCGCACAAATATGCATGGATACATCACTAAAAAGACGAATATGAAGAACTTCTAGAATCCATACAAGTAGGTGCCGACCTAAGGAATGTATGGTCAAAATTTCCATATGATACTAGGGGTAATTCCAGAATTGAAAGAGTAGACGACTATCCTCAAGTGTTAGTAAAGTTACGAGAAATTTTTGTAGAATCAATGGCTCCTATTTTTCTTGTGATTACTCCAGATGAGCTCCAAGATCCAATTTTTGAGATAGTAGACCAAGGAGCAGACCAAATAGAGATATCGGTTGATGCTAAGGATATAACTCAAGTCCCAAAAAATGCTCCTAAAGCAGCCTAGCTAGTAGAAGAAGAAGCTTCGGGCTCAGCTCAATTAACAATAGAAGAACATCTTAATTCATCTTAGCTAGTAATAGGATCAAGTACAAAAAAAGATAAAGAGATAGTTACTATGTTTCTAATTGATCCTACATCCCCAAACACTATGGGACAAATCCTGCTAGTCCTACAAAAGAGCAAGGACCTAATCCTTCCAAGAATAAGTTGGGTTTAGCAATATTCATGAAAAATCTAGCTTCGTAGGTAATTCCCAAGTATTTGATCATCAAAAATAAAGAAGTCAAAATTCCCAAAGTGTTACAAAATAAGATATTAAAATCAAGATATTTTGACAATATATTTAGGGGCCACCAAATTAGGATAGAAGTCCCAACTTCCTCTCCAGAACATAAAAAGGTTAGGCTAACTCTCCCATCAACATAAAAGGCATCAGGCAGAGTGACACTAGTAACCATTAAAGATGACATACCAATCAACAATATTGGGAAGAAGGAATTGTAGGCTCTAGCCAGGGGAGAAAATCTAAAAGAGAATCTAATTATAGAAGATGAAGATACTGAGGCTGCACCTTCAATGGAAACAGTTACAATACTAGCGTCTAAAAACCCTACTGCTTTTCAGGTAGATATGGAAACTTGTGATGTCCAGATGATGGGAGAGACAAAAGATTTAGTACAGATGGGGGAGATCATATGGATAAAAATATCACAACTCTTGTTAAAAGAAAACAAAGAATTGAAGGTCAATTTAAAAGTTGCTCAGAGTTTATAGGTTGAAATACACAACTTGAAGGTACAATTGTTGTAGGTAACAGCTCCACAAGCCAAACCTTAGGTGTAGTTAAGAGCATTGAATGCTCTGATTTCCTCTACAAAATCAAGAAAGAGATGACTTATAATATACAAAATAAGATGGGGGATACCATAAAAATGTTCAAAGAAATAAATACAATTAAAGCTATAGTATAGGAGGTAAGGAATCTACTAATCCTTGGTGAGAAAATAATCGATACCATATTCCCTATTTTCCAACAATTTGAAGAATGCTATCAAGAGATTCAAGAGGAAAAATTTACTCTAGGAGATGGCACTAAAATAGAGTGTGCAACGAAATTCATTAAAGTTTTCATGTTTATATTGAACATAACAGGGTGGTATAGATGGACAGAAGAAATGGATATGCTACTACAAAAGATAAGGGATGATATGGCAGGGGCAGATATTTCCCTTGAAGAATTTTTGGAAGTGTCCAATGTAGAAGATCTTATCATCAATAGGATTCAGGAGTTTGACTATGACCCAGAAGATGAAGCAAAATTAGCCAGACAAACTATGTTCCTCACTAACATGACCAATTTCTTGTGTTCTATGAATGAAAATAACAAAGGATGGATAAGGTTGCAAAAGAACAAGACACTTCAAGATCTGAAAACTATAAGGTTTGCCATGTATTTTAATGAATAAGCATGGAAACTTATAAACTTTCTAATAAGGAACGTTAAAAAAGAAGAAAACCGTAAGGATAAGGAGATTAAGGTTGGTAGCCTAGAAATGAGGTTGAGAACACCACTAGACACTGAAATAAAAACCATTGAAGTACGCCAGAGCTCAGAAAAGGATGGGTTGCTAGATGTCAGCGTGGTAATTGAGGGGTCCACTTCTGAAGAAAAAATCAAAACTATTTACCAAGGGACCAACCTGTGATAAAATGTGAGACAACTGTAAACCACTTTTTAGAAAATCTAAAGGTTCAACAGAGAGCAAAAGATAATTTTGTCAGCAATAGTGCAGCAGAAGCAGCAGCCGCCATCAGTCGGAGAGGGGAGCAGCAGTCTCCCATCAAATTCGCCACTGTAGCAGCCGACACTGTAGAAGCCTGCATACTGTAGCAGCCGCCACTTTAGCAGTCCGTGCACGGTAGCGGTCACAAAAATTTTGGCCCTAAAAAAAAAAAAAAATGGCAGATTTTGGAGGCAACAAGTTGTGACGGATGGAGCAGCAAGGAGGAGGAGCGAGAGGTCTAGGGGCATCAAACCCTAGGTGTGGGACTTCAGAGGGTAGATCAGCAGACGTGGCAGGTGGGGGCTCTGGCGAGATAGCAAGCCCCCAGGCGGAGATGTGGACAAGGAAGTTCTATTGGAACCGGTCCAAGGGCGTTGGGTGGATGCGGTTGAAGATTTATCTGAGGGGGACCAGGACTCTATGCGTCAGGATCAAAGGAAGACCCAAGAAGGAGACAAAGAGAAACCTGGCAACTGGAGACCTTCATATCTTAATGCTCTTCGCGGTAAGCAAAAATTATCCGACTCTTATTTTAATCTAAAATCTGTCAATGGTAGGTTGCACGTCCCGGATTCCTTAGCTCAGGATGTGGCTATGGAGGGCAGAACATCTCTGGTGGCTAAATTTATGGGGGTGAGGCCGGACATGGAAGTCATAAGGAGATGGGCCATCCAAAAATGGCAGCCAAGGGCCGGTATGATGATTAAGGCTTTACCCAAGAGTTTTCTTTTGGTGACATTTCAATGTGAACAGGACATGGAAAGGACTCTCCAAGGAGGTCCTTGGTTTTTTGGGAAAAGGGGCTTGTATCTGAAGCGTTGGTCCCCCAATTTCAACCCCCAAACTCAGGTGCTGGATTTGGCTCCTATTTGGGTTAAGATGCCGGGATTACCTCTACTTTTCTGGAACGAACAAATCTTGGTTGGGATAGCTACAGAGATTGGAGAACTAATAGCTATTGATCCTGCAACCTTGAGCAAAACAAGACTCCTGTCTGCTCGCATGTGTGTGTTTGCGGACTTGAGTAAAGAGCTCCCTAAATCCATTATTTTGTCGTCTATGTTTGGCCTTCATACTCGGGTCTTTGAATATGAAAATATGTCTTTTAAGTGTAGTGTTTGTGGGAAGGTAGGGCACCGGGGTATCCACTTGCATTTCCAAGAACCAGCCCCCACTCCAAAATACCGATCCTCAAACCCGAATAATATCCCTCCCCCTGCAGATCTCCATTCCTACCCAACCTGGGCCTCAAGGATGTGGAGCTCGAAATTCGAATATCAGAGACCCTGTTCGCCCTATTGTAAGCAAGAGGCAACGTTTTAACCCTCCTCCCAAAAATTCCTATGCCCCGAAACCCTCTCACAGGGGAGCTGGTCCCTTTGATGGGAACCCTCAAGCTCAACCTGCTCCTAAGATGATACAACAAGCCTCAGAGCCAAATCACAAAGGAAAGAACCCCATAGATCAACGCCATGGGGCAAGTAAGTTTGATTGGGTGATACGGGAGGCCTATGGAGGCTCGGTGGAAGTGGTCCCATGTACTCGCAAAGGAATTTATGGGAAGAAATTCCAAGGAGATCAACATCCCGAGTGGAGAACAGTTTTGATGCATTAAATCATTTGAAGGGAGATCGGATGGACAGCCAAGAAGTGGAATCTGAGGTAGAGGAGACTCAAGAGAAGGATTTAGAGGAGAAAAATCAGAGGAAGGAGCAGGAAACTAATAATATAGGCAAGGATACTCAGGAGGAAGAGGTGAACCACCAAGATCGATGTAACCCCAAAGCAGGGGAAAAAGAATCTACTAATCAAGAAGCTAAGAGCACGGAATCATCTCCACCGTCAAAAAGACCAGTTAGCTCGTAAAGCCGATTGTTACCCCAAAGACCAAGACTGACCTACCCAAGATGGTTACTAGAAGCCAAGTTAATCCCAAGGAACTTCAACCTAGAGCGGATGTATGGGGATATGGTTCGGTAGGAAGAGGGAAACCTAGCAATGCTGCTTTAAGGCAAAAAGAAGCAGAGCGAGGAGTGGCTGATGGCACTCAAGCAGTATTGCTCTTTGGGGCGAAGGCTCGAGGATCCAAAGCCCATAAATAAAGATTCTTTCATGGAATATTCGTGGGAGTAATCCTGCAAAAATAAGAGCTTTGTATGCTCTTAGACAAGAACACAAACCGGATATGATTTTACTCGTAAGAAACTAAAATGGAGGAGAGTAGAGTTATTCCTTTTAAGAATAGGACTTGGCGAGAAGTTGAAGTAGTAGGCCAAGAGGCCACCGGAACAAGCAGTAGGGTTACTGGTTATGTGGAAAAAAAATGTGATTGATAGTAGAGTGATTATGATGTCTAGTTGGTTTATTTGTCTCTTATGTGTGGATAAAACCACGCAGGAAGAGTGGATCTTAACGAATTTATATGCTCTAGTTAGACAGGGACTAATAAGGGTTCTTTGGAGTCAGCTAGCTGAATTGAGGGAGACGGTCCCCAACTACCCTTGGATTGTGGCGGGGGATTTCAATTGCTACCTTAATCCTATAGATAAATTGGGGGGCTCTCAAAGAATAACTCGCCGATATCTACGAGTTTAGAGATTTTGTTGAGCAACATGAGTCGATGGATGTGGACCTGCGTAGATTCTCCTATACATGGTCTAACAAAAGATTGAAGGAAAACCAAATTCGGATCAGATTAGATAGGTTTCTTCTTTCTCAAGAATGCCCGGAGAGGTTTGGGGACTCTTCATTAACGACACTCCCAAGAATCGGGTCCGATCACAACCCAATTCCGTAGGAAACAGGGGAGGACTCTAAGAAAAGATACATCGAGACCCTTTCGATTCGAACTTATGTGGTTCCAACATCGGATCTCAAGGATCTGGTTGCCCAATGGTGGGATAAAAAGTATAATGGTTCGAAACTGGCCCAAGTGGCATGTAAACTAAGGAATGTGAAGGCTAACATTAGAGAGTGGAACAAAACTTCCTTTGGCAATATTTTTGTTAAAAAGGCAGAACTAAAAGACAAGATCAATGAACTACGGGAGAAGCTGAAGTCAGAGCAGCTTACAGAGGATCTGAGAAACCGGGGAGAAGGATCTATTAGCCGAATACCACACGATGCTAGGATTTGAAGAAACCTTTTGGAGGCAGAAATCCAGACTGCGTTGGTTAAAGGAGGGTGACAGAAATACAAAGTTCTTCCATGTCTCTACTCTTCGCCACAAGAGTACTAACAAAATTAAGGAGATCAAGATGGCCGATGGGTCTAACACCAAAGATATGGAAGACATAAGGAGGGAAGCGGTTGAGTACTTTAAATCATTGCTAGAAGATGTAAATCCGACTATTGAAGAAGAGGACTCTCTATTGGCAGCCATTCCACCCCTCGTAACTGATAATCTTAATGGATTCTTACTTAGTCCTTTCACAAAGGAGGAAATCAAGAAGGTCGTTTTTGACATGGATGGTAACAGCTCCCCAGGACCGGATGGCTTCCCTGCAGCTTTCTTCCAGAAGTTTTGGGATATCCTAGGCAATGATGTAGTGGAAGCTATAATTGAGGCTCAAAAGGACATGGAAATCCCAGAAGGAGTTAATGCTACTTTTTTAGTCCTCATCCCTAAACTAGTGGGAGTAATGGAATTTTCCAGTTTTCGCCCTATCAGTTTATGTAACACTCGAATGAAGATTCTCACAAAAACAATCGCCAATAGGTCGAAGGTTATCCTTCCTTTCATCGTTGATATGAACCAAGGTGGCTTTGTGAAAGGGCAACAAATATTGGATGGTATCATCACAATTCATGAGGTTATTCATTCAATGGTGACTAGTAAGGAAGCGGGTATGTTACTAAAGCTTGATATAAATAAAGCCTACGACCGGGTCTCATGGCGGTTCCTCACCAAGATTTTGGGTAAGTTTGGTTTCTGTCCCTAGTGGATTAAGTTGATTTTTAGTTGTATCTCTACTACAAGATTTTCTGTCATGGTGAATGGGTCACCCTCCGGTTACTTTAAGAGTGAAAGGGGGTTGCGACAAGGAGATCCTTTGTCTCCATACTTGTTTATTATTTTAGCGGAAGCATTGGGTAGGAACATTTCAGCAGCGGTGGCAGATGGTCAATTGGAAGGTTTTAAACCAGCCTCAACAGCAGAGCCAGTGTCTCACCAACAGTTTGTGGATGATACAATCATTGTGTCCAAAGCCTCGGTGCCTCAAGCTAGGAAGTTGAAGAGAATTCTAACCAAGTATGAGACAGAAGCAGGATGAAGTACATAAACTATAAGAAGAGTAGCATCTATTTCTTTAACATGCCTGGTGGGAGGGAGGAAAGAATAGCTAACCTCTTCGGTTGTGGAAAGGAGCTTCTACCAGCAACTTATCTAGGCATGCCTATGTTCGAAGGAAGAATGAAGGCTACTTTGTGGAACTCAGTCATTGACATGATCTCCAAAAAGTTAGCAGGGTGGAAGGGCAGCCTTCTCAGCTTCGTAGGAAAAGCCTTATTAGTTCAAACTACTTTACAGAGCATTCCATTTTACTGCATGTCTCTATTTAGAATGCTTGTAAAGGTCCGAGCTACATTGGAGCTAATTCAACGCAAATTCTTGTGGTCAGGTTCAGAGGAGAGAAAGAGAATTTCGTTGGTAGCATGGAATCAGGTGTGTGCAAGCAAGGATCAGGGGGGGCTGGGGTTAAAGAGAATGAAAGAAATGAATCAAGCTCTGATTGGCAAACAGGTATGGAGATTTATCAATAATGATCAATTGGGATGGGTAAAACTTCTTAAGGCAAAATATATCAAAAATAATCAGGACTTCCTGAAAGCTGATAATCTTCCTAGAGGATCCTATTTTTGGAATTGTTTGCTCGAATGTCGGGAGGTAGTCAGGAAAGGCATCGGATGGAGAATTGGTAATGGAAGACAAGTGGACTTTTGGAAAGACCCGTGGTTGGAAGAGGCCCCTCTGAAAGATAACTTAGACCTTCAGGTCCTCCAACATAAACTTTCGAAGGAAATGGGAGGAAAAGTAGGGGATTTTATTGCTGTAGCACAAGAAACTTCTTCTTGGAAGAAAATCATAGTTCATAATCTGTCAGAGTAAGAGAAGGTGGCCCTAACCAAACTCAATGATGCTTTAAGGGTGTTCCCGATCATTCCTGGGGGAGGAAGAGACAAGGCGATTTGGGGCAAAACTACAAGTGGGATCTATTTAGTAAAACTTGCCTATAAGTTAATCCACTCGGGATTCAATGGTCGGACTCCGACTTCTGTTATTTGGTTAAATAATTTAACCCCAAAAATAGCTTTCTTCTTTTGGTTTGCAGTTCAAAATAAGATCCTGACAACAGATAATCTGCAAAGGAGAGGTTTCCAATTCATCAATCGATGTATCTTGTGTGAGAAAGCAATAGAATCTGTAAGTCATATATTTCTAACTTGTGATTTTTCTTGTACAGTCTTCCAAATGATCCTGTCCAAATTTCATATAGATTGGGTCTGTCCAAATAGCATGTCTGACTTCTGCATACAGTGGGCTTCCCCCTTTCGGGCAAAGCTTTTGACTTGGCTCTGGAAGCTCAACCTACCCCATTTTTTATGGGGGATATGGAATGAGAGAAATAAGAGAGTATTTAAAGGACGTAAGAAATATCCCAGGTTATGTGGTAATAAAAAAATCAGAGCTTTGAAAGAAAACTGGAAAACTTTCTTCTTCAAAAATGAGGCCATGTCTCTAAGGGAAAGGAGGATTTTGCGGAACTGGGGAGAGGAACTTCCAGACCTAGACATTACAACCAACCCACGGGATGGTGTCAAGTGGATACCCCCACACAAAAGTGGGTTAAGTTTAATTTTGACGGGGCAGCTAAAGGAAATCCGAGGGTTGCAGGAGCAGGAGGAGTTTTGAGAAATGAGGAAGGAAAAGTGGTCCTTGCCTTTGCAGAGCCTTTGGGAACTCAAACAAATCATTTTGCAGAAGCTCGAGCCTGCATGTAGGCAATGAGAATTGCCATATTTGAGGGTTATAAGGAAGTTATCTTTGAAGGGGATTCACTTAATATAATCAAGGCAATTAAGGAGGATAAAGACCCCAGCTGGACCATATTGGAGCTTATCCTAGAAGCAAAGATTCATAAATCTCATTTGGTTAATGCCCGAATCCAACACACCTTCAGAGAAGGGAACCAGGCGACGGATCTAATGGCAAATATTGCAGTTTCTATTGGGGAGATGCAAATTTGGAAGGATAACTTCCCTCAAGAACTATTGGTGTTGGTTGCTAGAGAAGAGCTAAGATCAAACTCGTTAGAGCATCGGGGAGATCGGAGGGGCTGATGATGAGTAATCCGACGAGATGGAATTAGGCGACAAAAGGCATCCCATTTGCTGGGGCCTGGGAAGTGACAAGTGTATAGTACAGCAGCCTAGTGGTATTAATAAGTGCTAGGTGTTGTTTTGTTTTTGTTTTATCCTGAATAGTCAAGCGACAAGTATAGGACTCTGGACTCTAAGTATGGCTTAATGTGAGTCTTAGAAAGATCCATTTTGTATTTTGATTATACGGGCTTGATGCTAGAACCAGCCCATTTTGACTTTGTAAAAGGTTTGTGGACCTTATAACCACCTCTACCTTATACAAAAAAAAAAAAAGATAATTTTGTAAGTAAAAAAAGATCTAGGCAAGTTATCACATATTTAGATAATTGGACATAGGAGATCGTAACAAGTGGATGGATCATATTTAATCAGTTATAACAGATTCAAGAAACAAAGGCTATAAATAAAACAGTTGCTACCAGAATCTGCATCAAGTTTTTGCATAGCATATTTTTGCTAATAGGTATATTCAAGTGTCATTTTATTTATTGTTGCATTTTCCCTTGCGTATTTCCTTCTTTTCCATCCCTTATTATTTCCATTATTGTGCAGGTTCTAAGAGAGAAGTGCTCAAGAAACTAAGATTATTTCTAGATATTGAGCTAGAGGTCTAGAGACTCGATTGTTACTAGATTGGAATGGGAGAGTGAAAAGTCCTTGTTACATTATTTGAACAAGGATTTTTATTGTATTATTCTTTAAAGAGTCAAATGGCAATTTTGGGCCAACTCTTCATGTAATCATTTTTGATATTAATACAATTATGTGCCTCTTATCTATCATATCTTTTGATCAATCTTGTGTGTGTCTCCATTACATGTTACATTATTTGAACATATGGATGGACGCTTCTTTCTTTGGTCAACAACTATGTTTATTACGATATTTGAATGAATTTAATTGAACCAATTCTTTCTTTCCCCTTTATTTCTATTACATTGAATTGTTTTTAAAATATTGCTACAATAGCCCAAAGGATTAAGGCATCGGTCATACACATAAGGCATAATTGAACTATTATAAGCAAATATTGGTCAAATAAACATAATTTTTACATATTTTTATTAAATCTGGAAGAGCATAAACATGAATTGATAAATATTTAAGTTCACCTCAAGGGTTACCATACTTGGTCTTCTAGAAATATATCAAACTCTCTTCCTAGGTTAAAGAGGCAAGTCTACCATGTTGCTTGGAAATTATTTTTTTTGTAGCGTGACAAACAAATCCTAAGGATGCAAGAAAAATCTCCAACAAGGCCCTCAGGTTTTTCAAATGGCTAGAATAAGACTGCAGGTCATCAAGCTTTAGTGGACAGAGGAGATTCTATATCAGTAGGTTTAGATCGGGCTTGTTGTCCTATTGATTGCTCACTCTCAGGTGTCTCCTCTACTCAAGTGACGGGTCTAATGAATGAGCAAGTATTTCATTGCACCGGAAAAAACTTGAGTAGGCTCCAACTAGCCCAAAATCAGTTTACTTGGCAGAGTTTCCTTTGTTTGGTTCAGTTTTATTGGTAAATATCTTGATTTAGAGGTGCTAAGTGGGGTGGGTTCAAACTTTTAATCAAAACAAACTACAACTCTGGTTACTGAATTGCACAAGGCACACAAAGTGGGTAAAAAGAGGTCAAATATTAGAATGGTACTTGGGGAAGACCTGAGGATGGAACAAGTTTTAGAGTTTTTAGGGAAGGCCCTTATTGGGAAGTTTCATGGACATCAAATAGCTAATAATACACTAAATGAGTGGTTGCAGAAGGTATGGGTCCCAATCTTAGGATATGGGTCAATTTTTCACTTGCTTTCCAAAGGATGGATAGGTTTTTTTTTTTATCTAAGGAAGATGCATAGAAAATTTTGGGAGGTTGTTGATATTGGGGGTCTTCTTTTTTAGCTTTGAAGGCTTGGACGACTTGCTTTGATCCTAGAACTGAAGTTTCTAGGAGAATCCCGATCTAGGTGAAACTTCCAGGTCTACCAATGGATTTATGGTCAGAAAGATCTTTGAAAGAGATTGGAGATTCATTAGGTAAAACTTTAGATATAAATGGTTCTTTTAAATCTAGTATGTTTTGGTTTTTAGCTCAGATTTTGGTTGAGATGGATATAAGTGGAGGCTTATTAGATTGTATGGAGATAGTTCTTGGGAATATAGTTCATAAACAAATCTTGAGCTATTTGAAGATTCCTTTTAGATGTCTTCATTGCCATGTTTATGGAAATATTGCTAAGGCATGTACTCAATATTTTGCATAGAAATTTTGGAGGAGAAAACAAATGACTAGTAGGGATTTCAAGTCAGCTGATAACAATAAGGAGATATCTATTTTTTAGAACTCAATAGTGCTCCTTGATTTGGCACAAACAAACAAAAAGGATGTTGTTGAACCTAGAACCAAAACTATGGAGAAGGAGGAAGAAGTTTTGGGCTTGGCTTTGTCTCCATTTCATTGTTCATAGGCTGTTAGAGAAGGAGATAAAGTCATAAAGAAAGTTGTGAAAGGGTTGGAACCCAATTTTATTAATTTTATTGGTTAGTCATCCAAGCCTTATGACAATTATTGTCCAATACAAGTGGAGAATAATATAGAATTAGGTAATAAAGAAGTTTGGACACTTCCTTATGAATCTTCGGAGAGAAGACCCAAGGACAAGGACTTTTCTAGGGGTTTGGACAATGGGTCGACAACCTCAAACACATTGAATAGGGATTGTGATCCAAATATTTCTACTATTGGAGGAAGTCTTTTTGACCTACTGGGTGACTCTTCTAAGGAGGTATCTATTTCAAGGGATGGTTTGGAGACTGGTTTCTCTTGTAGATATTTGTTACATTCTAGGAAAAGGGAATCCAAGTTGAGAACTTGTGTAGTTTTTGGAAGGTTAGGGTTAGGTCTAGACCTTATAAAGGACTCTTTCGCTTCCTCATAGGATTTTTTTTGTTTTATGCACAAGATAAGGCTTTGAGGAAAATTTAGTAGGGTAAACAAAAATCTATCAAAGGGGTCCTTAGAGCAAGATAAAACCCCTCTAAGATGTTTAAATGATCTTGTTATCCCTTAATATTTGAGGTCTTGGTAGTCCCTCTAAAATACTTGCCTTAGCCAAGATGGTGGAGATTCATAATCCGAATGTTATCCTTCTACAAGAAACCATGGGGGTGAGTACAAAAGTCATTTAAGGGTTAAGTAAATTTCTTAGGGATTGAGAGTTTTTGGCCCTAGATGCTACCAAAAATTCAGGGGGTGTTTTCATTGGCTAGAAGAACTCGATATCCGTAATTAATTCTTCCTTTATGGTTTCAGGCTTGTGGATATTTTTTTTTTTAAAGACTTGGGTTTAAGGTTGTCAATTATTAATTATTATGGTCCCTATGAAGATAGGCAGGTCTTCTAGGATGATTTTTTCTCCCAGAGGTGTGTTAGGGATGAAAGAGTTATTATTGGTGGGGACTTAAATTTTACTATGACAAAAGTGAGATATGGGCATGGGGAGAATCTGCAAGACATGATAGACTTGCAGATACTTCAATAATAAGATTGAAGAAGTTGGTTTAATTGATTTAGAACCAATAAAGTTATTGCCTACATAAAGAAATAATAGAGTTAGAAAAGTTAGGATCTCAAAGAGGTTGGATAGATTTTTGATCTTAGATTCATTATACAACGAAATAGAAAAAAACAATCATGGGTTGAGATTGGAGGTGGTTTGGATCATTCCCCCATACTACTTCAATTAGAAAGTCAAGAGGCAAAACCTTCCAGTCCTTTTAAGCTCAATCCAATTTGGTTGGAGGAAGAGGGATTTCATCAACTAATTAAAAATAATGGATTGATTATGACCAAAGTTTTGGGTTATCGACAAGTTTTCAATTTGTTGTTGCTTTAAAAAAAATAAAATAAGTTGTGGTATCTTGGATTGCAGTTAAAAAGAAGAGTATGAATATAGATCTAAAGTTGGTGGAGAAGAAAAATTCAAAATTTCATTAAAATAATGAGGAGGATCTTCTCAGATTAATCGAGGAAGTCAGGTTGAGTGGTCAGGTTTTAAGGGCTTTTAACTCCACTTTTTTAGATTTGATTCCCAAAAAGGAGAAGCCTGAAACCTTTGATGAATTTAGACATATTTTATTATGTAACTGTATCTATAAGATTATTGCAATGATTCTGGCTGTTAGATTGAAGAAGATTTTCTCTGAAGTTATTTTCCAAGAGCAGTTTGGGTTTAAAGTAGGTAGACAAATTTTTGAAGCCATAGGAGATACTTAAGAGGGCCTTCACTCTATTAAAACTAAAAATCTTCCCCCAATGGTCCTTAAACTAGATCTATCTAAAGATTATGATAGAACTAGATGGTTCTCATATTGATGCTCTTACATGTGGGTTTTAGCTATCTGATAGTAAAGTGGATTTTAGGTTGGATTTATTTTGTATCTTTAGTTGTTCTTATCAATGGATCAACTTCTAAATTCTTTAGGCCCTCGAGAGGACCGAGACAGGGATGCCCTTTACCCCATTTACTTTTTTGTTGGTTGCTAAAGGATTGAGTAGAGCTATTTTGGATGCAAAGAAGGTAGGATCTATGTTCGGGATCAAAGTGTGGATCCTTTATTTATCTCATTTATTATTTTTTGATGATGTATTGCTGTTCACTAAAAGTAATTTAAGGGAAGCTTGAAAGTTAAAGGAAATCATGGACACTTATAGTATTGCTACTTGTATGGGGATTTATTAAAATATTCTATTTACTTTAATGACCTAGAGCAGGAGATTGAACAGGGTTTGATCAAAATTTTTCATTTTAATCTCTTAGATTTCTCGGAAGGATTTAAGTATTTGAGTTTTGTATTAAATTCAAATAGTTATAGGAAGAGAGACTAGGGATGGATTTTAGAGAATATTGAAGTTAGGATTAACCATTGGTGTAATAGATGGTTGTTTATTGGTGGGAGATTAAGACTTGTAAAATTCTTTCTAGAGGTAATTCCTGTGTTTTGGCACTCCTTGGTCTTCATTCCCAAAGGAATTCTAAAGAAAATAAGAAAACACTACTTCATATTTCTTTGGACTAGATGCAAGGAACATGAAGGCATTCCTTTAGTTAAGTGGTAGAGTATTGCTAGGCCAAATAAGGAAGCTGGCTAGGGACTAAAAAATAGCCATTTTTTTGTTCTTCTTTGGTAGCAAATAGCCTATGAAGGATTATGACCAGAGAAGGATTATGGAAGAAGATTATTGAATATAAGCATATTTTTCTAAGGACCTTTATGGATTGGATCAAAATTCCAAAGAAAAGCATAAAAAATATTTCCATTCAATAGAAGGTGCTAATACAAACCTTTCCTATGATTGAAAAATATATGGCTTAGAAAGTGGGCAACAATGAGCAAGTTAGAATAGGGGCTAATTCTATTTTGGGTTGTGAAGAAAACATTTTATTATCGGAAGCTATGATAGGTTCTGTACAAGAAAATGGTTGTTACTTTATTCATCATGTGGGGATATTATATTCTTCTAGTCTTTAGATCCAAGGTTGGAAGCAGGTTCAGGTCTTGGGTCTTTTGGGTGAGCAGGCTACTTTGTGCAAGGCTTACACTGATAGCTTTAATAAGAGTCATAGCAAGCTGAGAGCTGAACTAGATACTATTGCTTGGACATATAATAAATATGGGGGTTAGTATACGGTTATACTTGGCTACAAATAAAGTTTTGACCCTGATTCCCAAGGGTCTACTTGATGGTGGAAGCAAATTTAAAATTTATCAACCCCAAAAAATACAATTATTTAGATATGGTTAGCTTTGCAAAAATAAGGCTTTGACTTGGGAAGTTCCGCAAAGGAGAAGCAATCAAGGTCCAAGTATTTGTATGTTGTGTCAGTTAGAGGAGGAAAACATCATACATTTATTTATCAAATGCCCTTTTTAGCAATAGGTTTGGTTAGAAGCTAAATAGATAACTAGAGTTCAAAATATTTGGGAAGGAGAAATAATGGAGGTATGCTTAAGATAATGGTTTTTGAAAAAAGAGCTAAAACGATTTCTTTCTTTACCATGTCTTATATGTTGGGGTATATGGTTGGCACAAAATGCAACTATTTTTGAAGGGAATTTTATACCCCTATTTTAGGTCATACTACAGGTGAGGACTTTGGTCTCAATCATTAAAGAGCCTTGCAAACATAAGAAATCTCGATAAGTAGACAATTAATTCATTCAAAAGTCTCAATCTTGGGGCTTTCTTGATGGGGCTAGTCAGAGACAGTCAACTTTTAGTAGCATGAGAGGTATTCTATACTTCTCGGATACCCACTATATCAAATTTAAAGTAGGTCCTAAGACATGCTCCAATAATTTTGTTGAGTTTCAGGCATTGAGATTGCTAATGAAGTGTGCTTCAAAGAGAAATGTGAAAAAAATACAATTTTTTAGAGATTCTACTTTGGTCGTCAACTGGATGAATGGATATACTCAATTAAAAAATAATTTGCTTAGACTGGTGGAAGATGAACTACTAGAGGTAATTTTAATTTTTGAAAATACCTATTTTACTCATGTTTATAGGGAATTAAATAAGCATATAGGTTATCAAAAGAAGTTCAATAGGTTCTAGGAGGTTTCTTGCAAATGGAAGATATCAGGGATGGAGTTTTGCCTTTGACTCACATATCATACCCCTAGTTTCTATTCTAGTTATGGATTTTCAATGTGGGTCTGTCCATCGATTAGAGCTTTATGGTAGATTTTAACTATTTTTTTTCTTTTTGTTGGTTTTTTCATTGGTTTCTATCCTAGTTATGGACATGGAGGTTATTTTGATGATTATGTATTGATATATAATTATATTTATCCTTATTATCCCCATGTTGTTTTGAAAATGGGGTTTCCTCTTTGATCTGTCCAATTGTAATTTTATTTTGACTCCTAGTAATTTGTTTTTATCTGGGTTTTTGTTTGTGCCAAGGCACTTGAGAAGTGTAATATATTTTTCATTCTTGAAATAAAATTACAATCTTTTTCTTGTAAAAAAGTAAGCCTAAGGTTTAACTTTGTCATAAGTAACCTTTAATAACCCTTTATGTCTAATGTGTTATGTGAAAGGGTATAATAACTTGTAATTAATGGTTGAGGCTTTCCTCGTGAGGGATACCATAGCGGTAAGTCCTTGGGTTTTCATCTAGGAGACCCAAGTTAAAACCTCGATACAAGGGGACCGGGACTCCTTATAAAAATCCATGTAAACTTTTTTTTTTTTATCAAATAGCATTAGCTTAACTAGTTAGATTCCTCAACATTCAAGGAGGAGATCAAGGCCCGAATCTTGCCAAGTGATACATGGAAAATATCCAAGCTTTGTTGTAATAATACTGTGGTGATGATATAATATAGATGGGGCCTGTTTCAATCCCGTATAACTAATTGAAAAAATAATTGAGAATTTGATACAAATATTCCTCAACCACTTGATCCATTAAATTAATGTGATCTTATATTGATCATTTAATTAGGTGTCCAAAGGCATCCTTCCATTTTTTGTGTCAATTACTCTTTCTATTATCTCTCTTAACTCTTGCTTTATGATTTCAGTTGATGTGTTTCTCCTATTCGTTTTGATAAAGTATTAAAAAATCCAACATAGTTTTTCGGGCTTGAATTTTGTATCTTCCTATTCGTTAGATTGAGTCTTTTGAGATGAATGATACTTATAGTTGAAAAGAAAATACCTAAACTCACCATACACCTTTCTTCTTATGTTGAAATGTCAAGACATCATTTTTAGTCCACATGTTGGACACACATAATTTCTCTTATTTTGAAGCCCTCTAAAGACCACATCAATATTACAAAAATGACGATTTTAATATGAATATTATTGAATAACATATCATAAAAATTAAACAACCCAACAAGTATATTATTCATTATTTTTTTCATGGATATCAAGTTTGTCTAGTCAATAATTCAAGAACAATTAAACATAAGGATTATAATTATTAGTCTTCCAAGTTAATAAATGAACTATTTAAGATTGTTATTTATGTTTGTCTTTGGATTTTTTTATCATTTATAAACAAAATACAATGGATATATACTAAAAGGTGTTTTTATAAACAACACGAAATGCAAATAATGTGTTTCAAATAATCAATGTCAACATTGCATGTCTGTGCTCAAGTACCATCCATTTAAAAAGGTTAATATTAACGATAATAACAAATTAAATAGAATGAACAAATCTAAGCTCTAGAAACAAATTGATCCCATCAATTGTGAAGGACAACCTCACATTTCTAGGTTCATCCATAAATGTTTTCTATATTTTTTCAATCTATCGCCATGTAAAACCATCAACCAACATTCACATTAGTTCTATTTATTGCATGATAATCCATGTATTTTACCAAGTCCTTACATCAAAACAAATGATAAAATTGTGAAACAATTAATTTGTAATGTAAAATATTACTTGACTAGATTGATATCTACTACTACACCCCTTCCACATTGCTTCAATGTTGAGTTCTTCAAAAATGTATAATGCAATTATTAGGATATGCATCAATTATTTGATAATCCATTCTTATGTCCTTCGTAATATCATGTGCTTATTTTATTATGATAAAAATGTAACTAGTAACTAATAACTTATAAAAAAACTGCATTACTAACATATAAGAAATGTCTACTAGAACATTTGTACACATTTGTTTTTGTAAAATAATTAGCATAGTTTAAAATAAATTACAAATCTCAAATATTTGAGTAAAACAAGCATTTAAAATGTCAGATAACCTTTAAATTCAATAACAACATAATGGTTAAAATGAGACTTGACATGAAACATCCATATAAAGGTTTATATGTTTTCTCAATAAAAGGCATGTCATGACCCACAACATACTCTTCGTCAAATGAACTAACAAACATGGAGGTGAATACAAAAAGTCACAAACATGTTATGATATTTATTATTTCTCATTCCATCAAAATTTGCAAGATCATGTCATTTCTTTCTTTTAAGTTAAGAAAGACATTAATCCATATAAAATTAAAATATATAAGAAATATATATACCAGCCATGTGCTTTGGTCGTATGGATTTCTCCCACTAACCAAATAAAAAATATATATAAGAAATTTTGATGACTTGATGTCTACGCATTTATATTATTAATTTTTTAAATATATAATATTTAAATATTTAAAAACATATTCACCAAATGTGTGGCGATTATATTATTCATTCATATGCCCATGCCTTTGGTAATTATCTCTATTGTGCAATACTTAATGTATCTTTTCTATAAGTCTCTACCAATTATTGCATGGGAAAAACAATAGTAATGTTCCATTTCCCTATACCATATTTTAGATCTAGGATCTAAAGAATTATTAGTAATATTTTCTTGTTCTTAACTTCCTTTGGATAATGAATGTTTTTGTACAACATATTATTTGTGCCCTAATATTTTACATCTTTTAAACAATTGTGGCCTCAAATTATGGTGATCCATATTTGTTTGACACTCTCAAAATGTAATTTGTTCATAAAATTTAATATTTAAAACATTGTAATTTTATGTTGTTCTAAATTTGAAATTTGTAATTTGTATTGATGCTATCCTAAATACTAAATCATTACATCATGCATTTTTTAATTTTTGACTTAAACTAAAGATAAACATATTTAATTTCGGTATTTAATGATCATAGACAAACAATGACATAAGAATAGAAGTATTGTTACTTTTGAGATCATTTGGGCTTCTTAACCATCAAATTTTTTATTGTTTACTTGCAAATGATGCGAACTTCCAATAAAATTAACTTTTATTCACATCATGAAAACAAGGGTCACAAAATTTTGAGATTTGCACTTCTAGCAAAAGAGAAAAATGAGGTATAACTAAGTTCTTTTGACAAAAGAACATTGGTTGAAGGCGAAGCCTTGAAACAATAAAGTAACCTAGTTGTCTTAAGTTTTCACAATTAAAGCATATGCAAGTTAACTATTTTGTTTCTATATTATTTTGGTCTTCATATGCATTATTTATATCTTTGTACCATTGCCTAATAAGATCTCTTCCTATTATCGAAATCATTATATGGTATGCACAACCCTAAAGGTAGGTTCATTTTGCTTCATGTGTAACATTGTTGGATAAATTTGTTTTTTTTTGTTGTACTAATATACTTAATTCCTTCACTATGTAAAAAGGAAGGTATAAACACTAGAAGAGAAACAAAAGTCAATGGACAATGGTGAATCACCAAGGTATATGGAATGCGGGGTAATCATTTGTGGGTTAGAAATTGATATCAACTAATGACTTGCACTTGAAAAGAAACTACTATCTAATTTGTTTGTGTAATTCTCTATGCATTTCTATTGGAAATTGTCGTACTAAATTAGACAAAAATCATAACAATAAAAAAAAAGATAAATTAGAACAAGATAAGATTGAGATAAAAATCAAAATATGATAAAATTGGAGTTGCAAGTGAAAATTTAAAAAAGAAAAAATAAAAAATAGTCTCCCATACATTCAGAGAGAATGTGAACCATCAAGAGTTTCTTGACAAAACCAAGAGACGTTCGATTGTATGTATATACATATATTGCATTGTACTAAAGTTGTATATATAGATTTGAAAATAAGTATTTTTTTAGGGGTTTTGTGTGCAAATTTGTTTTTTGTTCATTTTTTCTTTCTATGTTGTGTTAATCTCTATTTTTAAGTACCATCACATCCCACATACTTGTATCAAAACTTGGAGCTTGAAGATTGGAGAAGGAGAGCTTGAGAATTCAAAATTTAAGTTTGTGGAGGAAAAATTCATACATTATTGTTGTAATTGTCATGGCTCATGGTAATGTTTCACTACATGACCTATAATTTAAAAGAAAAATTTATGATTATTAGTGCATAAAGATGAGGACTTTGTTGATTGTCAAGGAAGTGTGGAGTGTTGTGGAACATGAACACAAGAAACCAATAAATCGAAGTATTTTATCATCCAAAGGCAAAAACGAATATAGAGGAAGCTTAAAGAAAAGTTGCCTTGGTTTTGAATCACATACAAGCAAATTTTGAAGCAAGCATTTTTCAAAGAATTGCAAGTGTCAAGACTATCAAAGGAAATTGGGACACCTTGAAGATAGGCTATCAAGAGTCTTCTCAAGTGAGATTAGTGAAGTTACAAGCATTGAAGAAAGAATATAAAAATCTAAGAATGAAGGACAATGAGAATGTGGGATATTATTGTGTTAGTGTACATGACATTGTGTATAAAATTACTAACTATGGTGAAGAACCATTGCACAAAGATGTTGTCAAAAAGGTGTGGAGAACATTGACACCAAAGTGGAATAATTATTGAAGAAAGTAAAGTTTTGAAGAAATAAGTTTGATGAATTTGTGGGATCACTTATGTCTCATGAAGAAAGAATTAAAAATAGTGAAAAAGAAATCTTGGAGTAAGCTTTTACTTCCAATAGAGTATCAAACAACAATCGGGTTACCTCAAGTTTCAATTCCCAAGGATAAAGATGGAAGCAACAAAATCTACATTCTATAAGAGGAAGAGGCTATGGTAGAACAAGAGACTATAGTGGAAGAGGTAGAGGCGGATTTTTGGGAAAAAAAATGAATGTTCAATATCATTATCATAGAAGGTATGACCACTATGAAAGAGAATGTAGAATAAAGGCTACCAATTAATTTGCAGGCAGGGGGGGGAGGATAAAATTTTCACTTTAAGAAGGTGAGATCAAAAAAATGTTCTCATATAATGTGGCACAAATTTCAACTAAAGAGTCATGATATTGGGATTTGGATTATTCAAATCATATGATTAGTAATAAGGAGTTCTTTGTGGAGTTAGATGACTCATACAAGAACAAGGTGAAACTTGGAGAAACATTTGAGGTTGAAAAGGAGAAAACTTACAATTTGACACAAAAGATGAAAAGAAAACATCCAAAAATACTTACTTCATACTAAGCTTGAAGTAGAATTTGGTGATTTTGGGGCAACTTGTAGAGAAAAACTAGGTGTTGTTTGAGAATAAGAAGTGCAATATCTATGGCAAAGCAAATGGAAACCAAGCAATACCTATTGCACCTGTGACAAAGAACAAAATATTTACTTTAAAGCTTAGAGGAGAACAGAGCAATTTGTGTCATATAGTCATTGAGGACTACAATTGGTCATGGCACCAAAGGTATGGTCACTTGAATTTCTAAAGCTTGTATTTGTGAAATGGTAAATGAATGGTCTATGGAATACCTTGTTTAAAACCAAGAAGTGAAGTGTGTGAAGGTTACACAATGGGAAAGCGTCATAGAGAGAGCTCTTGAAGTTGAAAAGCATGGATAACACCAAATCCATTACAATTGACTCATTTAGATATATATAGTCCTATGTATATACCAACTATTGATAAATTCTTCTACATTATCGCTTTTATTGATGACAAACTAGGAAAACCTAGGCATATTTCTTGAAGAATAAGTGTAGTTCTTTTGAAGTATTCAAGAGCTTCAAATCCATAGTAGAAAATGAAAGTGAAAATAGAAATCAAAATGTTAAGGACTAATCATGGTGGTGAGCATTAATCTAAGAAATTCAATTAATTTTGTGATAAGCATGGGATAAGAAGACAATTAACAACCTATACACCTCATCAAATTGGTATTGTATAAAGGAAGGATAGGACAACCATGGAGATGATAGGAAGCATGGTACTAGCAAAAGGTTTGGAAAATCATTTGTGGGCTAAAGCAATTTCAACAATGATGAACATCCTCAATATATGTCCGACAATTGCAATAAAGAATGACTCTTCCTAAGGCATGGTATGGAAATAATCCTTTGAGAGTGTTTGTTTGTTTATCTTATGTTCATGTTGAAGATAAGAAAAGAAAGAAGTTAGATCCAAAAAGTCGAGGATGCATTCTTGTTGGTTATTCTGAAGAAAGCAAGGCATATGGATGTTATAACCCAAAATCTAGACAATGCATTGTGTCTAGAGATGAAATTTTTTATGAAGTAGGAGTACATGGACAAGAAGTAGAAAAAAAATGAGAACCAAAATCATAATTGAAGATGTTGGTATGTCATAAGCATTAAGTGGAAACAAACATCTCTAAAGACAAGCACAAAAGGGAAGATAACATTACAATCACATCCAAACTACCAAATTTGGGATAAGAATTTTAATAGCAGGTTCATATGAACCCAATCACAAGCCCATGAACAAAGGCAAATGGAACAAGAAGATAATATGGTGAATTGTGCATGATTATGTAAGGTTGAAGTGGAGCCCCTGAGTTTTAAAGTAGCATCCCAAATCAAGGTATGGACCAAAGCCATGAGAGGAGACTAGAATGCAATTGAAAAGAGTGACACTTGGAAGTTATGTGAACTTCCAAAGAACAAGGAGGAAATTGGAGTGAAGTGGGTGTTCAAGACTAAGTACAGTAGTGATGGATCAATTAGAAGGTAAAAAGTAGATTTAGTGGCAAAGAGGTATACACAACAAATTAACATAGATTATGATGAGACATGCACCTTTTGCAGGGCAAGACACAATAAAAATGGTCTTAGACTTGGTAACCCAAAAAAGATGGAATGCACATCAACTTGATGTAAAGAATGCATTCTTGAATGGCAATATTGAGGAGTGTATGTGGAACTACCACAAGGATTTGAAGTGAAAGGTAAAGGACATGTCTACAAGTTGAACAAAGCATTATGTGAACAACATGCACTGGGGCTATGGTATTCAAAAATTGGTGCATATTGGCATAGATTATGATGAGAAATATGCACCTATTGCAAGGCAATACACAATAAAAATGGTCTTAGCCTTGGCAGCCCAAAAAAAATGGAAAGAGTGAATTCTTGAATGATGACTGAGGAGTGTATATGGAACAACAACAATGATTTGAAGTGAAAGGTACATGATATGTTTACAAGTTGAACAAAACATTGCGTGGACTTAAACATGCACCAAGTTCACGGTATTTAAGAATCGGTGCATATTTGTGGACTTGTGAGAAGTAACAATGAGTCTACATTATACTACAAAAAGGAAGGTAATGATATTTTGATTGTTTTTTTATATGTTGATGATCTAATTTCCATAGGAAGTTCATCAAGATTGAAGAGAGTTCAAGCAAGTCATAGATGGGAGAACTGGAAATGAATGATTTAAGTTTGATACATTATTCTCTTGGCATAGAGGTACATCAAACACATGATGGAAAGATAATATGCATATACAACGAAAGTGAAAGAATAGATAAGTGAAAACATAGAATTTTTATTGGCGGCCTTATATACTTGACAACAAGAAGACTACATATTGCATATCCCGCCTTTTTGGTTTTAAGATTCATAAACGAGCTTTCAAAAATCATGAGACCAGCCACGAGAATTTTGGAATATGTAAATGGAACTTTAAATTATGAGATCCATTATACTCTAGCCAATAAGATTGAGTTAATTGGATATAGTGATTCCAATTGAGGCTCAATTGATGATAGGAAGTCTATATCATGAAATTGTTTCTCATTGCTAAATTGATTGGTAGCTTGGCATTTTAAAAAACAAGCAACAATTTTACTCTCAATAGCAAAGGCAGAGTATATAGCAGCCACTTTAGCAAGCACATATGCAACAAGATTAAGACATACCTCAAAAGACATGGGTGAAAAGCAAGAAAGACCAACTACCATTTTTTGTGATAACATGATGCAATTCAAATGACTAAAAATCATGTTTTTCATAGAAAATTAAAGCACATTGAGTGGAGGCATCATTCTATTAGATACATCTTTTAGAAAAAGTAAGTTGAATTGAAATACTACATTTCAAAATATTAGCATGTAACAATTTTTACAAAGGTAATGGCAAATAATCAGTTAATTTCACTCGAATAGATTGAAATTTTTCTTATTCTGTCTGAAGGGAGAAAATGTTGGAAATTGTGATATTGAATGAGACAGGTCATTCTACAACAAGAAAAGAACAAATATCAAAGAGTTACAAAATTGGAGTTGCAAGTGATTTTATGCATATAAAAAAAGTTAAAAAGGTTGTCACCCAAATCTGGAGAGAATGTGAAGCATCAAGAGTCTTCTGAGACAACCAAGTAACATTTTATTGTATGTATGCTTATATAGTGTATTGAAGTTGTAAGTACAGATTTAACGAGTGTTAATTCTGTTGTAGAGTACTACCATATCCCACATTTTCTGCATAAAATTTCCTTCACTTTTCAACCTTATGTTATTTGTTTAGTCTACCAAGTGATTAGAGACAGCCCCTCAACCACTTCAAATTTAATGATATAAGATATAACTCTTGAGAATGTTTTTCAGGTAGCTTTTTTTCATCTTCTCTCTGCACAAAAGTTTAAGAAATAATAGGAAATTTACATTATGCATCTATATCTACTGTATAATATGATGTATGTAATAATGGCAAGATAAATGCGTAGAAGTGCAATTCCAACCATGCAATAAGACTTCAACTTCTTAGAAGATGACCAAGACGAAATTTACATTATGCATCTATATCTAATGTTAAATATGATGTAGGAAATAATGGCGGCAAGATAAATGCGTAGAAGTGCAATTCCAACCATGCAATAAGACTTCAACTTCTTAGAAGATGACCAAGACATAAGTCACTAGAGACTGGGGACAGATAAGATGCTTTCCATTTTTGGAAGGACTTCCAATGATCGATTTTGCAATGACACAGCACTAGAAAGGAACGTTTTCACATTTTGCTAGTACCTTGATTTGCTTTTGACTATGATACTGCATTTTAATTGTCCTGCTTTATAATCACAAACATGCATTTTATATTTATCCATGCTTTGCCCTCTCTTTACATGGTAACTCTATAAATGCCGATGGTATTTATGAAAGTATACAGTTAATGAGCTCATTGTACCAAACATGAAACGGCAAATACATATTCTATGATCTGAACTATAATATTACATTTTAATTCTCCTGCTTTGCAATCATAAACATGCATTTTGTATTTATCAGAACTTTGCCCTCCCCATAGATGCTAAGTACTCCCCATAGATTCCAAGTCTAAACAGTACAGTTACTTTTTGCACTCGTAGTGAAATGAAATAGCAAATGTACATTCTGTGTCTTTGAATAGGCAAGTGCAGCCTATTTAACCCAGCCATTGAAGGCAATCGAACTGTGATTTTTACCAACAATTAAGAGTAGAAGATAATAATGCTGACAAAGTTGTCTCAACTAATGCATTACATTATCAAGCCATTTCTCAAGCCATTTCACTTAAATGGCAAGTCTGAGATTATGTGAAAGACTCAGCAGGCCACATGCTAAGATTCAAGAAGTCCGTGCCTTTGACAAGAGTACAAAGTACACACAAAAGTATTGCCATATTTGCAATTCAGTCTAAAATATAAATAAGAAACCTGGAATGTTTCCTTTAATGATTAATCCTATTTAAGCTTCATTTTCCATGGGGTAAAGACAGACGCTATGTTATTCAATAAAAAAAAATGAACTGGCTTGATTCTGAGAACATGAGCTGTACAGATGATTTGATCTTTTGTCTGGTTAATGACCATAAATTTTGGGGCTGCTTTGATCTGCTAGAAGAGGTATCTGATTCTCGACTGAATTGCAGAATAGTTATAAGGCTTTCAAAGAAATTAGCATAATGAACCTTTCCAGCCACCTACTTCTTGATTCCAAGTTCTTTCAGAGACTGCGGACCAACTAAAAATATCCGCCTTGGTGTTTGCCACCTGAACACTACTACTCCTTTGTAAGCAGTCCTTGGTATCCCGTCCTACAGGAAGCATAAAAACAAATCCAAATGGTCAAAGACTGCTACATAAACACTTTGACTATTAACAATATAAATAGTGAAAAGCAAAGCAAATGTATAATAAGATCTTTTTGTGAAACCAGATTAGCCTGATTCTGATTTTCTATTATATAGCAAAAATTTTAGCAGAGTTATAAACCTTCCACTCTTCAAAGATCCCAAACTGCCGAGCAATTTGTTCAAAATGTCCCTGATTTTCATACTCTATCAGCACGTCACCATCTATGTTGTATGCCTTTTGAACAACATCCTCTCCATATACAGGAGTTGCACTTGACAGAAGTTGGGCAAAGTATCTTGGGTAGTTTTCCTGCACTTGAACAACCCATTATAAGACAATTAAGATGTAAAATGATGTTATACTAAAATCAGAAAATATTGACCTCAATCATATCTGTCAAACTGTTTCACCTCCAATAGGTAGCTCAGATCTTTTGATTTCCAGTTAATCTGAAGAAAATACACACAGAAAATGCAATTAGATCACAAATTCAGATATCAGTATCATGTGCATCTCTTTAGGACAAAACAACCATACACATGCAAAGATGACTGCCAAGAGTAGAGCAGAAGTCCACAACTACCTATCAAATTTTGCCCTCTGAATACAACTATGTCATAAACTACACAGATATTCCTCTATTTTCTTTAATAGCTTCCACAACATTACATACCAAGAAAATTGCAATGCAGGGAACAAAAACAAAGAAGAAACATACAGGGTCGTCGTTCAGCTTGATTGGCTCCAAATATTGTCTGAAGAACTGTCCCAGACTAGATCCCTGTCATTGGACAGTAGTATAAAACAATTATCAGATCAGAAACATTTCAGTTGGAACTGCACATACAAAGATTTACCAGTAGGTGTGCACCAATTTCAGGTGACTGAAACAGAAACTTAGCTGTATCGGTCCAAACACAGCTTAACAAGCTCAAATACAACTTATGAAAATATATCATACAAAATAGAATTTTATAATAGGGAGTTTCTGAAAGCAAGAAATAAAAGAACTGGGATGCAGAAATGATACGTCAAACTGTGTAAGGAATATGCTTTGAATAGTTAATGAAGCACCAAAGGACTCACCAAGTCGGAGAGCAATGCAGCTTTATCTCATCCTGAATATGATCTAAGTTAATACACATGGCCAAAACTTGATAGTCAATTGGATTTGTCTGGGCTTAACAAATTCAACAAGTTTGCTACGTACTTGTTTAAATCTTGCTCACCTGCTCCGAGTATAAATGAAATCATTCATTATTGAACGTTCAAGGCATAAATGTATTTCTAACTCCACTTGCAAGGCTATGATGGGATGTTGATCTGATGTTGTATATTATTTTTACTCTGGTTTAGTGATTATAGTTTATTTATTCCAAAGCGCAAGCTGGGAGTCAGTGCAGCAGCGAGTGCGAGCGTGAGCCGGGAGTAAGTGCAGCAGTGAGTTGGAGCGCGAGCCGGGAGTAAGTGCAGCAGCAAGTGTGAGTAACCGAAAGTGAATGTGAGTGAGTGCAGCCAAAAGTGAGTGCAAGCGTAAGCTAGGAGTAAGTGCAGCAGCAAGTGCAAGCACGATCTGGGAGTGAGTGTGCAAGCCGAGAGCAAATGAGATCAGAGAGGGAGTGTGAACCAAGAGGGAGTGAGTGTGCAAGCCGAGATTCCGTCATGGCAAAAGAGTGGCAGGTTCATCCGGAGTGCATCAATGCTTCAAACCCTTACCATGAATGTGTGGAACATTGTTTCCAAAAAATTGTTGAAGCCAAGGAACGTTGAGAAAAAGAAGAGACAAGGGCAATTGTGAGGCAAGAGGGAGTGCGAGGCAGGAGAGAGTGCAAACCAAAAGGGAGTGCAAACTACAAGGGAGTGCAATCCAGGATTCAATCATGGCAAAAGAGCGACAAGTTCATCCAAAGTGCATTAATGCTTCAAACCCTTACCACGAATGCGTGGAACATTGTTTCCAAAAAATTGTTGAAGCGAAGGAACGCCAAGAAAAAGAAGAGACATGGGCAATTGTGAGCCCTCCAACCAGGAGGGAGCGCAAGCCTGGAGCAAGTGTGAGGCAAGAGAGAGTGCAAGCTGGAAGCAAGAGCGAGTGCAAGCAGAAAGGGAGTGTGAACCAAGAGGGAGTGCAAGCCAAGAGCAAGCCCCATTAGCTATTGTGGAAGGAAAGTCATTTTTGAAAGCCCTAATGGGAAGTCAAAATGCCCTAGCTAGAAATCAAAATGCCCTAGTTGGAAGTACAAAGGCCCAAGCTGGAGATAAGCGGAAGAGCGAATACATGGAAAGTTCGATCGAGGTAGCAGATGGTATACCAGAAGTAAGTATCAAGGATGAGATGATTGATAATGATATAATGGTTCTTAAAAGTAGAGGGCTAATATGTAAGTTCCATAGATCATGGCCAAGGTTTTTGGAGATTCAAAATTGGATCAAGTGGAAGTGGGGATTGAATTCAAATTATTCTGTGACTTTTCTTCCTAAAGTTTTTTTCCTCATCATCTTTTCTAGTTCAGAAATTAGGGATTAAATAATGGTTGGTGACCCATGGTTTAGGGGAAGAGATGCACTTTATTTGAGACCATGGAATGAAAAATTTTCCGTTGAGACAGAAACTATTAAGAAGCTTCCAATGTGGGTTAGGCTTTTTGGACTTCCATATCAGCTTATAAATAAGGATGTTTTGAAAAATATTGGAAATACCCTAGGGGAATTCATCAAGGAAGGACCAACAACTAAGGAGCGAAAGCATGCTATATATACTCGAATATGTGTTGCTATGGATATTTCAAAACCTTTGCCACAATCCATTAAGATTAAATCGGAATCGAGAGAAGGGGATCAACAAATAGATTATGAAAATATTGCATTTCGTTGCCACAATTGTTTTGAGATTGGACACATGGCAAGAGTTTGCAAAGTAAAAACTATGAAGAAAGAGAAAAAAAATTCTAGCCATGAGATAAACTTCAATATGAAGCAAGGAAATCATACAATAATAGAAGCTAGATCAGATCAATGATATTCCACTCCAAAAGAAGAGGCAAATAAATCCTATCGACAATATAAATTGGCAAATTTAGAAGGAATTAAAGGTGCAAACGAAGATGTGGAGATAAAACCTAAAACAACGACAGCAAAAAAGGTCAAGTTTATTCCAGGTAAATCATCTTCATTTTCCTCTAGTGCTATAGAATCCTCTTCGGGTAATAAAAGTGAAAGTGGTGAAGATGTTATCCCTTGCACTTTAAGGTTTCAAGAGCAAAATAATATAGAAATGAGGTTGGAGGAAACCCATAACAATTTAGGGTTTTTAGGGCAAAATAAGAAGGTAATTGCTATAGAAGAGCATCCTTGCACTTTAGGGTCTCTAGAGAAATATAAAGAAGATTGTGCTTTTGAGGTTATTCCTTGCACTTCAAATCCTTTAGAACAAGGCAAACCTAAAGATGATAAGTCTTATAATGAGCAGTGTGAGAATATTGAAGAGATTGATGAAGATGAAAGTATTGCTGGGAATGAAAAAAAAAGAGGAAGACCCAAGAAGCAAAAACAAAGAGAAAAAGAAACACAAAGGGATATTGATATGGGAAAACAAAAGCAAATATCACGAGTGTTAACAAGAAGTGGGCTAAACCCTCAAATAAAAAAAAAAAATAACAATGAAAATAATATCTTGGAATATTAAGGGAATGAATAACCCTAAAAAATAGTATTAAGAAATCGTGAGGTGGTTATAGACAATATATTTTTGGATATAGAAGCTGGGCAGCAAATATTTTAGCCATTTGTAGTGTTGAATTTCATCTTGACAAAATTTAAATTTTTGAAGGGATTTGATATAGAAGGAGTTGATTGTGGATACTTACCAATTTGAGGAAGATGAAGAATATCTTTGATAGAAGGGTAAACGAAGAATATCTCTGATAGAAAGACAGAGTTGGATATGCTTTAATTAACTTGTTACAAAAGTAATGAGAGCAATGTAATGTTTTGTTTTTGTAATAAGAGAGGCCCCCAATAGAAGCAATGCATAGCTTATTAAAAAAAAAAAAATGTTTATTTATTCCAGTTTAGTTTTTCTGTTTGTACTTTCTTGGTTACAACAGTATATTGCAAAGGCCTTTTGCCATCAACTCCAATTGGCCTTTCTTGGTCAGCCACAGACATTCATAGAATTATCTTATCTAAGATTATTCACAGGAGGTTTGGAGGGTGCCTAGACAGTCTCTGCTTCCATATTTCATGAACCAATTGATACACATGTGAAAGATCAACGTATCTTATCTTCATCATCCCATTTAGTGTTAGAAATAAATTGGCAGCTGTTTTTGCAAGTTTTCAGTAGAAAGGCATCTTGGCACAGTAATTGAACTGCTCAAAGACTCAATATAAATGTTTAGTAGATTGACAGCACATTGGGCTTTCTCAAAAGTTCTTTTTTCATAGAACCATATATTCCAAAAACCTAAAAGTTAGAAAAAATAATGTCCTGCCAAATTTTGGGATGAGTTTCACCCAAATTTAAAGACTCTCAAAATTGTATGGGATGATACAGAAGATAACAAAGGATAGAAAGAGAGAAAGTATATAAAAAAAAGATAGTGACTTCCAATAACATGTAGAATTGGACTCATATGGGTCAAATTTTCGATTTCTGGGCTCCCATACTAATATGCTTGTAATTTACATGTTAAAGAGTGAATTTTCAAATAGCATAGCAACCCCATCAAGAATAATAAATTATTTTTATTCAAACAGGAAATCCTTCTAGTAATACCCATTTGTAGATGACCTGGCCCAAACACATCCTTGGCACATAACCATATATTTCCCCTTCCCACATGATACGTACTCAAGGGATATTATGTCCTCCATCAAGCAACAGAGGCAATGTGTCCTACAGCTTTCCCTGTTAGTTACCATTGCAATATTGTAATGCTCTTAATGAAAAATGAACCATTTCAGGCAATTCAGATCTTTCAGATTGTATATCAATTGTAGCAGTATCAAAGAAGTAGTCTGGCACCATAGCAATTCCAAGCAGTGACAATGTTACAACCTTGGTTTTTCTGCAAATTTGCCAAAATAACTTTCACAAAAAAGTAACAAAATTTTTAGCAATTGCTTCTACACTCTTTAACACCCAAATATTGCAAGAACATACTCGGCAAATATTGCACAACAGAAAAAGCACCACGAGTGAATTGCTTCACACAACTAAGGATGTATATTACAAAATAACATATCCTCCTGTGCTACCCAACTCTATCATTTTCATGCTTATTAAATTGCAAAGGTGAAAGTGTTCTTAGCATTTGGCTAGGATGCATCCAGGTCATTCATTAAATATTAATGATATCAGGGCATCTTTTCCTGGCATCCCCAACTCCTCAAAACTTTAAAAATATGGAATGTGCACTCTACCTCCTATGATTGGTACCCATGTTTTATCAGCAAAAGGATGAAATGAAAGACTGTCAGTCCTTTTTGCACAGACCTTAATGGGGAAGCTATAGCGCATTTTTTGTCATAAACAGATGAGTAAAGGGATGAAAGACAAAAATACCACCTTACAAAGCCCAAATGTGCCAATAGATAAATGCATCCTAACAGAAATAACTTTAGAGATTATCAGTGTTAATAAACTCAAGGGAGAGAACTTGGTAACCATCAAAGAGCAAACCTTACTCTTCTCTTGGACTTCAAATTAATTCAACCCACGGTGCCCATCCTAATTTCTAGTACTAGAGATGATTGTCCAACTTGTAACTAAGATTCCAGTCCTATCATTCAAAGTTCCTATAGAACCTCTCTTTGTATTGTATCCACTGCCACACTGGTTTTGCTCACTGTATTGTTTATGGATCTCAACCTTGCATTATCAAGAGAACACTACTGGATTTGTGGCCACTCTAAAAGGTCATATAAGGCAAAACATTACAAGATTCTCATATTGGCAAGTCATGGTAGATGCCACTGCCATGCACACATTTCTGTCCTCATTTCTGGGAAAGGCATGATTCTTGATAATGCATTTGAATTTTGGAGTCTGCAACTTGTTGGCAAGCATGATCATCAAACCACTGAAGAGAACGAAGATCTCAGAAAGTTGTATGCACCATAACGAGGATTACACCATTGTGAAAAGCATTCAATTTTTGACAGACTAACATTTAATGAGAATATGTCCAAGCTAACAATGAGGGTCTGTTAAGCTTTCATATGAACTGTGCTTGTATGTTGATGTAAAACCTGAGTGCCAATGCAGAAATCAAGGAACAGGCTGACTCAAGACAAGGAATTGCTCTGTTGCTCTCATGCATTGGAAAGTATAAAACCCCAAGTTGGGTGCATCTTGCTGCTTGTAGATCAGTCATAATTCTTAAAAACTTGTCCTACACATTTTATCATGAACCAACAAGCTAGAAGAAGACTTCTGTTTGCTAGCAAGGACAGAGAAATTCCCCATGTCTGATGTCTTGGTTGAGGTACTCTTTGTGTTCCTTTCTTGCTATACATGGCCTCTTTTTCTTGTTGAAAATTTGGGCAATGTGTTGATTCCATTTTATTCTGTTTCTATTGATGTTTGTGCCACCACAGGTAAAGAATTTGTATCTTTACAAATCCATGTTGCGTGAGCCCTTAACAAGGACAGTTAACATTTGCTTAGTAAATTCAACTTACTTTCTGATATTTTATAAGATACAATGGGAAATCATGAGATATTGTATTTGACAATGACATAGATATTCTATAAAATGGATTCTCTCCTATTTATAATTGTCCAATACATTATATGTGCAAGGCCTGTATTATTATGGTCCATACTAAAACGGATGTGACTACATTTAGATCTTTGTTGCTGTTCATTCTTTCTAAGGGGACACAAGAATGCCTGTATTACCCTATGTTAAATGGAAACAGATACAGTATCCAATATGGAAAGAGTATCAGATAGGGATATGGCAATTTTCAAGATCTCATAATATGGATACAGCTGGATATAACATTCTGAAAAACATATATATTTTGAACATCAAAAAAGAAAACATAGAACAAAAAAATGTTTACACAAATATTGTTCAATTGTGTAATATTTCCTTGTGGCCGAGGCCAACATTGTAAAATGTAATTATTTCTGCAAGTCTACAGGCTAACATACTATAGTCTGAGAGCCTTACTGTAACCCTACAAGCTATAGTTAAACTTTGTCAACTTTATACCCTAAACTGAAAATAAGGGTCATGTAATTAAGAAAGGTATTTATGCACCTCTTCCATCCAATTCCTTGTATTGGCATGTGATCATTTGATTATCATTAGTGTTCCGGTGCCTAAGGGCATGCTTCCATCTTCATATTGCTCTCTTCGGGACGTGAAGACTAAAGAACATTTCATCTTCAGATATCCTGTTTATTATGAGATATTATGAGATTCGAGGGAGGTACTATTCCTTGTTTGGACACTCAGATGGATCACTTGCCACTTTTTTAAGCTATCCTAATGAAATATGCTTGGCTTTGTACCTAAGGGAAGCTATCAGTCGTTGACATCAACTATTACAAGGGAGTTTGACTACTACTTGACCAATCACCTTATTCTTTCACTCTATCTCTGTAGTAAAGAGTAATAAGCATTCATTTAAACCTACAAGTCTCCAAAATGTTAATGACAGATCTCTGTGCCCTTGTCTATGTACAAGAGTGGTTCCTAGTGCTTTGGTTCTTTCCTTTTCTTGCATGCAGCAGGACAAGACTGCAATTCACTGTCATCAAGTCTAGGCCACCTCTCATGTAATGAGGAGTTGCAGACAAATGTAGCTTCCTAGTTTCCTATCTTCTTCTATTGGTTCCATGATCATGGATGCTAGAAGAGTCTTGAAAGGTACAACTCCATGTCCTCTCATAATCGACCATCTGGGCCCACTTAGTCCTGGCCATTCTCCTCAAAGCATCATTAGATCTTGTGTTGCCCATTTTGAAAGAGTTGGTGATGATGATAATGCTTCTTGGCCATTCTCCTGCAGGCATCATTAGATCTTGTGTTGGCCCTATTGGGAGAGTTGGTGATGATGATGATGCTTGTATTCATTAGGGCTCCTTTCTATCCAAATTTTGCCTTGACCGTTGGCTCTCTACTTTTTAATTGTTACGGTTTATCCATTTTGGGTAAGCCTCAAGGCTGTAATTTTATGCCATACAATTGTATCACACCAGTGTAGTTCACATTAAATTCTTTAATCTTGTTTAGCTTATTTTTGTAGTGTTTTTTGGTTAATCTTTCTATGACTCTTTTCACTCTATTTCTTTTTGCTATAAGATTTAAGTAATGTGCTGTTTTCAATTGATTCTTGCAAATATTGTGAAATTCAACATGTTATCATAGTGGGTTTGAAACACCATTACTTGGTCGCAGAGAAGGCTTTTTCCTAAGCTTCCATTCTTCTTTCCGATTATAGAGTGAATTATCCCATCCACGTATTAATAAGTTACCGGATGAAGTGGCCTAAGAATGAAGGATGACTATTTTTTCAGCACCTCAGTGCATTACAATTCACAGGCAGAATTTTGCACCACGGAAGAAGACAGTCCCTTTGCACAAAAAGGAGGTATCACTTTTTGTGCAGACTTGTGTTACATGATAATTTTAAGGATATTCTTTCTATGTGATCTTTTAATAAGTGTTCCACTATTTTTTCTTCTCAGATCTGGTTGCCAATTATGAAATTCGTTTTTTGGAGGAAAAATATCAAATTTTTAAAATTTAAAATTTTGAATTTTTTGGTGCCATTATTCTCCTAATTCCCCTTTCTCTCCATCCTCTCTATGACCATGCATGCAAGGAGCCTATGCATAGTGTTTTTTCTGTCATGCATTGAGGAACATTTGTCAAGGCTTTGCCCCCATTCCCTTCCTGATGCCCAACCTTAGCAATGTAGTAAGGACCTTTGTGCATTGGTTATTAGGTTTGGGAGGCCACAAATTCTATACCCCTGCCTAGCCCGTTCAAAGTTGATGCACATTTAGGCTTTGACGTTGGGTGGTTTCAAAGAGTCTCCTCATATCTTCACTCAATCATGTGGTGTGTCGAATGGGTTAGAGTGTGCATGCTTGAGAGTTTGCAGATAGAATGTTAGAGTTCCCCTATTTGTTAGTGAACAACCAAATAGAAGTAGGCATGTGTGCAGAATTTGATGAGGAAGGGAGCCTTCTTGGAGGAAGAAATCCTTTAGCCTCCTCACCAACAGTGGCAGAAATATTGGTTTCTGTGTGGATATTATGATATTTGCTTTGGAGAGGTCATGAGTTCGACCCTTGCTCTGCCTCCTTTCATGTGGCCCAGTAATGGGGCTTCATGGCTCTCCTCACCTGAAGGGGTAGAGGCCTCTTCTACTACACAACACCTAGATGCGGGCACCTAACTACCCTGGGCACTCACAATGAGGGGCACAGGTTTGAGCCTCACCAACCCAATTGCTTTTGTTGACTATATATTGGATTGTGTTATCGACTAAGGTGACCACCAAAGTGGCATCATGAAGAATGAAAAAACATTTTTTTCATATAAATAGAAGAGATTGCCCAACCCAATCAAACAAAGTGGTGTTCAGCCATTCACTCCATCCATACAAAAGTAGTTAAACAGTGGAATCTAAGTGGATGTAGTCGGTGAATCATGTTGCGCCAAGTGCGATATTCTAGGTTAATTATGTTGTTCTAAGGTTTCAGGTGTTAATATTTTTTATTGTTTAAGAGGCTAATTGGGAAAAACTTCCAAAGGACAAAGTTCTGCATATGAAAGCATTTTCAACCTGTTTGTCCAGATAACATGATTTTCTGAGCTCTTTGCAGTAACAGCATTTGTTCAACTTGTTGCAATAGGTGAAATGAATTTGAGTGTGATGGACTAGAGGGCATATGACGTCTGCTTGAATGGGTGAAAGAACCTTTGGTGCATATTTAATAAGGAGACAACAAATGTTCTCGATGAGGCAACTCGTCAACTTAAGAGGGAGGAGACACTTGGTTTTTTCTATTCTATGATTGAGCCAAATTTGATTTTCCATATCAAAGACAAATGGGGTCCATCAACACAAAAAAATTGTCATGTTATTTGTATGTATAATAGCAAAAAGAGTATATTCAGTATAATATTGGATAGCTGGTTCGGGTAGCTTGTGCCACAATACATGTTCAAGACAACTGAGGCACGATAGCTTGAAGATTGCAATGACTGTTAAAGACTAATGGTATTACAAAAGAATGTTTGTATGGAAGAAGTTCAATAAGAATATAGTGATAAGACAGGTCAGAGTAACAGTCAATGTAAATAGTAAAAGTAAAAATGTCAGTGTCATAGAAAAATGTCATGCAAAACCTCCCTTGGGGCCTAGAGAGGGTCAAATATGCCAATTGGATGTGCTGGCTAGGATGGGACCTAAAAATCCACCTTTACCACCTTCATGTGTATGCAGGTATGTGTTATGTGATCAATAATAACATGACATATGAACTTATGAACATCGATTAGAAATAATTCAGTCTGTTCCAAAAGATAAAAATCTAAAAAAGCACATTTTTTGCAATTAAGGATATTCATTTGTATTCGTTTATCAAAATCAACTGCCTTGATGCCTCATACAAATGTTTGATTATTAACAAACAAATCATTCAAAGTAAAAGGCAGCCTTGCCAAACATTTGTGACAAGTAGAATCCAGCAAGAGTTCTCTCTCACACATCTTTATACTAGTTGAAAGACATATAAAGAATTCATCTCTGTTAAAGGAGTTAAAGCTAGACTTACATGCTCACCGAAATTATATGTTCTGCAAACTTCTGGACGAATAAACTGTCGACCCTTGCGTACTTCCTTTAATCTCATCCAATCATCCCAATAAGTTCAATCACGTCAAGGATAGAAAAGCACTGAAGCAAAAGGAAGCATTCGAGTAATATACAATACTAAGAGAAAGTAAGCAGTTAGAAAAGAAAAGGATATGCTTTTGGCCATTTTGGAGCCAACTCATCCCACACCCCCTTGGTCAGCATCCAACCCAATCCAGGGAAAAAGTCCGAACGATAAAGCATTTCTACAGCATAATGCCAAGCGATCACCATCTAAGCTTCCATGTTTATTGAAGATGGATATCAAAATTGAAAGAAAGCTGAATATGCCTGGACTCTCACCAGAATCTTGAACAAAATGCTTTTGCCCATTGTCATTCCAAGATGAAACTGCCATGAGGGTGCTTTTACAAAATGAAATAAGGTCATCTCCAGAACTAAAACATAAATATTTAAAAATAAAGCATACATATTCGTTTCTGAAAGCAGTGAAAGAAAGCGCATGCTAGTTGCCTGCAATTTTCCTTGGAGAACATACTTGTCTTTTTCAAGCAAAGATGCTGCTGCTTCAAAATACTCAAAAAAGTCGGGAGAAATTTCCATATCATCTGCTTTCCAAAAAACACAGTGATTGACTAATAAATTACAGACACTTGCTGTCTTATTAGTAATATATAAAACTTTGAAACAGTCTGAAGTGAATATTTCAGGGGGCTAAAGAAAAAAACTTACCTTCTAATATAATTACCCGGCCAAAATTATGTTCAGTAAAAAGTTTACTGAGTGCCCATTTATAATGATCTGAATAAAATAGCAAAAACAAAAATTCAGTAAAATTTCAATAAATGTTAACCAACTCAAGAGAATATAAAACCAAACAGTGTCTGTACTTGCTATTTTGTAGTAAGCAGTCAACTCTCCGGGTCTTTCTGTTTTTATTGGTTCAAATTTCAAATGCTGCAGATCACACAACTCAGCCGATCAGAAGGTTGAGGTAAATAAAGTGTAACAATATCTCAAACAAAAATTAAATCTGAAACATCAAAATATATGTAATTCCTATTATGCATACTGCCTATGTAAAACTTCAATCTACAAACTACTTAAAAAGACAGTTCAGTAATCAAATGGCATGAACTCAACCAGTTAAATTCCTTGACTTTCAAGGAGGAGACCCAAGTTCAAGTCTTGCCAACCGATACATGCATAATTGCCAACATGTTGTAATATCTCTATATGGTCACAACGTAATAGAGGTGGGGCCTGTTTCAATCCCATATAACCAATATAAAAAAGAAAAAGAAAAAAGAAAACAACACTTCACTAGGAGAATATAGACAACTGTACAACCACTCCACACATCTCAAAGAATAAAATGATGAGACTAATGATACATCAATAGATAGGCCTAACATCATACTGGTCATCATCTAGGTGGCAAACAATTCGATGACATTATTACTATTCCAAATTCAACAAAACTCTCTCTAGCATACTAAAGCAGTATTCTCCCAAAATCTGAGAACTGAAGACCACAAAGCAAATACAGGAGATAGATACATATATCTATGATCTGTTACAAAATTGGGAAAAACTGCAGTATAGTGCTGTTTTCTTAGCCTTGTCGATTTTTATTCAAAAATTTGTAAAAATTGAGGAAGAAAACAGAAAAAAAAAATAATAATAACAGGAAGATTTTTGGGAAAAACCAGAAAAAATTTGGGGGAGGGTTTTAGAAAGAAAAAAAACATGGAAAAAATCGCAACAAATCCAGGGAAAATCATAAAAATCTGGAAAAAAGGGATAAAATCAGATTTCATTTTTGAAATTATATTAAATTCTTCTTTTTGAGTTATTTTAAAAAATTTGCCAAACTTTTCCCACCTAACTACCAATAACTACCCAATCCAATTCTTCTAGGCCTTGTCAATAAATTACCAATCATGATATTTTCAACACTGGTAATCATATGCACATCATTAATATAAAATATCTACTTAACTAAGAAAAGGAGGGCCAACGAATCTTCCATTCATATAAACTCACATTGTCAGCCTTTCAACAAGAAACCCTAGTTAACAGTTTTGATCAGATTGATATAAACAAAAGAAATGGAAGCCTGTTATCATACACACTTAAATTGAGTACAACCTAGATGCAAAAAATGCTCACTGTTTATCCTAATTCAAATTAATAACAAGCACAATGCATGTCTTCCTCTTACTACCTTAATAAGAAGCAGACAACAATTACCAACGGACAATTAAGCATCCCTAATACAAAATATGGTCAACATCAAACATCTATTACTAGAAATATCCACATGTTTGAGACCTTAAAATCTATCGATGGCCAACCTAAAGGAAAATATTGATATGGATCTTATCTTCTATAATATTGAAACAAACAAACAAACAAAAACAGAAAAAACTTGCACATTGGAGGAAATAACCAAAAATAATATCTTTGGAAATATAAAAGTAAAACCATAAATCTATCCACTCTTCCATATCAACAGATTGAGGAGACAAAATCTTGATTGACTGGACTTGGATAATAAATTGAGAATAGTGGAAAATAATAATCCAAGGCATCAAGGGACTAAAAGTGATTAGTCCAACCTACCAAAAAAAAAAATGATATAGTCCAACGGACTAAATGTGAGAATAGCTGGGCAATAATAAATCAGGGGATTAAATCTGATATTAGTCCAAGGCATTATGGAACAACAGCAAATAGAATGCAATCATATGAGTGTAACCGGAGTTCAAATCCAAATCCCTGTATTGTGTTGTGCACTCCCGAGGTAGAGCGGCTATGATGATACAGTTTGTTGTAATACCACAATAATGTAGTTTGTTGAAATAGAAGTAATAGATGTGGGGCTCATTTCAACCACATATAACCAATTAAAAATAATTTTACATATATATGTGCGCAACACCTTAGCTTCCTTGTTGACCCAAATTCCTCATTTCAACATAGAAAAGAGCATCTTGAAAGGTCAAGGGGTAAAAAAAACAATTAGAACAACATATGATTAAACTTAATTCCATGTTTGATTTTCTTTTTAAGTCAGAATCACAAATCACTATTATTGATAACGAGTAAATTCAAGAGATTGACAAAAAAGACATCATTTGAGATTGAAAACAAGACATCAATATGCAAAACCTTTGATCATAGACCAAACCAATAACAATTTTCCACAAACCAAAGAATATAGCTTACCAAATTTTAAAAATCTACAGCTAGAATACATCACCATATTATAGATTAAGAAATTAATGAAATAAAGGGTATGTCCACATCTGAATGAAATTGAAGGCAGATTAATGAGATATTGCTGTATTATTAGAAACTGTGCTTAAGTATTTTAAGCAATATAAAATGTGACTATATCTGGTAAAACCATCGAGAATGATATCAATTAAAATTAATACCTTAAAACCCTAAATCTAGCATACCTGTGCTGACACTTTGATCACTATGTATACATAAGAAATCCTTTGAATTTATTGTGACCCTCATCATTCTCAGAGAAAAGCCTGCTGCAGAATTGGCAGTTGAAAAGAGAATAATTGCAATTCTACATGAAAGGGCTTAGGCAGCTTGATCCCCAGGATGCTCTCTGGTTGCAAATTCTCTCTGACCTTAGGTGGGCACTGTATCTCAATTTCTCAAATACTGGACATTATTCATCACAGACCAGGAGTAGACAAATGTGTGAAGGTTTAGAGTGTGTCTCCAGGTACCCCTTCATACAAATGGCATAATAAGTGGAGATAAAGTGTTTATGAAAACTGTTTAGCCACTAATTTGCTTATTGTAGGTCTGTTATCTCATGCTAAAACAAGAATAATGTAGAACACGTAGTTATAAATGGCAAGGCTAATCAAAGTGTCATGTAGTCAATACACCCAGTGTCAGCTCCACTAGTTTCAAAGATGAGATTCACATTAGGTAAGAAAAAGAAGACACATTGTTCACATCCACTGGTCCTATGGCCATTATCTTGAGTATCCAAAATAGAGCAGAAAACTATTCCAGAACTTATATGATATTCTGCATGCCTTATTAAAGGGACTATCCACAAAGAATGAACTAATTAAGCATATAAAATACTCCTCAAATAAGCAGAGTTGCAATACATATATGACAATTGTTATTGCATTCATTAGCAATAAATTTAAGAATATCATATTACAAACTATGGTCTCAGAAGAAAAACAAACTCCCTGAAATTTCATTTGAAGACCCAAGACCACTGGGATTTCTAACCCTGGCACAGCACCTTGGAAAATGAATGCCTATTTCCTATCACAGTCCAGGTGTTTCCACACCGAAAGCAGCACTAAATCTATATCAGACAGGATATGTTTTTTCCATGATAAATAGCGTTCACTTCAACAAACCTAGAATACTAAGTAATTTTCAAATTCAGTTATGCAGCACAAGGTTCCCAAGTCATTCAGCTTCTTCCATCAAGGCATGTCTAAGAATAATGTAGGCCTCAAGATGCTCATAAAGGGCATACATAGAAAAAGCAATATCAACAAAATTAAGCTATTTTCCTGCAAAAAGAGCTTCTGTCCTGTACCTTAGGGAAGGCTTACCACACAATGCTAAATTAAACTTAAATGATGTAAAAGCTCAAGCCTATACCTATCACACTTAGTTTCCAGTTAATAAATAGCTTTACTCCTTGAGAATCTGGGGGGCAAACTGTCATACGAGTGGATATGTAAAGCTAGTTATTGACTAATAGAGGAAAGTGATCCATAACTTCTCTAGAATCTAAACACAAAATATAAGTTTTGATGCTTTGCATGAAAAGCTTTATAATAAAAGCAGAGTGAGTTTCATTTATCCACAATGCGAGTTGATAGTACCAACTATAATGATCTTTTTACATTGATTAATAGCATGTTTATTATCTTCTTTCCAAAGTGAAAATTTATCCAAATATAATGTCAAACTTGATAGTCTCCAGGGTCTACCTGCATATATTTAAACTCAATGAAACTCATAGCTTTGCTTCTCACTGCATGATCTGGACCATCCTGAATTGAAATCAATAATAAGAGGTTGCCAAGTAATTTTCTTAGTGGTGAATTTAATGCCATTCACAGGAAACAAACAGCTGACTGCAATAGATAAACACAATGCTCTAAACTTAAGAAGTGTAGATACCTGTGATATAAAAAGAGGAAACTTTTTAGCCACAGGTCCATGATACCTGAAAACATGAAAGCCTAATTTCAGGGGTTTGCAGAAGCATACCATCTTTCATCAATGACAAAGAAAATGAAATATAGCAAACATGACCCTAGAACTTATTTCAAGGAAACTGTGCGCTTGTTTATTAATACAAGAAACAAAATTCATAAATGCTTACTTTAGGATGGACTTTATTGTTCTTTCTAAATAATCAGGGCGGTTGCAAGCCATAATGACAACAGCTGCTACAGGATCCTGTTCAAGTTAGAATCTCCAACTGATGTCAAATTTAAATTCCTCAGCACAAATTGAATATCATGCATATCTTAGACAATTAACGAAAGAACTGCTGATTACATGACCAACCCTTCCTATATAGTACAACTTCAGTACAGATGTATCTCTAATTTTATGTATAACACTCACCTCACTACCTTCATTCTTCAGTCCTTTCACTCCTCTTCCTTCCAGCAACGTAATACATGAATGTCAAAAATAAAAATGAAGTAATTCAATATGATGAAATAATTTAATCATAAAGCTCTTCAACAAACAGTATTCCAAAAATAAAAATGAAGTAATTCAATGTGATGAAACTGTTTGCTAATAAAGCTCGTCAATAAACAGTATTCAAAGGACAGAAGGAGAGGGAAAGTATCATCATGCCATTATATTGAAAAGCATCTTGGTGACATAAAAACATAAAGCATATAAGGGATTTTAAATATCAGACAAGATTTCCACAGGAACGCAGGATTTTAAAGAGATTGAGAAAGATAGGATCGTTCACGTTCTACTCAAGTTTAGTAAAAGGACTATTGCCCTACACAGCTCAAGAGTTACCATCATTTAGTTATAACACAATGCAACTAATTAGCATTTTCCTAAGATTAGAAAGTTAGAAGTTTATATGTCAAAGGACATTAGCTTAACCAGTTATATTTCTTGACTTTCAAAGAGGAGACCTAGGTTCAAATCTTGCCAAGCAGTACATGCATAATTGTCAAACTGTTGTAATACCACTATGTGGTCATGATATAATACGGGTGGGGTCTGTTTCAATCCCATATAACAAATTTGAAAAAAAAAAAAGTTAGAAGTTTATAGTAGCCACGCACATCCATGTATCCAGTGACATTTTAAAAAATAAATAAATAAGTCACAGAAATACAAGGTAGCACGGTTAGAACACAGTTCAATTGTGAGAACTTGCAGGTAACATGTATTAATTGTACTTCAGTTACCACGGCAGCAAGCTGGCAACCCATTTTCTGATCTGGCAAGATCATCCCTAGTTAGTTATGACATAAGGCATCAGTGAAAAGGTCAGTTGTCATAAAGTGGAAAAGGATTTGTGACTAATATTTGACTACAGGGCAAAATAAGGGACCCAAAACCCATAAAAGTTATGAAAAGAAGTCTTCAATAGCTAATCAATCATCTTTGCAGTATGGGATCTCTCAATCTAGCAGCTTGGCCTCTCATTCCTGCAATGAAAACAATCTAACCTAGCTTAACAAGAGCAAAGAAGCATTTTGAGAAAGGATTACAACAGGCTTGAGCTCAACAGAAACAAGGAAGACAACCTTGTGAGGGATCTAGATTTGACGGACTACGGTAGGAGATTATTTATAATATTGGGGACATTGAAAGCTCCAACCAAATATTCCAGAAAATTCTTGTTACAATTCTACATGGGCAGCATAAATTAAATATTTTACAAATTATTTCAGACTGAAAAACATCATTATTTTACTCAGTTTGGCTGAAATCACCAAAGTAGGCCAATGGGACTCATAGAGCCGTTACAATGCACTGTTGTAACCAAAATGGATAAACTGTAACAGTAAAGTAAAGAATCTCGTGTAAACTAGACTGAAGTGGACCAGCCATATGACACGAAATTACAGCCTCGAAGGTTACCAAAAATGGATAAACACTATGCTAAAAGTAATGATGAAGAGAGAGCTACAAGTCCAGGTACAACAGAGATATAAAGGATCTCCATCCAAGCGCCAACATTAATCATCTCTATCCCAAAAGGGCTAACACAGTCGTAGTCATTTCCATCCCAAAAGGGCCAACAATGGATCTAATGATGCTCCCAGGAGAATGACCAGGACTAAGAGGGCCTGGTTGGATAATCCTGGGAGGCCATGGAGTTTGACCCCTCAAAACTCTTCTAGCATCCATGGCTGTGGAACCAACAGAAAAGGGCAAGAAACTGATAAGCTGTATCTGTCTAAAACTCCTGGGAGGACATTGTATAGCAGAAGGCACTCAAAAGAACATCAAATATTTAAATTCTTGTGTTATTTGTATGATCCTCTTAACCTAGAATGATGGCTGAATATTGCATATATCAGCCTTAACATCCATACAAGCCCTAGATCAAGTTGCCATGGCATGAGATAAGACTAAACTGTTATGACTAGCAGTAAAACCAGTATAATATATCATCATAGGTGATCACCAAAAGTCCCAAATAATTTTGAAACTTGTATGGAAATTTAATATCCCCTTCTTGACATATCCATATGTGGGATCCACTCTACCCAGCTGTGGCAGAAAAGAGTGTAATAGAAGGTGAACTAATAAGGTAGATTTGCCAGTTGGCAGCAGTTCAGCTAAAGCAGATTCGCAGATGAATAAATCTTAAAATATGAAGTGGTTAAGAAGGCAGATTTGCCAGCTCGTTCCAGTTAGTGATGCAGTAGCAATTAGTTAGAATATTAAAATAGGAACTTGTTAACAAGGCAGATTTGCCAGTACCAGTTAGTGATGCAGTAGCAATTAGTTGGCCCTAATTAAGAAGAAGAAGGTTATAAAAGGGGATGCTAGGAAAGGGAGGAATCATTCTTGTTATGTCAAGTCATTGAGCCCTTTTCCAAGGCATTTGTGGACGGAAACCCCAAGTGTCGAGTGCAGGCCATTGAGGACGAAAACCCTCATCTGGCTAGAAATGTATGAAGGTTCTGTGTTCATTTGCAAATTTGAAATTTGTAATCTTTTATCATTTTTGTTATTACTGTGTTTCTTTCATAAATATAAAATACAAAAATATCAGTTTGTTGCAGCCTACTTTTGTGTGTTTTTACTCTGCATCTTAGGCAAGTTCTTTACAGAAAAGCTCAAGAGATTGAAAAGATACACCATGGATGGCATCTGTAAGGCATTCATATGATATTGAATCTGTGGTACATAAGAATCAGTTGAGATACCATTCTAACATTAAATAGTTTTGGTGAAGAACTGCCATTATTTCAAGAGAAACAACTAAAGGCTGGGGGTTATATGGAACATTAATTGCCTCCATCCAAGCAAGAACAGCAATCATGGTCAATCCTTCACAGTTGCTGAAATTTTCTGGCTGCCAAACACTATGACATTTCTGTGGATTCTCACAACACTGTAACAATCTAACCTATGAAATATTCTTTAAACAATTTTTCCAGTGACTCCACTCTCAGTGGAAGATTTATATAAAACTTGTATAAATGATTTCCCAAGCAACTGGTATACTTAATATTTCAAAGTAATGAAAGGAATGGTCTTAACATGGAAACTAGTATCAATTCCCAAGTCTGACCCAATGGAACCAAGAACAATCCAACTTAAACAGATGAATTTGAATTTTCAACCACACAACCAGCTATAATGTATCAAAATGGAACTGCACTGTGGTCATTGAATTGTGATTTTTATTTTATACAAAATTTGATATACAAAAGGTCATCCTATTCATGAGTGTATGTGGAGGCACACTGTGAGCAAGAATCTATATATTAAAAAATAAATAAAGAACAATGTTAGACTTAGTGCTAATCAGCCATAAAACATAATAGTGTGAATATAAAAATGATGCCTACAGGTTAAACAAAGTTGGAGATCGAGAACCATTGACTAGCATTCAAACTGCAATTGGCCAGTGATCCATAAACCATAGCATGCAAATTGGCAAGGTTCGATTTAACACGAGCTTTGTCAGAGCATCATAACTCAAGAAGTCCATATTTGAAACAGATGTATCTAAAAGTTAAAGTGCGAGGCTGTCCTATTTCCATAAGGGGATCTCATAATAAAAATCAGCATGCTGGCTAGAGTGAAAAATGACTACCTTCTTTTGTTAATGGGTAGCTGAAAAAATGACAAGACCTGGTCTAACAAATGATGCTTGACTAATACAATTGGCATGAGCTCAACTGATTAAATTTATTGACTTTCAAGGAAGAGACCTAGATTCAAATCTTGCCAAGAAATACATGCATAATAGTCAAGCTGTTGTAATACCACTATGTGGTTGTGATGTAATACAAGTGGGGCCCGTTTCAATCCCATATAACCAATTAAAAAAAATGATGCTTGAGCAATTATCAAATGGCAGGAACTCAATTGACTAAATACATTGACTTCCCAGGTGGAGCCAGGGTTCAAAACTTGGCAAGCAACATATGCGTAATTGCCAAAGGGTAGTTGTAATACCATTATGTGGTTTCATGATGTAATATGGATGGGGCCCCTTCAAATTCCATATTAACAGTGATTGCGTAATTTGCTGAAAATAGTAAACAGTGATCATATATTATAGCAAAGTACATTCACAAATATTTTGTAACTGTATTGGGTCAAAGGATGCTAGCCTCCCTGTTGGACACCTTCATTGGATAGCATATTGTTGTGTGGCACTTGGATGATTCCAGCTGTTCAGAACATCATCAAGCTTGGTGGTATTTCTTTCATTGGAGGCATAGATGGAAAATGGCATTTTACAGAGATTCTTGAAATTTCTATCCAGAGGCGAGTGAATTTTTTTATTTAAACTTAACTGCCCATATTGTCACCATGATAGATGTATTTTAAAACATGCAAAACAACACGTAAATTCTGCTTGCATAAGCTGGGACAGAGCCACTGGGTAGCTGCTTAAATGTTAAGTGTTGTCTTTGTAAGCATGCTCCTATTGATTTACAATATAAAATAATATGCATCCTTCAAGAAAGAAGATAAAATACACAATTTCATATAGTGGACAAAAATATGAAAGAGTAAAGAATGTTCGCTTGTTAAATCAAGGATGAAAGAAAAATAATTCCAAGAAGGAACCAGAAGCATGGCTTACTTTCAAGATCCTGAACTAGGCTCCGAAGTTGTCCACACTCTATCTCCAGACGCTGCTTTGTCTCTGCACCAGAAGAAAAAAGCTACAATAAAGTTACTTTGTATGAAATACACTTGATATATTTGATAAAGAGACCTGCAGTCCTAATTAGCGACCAGTGACTTAAGAAGTAAACAATGGAACCGGGACATTCTCGTATGCCAAAACCATGCGAGTTGAAGGAGGACAAAAATAAAGATCACATTATACATTGTCTCAATTGCGAGTATCACTGACAAGTCAATGATATTATGGATCATAGACAATGGGTAAACCTTTTTTCCAGTGCAATGAAAGGTTATGCCATAGCATAGTGCGATAAACTGGATGATAGCCAGAAAAAGACATAGAGCAAGCTTAAAATCTCTTTGAATTAGAATTTATGGCATCGCATACTGAAAAAAAGATGATCACCAAATTAGCAAATATAAAACAAAATAAGGAAGAAACCATTAAAGATTACAATAGGCAGATGCTCAATCTGGCTCAAATGCTACAACAACCCTCGTCCAATGAATTCGGATAGTAATACTTCATTCAAGGATTGCAGAAAGAGTTCAAGAAAGGTCTGAAATATGTACCAACATCCACATGTGCATATGTAGAACACAGAAGAACAAAATTACCTACTAGATGATAAAGATGATGTGGATAAGCCCAACATCAAGCTGACTTCTAACATGTTCAACAATCATGATGATCACAAACGCCTGAAGTTGAAATCAGTTAATCTAGTGGAGGTACAAGGCCAGGAAATTCTGGCAATTACTAGGGCTACTTAGCATAAAGAATTGACATGCAAAATGAGAAACCGTTTATGCAAGCAGCAGTAGAGGCTGTACAACATATGAATGAAAGAGTAGAACTCCCAACAAGATACAAAACTGTAGAAATGCCTTGAGGAAAGTTTGATAAAAGCCCAACTAAGGAAAAAAAACCAAAGCCAAGGAACAAAGGAAGACAATGACGTTATTAGCTAGATTAGAATGAGTAAAACCAAGAACTATGGACACTTACAACTGGAATGTATGTGACAGTACCCATTGAAATATTGGTCAAATGAAAAATCTATTCCCGGTCTTATGAACATGACCTACCACGTCTTCAATCAGACGACAAAGTTTAGAAGCTAGAAAAGGATGAAGTTCCAATAGCTGCTGCTGAGATTCAAGGATTAACATAGTCAAACATGATTATTGATGGATGTTCAGGCTTAAATGTTCTACTCTTAGCCATGTGGCAGCAATTGGGTGTACCCGCATTATTAAAAATCCTATTCCAATCAATAATGGCAATTCAAATTAATGTCTACACCAAAGGTTTATTACTTGCCCAAGAAGTCACAATGGCAAGTAGGGCACTATCCATAGATTTTCTAGTTATGAAGAGGGAAGGAGAATTGTGTTGGAATATTTGTAATCTGACCTTATTAGGCCAAGGCCGACAGTCATGAAGTACCTACAGGTGCTCTTAATGTAGCCTACGGGCAAGTGCAATGTAAGCCTGAGAATGTTCTATATGTAAGCCTAAGGGAATCTTCTAAGTATTCACCCTTAACGATATTGGTTAAACCACCTCTATGGTTAACCTTGATTAAAGGGTTTAATACATTTAATATATTATAATTTAACCTTCAAGTCAGGTTATGTCAGTTTGAGGTTAGCATTTAACTAGGGATTAGATATCACTATAATACCCCCCAATGACTGATCCATTGTATCAGTTTTGTGATATGTGGTCAGGGGTTGATTATCTTTATCGTCTTATATTGTCTATATGCTCTCTATATTTCACTTTGCTGTTATTCTGCATATGATTGTGGTGAATGTATGTTTCAGAATGTTTCTGTAAAGTCTTGTAAAATCCAACAAGTTGTCCCAGTATGATTCGTACTAGGGATGAAACAAGTCAAAGCTTTACATGATTGGAAAAAAGGATTTCATCCCTATCAAGTTGAGGTATACCAAGGTGGCCATAGATGCTATACAAAATTAGATAATAAGAGGAGGAACAAAGAAGTCTATCCACGGAATCAAGTTCCAAAAAGAGGAACTTTGAATATGATGAGGAACAATAACTACACATGCACAACTGTTTCAAGGATAGTCTATATTTCGATCAAGAATTACTTAATTGGAAAACTAGGTCTATATTCCAATCAAGGGTTACTTAATTGGTAAACCAAGGAAGACAAGATGATTCCACCCTCCAGCTTGGTCAAAATAGATAACAAGAAGAATACAGCCCCACATGCAGACAAAATAAAGAGATGATGTAGGATAAAATTTACCAACGAAGACATGGGAACCATCATAACTCCCAACATAGTGACCAGCAATTTTGGGCATAAGACAATTACCAACACTATCAATAATAACCTGGCATCCAACACACAAACAAGTAGAAGGGCCAGGAGTCCATTAAGTAGATCACAACCTTTGGAGGCTGGCATAACACTGCCTCCAAAGAGTAGCAGAACATTGTCTATGGACGCCAACAGAGGGTGCCAAGCTTTGGAGGCAGACAGAAAATCGCCACTGAAGACCAACAGAGGATGCAAAGCTCTAAATACCGACAGAACATCACCTTTGGAGGCTGACAGACCATCATCTCTCAAGGCTTGAAGAATACTGTCTTTGAAGCTAAGAAAAGGGTGCTAGAAACATCGTCTTTGGAGGCTAGCAAAACTCCATCGTTGGAGACCAGCAGAAGGTGCAAAGCATAATTGGAAAACTCAGACTCAACAATTATTTGGCAAGACCGTTTTTAACTCCGACTCAACGACTTGGCAAAACAAATATCTTGTACAGTATATATAAGATTTTCAAAGTAGATTTTCTATAAGATTTTCATAAAAAGAGCACAATTACAATTCATAATCGTAAATCATCAACTAACAAGACCTCCAACAATAATCACAACATTGCACACAAACACAAAGACCAGTTCCTGTAATAATTAAAAACAACTATGTATAATAAAACAATAAATATTTTTGAAATATGCATTACTAATAAAGTAATTTAAAATGAAATTATAATCATTAATTTCATTTTAAATTACTTTATTAGTAATTAATTTATTTCATTATAATACTAAAAAATTTTAATTGAATAAAATAGAAGATTAATGAAATTTGAATAAACAATAACACAGAAAAGAGAACATTTTTTATTGAAAAGCTCTAGGAAGCTTAATATTAAAACCTTAAAAACGTAACATATATTATATAAATGACATTCAAGAGGTGTACGTGCTCTCACACTCTCCCATGCGCACTTCACATGTTCATCCCTCTAGGAGATCCCACGCATGTCTTTATCTCTTCTCAACAATTTTTGGCATCTCCATGCAGCAGCTGTCGGTTATCTTCACAGTTTTTTAAATGAGCTCAATACCCGCCTCTCAACAGAAGCACAGCAATAGGAAGGACAGCTTAAATTAAAAAAATTATTCTCACAGCAGAATAAGCTTCGCATCTGTGCATCCACGACTAACAGACGGTAGACTGGATTTTTCAGGGTTAAATTATCAGTCAGCCAATTTTTCATGACATTTTTGCAAGTTCAGCAAGTTTCCAAAGCTCAGCACCAAATTTTTAGGAAATGTTTTTGGGGAGGCAGAAAACCCCGGGAATTTGGCACATAATAGCAGTTTCTTGGCAAGTTCTGGAGGTCCGCAGAACATTGTCTCTAGTGGCCCACAAGATGTGTCTAGCATGTGTACCAATAGTGAAGGCTCTATGGAGACTAACAAACAAAACAAGGGACCCATTAAGATGACTAAAACTCCTCATCACCTCCTATGATGGTAAACAAACGACATGGAACCACAAAATGAAGCCTAGCCAATATGAAATTAAGATAACTCAGCACAGAAACACAAATAATATAGTAGACAAAAATAAAGAGAGTTTATCTAAAAACTCAAAAGGGTCCACGTCAACCCATCTTAACCTTAGTTCAAGCACAGCAATGGGATTAATTAAAAATTTAACCCAGAAAAAAGGTCTTCGAAGGAATTCCCTGCAGACTTAGAAAAGGAAGGCGGAGTCAGGTAAAATTTGTAAAATGACTCAAGCTAAGGACTAGAACACTAGTTCCAACTCAACATTTCATGTCACTGATAAGTTGAAAACACCAAGGAAACAAATTGGATTTGTTACAAAAGGATGGGAAGACTTGAAGAGGAGAAGATTTAGCGTTTAAGAGCAAAATTTGCAAACAAGAGACACTATCCTCAGTGAAAAGTCATCACTATTAAGCACCAAGCATTGACGTTTCCTACATAGAAGGCTACAGGAATTGGTAAACTCCAATAAGATATTAAGCAAAACTACACATAAAATAGAGTCTGACAAAACCATGCAACCTCAAGAAAGGGTTGGAGGATTTCAGAAATCCCTTAGTATTGCATAATGAGGGGAAAAACTTTATTTCCTTTCAATAAATTCAAACAGGATGAAGGACAGTGGCCCATCCAACGGTAGAGAAAAGTTTTAGCAGAAACCCTTATTTACTTAGGGTTTCGACTCCAAATTAGTTAAGGATATCGTTCTCAGCTGGTTGTAGATGTCTTCTCCAAGCAAAGATATGAATACAACTACACTTGGTACCTTCCTCTTTATCGCCCAAGGCTACTCAATCTTGAGCAGCATGTTGAAAGCTAGCCTTTTGTTAGGGTTGAATAGTTTAAGTATTGACTAGATTACAGTTATAATGGCTGATTAAAAAAGTTAACATGTAACAAACCAGTAGTTACATGTTGGATTTCAAAGGGCTGATTAGGAAGTGTCACAACACCTTCAAAAGGGTTGTATGGAAGGGGCACAACACTGTTGCAAACAGATTTTATCTTCTATTAAGAATTTTGTAACTCACCGTGGCTGCTTTTTGGACAGCAAGCAAACAATGATGAAATACATAACAGTTTCAGTTCAGCTGTTCTAAATATGAATGTGCTTATAATTTCAGATGTATGCATCTTTCTCTCTAGCGGAATCAGAATACACCTTAAGTAAAACAACAAATGCATTTTTCATGGAATACTGCCGACATCAAAGCATTTAAGCAAGTCAATGATTCCCTTTGCTAAGCTCCAATGCTTTAAGATAGAAATAAGAGCATCAAATCATGCCATAGGTTTTGTCTTAAGCAGAGAAATCATCCAATTGTATATCATTCAAAAACACTTTATAAAACCAAATAAAATTAACACACACGTAACAAAGAATTCTATCCATTGGTTCAAGCAACAAAATGATTGTGGCACTATAAGCTTGGTAAGGAAAATCTTCCTAGTATCATACTAACCATCAGCCTCATGTGTTTTTGAATCTTCAATCCAAGATTCAAAGACCAGAACACCTTAAATGGGTTTCTTATAGTCAGCAGTTCCCTCTTGTTATAAATATAAAAAAGAGGACTGCTAATAGAGCCATTAATTTGTTGACTAAACCTCGATACAAGGTTTTGCATGTTCTTAATATTAGATAAGCTACATCAGAAGATTGGGAGTTCCTTTGTTCTTCAAATTCACGCTTTAGGCCAGTCTTCAGCTCTTTACAGCAACCTACTATGCTAAATCAAACTCCAATTCTTGATTATGCTTTAAAACAATTTGTTGTACAAATTAAATCAACTTTCTATTCCAACCACTTCACTGCACCCAACCTCACCATAGAGTTGCATTCTTTGTTAAACGGTAGTCATTTTGGAGTGTTGAGGAATTTGCAGCAATTTTTGACATATTTCTATTGCCCATCTACAAGGAAGCTAGTGAAAGATTTTACTAGAAGTTGATTATCTAGTCCATCTAAGCCTTCCAGTAGAAACCTTGATTTGTAACTTTGTACTAGCCACTTCTAGTTTGCTCCAAGACTTGGGAATCCACTTCCACGAACATTGTTGGTGGATTGCCAACAACTTCATTGGTTGATTTTCTAAGATGGCTACGTTCATTTCATGCAGTTTGTCAATAGATGCTCCCAAGGTTGTTGAGTTTTATTTTGACCATGTATGATACCACTTTGGATTACCACTCATAACTCCAAATTTATTAGCCAATTTTTAAGAACTCAGTAAAAAATTTGGGCTGCACTTCATCATGAACTAATGGCCAAACCAATGTAGTTAATCAGTACTTGGTTTGTGCTTACATAGTTACAAACTTACAATAGAATTGCCCCTACCTCTCTAAGGCATTCTTCATTTGAGATCTGTTATGGGAATTTAACATCAACACCTTGCTCCCTATGAGATCCCAATAGCTTTTCCCAAAGCATATTCATTTGATCAAGAAAAAGAACAAGATAATGTTGTTTCTTTGTTCAACATTTGGCTAAAGTATACGCACGGGCTAATGATACATTACCAAATACTCAAGCCCAATACAAAGAACTTTATTATTGGCATTGAACTTGTTCACATTTTCAAGTTGGTTATAAAGTTTGGCTCTACTTGGATAGACGAACATTTAAATCTCAACAGAATCATCAACTTAAACCTATTCGACATGGGCCTTGTGAAAATTTGCAGCAAATGGGAGAAAATGCTTTTCAGCTAGATCTTCCTTCTCAACTTGGTACACGTAATACAGGAAATGTGAGCCAACAAAGCTTTATAAGACACCACATTTGGAGGCGAAGGTTTTTATCTAAGGACACCATTTCAGGTTTTCAACCTTCCTTGCTGAAGTTACTCTTCTTGATGTCCACATAGACAATGTTTGGTGCAAATGGCCAACCACATAGTTGGTTGCTAAGTCTCACTGCCAACTCAAGAAAAGTGGATTCCACACACAACATTGAGCAGCAGTTTCCACATATAATACAAAAACTGCGAACAATTTTCTCTACGCAAGGAGAAATGATGAAACAATCATATGGTGAAATAATGGGATATAGTAGAATGGAATATTATATTTAATTACAGTTCATAGTCATATACTAAGTTGTGCATATTGTACACACAATTTATGTAAATCCTCTAGAAGCTTCTTTCTCTTAAAGCCTCCTTTTGTGCCTTCTTTGTACTATATATACATAATACAATTGAATGCAAAACATGTATAGGTCCAGCAGTCTCTTTATGTACCCTTGTCATGGCAAGTTTTATTTTGTGGTGGAGAATGACTTGGTAAAAGAATTGATGCTTGTTCTGATCTTAGCTAATTTTGGGTTTCATTAATAGTCATTCTGCCATACAGAACAATGGTCACCCTTAATCTAATGCATACCCACATTACCCTCGCTCAGCGATAAAAGCAGTAAATCAAAACCTGTTTAGAAGGATTAACTGGGGCTATGGTAGTGAAATTAGAACAGGGCGTGGCCCTCCTAATAACTTACTGACATTCATCATCTCTAGTCATTTCTCCAAAATCTAATTTATTAGCATCAACATACCCTATAATTGTCTTGACCAGACATTAGCATTTTTCAGAACCTGTTCCTGGGCCTTAAAATACATTATGAATCGTACAACAAAATTAATTACAAAAATATCATGCATCTCATATTGGTCTTGAACATGAAAAGCAATTTTAATACTAAGAATGCCGTACTGCTTATTTTAATACTAAGGATGCCATACTGCTTGAGACACACCCACCCAGTCTTAATACTGACAATTGTTGGCAGCAACCCTAATTCATAATCATGCAACTCAGATTTCAGTAAATGCAAGCTCTTTGTGAAAGGAATTCTTCTACATTTAAGCTATACGGATACCTTCCAACGCCACAATTTTCCCTTGCTGTATGCTTATTTGATCAATCAGTTGGCGCATTTCGCTTCTACAATGATTTTCAGCTTCCACCTGTTAAAATAAGATTGAAACATTAGCATAGACTCAAACAACAAATTTGCCAAATACAGATACGTCAAATACCTATAACAGGATTCTATCGTGGCATTTTAAATTACAGGATTTATAAAAATGGAAGTACAACACTGCATTAAACAGATGCACAGAAAGCCCCTTGCTTAACAGAGAAGATACAGAAAGCTAATATGGTGTTTACCTTTCTAGAGGTGTCATGCAAGAATCACGATATACGGGGCATGTCTCTACAGTACAGGGTTTAAAGTCTATGGACTGACACTCTTCGTGGTTGATTTTCATGCATCTGGCAATAACTTTATCATTTTGATAAGACAGACAAGTTCAAAAAGCTTTTTTACAAGATGCTTATTTCTAGGCACCATGGAAAGAGTAAATGTGGATGATCTGCTGCTAGAGTTTGAGATAAAGATTCTCCCTAGTTAAATGCAATAGAGCTAGGTTTCAATACCACATTCTAAAGGAATTGTGTGAGTGCACCATTTCTAATCAGTCATATCCTGTTAACCATCTTCTACAAGACATTCCCAACAGCATAGCTAGGCTAACTGGTAATCAAGCTTATTCTCAAGATATAAGCAAAGATTGCAAGAAAGGTTAATAACAACAAAACCAGCATATAAATGTCCTGAAAGAATGTTAGGGACAAATTTCACTGCTTGAGATACAGTAACTGCATGCAAAAATGCTTGTTCGAGTTGGGCTTGAGCACTCTGTTTTGACATTTCAAGGCATAGCCTTTGATATATTTTGCAGTTTGACTTGACATGGCCATTAGTATCAACTAAAAATGGCTACAAGATCAGACTCAGACCTGTACCACTCCAGTTTTGTTGCTCTTAGACATAGTTGAGAAAATCAACAAAAAACCGGTGGAATCGCGATTCTGTGGCGATTGTTTGCCATGCCGATTCAATTGGCAAAGAATCGTCGAGTCAGCGATTTTTTGCCAATATTTTGCCGATTTTTCAAAAAATTGGCCGCAGCTGCAAGTGTAGAGGTTGCGGCCAATATAAGGAAAACTTTTTTTTCTCTCATTTCTTCACCTCAGCTCTTCTAAACAAAGAAAACACTATGCCTGCCTACTACTACCCCGACCCAAACACGCTAGGGCATCCGATTGCGGTGTGAAGGAATCCGGCAGCCAACAACAACTGCCCAGAAGATTCATCCGAGGTAAGAAATTCTTTGAAAACTCTTATTTTTCCTCCAGCTTAAAACAAGGTTTAGAATTAGATTCAGGCTGTTTTCAATAGTTTTATGATTAGGGCCGTTTGCCAATTTTCTCAACTTTAAAACCCGAAACCCTAGTCTAGGGTTTAGGGCGTTTTTTTTCCCTTCCTTTGTTTTCCCCTCCTTTTAAGTAGATACTAAATTGGCATATGCAAGCCAAATTATTAGCTATCAATATTTGTTAAAACTTTAAACCCTAGTCTAGGGTTTTGGGTTTAGGGTTTTTTTTCTCCCTTCAAGTAAATAACTAAATATTGCTCAAGGCTGCTTGATAACTATGTATGCAAGCCCATTTTTCAGCTGTTAATGTTTGAACTTCGAAGTTTAAACCCTAAACCCTAAACCCTAAATCCAAAACCCTAGTCTAAGGTTTCGGGTTTAGTTTTTTTTTTTTTTTCTCCTCTTTTTGAAGTCTAAACCCTAGGCCCTAGGGCTTTGGGTTTTTTTTTCCCTCTTCACTTTAGGTAAATATTGCTGCCTGGTAACTATGTATGCAAGCCCATTTTTCAGCTGTTAATGTTTGAATTTGAAACTTTGAACATGAAGTTCAAACCCTAAACCCTAGTCTACACCCTAGGGTTTGGGGTTTAGGGTTTTTTTTCCTCCTCTTTTTTAATAAATATTTCTGCCTGATAACTATGTATGCAAGCCCATTTTTCAGGTGTCAATGCTTCAATTTTAAACCCTAAACCCTAGTCTTTTGGTTTAGGGTTATGTTCTTTTTCCTTTTCTTCAAGTGATTGGAACTGTGTTGTTACTTGTTTCCATGTGCAGGCATATAAAAAAGTAAACCATTAGATGTTAGATGCAATTTTTGTAACAAAGATCTTACTAGAGGCGTTTATCGCCTCAAATTCCATTTGGCACAAAGATCTAACAATAATGTCAAGATATGCCATAAGGTGCCAGAAGAAATTAAAAATAAAGTAGAGGCCATGATTGCTGCGGCAAAGGAAAAAACTAGTCTCAAAAGAAGTCATAGTGATGCCATCTCATCCCCCCTCTCCCGAATTCCTCATACCGGCAGCAGCTTTAGCCGGTTTCAACAGAGGAGTTCAAGTCCTCCAAGTGCACAAGCAGCTAGTGGGACGGGAGAGTCCTATTTTGTAAACCGTTTTGTGCCTGGGGCACAATCCATGCTTGTGGGTATGGCCGCGTGGAACCAAGAGAAGCACAATGCAGCAATGGCAGCCATTGCCACTTTTTGGTATTATTCTGACATTTACTTCAATGTGGCAAGGTCTCCATACTAGTGACGCATGATAGATGTCGTTGCAAGTTGCGGCGCAGGATTTAAGGCGTCGACTTATGATGACCTTAGGGGCCCTCTCCTTCGACAATCTATGGACAACATTCAGGTTGTGGCATTGTGCTTGACTATATATATATATATATATATATATATATATATATATATATATATATATATGTGTGGCATGACTAATTTTTTTTTATATATTAATATGATAATATCAATATGCAATGTGCATGACTAAAATTTTTTTATACTTCAGGTTGTGCTTGACAACCAACGTAGGGTGTGGAGGAACAAGGGTTGCACTATAATGTTTGATGGCTAGACGGATGGGAGGGGAAGAACCTTAATTAATTTTTTGGTTGCATCTACAGGAGGAACTGCATTCCTCAAGTTAGTAGATGCATCAGCACATGTTAAGAGTGTCAAAATGCTTGCAAGGTTGTTGGAGGAGGTTGTGTTGGAGGTTGGGGAGGAGAATGTTGTCCAAATCATCACGGACAACGCAACAACATATAAGGCAGGGGCGAGAATTTTGGAGGAGAGATTCCCCACTATTTTTTGGATCCATGTGCAGCCCATTGTCTCGATTAGCTCCTCGAGGGCATTGGGAAATTACCTTGGGTGGTAAAGGTTATAAGGAAGGCTAAGGCCATCACAAAGTTCATTTACAACCATACATGGGTCCTTAGCCTCATGAGGTGATTTACTAATGGGCAAGAGCTAGTGCGGCCTGGCATTACACACTTCACCTATTAATTTATTTAATTTATTTATGTTGTAAAATATTTTAATTTATTTTATTTATGTTGTAAAATATTTTTCTTTAATTTTTTTTTTTTCAGGTTTCATAGCCTTTGGTGAAGGTTCTTCGTCTTGTTGATGGAGAACAATTTCCAATGAGATTTGTAAATGAGGCTATGGACAAGGCAAAAGAGGCAATTGCTGCACTTTATGGATATGCCCGCACCAAATATGATGCCATTTGGACTATCATTGATAATCGATGGACATCACAAATCCATAGCCCTATTCATGCAGCGTGTTACTATTTGAACCCCAAAATATTTTATTCTGCTACATTTCGTGCTGATTATGAGGTGAAGGTTGGCCTTCAAGATTGCATTGATCGCATGTTCTCAGCTAGTAAACAATTGGGCGATAAAATGCATGCAAAGAGAAAAGATTTTAAGGAATGCCAAGGCCAACATTTCCCATCTCAGCAATGCATGAATGTTGTTGAGACATTGAGGCTAGGTAACCCTCATCGAGTTATTATTTATTGTCTTTTGATTTTGTTTTAAACTTTTAAGCTATTACATGTGAAATATTAATTTTTTTTTGTTGTTGTTTCTAGATTTATGGTGGGACGACTTTGGTGATTTTACGCCCAATTTGCAGCACATGGTCGTTAGAATCTTATCTCAACCATGTAGCTCTTCAGGTTGTGAGCGCAATTGGAGTATGTTTGAGCACATACACTCCAAGAAGCGCAACAGACTTACACAAGAAAAGTTAAATGATCTTGTGTTTGTGCATTACAACCTTCATCTCCACCAAAAAACTTTTGAAAAAACAAACATTGATCCCATTGACCTTGCTAGTTACAAATCTGCCACTGGGAAAGGGTTTGGTCTATCTATGCGCCCTAGACCCGCCCAACAGATTGAAAGGCCGGAAGGAAGGAATGCCTTCCGTGCCAATCTCCAGAGAAGGTTGGCTCCTTTACTACACTAAGCTGGGTTTTAGATTAGGGAACTGGAAAGAGATTGGGAAAGTGCTGAAAGAAATGCAAATAACTGAAAGAAACGGAAATGTAGATAGTTCCAAGGGGAAGAACAGGCAGCACAATTACTAACTTCTACTTAGGTCAATAGCAATCAATATCATGAATATAACAGAAACTAAAACTGTAACATTTTCTGATACGTATCCTTCAATAATTCCAGATTTCGCCCTTTATCACACACTTAAATCCAGATTGCAAAATTTACTGTATGCAAATAAAGAAACAGAATTAACAAAAATAATCATAGAAGGCATCATACACAGAAAAGGAGTCCAGAATTAGAACCAGGAGTCTTAATATTGATGCAGAATCCAAGTACAGCAGCTTTCTAGCAAGATGTTCCCCCCCTATTACATTACATTGAGTTGGCTTTTATAGAGGGATTTACCCCCGTAATCATTAATGCCCAAAACCCGCTGGGGCAATTGAGATTTGACTCCTGTCAAGTGACAAAGAATCCATGGGATTTTGCCCACTTATGCTTACAACGGCTCCGGAAGGGCGTTGCAGTTGAGGCAACATATCTCATTAATATGGTTGGTGCAGCTTTCCTTCAAGAATTTTTTCGGGACCTGACATGGCCATCTTGATGGGATGGGCTGGAGACCCAAACTCGTGCGCCACGGATGTGCCTTAAATGCCCACCTACCTTCTTTTCCTGCTAGAGTGCCCCTTCGGTTGCTGCCTTAGCGTTTAAAACACTTTTGCTGGAGTTCGCCCGAAATAGGGCCTGAAGCTCGCTCGATTTGAGCCCGAAACTGGGGGAGTTTGATCTTGAAATTCTGCTAAGTCCAAAACGGACTCCGAGGATCGCTCAGGTTTGGCACGAAGCCGAGGATCGCTGGAGAAGAGGAGCGAGGCTGAGGATCACTTGAGAGTAGAGCGAAGTTGAGCTCCTCTTACACCTTAAACAATTTTCCGCTGCCCAATGTTGCGCTTCGCTCTGAAACTTTCCACTGTTCAACACTGCGATTCGCCCAAAAACTGAGCGAAGTTGAGCTTCGGCCACCTTTCGGAGAGAAGTTGAGCCCCCCCATGCCTTAGGAAATTTTTTGCGTTCGAAGCTATACTTCGCCCGGAGTGATGCCGAAGTTGGGGTTCACATAAGAAGGCGCCCGAAGCTGGGGTTCGCAGGGCGGTTGTGCGAAGCTGAGGCGCATCTGGCCTTAAGTCTTTTCTCCTCGGTCATATCTCGCTCGCGGCTGAGCCTGAAGCTGAGGTTCACTGCTCTTTCGGGCGAAGTCGAGGCCTCTCATACTTTTACAAATTTTCACACATTCGATGCTACAGTTCGCTCTAAAACTGAGCGAAGCTGAGGTTCGCTACTTCTTGGAGCGAACCGGAGACCTTCTATGCCTTAGCCGATTTTTGGTTTTTCAAAGTGGTTTTTTCATTCAAGCTGCTCTTAGCTCCAAAATCAAGCGAAGCTGGGGTTCGGCCCTCCATTTGAGCGAAGCTGATCGATGGAAGAGAGAAAGAGAGGAGAGAGGATTCAAGCGTGAAAAGAATGCAGCAGTTTTTCAAAATTTTACCCCTTAGACAAAATGTGGCAAAATTGACAACATTCCTGGCGGCTCGCGGGGTATTGAGCTCGCCTCAATGCAAGGACCCTAGGCCTTTATCCTTTGGGCTCGGAGTCATCTTCCGTTTCCTCTTCTGATTCCCTGCTGCTGTCTAAGGGCTCTTCTTCCAACCTTTCTCCTCCTGTTGCTTCCTCTTCATTATGCTCCTGGCCTTCGCCTTCTCCTTCTTTTTCGGGTTCTTGATTGGGCGTCGGAGGGGCGAGGCAGCCACGGATGCGCTCATAGGTGGCCTTAACCTAAGTCCATGCCTCCTCCTGGAATGGCTCACGATCATGGAGCCCTTTCACCATGCGCTTGAAACTTTCAATCTGGTGCATATCAGCCTGGTCAATTCTCTAGCTCAGATCGGCTAGGCAGGCATCAATCTGACAGAACCTGGATATTAATTGGATCACCTACGTTTCCAGGATAGGGTCTACCCAATTGTCAATCTCAGAAGTATCCTCTTTGAAAGCGCTCCATACTAGCTTCAACTCATTCCTGGGCAAACAGTTTCCATCATCGTCTGTAAAGTTGGGGAAGTCAAGCTAAGAGTGTTTGAAAATGCACCAGGCAGATGCTCTTTTCCTGTTCAAGGCATCTAACAGTTTCCTGGCCTCTCTGACCCTTTTCAGTTTGGTGAAGAAAGTATGCAAAGTAGATCTTGTAATGGCCCACTCTCAAGCAGTCCGGGTCATTGGGGGTACTTGGAGGTCCATGCGCTCGTAAGTCTCAACTTCAATAGCCAAATTGAGCCAACACTCTGTTTCGCGCTCAACCTCCTCTACAACGAGCTTGCCCTGAGCAGATGCTTGCTTGGCCTCCCAGATAAACATGAGGACGGACAAGGATCTGGAGGCTCTAGTTCGGTAATTTTTCAACAATCGGGCGAGAACCTCCTTAAATCGGTCTCTGGTAAAGACCTCCATCTGCACTTCCCTTTTTTCAAGTTGTTGCACTTCTTGGACCTGTGCCTCCAACTTGTTTACCTTTTCCTCCGCCTCTTCACATGCTTTGAGGTGGTGCTCGGCAGTATCCTTATGCTCAACCACTTCCTGCTCCAAAACTGCCACTCACTGTCTCAACTGTTCTGATTCTTTCTTTGCATCTTCCAGCTGGGACTGCACTCGCACCAGTTTTTCCTCCAGTTTCAATTTTTCATTCTCCGTCGCGAAGCAGCGTTCCTTGATATGCTCGTGGTGGAAGTAGACTGTGCTCGCCTTGAGCTGGATGGCCCCCATTTCGTCCTCCACGTCGACTGTTTTCAAGTCTTTGATGGTACGCTGGTAAGTGTAGTCTGTGGGCGTCATCTCCTCCAAAGGTTTATGGACCTTCGGGACCTTCTTTATCTTATGCAGCTCCATCTTCTGGGGGTCGAACATGGTGCGTTTTTCAACTCCAGCAGGGGCTCGCGCTTTTCTCTTCTTGATGTCCTTGATCCACCTGAAAGAGCTCTGCCACGCCTGGACTAGGCTCTCTACTACAGGGCGTTCCTCTATCATTTCCAACTCCTGCTCCAAGGGCTCCATTCCTCCGAACATGGGCGTGAAAAGGAGCAAATCCTGCTGAGGCAGGGGTCCTGCAGATGGGTCAGGGATGGTGGATATCGGGACCTCGGTGACTATTGGGGGTGTTGAGGTCTGGATGGCAGCGGGAGGACTCTTGGGGTTTGGATGCGGGTTCTCAACTAGGGTTGTTGCTGCAGGTGAGGGATTGGGGGGCGGCGATGGGTTTTGACTAGCAGCACCAAGTTGGAGGGACGCGGAGGTTTCGAATGCATTGGGGGCGGAAGCGTATAAACCAAATACTTGTTGGATGAGAAGTAACAGGTTGAACTTCTTCAATCAAAGGATGGGATATTACAAGGGGGAGGGTAGATGCTGGTTCACTGCCCAAAGGCAATGCTGACACTAGGGTTTCAATAGTAGACAGTACTGCCAGCGGAGGTTCAGAAGAGGGGAGAGAGAAAAGAGAGCGCATACCTGCGTGCTCTGTGATGAGAGTCGTCATGGTGAATAGTTGCGTTATGGGGCTCTGTGCTGCCCACTCTTCTTCCTCAGGCGGAGTGTCCTCTTCCAAATTGACGAATTCTTTCATAAAAACTTTTGGTGCAACCTCCTTTTGCGGCGAAACTTCCTTCTGCGGCACAATGGCAGGGGTAGATGCGCTTGGGCCTGGGTTGGCAGACTTCTCCGAAGGGGGCTTGGCAGATTTGTGAGTTATCACGATTCGGGGCTTTTTTGTCTTCGGAGGTGTTGCTTGCGCTACGTCAGCCGGCCTCTTTAATGGTCTATCCTGCTCCTTGGCTGACTGCTGCGTTTTCTACTCAATCGTCTGATCCTCCTTCACAGTACGGCCAGATCCCGCGCCTTGCTCGAGTGGTTGCTTTTGCTGCTCTGGTGGGCCTTCTACTCTTTCTACTCGTTTTTTTCCCTTCTTTTGTTTTCCCCTCCTTTTAAGTAGATACTAAATTGGAATATGCAAGCCAAATTATTAGCTATCAATATTTGTTAAAACTTTAAACCCTAAACCCTAGTCTAGGGTTTTGGGTTTAGGGTTTTTTTTTTCTCCCTTCAAGTAAATAACTAAATATTGCTTAAGGCTGCTTGATAACTATGTATGCAAGCCCATTTTTCAGCTGTTAATGTTTGAACTTCGAAGTTTAAAGTTTAAACCCTAAACCCAAAACCCTAGTCTAGGGTTTCGGGTTTAGTTTTTTTTTTTTTTTCCTCTTTTTTTTAAGTAAATATTCCTGCCTGATAACTATGTATGCAAGCCCATTTTTCAGCTGTTAATGTTTTAAAATTTGAACTTTGAAGTTTAAACCCTAGGCCCTAGGGTTTTGGGTTTTTTTTTCCTCTTCTCTTTAAGTAAATATTGCTGCCTGGTAACTATGTATGCAAGCCCATTTTTCAGCTGTTAATGTTTGAATTGGAAACTTTGAACATGAAGTTCAAACCCTAAACCCTAGTCTACGCCCTAGGGTTTGGGGTTTAGGTTTTTTTTCCTCCTCTTTTTTAATAAATATTGCTGCCTGATAACTATGTATGCAAGCCCATTTTTCAGGTGTCAATGCTTCAATTTTAAACCTTAAACCCTAGTCTTTTGGTTTAGGGTTATGTTCTTTTTCCTTTTCTTCAAGTGATTGTAACTTTGTTGTTACTTACTTTTTTCCATGTGCAGGCATATTAAAAAGGAAACCATTAGATGTTAGATGCAATTTTTGTCACGAAGATCATACTGGAGACGTTTATCACCTCAAATTCCATTTGGCACAAAGATCCAACAATAATGTCCAGATATACCATAAGGAATTGAAAATAAAGTAGAGGCCATGATTGCTGCGGCAAAGGAAAAAACTAGTCTCAAAAGAAGTCATAGTGATTCCATCTCATCCCCCCTCTCCCGAATTCCTCATACGGGCAGCAGCTTTAGTCGGTTTCAACAGAGGAGTTCAAGTCCTCCAAGTGCACAAGCAGCTAGTAGGTAGGGAGAGTCCTATTTTGTAAACCGTTTTGTGCCTGGGGCACAATCCACGCTTGAGGGTATGGCCGCGTGGAACCAAGAGAAGCACAATGCAGCAAGGACAGCCATTGCCACTTTTTGGTATTATTTTGACATTCCCTTCAATGTGGCAAGGTCTCCATATTGGCGACGCATGATAGATGTCGTTGCAAGTTGCAGCGCAGGATTTAAGGCGTCAACTTATGATGACCTTAGGGGCCCTCTCCTTCAACAATCTATGGACAACATTCAGGTTGTGGCATTGTGCTTGACTAAATATATATATATATATATGTGTGGCATGACTTATTTTGTTTTATATATATTAATATGATAATATCAATATGCAATGTGCATGACTAAATTTTTTTTATACTTCAGGTTGTGCTTGACAACCAATGTAGGGTGTGGAGGAACAAGGGTTGCACTATAATGTCTGATGGCTAGATGGATGGGAGGGGAAGAACCTTGATTAATTTTTTGGTTGCATCTACAGGAGGAACTGCATTCCTCAAGTTAGTAGATGCATCGACACATGTTAAGAGTGTCGAAATGCTTGCAAGGTTGTTGGAGGAGGTTGTGTTGGAGGTTGGGGAGGAGAATGTTGTCCAAATCATCACGGACAACGCAACAGACATATAAGGCAGATGAGAGGATTTTGGAGAAGAGATTCCCCACTATTTTTTGGACTCCATGTGCAGCCCATTGTCTCGATTTGCTCCTCGAGGACATTGGGAAATTACCTTGGGTGGTAAAGGTTATAAGGAAGGCTAAGGCCATCACAAAATTCATTTACAACCATACATGGATCCTTAGCCTCATGAGGTGATTTACTAATGGGAGGGAGCTAGTGCGGCCTGGCATTACACACTTCACCACAAACTTTCTGACATTGCAGAGCATTTATAATGCAAGAGGGTCACTAAAGCAAATGTTTGTGAGTGATGATTGAAATTCTGAACCAACTGCAAGATACCAAACGTCCCTGAGGGGCATAATGTCTATACTTATTTTTTTGAGGAAGACTTTTGGATGGCCATGGATGAGGCCATCAAGGTACAAGACTACGCTTATTAATTTATTTTATTTTATTTATGTTGTAAAATATTTTTCTTTAAATTTTTTTTTTTTTTTCAGGTCTCATAGCCTTTGGTGAAGGTTCTTCGTCTTGTTGATGGAGAACAATTTCCAATGGGATTTGTATATGAGGCTATGGACAAGGCAAAAGAGGCAATTGCTGCATTTTATGGATATGCCCGCACCAAATATGATGCCATTTGGACTATCATTGATAACCGATGGACATCACAAATCCATAGCCCTCTTCATGCAACGGGTTACTATTTGAACCCCAAAATCTTTTATTCTGCTACATTTCGTGTTGATTATGAGGTGAAGGTTGGCCTTCAAGATTGCATTGACCGCATGTTCTCAGCTAGTAAACAATTGCGCGATAAAATGCATGCAAAGAGAAAATATTTTAAGGAATGCCAAGGCCACCATTTCCCATCTCCGCAATGCGTGAATGTTGTTGAGACATTGAGGCTAGGTAACCCTCATCGAGTTATTATTTATTGTCTTTTGATTTTGTTTTAAACTTTTAAGCTATTACATGTGAAATATTAATTTTTTTTTTGTTGTTTCTAGATTTATGGTGGGACGACTTTGGTGATTTTACACCCAATTTACAGCACATGGTCATTAGAATCTTATCTCAACCATGTAGCTCTTCAGGTTGTGAGTGCAATTGGAGTATGTTTGAGCACATACACTCCAAGAAGCGCAACAGACTTACACAAGAAAAGTTAAATGATCTTGTTTTTGTGCATTACCACCTTCGTCTCCACCAAAAAACTTTTGAAAAAACAAAAATTGAGCCCATTGACCTTGTTGATTACAAATCTGCCACTGGGAAAGGGTTTGGTCTATCTATGCGCCCTAGACCCACCCAACAAATTGAAAGGCCGGAAGGAAGGGATGCCTTCCATGCCAATCTCCGGAGAAGGTTGGCTCCTTTACTACATTAAGTTGAGTTTTAGATTAGGGAACTGGAAAGAGATTGGGAAAGTGTTGAAAGAAATGCAAATAACTGAAAGAAACGGAAATGTAGATAGTTCCAAGGGGAAGAACAGGCAACACAATTACTAACTTCTACTTAGGTCAATAGCAATCAATATCATGAATATAACAAAAACTAAAAACTGTAACATTTTCTGATACATATCCTTCAATAATTCCAGATTTCGCCTTTTATCACACACTTAAATCTAGAGTGCAGAATTTACTGTATGCAAATAAAGAAACAAAATTAACAAAAATAATTATAGAAGGCATCATACACAGAAAAGGAGTCCAGAATTAGAACCAGGAGTCTTAATATTGATGTAGAATCCAAGTACAGCAGCTTTTTGCAAAGATGCCCCCCGGATTAAATTACATTGAGTGGGCTTTTGTAGAGGGATTTACCCCCGTAATCATTAACGCCCAAAACCCTAAAAGCCACTGGGGCAGCTGAGATTTGACTCCTGTTAGATGACAGAGAATCCATGGGATTCTGCCCACTCGTGCTTACAGCGGCTCCGGACAGGCGTTGCAGTTGAGGCAGCATATCTCATTAATATGGTTGGTGTAGCTTTCCTTCAAGAATTTTTTCGGGACCTGACATGGCTGTCTTGATGGGATGGGCTGGAGACCCAAACTCATGTGCCACGGATGTGCCTTGAATGCCCACCTACCTTCTTGTACTCCTAGAGTGCCCCTTCGGTTGCTCCCTTAGCGTTTAAAACAATTTGCTGGAGTTCGCCCGAAATAGGGCCGCAAGCCCGCCTGATTTGAGCCCGAAACTGGGGTAGTTTGATCTTGAAATTCTGCTAAGTCCAAAACGGACTCTGAGGATCGCTCAGGCTTTGCGCGAAGCCGAGGATCGCTGGAGAAGCGAGGCTGAGGATCACTTGAGAGTAGAGCGAAGTTGAGCTCCTCTTACGCCTTAAACAATTTTCCGCTGCCCAATGCTACGCTTCGCTCTGAAACTTTCCACTGTTCAACACTGCGATTCACCCAGAAAACTGAGCGAAGCTGAGCTTCGGTCACCTTTCGGAGCGAATTTGAGCCCCCCCATGCCTTAGGAAATTTTTCGCCTTCGAAGCTATACTTCACCCGAAGTGATGCCGAAGTTGGGGTTTGCATAAGAAGGCGCCCAAAGCTGGGGTTCGCAGGGCGGTTATGCAAAGTTGAGGCGCATCTGGCCTTAAGTCTTTTCTCCTCAACTGTATCTCGCTTGCGGCTGAGCCCGAAGTTGAGGTTCGCTGCTCTTTCGGGCGAAGTCGAGGCCTCTCATACTTTTACAAATTTTCACACATTTTATGCTGCACTTCGCTCTAAACTGAGCGAAGCTGAGGTTCGCTACCTCTTGGAGCGAACCGGAGACCTTCTATGCCTTAGCCGATTTTTGGTTTTTCAAAGTGGTTTTTTCATTCAAGCTGCTCTTAGCTCCAATATCAAGCGAAGCTGGGGTTTGGCCCTCCATTTGAGTGAAGTTGATCGATGGAAGAGAGAAAGAGAGGAGACAGGATTCACGCATGAAAAGAATGCAGCAGTTTTTCAAAATTTTCCCCTCAGACAAAATGTGGCAAAATTGACAACATACCTAAGTGACATTGATCTATCATCTAAATGGATCACAGATGCAGCACAGGAGCAGCAGGAACAAGAAGAGCCTCTATTCACCATTGAAGATTTAAAAAACTATGAGAACCTAGTGGAGGAGATAGCAACCAGGGACTAACCAGAGGCATTAGCACAAGAAGCGGTGCCAACAACTACAAGCACACATCAACAAAGAGACTAGGTCTTATGCTAGGGCAAAGGGCAAAGGAATTGGAAGACATTAGATAGTGGGCCTATTGAGGCATTTTGACACATTTTGTAATTTGTACCTTTTCATATTATAAGCAATATAAGATGTGTTTTGTCACTTTCATGTGTAATTAAAGCTTGAGCCTTGAATGACGTCTTGACATGAATTATTGCTTTTATTGCAATATTTGATTTGCATAATGTTAATTCATTGTAAATATGCATGAAACATCTTTTTTTCAATGAAGATTTTCGTTTTCTTCGGGTTTTTTTTGGTCGCTTCTTTCCCCGATTTTTTCCCGATTCCCATTTTTTGCCGATTCTGATTTTCTCAACTATGCTCTTAGCTATTGGATCATTTGAGTTGAGCATATAACACAATTTCACCCATAAAGCAGAAAACATATGCCTTGGAGTCCATCACACTCAAATTCACCTCTCCCACTACAATAGGCCCTTGAAAAAAAGTCGCCACTATGAAGAGCTCGAAAAATCATGTGATCTGAGAAAACAAACTAAAAAAGCTTTCGAATGCAATTGTTACGGCCTTGGGAAGCTTTTCCCAATTAGCCTTCAAAACAATGACAAAATATTAATACCCTAAACCTTAGAATGGTGAAATCCAGCTGAATATACAACTTGGCGCAACACAATTCACTGATTACAGCCACTCAAATTAAACAAGCTTTGACTTGGGTGGGCAATCTCTTCTATTTATATGAGAAATTTGGTTTTACATCCTCTATGGTTCCACATTAGTGGCCACCTTAGCTGACAACACAGTCCAATATACGCTCAACAAGAAGCAAAATGGGTTTGCAAGGCTCAAACCTATGCCCCTAAGGTTGTCAATGCCCAGGACTGTCAAGGCTAACCATGCGTCCACACCTGCACATTCGATAGTGGAAGATGCCCCCACCCCTTGAGGTGAGGAAAGCCAGAAAGCCCCAACACTAGGCCACCCAATAGGAGGGGATCTAGGGTTGAACTTACGACCTCTCTCGAGCAAGTGACATAACGCCCACACCATAAACCACAATAGCTGCCACTATTTGCAAGGAAGCTAGAGGAGACCCTCCTTGAAGAAGGATCCCTCCCTAACTACAACAACAAAAAGGGTGAAGACCAAGATTCAACCCCAAGACCATCCACCTATAAAGTCTCAAGCACAAATGTTGATGAGGACATCATTTGACAGGCATAGGTTTATGTGTCTAGGCTTATTAAACTTTAAATTAGGCTTACTCTTTTAGATTAGGAATTAGTCTTATTTTTGGCATAATAAGCATTTTATGCAAATTTGTAAAACGTGAGATATTATTTCTCATGTTAGATTTAGTCTTTTAGACTTAGTTTCCCAATATCTTCTAGATGGATATTAGAAGTTAGATTGATAAAAGGAAATCCCTGAAATGAGCAGTTGGATAAGAAGCTTATCTTCTAAAATTGAAAATTTGTTGCTCATTCCAAGGGAAATTGGTTGTAAAATGGGCCTATTTAAGCCCTTCACCTCAATGGAAAACTCAGCTTCTCTTGATTCCACATCAGTGGTATCAGAGCGTAGGAATTTTCGAGGTTTTGGGTTACTTCCGACCTTTTGCTGCTTGTTTGGATTTTGGGTAACTTCCGACCAACAAGATCCTGATTTTTGAAGCTCTCAGTTGCAGTCAGAAGATTGCATCTGTTAATTCCAGTTCCCTTGGACTGGACTTAGGATTTGCCGGTGGTGTGTCGACTAGATCTTGTTGCTGCTTGTTAGGATTTGTTGGTCGTGTGTCGACTAGATCTTGCTATTGCTTGCTACCTTGCTGATAAAATTCCTGCTGTTTTTTGTTTGGCTTTTGCTCTTGGCTGCCCTCTGCTAACAAAATTTGTTGCTTTTGCGATTCATTTCTATTCCCTGCTTAACAAGTTTTCTTGCAAGCCATTAAAAAGCATTTTGATGTAATTTTCATTAATTTTTGTGCATTAATATAAACAGAAAAAAAGCATTTCAAAAGCTTTGCTTTATTTATTAAAAAAAAAAGAGCAGAAAAGGCGATTGCATTGTCGCCTTACAAAGGCGACAAAGTAGAGTCGCCTCCCGGTGACCTTCACGTCGCCCAAGGCAACGTCACAAGTCACCTTCCCGACGACGTGACACGGGCTGCAGCTAGGCCCCTGTGCTATTCTGGTGTCGCAAACACCAGTGCAAGAGAGCCTGCATCGTCGAGGTGTTGCGGTCGTCGCATAGGACAACCCGCAACCCCATGCAAACGGTTGATGTCGGCCAACGACAGCAGGTTGCCGGTTTCCACCACACAACCTGCCTACCTACTGTAAATTAGGGCCAAAAGCAGTCAACGACAGGTCGCCGGCTCGGCCTAAAATGATCAGCGGGACCAGCCCACCTCACAAAGTCAAAAGTAGCATAGAGCCCAAGGTCGCAGCCCTGACGTAGACGAACCCCCCCTTTGACGACATGAAATTTAACAAAGGAACGACGAACTTGATTGGCGCACAAATTCCGGATCATCCCATAGCAACCCTCATTGGCGGATCTTGAAAATTGCCCAGCCAATCGAACGTGTTTTCTCCTCGCGTATACCGCATTGCAACGTGGCAAGCATCTCTTGACCAGAACAAACAAATGTAAACACGACACGTTGCAATTTCAAAGATTTGAGCGGGATTAAAAGTTTTGGTTTATCCCACATCGACAAGGAGGAAAGCATTTCCGTTGTTTAAAAGGTCCTTCAACAAGCAAGGTAAATAGTCAGCATGAGTTGGTGATGTTCACAACTGGTGCATTTCGGGGCTGACTTCGGTTGCTTGCACCACGTTCCACTAGACACCTCTTCTTGACTTCTACGTTTGACCGATTTCTAACCAGTTGACTAGCGTTTAAAAAGCGCAAAATAATTTTTAAGGGGGTGTTTAATTTAATTAGCATTATTTTTCAAAAGGGGACAATTCTTTTTATTATTTTGCAAAAGGAGTTAATTATTTTTGCAAAGAGGGGAAATATTTTAAATATTTAATTTTTCTTAATTAAATATTTTTGTGCTTTTAAATTTTGCCCTTCCAAGCATTGTAAAATTGCATTAAACATTTTTGTTTTTGCAATTATTTGGGCAAAAAGCACACAATTTTTGTAACCCCTTTAGGCATCAATTAGGTCCTTTTTGTAATAGTATTGCTAGCTTACACACGGTCTCAAATGGCTTCCGATTTAACGGAGCAAATGGCCGCTTTAGCAGTAGTTAGTCTCTTGGCCGACAAAGTGAATAATATTGCAACCCCTACTGGTCCTAGTGAAGTCGAAGCCCCCAACCTTCGCCCACAAGCAAAATGCGAGGTCAAAATTTATGATGGCTCCTGTGATCCTAAGGTCTTAAACAGTTGGATCCTCGACATGGACACGTGGTTTGCCTACAGCAAAATTCCAAAAGATGAGCAAGTCCCATTTGCCAAATTAAAACTTTCTGGTGTAGCCAAAGTTTTGATAACGGACCGCCAAGGAAATCAAAATCCCATTGACACTTGGGATGATTTGGTGAAAGCATTGAAGGATACCTTTTATCCTTCAAATTATGCTGAAGACCTTACTTATAAATGGCTTTTTTTAAAGCAAGGATACAACATGAGTATCCAAGAGTACATTTTCCAGTTTAACAAATTGAGGATTTTAACTGGTATACAGAACTTAGTTGAAGCACTAATCATTAAATTGAAGAGTGGATTGCAAGAACAACTTTTCAAGGAGTTGAAATATACACCCATCACCACTTTGAATGCATTGCACAATCAAGCACAACTTGCGAAGGAGAAGTTTGAAACTCAATCGAGTGGATCTCGATCTTCAAGCACATCCAAAGTGCCCAATCAGCAGCAACATCAACAACAAATGACAAAGACGACTTCTCCTTCTTCTCCTTTTTTCTTCTTCTTCTTTTAATAGCATGAAATTTTGTAATCATTATAAAAGAGGACATGTGGAATCTAAGTGCTTTAGAAAGAGGAAGAATCTTGTTGTAAAATCTCAACCTGAGGAACCACAAGATGGTCCTATTGAGATTATAGGAGAAGCTAAAAAGTATGATGAGCTCAAGGATAAGCTCAACAATACTACCTTGATGACACATAACTTGTATGAAGGTGGTCGTGATAATTTGTTTGTCACAAAAGCCCACCTAACTCACAAATTTTATGTGGATTGTATCATCGAGAACGACTCCCAAAAGAACTTAATTTCAAGATCCGTAGTCAATATTGCAGCTTCCTGTAGAATCCCATCCCCGTTCATACTCATTTGGATGGAAGGATAAGGATTTCTCCTCCATCATCACAGATACTTGCACCGTGTCCTTTGCATTTGGCCCAGATTGTTGTGGTCTAATTCTTGGCAAGCCCTACCATTATGACAAGAGGGCTCAATATGATGCTTTTAACAACACATACACCTTACATCACGAGAATAAGACATTTCTCATTCATTGCAACAAGAATACCACGCTCTTGCTCCTCTCCACTCAGCCATGATCTTCAACAGGCCACAGGACACACCAGCACCAGCTGTGCCAACTTCTCCACACAAGGAGGCAAATCCTCCTTCATCAGTACCTCCTCTTGCTGCTCCAACTACTCCTTTTGCTGCTCCTTCAGCCATTCAGCAGCCCTCCTCTTGACAACCTTCTTCAATTCAACAAGTTCTTGTTTTGAAGCAGACTTTGCAGATTCAACAACAGGCCATTGCTCCTCAACAACTTCCTCAAATTCCTTCTCGGGTTGGCAATAAAGTTGTGACCAAGCGTTGTCTTCCAAATAAGGCACCTCTTGGTGTTCTCGACATCATCAATATTCCTGCCCATCTGGCACTTGATTTGCAGCTTCCGCCTTATCCAACTCAAGTTCTTCCAAATAAGCCCACTTTTATTGTAAAAGCATTGGAGTCCAATGCTTTTATTGTGGGGAGGTATGATGAGGACATCATTTTATAGGCATAGGTTTATGTTTCTAGGCTTATTAAACTTTAGATTAGGCTTAGTCTTTTAGATTAGGACTTGGTCTTATTTTTGGCATAATAAGCATTTTATGCAAATTTGTAAAACGTGAGATATTATTTCTCATGTTAGATTTAGTCTTTTAGACTTAGTTTCCCAATATCTTCTAGAGGGATATTGAAAGTTGGATTGATAAAAGGCAATCCCTGAAATGAGCGATTGGATAAGAATCTTATCTTCTAAAATTGGAAATCCATTGCTTGTTCCAAGGGAAATTGGTTGTAAAATGGGCCTATTTAAGCCCTTCACCTCAATGCAAAACTCAGCTTATCTTGATTCCACATCAAATGCCATAACCATGAGTGAAGATATGAGAAGACCTTTTGAAACCACTCCAAGCTTGAAGGTGCATCCACTTTGAACAAAACAATTGGGAAGGGGGGTCCCATAACCTTCTAGACCAATAACTAATGCATGAAGGTTCATACCACAATACCTAGGCTGGGCGTTGAGGAGGGAATGAGGGCGAAGCCTTAACAAATACTCCCTATCCATATGGAACCCTCAAATGCATGACCCAAAAATAGTATGCACTGGACCCATGCATGCATAGTCATAAAGAAGATGGAGAGAGAGTAATAAGGTGATTTGTGGCACCAAAGAAATCGAAATTTTGAATTTAAAAACTTGAAAGTTTCCCTCCAAAAAATGGGCTTCATAGTTCACAACCAAACCGGAGGAAAACAAATAGCAAAACACCTAAAAGATCACGCAAAAAGACTATCCTTCACATTTTACCGATAACATGCCTACAAATTAACTAGTATCTTCATTTTCACATAAAGAGGCAGCCTTCTCTGCAATGCAAAAATATGTTTGTCAATTGTCACACACTGAGGTGCCAAAAAAACAGTCATCCCTCGTTCTTATGCCAATTCAACCTATAACGGCTTATGAACCCCTAGATGGGATACTTTGCTCTATAATCAAAAAGAAGAATGGAGATTCCACAATGGCATATCAAACCCACACTCATACCATGTTGGTTTCACAATATTTGCAAGAATAAACTGAAAACAACACCGCTCAAATCTCATGGCAAAAGGGAATAGGGAGTGAAAAGAGAACAATAAATTAACATGAAGATAATGATCACACACCAATACAATGATAATCAAATGATCACAATGAAGGCACCCAAAAACTAATGATAATAAAATGATCATGCAACAATACAATGGACTGGGTGGAAAAGGTATAGATACCTCCATTAATTACATAACCCTTAACTCACATATATTAAGGTTAGGGTATAAAAATAACTTTACGAGGTTCACTCTGGCTCATAGACTTACAATAAACCCCATCTTGCACTATACAATATTAGCCCATAGGCTTTCACAAATAATTACATAATTCAACAGTATTTGTGTAAACATTTTTGTGTTCTACGTTTTTTTCTTTTAATAGTCAAAATATAAATGCTATTTATAATGTGTATTTAGTCGTACCCATATTAAGTGGTCTTGAAAATTTGTCGTATCCATATTTGATACTCATTTCATATTGGATACTGTCTCTATTTTCATGCAACATAGGCATTATCTTTTGTTTTTTAATCCAGCAACTAATAGTAGATTGAGTAAGTTTCTTCCACATATAGAAATTGCACTTAGGCCTTAAAAATCATCTACTAGCATCCTTCCAATTTCCTTTTTTAGGTATTGGATTTGGATCACGTGTGTATTACATTTGATAAGGAAAAAATTGTTGAAAGATATGGATATTATGAAATCCAACAAAATTTACCACCTGCATTATTTGTACCATGTGCCTTCTTAATTCTTTGTTCTTCTCGTACTAATTTCCCACATAACTCATCACACTTAAGAGTAGCAAGTTTGTCAACAACATCCAACGAAGACACCTAAAATAATTTTCAAACATTGTTTCTACCATAATTCTTTAGGAAGTTCCTTGATTGTTGGCCCATATCATTTGAGTGATGTAATCCATATCCGTATATTTATCTATCTTCATATTTCATAATTTTGTCAATCTGAAACATGATGCCCAGTGATGTCTTTGTAACTGATATGCCGTACTGTTTTTTCTTGGGTGTCAGTACTTTCAGGTACACTTCCAAAATCTCCCTTGGAAGATGTGCCTTTTTTATATCATTATCAAACATAGCATATTTGATGGTTTTGAGGTCTTGGACCCCACCTTGCGGCCACCAGATTAGGCTCAAATTGAGAAAAAGCAAACTTTAATGCTCCAATGTATAATCCATTGCAAACAAACATTCAAGCTGAATTGGTAGACCCACCCCTTTGACTTGAAAGTGTCTTCAACCTTATCATTTACTTGCATACCCTTCAGAACATGTTGCACTCAGTCATAAGGCGTATCCATACTTGACACTTTGCTTCTTGCAATTGACTCCTAGGGCTCTATTGAGCATCGGCATTGCTGGTATTCCAAGGTTGGGTTGCTTCTTTAGTCTATTGGCATACCTAATAATCAGCTTCCTCCCCTCAAGTATTCCTTGGACACACCTTCCCCCCTTCCCCAAGAGGATTTGATTAATAAGGCTATTTGAGAAGACATATATTGATAATATATTCACATCAACTGTACCTCTCCAGCATAGCCCCTAATTCCTAAATTTGCCTTCTAGGTTGTGTACTTCCTTCACACTGAAAACTTCCGTGACAACCAGATTATCTCTGGCATCACTAGTCCCTCAGTTGAAAATTCCCTTCAGCCAACTAAGAGTCAATTTCCATCAGTGCATGTCAAGACTGAGCTGATCACCACATTCCTCAAGAGACCTGTCATCTTTGCTCTATCTGAAACATAATGCTGAGCAGCATTTCATCTTTAGATAGCCCATTTACTATGAGATTCAAGGGAGGTACTATTGCTTGTATCGTGACTCAAGAGGTTCTCCATCATCTTTCTTCCATTATCTCAATCAAATATGCTTTGCGCTCTTTCTTCACCAGGCATTAATCACAGAGCACTACAGGAGACCTTCAAATGCACCAAGTTGATTACATCCTTCTAGTTCTTTCCAACCTTATCAGACTCTCAAGGGTCAAGTGCCCCTTAAGTACAGCAGTGGATGGCAATGAGAGTAACAGATCTATGAGACAAAGCTCTTCTCTATGGACTGCTAACAGGATATCCCATTCCTCCCATCCTTGGCACAGGTGGCAAGACCTCTCTCAGCCAGAGCTTGTGGCCAATTCCGTATCACCAATTTCGTCTATACCTCTAGAAACTTGACTCTGGATGCTAAGAGAGGGCCTAGGGGTGGGCCCCCTAACCCAAAACACTCCCCTAGGTTGACCTGTAGATCTTGCATTGGACCTATTCACTTTGGTGGATGATTTTGACTCAGCACAAAATGTTGTTCAAGGCTCCTGACATTCACATTTTTTGGTTGGTGGGCTCCATAGCCCATTTCATTGGCTCCTAACTCATGGTGGATGAGCTCCCCTTTGTTATCTGTACATTAGTCTTTTAAGACACATGCTCTAAGGCTTATTATTTATTGGATTACCCCTCAATTTTATTTGTTTTCTTTATTTCTTAGTTGTTTTGTACTTTTTATTTTCATCTTGGGGGTTTTTCTTCCACCCATACACGTTTGTATTGTCGAATTGGTGCAGCCCATTGACCTAATTTGGTCATTCATCGTTATTGATATGATTCCATTTCAATTCTTAAATTTTTAACATCCCCCTATATAGTTATCCACTTGACGACCACTTACATGGTTAATGATACATAAATGACATCTTCATTAATCACAGCACTAACCCGTAACTTTGGTGGCAGCCACATTCTATATTATTAATATGTAATCTTCAATCTAATGTTCTAGTGTTCTACTCCGATACGCATCTTGGACATAAAAATATAGCCATTGATTTCCCATGCAACCCTTAAACCAAACCTTTGCCAACAACAAGATATAAAAGAATGTTAACAAAATCATGCTGATGAGTTTTTACAATTTGATTGCATTGGTTGATGACTTTTCGCTACTGCAGCAGGTATAGACCTCTCATTGGTACTCTATAAAGTTGTCATTTGTAAGAAAGAATTTTTCAACTGAATACATCAAATAACTATCCCTGTTAAAAATGAATCATCAGTTCCCCATCTGAAGATTCATCAAAGCAGACATAGGTGATTGAAATAGAAAACCAGCAGTGATATTATTACCATCAATGTCTGGTCACAGATGGACAAATATACATGGATAGAGATAGATAGATAAAATAATATTTATTCAATATTCAACATTTTAAGTTTTCATCAGTATCACTTTTTATTTTTATTAAAACGCCATTAATTAATTAAAACCACATGCCACCATCAGCCACTCATTTCAAAGTTATCTCTTTCCCTTCAATCATCAAGATTAACTTCAAGTATACACAATTTAGGAACATCATTTAATTCATCTGACAAGTCTAAGTCATTTTTCTTTTGCTTAACCATATGAAATAGTGGGGAAATATATGGAACGTACTGCAACTGCGAGACGATCTGCATACTCAGATTGTGTTGCAAAAAGGCGCATCTGCAACGTTAAGAAGCACAAGACAAGAAGATTATTAAAAAAATTCACAAGCACAAGACATGAAGATTATTAAAAAAGTTCAGAAAACAATAAGTTTTTTACAACATGAGTATGCCATTGCATAAACAATTTCCAAATATATAAGCAAGTTCTAAAGTAGGCTGTTTAGGGGTGTTTTCCATATCATTACAAGTTGGAGGAGAACTAATTCTGTTACTTGTCTAAAATTTGTATGCAATTAAACTTTACTAGAAATTTGTCCAAATAGAAAACAATGGTACCAGACTTTCAACCAAACAAAAAGCAATCATAAAGAAGCCAGTCATTATTTTATAACATTTGTGACAATAATGACAAGAAGACTCAAGCTAGGGAAGCTTGAGACACCATGATAGTTTCATATTGCAATTGGCATGAGGAAGAAAGTGAAGGAAGTGGTGCGCAATTGTGGTATAGAATTTGATAAATTTTCCACCCAATCTAGTTTCAATAGTTTGCTTCTAGGATCTGATGTTTTTATTCGAGTAGAGTAAGTAACGCATCATCAAGCCAAAGTTGCTTGTATTATGTCCATTGTTAATATGTAAATAAATCCCTGTTTTGCTAGGATTTCAAGCACCTTGTAGCCATCTTTATGCCCCTGCATTTCCTTGTCTCCCATAAAAGGGTTCTCGACAGAAGATAGATGTTTACTCGAGTTCAATGGTGACTCGTTTAACTCTCATTAAAGGTGACTAAAGTCGAATAAATCAATGCTTGATCAAGAAAAAAATAAAGAAAGATCTTCTAATTTCCACAAATGACCAAAGTAGGTCAATGTGACTGGAGAGTACAATGCTAATCATTAGCAAAAAGAAGCCCAAAAAGGCAGCTCCAAAACCTGAGGAAGAGTAGAGGAAAACAAATCTAATAGAGTCAAATAAGATCGTGTGTCCTATACCAGCCAAAACTACAATTTTATGTTGAGAATTGAATGCAGTGTGCAAATCAATTTTGAATCCAGAATAGATATTTGTTATTAACTACATGGAATGATTATTTATTTGATTTGATGAATACTACTGGTGAATGGACAAAATATGGTGATATGAAGTATTGGAAGAAGGACAAAGCTTATTTTAAGAGAGATTCAAGGCACAAGAATATCAGATCAGTAAAAAGGACACTTCAGAAAGAATACAGATTAGTAAACCAGTTTCTTATTTTTATTAAAAACCGTATAATGTCTCAATTGGAGGAAAATATTGTCTCAAGTTTTACTTCTAGCATTTTGAGCATTGTAGTGACATGTAATGTAAATAATTTTTCTAAAAAATACATATAGCAACAGAGTCAAATTTCTGAAAGTATTTCCAGCTTTTCAAGCAAATGTTTTGCTAATAGCAAATATGTTATTTAGGCAACTCATATAACAAGAAGATGTCTCTAGCTTTTATAACAATCATTATTTTGATCCAAGAGGTAGAACTCTGATGTATCAAGCAAAGAATGAAGACTCATTACAGAATAATTTAGCCTAAGTACTACAAGCAGTAGACTTCATTTCTGAAATTTTCAAGTGCCAGTTACAAAATTTCTGTGAAGCAGACCACGTACTGGTTCAAGGGGCTTGGAGGCATTAATATTCACGAGAGAAGCTAGACAAAGTTACAAATTATATTTATGCATGTGTTCTCTATTTAGAGCTTTATCTGGAAGATGTAGCTTATTTATTAATCATAAAGCTCAGCTTATCCTAGATTTAATGCACTACTGTAAAATGCTTAGCCAAATCTTGCTTGTGTTATTGATGGGATGTACTACAAGCAAAGAAAGGTACCACAGAAGAACACCCATGCAGACCTCATTTTATGAAAGCTTGAAGAGATGGTTACCAAGCACGCTTAATAAAATTAAGGATGTAGATGTAGAGTTAATAGAGTAATAATTGATTATATACTATTACTTATGGACAGTCAAGACGGTTTGACAATATTTAGTTTACTATAAGCTTGGTGTAAGGGTCAAAACCCACACATAATTGAAGTAATCTCTCTCTCTCTGGGGGTGAGGGGGGCAGGGGGTGAATTGAATCTATAGTCTTGCCACCATAAAAGATTCTCATCTGCACAAGTGGCATGCTGGCTAGGCTGCGACCTAAAGAATCACCTTTAACAGTATATTAAACAGCTATGACTTAAGGATAATATGGCTATAACATTAGAATTATGGAATAAGAATAAGAATTATCATATTATGGAATAAGAATTGTGTTTTATACTCTACATGTGAAATGCAGTAGTATTTGGCATATAATATTTATTTTCTAATGCCATATACTAGACACTGATAAAATACAGTGAAGTACTTAATTCTACACATATTTAGTGTATGACATACTGCTGCAATTTATTTTTTAATTGGTTATATGGAATTGAAACGGATCCCACCCATGTTACATGATTACCACATAGTGGTATTATATCAGCTTGGCAATTATGCACATATTGCTTGGCATGATTCAAACTTGGGTCTCCTCCTTAAAAGTTGAGGAAATTAACCAGTTGAGCTTAAGCCATTTGATAAATGTTAACGTTCACCCATGGGATTTGAACCTTGGTTTAAGGTGCGAAGTTCCTCACCCACAACCGCTTGCCCAAAACCCCATGGGCAAATTTAAGGTTCACCCGTGGGATTTGAACCTTAGTTAAAGGTGTGAAACTTTTCATTCCTTGATGACCGCTCTAAACCTCATGGATTTTTATTAAGGTTCACCCATAGGATTGGAACCTTGGTTTATAATGTGAAATATTTTACTCCTAACCATTTGCCTCAAATTCATGGACAAAATGTTAAGGTTCACCCATGAGATTTAAACCTCAGTTTAGGGTGTGAAACTCCTCACTCACATACTGCTGCAATCCTCATTAAGTAAAGATCTATCGTTTATTTGTTATTAAGAGATATCACACAAGGCCAAAATATGTCACGTTTGTTAAGAGATATTTTGGACCTTTAAGTGACCCTGTGGATGTTCAATTTTAAAAAGTAGTAAATTAAAATATTTTCCCCTATAAGGTTCTTTGGGTTGTACGTAAGACCAATGGAATGAAAAAAAGGTTTTACTAACTAAATAAACTAAAACAAGAATTGAAAAACATAAACAAAGGAGAAAAGATGGCCAATGGCACCTATAAGGTTCTTTGGGTTGTACGCAAGACCAATGGAATGAAAAAAGGTATTAGTAACTAAAGAAACTAAAACAAGAATTGAAAAACATAAACAAAGGAGAAAAGATGGCCAATGGCAACTGGGAATTGACTGAATGGTTTTTTCTTGTATCAGAATTTTTTGAGTTTGGAAATACATTTCCAAAAGGACACACTCGTCATGCCTTCATTTATGTTATCAAAGAGGCAACCCAATGATTCAACAAAACTCCAAAGAAAAACACCACTAGGCAAAAAAATAAATTGTATTATTGATTAAGGAGTCAAAACTTGCATGTCATGCACGCATAAATTACTTGTCAAACAAGGAAGCACCTCTAGAGACTTATGGATAAAGCCTACTAACCTCAGATATGTACATGAGCACAGTGACTGGGCAATATAAGTTAAAGATATTTAGTGATCACTTTTAATAAAATCAACTACATATCCATAATTACTAAATAACCACATGCTATTGTAAAATATTGTTATCACATGTTTAAGCACCATATTAACTAATGTGTACTTTAGAGATTTATGACAAAAGTAATTTTTCAAGCAGCCATAGTCAAATAACTATGACTATCTTACCCCTTGCACACATGTAAAAGCATGTTAGTTTAATATATGGGTTTTAAACAAAATATACTAGGATATTTTCTTCAAACTCATAGCGAGCTAAAAATACCCTTTTCAAAGAGTTATGGGACTTCTAGTATGTAGGTTTTATAGTCATATTTTAGCAAATACTTGTCCTTCAAATATCAAAAGCAACTTCAGAACTACAAAAATATCTCTTTATGACTACATTGCACACTAGCAAAATCTAAAGTTTTGAAGCAGGCATATGTTGGTTAAAGTCTGAACTAAGTCACCATGGTTGAGTGTTTTTGAGGAGATTTTATAGCTTGTTGGGGTTCTAGACATCTTGTAACTTATAAAAATAATACCAAAGTGATTGAATATTAGTTGTCTAATTTTGGCTTTTGAAATACTCTAATTATCTCCTTAGCATTGTTTGGAATTGTTTACTTTGATTGTGGATTTTTGACTTTATCTATGGCTCTTTTATAAGATTGGCCTTGTGGATCCAATTTTATGTTTTTTGACAAGATCCATAAATAGTTATAAGACATTCAATATTACTATTATGTTGGGAATTCTCCTTCCTTGTGGAAAAAGTTTATAGTTGGAACATGTTGGGTTGCAACATTTAACCTACAGTTATGGGGGGCCCTGGATGGTGGCATCGAGGGCAACTCCCCAACTCAGCTAGTGAGGCTGGATGAGTTATGCTTCAGAGTTGTGCAACAGAACAAGGCACCACAAACACTTTTTCTTACGTCCAAGTGTTGGAAGGAAAAGAGAAATAATAGAAGAGATGTTGATCAAGGAAGCACACTCAGCCAAACCTAATTAGATAAGGAAAAACTGTTATTTATAGATAATGCAAATGCAAATGAGTGCAAAATACAAAGCACTTGTGTAATGAAGTTAGTGACAACATTGAACTTTGATTACAATGTTGCAGGTGCTAGGTTGCAATCCTTGCTAGACTTTGAAGTGTTAATTCCTATTCTTCATCTGGTTTAAGCAAGAATAAAAAAGCCTATAGGGAAAAAAAAGAGATCTAGTATGTGCATATGTACACACACGTGACACACACACACACACTATATTTGTAAGAATCAGTTCGGATATTAAATCAGTTCTCCTTCTAGACAGTTGGAAGATGGCATCATTGAAGAAATAGTTATAGACTGTTATGTGTGTCTCCTTGTGGTGTTAAGTGACAGAGTTAACTGATAGTTTGGTCTGTCATCTGATGGAACAACGACTAATGCTGGATGCATGGATATTTTTCTGGTGAAGGGTTGGCATCTGGGACTAGTAGTAGACGTTGGCACCTAGTATCTGTCTGCATACTAACGTTGGTGCCGTAGACATTGGCATCACGTTTAACATGGGTGTTGGCATTGGGCAGTATGTTGGCGCCTAGTCAGAATCATCTGTGAAGCTGCTAAGTGAAGGTCCAAGTGGGCACTATGGTGCAAAGTATTGCCTTTGCATTAGCATCTGCCAAAAATTGGCACCATTGCTGATAAGTACTCAAGCGACCCCTCTACTCAGATCAATTGCCACCCTTAAGGAGCAATGGTCTCCATTACATCTAACTCCAATTGATGAAATCAACACTTGATTTTCATTTCGCCCGAGTGCCGAATTGACCAACTTTAATTTTTTTGAACAAAATGTGAGGTCCTTGGTGGGTGCGTCTAGTGATGGAGTCGATTAGCTGATATTTTGAAGCAGGTGTCAATTGATCTAGATCCAACTTTGATGGATGATGCTCATTTTCTGGTATGAGCAACGGTGGAATGTAAGGCTTGAGAAACTTCAGGTTGAAAATAAGATGCATTCCCAAGTATGTGGCAAGTCGAGAATGAAGGTGTTCTCTCTTGTTGCACAAAATATGCTATATTGACCATAGTGCAAGGATTCAATCATCTAGTGAGGGCCAAAGAAAAATTCCTTCTAAAGGGGGAGTCAAACCCAATCTCCAACTTGAAAATTGTGAGGGACACAATGCCATTCATTGCACTCCTTGTACTATTGTTGCTGGTGCCCAAGCATTTGTTGAAACTGTGGTGTACGTGTTGGGTTGGCTGCAAAAAGTGCTCAAATTTGTCCACAAACTTACCTTAAGGTGGCGTTTGTGCCAAGGAGGCCTAAGATGGTGGCATAAAGGACAACTTCCTGATTTAGCTAGTGAGATTGGAAGATTTATGCTGCAGAGTTATGCAGTAGAATAGACACAATGAACACTTCATCATACATCCAAGCGTTAGATGGAAAAGAAAAGTAATAGAAGAGTTGTTGATCAGGAAAATACACAATAAGCCAAACCTAAATAAATAAGGAAAAACTCTTATTTACAGATAATGCAAATGCAAACAAGCATAGAATACAAAGCACTCGCATAGCAGAGTTGGCAGTGACATTGAACTTTGCTTAAGTGTTGCAGGCGCTGGGTTGCAATTGCATGTTGGATGCTTAACTGCTGATTACTAGTCTTGACTTAGCCTAACCAAAAATGAAGAACCTTACAAGAACATGAGAGATCCAAAAGAGGCGAAACTACATTGGACTCTCATCTATAGACGACCATGTACAATAGAGTTCCAAGAATATGTTGGGAACCTGAAATGGTTCCCCTTTTAGACAATTGCAAGAAGATAGCCTTGAAGAAACAATTATAGAATGATTCACATATCTCCTTGTGGTGTCAAGTGGCAAAAGTAACTAGTAGTTTAGTCTGCCACTGGTTCATAGTTGCTAATATTGGATACACTGATATTCTTCTTAAGTGTCGCGGGTGAAACAATGCCGCGGGCAGAACAGTGTCGCAGGCTGAACAATGCCGCGGGTGGAACCCTAGTGCTTCTAGCTTCCATTTTTTATTTTCCCATACTGCTTATTATGGAGATTTTCGATGGTGGAGGAACTAGGGAAACACGGGCTTCTCCTCATAAGTCTGCCCAACGATTTCATGGAACATCCTACCAACGCCTTCACAGGATCTGTACTCTCGGAGATACCCCTACAGGCTGCAAACTGTACCCTTACCTCGCCCTTCGCTCCTCGATGGGACTCTCTCCGAGTTCTCAGGGAGGTCGAAGGAGCTGCTATTTTCAAGTCTCTACCCTCCTTGCCAGCATTCAGATACGGATAGATAGGCTCCCCCCTTGTTCCTTGAGTGTTCTCCCCGTCGTCTTGGCTTAGTAAGGAGAAGATGCTCCACGAGATTCGAAAGGATGTCAGTCTCCAGTACCCTAGATGCACACGGATCTTTCTTGTTGCCCCTCTTTCCCCTAAGCTGTCTTTCTACCGTGAGCACTTCTTACAGCTTCAAGAGGGTAGAGTAGTTCCTCTACAATACCTTCAACAACACACAATGCATAGTCTTCGGATCCCGATTGGGCAACTCAAGGTGTGTTCTCACCAACTCCGGATTGAGTCAGATCACCATCTTCCGATGGAGCAACGAGTTTGCTGGTTTTGCTCCTTGGGGGAAGTTGAAACCTTGCATCACTTTATTTTTTGTTGTCCCAGTTCTTACGAGATCCAAGGCAGATTCCATTGCCTTTTCAGAGACAACTCTCGATATGTTTCTACCTTCTTCAGATACCCGGACCAGTGGTGTCTCGCACTATTTCTTAGGGAGATAACTCAATTTCATCGCCATAAAAGCTCTCCTCCATATGGATCTCACCCCCCTCAACATCGGCTCATCACACCTTACTTCACCAGCTCCGACAGACTAGGTGACATCGATTGTAAACACTGTGCTTCTTCCAGTTCGAACGACAGCAGGGTCACTAGGCAGCGCACCCACAGCTTGTTAGGGTCCCGAACTAGTGATGGACAGAGACATATCATGGACTTCTTCAGCTTGAATACTTCGGCCACGACTATTAGGAGAGATTATTTTCTAGGGGTTCTTGGAGCTTGCCCTTCTTGGGATGCTCCCTCCCCCTCCCTCTCTCTCTTCGTTCTTCTTGGCATGCACTCTACTCCTCTGGGTTGTTGCCCTTCCCCCCTCTTCTCCCTCTTCTCCATTCCTCTTCTCTTTGGCCCGTTTGTCGGGTTACGTCTTGTATTTAACTTAGTTTCTATTCTTTGTTGGGCTTTTTAGCCCGCTAGCTGCCAGTCATTATTGTCCTTCTTATAGTCCCTTGGGTCTTTTTTTGGCCCACAGCCGACATTAATAATATTTCATTTTATTTATGGTAAAGTGTTGGTGTTTGAAACTGGCAGTAGGCGTTGGCAATTGGTGTCACGTTCTGCATTGGTCTTAGCATCAACAATTGTCTTTGGTGCTTGGCACTATTTTGGCTCATGGTTGGGATCTTGTGTCAAGATGGGTAGTGAAAGTCCAAGTTAGCACTATGGTGCAAAGGATTATCTTTGCACTAGATCAGCTGAAAATTTTGCCACAATAGATAAGGACTTGAGCGTACTCATCTCTGCTTGGATCAAATATTTCTCCTTTTTGAGAGCTTATTGTTCTTGACAAGCATAGATTGTATACGATAATTACAAGATGAACATATTTCTCTAAAAGTTTTCCTCAATTCCTCTTGTTAAAAAGTTCACTCGTAAATAGCATATTATTTTCAATCATTTTGATGTTTTTTTTTATTGATAATTGGGTTTTGAAAGGACCCCAAAACCTTATACAAGTGGGTCAAGGAGAGGGTCTCCACAAAAGAGCCAGGAGACAGTCCCGACAGGACAATCTCACAAATCGAACAGCGGGACCATCCCGCACAACACAAGTAAGGAAGACTGGCTTATGGGAGCCCGGGACAAAGAAAAAAACCAAGACTAAAAACCCGACTAAAGGAATGTTGGGACAAGCGGGAAAAACTTAGAAAGCCCGGCTTGTGGTAGCTCAGGACAACAAAAGGAGAAAAAGCCCGTCCAGGACGGGAAAGCCTGACAACAGGCAAAACATTTGAAAATTTGAAAACAACACCCCGCCTAAAAGCGCCCGGGAAAAGGAAACCAGCTAGCACGATTTGAAAACGCCATCCCGCTCAATAGAAAACAACTCGGGATGAAACCGGATCCCAAAAAACTACCTGGGAAAAACCAGAACCAACAGCAAATGGAGAAGCCCGTCCAGGAAGGCATGGGAACAGGCAGCGATTGAAGAACCCGTCCAGGAAGGAACGGGCAAGCCAAAAGAAGACAAACCCGTCCAAAAAGGAACGAGGAAAACCTGAAAACGAGCCACCCGTCCAAGAAGGCCCGGGACAAGCCTGGAAGAAAAGAACCCGTCCAAGAAGGAACGGGACGACCAGGAAAACACCCGTCCAAGAAGGCACGGGACGACCAGGAAAACACCCGTCCAAGAAGGCACGGGACCAGCCTGAAAAAAGGGCAAGCAGCAAGGAGAGATCTCTTCAGGCACAGAGGTCTTGCTGCAAAGAAGACGAAGATCACAGTAGCAGGAAAGAGAACCCCGAACATCAAACCACCATGGCACTCCAAAGCAACCCCACCAACTGTCCATCCACAGGAAATCTATGGACCTCAAAGCCCGCAGCAGCACGAGAATCACAGGGCCCCACCACAAAGGCCAAAAAGATGCAGCAGGGAGAGGAACCATAGAAAACCCAAGATAGACACCAAACCCAACTTTAGAGGCCCACACCAGCCATAACCGGGATCCACTCAACTGCAGAAGATAAAACCGTGGCCCCACCCCAAGGCCAAGAAAGATGCAGAGAGCAAACCCCAAGCTGAGACAACAAGACCAACCAAAGTGGGAACCCCTTTAGATGTCGAACCCAAGAAGAGAGCAAGGAAACAAACCGGCGGTAAGCAGGAAAGCACAGGTCCCCCCCAAGGCCAAAAGGACCGCCGGTAAAGTCTCTGAAACTCAAACTCCCGATTCGAGCCACCTAAAACTGACCAGCAGTGAAGGCCACAGTGGAAAACGCAGGGACAGTCCAACCAAGCTCCAGCAATTTCGTCGGGACGGGAAACACCACCTGGAAGGCTCCAGGATGATCCCGTAATGGATCAGGAAGCGCAGCAGGGTTTGGGAGGGGGAAAACCGGGAATTTGGAACAGGGTCCTCCCGCCCAGAGCAGGAGGCCTCCCCACTTCCAACTTCAAACCTACAATCAATCATTTTGATGTGAATAGCTGCGAGCAGTCACATATTGATGAAGACATTAAATTATTTAACCTGAGGTGTAAACATTTGAAGCAAGGAAATATGGTATATGACTAAGAGACATATTACTTGCAAACAAAATAAGCTGAGAGAAAAAATTGCACACTTTCCAATTTCAGCAGGAAATAAAAATTTACTCACTAATGTGCTGTCAAACTACTACTGATAAAATATAATAAAGATGTAGTCCAGAGTAAGACTATCTTGAATGAGCTAAAAAGTCTGCCCTTCCAACAGTCAATGTGGCATCTTTCATGGCAGAAATTCAGTCCGGATGAATTTTTTCAATTAGTTGAGACTCAAGAACAGTCTTTAAAGATGCCACAAATTCAGTCTGGATGAATTTTTTCAATTAGTTGACTCAAGAACAGTCTTTATTTTATACGTGATGAGTTTACAATGCTTGCATAAAAGGAAGTCTCTTTTCTAAGGTAATACGAATTTAGGGTAGGCAAAAAAATAAAAGGAAAGGGGAAATTGTTTTTAATGTCTACAAAACCACAGGCCATATGGGAAGATGCCCTTTAGTGTGGACCCCATCACCATTGGTTTTGGATTTTCATCTGAGTACACCAGAGGTACAACACTACCCTCCTGTTGAATTTGAACCTTGGACCTCCTATTTAGAGTTCTAAAGTCTTCGCCATTAGGCCCATTCAGATTTTACCTCTTTCTTATAATATAGCCTTAATAGGAGGTCCAAGGTACACCAGCGGTACAACCCTACCCTCCCATTGGATTCGAACCTTGGACCTCCTATTTAAAGTTCTAAAGTCTTCGCCATTAGGCCCACTCAGATTGTACCTCTTTCTTATAATATAGCCTTTCTGTTTCTTGTAATATGCCTTTCTCCATAGTAGTGTTTCTGCTAAAGTTTAGCATTCAATATGTAAGCCTATGGACATCTTTCTATGTAATCCTATGAGCATTCTTCTATGTAACCTATAGGCATCTTTATGTAAGACTACAGGCAGTTTTGATGTATTCACCCTAAGTGACATTGGTCAAACCACCTCTTAGTTAGTTAACCTTAATTAAAAGGTTTAATACATTTATTATATTGTAATTTATCAACAGGATGGCTTGAAGATGTCCCCACCACATCCCCGAGTCCCCATCTCCTTGATGACACTTTCCTTCAACACATAGGTAACATCAACCACATCAAAAAATTTATTATATGCCAATTGAGTGATTGTTGATGACACTTATGTTTATCCTTGAGAGTTTCCCTTTTTAATAGCAATCAACATCAATTTCTTCTTGCAAATGTTTGTCAAAGTTAGACCCTTTTGCTAACATCAATTGCTGTTAAATTCTTTGCTCTAATAATTGAATTTGCGGGTTCAGTACAACAGATACATTTGTTTATCCTATGTATTCGTTAGCTCTTGTGAATTAATGATTTCATTTTTGGTGTGTCTCTTCTTGCTACCAGATTGCAAATCTACGTTCATTGATTTTGTTATAGTCACCCCTCGACTAGAATTTGCAATGCTATATCTTTATTACTTTTTGACCTTGCTTGAAATCTCATAATCGTTTACTGTCTGTCCTAAGAAGTAGAAAGGCCATTATGAAGATGTATCCAAATCCTAGACAAACTTTAGATGCCCATTTGATTAAAGATTAAAGTATTTGTAGACTTCTCAACCATTGATAATAGGATGACTCTTGATCCTGTGCAATGGTACAATAGGATGATTCTTGGTTCTGTACAATGGTACATAGGATGACTCTTGGATCTGTACAATGGTACAATAGGATGACTCTTGGTCAACAATGGTTCAAGAGGATGGCTGGCTCTTGGTCCTGTACGATGGTGGATCCTTCATGGAACATATACAAGGTTGTTGCACACCCTAACTATTCATGTTCTTCGCATGTGGCTTATTCTTCTGCTACACAAAGAAATTGGAGTATCTATAGATATTGCCACTCAATGAAGCATAATAAACTGGGTCCAAAGAAAGCTGAAAATGTTGTTCAGATCCATTGTAGTATCCATCGTTTCTCCAAGAAGAAGAGTACAACAAAGGCATTGCAATTGCATTGGATGTAAAACCCAGGAATCCTGACTTCAGTATACATTTGTTGATCTCAATAAAGCGTCATAAGTGCACCAAATTCTTGTTCAGCTTCAGCTTCAGCTTCTAGAATAAAAGTAATTACTTTGAGGTTCCAGAGCACTTGATATCAGATGTTGATAATATAAGTTTGATAATCTCAAATATTAGTTCATTTTTCTCATTCTTTTATGATTATATTGCCCGCTTTAAAAGGCAAAGTAAGATAGATAGATAGGTTGACATTATTAACCTTCCCCCTACACTATTTGTCTCTTTTCAAAAATTCAAAAGATGTTGTTTGAGAGTGCCTTGTTGTTTCAAAAGCTTGTGTTGTGGCCCCCTTTTGTGTAACTCTTATTTGCCTAGACCGAGGCTAATAAAAACAATTCTAGGATTACTCCTCAATTCTTTTAGTAGATTCAACAAAATGTTTTTTTGTTGTTGTTGGCTCCTTGAAAATAACTTACACAAGTTAGCACCATGAACAGTACACGGTTGAAACTGTTAGGGCAAAGTTCTAACGAGGACATTTTTGATGAGACACAGATGTTTTAACAAACGAATTGATGATGTCTTGTGGTACTTATTGCTATTATTGCTATGATGCCCACCATGAACTGTGACCAGCGATTTACTTACAAATACTGTGACACAGATGTGAGGGAACAGCCTTGTGTATGCTTGTGTGTTGAAATAGCTATACCACAGTACATTAATTGTAAACATAACAGTGTATTATTTACTGCATTCTATATGGAACAACTTTACTTCTATGCAGCTGAGAAAGAATGAATGAATGAAATTATATTAACGTCTGTAAATAGCTCAAGTATGTCAGGACAAGTTCCAAGTCCATCTAGTCAGTAACAAATCAGAAAAACAAATAGGGACTCAAACACACAAAAATATCTAAAGATTACTTCAAAGTTCAAACGCACAATATAATTGTGGCTCAAAATGGCAGCAAAATTATCCTTCATTGTGCTAACTGACAATAAAGTCACTATACACATGTTTGAATATCATGCAAATCAAAAATTAGGTGTCATTATGTCTTAACTTCTTTTAGATGCCAAACCTTACCAAAATCTACCTTTCAATTATTCTATTGGTCATCCACATCTCCTTGAGATGCATGTTAATGTATGCACCTGTCCATTTTGAAGCAAAAACTGTTTTCTCTTAATGAGGGATAGTTTTCTTTATCTTGCAAAGAAAATAGAGTACATTCATTGCTTTAAGATACATAACCACCTCCCTAACACCCCATAGATATGGTCTTTTTTCTAATATGGCCCCAAACTTCCCATAGATATGGTTTTTACTAATATGACCCCCAGCATGTGAGGATAGAGACTTTCTTACAGTATAAATGTACAAGTCCATATCCGTGTCTTTTGGCAGCAATTATTATTTAGTCATTTTGGCAGTACGTATCGATTAGGATGATCATTCCCATTGATGTACCACATTCATAATTGTATGTTTCATGCATTGTCTATAGATATTAAAGCCATAATTATCATGGAGAAGGCTTAGACCCTCTCTTCTCGCAAAGTCCACGTCCTGCTCTTCCAGTCACCATGACCAACGCTTATCGATCACTTTTATTTTGTCCCTTCATCGTCTTAACGTCGCCAGAAGCGCTGACCTCAGCTGCCTTACTTTTCTTTGTAAATCACCCTCTACAGGCTTGAAATTTAAGTGCCTCAGATTTCAAATAATATTATCAGTTGTTTGCTTTGTATTTCGATTTTTAAAAAAAGATCTCTCACCTCCTCTCCCCACAAGCTTGAAATTTGATCGTTACGTTCGAATTAAAACTAAAATATTTGCACGCCATCACAGCAGGCGGGCATAAATGTCATATATCAGTCAATTTTACAGTTGTATTTTCACAATATCCACCAAAATTTATAAGTCTATCTTCTGAATAAACAGTTTACCACATTTAATTTCCCCGTAAATTTCTTTACTCAAACTAATAATTTTCGTACTTTGTTTTAGTTCATTGATGTGCTTATGGCTGTTCCGGCAGCAGTTTTCTTAAAAAAAAATCGCGAAGAATTAGAACTCCAAAATATCAGCTCAAGAATTACCTCTAAGAAGTAAATTTTCAAAGTAGATTGCCAGGGTTTTAGCAAATTCATTGAATTGTTCTTAATTAATTTCCGTATCCATGATACTTTCACTTTCAACATGTAGAAATACATATACTTGATTAAGTTGACCTAAAATGCTTGGATTTGCAGCTAAAGGCCAGAAAAACCCTAGATCCGGCCACTTCGGAGAATCACACAGGTCCTAATCTGGAATTTAAAACCTTACGGTTAAAATAAGAGTTATATTTGCTGATCTGTGAATTTTATATAGTTCACATGTGCGCAGTAGTAAGAAGTGAGATAATAACCTGGATGACGATGAAAAGCACAGCCGCAAGGAGAAGCAGGATTCTCATATCGCACATATGTCTGTCCATGGCTGAAGACCTTGTTCTCCTCTTTGATTTTGCTTCTGAAGAGGTGTAAGGCCGCTAATTAATTCTTCGTCGTGTTCTTGTGGCCGGGCTGGAAGGAAAATTTTGCACTCTGTGATTGGTCGTTTAAATACGGGAAAGGAAACTGTTGAAAATGTCACGTTCATTTTTTAACAAGGATCAATACTTTAAAAAAAAATTAAGTTTTATTTTAAAAAACAAATTGATATCATATTATTTTAGTAGTTCGGGACATTTGTTTTAAATTTTTACTTAAAAAAAAATAAGTTGGTTGACCGTTGAGTTGCCTCAATTATTATAAAAAATTCCTATGCAAAAAAAATCCAAGTAGCTAGATGTCACTTAAATTATTTTGAAATCAAATGAAAGATTTTAATTAGGTTTGCGAGATCTAAATATGAAAGTATAACTACTCAAATTATATCATATAATTTTTTATATTTTTGAGAAGGTTCTCCTGATTTGGGTTAGCAATTCCCCAACTTTTTTTATTTTATTGTCTTCAAATAACTCTGCGATAGACCCGTTTTCAAGTGTTTCTTTGTATTTGCCACGGATATCTGAAAAACTCAGGTATTTATAGATGAAGTGTTCATCTATCTCCACTGCCCCTGCCCCTGTGTTGCATAGAGTACATATCCTTTCTTCCCATTGTTCTTTGGGCGTTGTCCATCTCCCTGTTTCACATCTAAGCCTATGAGAGCTAGTCTTTATATGAGCAATGAGGATTTTTTCCTTTCACTTGATTTTAGCGCCTCTATACGCTTTTTCCTTGTGGTCATACGTTGGGTTAAACTTTGCAATATAATATTGTTTTTTCCTGTTTGCATTTTTCCACATTTTACTTTTAAACTTTCATTCACATAATTTTATTTTTATGTCTTTGTTGATATTTGGGCATTCATTTATGTTGATTTCCCAAGGTTTCATCCATTTCTGATTTTGTTTCATCCATTTATTCTTCCACCTATGCAACTCTTCGTCCTAACTACCCTAGGCCATTTGTCGTTTTACATGTTTTCTGTATTTTTCAAGTAACATATCAGTTTGGTCATAGCAATTGCTTCTAAAGGGAACATTCCAGTTTCAGTTAGAATAATTTCATAAGGGGTTGTGGCCTTAATTTTAATAAAATTTGTGATTAGTTATTTTTGAATCCTTTCTATTGGCCTCCATTTTGTATTTGTTGTGCCACTAGCCCACAACTCGCAACCATACAAAAAAACCGATGCAACAAGTAGGCCAAATAAGAACTTGGTGGTCTTCCAATCCCACAACTCGGCATTCCTACATCTTTTTTGAAGTGCATATAGTGCTCTCCAACCACTTTGAGTTCTTTTTATCCTACATGTATTCCAATTAAGTTTGTCATGAAAGTCTATGCCCAGGTATTTGTATTCTACTACTACCTCAAGTGGTTCTCCTGCAAACTGAAATTAAGTTTGTCATGAAAGTATATGCCCAGGTATTTGTATTCTACTACTACCTCAAGCGGTTCTCCTACAAACTGAAATTAAGTTTGTCATGAAAGTCTATGCCCAGATATTTGTATTCTACTACAACCTCAAGCGGTTCTCCTGCAAACTAAAATTTGAGCTGTTGCTTCTTCTTTTTTTTCTGAAAAAATCATAATTTTTTTTTTTTTTTTGCTTGATGTTTAAGGATATGATCCTTGCCCAATCAAATTAGGGTTTTTTTTCCCTTCTATAAAAGTCTATATATTAAACAAATACAAGATTACATTTCTTTAATATAAAATTACTATTTTTTTTCAAGGAAAAAAATTCCTATAAATGTTTAGAATAAGAGTTCTATGTTATAGATTATATTATAAATTAATAGTTGAATCTTATAATTAAATTGTAGTATTTTTATCTAATAATATAAGTTTAAAATTTTAAATATCTTATTTTTAAAAAGGAAGCTTAAGTTGATGTAAATTCAAATCATGTTTAATGTATAATTCTCATAAATATTGTTTTTTTATTAATTTAAAAATATTACATTTGATCAAAATTATTTATAAGTTGGAACGCAACTCCTCTCAACCAACAAGAGCACTTGAAAAACTTTGATGACTCTAAATCCTGTAACTTAAGAGCTAACCACTCTTGGATACAAAATCAAAAGGAGACCTATAAAGGAGATAAACCTCTTAAACTATGTGGTTGTGTTGACTATTCAAATATATTTTTTTGCCGATCTACCTAATCCTCTCATCCTCAATAGTCATGCCATTGTAACATTGAACCCCTATCTCCTTTTAGAAACATGTCTTAACCAAGAAGTTTACCACTATATTTAAAGCTTTGTCTACATAAGTCAGGATGATGTTATCCAATATACTCCATAATTGTTTACTTTGGGTGATAATAATTCTCAACTTCTATATCTCCAAAGCAAAGTTCCTCATGCAATTGAGAGCTCCTATAAATATTTGAGAATCTTTGAGAGTTTGATGCTATGATTTTGCTCTTATGACCTTGTCTTACTGCTCAAAGAGATGCGTATTTGATAGCTAAAGTTTTTGCTTCATCATTTGTCACTTTTTCCATGCCCTATAGTTCCCAATAGAGCATTGTCTCAACATGATTCTTGTAGACCACTCTAAATCTAGTGTTGCCTAAATTACCTTCTACAACTCCATCAATATTAATTTTAATCTAGCCTTTTGGGGGTGTCTTCCAACTGGCTTTGTCTTGTCGCTCCTACGTTTTAGCTTCATGCTCCATTGTCCTTATATCAACTTGAATTTCCTCTTTAATATACACACTCACATACCCTACCATGGTTTGAACTTGGGTCTCCCTTTTTAGCATACACACTCACATACCCTACTACGGTTTGAACTTGGATATCCTAGATGAGAACCTAATATCATACCACTATAGTGTCCCACAAGAAGAACTACTTTATAGTTACAAGTCCATTTCAATATTATATAAACACTTATTAAAAAATGCATAGAAATATACACGACAAACGAAACTTTAAAGTAAAAGACATGAAGAAATAAATTTTGTTAATAAAAATTTATTAACATAATTATATAAATTAAAAAAGAAGATCCAAATGTAAACGACGCCTTAATTCAATGGTAGAGACATAGACATATGGATGTAGTCCATATAGATGACTAGTGATACCCAATGGTGAATTGAGGACCTATTGAAAACCTTCTTTTAAAAAAGAGATCCAAACAAATATTATATAGTTTTCAATCTTATATAAATACGTATTAGAAAAAATACATGGAAATATTCATGGAAAATAAAGTTTTCAAAGAAAGTAAAAGGCATGAAGAAATAAAAGATCTATACCAAAATATTACATTTTCTATAACATACTTAGTTTTTTTTTTGGTATAAGGTAGAGGTGGTTATAAGGTCCACAAACCTTTTACATAGTCAAAATGGGTTGGTTCTAGCATCAAGCCCGTATAATAAAAATACAAAATGGATCTATCTAAGACCCATATTAAGCCATACTTAGAGTCCACAGTCCTATACTTGTCGCTTGACTATTCAGGATAAAACAAAAACCAAACAACACATAGCACTTACTAATACCACTAGGCTGTTGTACTGTACACTTGTCACCTCCTAGGCCCCAGCAAATGGGATGCCTTTTGTAACTCTGCCTAATTCCATCTGTCGGATTACTCATCATCAACCCCTCTGATCTCCTGATGCTCTAACATGTTTGATCTTAGCTCTTCTCTAGAAGCCAACACCAATAGTTCTTGAGGGAAGTTATCCTTCCAAATTTGCATCTCCCCAACAGAAACTGCAATATTTGCCATTAGATCCGCCGCTTGGTTCCCTTCTCTGAAGGTGTGTTGGATTCGAGCATTAACCAAATGAGATTTATGAATCTTTGCTTCTAGGATAAGATCCAAGATGGTCTAGCTGGGGTCTTTATCCTCCCTAATTGCCTTGATTATATTAAGTGAATCCCCTTCAAAGATAACTTCCTTATAACCCTCAAATCTGGCAATTCTCATTGCTCGCATGCGAGCTCGGGCTTCGCAAAATGATTTGTTTGAGTTCCCAAAGGCTCTGCAAAGGCAAGGACCACTTTTCCTTCCTCATTTCTCAGAACTCCTCCTGCTCCTGTAGCCCACGGATTTCCTTTGGCTGCCCCGTCAAAATTAAATTTAACCCACTTTTGTGTGGGGGTATCCACTTGACACCATCCCGTGGGTTGGTTGTAATGTCTAGGTCTGGAAGTTCCTCTCCCCAGTTCCGCAAAATCCTCCTTTCCCTTAGAGACATGGTCTCATTTTTGAAGTAGAAAGTTTTCTAGTTTTCTTTCAAAGCTCTGATTATTTTATTACCACATAACCTGGGATATTTCTTACGTCCTTTAAATACTCTCTTATTTCTCTCATTCCATATCCCCCATAAAAAATGGGTAAGCTGAGCTTCCAGAGCCAAGTCAAAAGTTTTTCCCGGAAGGGGGAAGCCCACTGTATGCAGAAGTTAGACATGCTATTTGGGCAAACCCAATCTATATGAAATTTGGACAGGATCATTTGGAAGACTGTACAAGAAAATTCACAAGTAAGAAATATATGACTTACAGATTCTATCGCTTTCTCACACAAGATACATCGATTGATGAATTGGAAACCTCTCCTTTGCAGATTATATGTTGTCATAATCTTATTTTGAACTGCCAACCAAAATAAGAAAACAATTTTTGGGGTTAAATTATTTAACCAAATAATAGAAGTCGGAGTCCAGCCATTACCTGAGTGGATTAACTTATAGGTAGTTTTTACTGAATAGATCCCACTTGTAGTTTTGCCCCAAATCGCCTTGTCTCTTCCTTCCCCAGGAATGATCGGGAACACCCTTAAAGCATAATTGAGTTTGGTTAGGGCCACCTTCTCTTGCTCTGATAGATTATGAACTATGATTTTCTTCCAAGAGGAAGTTTCTTGTGCTACAACAATAAAATCCCCTACTTTTCCTCCCATTTCCTTCGAAAGTTTATGTTGGAGGACCTGAAGGTCTAAGTTATCTTTCAGAGGGGCCTCTTCCAACCACGGGTCATTCCAAAAGTCCACTTGTCTTCCATTACCAATTCTCCATCTGATGCCTTTCCTGACTACCTCCCGACATTCGAGCAAACAATTCCAGACATAGGATCCTCTAGGGAGATTATCGACTTTCGGGAAGTCCTAATTATTTCGATATATTTTGCCTTAAGAAGTTTTACCCATCCCAATTGATCATTATTGATAAATCTCCATACTGTTTGCCAATCAGAGCTTGATTCATTTCTTTTATTCTCTTTTGCCCCAGGCCCCCCTGATCTTTGCTTTCACACACCTGATTCCATGCTACCAGTGGAATTCTCTTTCTCTCCTCTGAACCTGACCACAAGAAGTTGCGTTGAATTTGCTCCAAAGTAGCTCGGACCTTTGCAGGCATTCTAAATAGAGACATGCAGTAAATTGGAATGCTCTGTAAAGTAGTTTGAACTTATAACATACTTAGTTATCATAATTTTTACATTTATTTTTTATCTTAAATATATTCTTCAACTTCCTCGAAGTTCTATTTTTCCATAATCAACTCTTGACATCATTTTGATTAAGATATAAAATCTCACTTGTCCAGTTGCCTTCTAAAATTTGAATTTCAATGGGATGAAGATCAACACCATAATTTGCTAATTTATCTACTACCCGATTTCCTTCTCTATAAATATGCTCACATTGCCAAGAGATTGCCTCTTGTAATAGATGATGAACATCAACAATAATATTATATCTAGTCTCCACATCCATTTTTGTTAATAATATTGATGATAATTTGTGAGTCCCCTCAATTGAAATATATTTCCATCATTTTTCTATTGCAATTTTATTCCCTGCAAGAAGTGCCTTACCCTCTGCATGATTGTTAGTTGAAGTTTCATGCAATTCTAGTGAGGAAAATTTTGCCTTTCCTGTTTCTAAAAACACCACCTCCACCAACTTTTTCCAGATTTCCTTTAGAAGCACCATCAAAATTAATTTTGATAAACCTAATTTCTAGACATTTCCATTTTACCATAGATCAAAGTAGATCCTTTGTTTTAATTTTGTTGTCACATATGACTCTTCCATGTATGTTCAAATCATGTAGCCAAGTTATTAGCACCTCTTTTTCTGCAATTGAGACTTCCCATGATGAGCACCATATTTGTAGACATTCTGCAAGAGAGGCAATAATATGGTTCTAAACTTAAACATGATTTTGAGATTTATTTTTAAAAAGTATGTTATTATTTTCAAGACATAAATTCCAACAAATAATGGTAGGGCCAATCCTCTAAAGAATACATAATGCTTTAGCTTTGAAATAATTTATCCAACATTTTATCAACTCTTTTAATGTTGTTGGAGCTACCCAATATAATTTTATATGTTTTTTAAACAAGCCCAAATGGTGCGAGCAAACAAACAATGAAGAAGTAAATATTTAGATGTTTCTAAATCCTTCTCATACAAGGCACATCTAAAGGGTCCATAATATCCTATTTTTTGTAAACTTTAATATCCTCTTTTTTGTAAACTTTTTCCTATAAGAATATTACTTTGAACTGTTAACCAAATAAATGTTGAGGTCTTAGGGAAAGTCTCTAATGACCAAACATTCTTCCAAGAAAAATCTTTGGGAGAAGGAAATTTTGATTAAATCCTCATATTCCAACTTGATCAAGTATCCACCATCCTTTGATAAATTCCAAACCAAATCATCATTCCATGTAAAAATCGACAAATAAAACTCTTAAATCATCTTTTAAAGTTCATATGCAATTTATTTGAGTTCATCTCCTTCAACCAAGTTACTAAAAGAAATCCTTGATCTAGAGTTTTTGCTCATAATAATATCTTTGATCTTTGGAATTTTACATGCTAGCCACACTTGAGCCAATGGGTTTTATTTTGAGTCAAAGATAAGAGGATAAGGCTTCAACCAAGCATCAGAACAAAAATTTGCATAACTCCCCTCATTGACTGACCATCTGATATGTTTATTTATTAATTGCAGACTCTTTGATACAAAGTTCCATGTTGATAATCCTTTGGGTAGAGTTCTTTTCCTAAATAATTTTATTGCATCAAGATAACCTATATATTTTTGAAGTAATAATGACTAAACATTCTTCCAGGGAAAATCTTTGGGAGAAGGAAATTTTGATTAAATCCTCATATCCCAACTTGATCAAGTATCCACCATCCTTTTATAAATTCCAAACCAACTCATCATTCCATGTAAAAATTGACAAATAAAACTCTTAAATCATCTTTTGAAGTTCATCTGCAATTAATTTGAGTTCATCTCCTTCAACCAAGTTATTAAAAGAATTCCATGATCTAGAGTTTTTTCTCATAATAATATAGTCTTTGATCTTTGGACTTTTACATGCTAGGCACACTTGAGCCAATGGGTTTTATTTTGAGTCAAAGACAGGAGGATAAGGCTTCAACCAAGCATCAGACCAAAAATTTGCATAACTCCCCTCATTGATCGACCATCTAATATGTTTCTTTATCAATTGCAAACTCTTTGATATGAAGTTCCATGTTGACGATCCTTTGGATAGAGTTATTTTTCTAAATAATTTTATTGCATTAAGAGAACCTAAATATTTTTGAAGTAATATTTTTACCCAATTCTTTTCTTGATCTCTGAATAATCTCCACCCAAGATTTGCTCCCAATGCCAAATTCATAAGTCTGCAATTCTGCAAGCATATTCCTCCAATATTCTTTCCTTTGCAAACCCTACCCCACTTACAAAGAGGAAACCTAAATTCTCCTCACAACCTTTCCATAGAAAGTCTTTTTGAATTTTATCAATTTTTGATGCAATACATGTTGGCAGTCTTGAAAGTGACATCATATAAATAGGAATGGATTGCAATGTAGTCTTAATGAGTTGTAGCCTTCCTACCATGGTTAATAACTTACCTTTCCAACCTGTCAAGCAAGCTTTCATTCTATCCAAACAATAGATCTAAAGATCCTTTTCATTTATTTTATCAGATAAAGGAATATCCAAGTAGGTTGATGGAATTTTTTAATTTTATACCCTAAAATATCCACAATAATTTGTTGTAAATCCTCAAATATTAATGAAAAAATCTTGGATTTTGTAGTATTTACCAACTGTCCAATGGCCTTCTTATAGCATGATAATATTAATTTAAACTCCATGGCCTCACTGGCTGAGGGATGGCCCAAAAGAAACCATCATCAACAAATTGAATATGAGATTCAAAGGGGTTATTTTTTGCAACTTGAATACCCTTGATTTTTTCTTCTTTTTTTGCCTTTGAAAAGGCTCTCCCTTAAATGTTATAACAACATTTAATCCACTCACACCAACTATTATCAAAGTCAAACTTTTCAAGAATAACACGTAGAAAATTCCAAGAATCCCTATCATATGCTTTGTTCATATCTAATTTCAAAGCATACCTGGTTTTTTCATGGAATGAAGAGAATGTATGGCCTCTTGTGCAATAATTATACCATCAAGAATTTTTTTACCATGAACAAAGTCACCTTGTTCCTTTAAGAGAAGACACCCTAGAATGCCCTTCAACTTGTTTTTCATATTTTTTGAAATGATCTTATAAATCATATTACAAAGGTTTATTGGACAAAAATTATCAAAATATTTTGTTGCCTTTCTTGGGTACCAAGGTAATAAAAGTAGCATTGATCTCACTTATTATAGCCTTCCTTCTTCGAGCCTCTTCAACCGAAACTAACATATCACTTTTAAATTAATCCCAAATAAATAAAAGAAAATTGCAAGAAATCCATCAAGTCCAAGTACCTTGTTAGTATGGAAAGAGATAACTGCTTTATGCAACTCCTTCATAGAAATCTTCTCCACCAAGCTTGTCCCTAAGTGATAATTTTTTGAATTTAGCGAAAAATCCCTTGCGGGGCCACCTTAGTCTGAGAAACCATGACCAAGGAGTTCTACACCGTCAAAATCACCTGAGAGTCACACCCGATCCTAACTGCAACAACATGATCAACTGGATTTTGGGCACCCACTGTGCATTTGGTAGGGTGGATATTTGAACCAAGGACCTCACTTGGAGGATTGCCCTATGCTCTTCAACTCACCTACAACATGTGGGTGTCCCTAAGTGATAATTGATGGAATATTTTGTATAAGTTTTTCTTGTGCTTCCTTATCTTGCCTAGAATTTGAAAAAATATTTTTGAAATAATTGATTCCTTCCTTCATTATATCTTCTTCGTCCTCAATATTTCTTCCATTTGGAGTTATAATATTTTTGATATGACAAACAAGAAATTTTGTTTTTGTTGTAACATGATTTTTTTTGTATTTCTATCTCCTTCCTTGAGCCATTTCTCTCTAGATTTTTGGAACCAATATAACTCCTTTTTCAATGCATTATAATAATCAGAAAGTAATTATTTTCTTTCACATAAGAATCCTGATCCATTCCATTTATTTCTACTATCTATTGTAAATTTTTGAACTTGGATTCAATTTTTTTTTTTTTTTAATGTTACCAAAAGATTCGGCATTACATATCTTCATTTGCTCCTTTAAATATTTCAACTTTTTAACAAACATGTACATACATGATCCTTCAAATTTTGATTCATCCCACCATAACATAACCATTTGAAAAAATTAGGGTCTTGGAGCCACATAGACTGGAAGTGAAATGGCTTTGGATGACCATTATTAGGTAACTCACAAGTCAAAACAATGGGTTGGTGATCTGATCCTGATCACAATAAAATATTTGAAGAGATTCTAAACTTTATTTACAACCATTTATTAGATAATAAGAATCTATCCAATATTTTTGCTATATGATCTTTCCCAACGCGTTTATTTTTCCATGTATATTGAAAGTTTGAGGGACTAACATCCCAAAGATCATTTAAATTGGAGAAGGAAGCTAAATAATAGTTGAATATGCATTGCTAAATATAAAATGTGATGGCCTTAAAATGTCATTAGAAATTATCTCTCTTTGATGAAATTAGAATTTTCATAAGGTGGAGATAATTTATTGCTTTAAACACAATAGCCTTTGATGTGTTCTATAAATTACCTCTCTTTAATGAAATTAGAATTTTCAGAAAGAGAAGGTAATTTATTGCTTTAAAAATTATGGCTTATGGAATGCCATATAAATTACCCTCCTTTTATGAAATTGTAATTTTCATAAAGGGAAGTCTGTTTATTGCTTGTGTTAACTTAAGGACAATGGTGTAATTATTCAGCACAGAGCCTGGATTAATATAACGTTCAACAATATTTTTGTCTTCGGATTCTAAACAATCATAAGGGTGTTGCTCTTCATGGGACAATTCTACAAGATGGATTTGTACTAATTTAGATGGAAGCTCCACCAAGCTCTGTCCATTGATTTTCATGTCCTTGGTCCTTCGGAGAGCAATGGTTTCCATCAAGACCTGCATTAAAAAGAAAAACAGAAAATAAATTAGAACATAATATAAAACATACTTCTACTAGCTTCATTGATTTTGATGTTTGAGGGACTAACACCCCAAAGGTCATTTAAATTGAAAAAAGAAGCAAAATATTGTATTAATTTAGACCATCTTGGAATGCCACCCTTCTTTTCCAAAGGAGATAGAACAATATTAAAATCACCCCAAGAATCCATAGATCACAATGAATCATCATTGTATTTGACAAAAATATGCTAAGGTCCTTCCAACATCTTTCACAAGGAGTAACTATAGTTGGAGCATATACATTTATAAACCCAAATTTGATGTTTTCCTCTTTTGTGCAAAATAATCCAACAACCCAATTAATTTTTGCTTCTAATAGTTGTCCATCCTATTTGTATTTGTCCCATATTATTGCAATACCGCCTAAAGCTCCTATAGAAGAAATTGCTCACTTGTCTTCCAAATCTTCTTAAAAGCATCTTTACATTCCTCACTGCTTAATTTTGTTTATTGTATTATAATAAACTCAAGGCTATAACAACCTATTAATTCCTTGATAACTCTTTTTTTAGGGGTTTTATTCATACCCCTAATATTCCATGGTATCATTTTCATCAACACTTCTTATTTTCATTAGTGGACTTAGCCTCACTTCTTGTTAACACCTATGATATATTTATTTGGCTTCCCAGATCATTATCCTTTTGAGTTTTTTTTCTCTTTGTTCCTACTTTGATGGCCTTCATCTCCTTCTTCCATTCTCACCAAAACTCTCATCTTCATCATTCTCTTATATTTTTTCATATTGTTCAAAATGAGACTTATCTTATAAAGATTTATGTTGCCCTAAAGAGTCAAAAGTTCAAGGAATAACCTCATTAGAATTTTCTTCTTTGTGTTTTCCTAAAAACTCTAAACTGCATAGATGATCCTCCATAGTCATCGCTTTCTTATGTTGACCTGAAAACCCTAAATTTCCTTGGATATCCTCCATAAGGTTTTCTTTACTATATTGCTCTTGAAATCCTAAAGTGCAAGGAATACACTCTGTACTACTTTCATTTTTATTGTAAGGAGAATATTTTATGCTACTTGAGGATAATAAAGGTTACATGGATTAAGCTTGACCTCCATCTCATTTGCTTTAAAATTTATCTCTCCATCTTCCTTTATTTTAAAATTTACCTTATCCTCTTCCTTCGTACCCTTAGCTCTTATATTTGAACTTGTGCATTGTACTTCCTCATGCATCATATCATTTTTTCTTCTAATGGTTGATTCGAGTGAACTGTATTGGTCTTTGTCATTTGATGATGTAGAGGTATTTTTCTAGCCACTTAAGAGTGGAAAATACTTGATTTGATCTAGCTTCTTTTGTGATATGATCTCCTTCTTTCAAATCGAAGCTACCCTCATGCCCAAAATTTTTAATCTCTTCCTCCATTTTCACTTTGCACTCTCTTTTCATGTGCTCAGTTTCATGACATTTGAGACATCGAAATGCAATGTTTTCGTAATTCACTTGTTGATCCCATTCTAATGATTCATATTTAATCCTAATCAACTACGGTAAAGGTTTAGAAATATCCATGGCAACACATATTCGAGTGTATACAACATGCGTTCTTCCCTTAGTAATTGATCCCTCCCAGATGAATTCACTTAGAGTATTACCAATATTTTCAAAACCTCCTTATTTATGAGTTGATAAGGAAGTCCAAAAAGCCTAATCCATACCAAAAGCCTTTTAAATGTTTTTTGGGTCCATATAAAAATTCTCACTCCAAGGTCTGAAATATAATGCATCTTTGCCCCTAAACCATGAGCCTCCATCCATTACTTTACCCCTTATTTATGAATTGGAGAAAATAATGAGGAAAAATCATTTTGGAAGAAAAGTCATGGAGTAAGTTGAATTCAATCCCCACTTCCACTTGATCAAATTTGAATCTTAGAAAAACCTGGCCAATATTGATGGAACTTGCATATTAACCCTATGGTTTTAAGAACCATTATATCATTCTCAATCATCTCATCCTTGATAATCACTTTTGGTGTAGAATCTACTACCTAGACTGGGTTTGCCATAGATTTGCTCTTCCTCTTATTGCTAGCTAGGGCATCCATACTTCCAACTTGGCCATTCATACTTTTAGTAAGGACTTTCACAAATGAATTTCTTTCCATGTTACCTAGATTTTCTTCAAATGAATCCTTTAAATTCTTCTAAGATCTAGAACAATAAGTAACACTTATTCCTTGATCACACTTTGCTTTCTACTTTTTGCTTCCTTGCTCACACTTCCTCCTCACTTTCTGCTTGTGTTGGTACTAACTTTTGCTACACTCACTCCCGACTTGTGCTGATACTCGCTTCTGATTGCAATTGCACTCACTCCCAGCTCACACTCGCACTTGACTCACTTTCGGTTGCACTCACATTTAGCTCACGCTCGTACTCTCTTCCAGCTGCACTCACTCACAACTCGTGCTTGCACTCTCTTTTGGTTGTGGTTGCACTCACTCTCGACTTGCGCTTGCACTCACTGTTAATAAAAAACTATTAACATAACTAAATAAGTGAAAAATAATATTTAAATAAACATTAATTACTTTAAAGCAAATGAGAGTAAAAAAGCAAAAAAAACTAGAGATGGAAGAAGATTCAAATAAACATTATATATTGAGAGTGAAAAAACATTAATATATATATAGAGAGAGAAATGTGTTGGAGATATTACATTATTTGGTAACATTAAAGTACCATGGGGTACATTTGTAAATATTAATTTAGAAGTGTATTTTATATTTGTCTAGGAGTGTCCATGTGTTGTGTAATAAAGTGTGCAAGTGTAAGTTGTGAGTGCAAAGTTTCAAGAGAATAAGTGAAGAGTCATAGGTGTTAGGTGTGAAATATAAAAGTGAAGAGTCATAAATGTTTTTCAAGATGTGAAATGAAGATTCATGTAATCATGAGAGTTGGTTAGTGTGAAAAGATGCATCTCATGGGTCGTTTGAGGAGAGCAATAACAAAGAATATATATATATATATATATATATATATATATATATGGTTAGTGTGAGAAACCCCTAGATCAACGCTCAAGGCTGGGCATCCCCATCCCACCATGACATCTCATAAGGGGAAGAGTTGAGCTTATAAGTAGGGAATTTAACACACAACCATACACACACGTGGTTTGAACCTTGGACCTCCCGAAGAAGAGCCAAAGCCCGAACTATTGCCTTGTCCCCCTAGAACTACAATAGTTAGGAATATTGAAGAGTCATTTGTAAAGTTATGTATTGAAGACAAAGCTCCATGCATTGTAATAATGAAAATTTTGAGTAAATTTCTATGTAATGATTTATGATTCATGAATGTTATTGTGAAGTTTCTTATTGTTCAATATTTGAGTTCTTATGTGACTGTGATATATGATTGATATTTGATCCTAAGAAATTTATCTATGAGATAATCTGCCAGAATTGCCAACAATATGGAAGGATAAGATGTCCATAAACGAATCAATTCAAGAAAGAAGACATTAATAAATAATATATAAAATAAATTAAAAATAATTAGAATTGCATTTTCTATAAGAAAAATGTCAAGAAGAAGAATGCTGAATTTTGAAATATTTGTATTCACATAGAAGAAGATCCAAAAAATGAAAATCAAGAATTCAAACTTTTTATGAAAAATGATGTAGGTATCTAGCTATAGCAACTCAATTGAGATAAAAATTAAATTTATTTGTAAACTCTCAAGATCTAAAGGAAAGAATTGTAATTTTTCAAGAGTAGGGGATCCAACTGTAACCCCTTATTCTCCAACAAAAAAAATAGAATTATATTTTAATATTTTTCTTCATAAACATTGAAAATTAATAAGAAATACTTTTTATAGGATATCGTGGCAAGGATGACAAGTAAATAAATTAACATCCTAAACAACAATGAAGAAATGGATAACAACTTGTAATGTTAGAAGAAGATAAAAACTAAAAATAGGAAAGGTATGGAAAAGGATAAAGAGGATTCATAATTCAAGTGGGTCTTACAGTTAAGACTTTAAAACTTCAAATATGAGGTCTAAGGTTCAATTTGATGGGAGGTAGGATTATACATATTAAAATGTACAATAATTTATAGAAAGGAACAAAAGCAATCCATCCACCCAAATCTTATACAAGTGTAAAAGGACGAAAGAAAGAGAGAGATACAAAGATATTAGGTGTCCATAGGTGCCATAAATAATCATCGTATTACACATGGATAAGAATCACATCACTCTGATACATTGAATGGAGTGGTGGGGGTATTTACACCAATACCAAATCCTCAAATTACACAAATGAGTTAACCTAAGTTGACATAAAAAGACGGTTTTAAGGTTAATTATAAGTTAGAAGATGGTTTTAACTATAACAAGGTTAACCGTGACCTATAGGGCTTATAAAATAAAATATTACAATAAATTAAATATATTGTACAATAATTTCCCTTAGGCCTATACAAAGATTACTTCATAAAATGTTGACCTTGACCGCAAGTCAGCTTACACTTTCAACACCCTCTCATAATTTGAATTGAGGGGCTAAGAAGAGAAAACATAATAATATCTTTCCCCCATAATGGATGCTTTAGTGGGCCTTTGCAGTTGAGGTATATCCTTCTAAATTCCCCTCATCATCCAAAATATGCCTATCCATATTTATAAACTTAGCCTCAATCCTTTGTAATTTCAATAAGCAATTCTTGGTCAAGTGTCCTTCCCTCTTGTAGTATCATAAATGGTCTCCAACTTCTTTGAATACTTAGCCTGGCCATTGGGCCCCTAGGTCTTAGCCTCCTTAGTTTTTCATTTGTATTAGCATGTATTTGTGTAGTACCACCACAATTCCTCATTGCTACCTAAAAATTAACTAGGAGAAAGAAAAGTCGATTAAGAGTAAGAGTTTTTTTGTGATTCCAAGAACATAGGAATCATATGAACCATGAGGTTCAACATATGAAAAGGAGAGAGATTAGTAAGGCCAATCTTCATATATTTTGCATCATCTTTCTTTTTATCTCCAAAATATGCAATACATGCTCTTAATGCCTTAAATCTCACAATATAATTCTCAACTTTATCAAACTCAACCAATTTGAGAGAAGAAGGATCTAATTCTAAGTGTTTTACTTAAGTTGTATTTACTTTCCCAAATAACTCAAGTAATTTTAACTATACCTTGATAGGTTCACTTTCTTCGTTGATATGGAAAACCAATCATGATTAAATAAATAAGGAAAATAGGCCAAGAGCTTCTCCTTCCTTATGCTAGTGAGTTTCTTTGTTAAGGTTTGTTACTTTATTTTCTTTAAATATGCACCACAAGTTCTTGTTGCATAATAGTCCAATCATTTAATTGAACAAATATGTTATTTTACTTCTTGAGGCAAGTAACTAGGGCTTGAAAACTTGTAAGCTTAATGCAGTGGTAAGGGCTTTGGCCTCTCTTTGAGAGGTCCAAGGTTCAAACCCCACTTGGTATGAGTGGACCAAGACCCCTCATAAAAACCTGTGTAAACTAATTGAAAAAAAGTAATAAGGGCTTAATGAACCATCTTGCAAAATTTAATCCCTAACACTATAAAAAAGTCCTTAAGTTGATGCTACCAATGCATAGAGCTCAAAACTTCATGCAATTTGAAAAAAAGGGCTCAAAACACTTTTGTATACAAAAGTTATGGCCTCCAAAATTTTAGATCTAATGGACCTAAAAAATGCAAAAATTAAATCTCAAAAGCATGAACAAATCCCAACCAACCACTTGGAGATTTTTTATTCACTAGTGCACTCCACTCCTTTTTTAACACTTTAACTCCTTTGATATGCTTAGTCGATGAAACTTGGTGCTCTATGATTAATAGATGGGATCTCTCTCTCTCTCTCTATATATATATATATGAATAACTTTTGATTACAAGGCACATGATGACATGTTAGTAATACATTATCTACCTTTTGTAAAAAGCTCGAGCAACGTGGGGTTCAAACCTTGGTCTCACAAGTGCTAAATGTATTGCACTAACTAACTTAGCAACCATGTTGTTGGGAGGTAAAAGGGTCTCTCTTCTATTCATACATTTCCCAACATGCAATAGCCAATATGGACAAATGTGATGTGAAAAAAAGTGAGTTTCATAAGATTTAAACATGCATCCTTTCTCCCCTAACATCTTCCTACTAGAGGTCCAAGGTATAGACCAATTGGTGCGGTGACACCCCGTAAGATGGAAATATGCCTATGGTTCAAATCTTAGGTCTCGCTGAACTGAAAACGTTTCTCTTTTGTGGTGCTTTCAATGGCGTAAAAGGTTTAAAATGAATGTGGCATGGCGGTTATAAGGATAGACTATGCAGAGTACTGTGTGGTAACTTTCATGATGGACATCATGGAATATCATGGCTGCCATAGAGGTGAACATCATGCCCAGATCATCGTGGCAACTACTAATTTCACCATGTAAATAAATTAAAAATATATATTCCTACTAGTCAATCTACCATCATACACGATGGTGATTGGGACAGTTGCTCTTTTGTAGAGGATACAAAGCCTCCCTTCTGCTATAAAGAAAAAATATGTTGTCAAAATGTCCTACCCTCTTTAATGCACAATACTAACCTCTATGCCATGTTGTCGACTATAACAAAAGAAGAAAAGTTATAGTAGTTACCTGCTTCTCTTGAAACTCTCATAAAAACTATTGACGTCATAATAAAAAAATAATGCCCATAGTAATTTGAACTTCGGTAAATTTCATGTGATTGCTTTACATAGTGTTTGGCTAGTTACAATGGATGCCCTTAAAGGTGCATTGAGTCAGGTTCCTTCTCTATGAACAAGGTATTCACGTACTTCAAACCATTTAAGCATCAAGCCAAAGCCAATGTACAAGAATATTGATGGTTTTGAATTAAAAATTATGTGTTTTTTTCCTCCCTTGAACCAATTGTTTCCAATGTTGATTCTTTAGTGGTTGAGGATCAAGATCCTCCAATTTTGATTTCTAAAACCTTATTTTTTGGAATATAAATTTGGATTTTCTCCAATGCTCCTAGAACAATAAATGACAAGAAAAAGAATGAGAACTCTTTTTGCCTCTTATGCAAAATGGCTTATGAGATGTTTAAAAGGAAATAGTCCTATGATTCTCAATAACTATCGGAGGCTCTGAAAAACATTTATGCATGACCAAATGAGGCAAATCCATTTTCACTTAAATACCATGTTGGAATTCACAATTTTTTCTAAAAATAAACAAAAGCAATCCATCACTCAAATCTTATACAAAAAGCGTAAAAGGACAAAATAAAAAGAAAGAGCTATAAATATTGAGTATTTGTAGTGTTGGAAATTGCAATATTTTTAAGAAACATCCTAAAACATCCATTCACCATAATCATATGTAGAAAAGGAATAAGATCAAAATAGAAGAGTGTATAGATGAAAAAGAATAAAAGATAAATGACATGATATGAGAGAAGAAATAAAGGGTGGGTGCCCGTAGGCACCCCTATAATATTTTTCATATATCACACTAGATACAAATGATTATTCATTGAAGGGTTATTTTAGTGATACCAAAAGCTCAATAAGTAACCTAAAGCCACATTAATTTAACCTTGAGGTTAACATTATAATAAAATAATAATAATTTATCCTTTAAGCAAGGTTATCCATAAAGGTGGATTAACTAATACCTCTAAGAGTGAATACATAAATATGCTCGTAGGCTTACATAGAAGAATGCTTATAGGCTTACATAGAAATATGTTTGTAGGCTTACATGAAGATGCTCATAGTATTACATAGAAAAATGCTCATAGGCTTACATAGAAAGATGTTTGTAGGCTTACATGAAGATGCATGTAGGTTTACTTAGAAGAATGTCCATATGCTTACATAGAAAGATGCACGTAGGCTTACATAAAAGAATGCTCGTAGGCTTACATAAAAGAATGCTCGTAGGCTTACATAGAAAAATGTCTGTAGGCTTACATGAAGATGCATGTAGGCTTACATGAAGATGCCCTAAGGCTTACATTAAGAGCACTTGGATGTACTTCATCACTATTGGCCTTGGTCTGATAAGGTCAAATTACAAATATTTCAATACATAGGCACCATAAATAATCACTATATTATACATGGATAAAAATAACAACACTCCAATACAATGGATGGAGTGTTGGGGGGTATTTACACCAATAGTAAAACCCTAAATTACTCAAATGAGTTTAACCTAATTTAACATAACAAGAAGGTTTTAAAGTTAATTACAAGCTGTAATATGGATTTAACTATGATGAGGTTAACCATGACCCATAGGGCTTATATAATAAAATATTACACTAAATTAAATGAATTGTACACCAATTTACCTTATGGCTATACAATATTACATCACCCAATGTTGACCTTGACCATAAGTTAGATTACACTTTCAATAATACACCATGCTCCAAAAACTGGAGTTAGGTAGATAAACACACAGTTAGTAAAAACACCTCATCCCACATGGCCTTGTGGATGTTAAAATCTACTTTATTTTACTCATTTTGGTGAATAAATTTTGTCTAAATGTAACATATGCGGGATAATTATTTGTAATAGTATGAACAAGTGGAAGAAATCTGGAAACTACACATGTAAAACTTAGAACATTATAAGTGTTGTAGACAATGTCCTTTGTTCGTAGAAATCAACTAAGGAATATGATGAAGGTATAGGTTAAGGATTCTCCAATATAATTAAAATTAGATAGTAATTATATAAATAAATAAATAAATAACTATATATATTATCAATGCAAAGAAAAATTAACAGATAGAGAAGGTCCAAACAATCAATAACAATCATTAGTATGAAGAAATGCTCGCATCACATATTAATTTTCAAGGAATAAGTAAAGAGAAGAATATAAAAAGCAAAAGTAAAAAGAAGGAAATTAAGAGTCGCAAACTAATATATATATATATATATAGTTAGTTAGTTAGTTAGTCAGTTAGTTAATTGGTTATATGGGTTTTAAATTAGCCCCTCTTATGTTATCATCACATAGTGGTATTACAACTTGGCTAATATGCATGTATCAACTTGGTTCTCCTCCTTGAAAGTTAAATAATTTAACTGGTTAAGTTAATGCCATTGATAAAATAACTTATAAAACTAAAAAAACATCAAAAGGTATAAAGTATCCAAGTCTATGAAGAAGAAAATATATATTCTTGGAAAATGCAAAGTATGACAAAGAATGTATAATAGCAAGGAAATTTTGGAACAAACAAGTTTGAAAAGAGAAACAAAAAGCATATAGAAGTAAATAAATACGGGATAAAGAAGAGATGAATTAATTAATCTATGGAGTCATGATACAATGCAATTTTGGAAGGAGCTTTAACAATGCATAAAACAAAAAAGAAACAATATTACAATAACCCACAGGTTGGAGTATGCAAAGGAATGTGATCAAGAAAAGGATGCTACTCCTAAAATCAACACAATATCAAAGTTGTTCATATTAAAGGAGTCCATAAAGGTATTAAAAAGTTAAAAATTGGATTTAGTTGGACTACAAGAAGAATATTTAATTGGGGAATTGAAAACCTAACACCACATATCAAAAGTTTGATTTGTGGTATCATTCAACATGATTTTTAAAATATTGAACAAGTTTAGTTATAACTATTCAAAAGTGATGATGTAGACAATCCTTTAAATTATGGAACCATAGCGGCTAATCCTCTATTTGTAAAGCTTTTTGATAGTATGGTTGAGTGCAAAATCAACCAGTAGATAGAAGAAAAGGAAAGAGGGCAAAATGACAAGCAAGTTTTAGGCCAAAACATTCAATAGTAAATCATTGCATCACATTGAGACATATATTTGATAAACTATAGGAGGCAAAGGGGGAGGCATATTTTTTTTTATTGACTTAAAAAAGACCTTTGACATAGTGCCTGAAAGTAAACTTTGGAGTAGGATAATATAACTAGGTATATTGTAAAAATATAAGGTAGTAGTGTATAGACTATATTAAGAGGTTTGAACTAAGATCATAACATAAGGTCTCTTAGAATGCTTTGGAAGTGATGAGAGAGTTAAACAATGATTCTAATTATTTCCAACATTATTTGTAGATAAGTTAGAAAAATGGTTAAATATGAGTGGAGGGGAAGTTTCTAGTTGGAAAATTATGTGGTGAAGCTACTTTTGCATGCAGATAATCTCATTTTGATTATAAGGACAACACAAGGGTTTTTTTTTGGCTGGATAATAAGGGGTTGTACTCAGGTCCCCACCCTTGATAAATTACAACTCTCTTCTTTAGAGCTTGAGATTTTATAAATAAATACACTTCTCATTTTAATTGATATGCTATAGCTAGAAACCTACATCATTTTACATAAAATGTTTGAATTCTTGATATTCATTTTTTGGATCTTTTCAATTTTTTGTATGAATACAATTATTCTAGAATTTAGCATATTTCTTGACATTTTTCTATAGCAACCTTCACAATGCCAAAACTTCACCTCTACTATCTATGCCTTGCATCTTAGTAGAGTAATATTTTGTAAAATATCGCACTATCATAGTCCACTTTACCAAATCTGGATTGCTAATTTCCTTCTTGAAACACAAGTGCAACCACAATAATTATAATAAATAGTCTAACTGAAAAACATTATTCTTACAAAATAGAGTAAATATTACCAATGTAAAACATTAAAGTAAATCTTAATAATTAATTGAATCAAGCAATCGACATTTTCTTGTCAACTTCAACTAAACTTACTACTTCCTCTAACCATGGAAAGGAGAATTTAACTTCACGATCCTCAATCAAAACCCCCTATTGGTTAGCTTATTTGCACATTTGTTTCCCTCCCTAAATATATGTGTAAACCTGATTTCTTCAAACTCTTTAGCAAGATCTTGAATTTCCACAATTATTTCTTATATATTCCATGGACCCTTTGCTTTCCTCAAAATTGCATTTATTACTATGAGAGAATCACCTTCCATCCATGCTATATTCCACTTCATTTGTTTACATATTTTTAACGCTTCTAAAGTTGCCCAAGCTTCAACTTCATTATTTTTTTTAAATCCACTATTGAAAGCATAATGAGACAAAATATTATTTCTAATTATTCCTCCTCCTCCTGGTCTTGGATTTCCTTTAAATGCTCCATCAAAATTCAATTTAACCCACTCCACATCTGGTGGTTTCCACTTTATATTATTTGCCTTCCTTTTGCTTCTCTTGTACCCAAAATCATAATTCCATTTAATGACTTGACTCCACCTATGAAGACTTTCTACTTCTATATTAAGGACTAGGTGAGTTGATAGGGTTGGTTTAGACTCCTCTATGGCTAAACATATCTTATTTTTAATTACCTCTAAATTGTTTTTCTTTCCTTTAAACATTATTCTATTCCTTTCTATTCATATAGTACAAAGTATTGTATATTTTGATATATCCCATATTGTTTATAATTCCTCACTTTTATAAGTGCTCTACCATTGCTTTAACCAATATTCAATTTTACTATTCATCACCATGCATTTACCAAACATATTAAGAATTCATTACCATAGATTCTAGACTATTGAGCAATGTCCCAAGAGATAGTCTATACTCTCCTCCTTTTTACAAAAAACACATTGAGAGGGACCATGAAAACCCCTTTTCATAACGTATCCCAGGATAAAAAATTTCTATGACCTACTAGCCAAACTAAAATTTTGACTTTAGGAATGCTTGGGCTATCCCAAATATCTCTCCATATTCTAGTGACATTATTATTTTGTTGGTTTTGTACATTATGTCCACTTCTTGTTGTGTATTCTCCTATGTTATTCAACTCCCAAATCATTTTATCCTTGGCTCCCCTCAAAATAATCATAGTTTTTATCTTTCTATTCAATTGCCTCCTAGCATCAATGTCTTGTATATATGTAAAAAATATTATTTTCATTTGTATCTTCCTTCTTGATACTTGTCCAAAATGTTTGAAACCCTATCACCATATTTGTATTGAAGCAATCCCATATAAGGTTTCAAAATTGGATCAAAATTGAGTGGTTTTTTATCACACCAAATATCCATCCAAATAGAAAATTTTTCTCCAATTCCCACCACCTATCTTAAACCTTTAATCATAAGATCAATAATTTTTTTTAAACCATTCCAAAGAGCAAAACCATTTGGTAGAGAAAATGTAGTAAATATTAAACTTGGGTCATTGGTATCAACATACTTACTTAGAAGAATTATTGCCCATTTTCTTTGACTCTCTTTGTATAATCTCTAGATTAATTTCCCCCTAATAGCTAAGTTTGCATCTCTAAGAACTCTTAAACCAAGACCTCCCCTAGTTTTATCATCACACAACTTGCTCCATTTCACCAAAGGAAAATTCTTTTTATCATGTACATGTGACCATAAAAATTATGCATAATATAGATTAAACTTTTTTCAACTGATTTAGGCATAAAATACAATGCCATATAATATGTTGGAATGGCTTAAGACTAAATTAATTAATCGTACTCTTCCTGCTAATGATAACCATTACCTTTCCAAGTTGGAAGTTTATTATGAACTTTACTAATAACTGAATTCCATAAATCTATACTCATTCTCCCCTCAAATGAAAGCATCCATAGATAAGTTGGTAAAATTTCCTCCTCCATTTGAAGCAACCTGCAAATTCTTGCTTTGATAACAATAGGAGTGTTAAGGAAGTAAATTTTAGATTTAGTCATATTAACGTTTTTCCCTGAAGCTCTTTCGTACTATTTTAAAAAGTTATTCAAAGCTTTGGCCTCGTTTATCTTTACCCTTCCAAAAATAGTTGTATCATCTACAAATTGTTGATGGGTGATTCTATCCATGTTATTACTAACCTTAAGTCCACTTATAATCCCATATTTGTAAGTCTTATTTAAGTTCCTACTCAAAACTTATGCCATAATTATGAACAAATAAGAAGATAGAGGATCTCCTAGTCTAAGGCCTCTCTTAGATTTAAAAGTTTCTATCACTAACCCATTGACCACATTGAATAAGAAATTGTAGAGACACAAGATTTAATCCATCTAATCTATTTCTTCCTAAAATCAAACTTATCTAAAACCACAAAAAGAAAATCCCATTTAACCCTATCATAGGCTTTACTCATATCAAGTTTTAAGATCATTGCTTTCTCTTTTCTTGAAGTTGCTAAATGTATAAATTCATGAGCTACTATGATCTCGTCCATAATTTATCTTCCTTTCACAAATCCTCCTTGCTCTTCTAAAATTATTTTGTCTAACAATGGCCTTAATCTATTCGTCATCACTTTGAAGATAATCTTATATGTCATATTACATAGGCTTATGGGTCTAAAAGAATCAAATAATTTAACATCCTTCTTTTTTGGAATTAGGGTAAGACATGTTACATTTATTTTAAAAGAAATGTATTCTTTTACCATAGATTGTTCCACTACCACCAATAAAAAATCCTTCAGTATATCCCAATTATGTTGGTAAAAAGCTACAAAGACCCCATCTAGACCTCGGGATTTATCCTTATTTAAAGAGAAAAGAGCTAAATGAACTTCTTCTAGAGTAATAGGCTCCATCAATTTCCTATTATATTCATTCATTATAACTAAAGGAACATCTTGAAGAAGTTTATCATTATGAACTTTGATCTCCTTTGAACCTAGAATATTCTAATAAAAATACTTTACCTCTTTTCTAATTTCACCATGATCTTCAATCCAAACCCCTTCTATTGATTTAATTATACTAATTTTGGAAGTTAATCTATGTACTATAACCATCCTATGAAAAACATTTGTATTTTTATCTCCTTTTAACCAAGTTTGTCTTGATTTTAATCTCTATAATTTCTTTTCCTTACTCAAAATACTATGATATTCACTAAGCAACTCCCTTTCCTCTAAGCTTGGGTTATTAAGATCATATTTTTGGAATTTTGAAAGTTTATCTTTTAGTTATTCTTTCTTCTCTAAAATATTTCCAAAAGTGTTCTTGTTCCATTCTGTTAATCTAGATGTCATAGATTTAATTTGATTTGGAAGAGCATACAACCCACCATTACTTGAATAATTCTATGTTTGAGCTATCATATCAAAAAATTGAGGATGGTCTTCCCACATCTGCTCATATTTAAAATATGATCTTTTCCTAAATTCACTTACCACCATTTTAACTCTTATTGGCTAGTGATATGAACCAATCCTTGTTAAGGTATTAATTTTAGCACAAGTTCCTTCATCTAGCCAATGATCTGAGAGAATGCATCTATCTAATTTTTCTACTATAAGGTTCTGGCCTCTCCTATTGTTGGTCCAAGTATAGTTGTCTTCTTCAAACTCAACCTCCCAAAGATTATTGTTTTGAATAAAAGTTGAGAAATCTTTCATACTTTGGGTCAGTTTTCTAATTCCTCCAAATTTCTTATCCAGCTTGGTTATGGAATTAAAATCTTCAATGATCATTAATCATTTTATCTTGGTATTTACTTCTCATAAAGGCTTCAATCCCACTCCAAACTTCTAATCTACCTGATTGAGTTGTAGGTCCATAGACATTGATAATGATGAAACAAATATTTGCAAAGTAGTAAGTGATTAAAGAGGCTATCCAATGTCTAGTTTTATGAATGGTTACACAAGAGGTTCTAGAAGGATTCCAACAAGTTTGAATTCCCCTTGTCTCTCCCTTAGAATCCATAGAATCCCATTCACATCTTGTCCATACTTCTTTCATAGTTTTTGAAACTTCTTTTGTCATTTTAATTTCTTGGATACAAAGAATATCAGGTTTAGTACTCAAACATAGGTCCCTAATACACCTTTGCTTTGAGGGGGCATTAATACCCCTTATATTCCATGAGATGATAATCATGTCTCATTAGGGGATTTTGGCCCCGCTTGCTTATTACCAATATCATGTTGTTGTTTGGTAAAAAGAAGTTCAACCAACTTAGTTTTTGTTCCTTTCTCTATGATTCCTCTTGCTTCCCTGGATCTTGCTTGATAATTTGAGAGTTTTCCTCTTGTTCCCTTGCCTATATAAATAGTAGGTCTTACTATTCTATTCCTCAATATTCTTTCACAATTTTTTTTTCATCATATTTATCCTCTCCTAGCTCTATTACAAAAGCTTTTGACCTATCCTGCTCATTTTTTGGTATTTCCTTATTAATGGCAGAGGTATTAACTTCTAAAATTGCATTTTCTTTACCAATTATTTTCTCCTGAATGGTGCATGGTACTTCAAGAAAGTCTTAAAAATCTGATGAGACACATTCCTTAGGTTCATCGAGAATGTATTTCCTTGAATTAGGATCATAGTGAATAGACGTATCCTTGTTAATATGTTGAAACTATTGTATTGTGTCCTCTAAGTTTTGATCTACTTTTTCTCCATAGGATAAAACCTCAAAAGAGTTGGTATTTCTTCCAATATCCTTACTTATTGGTTTCCACTGTTTATTTTATTTAATTTGTCTAGATATATTTTTTGGAAGTTGGAAACCATCTTCATCCATAACCATTTGTAAGTTTCTATTGCAATTTCCTACATATTGATTCAGTTGGGCTCTTCTTAGGACATGATATCTCAATATGCCCCACCTCATGATATATTCTACATCTAGAATATATTTTCATAATCTGTAGTTTGGTTTCACATCTTATCCCATACTTAAGAATGATTGATATTGGAAAACATTTACTTATATCAATCATGACTAGTGTTTTAGTATAAATAGCCAAGAATCCATCTTTCATCGTATCCAAAATCAAGGAATTCTCCTAGAGTTTTTCCTATTGCCTTGAAGGTATATATTTCCAAAAATTCAATGGGTAACCCAAACATCCTAACCCAAACTGGTACTAGGGATAGATTTACATTTTCAGGTAAAAAACCTTCATACCAGTGGGTAAGAAAGAGTCCTACTCTTCCCATAAACCAAGGACCCGCTTTTAGGACTTTTCTCTTTCTTATCTATAATAAAAAATGGATAGGAAGAAACCTTTGGGAAGAAAAGATAGAATCACTCTTGGAGACTTCTAACTCCTATCAATCCATTTTCTCAAAGCTGAAGCCCCTGGTCAATACCCATTAAATTTACCAAAAACCGCCCTATCTTAGAGCAATGAGGATCTCTCTGAGGTGTGTTCACTAACCTCTACCATTAGAGATGATTCAAAGGATTTAACTATAAATCAATCCATGGAAAGAAAACTAAATCTTAAAATCTAAAGAAAAGATATTTGAATGTCCTATAGCAAATATAATATTTGAATTTTTTTTATAAATTTTTCATGCACAATTTTCTAAGATAAAGAAAGAGCAAAACAACTTAGCTAAAAATTTCTTTGTCCAGATAGAATATCTTGCCTCACTAAAGTCCTAGCTCTTCATTGCTCTTCCCATCATTCGAACCCTAGCTAACAAATATTTGCAATTTCATTTTTCACAACTTGAAAAATCGTCATTGCCCTTGTTCTAAATGGTTGACTTCACAGGGTTGTATCTCCTCAATATTGCTTGAATTCTTGTATATGGCCACTCATTTTAAATCTATTCAAATTTTGCACAAGTTGGTCCTAGAATCAGCTAAATCAAATAACTCTTTGTGAAGATATGGCTCCTAAAAGATGAGATATTTTTCAAAAGAAAAAAAAACCCTAATCCTTCATATTTTAGGATAACACAAGGGTTAAGAGAGTATTAAAAGGCCTTAAAACATTTACGCAAGGAAGTTGAAATGCAAGTAAAAACTAATTTAACCAAAATAGTGAGTTTTATCTATAAAAGAAAAAGACATTAGTTAAACTTCCAAATTTAAATAGATTCCCTAAAATATATAGTAGAATACAAGTATCTTTGTCTATATTTCAATAGTTGAATTAGTTGAACATGGACATCAAAAATATTAATAATAGGTTGAAGAGCACTTTTGGCATTGCAAAATAGATGTAGGGAGGTAGAATTGTGGAATTGAACACCTACTAGAGTTTTTTTCAGATTGTTGGTAGTATTAATGGTGCTTCATAGGTGTGAAGTATGGCCAATAGTACATTGGGCTTAAAAGGGAGGAAAATAGAAGATACAAAAGGAATTTATTACAAGCAACTTCAAAATAAAAGCTTTAATTCCATATGCGATACTCCAAGTAGAAACAAGTATATTTTCTATATAATTAGTCATGATTTTGTAAGATAGTTAAAAACGATTAAACAAATGAATGTAAATAGGTGGACCAAGGTTATAGTAGAAGATGAGTTGAATATAAAATAAACACTTGAATGAAATAAGATGTCAAATGAATAAATATGTGGGGTATCAGATTCAAAAAAATTGCCCAAAAAACAAGTGTATAAAAGTTTATATAAGAGAAAAAAACATGGCAATAATGTGGACAAAAGAACTAGGAAAAAATAAGGTGCACTAACTTATTGAGTTTGATCCCACATACGAGCGTCATCTAAAAGCATTTATCTATGCAAATATCAAATGGAGAGCAAAGGTATGTATACCCCAAGTAAGGACTTGGTCACAATAACTCATATGTGAAACACGTAGATGGAAGAGATCTAAAGAGAAATAAGAAGAGAAAATATGTACCTATTACACTTTAGGAGTAGTGGAAACAAAGAAAAATTATATCTTGAAATGTAAATTTTTTAATGATGTTCAAAATAGCTACGTTGATATGTAACAATGGATTTTATGTCTAAATTGTTTGAAGAAACAAGAATAAATAAGCTAGGGGAATTAATCAACAAAATCAATGACAAAAGATCAATTAGTTAGAAAGAAAGAATGATGACTCAACTTTAATTTTTCAAGTAAACTTTTTTCCTTTTAAAGGAACAAACAAGATAATAATGAAGCTTTGTTGTCCCCATGGGGGTTCAAATTATAATCAATACCATACCATGTGGATTCATATTGAGGTAATTAAAATAAAATAATCTAGAGATGGCATACCACTAACTATAACCCATGACTAAATTAAATTTAAGTGATAGATAATTGTGGAGAGAGGTTGATTCATATGAAATGTAAGAATAAGTTCCTCTTCATTTTTTATTCTCCAAAACATATGTTTGTTTGACTGCATTCTTTTCCAAATCAATTTTGTAGATGATGAAGAAGATTCAAATCAAAAACTTAATGCTTAAGGTTATTTTTCCAATCACATTAGAAGAGGAATTTTGGAGCTAGGTTTGCTTAATGTTGTCATCCATACAAGGGAAATTAAGGTTTTAAAAAGAAATTTTCTTTCATTTCCTAATCCAATATTTATGCGTTATTAGTGGACAGCAATGTAATCTTATAAAAAAAATCATCAATATCTATAATTTATTGATTACCTCAATAGAAATTTTCATAGCTTCTCAATAATGCTAACACTTATAAGGTTTTCTATGTATTGTATATAACCGTTATGCTAAAGAAATCGGGAATTAACCTTGCAACATCCCATTAATGTTAAATATACTATTATTAGACTTGCAATACTTTTAAAATTTATATTATTTGGTTATAATTTAAAACTAATTTTATATGAAGATCTTATAAATTGATGAAAAATGTGATTAAGATGTAACTTTGTCGTTCTTCTATCAAGTAGCATTGATGGTTTTAATTAAGGCACTTATACTATCCTTTTAACATAGATAATCTTATACTTGTCTTTGCTTGTACCCTATTTAGAGTCTCAAAACTTTTTGATCTTGATTTATATATTTTTCAATTATTTTGATGAGGGAACCATGGTTTCTATCTATGTGAGGAGGTATTTATTGTTATGATTTCTATTATCTTTCTTACTACTATGAAAGAATGAAAAAATATTAAATTAGAGTTCCAATAACATAAGTTCGTTAAGAATAAAAGCAACATTATTCATATTTAATTTATCAATGAGAAGGTGTATCAACTTAGGTTAGAATCTTGAAAGTCGAGAGGCAAGGTGAGGGTTTGGAGCTTGATTTAAGTCCAAAAAGATTTGTTATAGATTGTAAAGCTTTGAAATTTGATCTAATAGAAAGCTTTGCACGATCAAACCAATTCAAATGAGCTTGATTTTGTGTAGATTGGATGAGTTTTGTACCATATTTGAATTTATTTTCAAGATAAGTTTTATGCCTACTTGGGTAAGCAAATCAATTGTAGTTTAATTTGTTTTTTAATAAAATATATAGAATTACTGGTTATAGCAAGGAATAGAGGAGATTTAAAAAAAAATGAAAACTCTTAGTTTTTATTAAAACCCTAGTTGCTTTAGAAAAAATGGGTTGAGGTCATGGAGTTGCCAATTTTCATTGGAAAGGATGACATTGATGTTTGATAATGGTGGATGAAATTTAGATCTCTATATTCTAGCGATAATTTTTGGCCATGCCAACTTTACAAAATTTAAGAGAGGAAGCTCATGTTTAGTGGAATAATTTTACAAAGGAAATAAATTATATTTACACTTGGGATGAAATGGAGCATGCATTCTTGAGTCAATGGACACATATAAAAAGATAGCTAGTTTGAAGGTCACCATCAAAGGATATGAAGAAGAAATAAAAAGGCTTCAGAGGAAACTAAAAGAAATGAATAAAGAGGATATAATAAAAGGAAAAAATATAGATGACAATGTGCAAGTTCATGGTTGCATTCATAAGAAAAATCTTAAAAAACAAGGATCCAAGAATAAGCAAGAAGTAGTTATGGTAGGGGAACAAGTCAAAGAACCAACAAAAGACTCAAAAGTTGAATTTATAGTAGCAACTACAATAGAGTCCATGGAAGCAACAACAACAAAGTCCAAGGAAGTTCTATCATAAGTGCATAAGTACACACCAAAAGAAGGGCACAAAAGAGAAGATTGTGAAGAAGAATTAAAAATAGTATTAAAAAATTGGTGAAGAATCAAAGGAAACAAAATGTCAGGTTAAGGTTGTAGCATATCAACACCCACATCACCCTGAGCAACAACAACCTTGGAGGCATGGACTAAGGCATAAATATTATGGATCTATATGGAGTCGGAAAGGCATCAAGTATGGCAATGTTTTGCAGAAAAAGCATAGTGATTTTAGATTTCAAAGGGTGAAGCAACATTAGGGAACAACAAGACTAACTGATTGAAATATCAAAGCAAAGCAACAAAAACATGGAGCCAACAAAGCAGTTATGGATATTTAAGTGGCATAATGACAACTTGACATCATCAAAGACCACCATTAATCAAGATTTCACTTGGATGGATGGATGAACAATATTGGAAAATATCAAGAAGGATGTTGAATATTTGTATTTACAAAGAAAATTGAAGAAGACCCAAAAAATAAATATAAAAAATTCAAATTTTTTATGAAAAATATGTAGGTATCTATCCATAGGATCTCAATTGAGACAAGAATTGAATGTGTTTGTAAAATTTGAAGCTTTAAAGGAGAGAGTTATGATTTGTTAAGGATGGGGGACCTAAGTACAATCCCTTTTTCTCAAACAAAAAAAAATCAATGAGAAGGATAAACCATTGAAAATGAAACTACCCTTTGTCATAAAAAGGGTGTAAAAGGGGTATAAAGGAAGTAATGGAAAAAAAAATACCTAGGATACATTGTGAAAAATATATCATGAGGGATATCGTAGTGGCATGTATTAGGATTTTCATCCGAGAGACCCAAGTTCAAACTTTGATACAAGGGGATTAGGGCCCTTTTAAAAGCCTATGCTTTATTCTAAAAAAATTGTTTTCATCTAGGAGACCTAAGTTCAAACCCCAATATAAGGGGATACGAACCCCTTTCAAAATTTTTATGCTTTACCCTAAAAGTTTGTTTCCCTAGTTTGATTCCTTGAAGGATCAAGGGATGCGTTGAATTTGTCATTTTGTAAAGAATAGGGATTCTAGAGGTTCCCTATGCATAAAAAAAAGATACATTGTAAAAAATAGGATTTAAATTGTAAAATAGCTTGAGCTCAAAAGATTAAACTTTTAGGAGATCCAAGTTTAAATCTTGCCAAGCTATACACACATAGTTGTCAAGATGATGTGATACCATTATGTTTTTTAGATACATAGGGGAGGTGGTTACATCTACACTACTTTTAGTAACTTCCAAGTGTAGGGTTCAAACCACATGGGATGCTCCCAACAAGCCTATACCACCTCATTTTTTATGACTCAACATGAGGGAGACCACTGGTTACTCAAGATTCATACTGTTATCATTGATTTGATGTGCACTTAGAGGATTCAGATCAAACTACTACCTTTGCAATAGGTATGCCCCCAAGATTTTAACCTAGGTCTCTTCTTGGTAAGTATTTGGCTAGACAAACAATTACCAATCCACCTAGCCCTTGGGGCTATGATACCATTATGTTATTGCAATGTAATATTGGTGGGATTTGGTTCAATCTCATATAACCATTTAAGAATTAAAAAAGGGAAATAAATTTATGAAACGACATTAGCTCAACCAATTAAATTCCTTAACTTTAAAAATGAGATCTAAGTTCGAATCTTGAGTTATGATGTAATATATACGAGACTTATCTTACTCTCATATAACCATTTTATAATAAAAAATAATTTAAAATTATCAAAAGAAATTATTATTATTATTACCAAGTAAGGAACTTATATAATCCTTAGCAAGTCAACAAGACCCCAACCAACGCACCAACAAGCACTCCACAAAATTATATACGCTATCTATCTATCTATGTATTTATCTATCTATCATATGATGATGATATCTCTCAAGGCAGTGGAAGGGCATGAAGACGGGAGAGAAGATTAAGGGCAAGAGGGGATTTGTAGAAGAGGAGATTACTAAAGGAGAATACCCACAAGATTACCAGCAAAGACAAGCAATTTGAAGATTACTGAAAAAGAGAAGTGATTTGAGTTTTAGCTGCAATATTTTGTTTACTAACAAACTATTTTTCTATCATTATTGTTATCATCATTGAGAAGAATTGCATTGCCATCAAAGTTGTCCATGTTTCTTCACAACAACAACAACAATTTGTGTAACAATGTTGAACCCTTTGGAGGAGAAGCTTGATAATGGATAAATGCAAAGTCATAATAAACAATTGCATTCTTTTTTATGTCAATTTTATTGCATTTTAATTGTTTTTTTGGTGATAGCAAGGATTAGAGGAGTTTAATAAAAAGATAAAATTTTGAATAACCTAGATTTTTATTTCCAAAACCTTAACTGATTTTGGGATTTTTCTAGGTTGAGATCACGGAGTTACCAATTTTCATTGGAAATGATGATATTGATGCTCGAGAATGGTGGATGAAGTTTAGATCTCTATATTATGGTGAGATTTTTTGGAATTGCAATTTTTTTTATCTTTTAAAAGAGGAAGCTCATGATTGGTGGGATATTCTTACTAAGGAAATGTGTAGACTAAAACTTTCACACCCCTTTCCTTTAGGCTGATGGATCCGTGCCTGAAAGGGGGAGGTAAAATAAAGGACCTATACCTCAAAAAAGAAGCACTTGAGTTGTGCTTTCTTTGGTGTTTATCGATAAATTATTAGTGGGGTTCACTAGGAAACACTTTGTGGCGGTCTCCATTCCTAGGTAAGGTGAGAGTTTAATGAGTTCTTTGATTGGCATACACCTAATGGTTTAGGTAAAATGCATCTAAGCCTAGTCTATATGCAATTTTATTTTCATGAAGACATCAACAAATAGTAAAACTAATACAAACTAATGGAAATTGACTATCTATTTCCTTATTTTTTTATCTTTTTAAATAGAAAAATTAAAGCAAAACTAATGCAACTAACTATATATTTTTGTCTTTTCTTTTATTTTCTTTTTAGGTAATGAAACTAATGCAAGCAAATATGAATGACTATGTATTTTTTTTTCTTTTCAAATAATAAAATATGCTACAAACTAATGCAATTAACTATTTTATTTTGACTTTGATCTTTTTCTTTTGCCTTAATCTTCTCTGTTCGAATGATTATATGCAGAGAATAAAATTGAAATAGGTGTGAAACAGTCATAAAAAGATAATAGAATAAATTTTATTACACTTACATGTTTTGGATGTCTGAAGTATATGAATACACATCTTACAAAGCAAATATGCGTGTTGAAGAGCGAATACGTGCCCTATCGACTAGCTCATGAATTCACACATTTGAGAGATATGCAAGGAACTTCTGCACAAAAACCTTAAATTTGGGAATTAGGGTTTGAGGATCTGCTTGAGCCATTGTAAATTTGACTTCTTTATGGCACAACAGTCAGATCCCCAGGCCTATTTTTTTTAATGGGTTGTATGGGATTGAAACGGTCCCACCCGTATTACATCATCACCACATAGTGGTGTTACAATAAAGTTTGGATATTATCCATGTATCATTTGGCAAGATTTGAACCATCGGTCTCCTCTTTGAAATGTTGAGAAATCTAATCGATTGAGCTAATACCACTTGATAGATCCCCAGGCCTATTAAACAACCTTGTTTCAAAATATGATTAACGAAAAGATATATAAAATTGAACAACAAATGAACATATAAGTGAAATATAGGAATGGGTAGGACATACTAAGTGCATGAATGATCTATGATGAATATGAATCTATTATTTATGCATCTCGATGTATGAATTTGCCCTCAAACCTGTGATTTTGTGGATTTGCAACCTAGATGCGAATATGCACCTTGCGTATTTGATGCCAATCAGGATGTAAAATCATAGAATCTCGATAAACAAAATAAAATAGTACAAATTACGATAATTAAAATGATCTAAGAGATAATATAATAAATTTATAGTACTTTTAATGGTAGATCAAATCAACAAAAACTTGAAGGGTGGTGTAGAAGTAGTAGATCTAACACGAAGCAAGTTCTTCCTTGCAAGGAATCTTCAAGCACTTAGAAACCCCATTGCAGATTATCAAATCTACAACAAAAATGTTAGATCTATTCTTCTTAGCTCAAAAAACAATATTGGTTTTAATATCCTCCTCCTCTTCACCTTGCTATCCAATCTCATTAAGAATGTTGAATCTCTGCTTTAATGGATTTGCAGGTTGCAAAATAAGGTTAGTGGATGCGAGATCTGGGAGTCTGAAGCAGATTGGATCAGGTCAATTTGGCATTTTGTAAAATTTAGCGAATATGTATTCTAGACGCTAGGATACATATTCATCGAAATTAGACTATTGGCCAATTTTAGGATGAAATTTGAATGGTTGCTTTAGCAGGAAGCGATTCTCCAGATTTTGTGAATATGCGTCCTAGCTGTTAGGATGCGTAATCGCAAAAAACTAGGAAAATGTGTCAAGCTAGTTGGCACATGTGGGAAGGAGCTTCAATTTGAAAAATGGTGGGAAAAAACATGTGTAGGAGAGAGAGGGAATTTGACATGGGTCAAATTTCCTTGTCTACATTTTACCCCCTCTTTGGTGCATTTATAAAAAATGCATCAAAGAAGTTGTAGACAACTTTTAACAGAAAAGAAGTGGGCGGTTTTTGTCAAAAGGCTAATCATAAACCTATTTGAAGAATTGTACTTATTATTATTATTATTTGAAAATTGAGGCATAGGAAAAATTAAGTGTTTTAATCTTCCCGATTAAGGTGCCCCCTCAAGTTTCATGAGGAATGCCTAATTCCTCATGAAACGCGAAATTGTAAATGTAAAAGGCAAAATGCTAATTTGATTGAAAATGAGGGTTTAAAAAGGTAAATTAGGGAAAACCCTAATTCATTATTTCACTGCACTTTTGAGGAGAAGAGAGCTATGGAGAAAATTGGGCTTCCTACACATTGAGCAGATTTGGTGTGATCGAGAGGAAAGGAAGTAGGACTAAGCATCCGGGTAAGTAACACTACTCTTTTTACTAATTTTTATTTGTTTACAATCTTGATTTTGCTAGATTTTTCTGGATTTAGGGTGGTTTCATCGCACGAAACCCACGTGATGAATTCACGTCCTACGAAGCGAATTCACGTTCCATTGGAACAAATCTTCTTGGGATGCGAATTCATAGACATGACACAAATTTGCAGGGAAGATGAGAATTCATGGTCAAGATGCGAATTCATTGACAATAAGGCAATTTTTAAATAAAGTTAACATTTGAGGGAGATTTTACTTTTTTTTCTTAATATTTTATTTTGTTACTGATGTATAATTATGTTCATATTGTGATTGCAATTTGGCACTCTCGAAAATAGAGAGTGGAGGTCAAAGAAGTTTGCAGGATGGATGTGATCTCTTGATGATGATGATAGGAGGCAACTAGAGGAGGTAGGACTCATTCATGTGGTGGAGATGCTTGTGGGTGTATTTTTGCCCCTTCACCCACTCTTCCTTTTAGAAAATGATTACCTTTATTTGGAAAGAGTTCGCTAAATTTTGAAGACATCACTGGGCAGGAAAAAGATATCAAACAAAGGCGGCGATAGTCATAGGCAGACTAAAGTATTGGGAATATGGTGGAATGAAGCGGGATGGGTCATGAAGCGGGTGAACATTTTCCCCGTGAGCTTGGGTGGAACATTCCAAAATACTCGTCCAAGTTATCGGGTGGATCCCCCAAATAGCTAGTGAGGGTAGAAGAAATGTTCGACCCCACTCTCAAGAATAAGGAAAACCCCTATCCATATTAGGTGGATAAATAAGAGCACTAGTCGAATGGAATATTGGAGAAATACCTGCCCTCTCTCCCTAGTACCATCGTGGGCAGAGAGAATAACAAACAAAGTTCTTTCCTGACATGCAAAGCTCCCACTACCGCTCAAAATTCAAAGGGAAGACTTATCTGCTACTCCAGCAATTCAGGTACTAGACAATGTACATGAAATCTATGCATTTCTAACACGATGCTCCCAAAATACTTCGATGTTTATCATGCATCGCTTAACCAGAGGATCACCAGTCGAGGAGAAGGATGGGATAGTTAAGAAAAAAAATAAATTAAGCAAAAGATCCAAAGGTCTAAATTAATCATGAAGCACCTACCACCTTCTAGAAGATCAATGTTATCCAGAGAAGCAGTGTACCAACATGGCACTCATCAACTATAGCAGTCATCTTCCCACCTACCACCATTAATGTCCAGATTTTGAAATCTATGTAAATGTAATTTTAAATAGTGGAATGCTAGTCATTCCTAAGGGTGTTTCTTTAGCGATTATAATTATTATGTAAGGTTTCTCCTATATAAATTCAAATTCTACACTGTTTTGTCTCTGGTTGTGTCCTCTTGTTCAATGAATGTTCAATTCTATTTTGTCGTTCAAGTTATCCTGTGTTATTCTGCTATCTGGATTCTATGGGGTTTATTTGAGTGACTCAGGAGTGCATATTAATTAAAATGGATTGGGGGTTTATTTTTGCTAATGCCAATCGAACATGAGCACTTTGATTTTGCATCTTGAATCTCATGCACCTGTTCATTGGTTCTAGAATTCACCTCTCACCCATCGCTGATAGGAGCCAAAACAAGGATATAGTTGGGTGATCTGTTAGGTTTTAGATCTATGTTTCGTATAGGGTGTCTCACCTACATAAGTATTGATGCGGTTATACCTGTCCTTGTGAGTTATGGCTACACCCATTTACTTTATTTCTTTCCCCCTTTTTTCCATTTTTCCTATTTATGACGTAGATAGTTAGAACCACCATCAAAGGAACCGAACTTATTCGAAGATCACTTGCCTTATCCCGATGTAGTGAGCATTCTATGTTTGGTATTGGTCTGCCACCCCACCCTACGCACAGTGTTGGATTTTTGACTAATAGTTTTTGGTGACTCTACTGAGGAACTCACTGAGTTCCCGTGTTTCAAGAAATTAGAGTTTGGTGGCTCTCTAATTTTTCCATATCTACTCAAGGTCACCTGGTGACTCTGACTGAGAAGCACATCTAGATCATGAGATTAGTTGCTTGCTCATGCTCAAGATCCAAAAATCCTAAAGAACTCAAGGTATGGTGAGCAACCTTGACCTCATTGACAGAGATACTATGCTCACATGGCAACTCTAACTCCAACAACATAATAGAGACCTTTGAAGACTGGTGCCTTGATGGCTTGGCCATATTTCCCCTAGTGGAATGACCTCGGTCCCCTCAATCTCCCTCATTGGTATGATATTTTAGAATCTACCTTTGATGCCCTACCAAAATACAATGGCATCAAGGGAGTTGTGAAGGAACACCTTGAAAATATGGCTTCTTTGGCCACCCTTCACAATATTGTGCATGAAGATGCAATGATCAGGCTACTAGTTGCTTCCCTTAAAGGTAGAGCATGGCTCTGGTACAAAACCCTACAGCCTAAAAGCATCTCTACATGGGCGAATCTTATAGATCCTCTCATGGATGTGTTTGGTGAAATGGAGGACCCCTTCTAGTCTCTGAATCAATTCACATTTATCAAGAGAAACCCTCTTGAAAGTGTGGTGAACTTCAATGTCCATTTTGAGAAGAGTTGGAAGAGGATTCCACTATAAATCCTCCCAACCTCCACCTAGGAACATCTGTTTTACATCTGGGATCTTGGCCCTCATATCAGCCTCCTTCTACATCAATTACAAGAAACCAATTTCTTGCAACTATATGAGGAGGCTATCAGAGCTGAGTAGGTTTTGATGTGGAGGCTCCATCCAACCAGTTCCTTCTAAGAGCTAGTACTAGATCATGCACTGGGTGCACATTGAGAGCAGGTGTGCCATGATGACCACATCCATGTAGACAACACGACTGATCAATCCCAAACCTTTTTGGACCTAGGCGAGGATGTGGATGCTCATGAATAGGAGGTCTCAACGATAGAAGAAGAGTCGATAGGAGGATTGGCACAACTGGCCAATATTAAAAAGAGACAACATGTGAATTCGGTCCTAACAACTCACCGCCTCAAGGGTGGAATATGGTGGTAAAAGGTATTGTCACCCTAGCCTTCAAAGGCCTGAGTGTTCATGCACTCAAAGAAAATAAGAAAAAATTCAACTTTATCATAATTCTAAGCTAGTGTGGAAAGCACCAGATAGATCACAAACGGTGCCTTAAATACAATGTAATATGGTCTGGCCACTGCATATTTAGAGTATGAATTGCATGTAACATCCTGACTCAGGCTTACCTATCAAACCATAATTTTATGACCAGTAAATAAAGCCTTTGCATTATGCAGGGCCATTTCCTTGGGAATCACAAGTTTTGTAATGACCAGTAGAGCAACAAAGTCCTATGAAGAGTTGTTACATGGTCAAACACCACGAAGTATCAACCAAAGCCCAAAAATTGTTTGGGAAATGTAACATTATCCTTTGTATTAGTGTTGTGTTATGTTCTTATGTCTATTATTATCGTGATCCCATAGCTCGATGGACACATTCAGTAATTTTCAAAGCCTTTTACTTCATCCTTGAGAGTTGCAACAAGCCTTGGAACTCACAAACACAAGCATGAGGTAAGGAAAATGTTATAAATAGTCCTGATGGTTGGATCAATTGAGACCATTAAGTGTAAATTAGAAATTGTGGTTGAAATGAAATGGGCTCCTAGTTGATAACAATCAGTAAAAAAGGTTCCTTGATGGATCGTGTGAAAAATAAAGTTTGGGATAGAAAATACAAGAAACATTGGTAATCTATCTGCTCTTGGAACGTCTCAAGTCTTTAGTGGGTTATGTTTAGGGGGATTTGATTCACAAGAATACCTCATGGAAAAGGTCTATGCCTTATTAGTTTCACATGATGAGATTCAGATTGCTTTTCCCTTTGTGTCTCCCTATTTCCCCACCCTTTCCTCCCCTCCACTGTCCTCTCCGCTTTGTTGCTTGTAACTCTTCTGATTGGTAACAAAGGTTTCCTTATCTCTATTTTTCTTGGTTCCACTTTCTTCCTATATGTGTCTTACAATAGGCTTTTCAAGTATTTTTTTATGTTTCCACTTCTTATCTTCCTACTGCTCTTGCCTGTAGTAGCCCTCCCTCTAGTGGCCATCATGGTCTGCTCCTTTTGGCATTTTTTCCATGTGCTTGCATCCTAATCTTGTTGGCTAAGACCTTGTTCCATCCTTTCTATTTTTCCTTACCTCCCCTTTATGTTCATGCTATCCTCACATCTTCCTATATGTGTTTCTCTATATCATGATTGTTACATTTTCCAACCTTTTAGGGTTATTTTTTTCCACAAAATTGAAAACCCCTATAAGTCGCTAAAAATGTGGGTGTAATTTTACCCCTTCACCCACTCTTCCTTTAAGGAAGTTATTCCCTTTATTCAAAAAGAGTTTGCTAAATTTTGAAGACATTGTTGGGCAGGCGGAAGATATCAAACAAAGGCGGTGACAGCCATAGGCAGACCAAAGTATTAGGTGGATGGCATAATGAAGTAGGGCAGGCCATGAAGTAGGCAAAAATTTTACCCATGATCTTGGGCAGAACATTCCAAAATACCCACCCAAGTTGTCGAGCGAGCCCCCCAAATAGCTAGTGAGGGCAGAAGAAATGTTTGACCTTGTCCTCAATAATAAGAAAAACCCCCATCCATCTTGGATGAGGAAATAAGAGCACTAGTCAGGTGGAATATTGGAGAAGTACCTACCCTCTCTCCCTAGTACCATCATGGGTGGAGAGAAGAACAAACAAAGTGCCCGCTTGACATGCAAGGCTCCCGCAACTACTCAAAATTCAAACGTAAGACTTTTTTGCTCCTCCAGCAATTTGGGTACCTGACAACGTACATGAAAGTGATGCATTTCTGGTGTGACGCTCCTAAAGTACTCTAATTTCTATCATGCACTAAATTACACAAGCTTATACTAAGAGGGGGTGAAAAATATAAGACCACTTTTTACTTTTTTCCAAAATAATAATATCCAATTTATCAATGGCAATATCAACAGCAGTAATCAAAGCAATGCATAAATCACCACACACAATAGAGACATCAATTTAACATGGTTCAACCAATGTAGGCTACTCCATGGAGAAAATATTTCACTAAAATTTCCTCAACGATTCTCTTGGGATTCCTTCCCTATTACAATGTTTATGAACCTCTCTCCAAAGAAGACACCAATCCCCTAATCAAGTTTGTGTATCTCTATCCATAAGAGACACCAATCCCCTAAGATGATTTGTGGAACTATATTTATAGGAGAACTCCTTCTCCTCTGCTCTAGCTGGTTATCCTCTAGAATAATATTACCTCCACTACATTGGCTTGTGGATCTCTCTCCACTGAAGACTCTATCATCACTCATAATATTTCTATCCTCATTGCCCTGGCTAATGTATCTCTATCCACTAGAGACTATTATCCTCTACTCTATCATCTCCAAATCTTGCTCTCACCTCTATCTCAAATCTAAACTAAACACAGTCCTTCGATCTAGCAAAAATATGCTCAATCTATATCTCAAATCTGCACTAAACACAATCCTTCGATCTAGCACAAATCTGCTCAATCTTTGTCTCAAATTTGCACTAAAAATAGTCCTTCGATCTAGCACAAATATGCTCAATATCTGTCTCAAATATGTACTAAACATAGTCCTTCAATCTAGCACAAATCTAATCAATATCTAACTCAAATTTGCACTAAATACAGTCCTTCGATCTAGCACAAATATGCTCAATCTCTGTATTAAATCTGTACTAAACATAGTCCTTCGGTCTAGCACAAATCTGCTCAATCACTGTCTCAAATCTATACTAAACATAGTCCTTCGGTCTAGCACAAATCTGCTCAATCTCTGTCTCTGGTCTGACACAAACCTATCCTCAAATCTGTACCAAACTCTATCCTCAAATCTATCCTCAAGCCTTAACACAAAGTTTGATCCAATCACAAATCAACTCTACTAGATCTAGCCCAATCCTTAACATAAATATTGAACAAATCAATCAATCAACTCAACTCATCAAGTCTTCTTAAAGACTTACCTCAAATATGTCCAACAAGTCCTCTCAAGAACTTGTCCAATTTGCTCTCAAGTCTTCTCTAAGACTTACCTCAAATCTGTCCAACAAGTCCTCTTAAGAACTTGTCCAATCTGCTCTCAAGTCTTCTTTAAGACTTACCTCAAATCTTGTCAACAAGTCCTCACTAGAACTTATCCAATCTGCTCAACAAGTCTTCACCAAGAACTTGCTCAATCTGCTCAACAAGTCTTCACCAAGACTTGCCTCAAATCTATATTGTAATATTCGACAAAAGCTTACTCGACTCAACTCAATCTAACACAAAAACATCTTCAATCACTTAAATAAGTTTCACACAGATTCTCGTTTGACCATAAAAACATATAGAGAATGGTTAGAGACTCAATATGTTTAACACTCACAAAACACTCACAAAACTCAACTTAATCTCTTCCAGAAAACCTCTTCAATATTACAAACAAATTTCACTTAGAATTTTTTTAACCATAGAAACATATAGAGAATGGTAAGAAACTCAATATGTTTCACACTAAATCACTTCCAAACTCTCTTCAAATCAATTAAGAATAAAGAACAATTTATTTTAAAGAACTTGAACTATCACTCCAATACTTTCAATCAAATGATCAATCAACTCCACTCAACCAATCACTCAATGAAACACAACTTGCTTACAAACCTTAACCAAGTGTTTCACAATGCTTTCAACAACTCACACTATGGAACTCAACCTTGACTCAAGATGATTCCAAATTCACATAACAATGATACTCATGGTCTTTTTCACAACCCTAATCAAGCACATGAAAGCTTACTCAAATATTTCCAATAATGCTTATCAAACAATATCACATAACAATGATACTCATGGTATTTCTCAAACCCTAGTTCAAGATAGTTCTCAATTTCTCACTCAAATATTCTCACAAACATTTACCAATCATGCACATGAAAGCTTACTCAACAATGTTTATCAAACAACCTTTTCACTCCAACTTAGCATTCACAATATCCAATAATATTTTACTTCACAAGGATGATATGCCCATACCTTTTGTTTATAAAAGATTTGACCTCAACACCTGTCTCAAACACAATCAACCTCTTTGCCAATCTCAAATGTTAGGTAGCAAAAGCCTTCTCACAATTTTATTCAAATACTCCCTCAAAATATTTCACCATACAAAACATTAAATCTCAATTACACCTTATAATCTCCACTCTTCAAAATATTAGCAAAAATCAAACAATTCACTTCAACAATAAAATTTCATTATCCACCTTATTACTCCTTCTAAAATCACAATATAATATTTAATTTGATAAACCTTATATCTCCCTCTTAACTACCTTGCAAACCACCTTTACAATCTTAATACAATGACTTCGTGCAATTTTCGCTCAACAAAACCTTAATAAAAAATTAATTTTTGGTGCGCATACCTTATTCTCTTTCCTCCTTAGAAAAAATGCTCATCGCAGGATTCGAACGCCCTAGCTATCCTCTCCAAGTGCCTTAGCACCTAAACATCCATCGCTTGGGCTACGTGCCCTCACATGAACCGAAGGCGCACACAGTCACCTTTAAACTCTGTCTTCTCGCTTAGAGAAAAATGAAACTGTCTTCCCTTTAGCAAAAGGCATTTGCGAGGATCAAACACCTAACCTTGCATTCCACAAATGCCTTACCACAACCCCTGGTTGCCACCTATGCTATCGATCACTTCAAAATATGATTTGCACTCTACTTTGCCTTAACCTTTCTCTTCCGCCCAATAGCTTTTAAACACATGTGAATTGCTCTCCCTTTGGCACTCAAAACTTTGGTCGCATAATTGTTTTATCGCATGGATGCCTTCTAGCCAAAGAACTTTGGCATATTTATATTATTTTTGATGCACTTCAACAACGTCGATGGGATATTTGAATTATAAAATTCGAATTATATATTTTGACTTTAGGTGCCTTGAAAATATTATTATTTAATTTTAAATTTTAACCTTAGGGTTAAAATATTTAAAATTAAATAATTAAACCCTTAATCCACAAATCTGTCATATGGGTTTTTTAGGAGATTTAAAATGTGACAACTCATTGGCATTTATTTTTCATAAACCCAACTTGTATCCTTAAATATTATAATATTAAGTATTATAATATTAAACCTGCTTCTTTACCTTTTTGGAAAAACCACCAGAGAATATTAATGAAACTTGAACATCAACCTTACCAAAAAACTCAGAAATGAATACCTGGATGACAATAAACTTGGTCATCATCTTCTTGACATCAATGACAACAAAACTTGCTCATATTTCCAACAATATTGCCCTTTGTCATTGATGGTAACCCATTTACCTTTTACCATTTCCTTTACCTTTTTTTGTTCTGCTCCCCCTGAGAAACTGCCCCCCTGATTGAATGCTCTCTCCTAACTCAAATATCTCTCCCTTTGACATCAATGGAAAAGGGTCACCTTTGGGGCTTGGGGCTAAGAATGAGACTCTTAGCTTAGCCCCTCCCCCACCTCCTCTTGATGTGGTTAATTATGGGGTGGGATTATCTCTACTCCCAACATGCACTGATATTTACCTTTGTCCACCTTCTTCCTCAACTGATCCTTCTAATTCCTCTGACTGTTCTTGTTCTTACTTGTATATGGAATTTTTGCTCTACACCACTTTGTTGTATGCCAATCATTATTGCCCTTATAACACTTAATGTTGTTATTCCTTAAAGGTGCAAATATCTTGGGGTTTCTCCTCATAAAGCCATATCTATTCTTGTCATGAGCCCTGCAATTTACTACCTTGCGACCAAACTGATTACAAGAGTAGCAATACCCTTGAAAAAGATGTATGTTTCTAAAATTCCCATATTCTTGTCTTTCATGTGTCTTGCACTGTGTAGCCTGTAGACACCAAAACAACACCATTTCGATTAAGTGACTACAAACACTGATCGCATGCACATACACAGCTTTCAGGGCGGCCTTTAGAGGTCAAACAGTGGTCTTGGCCACTTACACAGCAGTTCAAAAAGTCAGAAAAAAGAATAGAGTCAAAGTCCGCAAACCTTCATCAAAAGCAAAGTCTTCAAAGCAAACAAGCCTTAACAAAAAGGGAACCTAGCCTTAGACGTCACGAAATCGCGACGTCGCGAAACCGTGACGTCGCGATTTTGCACGTCGCAAAATCGTGACACCTTTGGCCCCGAGGGGAGCCTCGGCCAAAGGTGTCGCGATATCGCGACACTTTTGGCCTCGAGGCTCCCCTCGGCCAAAGGTGTCGCGATATCGCGACACCTTTGGCTCCGAGGCTCCCCTCGGCCAAAGGTGTCACGATTTCGTGACACCTTTGGCCCCGAGGGAAGCCTCGGCCAAAGGTGTCACGATATCGCGACACCTTTGGCCCCGAGCCCCCCCTCGGCCAAAGGTGTCATGATTTCGTGACATCTTTGGTCTCGAGGCTCCCCTCGGCCAAAGGTGTCACGATATCGTGACACCTTTGGCCTCGAGGGGAGCCTCGGAAAAAAGTGTCGTGATATCGCGACACCTTTGGCCCCGAGGCTCCCCTCGGCCAAAGGTGTCGCGATATCGCGACACCTTTGGCCCCGAGGGGAGCCTCGGCCAAAGGTGTCGCGATATCGCGACACCTTTGGTCCCGAAGGGAGGACTTGCGGAAGTGTCGCGATATAGTGACACTTCAGCAATTTTTACGCTTGAGCCGACTTACGATAGTCAAAGGCGGACTTTGACGTGGCCGCCACATCCAATGAATAACCGCCACGTGGCACCCCTACGTGCCCCTTTTTAAAGAGACCCCGTGGGTCTGTAAAACGGCGGATTTTACAGCGGACATTAATGAGACAAGCGGTGTTAGCAAAATATCCGATCCGAGGCCACGCCTCATAACTTCTAATGTCAGTGCGAGCCATGTCTCATAATGGCCCGATAAGGATCAAATCTGAGCGGCCCTTGCGGATTTAGGGTTTGACATTAATGCTCTCAGAGGCCGAATCCTCTATAAAAACCAGCTCGATACAATGTAAAAAAGGAGCGGAAGCATTTTGGAAACACAACGAAGTGCTGTTAAACTAAACGCTTGATTACAGTCATCTGAATCTTCAGATACGATATTGGACATAGAATCCATCAATTCGACGACAACCCTGATTCTCTAGATTTTGGGCCCATCCCTAGTGGATTGGTGTCGAAGTTAAGCTTTTACGGGGTGGCCCGTTTGGGCATCCCTATATACGTTCCCTAGTTAATTTGACTTATGCTATTTCAAAAACACTTGTTGTAGTATATGCTATTTTTGAATACATGTTAAAACAGTTCATGTTTTTATAATGTATGTTGTCTTCGAATGCGTTAAATAACAATTTACGTCTTATATTGGCGAATACATGTTGTTTCGAATGCACATTGTTATCTATTCTTTATAAAAGTAGCAGGTTACATAGAGTTATTTAACTTATGCATTTAATCAAATGTTTGCATACATTATTCATTGTTTCACAAAGACAAACGTTTCGACTTCTTACTACGCAGGTGCTATTAACAGTTCTTATTTCTTTTGCAGCAAGAACAACAGCAAGCAAGGACTCATCACCATAAGCGGCGGCAACACTACAGCCCGCCCATTTTACATGTGGGCATGCGGAAGGAGATCACTATTCATCTGTTGTAATTAAAAGAACGTGTAACTGAAGAGACATATTGTAACCGAGCGGAATTACATTAATAAAAAGGGCTGTGCTCCTGTTTTTAATTTAATTCTATCCGTGTTATTTTATGCATCAATTTAGTTCTGTTTTATTGCATCTCAGTGTTTTATTTCCGAAATCTCATGCTTTCAGTGGCGATCACGGTGGGACCGTTCCCAGATTTTAAATCACAGAAGTTAATTAAACTTGTTGTGTCTTGTGCTTAACAGGTACTTCTTTTTAGCCGGAGGTCAGAAACAACAATTTCGGGCAGAAAGGAGGTAACGATTCTAGCCGTCCATATCATTTTCTATTGCGAAGTTTCGGGTTATTTCATTTACTGTCATTTTAATTTCTTTTAATTATTACAGTAAGGTAGAGAAATTTTTCTTAAAGATTTTTCTTGCTTTATTTAATTATGTAGTTATCTGCGTAATTATTCATTTAATAATTAAAATTTTTTGTTAAAGAAAGGTAGAAAATTTCTTTTCAAAATTCCTACTTGCTGTTTTCCGGTTTGTAGCATCTGTCTAGCATAGGGAAAGATTTCTTTTTCGGTTGCCTGTTTCAAATTTGCAAAGTAAAATGAATCCCACACACCACGTGGTACTTTAAACCAAGGCGTTGGTCGTAAAACCCCAACCCTTGAGCAAGACCAAAGGTGGATTCCATCATCACTTTGGCTTGAGATATTGCATCCATTACCTCGATCGCGACTGTTGCTAGACGTAAATCCTGACGAAAGCTGACCAAGTGTTGTTGGGGTGATTCCCATGCACGCGAGGATAAGTCTTCTATGGTAGGTGTCATAAACAGAGCGATTCCCCTTCCGTACCGCCTATGTTCCACGTACCATCTGCTCTCACGTACCTATAGTCTCCCTCACGTAAGGGCGGGTATATAGAGAGGTTGGTATATCGGTCCGACAATGGTATATTGAAGGGGCGACCATTTATGGGAGTCATATGAGCCAACATTATGCATTTAAACGTTCTTCCAAAATTGCAAACACAAAACGAAACACCAAAATGCACTAAACCAGTTTAGGACACACTATTTAATCCGTAAAAGAGATAATCACGGCTTTGTGTATGTGTGTGTGTTCATTTCTGCTTGGTGTGCACAAAAAGACAAATCATCATAAACGAGATAAAATCTGCTTAGATAGTAGCGAAACATCACAATGGTGTACACTCGTAGCCAAGCCCAATCAAGGGCAGACGCTACGGAAGGTACACAAAGAGAGGGCGCTAGTCGCCTTCGCTTTAGCCACGAGGACCTAGCCATACCGTCTTGGCAGTCTGGCCTACAACAAAGTCCACATCGAGGCCACTTCAAGAAGGAACTATTGGGAACCTCCTCATTGGAATACACCCATTCAACACACCCCCTTTCGGGAAGATGGTTCACATGCGAGATCTCAATATAAGTAGACAACCGCCTCTTGAGGCTAGGTTTGAATGGCCACAGCGCGATGAAGCGCTAGAGAGGCATATTGTCCATTTGGAGGGGCAACGTGGATATGGCGTCCCTTATTTACCTCCCATCAGAACAGAAAAACAACATCCAGAGCGCAGGGCTCTTTACACAGGGCTAGCTAACTCCGCCCGCCCCTTTCACACCCATAAAAGGGAGTACGAGGAAGATCATCACATTCCTCGAGAACAACAAACAGCGCGGGAACCTTGTGTTTCTGCACCTGCCAAATATCATGATCACACATCGAGGCCAGAACCTCAAACAAATGTCGCTTACCCCGACAAAGGGAAGCAACCCATTGAAATTTTTGACCATCAAGATCGAGGCAAACACATAGGCAAAACATTCAAGCCTCCTCAACAAAAGAGGGCAGACCCGGTTGACCCGGCAGTCGCCAGACATGCCGCTCGCCAAGCGCGAATCACGCAGCTTGAGCGGGGTCATCAGGAGTTAGAGTACTTATACCGCTTGAATAAAGAGCGCATGCAGCGCGAGGCAGATGAGTTACGCTATAAACTACCTGAAAGGGTGCCAACCCCTCGCACCCAAAGAGCACAATAGTATGAGAGGCACAACCCGTTGGTGCAGGACAGGTCTCCGCGACCTCGTCAAGCTTTGCCTCCGAGACCTTATAGACCCGAAAGGGAGGCCACTCCCCGGAACAATGATGGGTACCCTCAGCGGGGACTCGATCAAGGTCATAGGGCTCGCCCAGAGACTCCTCAAGAGTTTTATGAGGAGTATGAACCAGAAATAGAACGGGTCGACATGCCCCATCAAGGTGGGAGGGCTGCCAATCGGCCACCTCCCCATAGGCCTCCAGTCTCCCTTGACCCACAACGGGAGCAAACCAAAGAAGAAGAAATAAAATCTTCGATGCATACAAAGCGCTATTAGAGCGTTTGGAGTCTGTGGAGATAAAAGCTTCTGGGCATCAAAAGCCCACACTACGTCAACTCCGTAGTCATCCGGTGCATCCCTCAGTACCCATACCTCTTTACCCTGAACATTTCAAGTTGCCACAATTGGCAGTCTTTAAAGGTGAGGAGGACGCACAAGAACATGTCACGAGGTTCCTGAGTCAATGCTTCGGCATCCAAGACAATGATGCATTGTTGCTTAGAACTTTCATAACCACATTCGCGGGCCCTGCCTCGGATTGGTTTACACAATTGCCCAAACACAGTATCAACAACTTAGATCAACTAGTGGATACATTTCTTGAACGCTCTGCTTTCAACACAAGGAAGAAGGCATCACTAAGTGATTTGGCCAGCCTCGAGCGAGTATGAGGAGGAAACAATAGCGACATACGGGAACCGATGGAGGGCTTTGCTTTCCAGGCTACCCTACCGTCCCCCTATGTCTGATCTCACTCAGATGTTCGCACGGAGTTGCTTAAAATCAATCTCTGGGCTATTCTTGCTGCAACAATACGACAACTTAGAAGAAGCCTTGGCGCAAGCCAGAGTCATAGAAGAGATTAAAATAGGCGAAGGCACAATTGCCAAGCCTAAGAAGAAAGAGTGGAATAAAACCACTAAGACTGGGAATACGCAATCACAACCCGCAGTGGTTAATCAAGTTGCAATCAATGTTCCCAAGCCAGTGCAAGACACGCGACCTCAAAAGGCCAATTACCAGGCAGTGCCTCCTAGTTATGAGAAAGATAATAAGAAACAGGAGCAGAATCAGCAGCGTCGCCCTAAGCGACAATTCACCCCCTACACGGAGTCTAGGGACTCCTTATTTGACCGCTTGTCAGCGGCAAATTTAGTAACCCTTCCAGAGATCCCGACTATAGACCCTAACGCTCCTAAACCTAAGGGATATAGAGAGGAACTATATTGTAGATTTCATAGGCGAAGGGGACACGATTTGAATGGATGTTGGAAGTTCAAAGGACTCATCCAAGATTTAATCGAAAATAAAACATTGGCCGTGGACAACCCCATAGCGCCAAACAACCAACAAATGGGGGTATTCAAGGACCCCTTGCCTGCCCACGAGGCACAAGCAAAACCTCTCCAAGTTAATGAGGTGCGCCAGAATCTTCCCATGCAAGGATTTGTGGGAATGATCAGCATAGTGACGAGGAATAAAAAATACTCAGCAGTTGCCCCTGGGGCAGCCACAAAGGAAGTTCCGACAACGTCACAGCCTCAACAACACCCTATACAGTCACCTCCGCCTAGACCAGAAATCACGATACGGAGCAAACTCACGCGAGTTTGCGGACCACATCGGCTAGGCTGTCCATTTACGAGCTTATTCAACAATCAACACCTCATAGGGAAGCTCTTATGGACATTTTAAAAACCATCGAATTACAGCCCCAAGAAGCAAATTCTTTCAACAACTTCGTGGGACACGTAAAACGATGTCTTGAGCCGGTCATCACCTTCGAGAGAGGATGAAGTCAAAGCAATATCGAATGACGCGGCGGATCCACCCCTGCATGTTGTTGCACGGATCAACGGGATCCCGTATAAGAGAGTGTTGGTAGATACTGGCTCGTCCGATAATATTATTACCACTGCAGCCCTAAAACATTTGAAGCTGCCAGCCTCTCATATCACGACCTCCACGTACACACTGCGAGCTTTCAATGATGCAATATGCTCGACAGTCGGCACGGTTGTTCTACCTGTCCAGGTAGGACAAAAGACAACACCAACATTGTGCCATGTGTTGGAAGGCGAGATGGCCTACAATATATCGCTAGGGCGGCCTTGGATTCGGGACATGAAGTGTGTCCCTTCCATCGCTCACCAGTGCTTAAAGTATGCTTTTGAAGGTGAAATACACGTAGTCCCAATGGACTTAGAACCCTTCAAGTATTGCAATGCGGTACAACTAATGCCTCAGTCGACCCTCCCTTCAACACATTTGGATTTCCAGCTAAATCCATCTAAAAAGGGTTCAACACCGCAGGCACCACTGGTGACCAAAACAGCAACATCCCAGCCAGGTGAACCCTCATCATCTACTCCTTCATTACCAACGCCACCTGTCATGGCTACACAGAAGGACAAGGGAAAACAAATCATGGAAGAGGCTCAGCCCTTAGAAGAGGGGTTGCCAACAATTTCAACGATATCAACAGAGGAAATATCCAGGACTAACGGAAGCTGAGACTCCAAACCTACCAAACATGGAATGGACTCAGGAAGGACTCCCGTTCCCTCCCTCCGAAGCATCAACAATCACTGTTGAAATGGCTAGTATAGGCCTGGGGGAGTACATAGTGCAGAATGTTGTGGCAACGCCCGCATTAGAGTCAATCCAGGATATGGGAAGACCTCGCCTTCCCATAGGAACAATTGTTCCCCTAGGTCACCCACCCAACCAGACAAACTTTGTGTATGGGGGCCTTGATCATGGTCTTGAACCATGTAAGCAAAAGGAAGCAGACGAAGAACCTTTTGTTGAAAACATCAATTATCTGTCAAACCCACAATTTGCCCTCAAATATCTCGGCCAATGCCATTGGCATGGATATGGGCTAGGCAGATATGAGCAAGGGATGCGTCTCCCTTGCCAACCAAGATATCAGATGCCATATGACAAGTCAGGAGTAGGGTTCAACCACCCCCTGCCCTTGGACATCTTGGTTGAAAATATGCAAGACCTAGAAATAGGCAACAAGGGGGGATTGGCACCAGATCTCTATGCCAACCCAAATACAGAATTTACATTGGGAGATTACCTCCCATGGTCACCAAACACCCTTGGTAACAGCAGTAATCCCTCTCCTTTGCTAGAGAGAGGCGAAAGTTCGGATACTCATCCCCAAAGAGAATATCAATGGTGTTCGGACATCTTTTGAAGCTGTTCCCCTTAGAGATTATAGTTGAGTCAGTACAATGTCAAGAGAGTCAGGTCCCTCCACCAAAAGTGGAACAACCGCAATGGGACCAGATTAACGTCTTGGAACAAGGAGAACCATCAACGTCGCAAGCAATAGTTGCTGAAGAGAATGAACATTTTTGGATCTCCGAAAGTGACTCAGAAGATGAGACTGAGATGGACTATCTCAGACATGCACGACGACATTATCACGCTTTAACTCATGAAGATCTAATGGGACAGATGGGCATAAGATTAGGGCATGAATGGTGGGTCGACCCAGCAAGGTGGGACCTGATCTTGGATCCATGGCTCCACATTCACGATGAGCACCGTCCACCTCGAGACCCTATCATAACAACAGTGCCGAGGGAAGACCCTGTCCTCCATTTAGCACATAGGGCCGATCCGTTCGTGCCCGTTCCCCTAGAGCCAGATCCAGAGTATAGGGGGCATCTAGAAGAATCGTGTTATCATGCCCGCGGTAATGGAGACCAAATTCATTCCATCCACATGATCTCCATTGATTTGACCGCACCCATCCACAATCCGGCCGATCCAGCACGGTCATTGCATCTAGACATAGATGCCATCGACTGGGATCGCGTCAATTCACCCCTATCACCAGCAGAGTACTGGCCTTTCGGTGAAATGCCTCATTTTACCCCAAGGACAACTCAGGATATTTTTCAAGCTGAAGAGGAACCTGAGGTTCCAAGCATAGATCTAAATTCAGCTAATGATATCCATTTGATCCCGACTCCACATCAGTTGGAGGACGGATCCCACATGTCAGTCGAGGAGACGACTGACGTAGACATCGGCACAGATCCAATGAATCCATAGATTCTCAAGCTGGGGGTAAGTCTTTCCCCCGAAGAGCAAGCCGACTACATTGCCCTTCTCAAAGAGAAGAAGGAGGTTTTTGCATGGTCGTACAAGGATATGCCAGGACTAGACCCGCAACTAGTCACGCATAATTTAACGCTTGATCCGACAATCAAGCACGTAAAGCAAAAACTACGTAAGATGCACCCAACAGTGGCCTTGATGGTCAAAGACGAATTGCAAAAGCTGTTGGATGCACAGTTTGTCATCTGCGTGGATTATCCCCCATGGCTGTCCAACATGGTTCCCGTCAAGAAGCCCGACGGGAGGATTCGCATATGCACCGATTTTCGCAATTTGAATAAAGCGAGTCCTAAGGATGATTTCCCCTTGCCGAGCATCGATGCGTTAGTAGACGCTACAGTAGGTCACGAAATGCTCTCCCTCATGGATGGTTTCTCAGGATACAATCAGATTCGTATCAATCCTGAAGACCAACTAAAAACGGCATTCACAACGCCTTGGGGGACATTTTGTTATAAGGTCATGCCTTTTGGCCTTAAAAATGCTGGTGCCACCTACCAACGTGCCATGACATATATCTTCCATGATTACATGCACAAAACTTTGGAAGATTACATGGATGATTTGTTAGCCAAGTCTCTCTTGCGCTCAAATCATATCGTTGACTTAAGCAAGATCCTCGATCGCCTCATGGAGCATAAAGTTAGACTAAACCCCAAGAAGTGCGTCTTTGGCGTCACATCTGGAAAACTCTTGGGTTTCATAGTCTCAAAACGAGGAATCGAGGTGGACCCAAAGAAAGTCAAGGCAATCCTTGAAATGGTTCCCCCAACCACTATCAAGCAGCTCAAAAGTCTGCAGGGAAAGGTCGCGTCGATTAAACGCTTCATAGCGCAATTATCTGACAAGTGCCGACCCATGAACAAATTATTGCACAAGGGGGTTACATTTCATTGGGATGACGAGTGCCAGTCAACCTTTGACGAGATCAAACAATACCTGGTTTCGTCGCCAGTATTGGCACCACCTAGGCCAGGAATGTCATTCTACTTATACATCTCGAGCATGCGAGGTGGCACTGGGCGCCATGCTAGCCTAGAAGAATGAACTTCACAAGGAACGAGGCTACATACTATCTTAGCCGCACCACGGTCGAGTTACGAACTTAACTATGCATACGTTGAGAAACTATGCTTGGCAGTGGTGTTTGCTACAAAAAAGCTACGCCACTACATGCTGAGCAACACTACGTATGTTGTGTCTAAGGAGAATCCATTGCGATACATGATGAGTCGTACTTATCATAGTAGTCGCACGGTGAAATGGATCATGTTGTTGACGGAATTTGACATAGAGTTTATTGGACAAAAATCTATCAAAGGACAGGTCATAGCCGATCAACTAGCAGAGGCTCCTCTTGAAGACGATCAGCCTCTGGTCATAGAACTGCCCGACGATGGGGTCTTTCATGTCTCAGAATCGCCAGATTCTGATGAGCCTGAGTCACGAGCCGACATAACCCTATTCTTCGATGGTTCTAAGTGTGAGCAAGGTGGTGGTGCGGGAATTGTATTCTTCACACCGCAGGGTGCTCCAATGCCCCTGTCATTTAAATTAAACTTCCCGTGCACCAACAACAATGCAGAGTATGAAGCCTTGCTCCTAGGTCTTCAGACAACAATCGCCATGAACATCAAAAGACTGAACATCTTTGGTGATTCGTTGTTAATAGTCAATCAAGTCAAAGGGGTATATCAATGCAAATGCCCAGTTCTGAAGGCTTATAAAGCCCTTGTGGACAAATTCCTGGTAAAACTTGAGTGGTATGACATCGAGGCACTCCCTCGATCATCGAACCATTTTGCGGACACAATGGCCTCCTTGGGGTCACTAATTCCGCAGGACCTTTCTGGTGATATGACAACCATTCAAGTCAAAACCTTATCACAATCCGCGATGGAGCGTGCAAGCTCAGACTTGACGCCAGGAATCCACATGATCCAAATTGAACCATCCTCGGATAGGTTCTCTCGAATCCGAGATCGTCTGAAACATGCCAACTGGGGGTCCTTGTTCTCCCCTACTCCCATTAGTAGCAACACAATACTATTCTTGCAGGTTCTATCCCATTCAGCATTTGCTAGGGATGAACTTCAGGAGGGATTGGCTGTTCATACTATCGAGGTTTTTGATCAACAAGACTGGTATTTACCCATCCGAGACTACCTCAAGTTAGGTAGTCTCCCACTTGATTTGACTCATGCCGCAAAACGAGCACTCAAGAGAAAGCGGCTAAGTATGTCTTGATAGGAGACATCTTGTATCGTCGCAGCTATGAAGGAATCCTCCTTCGTTGCTTGGACCAGCAAGAGTCCACTTGGGCGAGCGCCCAAGCGCACGATGGTACATGTGGTGGCCACTTCGGTGGAATGGCCATCGCAAAGCGCATTCTTCGCATGGGCTATTATTGGCCATCTTTAGAGCGAGATTGTTGCACCTATGTCAAGAAGTGCGTGAAGTGTCAACATCATGCCAATCTAATGCACGTACCTTCTCGGGCCTTGCGAGACAGTCCAGTCTGCTTGGCCGTTCTCGCAATGGGGCTTTGATCTAATTGGAAAGATCTCCCCTGCGTCGTCAGGCCATCACACGTTTATCATAACGGCCACAGAGTACTTCACCAAGTGGGTGGAAGCAATTTCGCTTACCTCTACGACAGGACCCCGCATTGTGGAGTTCATTTTGCATAACATCATATGTCATTTTGGTATTCCATCCAAAATAGTCTCGGATAATGGGACACCTTTCAAGAACAAAGACGTGCGTGCTTTGACCACAAAGTACAAGATTCAACACAGCTTTTCAACACCTTATTATCCGTAGGCGAATGGACAAGCAGAGGCGTCAAACAAAATGCTAGTTGCCATCCTTAAAAAGACCGTCGCGAACAGTCATAAGGATTGGCACATTCAAATCCCACTTGCCCTATGGGCCTATCGCACTAGCATTCGGACGCCCACTGGGGCCACTCCGTTTTCGCTCGTGTATGGCTCCGAGGCAGTCATGCCTCTAGAGTTGGAGATTCCTTCCCTGCGCATATCAATGCATGAGTTCATCGATGATGATTCTACGCAGCAGGCCCGGTTAGACCAGCTTACGTTGCTTGACGAACGACGCGTTAATGCTCTCGAGCATTTACGTATTTATCAAGAGCGACTTAAAAAAGCTTACAACATGAAAGTTCACCTCAGGGACTTTCGCGTTGGTGATTTGGTTTTGAAGGAAAATCAACAAAATTCCAGTTTGCCATCCCACCTAAGGGACAAGTTTGCGGCCAATTGGTTAGGTCCGTATGTCATTGATAGCAAAATCGGACCCGGGACATACCGGCTAGCTTCTCTTGATGGTATCAAGGAAACAGAACCCTTGAATATCAGTCATTTGCGACCATTTCATATCTAAAGAGAGCCATATCCCAAAAGGCTCCAAGGATTCTTGCAATCGCTTGGTCAACCCAAAATGCTCCAAGGATTCTTGCAATCGCTTGGTCAAATCCCCAAAGGCTCCAAGGATTCTTGCAATCGCTTGGTCAATCCCCCAAAATGCTCCAAGGATTATCACAATCGCTTGGTCAATCCCCAAAGGCTCCAAGGATTCTTGCAATCGCTTGGTCAATCCCAAAATGCTCCAAGGATTATCACAATCGCTTGGTCAATCCCAAAAGGCTCCAAGGATTCTTGCAATCGCTTGGTCAATCCCAAAATGCTCCAAGGATTTCCACAATCACTTGGTCAAAAATCATGAAAATTCAAAAACAACAAAAATCATCAAAAACAACAAAAATTTGCATCTCATTTCTAGGCATATTCAAATTCATCAATAGAGAGTTCTTCTCGCAATTCATCTTCATATTCACCAAAATCAATCCATCAAAAATACAAAAATATGTAGCTGCATTAAGCATTGCACCCATACATTGCATATTCGTGGTCGTATAGGTCAAAGGCACCATAGGCTGTCATGGTTCTACTAGTCCATCTTGTTCCACACTGTTCCATCTTACAAAAACAACAAAAACACCATTGCACTTTACCACACTAGAGTCGGTGGTCTTTTAATGTATCAAGAGTTTTTCGTGATTCGGTCATCATTTTGCTCTTTAGCAATGAAATGTATCAAGTCAAACAGATTTTACGAAGGTAGAGTTACACTTGCAATACACCTTGTTACGTAACATCCCAACACAAATTAAAACACATAAAAATTCCCGAGTTGTGTGAACGAAGGATGAAACATGCACGATAATCCCAGGTTACCATAAGCGAAACGGTTATCTTGCTCATCCCCCTGTGCGAATGACCCCAAGAATGCTGAGAGTTGGCAAAAGGACAAGCATCCTCCCTACCCAATTCCCTAAGAATCCCAAAGTTGCAAAACATCAAAAATTTGCAAAATGTCAAAGCTCCAAAATTTGACATCCTACAGTGCACATATCAAAAGGCACAAAGAATAGTGATTATCGTCACTCCATATCCAAATCCCTTGCTCAAGAGAAAAAGAAAAACAAATTAAAATAAACAGTGATTATTATCACTATAAAGAGCAAGTATCCCAATACAATTGAAGAAAAGAAGGGAGTTGACCTTGAATCCCTGGAACTCTCAGCATTCTGACAGGTCATGAGGCAAGCCTCGGTATCGGTTTGGTTGATAGCCTATCGGTCACTGGCGGTAAACTTCTCGCATGACGATATATCTATCACATTAACTTGTGTACAGATCAATGTTTGCATGTGGATGAGCTAGCTTATGGTATCCTGGATGACACCGTAGATTAATCTAACTACATACAACAAAGGAGTTAGTGGAGCTAATTAGGTGATCCTCAGTACAGGTTCGGTTGAAAGCCCATCTGGCACTGGCGGTATCCTGACAAATACCACATAAATGAACTCAATTGCACACACGGGGATGTGAAATAACTTGGTCAAAAACAAGTCCGATTCATACCTTGTTCAAAAGTCTTGTAAGATAAAGTACAATCATGGCTAGTGAGTTAAAACCGTTCGAGTCTCGAAAAACCTTTGCTACATTTCTAAACCAACTGCGCTACTTTTCATCCTTACAATACCACCAAAAAATACAAAAAAGAAACACCACATTTGTACATAGCAAAATAATGGAGTTCTAAAACAGTCTATGGTGCCATAACCAAATATCACTAAGTCCATACATCCATTTCATTTCTGCATATCACATGCATTTGCATTCCTCATGCATCCATCAAAATAAATCAACATACAACATTGGTAATTATCATACCATATGCATCCATCAATATAAAGTAGCATGCATCCACCAACATCAATCATTGTGCATAAAATCATGACATATACGCAAAGAAAGAAAATCAAAACAACAAAAACATCACAAAAATGCAACACAAAAACATAAGCAATAAGCATTGCCGGACACGAGTGCTCTTGCACTCAACCTCTTGGCATAGAAAATCGATGTCGGGGCTCAAATTATCACTCTCCTACTTCCCCAAGAAGGCTACCATAGCCGGACCGCTCCACGGGAAGATGGGTTTTCGATGATTTCACCCCATTATGGCATCACCAAAAGGGTTAACACCCACCAAAAATAGGTCCAAATGTCGGGAAATTGCACGTGCTCAAATGGTAAAACATCTAAAGGCACCCTAACCTAAGTCATCTTGGGTCAAGCGACTCGTCGCTTTTCTCACGAAGGTCATTCCCTCATCGATTCGTCGCTTGAGGGGGTAGTCACACCTAGTCACCAATCAACAACCACACACCCAATCAAGGCAATGACATGCATTCAAAGAATCATTGACAAAGACAATCACGCTCCTGCTTGGGGCAATAAACAAGCAATCATTAAGTTGATCAAATACTTGGCATTCCCGAAGCATGAACACAAGGTTTCCCCTGTGGATAAAAGGTTGCGCCCTTTGCCTAATCATGGTTGATCAATGTCCAAGCTCAAGTCACACCTCACCAAAATAGGTTAACACTTGAAATCAAATTCCTTAGCTCGTCAGAAGCAAGGATTCAAGAATGCATGCCCTTTCCATACTTGGGGCATCAAGAGTTGGTTAGGTTACCAAGAAACCCTAATCATTAGTGCTTTGGTCGTATATTTTTGCTCAGCACTGCGTCACCCACAGCGCTTCCCAAAAAGGGGCATCTCGTAGACACCAAAACAGCACCATTCGATTAAGTGACTACAAACACTGATCGCATGCACATACACAGCTTTCAGGGCGGCCTTTAGAGGTCAAACAGTGGTCTTGGCCACTTACACAGAAGTTCAAAAAGTCAAAAAAAAGAATAGAGTCAAAGTCCGCAAACCTTCATCAAAAGCAAAGTCTTCAAAGCAAACAAGCCTTAAAAAAAAGGGAACCTAGCCTTAGACGTCGTGAAATCACGACGTCGCGAAATCGTGACGTCACGAAACCGCGATGTCGCAATTTCGCGCGTCGCGAAATCGTGACACCTTTGGCCCCGAGGGGAGCCTCGGCCAAAGGTGTCACGATATCGCGACACTTTTGGCCTCGAGGCTCCCCTCGACCAAAGGTGTCGCAATATCATGACACCTTTGGCTCTGAGGCTCCCCTCGGCGAAAGGTGTCATGATTTCGTGACACCTTTGGCCCCGAGGGAAGCCTCGGCCAAAGGTGTCACGATATCGCGACACCTTTGGCCCGAGGCCCCCCCTCGGCCAAAGGTGTCACGATATCGTGATATCGCGACACCTTTGGCCCCGAGGGGAGCCTCGGCCAAAGGTGTCGCGATATCGCGCGACACCTTTGGTCCCGAAGGGAGGACTTGCGAAAGTGTCGCGATATCGCGACACTTCATCAATTTTTACGCTTGAGCCAACTTACGATAGTCAAAGGCAGACTTTGACGTGGCCGCCACATCCAATGGATAACCGCCACATGGCACCCCTACGTGCCCCTTTTTAAAGAGACCCCGTGGGTCTGTAAAACGACGGATTTTACAGCGGACATTAATGAGACAAGCGATGTTAGCAAAATATCCGATCCAAGGCCACGCCTCATAACTTCTAATGTCAGTACGAGCCATGCCTCATAATGACCCGATAAGGATCAAATTTGAGCGGCGCCTACGAATTTAGGGTTTTAACATTAATGCTCTCAGAGGCCAAATCCTCTATAAAAACCGGCTCGATACAATGTAAAAAATGACGAAAGCATTTCTGGAAACACAACGAAGTGCTGTTAAACTAAACGCCTGATTACAGTCATCTAAATCTTCAGATACGATATTGGACACAAAGTCCATCAATTCGACGACAACCCTGATTCTCCAAATTTTGGGCCCATCCCCAGTGGATTGGTGCCGAAGTTAAGCTTTTACGGGGTGGCCCGTTTGGGTATCCCTATATACGTTCCCTAGTTAATTTGACTTATGCTATTTCAAAAACACTTGTTGTAGTATATGCTATTTTCGAATACATGTTAAAACAGTTCATGTTTTTATAATGTATGCTGTCTTCGAATGTGTTAAATAACAGTTTACGTCTTATCTTGGCGAATACATGTTGTTTCGAATGTCTGTTGTTCTATGTTCTTTATAAAAGTAGCAGGTTATGTAGAGTTATTTGACTTATGCATTTAATCAATCGTTTGCATACATTACTCATTGTTTCACAAAGACAAACGTTTCGACTTCTTACTGCAGGTGCTATTAACAGTTTACTATTTCTTTTGCAGCAAGAACAACAGCAAGCAGGGACTCATCATCACAAGCGACGACAACACTACAGCCCGCCCATTTTACGTGTGGGCATGCGGAAGGGGATCACTGTTCATCTGTTGTAACCGAGAACGTGTAACTGAAGAGAGATACTGTAACCGAGCGGAATTACATTAATAAAAAGGGCTGTGCTCTTGTTTTTAATTTAATTCTATCTGTGTTATTTTGTGCCTCGATTTAGTTCTGTTTTATTTGCATCTCAATGTTTTATTTTCGAAATCTCATGCTTTCATAGCCTTATACCCAAACTTGTGACATGAGAAGCATCGTCCATTGAAATTACCTTGCCTTGACCTCATTGGTCTCTTAGTTTACTTCTACCCTATGCTACTTCCTATTCCTTCTTTGTGCATTGTTCCTTTCCTTGTTGAACTTTCTATTGTTTAAATCTTCCTCATAATACTCACTTTCTCTTTTACTCTCTTCTTCTGAAGCTTTGTCTTCTTTGGAGCTTGAGATTGACTTCTCTCCTTCTTCTTTTTGAACCTGTTCAAAACCAAGACCCGTCTCGTTTGATGAAGATGTTTGTACCTTGATAATATTATCCAAGGTCTTTGATCTTCTCCCAAACATGTGTAACTTGTCTTTAGAATATTTTACTTTCTTCCTTAGTAAAGCTAGTTCTTGCTCTAAACTTTCACATTCTAAGACTTTAGCCTCTAACCTCTCTTTAAATTCCCTTGTTTTGGCTATTGAGTTGGTTATATCTTCTATAAGCTTTCCTTTATCTTCATCACATTCTTGAAATTGAAGCTTGAGTTTTGAGTTTTGCTTTCTTACCTTCCTTAATGCATCAAGGGCAGAAATAAACTCACCCTCAAGATCAACTTCTCCTTTCTCTGATTCTTTCTCTATTTCTTTGCCTTTGAAGTTATTTCCATTCTTTTTGGATTTATTTCCACTAGAATCACTTCCTTCTTCTTCTATTGCCATAAGAAGACTTTCTTCTTCTGGACCTTCACTAGCATCCTCATATTCATCATCACTAAAACTAAATTCATTCCTTGTACAACTATCTTCAAGATGGCCAAAGTTACCACATCTAAAACACTTAAGAATTATTGGTGACATGTTTCTAACCACTTCTTTTTCTTTTGCCATAAATATAATTTCATCTTCATAATTATTTGAGGAACTTTCATCACTATCACTTGAACTCTTACCTACCTTGTCTGCATAGAAACTCTTCTTATGCCTTTGGAAGAATTTATTTCCTTGCTTGTTTTGTTCATCCTTGCTTTTCTTTTGGTACCTGTGTTTTCCTGTTTCCCTGTTCTTATGATCCTATTTTTCTTCATCATTGCTATTTCTAGTCTTTGGACAATCAGATGCATAGTGACCATATTTTCCATAATTGAAACATCTAACTAATTTTGTACCTTTATACTTTCTCGAGTCCTTGTTCCTTCTACCATAATTTACTTCTTCATCACTGGATGACTCATTGCTTGAATTTGACTTCTTACCTTTTGTCTTCTTAGTAACTTTGAAGGTTGCTTCTTTCTGGGGAATAGGTTCCTCTTTTATTCTCATCTCAAAAGCTGTGAGAATTCCATTTAATTCATCCCTTGTCAAAATTTCAATATCTTTTGACTCTTCTATAGCTAAAATATTTTCACTATATATTTTTGGGAGTGACCTTAAAATCTTATCACAAACATCTGTTTCTTCAACTTTAATCCCAAGTCCTTGCATGGAGTTAACAACCTCATCCACATGAAGTAGATATGCAACAATGTTTTCCTCTTCCTTCATCTTTAGGTCTTCAAATGTTCTCTTGTAATTTTACAACTTTGCCCTTTTGACATTTTTGTCTCCCTCATAGATACCTTTCAATTTATCCTAGATTTCCTTTGCTGATGTGCAATGCATAACCTTTATAAACTCTATTTCATATAAATCCTTTAAAATTCTATTCATTGCCTTTGAATTATTTAGATGTAGGAGCTTACCATCTTTATCTATAGGTGGAGTAGTTGGCGGTATGTATCCATTCTCAATTACTTCCCATATTTCATTTCCAAGTGCCATTAGGTGAATCTTCATTCTCATACTCCAAAGTACATAATTGTTCCCATCGAACAATGGTGTTGAATTCCCTAAAGATCCAGTCTAAGAATCCATCTATGTTCTTGAGAGCTTTTTCTTCAAGTTGTTAAACACTTCTGAAGGAACTCGCTTTGATACCAATTGAAGAACACAAGCTTATACTGAGAGGGGGGTGAAGAGTATAAGACCACTTTTTACTTTTCTTTACAAAACAATATTATCCAATATATCAATGGATAAATCAACAACAATAATCAAAGTAATGTATAAATCACCACACACAATAGAGACACCAATTTAATGTGGTTCACCCAATGTGGGCTACTCCATGGAGAAAATATTTCACTAAAATTTCTTCAACAATTCTCTTGGGAATCCTTCCCTATTACAATATTTATGGACCTCTATCCAAAGGAGACACCAATCCCTTAATCAAGTTCATGGATCTCTATCCATAAGAGACACCAATATCCTAAGCTAATTTGTGGAACTCTATCCACAGGAGAACTCCTCCTCTACTCTGGTTGGTGATCCTCTAGAAGACTACTGCCTCCACTGCACTAGCTTGTGGATCTCTCTCCACTGAAGACTCTATCCTCACTCAGAAGATCTTTGTCCTCACTACCCTGGCTAATGGATCTCTATCCACTGGAGACTACTATCCTCTAATTTATCACCTCCAAATATTTCTCTTAGCTCTGTCTCAAATTTACACTAAACACAGTCCTTCGATCTAGCACAAATATTTCTCTATTTTCTATTTAGACTCAAAATCTCAATCTCTATCTCAAATCTACACTAAAAATAGTCCTTCGATATAGCATAAATCTACTCAATCTCTGTCTCAAATCTATATTAAATACATTCCTTTGAAATAGCACAAATCTACTCAATCTCTGTCTCAAATCTATATTAAATACATTCCTTTTATCTATCACAAATTTGCTTAATATTTGTCTCAAATCTGCACTAAACATAGTCCTTTGGTCTAGCACAAATATGCTCAATATTTATCTCAAATATGTACTAAACATAGTCCTTTGGTCTAGCACAAATCTGCTCAATCTCTATCTTTGGTCTAATACAAACTTGTCCTCAAATTTGCACCAAACTCTATCCTCAAATCTGTCCTCAAGCCTTAACACAAATTTTGATCCAATCACAAATCAACTCTACTAGATCTGTCCCAAGCCTTAACACAAAGCTTGAACAAATCAATCAATCAACTCAACTCTTCAAGTCTTCTTAAAGACTTACCTCAAATATGTCCAACAAGTCCTCTCAAGAACTTGTCCAATCTTCTCTCAAGTCTTCTCTAAGACTTACCTCAAATCTATCCAAAAAGTCCTCTCAAGAACTTGTCCAATCTGCTCTCAAGTCTTCTCTAAGACTTACCTCAAATCTGCTCAACAAGTCCTCACTAGAACTTGTCTAATCTGCTCAACAAGTCTTCACCAAGAACTTGCTCAATCTGCTCAACAAGTCTTCACCAAGACTTACCTCAAATTTGTATTGTAAGCTTCCACAAAAGCTTACTCAACTCAACTCAATCTATCACAAAAACCTCTTCAATCACTTAAAAAAGTTTCACACAAAATCTTGTTTGACCTCAAAAACATATAGAGAATGGTTAGAGACTCAATATGTTTAACACTCACAAAACACTCACAAAACTCAACTTAATCTCTTCCAGAAAACCTCTTCAATCTTACAAACAAATTTCACTCAAAATTTTGTTTAACCATAGAAACATATAGAGAATGGTAAGAGACTCAATATGTTTCACACTCAATCACTTCCAAACTCTCTTCAAATCAATTAAGAATAAAGAACAATTTGTTTCACAGAACTTGAACTATCACTCCAACACTTTCAATCAACTATGCTCAATCAACTCCACTCAACCAATCACTCAATGAAACACAACTTGCTTACAAACCCTAACCAGGTGTTTCATAATGCTTTCAACAACTCACACTATGGAACTCAACCTTGACTCAAGATGATTCCAAATTCACATAACAATGATACTCATGGTCTTTTTCACAAACCCTAATCAAGCACATGAAAGCTTACTCAAATATTTCCAACAATGCTTATCAAACAATATCACATAACAATGATACTCATGGTCTTTCTCAAACCCTAGTTCAAGATAGTTCTCAATTTCTCACTCAAATGTTCTCACAAATATTTACCAATCATGCACATGAAAGCTTACTCAACAATGCTTATCAAACAACCTTTTCACTCCAACTTAGCATTCACAATATCCAACAATATTTTACTTCACAAGGATGATATGCCCATACCTTTTGTTTGAAGAAGATTTGACCTCAACACCTGTCTCAAACACAATCAACCTCTTTGCCAATCTCAAAGGTTAGGTAGCAAAAACCTTCTCACAATTTTATTCAAATACTCCCTCAAAATATTTCACCATACAAAACATTAAATCTCAATTACACCTTATAATCTCCACTCTTCAAAATATTAGCAAAAATCAAACAATTCACTTCAACAATAAAATTTCATTATCCACCTTATTACTCCTAAAATCACAATATAATATTTAATTTGATAAACCTTATATCTCCCTCTTAACTACCTTGCAAACCACCTTTACAATCTTAATACAATGACTTCACGCAATTTCCGCTCAACAAAACCTTAATAAAAAAATTAATTTTTGGTGCGCATACCTTATTCTCTTTCCTCCTTAGCAAAAATGCTCATGGCGGGATTCGAACGCCCCACCTATCCTCTCCAAGCACCTTAGCACCTAGATGTCCACCGCTTGGGCTACGTGCCCTCATGTGAACCAAAGGTGCGTGCTATCACCTTTAAACTCTACCTTCCCACTTAGCAAAAATGAAACTCTCTTCCCTTCAACAAAAGGTGTCTACAAGGATCGAACACCTGACCTCGCATTCCACGAACGCCTTACCGCAGCCCTTGGATGCCACCTACGCTATCGATCACTTTAGAATATGATTTGTGCTCTACTTTGCCTTAACCTTTCTCTTCCACCCAATAGATTTTAAACACATGCGAATTGCTCTCCCTTTGGTGCTTGAAACTTTGGTTGCATAATCATTTTATCGCATGGATGCCTTCTAGCCAAAGAAATTTGGCATATTTATATTATTTTTGATGCACTTCAACAACGTCAGCGGGATATTCGAATTATAAAATTTGAATTATATATTTTGACTTTAGGCACCTTGAAAATATTATTATTTAATTTTAAATTTTAACCTTAGGGTTAAAATATTTAAAATTAAATAATTAAACCCTTAATCCACAAATCTATCATATGGGTTTTTTAGGAGATTTAAAATGCGACAACTCCTTGGCATTTATTTTTCATAAACCCAACATGTATCCTTAAATATTATAATATTAAACCTACTTCTTTGCCTTTTTGGAAAAACCATCGGAGAATATTAATGAAACTTGAACATCAACCTTGCCAACAAAACTTGGACATGAATACCTGGATGACAATAAACTTGGCCATCATCTTCTTGACATCAATAGCAATAAAAATTGCTCATATTTCCAACATGCACCGCCTAACTAGAGGATCACCATTCAAGGAGAAGGATGGGGCGGTTGATAAATAATGAACTGGGCAGAAGATACAAAGGCCCAGATTGATCCTGAAGCACCTACCACCTTCTAGAATATCAACATTATCCAGAGGAGTAGTGTACCAGTGCGGTACTTGTCAACTACAATAATGATCTTCCCATCTACTGCCATTAATGTCTAGATTTTGAAATCCATGTAAATATAATTATAAATAGTAGAATGTTGATCATTTGTAAGGGCAGCTCTTTAACCATTACAATTTTTGTATAAGGTTTCTCCTATGTAAATATAAATTCTGCACTGTTTGGTCTCTGGCTATGTCATCTTGGTCTCTATTGAATGCATGAATGTTCATTTCTATTTAGTCATTTAGGTTATCCCATGTTATTCTATTGTTTGGATTTTGTGGGGTTTATTTGAGTGATTCAGGAGTGCATATTCATTAATATGGGTTGGGGGTTTATTTTTGCTAATGCTAGTCAAACAAGAGTGCTATGATTCTACATCCTAAATCTCATGCACCTTTTCGTTGGTTTTGGAATTTGTCTCCTGCCCACCGTTGATAGGAGCTAGAAAAAAGATATGGTTGGGTGATCTGTTAGGTGTTGGATCTGTATTTTGTATGAGGTGTCTCACCTACATAAGTCTTGATGTAACTATACCCATCCTTATGAGTTTTGGATATGGCCATTTACTTTATTTCTTTCCCATATTTTTCCTTTTTCCTGTTTGTAACATAGATAGATGGAAACACCCCCGAAGGAATTAACCTTCTCCAGAGATCGCTCGCCCTATCCCGACGTGATGGGTATTTTGTTCTTGGCATTGGTTCACCACCCTGTCCTGTACGCGATGTCAAATTTCTGATCAACAATGCCTCAGGTCGAGGCTGATACAACTTTTCTTACAACTTTGGTAGAGAGATGGTATCTAGAGTCATCCACCTTTTGATTGCCTATTGGTGATATGACTATTACTCTTAAGGATTTTTGGAGGATCCTCAAGATTTCCATCAGGGGAATATGAGTGTATCAGTTGGGGGTGTAGATAATAGTGGTAGACTTACTGACATGGGATGCTAGCTTTCAAGTTTCTTAGAGTGGCATCAGTGTTAGTGAGATGGGAGATAGACTAACTATTTTGAGGTTGATAGTAGTATTGAGCTGCATAGTGGCTGGAGACTTGACTGGCCATATGAGTAGATGACACTTGCCATGGGCTCTCATCAGAGTAGTCAATTACATGAGAGATAATGGTCATTGATTTTCCTGGGGGCTTCTAGTTTTATGTCGACTATATAGGATACTATGGAAAATTGTGTATAGAGGCTATACTTGCATTTTTATGACTACATTGCTCCAAGTGTGGACCCGAGAGCACATTGCTATGTGAAGACCACATGGGCTTCCTTAGGGAGAGTTAGAGTTAGGATGACTTGTAGTTTTTAGATGGGCATAGGTGATGGAAGAGCGGAGTACACAAATAGGTGGTTTAGATGATGTAAGGGAAGCATTAGATGAGCTTATACCTCGTCAAATCACTTGGTGACCATGGAGGATGATACCATACTGGGATGAGGATCATATAGATGTGGCATGAGTGCAATATATTTGATGGTTACAAACAGAGAAGGAGGAGATTGAGTTCCATCGTTTTGATCGAGTGTAGTGATAATTTGGATTGAGTTAGGAGATTCTTGAGATAGGGGATATCTCCTATAGGATAGTGACCAAATATCTAGCTACTGTGGGAGTAGGGGTAGACCTAGTCCACTTTAGAGAGCTAGAGGTGAATGATCCTATCTATCTTGATCTCAAGGTGGATGATATGGGAGTTAATACTGGCTATTACCAATGATATAGTGGGATCCATCCTCCAAGGATCATTGAAATTCACCCAATGGGAAATCTTAGGGTGATACAGGTAGCTAGAGTGATGGCTCATCGATATGAGGCTCAGAGAGGTGATCCTAGATTGATACTAGGTGAGGTTCCTCATCATGAATGATCAGGACCTTAGACAAGAGGAGGATGGGTATCTAAAGGTAGGCAGGGGATGAGACACATTTCTTGACATGATCATGCCTCACAATCATCACAAGGTACTAGTCAAAAACAACCTTTAGCATCACAACAGGTATTATCACCATAGTGATAGGTGTCACCAACTCAGAATTATGTATTTTTTCCATAGTAGGAGGTAGAATCATTGTAGCAACAAGACTCACTCGAGAAGGGTATTGAGATGGATATTGGAGGGTTAAGCAGCACTGGAGAGGTTGTTCTGCTATGAGCAGAGAAATCTAGGTTGAAGAGCTAAGTGTGGATAAAAGTAAGTTAGATTTAGTTGTTGGAGGCTTAGATTTCTCAATATTAAGATTTATTGGGACAAACCTAGGCTCAGCTTGCACAAGCACAGGCACATCTTGTACAGGTACAAGCACAACTTGCGCAAGCATAGTCATTGTCATGCCAGACGAGGAGTGTAGCCTTAGGCCAGTTTACAGGTAGCAAATTTCACAGGTATCTATAGGATGCACTGACAGTGGCACAAGAATAGGTGATATTGGTATTGTAGCAAGTGACCTTTTATCAAATGTTATACTTTTAGTTGGTTCATGAGGGTCAAAGGGTCACATTGCCCCCATAGTTAGTTGCTTCGAGTCGCTCTCGATGAGCTTCTTAGACGCTGTCTAGGACTCCTCATTTTTATGTGCCTAGGCCACCCCCCAATGAGGGTAAGAGTTCTAGAGGTTCTAGGGGATGATATACCAAGGTTTCCTTTTGTGGTATACTTCCCTAGTGACTGAGTATGATGGTTTTGATTGCGACATACTAGTCAATATTTTGTACTTATGTACATTTTTTCGAGAGTAATACCATACTATTAGTTTTGTTTTATTTTTGTTTTTGTGTTATATTTAATGCAAAATATTTTTTTTGTTTTTTATGATCCTACATAATTATTCTTATGGTCATGTTTGATTTCTAATGCACTTTGTATCATGCTTAATGAAGATACCTATTATAGGAAAGTGAAGTGTGATTTGATGTAATTGATATTTTGTAATGTAGTATGATTTAGTTATTGTAGAAGATTTGTTGAGAAATATACCCTTATGATTTTTATCATTCAGCAATGAACCTTTAGGATGTATGCTTGTATATGACCATAAATGGAGGCTTTCCCTCGCATTGGTCATGAAGCGGATCCTGTGTGAGGTTTTGTTGTTATGCTGACATCGAAGGGTTATGATCCAAAAGTAATTGGAAATTTGTTGATTAAAAGTGATATAGTTGGTGATAAATAATGTATGATCTTAAGATTAATTTTGATTAAACCTTAAGATAAGTAAGGTGCAATATGGGTGCTTAAGCATGAAAAATGGGATAGAGGACTTGCGCTAGGCATAAGATTCCTAGTGTGAACTAAATGGAGATATTTTATTAGGATATCTCATGTCATCATCACAAAGTCTTTATGCAACTACATGACCAAGAATTTATGTATGATCAATGTAAATTTTTGTATATGGCAAGCAATCATGCGATATGATGAAATAAATGCATTGTACTAGGTGGTAGATATGAGATGCAAGACTAATTGGTTTTAGGGATAATTGCTTATGCTAACAGTAATATAAATCCATGAAGGTATAGTGAATTTAGCTAATCAAAACTCAATAAGAATCTTGATCATTTTTAAGATGAAATCAAGTTTATCAAGAACTAGTGTGTGATTTGTGCGTTCGTTTTCCACCTTGATCTTAATTATGATGCAAAATATGTCAAGGATCAAATGTGTGTGCTTATGAGGTTCATTTACCAATTTTGAGTATGGTAATGAACCAACTTAAGAACCATTGTGTGTGCCAATGATGAATTCATTTACCTTGATTTTGTATGTGGTTGGACTTAACTACTTTGTAATACAAGCCACCAAAAGCTAGCTTATCCATAAGCGGACATTGGTCTATACAAAAGAAGGTCGCTAATGTAACAGACATATCACCACATGTAAGACTACCCCATTGCTAGGTGGGTTTCATTCAATCCATTGTTGTAATGGAGATCACCCCACAACTTTTGAACAACTAAGGATTCCAGGGATTCAAGCTCATTACCCCCTTATTTTATTTTGATTTATTTAAGTGGGGATTCTTGCTCATTTTTGAACAGGGGGATTTATTTTGCTTTGTAGTAATTTTTTTTTTTTCAAGGGGTACTTGCTCATATTGAAGGCGCAAGAGATTTTATTACTTCGGGTAGGAGGAGCTTGTCCTTTTGCCAATTCTCAACATTCTATACCATACACATAATAGGATAGCAAGGGAAACCTTTCACTTAAGGAGCTAGGACTACTATGTAGCATCATATTTCCTAGTGCAAAAATCATTTTTAAGATGTATAAGTGTGTTTTGGTCCAAAAGTGGTAAAATCGATTTTCAAAACTCAAAATTTTCTTAATGAGAAATAGTAATTTTGGTTCAAGATAGATTTTTAATCAATATCGAGAATCAAGATTTTATTAAAATGTGAATCTTGTGAGTGGTTCAAGATAAAATTTGAATTACTTCAAAGAAAACCAAGATTGACTATGAATATTAATAGCATCGATCTAATATTTAAATGATATAATAACTAGATGTGACTATATGCCATATGCAATTGGATTGAAACTCATTAAGGATGTATGATAAATGAAACTATATGAAAGATAATTTATATGAGATGACTATGATTATAAATTGAACTACATGTAACAAATGTTGTATATATAAGATATAAAATGACTATGTACAATGGTGAAACATGATTTTATGCATAATATCTTTTAAGGTGCATTATGTTCATTGGCTCATTAAGATCTTTGCCATCTAAGGTAGACAAACGGTATGCACCTGATCCAAATTTAGCAGTTAAAATAACTAGATGTAACCAATTTGGTTGAAATTTTCCTTTAAAATATGTTCGAGAATTGGTGTTTTTTAAATTTTCCTTAAGAACTAGATCATCAACCTCAAAATATCTAGTATGAACTTTCTTTGAGTATGATATTTTGAGTTTGTCTTGATAAGTGCAAAGATATTCTATAGTGTTTATGCATTTTTCATTTAATAATTTGAGTTTGCTTAGTCGTCCAACATGATATTCATATCCTACTTCAACATATTGAAGTAAAAGCCCTAAGGAAGGTACTTCAAGCTCAAAAGGAAATATTGCTTTGGTGTGATATACCAAGACAAAGGGAGAAGCACTTGTATGGGTTCAAACGTTGGTCCGATAAGCCTATAAAACTAGATATAATTGTATGTGCCAATCTTGACCCAAATTACTAACGTACCTTTTTAAAATTTTAATTAAGGTTTTATTAGATGCTTCATCTTGGTCGTTTCATTGTGGATAGTAAAGAGTATACCATCTATGCTAGATTTTATATTTTGCACAAAGATTTTATTTATCTTTGTTTTTAAAGCAAGTTCCATTATCGGAGACAAGCATAGAGGGAATCCCAAATCTATAGATGATTTGATTAAAAATAAATTTAGAGACTTGGGTTCCTGTACAATAAGCCACTAGCATGGCTTCTACCCACTTTGTAAAGTACCCAGTTGTTGTTATGATGAACTTATGACCATCGGACGAGATTGGGTTAATCTTCCCAATGATGTTTAGGCCCTATTTTAAAAAAGACCAAGGGGAAGAAATATTTTTAAGCTCTTGAGTAGGAGCATGAACATGATTTGCGTGTCACTAAAATTTTCCACATTGACACACATGATCATTAGCATAATTTTCCATGCAAGACCAAAAATAGCCTATTTGTAGGAGTTTTTTTGGCTATGGAACTACCACTAAAATGGCCTCCACAAGATTCATCATGCACGTCGCTTAGTGCTTTTTTGGATTCATCTAGGTTGAGGTATCTCAGAAGGATACCTTCAAAGGACCTTTTATACAACATACTTCCTATGATGACAAAATGAACAACTCATTTACAAAATATTCTACGTTAATTCCTATCTAGACCATCCAAGAATGAGCCATTTTGAAGAAAGTTAAAGATATTCACATACCACCATTTTGATGATGTTTCTTAAATTGCAAAGACATCCAAGGGTGCTAGGAAATAATCTAGTGATGTAGGCTCCCGAAGTTGATGAATGATGATAGTAGCATGATCATCATCCAACTCCAAAGGAATGAGAGAAGCAATTTTTGCCATAGCATTTTTAGAATTATTACTAGTACGAGGGATAGATTCGATAGTAAATTTCTCAAATAAAGACATAATTTTTAAGATAAATTCTTTATAAGGATGGAGTTTCGAGTTTGGTAGACATTGTTAATTTGGTTTACCACGAGTTGTGAGTCTCAAAAAACTGATAGGATTTTAATATTCAAAGCTAAAGCCGCTCGTAAATCAAGAATTAAGGCCTCATATTTTGTTGTGTTATTTGTACAAGCAAATTGGAGTTTGAAAGATAAAATAATACGTTGTTTTTGTGGAGACACAAATATAATGCCTGCACCTACGCCACTCATGCAATGGGCTCCATAAAAAAATAGAGACAAAGAGTCTAAAAGATCATCCTCTAAATTAAGGCATTCATGTAAAAATTATATTTTTAAGGGATGAGTAGATTCAAGAGGGGCAGCAACGAGTTGGTCTACTATAATATATCCTTTAATGGAATTTTGACCAATAGAGGTTAGGTCAAATTCGCTTAAAGAAAGAACCCATTTCATTGCTCGTCCTGATAAGTAAGGTCTATGTTGAGAAGCAACACACCCCCACTGAAAAATGCATTCCAATCCTCTTGAAAACTCTGAACTTCCATTTTTGCAGCAGGGACCCTCTTGATAATTTTAAGGTTTTAAATCCAAATTTGCTTGCCTCCTTTTTAAAGTTGTGCTTTTTCTTGCATTCCAACTGTGTTATCCAAGAATTCACTTTTTACATGCTAGAATCATTCATGCACAAATAAAATCTCGCACCGGTATCGAGAAAAATCCAGAAAACAGTTGCATAAATTCATTGAAAACCAAAACTTTCCATTTTTGGTAGTGTCACGATATCGCGACACTTCCATTTTCGAAAATGTCGCGATATCGCGACGAATTTTGGCAAAAGCAGCTAAGTCGGAAAAGTGTAGCGAAATCGCGACACTTTCCATTTTTGGAAGTGTCGCGATATCGCGACGTTTCCATTTTTGGAAGTGTCGCGATATCGCGACGTTTCCATTTTTGGAAAGTGTCGCAAAATCGCTGCCGATCGGAGGAGAGAGAAGAAAGTTGTACGGAAGGGCACGATTTTGCGACATGTCGTGAAATCGTGACATGTCGCATTTTCACGATAGGAGAGAGAAAGTGGGCTGCAGAATGAAAATCGGCTAAGTCGCAAATGTGTCGCAAAATCGTGGTCAACGCGGTCAATGCATGCAGCTACGGGAACTGTCGCGATATCGCGACGTGTTCTATTTTCGCGGGTTGTTGATGGAAAAACGCTTAAGTACAAAAGGTGCAGCGCGTCGCTAACATGTCTCAAAATCGTGACATGCTTGAAAAAGTTATGCGACAGCTAGCAAGAGGCGCGATTTCACGACATGTCACATTTTCACGGTCGACGGGGGAAGAAGTTGCATGGCGCTGGGGACGTCGCGATTTCGCGACATGTCGCGAAATCACGACATGAGAGAGAAAGTTGTCCAAAGGGCCAGAAGTGCATTCCAGCGGGAAATAGAAGGCATCCTGGGATAGCGACACGTGTCAAAGCGTGAGGCAGACAAACAGAAGCCGACATGCAAGCTTGCTTTAGGGTTTTTAGCCTGATTTAATTTGTTTTAACCTTTAAAGCTTATGATTTAATTAAAGTGCTAATCTAACTCATCTTTTGTCTTTCATGCAGGATTCCATCTGGCACTTACGGGACAACCGAGAAAGGCCATGAAGACAAAGTTAAAGTGCAGATTTGATCAAGGACCGCCATGCTAGAGGAGAAGATGTCGGTGAAGGCATTCAATGACAAATTTATGACCGAATTAATAGCATGAAGACCATTTCAACTCAGGGATGGCTTTGCGGAGATCAAATTGATGGAGAAGTGGTGACTCATCCGGCTCACCAACAGAAATTAATGGAGGCATTTATTTGTAGCTGTGGATGAATGCAAGTTGCATTTGATCCTATCTTCTCCATTTATGGTAGCTGACTCCCCTGATTTGCCGAAGGGTTAAGTTCTATCTGGACTTTGATTTTAAATGGATTTTTATTGTAAAACCCGGGTCCTAGGGTTTAGAAAGATAAGATTTGCAGTTAAAGAAGAAGATATTTCTGAAAAGATCAGGGTCTGTCCTGAGTCTATAAATACTTCTTCTCAATGTAATTACGGGAGGCAGAGACTTAGAAATAAAAGGCTTATAAGCAATTTCTTGCAAATCTTGTGAAATCCTTTATTTCTGGACTTGGAGTTGATGTGCTTTAGCTTTTCTGTGATAGCATGGCCAGGAGCCTAATCTTTTGCAGAGTGTGATAAGTGTATCTTCTTTTGTTATCCGTTCCATTAAAGTTTGTTAGATATATGTTGTGAATCTGTATTGTCAAGATTAAATATGCTGTTAGGCTTCAATTGTTCTCTTGTCTGCTAGGGGAAATTACAGATTTCAAGTGTAAGTTTGTTCTAATTGCTCTGTCTTCACTGTGTGAGCTAGGCTATCGGTGAAAGATACCAGTTTTAACCAGCTGCCCTTGGATTTATAATTTTCTGCTAGATCTGTTTCACTTTGCCTTGTGCTCTTAGTTGAAAGTGATCTTAGACCGACTGGACACTTTCTTCTTTGATTTGTTCTGTTGTGAAGCTGATAGCATAGATAAGATTGATAGTTTAGGGTTTTACAGTTGATGTTTGATAAACTTCTCTTTCTGCCCTACCCTACCCTCTCTTTGTTTTCGATGAATGATCCATTTTTATTTTCTTTATTTGCCTTTTATTTGAATCTGCTGACCCATGAGAGCTAGATCAAGAATTCAAGTTAAATCTGATAAACAAGTGACAACTACTGAACAAGTTCAAGAACCCCCTGTAAGGTAACAGAGCAGTCCATATTGAAATCTATTCCAGAAGCGAAAAAGAGTGAATAGCCATTCGACCCAACTCTGTAACTCGCACCTTGGATAACCAGCTAGATCCTAAAGTGAGTGGGATCCGTCCCGTGGGTGTCTCCGGGGCTTCCTGCCCATCCTTTCGTGGGGTGCGTATGAAAGTCGGACCAACACCTAATTGGCACTAGAAGGAGGGCATGAACTCAGTTCAAGTATTGTAAGGGCATAACAACAACATTTGTAAGGACCCACACTGAACTTCAGTGCAGTGTTGTTAGTACAGTATTTTAAATTGCCAAATACAGAACCTGTTGAGAACTGCAAAGTTATAAGTGCTTGAGAAAACTGGATTCTACATACAGGGTAACAAGGTCCCACCCCAGAGCTGGAGAGCTCCTTGTTCCTGAATTAGAAACTCCGAGAAGAAGTAGCCACAGAAGGGTCACATCTCTATCACAAATAGTTTTATCACCATTGATAGTCACTCCAACCAGAGCTTAGAATATTCCTGTCAATCCATTAGCTATGGCAAATTGGTTGGGCTCCACAGCTTTGAACATTCCGGGTATAGCCCATGACTTGCCCAGAAATCTAGAAAGATATCTCCCCAGGTACAAACATGATGGGACAAGAACTGCAGAGGAACACTTAGTTGCATTCAAGAATGCACTAAAGTTATTAAATGTACAACATGAGGATGTTGCCTGCAGACTCTTCCCGTTCACTCTCCAGGAGGGAGCCTATGATTGGTTTCTAAATCTTACCAATGATTCCATCACCAGTTGGAATGATTTAGAGAAAGTTTTTGTGTCACAGTTCGGAGAAGTGATAGATCCCAGCATTTTATATCAGTAGTTTTTTGGCATCAAAAGAGAACTGAATGAGTCTATTAGATCCTATAATGTCAGATTCCAGAAAGCTTATGGTAGACTCACTGGCTATTATGTACCGAATGCTGACCTGGCATTAGAGATCTTCAAAAATTCTTTAGATCCCATGACCTCTGTCTTCTTGAAGAGGGATGCCACTGTTACCAACTTGACAGAAGCTTACAAAGAAGCTTTGATTCTGGAAAGACAGTTGGGACCCCAGCCTCTAAATCTTTAGCAAACTCCTTTGATCACACAGCCTGCTCCTGTGTTCAATCCTATCCCACATCAGATGATGCTACCAGTTTGTCAGACTTTACCATCAGCAGCACCAGTGGCTGCTGCACCTGTTGAGAATGTACAGAACCCTGTGAAAGAAGCTGACAATGCCAGGATTGAAGAAGTCTCAAAGATTGTTCATAAGCTGGCCAATGATTTTTTGAGTTTTAAAAGATAAACTTCTACTGGAGACAACCCCAACAGATATTCATATCAACCAAACAGATTTAACGAGCCCCCATATGAACCTAATAAAGATTACAAGGGTAAAGCTCATGATGTGAACATTTGTGATTTGGCCCTACCCAACTGGTGTAGAATTCATGCCACTTCTCAACATGGGGAGTTAGACTGTCTGGAATTTTGCAATGCATTTGAAGCCTTGTCTGGTGATCTGATCTCCCCTGAAAATCAAAGAACTGCTGATGGCCCAAGTTCATCTGGCCACAGTGCAGCTATGGTCCTGGATTCTTTCTCTTTCCCGGATGAATCTGAGAATGTAGTTGAAATGCCTATGGATGAGGTACAGGGCCTTCCAATAGTACAGAAGAGATAATTACAACCTGAGAAACAGGAATCCTGAGCCAAACACTACATCAACTCCTCCTGACAACTCTCACAATATTCCTCCTGACCCCTCTCCAAGCAATAATCCACCTCCACCAAAGGGAGGAGCTCAGAGAGTACCAGATGTTGCTATTCCTCCACTTAACAAAGGATATAACATAGTGGAGGATATGAAAAATATTAAGGCTAACATTACTTTGCATGAGTTGGCACAGATTTCAGAGCAGAGAGACAATCTGATAAAGACATACTCTGGCCCTGCTGCTAAACCTGTAGATAAAGGGAAGAAAATAGCAAATGCCAATCTGGCCATGTACAAAGAAAAGACTGAAGTTCCCCCATTTTTACTGACTGTCAAAATTTTTGGGAAGAATTTACATAATTGTTTGGTAGATTCAGGTGCATCTGCTAATGTCATGCCACTGGCAATTTGTCAGCAGTTGGGGCTGACCCCAATGAAGTCTGAGAGGAGAGTTGTCCAATTGGACAAGTCAGAAGTTAAGGTTGTGGGAGAGCTGCAAAACATTCATATCCAATTAGCCTCTGAGCCAAGGGCTCAACATAAGATCGAAATCCAAGTTGTGGATATCCCAGTGGGGTATGGAATGCTGTTGAGTAGGGATTGGTCTAAGTCTCTAAATGGATATCTGGCAACAGACTTTTCACACATGTGGTTGCCATGGAAGGGTGTGGCCAATCAATTACGGGTTGACAGAGAACCCAGGTACAAGCACACGATTACAGAGTACAATGCTGCAAATGAAACTATTAATGTTGCAGAAGTAGACATTGGTGTCTACAATTTAACAGCTGGGCAGAATAACCAATTTAACAAAGCTCATCCTGTACATACTAATGAAGTTTGGACACTTCATGTGGATGGAGCAAGATGTAAGCAGGGTTCTGGAACAGGGGCAATCCTCAAAGGGCCTCAAAGTCAGACATTTTTTATGTCTTACCGCCTGTAGTTCCCATGTACTAATAATTTAGCAGAGTATGAAGCTCTGATTTTAGGTTTAAAGTTTGCTTTGGATAAAAATGTGAAAAACATTCAAGTTTTCACTGATTCAGATGTGGTGGTCTGGGTCTATCAAGATTTTAAGGTATTTGATCCTGGGGGTTTTTACATTCAGTCCTTTTGAAAGAATTTTGCAAACCCTTCAAGTAGAAGCATAAACATGTTATCATATGATTTGTTATTATATGATTTGTTTAATTTGAAGGAGTTGCAGATTTGTTTTTCAAATGGGACAGGGAAGACAGTAAACACAAGTCTTTCCCAGATAGCAAATTTTTGAAGCACAGTCTGGAGTGCATTTCGTCAACAGGACCTGAAAGGTAATTTTTCTAAATTACTTGCACATGGTCAAAAAAAATTTAAGGCACCATTTCTTTGCTTTCCCAACTGCTGCATTTTTTGAGTATGAAGGGAAGTTGTAACATATGTATACATTGTAAGTAAGCTTTGAAGTTTTTCAGTTTTATTTCATTGTCTGTACAGTTTTAGCTTGTGCAGTTTATTTCTTTTGTCAGTGCTTTTTATTTTCTTTCTTTGTCTTTTTATGTCAGCTTGCTATTTAAGTCTGTACAGTCTTTTGTTTCAGTTTTATTTGCTTTAGTTCTTTATTGCAGTTCTTTTTCTTTCTTTGTCTGTACAGTTCAATGTTTTAGTCTATGCAGTTTTGATTCTGTCTTGCTTTAGAAGCCTGTGCCTGTCCTTGGATGCCTGTACAAAGTCCTTTGGCTTTTGAAATATGTCTTTTAACCTCTCGCTCGAGCAATCAATGGGATAGTCAGCCTTAAAATTGTTTTATTCTGAGCTGATCAATCCACAATCCAATGCCCATTCTGTTCATTATTCTAATAGAGATAGTCTGCTTGAACTGAACTGTAGAACTATTTTGTTATTCAGGACAAAGGTAGAGAGATGATTGGATATTGTGTCTTACTTTCCACAGTTGTTTTAATAATAGAAAAACTGCTATGCTATTTTGTTGGAGGAACTCCCGGGGAATCCAAGAAAAGCTGGTTATGAGAGGGGACTATGATTCATGCAATTACTTGGGTATCCACAGAGGCTATCAGTTTTGGATTGATCAAAGTTCCAGATTGATCAAATGTTAAAAGAAAATTGTGATTTCCCTAAAAGCATTTCAGATATTGATATATTTCAGAGGGAGAGATATAAAAAAAAAAAGAAGAGAGAAAAGGAAAAAGAAAAGAGTTGAACAATTAAAAGAGGCAGCCAATACTTCCAAAATATTTTCTTCTAAGTTATAGATTCTGCCCTACAGTTGTAAATTTGGGTCGTGTAAATCTAAAGGGTAACTCTGTCTAGGCTGTAAAAGGCTAAACTAGTAAACAGAGCTCTACTCGGTTTCCCATTTTACAATCTAGAAAAGTTGATTAATCCAAGTTTATCATTCGATTCAGTCATCCTTGAAGAAAGTTTATACCCTTTGTAATTGCACATCAGAAATCTTCCTTGAAGTAATCCAGCCTAGTATGTCCTTGGGAAATTTTAACAGCTAGCAGTTAGTGGTCAATTTATTGTGAAGAATGTCTGTGGCAAGGCATGATGCATGGTCTTTTTGTTTTGAAGCCAGAGTCTTGGGTTCTAAAATAGTGCTACTATTTTACCCACAGATATCACCATTTGTTGAGAAGCAACACACCCCCACTGAAAAATGCATTCCAATCCTCTTGAAAACTCTGAACTTCCATTTTTGCAGCAGGGACCCTCTTGATAATTTTCAGGTTTTAAATCCAAATTTGCTTGCCTCCTTTTTAAAGTTGTGCTTTTTCTTGCATTCCAGCTGTGTTATCCAAGAATTCACTTTTTACATGCTAGAATCATTCATGCACAAATAAAATCTTGCACCGATACCGAGAAAAATCCTGAAAACAGTTAGATAAATTCATGAAAACCAAAACTTTCCATTTTTGGTAGTGTCGCGATATCGCGACACTTCCATTTTCAGAAATGTCACGATATCGCGATGAATTTTGGCAAAAGCAGCTAAGTCGGAAAAGTGTAGCGAAATCGCGACACTTTCCATTTTTGGAAGTGTCGCGATATCGTGACATTTCCATTTTTGGAAAGCGTCGCAAAATCGCTGTCGGCCGGAGGAGAGAGAAGAAAGTTGTACGGAAGGGCGCGATTTTGCGACATGTCACGAAATCGTGACATGTCGCATTTTCGCGATAGGAGAGAGAAAGTGGGCTGCAGAATGAAAATCGGCTAAGTCGCAAATGTGTCGCAAAATCGTGGTCAACGCGGTCAACGCATGCAGCTACGGGAACTGTCGCGATATCGCGACGTGTTCTATTTTCGCGGGTTGTTGATGGAAAAACGCTTAAGTACAAAAGGTGCAGCGCGTCGCTAACATGTCTCAAAATCGTGACATGCTTGAAAAAGTTGTGCGACAGCTAGCAGGAGGCGCGATTTCGCGACATGTCGCGAAATCGTGACATGTCGCATTTTCGCGGTCGACAGGGGAAGAAGTTGCATGGCGCTGGGGACGTCGTGATTTCGCGACATGTCACGAAATCGCGACATGTCTCAGAATCGCGATAGGAGAGAGAAAGTTGCCCAAAGGGCCAGAAGTGCATTCCAGCGGGAAACAGAAGGCATCCTGGGGTAGCGACACGTGTCAAAGCGTGAGGCAGACAAACAGAAGCCGACATGCAAGCTTGCTTTAGGGTTTTTAGCCTGATTTAATCTGTTTTAACCTTTAAAGCTTCTGATTTAATTAAAGTGCTAATCTAACTCATCTTTTGTCTTTCATGCAGGATTCCATCTGGCACTTACGGGACAACCGGGAAAGGCCATGAAGACAAAGTTAAAGTGCAGATTTGATCAAGGACCGCCATGCTAGAGGAGAAGATGCCGGTGAAGGCATTCAATGACAAATTTATGACCGAATTAATAGCATGAAGACCATTTCAACTCAGGGATGGCTTTGCGGAGATCAAATTGATGGAGAAGTGGTGACTCATCCGGCTCACCAACAGAAATTAATAGAGGCATTTATTTGCAGCTGTGGATGAATGCAAGTTGCATTTGATCCTATCTTCTCCATTTATGGTAGCTGACTCCCCTGATTTGCCGAAGGGTTAAGTTCTATCCGGACTTTGATTTTAAATGGATTTTTATTGTAAAACCCGGGTCCTAGGGTTTAGAAAGATAAGATTTGCAGTTAAAGAAGAAGATATTTCTGAAAAGATCAGGGTCTGTCCTGAGTCTATAAATACTTCTTCTCAATGTAATTGCGGGAGGCGGAGACTTAGAAATAAAAGGCTTATAAGCAATTTCTTGCAAATCTTGTGAAATCCTTTGTTTCTGGACTTGGAGTTGATGTGCTTTAGCTTTTTTGTGATAGCATGGCCAGGAGCCTAATCTTTTGCAGAGTGTGATAAGTGTATCTTCTTTTGTTATCCGTTCCATTAAAGTTTGTTAGATATATGCTCGTGAATCACGTATTATCAAGATTAAATATGTCGTTAGGCTTCAGCTTGTTCTCTTGTCTGCTAGGGGAAATTACAGATTTCAGGTGTAAGTTTGTTCTAATTGCTCTGTCTTCACTGTGTGAGCTAGGCTACCGGTGAAAGATACCAATTTTAACCAGCTGCCCTTGGATTTATAATTTTCTGCTAGATCTGTTTCACTTTGCCTTGTGCTCTTAGTTGAAAGTGATCTTAGACTGATCGGACACTTTCTTCTTTGATTTGTTCTGTTGTGAAGTTGATAGCATAGATAAGATTGATAGTTTAGGGTTTTACAGTTGATGTTTGATAAACTTCTCTTTCTGCCCTACCCTACCCTCTCTTTGTTTTCGGTGAATGATCCATTTTTATTTTCTTTATTTGCCTTTTATTTGAATCTGCTGACCCATGAGAGCTAGATCAAGAATTCAAGTTAAATCTGATAAACAAGTGACAACTACTGAACAAGTTCAAGAACCCCCTGTAAGGTAACAGAGCAGTCCATATTGAAATCTATTCCAGAAGCGAAAAAGAGTGAATAGCCATTCGACCCAACTCTGTAACTCGCACCTTGGATAACCAGCTAGATCCTAAAGTGAGTGGGATCCGTCCCGTGGGTGTCTCCGGGGCTTCCTGCCCATCCTTTCGCGGGGTGTGTATGAAAGCCGGACCAACAGTCTACTCATCAAATATCATAATGGATCAAATTTTTCTATGACAAATGTTTTTTTAACTAAGCATATAGTGGCACGGTTTTTGTGTAGAGATCACAACATCTAAGAAAATATTTTCTATGGGTGTATAATGAGTTTCATAGCTTACCAAAGTTCTTCTATTGTAATAAATGGCTCATTCTTGCTTTTCCTCATCATGTTGTGCCAACATTGCTCCTAACGCAAGTTCTAAGGTAGAAATATACAAAATGAAAGGGTGTCCTGGTCTAAGAGGAACAAGCACTGGTGGCGTAAGCAGGTATTTCTTAAGAGTTTTAAAGACCTCTTGATAGGTCGATGTCAAAATCGGATCTTTGGATGTGATAATAGGGAATTCGGACGGACGTTTTTCGCAGGACTGCCCAAACTACCGAACTTGTTTCGGTCATATCTCACTCATCCGGACTCGGATTGAGCTGAAATTTTGAGGGTAGATGCCTAAAAAACCCTAGAACGTCTCCACCAATTTTCATATCATTTGGAGCAACACAGATCCTAGCGCATCCCTATGTGTGAACGACATATTTGGCAAGCGGCTATGCGAGGGTTTCATCCGGGTTGAGTGCAAGCAGCTCCAGAGGTTGGTTTTTAGGGCCTTCGGGCCCTAGCGGCCAATATTTTTGTGGTTTATTCTCAATATTTTAGCAGGAAATGTTGCAGGAGATACAAGATGGGTTAGAAATTTGTCTTTCAATAGATCATACTGTGAACTTGAGTGACAACGGCTTCCAATTTGCTGCACAAAAGAAAAGTGAAAACCATACCTTTCCACGACGTCTAGGGCAAGGATTAAAGAGATCACGAAACAAGTTTCAAGCAGTTGATCAAAAAATGGCTCATATCTCAAGTGAATCGGTTGCTAAGGTGCACCCACAAAATAATTCTACCGTGAAAACCCCTATCAAGGGTAAGAATTTTGAAGACTCAGTCCCAAAAATGAATTTTAGGGATGCCCTTCATGGTGGACAGCCTCAGCCCAATGCTAATATCAATATTAGGGCTTCCCATAAACCTCTAAGAATGCCTAAGATTGATCCCAAGAAAACGGAGTCAGGATGTCTTAAAGCAGCCGATGGAACTCCTATTGTTAAGCTTGATATGGATAACATTCAGACTGGCATTGAAGATTTGGAAAAAAGAGGACTAATTTGTCGGTTCGTGGGTTTTCGTCCGAGTCTATCTGCTTTCAAAGTCTGGGCTGCAAAAAGCTGGAAAACTAAAGGTGAGTTACAAATCTCTATTTATCCAAATGGTTATTTTCTTGTTTTATTTGCTAATAATGAAGATAGAGAGAAAAATTTTCAAGGGGGGCCTTGGTTTTTTGGAAGGGCAGGGCTTTTCATGAAGCCCTGGCATACTAAATTTAAAGCCGAAGAAGAGATGCCTTCTATTGCTCCCGTGTGGGTTAGACTCTTTGGCCTCCCTATTGAATTTTGGAATCCTACTATTTTTTCTTCAATTGGAAACTCTTTAGGAACTTTTATGATGACTCGCTGATTGTACTCAAAATTTTGAACATATTATTTATGCTCGGATTTGTGTTTTAATGGATTTTGACAAACCCCTACCTAAAAAGATCACATTACAATTTGGGGAAGACACTTGGGAGCAAGTAGTGGACTATGAGAACATTCCTTTTCGTTGTAGAATTTGCCATGAATATGGTCATTTGGCCATTGCTTGCCCAAATAAAATTCCTGATCAAAAGAAAGAAGATATAAACTTAGCAGGTTTCCAAATACCTAAGAAGAAGAACACTAAAAAAAACCAGCTATGAAGGATCAATCAAAGTCATATGCTAATATGTTTGAAATCCTTTCCACAAATGATGTCCCAAGTGAGGAAGAGGAAATAATGGAAACCGAAATCTTAGAAACACAATTTAAATATGAAGGGAAGAACTCGGAGACAAACCAACAAATCAAAGGTTTTCAACAGAAAAAAAAGGAGAAAATTTACACAAGAAAAACAATATTTCAAATGTCAAAACTTCAAATAATGCAGGTCCCAATATAGACTCTATTGAACCATCTAGTAAAATTTTGGCTGTGTACGAGCATTCTTCAAGGTTAGAAGCCATCTCAGATTCAATTGGAATAAGTCAAGAAACAGGGAAAAAAATTGAAGATGGATTCTAATCAAAAAGTAGGTCGCAAGACCAATCAATATCATATGGTAAAAGAAGGTGAAAAGCTTGTAGAGGAAGGTAAGATTAATGCCCTTCCCAACTTTTTTAGCCCCGGTATTAATGAAGATCATCACTTGGAATATTAGAGGACTCAAAGGGAGTCTTTCAAAACAAAATGAAATTAGAAGAATGATTCGGTAAATCATCCACATCTTGTTTTCCTTCAAGAAACTAAGATGTCAATGGAGGATATGGACTTAATTACCAGTAAAATTTTGCCACCTAGAAAAGTGGTTTCCCTCAGCTCCCAAGGGACTTCGGGTGGCATTGCTTGTCTTTGGGATCCAAAAGAGGTAGTTATTCACCATATGGTTGGTAGTTGGGGTTTGTTGGCTATAGCTATTCAAAGTAGACATTCCAACCAGATTATGCTCTGCATTACTCGTTTATGCTCCGACTTCTTTGGAGGAAAAAAGAAGACAAGTGGAAGGATATTACTCATATTATCTCTCATTTTCCTAAAGCTTGGATCTTGATCGGAGGAGATTTCAATACCATCCTCTCTCTGGATGAGAAAAGGGGGGAAATAGAAATTTGGACAAAAGCACCGACCTCATGAGCGAATATATTGCAAACCTCCATCTTGTGGATATCCAACCGGATAATGGCCTTATGACTTGGTCTAACAGAAGGCAAGGCTTAGCTTGTATAATGGAGAGATTGGATAGGTTTTTGCTCTCTAAAAATTTCTTAATCCATGGTCACATTCCTAAAGTGAAGACTCTTAATAATGTCTGGTTCGGATCATTGGCCAACCATGGTGGAAATGTGGAAAACCAATGTGAGTTTCTCTCCTTTTCGTTTTCAATTAATGTGGCTTAGAGACATTTCCTTCAGACCTCATGTGCAACAATGGTGGAAGGAAGGTAAACCTAGGCATGGGACTAAGATGTTCTGTTTTGTCAAAAGACTCGCAATACATTAAATCCAAAATCAAGACTTGGAACCGGAAAGAGTTTGGGGATGTTCATAAAAAAAACATGAAGTTATTGCTCATATTGAAAATTTGAATAAGAAAATCCGTTTAGATGGCCTCACAGAGAAGAGAAGTGCAGATGAAATTAAGCTCACAACTCAGTTAGAGGAATGGGAAAAAAGAGAAGAAATCTTATGGAAGCAAAAATCTAGAATTCAATGGCTCAAAGAAGGAGATCGAAACACAAATTTTTTCCACAAATCTCTTCTAGCTCGAAGATCTCACAACTTTATTTCTTCCTTAAAATCAGATTCTGGAGATGTTGTTTATACTTGGGATGGCATGAACTCTATTGTTGTTGATTACTTTTCCAATATTTTTGCCGCTACTCCCCTTGACTCAGCTTCACAATATAATGTTCTTCAAGCAATCCCTTCTCTTATCACTTCGGAGGAGAACTCTATTTTGACTGCTCCTGTTACTATCAATGACCTTCAATAAGTAGTTTTTAAAATGCAAAAAGGGAAAACCCTGAGTCCTGATGGTTTTCCTATTGAGTTCTACCAAGAGTTCTGGGATATCCTTCATGTTGATTTATTAGAGGTGGTGGAAGAAGCCAGGAAAGCCAAAGAAATTTTGAAGGTTATCAATAAAACTTATATTACTCTTGTTCCAAAAGCTCAAGAGGTTGATCATATCTCAGCTTTTAGACCTATTGCTTTATGTAATGTTCTTCTCAAAATCATTACTAAAATCATGGCAGTAAAGGTTGAAGCCTCTTTTGCATAAGATTATTTCCCCGGAGCAAGGGGGTTATGTGGAAGGACGTCAAATAGTAGATGAGATAGTTCTTGCTCAGAAGCCATCCATTCCATGGATATGCAAAATTCTCCTTCCATGTTCATTCGGTTAGACTTATCCAAAGCTTATGACAGAGTGGATTGGCACTTCCTTATCAAAGTTTTGAGGCAATTTGGTTTCTCTAAGGATTGGATGGATTGGATTATGGGATGTATCTCTTCAGTTTCCTACTTAGTTCTTATCAATGGCAGGCCTTCTCAGCTCTTTCCCAGCCTTCCAGAGGTATTAGGCAAGGTGACCCGCTATCCCCTTATTTATTCATCATTCTTGCTGAATGCTTGGGTAGGACTATAACCAAAAAGAGGGAAAACAAAACCCTTGAGGGAGTTACCATTGCTCATGGAGCTAGACCTATCTCTCATCTTCAATTTGTGGATGACTCTACTATTTTAGGTAAAGCTACAGTTAAGGAAGCTTCTAATATTAAGCAAATCATTAGCTATTTTTCTAAGGCTATCAGGCGCTTGATCAATGAACACAAATCTAAAGTTATTTTCTTTCACCGCTCTCGCTAGACAAGAATCCATGGTCTTGGATAAGCTAAAATATAAGAAGACCTCTCTTCCAATCACTTATTTAGGTATTCCCATAAATATTCAAAGGCAGAAAAATAAAGATTGGAATTGGTTGTTGGACAAAGTCAAGAAGAAAATTGGAAAGTGGACCAACAAGTGGCTTTCTTATGGGGGTAGAATCACCTTGGTAAAATCAGTCCTTCAAGCTATTCCTATTTATGTTTCTTCCATTTTGAATATTCCAAAGGTTGTTCTTCGAGAATTGGATCAAATCAGTCATCGTTTCCTTTGGAGTGGTACTAAGGAGAAAAGAAAATGGGCCTTGGTGAAATGGGATACTTTATGTCTTCCTAAGAGTGAAGGGGGGTTAGGTTTACGGTCTTCAATTAATAACAACAAAGCTTTAGCTGCTAAATTATATTGGAGGATGTTGCATAACCCCAATGCTCTTTGGGCCAATAATCTCCGTGCTAAATATGCTGAGAACAAAAGTCCCGAAGACCTTGTTCGCTATCAACTTCCTTCCAAAGGTTCTCCCATTTTAGCAGTTCTTAAGACCGGTGAGGATTTGATTAAGAAAAAATTATTTTGGATCATTCATAATGGTCAACATGCAAATTTTTGGACAGATTCTTGGGATGGTCACAAGCCTTTGATAACTGATTGGAGGTCTTGGATGGAGGAGCTTCACCGAGCTAATTGGATAAAGGTGGCTAATTATCGTCGGTACCATACCGGTAATTCAAAGGTTGGTAGATATTGGATCCCTATTGAGGACTCGGCCTATTCAAATCCCAGAAAGGCAAAGACAAGATATCCAAGGCATCCTTCATATGAGATCCCTCTCTTGGTCCCATGAAAAAGATTGTTTTGGATGGAACAACACTACTAAGGGTGAGTATTCAGTTGCTCAAGGTTATTTGACCTTATGCCATAATAATCCCAACCATTCTTCTCGACATATTTTCTCAATTGTGGGCTCAAAAGCTCTGGCCTAAGGTGAGGTTCTTTAATTGGCTTTTATTGCATCGTAGGGTGCTTACCGGTGAGCAACTTATGAAGCGTGGTTTTCATGGCCCTTTTAGATGTGAAATGTGTGAAGAGAATGTAGAAAATATCAACCATATTTTTATTGAGTGTACTTTAGCCTCTCGAGCTGTGGAGGAGAATGGCCACTTTACTTGGCTTACAAGTGGTCCAATTTTTTTACTTTTGAACAGCTTTGGAGGGATTGGCCTAATCAAGAGGGTGTTGATCATTTTATTAGGCAGTTAGTTTGGATGGGTTCTACCATCCTTCTTTGGAATATTTGGAATGAAAGGAACAACCAAATTTTTAATCAAGATAGGAAGGATATTCACTATATTTGGCAAAAGACCATAGCCAACTTAGTTGAATCAGTCCATCATCTCCTTAATCACCCCCAAAACTCCCACCAAATATGGGATCAAGTGATGCAAAGATTGAAGATTAAACCTTCTAAGGGCAACCATCTTAAAGGGAATGTGAGTATTAGTAAATTGGATAGGAATAGAAATTGGCAACCTCCTCCTAAGGATTTTGGAAAAGTCAATACCGATGGAGCCTCTAGAGGGAACCCCGAAAAAGCCAGTGTGGGAGGAATTGGTAGACTTTCGGATGGCTCCCTGGTTTTTACTTTTGCTGAGAATTTGGGTATTCTTTCCAATAACCTTGCTCGAGGGGTATGGTATCCTCGGGAGGTCTTCAGGAGGCTACTAAGGTTGGATGGGAAAAGGTGTTAGTTGAGTCCGACTCTCAACTTATGATTAATCTCTTGAAGAATCCTTCTAAGAATCATAAGGTGCATTGGAGAATAAAAAGAATTATTGAGAAGATTCAGCTTAATCCAGATGGGATTTTTGAAAGTTGATTACAATCATGTGGTCGGAGATCAAAACAAGAGTGCCGATGCTTTAGCTAATTGGGCTTTGGACAAAGGTGATCTTACTTGTTATGGCCACCCTCCTATATGGTGGGCTTCTCAAATTAGGGAAGCTCTTCTTTCTATCATTTCTTTGGATGGCTCCAGCTTCTGAAGGTACCTAGTTTCTTCTTGTTTTTTTTTTTTGCTTCTCTTTGGTTCATTCAACTTTTTTTAGTTCCCTAGCTCATTCTATTCTTTATTTTGTTTCCTCTGTTGATTCTTGCCTTAATAGTCTTATGGTCTAGATAGGTCTTTGTTTTGTTCTTTTTTTATTTCTTTTTTCCTTTTTTTTTTTTTGTTTAGTTTTTTAAGGTGGGTGGGTTTTTTTATTTTGTTTTGTTTTTGTGTTCTTTGTGTTGTTTTTTGTTGTTCTTGTGTTTTTGTTGTTTTGTTTTTTTTTTTTATGTTTTTTGTTATTGTTCTTGTGTTTTTTTTCGTTCTTGTTCTTGGGTTTCTCTTTGTTTGTGTTATTTCGTGTTTTTATGGGTGAGTGTTTTCTATATTTTTTGTTTTTTTTATTGTCTGTTGTTGGTTGTTTTTTATTTTTATTTTTGTTTTATTTTTTAATTTTTAAGGTTTTGATTGTGTTTATTTTTCTTGTTTTTTTTTTGGGTTATGTCTTTGTAGTGTTCTGTTGTTTTTGTCTTGTCCTGTGTTTTGTTATGTGTTTCTTGTGTTTTTCTATGTGGTTTGTGTTGTGGTTTCTTTTATCTTATTGTGCGTGTTTGGTTGTGCTTTTGTTTTTGACACACTCAAGGAGCATGTTTTTTATTTTATTTTATTATTTTTGTTGTTATTTGCTTATTTTTAATTGGGTTTGTGTGTTTGTTTGCTCCTTGAGTGTGTCAAAGGTGGTAGGCCAGGTCCGAGTCCTGGGCGTTTTTGGCGGAATGGATACCCCCGCCTCCTTGGGTCTTACCCGAAAGTGGCATCCCTTTTGGGATGTTTTCCACAAAAAAAAAAAAAAGAAGAAGACCTCTTGGTATTCATCATCCCAATTAAAAGGGTATCTTTCTTCAAGTAGCTTAAGAAAGGGTTGACATTTATATGCTAATTTATCGATGAAATGATGAATGGATTGAAGTTTGCCTTGTAAACTTCTAAGCTCTATCAAAGTCTTCAATGGTGGCATGTTTATAATAGCATCAATTTTAATAGGGTCTATCTCTATGCCTCGCATGGATACAATAAACCCTAGTAATTTACTAGATTTTACACCAAAAACACATTTATCTAGGTTTAAATGAACTTTGTACTCGTGGAGCCTATAAAACACTCATTGCAGATTAGGGATGTGATCTTCCTCCTTAATAGAATGAGCTATGATATCATCAACATAATCATGTAAAATATCATACATCATATCATGAAACACATATGTCATGGCTCGTTGATAAGTTGCCCTTGCATTCTTTAAACCAAAGGGCATTACTTTCCAACAGAAAGTTCCCCAAGGTGTAATGAAGGTAGTCTTGGGTTGGTCCTCTAGTGCTATACGAATTTGATTGTATCCTAAAAATCCATCCATAAGGGATAACATCCCACTTCCTATCGTGAAATCAACAATTTGATCCATGTTAGGAAGAGGAAAGTCATCCTTGGTACACATGACATTGATGTCCCTAAAATCAGTACATACTCTGATTTTGGTAGTCTCTTTTTTAGATAATGGAACAACATTGGATATCCAATCAGAATAGTTGATAACTTGAATGAAGTCAACATCTAAAAGATTTTGTAATTTTTCTTTAACCAACAAGGTTATTTTAGGATGCATTTTTCTAAGTTTTTGTTTTATAGGTTTGGCATCAGGATGAACCACCAAATGGTGCATGACTACAGAAGGATCTAAGCCAGGCATATCTACATATGTCCATGCGAATATATCAGGGTATTCTGTGAGAAGTTTCATATATATAATTTTTTCTTCTTCGCTCAAAGCGACTCCTATTTTAACCATGTGGGGATTGGCTTTCATACCAATATTAATTTTCAAAATATCTTCTACCACAATGCTCAAATCCCTTTCAAAATTGGGAGGAGTGGGTGAGACACCCATTTCCTAGAGTTCTTCTAGGGATAGTTTTTCTAATTCATCTTGTGTAGTTGTTGTTTGAACATGGGCTATGCATGGGATGGACCCATCAAATAAGAAACCATTCCATATGATCTCCTCATGAGGGATGTCATAAAAGACATCTCCTTCTACACACTCATCTGGAGTGACAATTATTTTTGGATGAACCATCGAAAGCATATTGCAAGAGAAAAGGGGAGATTTCTTTCTCTTTTTTATTTCTTTTAAATGTTGTTTATTTTCTAAATAATCCCTATATGTGATCAGATGATCATCCTCATCGAAGGGGAAAGGCTAGGATTTTGTAGGGATATAGCCAATACCACATTGGGTAGGCCATTCCTCAACATCAAAAGGTTCACGTATGCTATTTTCCAAATGACCTAAACCTTTACCCCTATACCCCATGTCACACATAATTTGCTTGTATTTTATATACCTATCTAAGAAATAATATTGAGCAAAACTATCTTCATAAAAGATAAAAGGTCATTCACTTAATAGTAATCTCATCTAGGGAATATCCTACATAAATAAAGGTACAATTTCCAACATGGTATATATTACCCTTTTTGTGAGGTAACCTCGTTGTGCGCAGGGATGGAAGTAATTGAGACAAGATGATGGAGTCTTGCACAACAAAATTAGCATATTCAATCGGGGCTACTATGGTAGATAAATCTGGTAGAATATCATCTATAAGAGGATACAATGTAGAAGGATCATTAGTGCTAGAAGGTGGAGGTGTGTCAGAAGAATGTGGTTGATCAGGTGTTGGTAAGGATGAATTAGAAGAAATAGGTGCTAATGATGATAGAGTTGGACAAAAAGGGACATCAATAGGTTCAATTGTAGCACACATTTCAAAAGGTCTAGGATCCCCATGAATAGTGACCAATTGATTTTTAAATTCAAATTTTATGCATTGATGCAAGGTAGAGGGGATTGCCCTCATTGCATTAATCCAAGGGCATCCTAGAAGAATGTTGTATGATGCTTGAGCAAGATACAATGAAAATAGAAGTATCCAAAATCCTAGGACCAACTTGTAATGGAATGGACATCACACCACAAGCTTCTTGGATCTCATCATTAAAGGCTTTGATGATCATCTCAGTTCTTCTTAAATCCTCATTTCTAAATCCAAATCTCTTGAAAATGTCATAAGTACAAATGTTCAAGGATGATCCATTATCAATCAACACTCTTTTAACACAAACATCTTTTATTAATGTTTTTATATATAGAGGATTATCTCTATGCATACTCTGAGGAGGGATATATTTATCATGAAAATCAATGTAGTCTATTCCATGAGAGGCTACAACATTAACTACAATAGTTGGCTCTATATCCTAAGGTACCAACATTTGACTTAGGGTATTCATTAATTCTTCCCTATGAATGGGTGAAGTTCTAAGGAGGTCAAGAAGAGAAATTCTAGTTGTTGTATTAGCTAGTTGTTCATTGATATCAAAAGGGGTATTCTGCTGAAGTTGAACTAGATTATTTCCCTTATGTGGTGCCTTCAAGACAAAAGGTGGTTGAGTTGTATCATTTGGTTGGGTTGTAGATAGTTGGGGTTGAGAAGCTTGAGCTTGAGCCTGTTACCTAGTGATGGCTCCAATCGTACCTACTATGTTACTTGGTTGATGAGGTGGTTGTGGGATAATAAATGGGTTGGATGAATTAAACTGAATGGGGTGAGGTCTTGTGGTTACCGCTTGTTTTATAGGGAGTAACTATCATGAATATGAACGAGTTGTTAGCATTCTTAGAAATGGTTCCTTTGGAACTAACAAATCTATGATAGGTAGGATTGGTCCTAATTCATCTTCTGAGCTATTAGAATGAAGAGAACTAATATCTATCTCTGATTCTAATTCACTTTCTATATGTTCAAGAGATAAATATTGGAACTATTTTTCTTGAAACTTCTCGATTGTAACCATAGATTGGGTAGGTACAAATATGATTTGTGAAAATTGTGGTGGTAGGTGGTTACTAATAATTCCCACATAATGCATTGGATGAGGCACACTTCTGTAATCTAGTTGATTCATAGCTTCCTTATCGCGATTGGGTAATGAGTTTTGGAAGATGTCTAAATTTTGATTAACATTTTGTGCTTGTTGTTTTTGTGTGTTTGCTGGAGGATTAGGGTTTTGAGGAGGACTTTCCACTTCTAGCTTGCCATTGTAAATTAGGTCTTGCACCAGGTGTTTCAATCTCCTACAAGTATTGGTTGGATGACCATCAACTTGATGGAAATCACAATGTTGATATGGTCTATACCAAGGCTAGGAGGTGTCTGGTTGCGATATTTCTAGCAATTTTATCAAACCTCTTTCCAACAATTGTGGCAAGACCATTGTCAAGGGTTGATTCAACTTTGTAAAATTCTATAGTGGAGGTTTTTGTGGTGCTTTTAATACAAATTTCTTTGTAGTCTCTACAACATTAACATTTGTGGGAGGTCTATTATCTATGACCCCATATCCTACCACATGTTTATTTTTATATTGATTTTTGGATGATTTATCCTCATATTTCTTTTTAAGTTGTCCCCTTCTGATAAGGGCTTCTTCTACTCTTCTTGATAAATCAATGGCTTGATCAAAAGGGGTTATAGTGGCAGTTTCTAACTCATAAGATAACTATTCTTGTAGGTTTCCAATAAATATTTCTAGCATCTCTTTTGGAGGTAGAGTAAAATGTAATTTACCCAAGAGTTTTCTCCATCAGGCTAGAAATTCTGCAAAACATTCTTCTTTTCCTTGTTTTAAGTTATACAAGTATTTAATCGTGACATGTCTTTCTATGTAGGCACCAAATTGATGCACAAATAATTCTACAATTTCTTCAAAGTTTCTTAAGGAATGTGTTGGCAACTGATAATACCATTCCAAAGCCATACCCCATATACTTTTAGGAAACATTTTTAATAACAACATATCATCATAAGCAATATCATGACATGTTGTCCTAAACATACGAAGATGTTCAATTGGATCTTCAATCCCCTTATAAATCAGAAGAACTGGAATGGGGAAATATTTAGGATATGGTCTGGCTGCAACAATGGGATCCAATGGTTGATTACACATTTCCTTATAACTATATGTAGGACGATAAGGATCTATGTGGTCTAATCGTGAAGCTAATTGTTTGACTATAGCTTCAAGATGATGTGGTTGTCCATTGTGCATATTTTGTGCCACTATATTTCCATAAGGAGGGTAATATGTAGCTTGTGCTTCCGAATAAGGAGTCGGAATGGTGATACTATTGTGCATAGGATTTGAAATAGTAGGGTTGGTATACCCATAAGGAAATGTATTTTGTTGAGAGGTTGGATGAAAAGAAGTAGGAATTTGTGAATGTGTTGTGTGCACATTTTGATTTCTTTGAGATGTAGAAGCTTGGGCAAACCGGTTGTTGAGATATTGAGAAAGAAAATTATTATTGGTGGAAGGAGGTGGTTGTTTTTTAGTGGAAGTAGTTGTAGTGGCAACAAAAATAGGTTTGTGTTGAGGTGCTATGGATGCTTGAATTTGTGAGTGAATATCTTGAGAGTGTGGAATTTGGGTGGTACCAAGGGGATGATCATTATAGGTGACATGTTGTAATGGAGGAATATTATATGAAGTGTCACTTGCATACATCTCTAGTTGTGGGTAAAGTCGAAAAGCTTCTTCCAAAGTTGCTTCAATTGAAAAATCACCCCTCTTAAGTTGATCTTCTATCTCAAAGGCATTAGTGAGAGTAGGATGATTATGACTTAAAAAATCCTAAAAATGTTTTACGGATTCAAAATGGATATCCCCTTTAGGTCCCATTTTAGGCTCAAAAGGATCTATTGTTTCTTCTTCTTCATTTTGTTCTACTTGTGCTATTTGTTCTTCTTGGTTTTCTCCTATCTCTATTTCAATATTTTGGTCATTAGGATTTTCAGTATCCAACTCCTCTTCAGAGTTGGTTGCAACCTGTTTACCATTCCTTAAAGTTTTAGGCATCTTTTATCGATGCTACTCCTAAGTTTTTTTTTTTTTTAGATTAAATTAAAATTTTCTTACTAAATATTTACAAAAACTTCAAATAATGAAACTAGGTGGTTCAATATTCTTGGAAGAGTTTATGGATGTCGTTGATAGGCTCTAATTCTTCTGGGCTCATAAAATGCTCTTCTTCAAAGGCAAAATCCTTTTTCAAAAGGAGGATGAAATGAACAAGAGTGAGATTTTTAGTACCAGAAGTAGGGGGTTGAAATTGTAATTCGTGGAAAAATTCCTGAAAGAGTACCACTCTAGGTGCCTTATTATATCTTCTATTTTGTTCCAAAGTTACTTCCTTGTCTTCTAGATATGCTAGAAACTTGTGAACAGTTAACGATTCTTCAAAATAGCTTTCCCAAGGGTATATTGTTGAGTGAACACTAGCCCTTTTGTTTGCTAACCAATGCTCACAACTTCTTTTAATTTTGAAGTAAGGGGAGTAATAGTCTACACCTAAAGCTTTTGTTATATCAATTCTCTTAATTTTGCTTAGTTCTTCAGACCTACTCTTAACAAGATCAAGGTTGTGCCACAAATCACCCCAATGTTCCCTGTCATTTCTATAAAGAATATCGACTTCTTGTTCTATGAATGCCTTCCTAAGGTCTATGAGAACATATTCCCTAGAACTATTGTCCACCATTTAATTATTTATTTTATATGTAGTTTATATTTTTAGAGAAAACAAAGTAAAAAGTGAAAAAAAGAATGTTAAGACAAAGTTTTTCTCCTAACTAAAAGTTTTTTTTTCAAACCGTTCAAAAGTTGTAGGCCAAGTTGTCTTATTTTCAATTTAGGATTTCACCTGGATGCCCGCATGCAGATGCTTGGTGATGAAGTCCAAGCCATGATGAAGCCCAAGTCCTACCAGTCCTCACCCAGTTCACCGTGGGCAACGATACACCTCAACGAGATGCATGCTATTTTCCATGGCTACGATGGTTATTAGACCGATCAAATTTTAAATCTTGATTAGAGTTTATGTTTTTTGGGCATAGGTAAAAGGATAATCCCTTTCTGAAAGTTTTTAGGCCTTCACTATGTGTTCCCATTGTGTCTAGACTAACCAAAGCTATAGAAAAGCATGTCGGATGTGATTCTTTTTAGGAAAATGGTGTAAAAATAAAAGAGTGTGACTCGATTCAATTGAAAATTATCATTTTTATGTGACTTAATCTAAGACAAGCAAATTTTTAATTATATTTTTAGTTTTTTTTAAAACAAAAGAAAACAACAAAATCAAAGTGGTGGTGTGGTTCACGTCAGGTTCACCAAAGAATGTAGACTCAAAATTTTTGCACCCCTTTCCTTTAGGCTGATGGATCCATGCCTGAAAGGGAGAGGGAAAATAAAGGGCCTACACCTTAGATGAGAAGCACTTGAGTTGTGCTCTCCTTGGTGTTTGTCGATGAATTATTGGTGGGGTTCACCAGGAAACACTTTGTGGTGGTTTCCATGCCTAGGTAAGGTGAGATTTTGATGAGTTCTTTGATTGGCATACACCTAATGGTTTAGGTAAAATGCATCTAAGCCTAGTCTATATGCAATTTTATTTTCATGAAGACATCAACAAGCAGTGAAAGTAATGTAAGCTAATGGAAACTAATTATCTTTTTTTTTTTTATCTTTTCAAACAGTAAAATTAATGCAAAACTAATGCAACTAACTATATATTTTTGTCTTTTCTTTTCTTTTCTTTTCAGATAATGAAACTAATGCAAGCAAATATGAATAACTATGTATTTTTATATTTTCTTTTCAAATAATAAAAGATACTACAAACTAATGCAGTTAACTATTTTTATTTTGACTTTAATATTTTTCTTTTGCCTTAATCTTCTTTGTTCAGATGAATATATGCAGAGAACATAATTGAAACAAGTGTGAAACAGTCAGAAATAGAACATAAAATAAATTTTATTGCACTTACTTGATCTAGATGTCTAATGTAGATGAATACACATCTTATAGAGTGAATACGCATCTTGAAGTGAATATGCATCCTATCGGCTAGCTCATAGATTCGTGCCTTTGGGAGATTTGCAAGTAAATTTTGCAAAAAACCCTTGAATTTAGAAATTAGGGTTTGGGGATCTACTTAAGCCACTATAAATCTGATTTCTTGATGGCACAATAGTTAGATCCCCAAGTCTATTAAACAACCTTGTTTCAAAATATGATTAACAAAAACATATATAAAATTAAACATCAACTGAACATATAGATGAAATACAAGAATGGCTAGGACATACTAAGTGCATGAATGATCTAAGATGAATATGAATCTATTATTTATGCATTTGGCTGTATGAATTTTCCTTGGACCTATGATTCTATGGATTTGTGACCTAGATGCGAATATGCACCTTGTGTATTCAATGCCAATCAGGATGTAAAATCATGGAATATCTTGAGAATTAAAATAAAATATTACAAATTACGATACTTTGAATGATCTAAGAGGTAATATAATAAATTTACAGTGCTTTTAACAGTAGATCGGATAAGTAGAAACTCAAAGGATGGTGTAGAAGTGGTAGATCTAACATGAAGCAAGTCCTTCCCTGCAAAGAATCTCCATAGCACTCAGAGACTCCATTCCATATTATCAAACCTACAAAAAAAATGTTAAATCTATTCTCCTTAGCTCAGAAAAAAATATTGCTTTTAATCTTTCCTCCTCTTCACTTGCCATCCAATCTCATTAAGAATGTTGAATCTCTACTTTAATAGCTTCATAGGTTACCAAATAGGGTCATTGGTTGCGAGTTTTGGGAGTCTGAAGTAGATTGGATCGGGCCAATTTGGAGTTTCTCCAAATTTGGTGAATATGCATCCTAGTTGCTAGGATGTGTATTCACTAGGATCGAACCGTTGGTCAATTTTGGGATAGAATCCAAACGGTTGCTTTGGTGGGAAGCGATTCTTTGGATTTCGTGAATACGCGTCCTAGCCGCTAGGATGCATAATCATAAAAACTAGAAAAACATGTCAAGCTAGTTGGCATGTGCGGGGAGAAGATTCAATTTAAAAAAATGGTGGGAAAAAACATGTGTAGGAGAGAGAGGGAATTTGACATGGGTCAAATTTTCCTATCTACAAAATACAATCTAAGAAAAGAACTTGGATATGGGATGAAATGGAGCATGCATTCTTGAATCAATGGAATACTTATAAAAAGATACCTAGTTTGAATGTCACCATCAAAGGATACAAAGAAGAAATAAAAAGGCTTCTAAGGGAACTAAAAGAAATGCATAAAGAGGATATACTTGAAATAAATAGTACATATGACAATGTGCAAGTTCATGGTCGCATTCAAAAGAAAAATCTTAAGAAGCAAGGATCCAAGGAGAAGCAAGAAGCAATTATGATAAGGAAAAAAGTTGAAGAACCATTAGAAAACTTAAAATTTGAATTTATAGTAGCAACAACAATACAGTCCATGGAAGAAGCAACATCAAAGTCCAAGGAAGCCTTATTAGAAGTGCACAAGGATGCACCAAAATAAAGGTATAAGAGAGAAGGCTATGAAGAATAATTTAAAATAAATAACAAATTATTGAAGAATCAAAGGGAACAAAATGTCAGGTTAAGGTTGCAGCATATCGACACCCACACCACCTTGAGCAACAACAATCTTGGAGGTATGGCTTAAGGCATCAATATTTTAGATCTACATGGAGTCCAAAAGGCATCAAGTATGACAGTGTTTGGTAGAAAAAGCATAATGTTTATGGATTTGGAAGGGGTGTAGTAGCATCAAGGAACAATAGGACCAACCATTAGAAATATTAGAGCAGAGTAACAAAAGCATGGAACCAACAAAGCAGTTATGAATATTCAAGTGGCACAATATTATCTTGGTATCATAAAAAACATCACTAGTTTTGATTCACTTGGATGGATGGATGAATAATATTGGAAATTCTCAAGAAAATGAATGTTGAATATTTGTATATAAAAAAATTGAAGAAGATCCAAAAAATAAATATAAAATTCAAATTTTTTTTAAAATAAGATGTAGGTATTTAGTTCTAACATCTCAATTGAGATGAGAATTAAATATGTTTGTAAAATCTTGAGCTTTATGAAAGAGAGTTGTGATTTATCAAGGGTAGGGGACCTGAGTACAACCCCTTTTTCTCAAGATACACATAAGTATTTTTTAATATGCTATAAAAACATGCGCTATAAAACTAGCCTCAAGCGAAATGGCCTATGTGGTTGTCCCATATGTTATTTTCACATGCACACATTTAAAGCTTTCTATTTTATTTTATCAACTTGGGCTCCTCATGGAGTCCAACTCAAGTTGATATAGAACCTAACACAGGGTTTTTTCCTTTTTATTTGTAGTTGTTGCTCATGCAAAGGTAATTTTTAAGCATAGGCCTTGGTCCATGAGAAGCTCCTTGGTGGTCTTGTTTCCATGGACTTAGGATTTTTTAATTTTTGAAGAAATAACCTCCAATATCCCAGTCTAGGTTGAATAACCTAGTCTTCCCCTCCCAATTTGGCCCATTTTAAATTGCATGGTGGTAGTCTTAGGGTGTGTCTTATTGGTTGAAGCCAATACATTTTTTAATGCCTACCCATAAAAAAGGGTTTGTGTTGAGGTCAATTTGTCCAAGGACCTATAGGAGGTTATCAAGATACACGTGGGGGACACCATTATTTACAATAAGTGGTGTATATTAACCTATTGAATACTTGGTTCAAATGTCAACCATCAAACCAAAATATTAAGGATTATCCGCTTATTCCTTGAAATAGGTTAAATTTTGTCCCCATGTCAACCATTGTGTCTCCCGAGACTAAAGAGGATGGTTGGACCATGATAAGAGGGCATAAAAAATTGCATGCCCTTATAGTCAAAGTGCAACAATCCAAACTAGCAACAAAGGAGGTTGGTTTTCAGTCCCAGAGTCCTAAAAAATGGTGGAAGAGCAACTAGATGCAAGGCCACTAATGACAAAAATTATGGTCATTGAGGCTCCTTTGCCTCGCCAAAGCCACACCCCAATAGCTAATATGGAAATGGTGGTCACTAAGGCTCCTCCTCCTTCTACTCCTACAAGTCATTCCCATAGTCATAGGTAGGAGAAATATGTAGGGGCATTTCTACCAAAGAAATGATACCATGTTTCCAATCCTTGGTTGGAGAGCTCCAAGCATAACAACTTTGGAGAGTTGGAGTTGCTTGAATATAAGTAGGATGATGAGGAATCAATGAAGATGATAAATTTTACATTTGCTCCTAAAGGTCCCCCTCGAACATATTGGGTTGATTTCAAATGCCTAGAGGTGACATGTGATAATACATGATTTATTAGGAATTTTTAGATCTAGATCTCATGTCATGGAAATCTACAAAGTGTTTTGTTTTTAGTTTATCAACTTAGGGTTTGGTATTTTCTTGTTTTGTTTTAATTTCAAGATTTTTTGTGTTAGAAAAAATGTAAATAGTCTATTGTTGGAAATTCGTTATGGGGCCTTTGTAAGATGTGGACTAGCTAGGGAATATGTATACTTACTTGGATAAGGTCAATTAGTGATTAAAAAAGATTCCACAGATGGGAGAAAAACCAATCAAAAATTGTTTGTAGGTATGGTTTCATTGTTGAAGGGTGTGTTGAGTGGTAATTTTTCCCAATTGCAAAACCACACCCACCCTTAATATTTTGATCACAAAACCCTCTCTTGCAAAGAAGTTAAAAACATAAACAATTTCTCCAAGGTTCCGCTATATAAGCATTACACATGTGTATTAGTAATCTTGTAAAAATGTATTAAATGAGTGCTAGGAATACCTTAGTGGTTTGCAAGTAACTATTAACAAGGGACCTGTGTTGGTTTATTTTATCTTGCTATGCTAGTAACTATTCATGAAACTTAAAAGAAAAGGAAAATGTGATTGGCCCTCATATGACCACGATGTAAAGCCTTAGTTCCTTTTATCTTGGAGTATTTTAGGTAGATTTTATCTTCCTTTGATTAAGCTAATTTTAGACAAGTTTTATCTTGCTTAAACCTTGCTTTGAACAATGAAATAGAAGATTAAAATCTATCTCTAAATTTAAAACTTAAATGATGAAAAGGTTCACTTGATGTTGCTTTGAACATGAAAATGACAATAGGCTTTAACATAATAAATAAATTACCCCTATTTGATGAAATTATTTTTCATAAAGAGTGTAGACACCTAAAACGCGTCATGTCGAGGTGACTACTCATATGGGACATGCTAGAAGACCATATGGAAGATCTTGGATAGATTCCAAGGTATAGCAGTGGTTCTAACCACTCATTTAGGCATCTTGGCCTAATCAGTGTTGGCCACGGCTGACACCCATGGTTAAATAGAGCTGACCTCAGTCGTGGCTAGCCTCAAAAATTAGTTGGACCTTGATCGACCCAAAATCGGTTACAACGGCCAATTGGTTGTAGATCCGAGCAGTTAGAGGGCAAAAAATTCTAGAAGTTTCCATTCAACTGCCCCAGTTGTCCCTTCTTGATCTTGGCTTCTCCATGAAGCTAAGACATGGCCTCCTCAAGTGCTATAAAACCCCCCTCCAAATTGGGAAAGATATAGAAGAATCTTGAGTTGAAGAGCAACGAAGCCCTATCAAATTGCATACTCACTTGCATACATTGAGAGGAGCACTTTTGCTGCCCAATTGGAGATCAAATGGCATTTGGAACCAAGAAGGCTATGGAGGGCTAGGAGGAATCAAGAAAATCAATTGAGCCCAATCCATCACCAATATGAGCAATTCAACCACCAAATATATTAGAGGACATCGTGGTGACCCTTGATCATCAATTCATCAAGGGGAATTGGAGATCTAAGACCGACATTTGAGGGCAATTTCATTTCTAGCTTAGCCATGACTATCAACCATGGCTAATAGTGCCAACCGCTTCATAGACCTGCGATCAAGGTCTAATCTCCTTTTCCCTTGGTTTTAGTAGTAGTTTACATTTTATTTGCTTTATATTAGATACATTTGATCTAGATTTACTTTATTAGAGACAATTGTGTGGTAGAAATAGGGATTTAAGGCTTACTTCCTTCCTTTCTTGTTATTTAGTAGCTAGATTGGCTATGGCTAATTCTCATGTTCTTATGCTTTCAATTGCTTAATTAGAGCATTAGATAGATTGATCTATGTTTCTTTTACATTTCTTGATGGTCAATTATCATGCTTAGAGTAGATTTCCATGCTTTATGTACTTTCTTGATTTCAAGCTTTCATGACAATATTTTGTATAATTTCCTCTAAAAGCCTCATCAAGAGAGGCCTCCTTTGCTTCTAATTGCTTCTTGTTGTTTCTTGAATGTAGGGTTAATAGGGTCTTGAAATTCAAAGCAACAAATACCTCTAATCATGGAGAAGAAGGCTACATTTGCCTTAGAGCAGTTCATGTCAACCTAGGAAGCTTGTGGATTACACCTACCCTTGCGTGGGGACTTTTCTTGATTGTAATAATTGTATCACATTGGGTATCCCTAAGAGGGATGGATTTGTAATCGAGTTTCATTGGAAATTTAATAAAAAGAAACCCTTCTTTGTGGTTATTTGCAAATTTGTCTTTCTTTCATGCTTTATGTGATGTTTCAATTATTATTAGCTTAGGTGTATGCATCCTAGATTGCTACAGAAGGTGATCATGATGGAAACCCCAAAAATTTTATGATCACTGATGTATTTTCTCTATGTTTTTATTATAGGTGCTAACCATGGTTAATAGCCATGGTTAACAGTTGTCATCATGCCACAGATCCATGGGCAACAGTTGCAACCATGCCTAACCTGATAGACACGATCAGTAGAGAATAGAAAAAAGTAGACATCAGACACCATCATCAGACTTGGATCTGAGGTAGGGTCATTTTTTCCTCTCTATATTGTTCTATCTATGTTTTTATAGAAGCAGAATGCAATAGATGGATGTTAATTAGAAAACATAGCAAAAAGTAAAATGGGGAAATCCTAGATGCTTTTTTAGTTTTCTACTAGTCGTTGCTAGGAATAGTGGATCTCTGATTGTAGTCCACCCTAGTCTCCAGCGGTCTAGGACATTGCTTGTTTAGAGTTTGCATGTATGAGGCCCAATCAGTGGCCAATTTCTTCATAGATAGTTGCATTCTCTGAAAAATCATTTAGCATAGTCATGCATTTTCTTAAAATCAAATGTTCTTTTGAAAAGCATGTAGGAAAATCATTTGAATGTTATTTTATGCATTTTATTTTCATGCAAAGTAAAAAGAACCACACACACCATGACACATTGTAAACGCTAGTGAGTTGGAAGTCACATCCAACCACTAGTAGGGTTCAATGATGGTGGCAGTGATTTCCATCCGTTGGCCCAACTCCCTCGATCCTTTTGTTACTAGACCAATACCGGATCCAAGATGCCATCATAGCCCATGGAAAATTTGCATGTATCTCTCTTAGGAGAGGTATATAACTGACTACGGGTGAATAGGGTGAGGACCGGGAGGACCTGTGCTCCCTGACCGTGTGTGGACTTCATTACCACACATTATAGGTGGGATTACGTGGCCTGGAGTTCATTGCTAGGTTGTCGAGCTGTGAGTATACAAGTGAAAACCATTAAACAATTGAGTATATCATCAACATATTGAAAACATGATGAGAGTTACTTTTTGATACAACAAATCTCAAAACACATCAAAATAGTTTAGGGCTCACAAACAAAAATTTAAAAGAGATAATCATTATTGTTTGCTTTGTTTGCCTTAAAACTTACATACGAGATAATATAATATCATGGTGCGTACACGGAGAGGCCGATCCAGGCATAGACCCGAGGTCGAGGCCGAAGCTCCACCTAATGCATAACAAGACATGCAGAGCCCTCAACCATAGAATCCTCTCGAACATCATTCGACGAGTATTAGAGGGGATAATTCTATGCATGAGGATCCTATTGAGAATACCCCGATTAGAGGAACCACTAGACACTCCTCGAGACATAGATCAGAGCATGGGGCTTCCCAGCATGGGGGTCCCGGATAGGTTAGCATTTACCATGACCACATTCTACATGGTTCCATGGGATCTGCTAAAGAGTATGTCATAGAGGGATCCAGATTGGTACCCCTTTGACCTATAGCTAAGGGAGGCTCAAGGCCCCCACCATATGAGTATAGACAAGTTCGAGATCCACCCATTCAAGGGTAAACAGAGAGGGACACTTTCGAGCGTAGACCCATGCAAACTCCCCACAGAGGTGAACCTTGTAAGATCACCATAGACATGTCTAAAGTGGGAGAAAATGGTATACCACCTCATGAGCCATGGCATAGTAGATAGTTAGATGGTCTAGATAGAGTCTTAGGATAGCTAGGTTATAAACCTACTCCTGTGCCTTCTCATTCGATGAGCGTGCATAGCGGTAGTACAATTAGGACCATCAGAGAACCTAGGGAATGCTCCAAGAATTCTCATGATATGCATACCCTTGCATCCCATGCGGGCATAGAGTATAGGCGATCGCTGAATGCAAATGTCATCTTCACAGACAAGGGCAAGAGCATAGCAGATCAGTCCATTGGAGGACACACTCACAAAGCTGCTCGAATAGAGTGCACACACCAGAGGCCTCATACGGATGATCACATAGATAGATCTCACAAGCTGGTGTCAGAATAGAGATGTCAGATCCTACAAGACCAATTGGAAGATGTTCATGTAGAGTGGGAATACCTAAAAAATGAGAACACTCAGAGGCAAAGGTTCATAAGACAATGCTTATATGAACAACGCATGCATGAGCAATGCATCCTTGATCAAAAGGAGCATGTTGAGAGGGAGGACCGATTGGCCAGTGTTGGTTTACCTCCCCATAGTGAGTACAGGGAGAGCATTGATAGGTGAGCTGCTTCATAGCCTGAGTTCCACCCTGACCATATAGACACCCATACTCACCATACGACCCAACATAGAGATCGTCACCCTACATCTGAATATCATGGGCATAGGCAGTATGAAGAAGAAGTGGGAGAGGAATTAGATCAAGAATATCCTAAAATATCCCAAGTCAAAGTGGATGATGAGCCTAGTCCTCCACCTAGACCGAAGAGGAATGTGCCTCCAAAGGTGCCTCAAAGGCAATCCAGAGAAGAGGAGTTCCTATCTTCATAGGCCTATAAGGCCTTGGTAGAAAAGGTTAGAGCTATCGAGAAGCAAGGGATGACTTATCAAAAGCCTACCTTGAATAAGATTCATAATGAACCTTTATGCCCATCAGTGCCTATTTTAGCCTATCCTGAGCATTTTGAGATGCCTAGGCTGGAAAAGTTTAAAGGAGAGGAGGATGCTCAGGAGCATGTTACGAGTTTTTTGGACATGTGCTTTCAGATTGAGAGCAATGATGCCTTGCTCCTATGGACCTTCATTACAACACTCTCAGGCCCATCTCAGGAGTGGTTTAATCAACTCAAGAGGCACAACATCACCAATTTTGAGCAACTGGTCGATGCATTTCTTGAACGCTTCTCCTTTGGCATCAAGAAAAAGGTGAACCTATCCGATCTAGCTGCTTTAATGCAACATGATGATGAGCCAGTTATGGATTATGGGAAATGATGGAGAAATATGATGGTAAAGCTACCATTCTCCATCCCTACTTCTGAATTAACTTGAATGTTTATGAAAAGTTATGCAAAGCACATTTTATTATTATTATAGTTGCAGCAATATCAAACCTTTGAGGAGGCTTTGGCGCAAGCCAAAGTGATAGAGGATATCAAGTTATAGGAGGGTAACTTGAAACTCAAAAACAAGAAGGAATGGAACAAGAAGAGCACCGAGAAACAATAGGCCAAGCTGACCCACATTAATCAGGTGGTTCTAAACCTTCAAAAAGGGGATAAGGGGCAACAACAATGAAATTATCAAGCCCAACCTCCTCCTACATAGTATGAGCAGTGCAACAACAACTAGAAGGGTAAGGATAAATAAAGATACCCTCCTCACATATTCACTCAATTATCAGAATCGTTGACATCGATTTTCCATCAATTGTGTGAGGCAAAGGCAATAAACTTACCAAAAATCAAATTAGTGGACCCTAATCAACCCAAGCCTAAGGGGTATAAGGATGATCAATATTGCATATTTCATCGAACGAAAGGTCATGACATAGAGGTATGTTGGTCATTCAAACATTTAGTGCAAAATATGATCGAAAGAGGTACACTTCTTATGGACAACCCACAAGCGCCTGAAAACTAGAATATGGGGATTTACAAAAATCCTCTACCCAACCATGAGGTACCAAGGAACAATGTTGGCCAAGTCAATCAAGTACGCATCGAACCACCAACCCATGGGTTCATCGGAATGGTCAACATCATCACAAGACATGCGAGGTATGAAAGACCAAATCAACCTCCATTGCCCATTAGAGTCCAAGTTGCACCTCCTCCAAGGCCAGCCCAGAATGTGCCAAGCCCACCAACTAGACCGGTGGTGACAATCAGAAGTAGGTTAGTTCAAAATCTACAGATGACTCCAGCAAAGTTGTCTATTTATGAGTTGATTCAATAGTCTCCCAAGCATAAGGAGATGCTTATGGATATTCTAAGGTCCATAGAAGTGTAGTCCTAGGATCTTGAAGTATTCACACACTTTGTGGGACATGTGCAATAGTGTCAAGAACCGATTATACAATTTTATGATCATGAAATCAAGATGGTTTCCACTATCACAGTGGACCCGCCACTTCATATCATTGCATGTGTAAACCACAAACCTTTCAAGTGGGTTTTGATTGATACGAGATCATCAATCAATATAATCATGACCAAGGCATTGACATACCTAAAGTTACCAAAGATGCATATCATACCTTCTGCCTTCACGTTGAGAGCTTTTAATGATGCATTATGCTCAACTATCGGCACTATAGTCTTACCCATTCAGGTGGGACTGAAGACCATCCCGATGATGTGTCATGTGATTGAAGGTGCTATGTAATACAATATACTTCTAGGATGGCCTTGGATAAGAGAAATGCATTGTGTCCCTTCCATTCTCCATCAATGTATCAAATACGTGCATGAGGGACAAGTTCACATAGTACCTTCAGATGAAGAACCATTCAAATACATGAATTTAGCAGATTTGTTAGGGGACTTCATGCTCCCCTCAATGCACCTGGACATACGACCAATGTCATTGATCAAAGATCCAGGAGGTAAAATGAAAGAAGTGTGTGCCAAACCTACAATATTCGTATCTCAATGATCGGAGCACATGATAACTGCTTCTACTAAACCATTTGCATCCATAATGCATCGGGATGATAAGAAGCTAAAGGTAAATATGGGTGAAAAAGAGATAAAGCAAGTGCCCAAACCAGTTGTCATCGAGGTCCCTACTCCCATGGAAGTAGAGGATGCTCAAGGAGAAGTCGAAGAGGCACCTCAGCCTGCTTTACCTACATCTTCAGTAGGGTCATCTACATCGTAGGTGACCATTCACTTGGTTAATCCTAGATTAGGGGAATATATCATGTAGAATGTGACATTTACATCGATCATCGAGACTGCATAGGATATGGGCCGACCACAAGCCCATCACCTTCCCATAGGGATGGTGGTACCACTAGGGGTACCTCCTAACCAAACCAATTTTATCTATGGAGGGCTCGACCAACTTGCATCTCGCACTTCCATGGATGAGGATGATGATGAACCATTCACTATGAATGTTCATTATCTTTCTAACCTAGAGTATGCCTTATGATATTTCGAACGTTACCATTGGCATGGTTACGGTCTCGGATTATTCGAGTAGGGGCGTAGGAGGCCTTATGAACCATAGTATCAGTTGCCTACTGATAGGTTTGGGTTAGGATATTATATTGGAGGATAGGATGAACTCCTCATGGCATCTTTAGACCACCTATACCTCAGTCTAGGGGTGAAGTTGACTTCAATCCTTATCACCCCAATCCCTCCACCTTTCGAAGGGATAACCGGTTAGTGTCTTACATCACTATAGAACCACCCGAGATATATCACGAAGACATCTTGGTGGAGACCGGTCTAGAGCACATCCCAAGAGACAACTTGGATGAAAAAATCCATAGGGCAACCGATGACATAGGCCTACAAGTTCAGAATGTTAGCATAGCAGAAGATTTTGAGTCAGAAGATCATTCTGATGAGGACATAGTAGAGTCCATATTTGAGATAGGTGGACTGAGTTGCATGTATGAGAGTGATGATGATGATGAGTCCTCAAACAATGAGCAATATAAGGATGAGACTGAGGTGGCTTACCTGAGCCCTCTTAATTTACATCATCTATTACCCTTGGAGATAGTCATCGAGGATGAGCAATCCTCCATTGATGATAGTAGTTATCGAGAGTGGGCTTACATGGGGCCCCATCTTCCTGATCTCCCAGTTCTAGTAGGTAGTGGTGAAGGTTTTTATTATGATAGTGATGATGAAGATGAAATAGAGAGAGCCTACTTGGGACCTCCCTACTTACATCATCATAATGCACCATACACTACAGAGGATATGTACAGAGATATCAATCTCCACCCGTACCTCAGAGGAAGAGCTCCTAATTTGGATAGGATTTATCATATGGTCTTCCCTGATCCACCAACATTCAGAGAGCTCCTAGAGCCTAGCGATCCTATTTTTGAGTCTATCCATAGACCGGATCCAGAGATCCCCATACCCCTAGAACCACATCTCGAGGATGGAAGTTATATAAATTTAGAGTCACATGCACGTGGTCCTGGAGACATGATCCATTCCATCAATATGATCTCCATTTATTTGACCACTCCACTTCACAACCCAGCCGACCCCTCCAAACCATTGTATCTTGATGTAGATGCTATTGATTGGGATCATGCTGACTCACCACTAGAGCCTGAATATTTCTTCCCTAATGAAGAAATGTTGCAACCTTTTCATTTTGCGCTAGGTTGTGCACATGATGTTTATCATGCTGAGGATGCTTCCAATGTGGAACCCATAAACCTAGTAGATGACATCCACTTGATCCCTATGCCTCACCAGCTTGAGGAGGGATCCCACATGTCAATAGAGGAAACCTTTGAAGTGGATATCAACAATGATCCCATGAATCCTAAGAAGGTTAAATTTGGAGAAATTTTATCTCCTGATGAGCATGCCAACCTCATCCCTCTACTGAAAGAGAGACCTGATCTCTTTGCTTGGACTTATAAGGACATGTCGGGTCTAGATCCAAAATTGGTTACTCATAACCTTTCGTTGGATCTCTCAAAAAATCTAATCAAGTAGAAACTCAGGAAGATGCATCCAATAGTAGCCTTAATGGTTAAAGATGAATTGCAAAAGTTGCTGGATGTAGAGTTTATCATTTCCATCGACTATCCAGAATGGGTATCAAACATGGTGCCTATAGGAAAACCTGATGGAAGGATCCATATCTGTATGGATTTTAGAGACCTCAATAAGGCAACACCAAAAGATTCATTTTCATTGTCGAACATAGATGCTCTCGTAGATGCAACTACGGGTCATGAAATGCTCTCCTTAATGGATGGTTTTTCTGGTTACAACCAAATTTGGATTAAGCTCGAAGACCAACACAAGACCACATTCATAACGCCATGGGGAACATTTTGTTATAAGGTTATGCCATTTGGCCTTAAGAATGTTGGTGCTACATATCAGTGGGCTATGACATATATCTTTCATGACTACATGCATAAGATCTTGGAAGATTATATCGATGACTTGTTGGCAAAGTCATTGTTGCATTCAGAGCATGCAGAGGTCCTGAGGAAGGTCTTCGATCACCTGATAGAGCATAATGTCAGGTTGAATCCTAAGAAGTGCGTATTTGGCATAACTTTAGGAAAACTCTTGGGATTCATCATTTCAAAATGAGGGATCAAAGTAGATCCAACAAAGGTCAAGGTCATTTTAGAAATGCATCCCCCCATGAATATCAAAGAATTGAGAAGCCTTCAGGGCAAAGTAGCATCCATAAAGTGATTTATCACACAATTATCAGATAAATATCGACCCATGAATCGATTGCTACACAAGGGGGTCCCATTCAATTGGGATGAGGACTGTCAAGCAGCCTTTGCTGAGATTAAGCAATACCTAGTGACGTCGCCGATACTAGCTCCACCAAGACTAGATGTACCATTCTTGCTATATATATCGGCAACTGACTTTGCATTAGGGACCATGTTAGCCCAAAAGAATATGCAAGACAAAGAGCAAGCCATATATTACATTAGCCGAACCTTGGTGAGTTACGAGCTAGGATATGCCTACATGGAAAAGTTGTGTTTAGCAGTAGTGTTCACTACAAAGAAATTATGGCATTATATGTTAAGTCATACGATGTATGTCATATCAAAACAAAATCCTTTGTAGTATATGATGAGCAAGATGTATCATAATACACGTACTACAAAGTGGATCATGCTATTGATAGAATTTGATTTGGAATTCATTAGCCAAAATTCCATCAAGGGATAGGTCATAGCTGATCAACTAGCTGAGGTGCCTCTAGAGAATAGTAGGCCTCTCACCATAGAGCTACCTGATGATGTGGTTTTTGCATTATCAGAAGCACCTAAACCCGAAGAACCAGATAACAAAGCTGATATGACCTTGTTCTTCGATGGTTTGAAATGTGAGCAAGGGGGTGGTGCAGGAATAGTGTTGTTCACGCCGCAAGGTGCTCCCATGCCCTTGTCATTTAAGTTGGACTTTCCTTGCACTAACAATAATGTTGAATACGAAGCCCTAATCTTGGGCCTCCAAATAACTATCGCCATGAAGATCAAAAGGTTAAATATCTTTGGTGATTCCCTTCTCATTGTCAACCAAGTGAAGGGACTTTTTCAATGTAGGTGTCCTATCCTGAAGGCCTACAAAGATCTTGTTGATACTTATCTAGCTCAGTTGGAGTGGTATGACATCGAGGCAATCCCTCATTCATCAAATAGATTCGTAGACACTATGGCATCTTTGGGATCCTTAATCCCTCAGAATCTATCTACCAATTTTACTACCATCCACGTTAAAATGTTGTCACACTCTATCATGCAACATGAAGCTTTGGATAACAAAGAGTCAATCAACATGATTCATATAGAACCAAACCATGAGTGGTTCTATAGAGCCAGAGACTTTCTCAAGAGAGTGCCCTGGGGGTCATTGATCTCGTAGGGTCCTACGAGGAATGGTACTACCATTCACCATAAGGTTGTTTCCTAGTCTACATTTGCAAATGTTAAACCATAGGGGGAACATGTTGTCTTGTCAGTTGAGGCTGAGGTCTATCAAAGTTGGATGTCACAGATACATGACTTCCTAAAGCTTGGTGTAATCCCTCAGGGATTATCGCATGTCATGAAATACACATTTAAATAGAAAGTGACAAAGTATGTCTTGTTAGGAGATATTTTGTATCATCGAAGTTATGATGGAGTTCTCCTTCATTGTCTTGAGCCCCAAGAATCATCTTGGGAAATTTTGCAAGCTCACGATGGTACGTGCGATGGCCATTTCAGTGGCATGGCTATCATCAAGTGCATCCTTCACATGGGCTATTATTGGCCTACTATGGAGAAGGATTGCAATGTGTATGTCAAGAAATGCATTAAATGTCAGCATCATGCTAATCTTGCGCACTTGCCATCATAGGCCTTACAACCCATTCAAGCGGCTTGGCCATTTGCTCAGTGGGGTTTGGATCTAATCGGTAAGATCTCTCCTCCATCATCGAGTCGACATACATTCATTATTATGGCTACTGAGTATTTTACTAAGTGGGTGGAAGCAATCCCATTAACAATGACAACTGGAGCATGTATTGCTGAGTTCATACTCACCAATATCATAAGTCATTTTGGGATACCATCCAAGATAATTTTGGATAATGGAACGTCATTCAAAAACAAAACTATGAGGGCTTTGACATCCAAGTACAGGATCAAACATAGTTTTGTGACTCCATATTATCCATAGGAAAATGGGTAAGTTGAGGCTTCAAACAAGACAGTGGTATCCATCTTGAAAAATATGGTACAAGAGCACCACAAATATTGGCACATCCAGTTACCCCTTGCATTATGGGCTTATAGGACTAGCATTCGGACACCCACTGGGGCAACTCCATTTTCACTAGTATATGGTGTTGAGGCCATTATGCCCCTAGAGTTGGAGATTCCAATGCTACGCATCGCATTGAAAGAGTTCATCGATGATGACACTGCATGACAAGCTCACCTAGATCAATTGATGCTACTTGATGAACATCGCGTGAATGCTCTTGAGCATCTCCACGTTTACCAAGAGCACCTAAAATGAGCTTACAATAACAAAGTCCATCTGAGAGACTTTGAGGTTGGTGATCTTGTGCTGAAAGAGAACCAACAGAACTCAAATCTACCATCGAAACTGTGAGATAAATTTATGGCTAATTGGTTAGGTCCTTATATCATCTCTGAGAAGATTGGACCTAGGACATATCACTTAACATCGCTTGAAGGGGTTGAAGAGCCTGAACCTCTCAACATCCTTCATATTAAAGCGTTCTATGCCTAAAAACCATTAAAAGGCTCCAAAGGCATATGTAAGCCCTTTGGTCATCCCATAAAAGGCTCCAAAGGTATTTGTAAGCCCTTTGGTCAAATCAAAATTTCAAAAATCCATAAAAATTAAAAAGCAATAAAATCTAAAAAACATTGAAAAATATCAAAAATTCAAAAACATTTGCATCATTGCATTTACATTTGCATCATTGCACTCCATTTACATCAAGCATTTTCATTTTGCACATGCATTTCATTTTGCATTGCATTAGGCATTTCCATCCATCACACTTGCATTAGAATAAGTTGTGTTTACAATCTTACAAATGACACCACGTTTGTATTTCAATCATGCATCTATGCACTATCATTATCATTCATCACCCTTGTGAGTAATTGTATTTTTCAACACAACCCTTCCTATTGCTATGAAGAATATACTAAGGTTTTTTGATCATTCAACCATACCTAGAGGTCTTCTCAAGAGTTGGTAGAAAGCTTGCTTTGCTTTTGTAGATGAGGTCTAGTTTTGATAGCACTTAGCATATCAGAATCCTATCACTAATCAACAAATTAAACAATCCTAATTAGGACAAGGGAAAGATGAAAGCTACGAAGTGGGACCAGGTATCCTGAGGTGAAAATTTTATCTTGCTTATCCCCCTATGCGGACGATTCAGGAAATGTTGACAATTGGAAAAAGGACAAGTTTCCCCTACCCAAATAAATCCCTTGCTTACGTCAAAAGAAGCAAATTCCCAGAAGCAAAATCCCAGAATGAAATCCCAGAATCAAGTCAAATCAAGATCAAATTCAAAATAAAATCAAATCAGTATCAAATCCCTTGCTCAAAGAAAAAAAAAAAAAAAAGAGAAGTATAAAATAAACAGTGGTTTTTATCACTAAAAGAGAAGTACAAAATAAACAGTGATTTTTATCACTATATATGAGCAAGTATCCCGATAAATTGAAGAAAAGAAGGGAGTGAACTTGAATCCCTAGAATTGTCAGCACTACTAAACCTTACGCATGATGATATATATGATACATTAGCATATTGCTTTTGTGTAGACCAATGTTTGAATGTGGAAGAGCTAGCTTCAGGTGTCCTGTATCACCTAGTAGTCTAAGTCCAACTGAAATCCAAACCTAGGATTGGGTGAGCATGGGAGGATCCTCAATACAGCAATGGGTTGAATGAATCCCACCTGGCACTAGGGTATGCTTATGCCTTATCTAATATATTCATTTGCACACACAGGGGTAATGAATAGTTGGGTCTATCCTAGCGAAAGCCTTATGTTTCAAAAGTCTAGTATGGTCAATATACAACTTTTGATAAGTCAACTAGGGTGTTTGAGTCTCATGGAAAACCTCAAAAAATTCCCAAATAGCAACAATCAATCAAATCACAATCATCAAATATCAATTTCTTTTATGAGAGTTTGTTTATTAGAAATGTTCATAATATAGGTTAGATACCGGATGGATGTCAGAGATGATATTTAAATGACCACTGACTATGTTATCCATATTATTTTAATTTACAAAAGCTTATGAACAGAAACAATATATCATTTTATAGCACACATGGGTGTTTAATTGATAAATTCTTATGATAAGATACATCAATTACAGTTCATGATTATTATACATTTTGTGGTGTCATCCATTAGATTTTCAAACTCATATTGCATTCATACATTATGTTTTAAGTGATTAAAGCATACATGTCCATTTACAGTAAATCATCATCATGAAAAATTATGTAATACATACATAGTATGAAGCATGTCATAACATCATAAATTAAATGCATACAAGTACTGTAAATTAAACATGCATTTAACATCAAACATCACATTCATATACATTCATCATAAGTAGTCCATCTACACATGTATATCATTGCATCTAATCATACATCACATAGCTATCTAGAGCATGTCATACATACATCACATCATATAAGCATAAAATCAACATAACACATCAACATTGCATCCATATGCATCTCATAAACATAAAACAAATAAAAATTGCACATATAATAAGTCTCAAATGTCAGATCATATAAATATATGTGTATAAAAAATAAATAGTACATCGACATATGTCAAAAATACCCATAGGCTACAACTGTGTAGGTCCTCGACCTTACACTCAAAAATGGTACAACATCTAGCATAGATCTGTACTAAGCAGCGCCTGCACCCCTAGTCTGTGAGGCTCCATCGTCACCTCCACCCTCCCTGTGAGTCCATCTGGAGTTGGCACCTGAGGTCCTCTCAGTCCTGTGTGACCTATGACTGGAGCGAGCTGAGGACTGCCTTGTCTCCTTGGTCTGAGTCCTCTAAGATCCTAGAGGTATGGACCTCTCAGGAACCTCACCCCCGAGTAGCTCAATATCTCCCCTCAAGGTAGATATGTAGGCAACATCTGATGATCGATCACTGATGTGCTACTACACTAGAGCCCGTAGTCTCCTGATCTCTGCCATCGGGTCCATCACTACTAGTCCTTGCACTACTGGAACTATTGGTACTACTAGAGCTACTGGAGCAGTGGGAGCCACTAGAACAACCTATGAAGCTGAGGGGTCCTCCCTCACAAGCCTAAGTGAGTCACGCTCTATGGTCATAGCATCTAGCTAAGACTATAGGAGGATGCGCTACCCTATGACCCTCTGGATCTCAGTCTGTGCCATAGTGATATGTGCCTAGAGAGTAGTCTTCTCCTCCACATACTCATGCCACTAAGACTTCCCTACTGTGAGCTATGACTATAGGTCACTAACCCATGCCTGTAAGGTAGCTATGGAGGTGTCTCTCCCTAGCATCTGCATCTATAGTGTGCCTACCTGAGTTTGTAGGCTAGCCACCTGAGCCCTGAGCTATCCAATATCACTGTCAGGAGGTGCCTCACCCTCCTCTAGAGCCTCATCCTCCTCCATCTGGGGGGCCTCCTCTACAACTACTCCCTCACCCCATCCACCCTTAGTCCTCTGATGGACTCGGCACCCATGAGGATCGACCTCGACTCCCTCTGCGCCCTCTACTATAGTCTCATCTGCTATCCTACCCAAGGGGCCCTCCATGCCCCACCATACCCTGGTAGTCCACCAAGTGTCATAGTCAGGTGTAGTCCCTACGCTCGTCAAGCCTGACTCCTAGAAATCATCATCCTCATCGCCCAGGGGAGTCACCCTGGGCCATGTCAAGTCTCTCTCTAAAGTGAGATGGTGATAGATGGTGGGGAGCTCTAGGATGTCCTACCTGATGCCAAACTATCTGGTGATGCAAGAGAAGTAGAAGAACTCATGTACCTCGGACTTGCGTCCGAGGAGCCATCTATCTCTGCATGCCCATCGTAGGTATCTCATCAGCCTCTATCCATGGAGGGTAGTCTAAGTATGGGTGCCACTCAATCTGGTCCACCTGTAGCCATGCAAACTGCTCTATGTAGTAGCTCAAGTCTCCTACACGAGACCTACTCTGGAAGCCCTCCTACTCTCGGGGCCAACATGTTGCATAGCATTGGCGATCCTCATCCTTAATGTCTCTGATCTTGCATGGCAAGCCAATGGGGTGCTCAATATTGATGTGTTGCCACCCCTAGATCTATAGTAGCAAGCTGCAACCGATGCCCACCCTACTCCTTTGAGTGATCTGGTACAACTCATTATAGAGCTACGCTAGTAAGGCACTCCCCCAGGATAGGATCAGGGGTTGGTCAATAGGGCTCGCCAAGACATCTCGAGTCCTAGCTAGGAGGTTCCAAGGGAACCTCACTCCAGAAGTGTTGGGTAGCATGATCTACACAATAAGGTGCATGAAGATGGCCGCTCACCGAGAGAAGACCTGATGAGTGTACCAGTGCTCAATGTGGACCCCTCCGTGGTCCGAGTGCTCATGTGCCATGGTACTATGGTGACCAAAGATCTGATCAAAGACTATCTTCTTCGCCTCAGTCGATGAAGATGTGATGGCCTCACCATCTAGAGGGAGTCAGAAGATGCGATATACATCCTCTAGTGTCACAGTCATCTCACCTATCGATAGGTGAAAGGTATTGGTTCGCGCATCCCAGCATCGGGCCAATGCAGTCATGTAGGCCTGATCGGCCCGGATAGTGGGAAGGCGTAAGATGTAGCCAAAGCCCATGACCCTAAACCAATCCTCCTCTACCTGAGTAAATAAGGCAAATATAATTAAAAATCAACCAAAAACATAGATTGAAGACTTTAGTATTCAATATGGATCTTCAACCTTCAGATGCCCTTCTACTTGATCTGCTTGTTCTTCTTCTTTAGCTTTAGTATTAGATTCATTCTTTGTGATTTATTCATTATACTCTCTGTTTGTATCTTGTTGAGTATTTTTGTCTTGTTCTCTTCTACCATGTTTTCTCTTCCTCCTCCTTCTTATTCATTTTTGCATTGTTACTAGAGGAATATTTGCTTCATGATGAGTTAGTCTATCATCACAATAAAATTGACTTGGATTCAAAGATTCATTACTAGAATTTACTTTATTTTGTTTCATTCCTCAAAAGAACTCAAAAGTGATTAATGAAAAATAGAACATTAAGCACTCTTCTGAAGAAATAATAATCACATTTTGAGTATTCCACCAAGTATTGAATAGAGTTTCATGAAGATATCCAATTAATGTTGTAAATTTCTCTTCCTTTGCTTCCTTCAAAAACAAAGAAAATATTTCTTTCAAATCTGTAGACAAGAGTTTGAATCCATCAAAGTTTTCTATCAAATTTTATGAATAGAACCTAATTTCATGAAATAACATTTCACTATTTTCATTGAATGCATTCTTAATTATTTTCATCATCTTACTTTAAATAATAAACCTTTTGATGTTTATATATTTTTATTACCTTTGAAGTTGGCTTCCTTATGTCTCCCTAGTTTAGAGTATGTGAACTACTTTGATAAAAAATTTCTAATATTTAGGTTTTGTAGGATCCTTATGTCTCCCTAAGAATATACTCTAATCTTGGTAAAGTGCTTAGCAAGTAATAGTTCACTTTTGAGTTTATTTTTTAATGTTTTGGGAATGATAATAATCAACTCCTATTTATCTTATTTCTCCTATTGATCTATGCACTTATCAATTTTATGGATTTCTCTATGGTTGGATTTTTTGTCTTTTCAATATGACTATGAGACAAGTATAAGCAATAAATTACAACACTTCCAAACAAACAATAATTTTGCTTCTTTACAACCTTTAGTTCTCAATAGTTCAATTTTCTAAATTCTAATTAGTTAAATTTTGATGTAGTATTCCTTATATCTCCCTAATTTTGGAATTTTAGAAAATAATATTTTGCAAATTAATATTAATTTTCTAAGGTAGAAACCCTTATATCTCCTACTTAATTATTTACAAAATATAGTAAGGTTTGAATCTCATGCAATGATATATTCCTCTATCTTCAATTTGCTTTCTATTTACTAAGATTACAATAATTTAACCTTAGAAGTATGCACATTATATCTCCAATTAATTGAAAGTAAATATACCTTATAATTTACCTTTGAGTTTTGTGGTGAGCTGATTAATATGGCCTTTGACCTTGCTTTTCTACATTGTATTCTTCTACATTGCACTCTTCTATTCCAATGTATGGGATTTGAGCATTCAATGCTCTATGTTGGGTGGTGCTTTATGAAGATCTTCATATGATTTGACTCCTTGTTCCATGGATTTTCTACATAGCACTATGCTCTTACTACCTATGCACTCCTCTTTCACTCGACTATTAATGGTTTCATGACCCTACTTGGTGCGTTACTAGGCTTTATCCCTTCTTGATGCTTCAAAAAAGTGGCACATACATTATGAGTGTTATGTTGGGTCCCTCCTACACTCAAGTACTCCTTAACTAGAGTGCAATGATTAAGATGACATTATAATGTCTTCAATTCTTTCAATACAAGCGTTACTCCAAATTGAACATCTCTTATCTACGTAGTCGTTAGAAATATGGTATGGGCACTATGTTTGAATGTTCCAAGTGGCACAAGATGCTTTGGTTGTGATTTGCAAGTGGTACTCAAAACTTATGCATGTAAAGACTTCCTCAATGTATCTTCTCCCTTGTATATCTCTTGCTAGTGGATGCCCTTTGTGTTCTTATTCTTCAACACTTTATTTCCAAGCAAACAATGATGCTATGAGGTTGGCTTCAACTATGGCATTTTTAGGGAATTGTAATGGAGGTTCTATGTCACTTCAATGATGGATTTGATACTTCAAATCTCTCGAAGCCTTTGTTTCCTGTTATACAATATTTAAGACACTCTTATTTTTATCCTTTTTTGCTGTATTTGAAAGGACAAGACCAGTGCAAATGTAATGCAAATACTTTTGTAATAGATAGTAATAAGTCCCTTAATTTGCACCAAAGTTATGTCTCCTTAAGTCTTCTTGTGGAATCTTTTTCTTACTTCTTAGATATAGCAGCTTATTGCTCTAATCATTGAGAGAAAATAATAATATATTATTGCCTTCCTTACTGGACAACACTGACCTCTAACTTCTTTACTTGGATAACTTAGAAACAATGAATCCAAGATCTTAATCATGCAACTTAACTTTGCACTAATTTTCACTTCAACTGAAATACTTAGTGCACCTTTAATAATATTTAAGAAAGACCAATATAGTGCAATAGCAATATCTCCTTATTACTCCTGTAAATGAACTCTTAATGCACTATAATCTATGCTTTAGAATGTAGTCTTATTTACTTCAACTTAGACAATAGGAAGATGATATTTTTCTTTTATTCAAAATATATCTAACTCCTATTTTAATGTGCAAGTATTAACCTTAAAATAAACTATATTTTGCACTCCCTTGAAGACTCTAAAATGTAACCTTATCCTTGCAACTTTTAACTCTAATATGGTGCTTAATGAATGTTAATAATGAACCCAAAAATATAAAGTTCAACTAATGAACCTTCATGAACCCACATTGCTTACCTTAATGATCTCTATATTTTAAGGATTACAAGGTGATAAGATTCACCTTATTGCTACCTTTTACTAGATGAACTTCTAGCTCTTATTTGCTATCCAAAATAGCTTCTCAACACACCAATTTATAGCTTTGTACCTTATCTAACTTGTTTGAATCTATTATTTGGTGGCTTCAAATCTCCTTTAAGATGTATCTTGGAAATCTCAAATTTAGCAGCTATTGATGCTGCCCAAGTTGTTGCTTTCTTGACATCCTCAAATCTGAAATTTTTATATTGGAAAGCAGTTAATCTCTCCATTGAAATGTTGTCCTTAAATCTAAAAAATTTGGTAGGGAACTCCTCCAAATTGTAGCTGAGATTTTTCTTCAAGAACCCTTCAATTTTTTGCTGTAAAAACCAATAAATCTCCTTTCTTCAAATGAGCCTTATAGCCTTCAAAGGCAATATTCAAACCTCTTAGGTTTGGTAGTAATGTCTGGCTCCTTTCTCCTTCAAACTCCTTGTCAAATTATGAATTCAATCAAGGCATTCTTCTCAAGAATCTAAAAGTCTTAAGGTCTTCACCAATCTCCTCTAAAAGTTGGCAAGATTCTTGCAAATCCTTCTCCTTTGGGCTTGTTTTCGGATGGCGACAATTGTCCCAAATTCTTCCTTTATCAGGAACTTCTCGTTGGTGGAAAAATTCTTCAATAAGTTCTCCTAGGAACTCCTTCAATGGTCTTCTTTGAATATCCTTCAATGAGGCTCTCCAAGCCTTCTCTTTCTTTCTCCTTGAGACCTCTTATCTAGGGTCTTCACTCTCGCAATTTCTCTGGTCTTCCCAATGAGACATTTTCTTCAATTTTCTACTGTGGAAGTTTAGCAATGAGATCTCCCCTTGGATATCTAAAATATGCTACTTTAGGAATAGAACTTTTGCTAGTCCTTCTCTATATTCAAGCTTCCAAATCTGGAAGTTCTTCAATGGACATTCTTTAGGTATCTTTAGCTTCTTAGGTTTATTTCTTCTACTCCTTCAAGGTGAAGTCTTTATTATTCAATGGAGATTACCAATCTCCTATCTTCACTATGACTCTTCTCCTTGAGTCTGTTCTTCCTTGAATTTGCAATAAGGCTTCTATAGCATTTTATTCACTTCTATAATTTATAGGTCTGCAATATCTAGCAGTGGGACCTTTTCTTCGGGCCTCCAAATCTTCGATCTTAGTATTCTTGCTTCTAGATTTGGATTGATTCCAAAGAAGATATTATTCCTACCTCTTTTGTAGGAAGCTTCCCAAATTTATTTGAATCTTTTTTTTCCTGCAACAAAGTATTAGGATTGTAATGAAATAAAATCTAAATCTAGATATAATCAATCTTCACTAATTGATTTTTCAATCTAGTGGAATTAATGTTGAGTCCTAGTCTTCACGATTTTTTCTACAACCTTGTGAAAAGACTCTAGCCAAATGCAATATCAAAAATTCTAAAAATGATATTTTTGGATTCCTCTCAATCTCACTTGTGGCTCTCCCTATTTCCTATCGATCTAATGTGTGCTCTAATACCATTGTTAGCTTTTAATAAGTCTATGATACATGAAATGCAACCACAAGATGTAAGATATAAAATCTAAGATATCTATATGATAATGACATTATAATACGCAAGAAAATAAAGAGATAAAATTTTTCAATAACTTAAAAATATGCCACTAATGATAGATCACAAAAATAGTACAATGCAGTATAACGGAGGACATGAGTAGTTGACAAATTATTTTTAAAAGAACTACATTGTACTCCTCTACCAATCTATACTATGCACTCTCTATATTCTCTACTCCATTTTTCACTCATTATAAGGACTATTTATAGGAATCTAAGTTCCTTGGCCCTCACTCTACTTTGGCTCTATTCTATGACTAATGTACATGTGGACTACATGCATATTTACATTATTGCATATTCTAAAACTTGTGCATTTATTACATGTTGAAGTAACTACATAAATTTACTCTAAAGTGAACTCCTACTCTAGTAATGTACCCAAGGTGGTACATTAGCATGTACCCAATAATGTAATATACTCTAACACAATATTGACCAACAATTTTTTGTTAGTTCCACAAATTTTGGATAAAAATATGGTGGTTGATTTCAAATTTATTGATATAAATAAGTGTTGTGTCATTACTCAAAATTATAAACAACTTGCAACTACTTCATACAAGCATGGCTTATTTGATTTATATACCCTTAATTCACCTCATGTTGCCTTATCTACCACAACCAAAGAAGCAAACTTCTTGTGGCACAAATAATACAGGCATATCAGTTTATGATACTTACTACAGATGAGTAAATATGAAATGGTATTGGGCCTACCCAACCTCTCACAAACATTGTCAGTTTTCTCGGATTTCATAGCAAGGAAACAAAACTGAGTGCCTTTTAAATTGAGTTCTTCCAAGGCTAAAACATCGTTGGAGCTAATACACACCGATATATGCGGTCTAATGGTAAATAATTTTTGTGGAAAGAGATATTTTTGGTTGTTTTTTGATGATTACTCCAAAAAAATGTGGTTCTTCTTACAACTAAAGTCTGATATCTTCCTATACTTTTAGCAATTCAAGGAGCATGTTGAAAAATAATCATGATGTTCAATCAAGATTCTCCACTCAGATCAAGGGATGAATATACCTCCAATTTTTTTTCATGGTTTCTTACACATCATGGGATCAAAATACAACTTACAAAAACTTATATTGCCCAAAAAAATAGAGTTACTAAAAAGATAAATCATTCCATCATGGAGATGGTTTGAAGTATACTCACTAGTTCTCATCTTGGGCAATAATATTGGACCAAAGTTGTCACTATTATCATGTATCTCCTAAATAGAGCACCAAAAAAAGCCCTTAAAGGAGTTACACCTGAAGAAGCCTACACTCAAAGAAAACCATCAGTTTCTCATCTAAGGATATTTGGCAGAAAAGCCTACATGCACATTTCTAAGAAGAAAATGAGCAAGCTAGATAAGAAGACCCTGCAATGTATAATTCTTAGTTATGATGAAGAATCAAAGGGGTATTTTTTGATTGACCCTATCACCAAGAAAATACATATAGCCGAGAGGTGATATTCGATAAAGAAATTACTCCCAAATCGATATAGTAGATTCTAAAGAGTCTAGCAAAGATACATACCTTATTGCAAAAATAGAATTTGATGAATTCCAAAGTGAAATTCATGCCCTTGTTGATGATCCTGGAGTGGTTTCTCCCCTGCAACAAAGGAAATTTTCAAAGTGGCACATAAGCATAATGAGATACGCAAAACTTGATGCACCTTTTGATCTAACTTCCACTCGACCACGTACTCGAAGTATGTCACATCAAGAAGGAAATAGGGATTTTATATCTTCAATAATAGAGCATGTAGAACCTACATCAATGAATGATGAAATTAGCTTACCTTAAATGGAAGGAATTTATGGAAGCTAAATATAAGTTTCTAATAGAAAGGAATACATGAGATCTAGCTGATATGCTTGCTAGAAAGAAACCTATAAGCTACAAGTGGGTATTCAAAATCAAATATACGACAAATGGAAAAATTGATAAGCATATTTCCCAACTTGTTGCAAAGGGATATGAACAAAAAGAAGATGTTTATTATGAAGAAACATTTGCACCAGTAATGAAGATGATAACCATTCATGTTCTCTATCCAATAGCAGCTTAGATTAGATGGATGTGAAGAGTACCTTCTTGAATGGTGATCTCAAAGAAGAGGTGTACATGGTTCAACCTGAAGGTTTTGTTGTTGAAGGGCAAGAGCAAAAAGTTTGCAAATTGATAAAATATTTGTATGGGTTGAAGTAGGCTCCTAGATATTGGTACATCAATATTTATAATCACCTATTGCAACACAAATTCAAAAGAAGTCCCTCAAATGTAAATCTCTATTTCAAGAAGGTTGGTTCTAAAATAGTAATACTTGTATTGTATGTTGACGATTTGATCATCATTAGTAGTTTAGATGAGATGGTGGATGCTATGAAGAATGACATGAAAGAGTCATTTGATATGATAGATATGGGACTCTTACATTATTGTGTTGGCTTGGTAGTTTGGCAATAGAATGAATCCATCAAGATATCACAGATAAAATATGCCAAGGCACTAATAGAAAAATATCATATGATAGAATTTAAACCCAAGACAACTCCCATGGAACTATGGTTATAGTTGTCTAGATATGATAAATCACATAAGGTATCTAGAACTATCTATCGACAATTGATTGGGAGTCTCATATATCTGACAAACACTAGGCTAGATAATAGTTTTGTTGTAATCTATCTTTCAAGGTTCATGCAGGAGCCTAAGGTCAATCATTTAAAATTAGAAAAGTAAGTTTTGCACCATGTTTGAGGAACAATAGAATATGACCTAGAATATGTTAACTTTTGATAATGTTTAAAATGTAAAATAACCAAAATATGGAAAGTAGAAAGAATAAAATAACAAACTTCTGCAATAACTTTGAAATATGCTACTAATAACAAATTACAAAAATATGGAACTACTCTACTAATGCATGCTATGAGAAATGCACCTTCGATACCCATTATTATACTTTCTCAAACATATATAATAGTATGTGACTCTTCATATGGTGCACTCTTGATATTCACACTTCTAGACTATTCAACTCCTTATTCTATGGACTCATGTACACGTGGACTAATGTGCACATTTACATTATTGAATATTATGAACACTTGTGCATTTATTACATTACATAAAGTAAAGCCTAATTTAAGACATGTGCCAAATAATGTAATATACTCCAACACCCCTTATTACATTATTTGGTTACTGAAGACTTTAGTCTTCAATATGGATCTTCAAATTGTAGAAATTTTTTTATGTATTATGGTTCGTATTTTGGCAACTGTCCTCTCATTTTATTTTGTCTAAATCTTGTATTTATGTAGGAGAATGAGTCTATATTTTTTGTAGTCTATCTTTCATAAAAGACATTAGTATTATCCTAAACCATTACAAGCTCTTGTGAGAAACCAATAGAATCTAGAAAGTATACTCCTTTGTTAACTAAACCTTGTGATCTCTATTTCATCTAGCCTTTTGATAAGACATTTGTTCTTCTTGTCCATATATTTGAATTCTACTATTTTTCCATTCTCAATTAATTTGGTAACTAAGATGAGATTTGTAGTCAATCCTGGTATATACATAACATTATCCAATATAAAATGTGGATAAGATGCACTAGGTATTACACGTCCATGTCCATGAACCAAGTATTTCTTCCCATTAGCTAGCATTATACCAAAATTATTAGTAACCTCTAGGTAATCAAACCATTGTATATTTCCCATCAAATGATAACTTGCACCTAAATCAATATACCAAATATCCTTGTCATCTTGAATAGTGGAATTATTTTCTTGTGAAATAATCTTACATTGTTGATATGGAGTATAAAAGATATTTAATATTTGAGCTTGGTGATGATATGTCCCTCTAACTAGTTTATCCATATTGCTTGTTCTTTCTTAAGTGAAATTCCTTATGACTCCTAAATAGTGAATAAAAAATATTAGATGTAATTTCAAAACTTTACCTTTGCTTAACCTTAGTCTCAAGAATATAATATTTCTAAATTTCTTAGTTCCAAAAATTGATGTTGAATATCTTATATATCCAATAGAAATATAGATAAATTATATTTGCAATTCTACAAGTCTAATATGATGTAGAAACCCTTATTACTCCTTTAATTAAATTGCAACTATCCCAAAATTGTTTTGTAGCTTAAAATGATTTAAATTACAAAACCATCTTCCTTCTAATATTCAATCTTCAATAATAAATGTCTAAGGTTAAGTATTAGATTCCTTCTCTTCAAAATAATACTTTCAACCTTACGTATGCTCTTATCTCTCCTAATTCAATCTTATGAGCAAATTTAATAAAGTGAATTACCTCCACTTTGAAACTGGTGATTCGTTGGTCAACTTGACCTCCTTCAAAATCTTCTCTCATCCATGTGCGTTGATGAATATTGCTTGCATAATTTGGGTGAACATTGAACTCTTTGGAGTATTGATTTCCTCCTCTCTAGCTTCAATGTATTCTCCACCTTAATTCTTATTACAACAACAGGTTTCAACTGTTGGAAATATTGAGCATATTGAGTTGTCATTGATGTCAAAGGTGAAATGGTTGAGAATTATCTTCAAGGTTGAAATATTAAAGTGCAAGACAAATATCATAAAAAGGTACACAAGGCATAAATATGTTGATGAGAAGTGTGAAATGGTTGTCAAGGCAATATGTATCTCCAAGTTATTTTTTAAGAGAATGTTATAATATTTAAATGAAAATTTAAATATTATGAAAAAGGAGGCAAAGATTTAAAGACAAATAATTATTTCAATACACTAAGGTTTCAAGTATTAACATTATAACCCAGGTGTTGTAGGTGAGTTGGAGAGGAGAGGGAAATCCTCCAAGAGAGGTCCCAGGTTCAAATCTCCATCCTACCAAAAAGTTGAATTGGGTATCCAAAATCCAATTGATAATGTTGGTGCGGGCAGGGTCGGGTGCGACTCCCGGGTGACTTTGACGGTGTAGAACCTCTTGTTCATGGTCTCTCAGACCAAGGCAGCCCCGCAAGGGGTTTTTCGCTTAAAAAAAAAGTATTAACATTATAATATTTTAATATTATAATGTAAAGGTTTCAATAGTTAAAAGAAGTGCAAGGAAATATAAATCAAATTAATTGAGCGCTGACATCAAAGCATGATATGAAAAGCATATTTAAGGGAGTGAAATATTTGATTGGCACTAAGGTTTGGAAGATAGCGCTAATCAAAATCATTCATTGTTTGTTGGAGGGCAAAAGAAAGGAATTTGCACGTAGTTCTAAGCAAATATGAAGTCATAGATATTATGGAGATAATGAGTGTAATGTCATAGATGGGTGGCTAGCCCAGATGATAGAGGATCCTATGCTAAGGCACTTACAAGAAGGAGGACACAGGGTCAAAACCCATCGACAATGTTTTATTTGAGTTTTTGGTAAACGAGAAAGCGCATAACATGTCAAAATGAAATTCGTACCCATTGGTTCTTGTGTGGGTAGCCAACACACACAAAAATTGAGCTTGTGTTAGGGTGTGGGCAAGCCGAAGGTGGTAGGTTTGAGTTGCAACAACAACACGTCGAGAGGGCATAAAAATTTTTGATTAAATTTTAAGGTATGCAATAATGTTTGCCCTAGGGAGACATAAGGTATATTTTAATTTAATTGTATTTGATTGAATGGTTATTAGATGGTATAAGGGACATTGTGGCATATTGAATTTTATAAAAGTTGGAGGCATAAGGTGTATGTGATTTATTTAAATATTGTAAGTTGTATCTTTGGTTATTGAGTGAAACATTGTAGTGTGTTGAGAATTCTTTCTTGTGAAAATAAGAGTTATAAGGTGTTATTGTGGTTTAATTTTTTATTGTATTTGTGGTATAATAAAAAGGAATATTTGAGAGGTTTTGATCATTGTTAGAGATTTATCTTGTGAAGATAAAAAATATTATTAAAATAGTATTTTCAGATCCTATTGTGCACATATTTTGAGGAAGAAATTTAATGTGGATGATTTGAAATATAGATCTACTAACTAGTTTTGAAGTGGTACTTTGAAAGGGAAATTCTTTTGAGACAGGTTTTTGAGGGCATATCTTCATCAAATCAAATTAAGAGGTATGGTGATATAATTCCTTATTTAATATGTTTTGTTGAGCAAATATTTCTGAATCATAAGGTGGAGAAATAAGGATTATATATGTGCATTGTTGGAAATATAAGTGCTAGAGTTTAAAAATAAATTGTGCAAAATTTTTGAATGAATTTGTGAAGCATTTGGATATTGATTTGAGTGACATTGAATGTGAATGGGCAAGTATTAGAGACTAGTTTTATGAAGCAAATTTATGCATTATTGTGTTTGATCTTTGAGAGAAAATTTGCAAGAAACATAAACCAGTTTTGTGAAGCAAATTTATACACTAGCGTGATTTGATTTTTAAGGAATTTGTAAGAAGTAGAGATATTATTTGATGAGTGTGAGACATGCGAAAGTGACAGACTTAATGAATGTAAAGAGAACATATTGAACATTTGAATTGCATATTATTCTTTATATGTTCTAGGAAGAATATGTCTGAATTGCCTAGTTGAAGAAAGCATTTATGAAAGAGATACAAGCATTATTTTGAACATCATTTGTGTGAAATATTTGGGATTGGTTGAGCATGTGTTATGAGCATATTTGAATATGTTTTATGAGAATTTTTTGAGCATGAGTTAGAGTAGATTTGATCAGATATAGTGAGCATATTTGAGAAAGTATTATGAGAAGACTTGAAACAAGTTTGAGGTAAATTTGAGCAAGTCTTGTGAGAAGACTTGAAAAAGGTTTGAGGTAGATTTGAGCAAGTCTTGTGAGAAGACTTGAAATAGGTTTGAGGTAAATTAAGCAAGTATTAGGAGAAGACTTGAAGCAGGTTTGAGGAAGATTTGAGCAAGTCTTGTGAGAAGACTTGAAGCAGGTTTGAGGTAAATTTGAGCAAGTCTTGTGAGAAGACTTGAAGCAGGTTTGGGCAAGGGTTGAGAGAAAATTTGAGCAAGCCTTATAAGTAGGCTTGGTGCAAATTTGGACACATTTATGATCAAGTTTTATTTATAATTTGAGCAAGCCTTGTGAAGTCTTAGAGCAGATTTGAGTAGTGATTTGAGCAGATTTTGAGCAAGCCTTGTGTGAAGGCTTGGAGTAGTTTTTGAGCAGAGTTTTGAGATGGTTTTGGAGTTGACCAGAGTAGAGAGGATAGAGTTCTACTATGGATAGAGATAAATGAACCAGATCTAAGAGGAGAGGTGTTTCCTATGGATAGATATCCACAAACTAGAGTTAAGGGGATAGAGTTCTCCTATGGATAGAGTTCCACAAACCATAACAGTTGGGATAAAGGTCTTTTGTGGATAGATGTTCAAAAAAGAGATTAGTGGGGACAAAGGTATCCTATGGATAGAGGTCCACAAACCAGAGCATTGGGGATAGAGGTCTCTTGTAGATAAAGTTCCACAAACCAGAATAGTGGGGATAAAGGTATTCCATGAATAGAGGTCCACAAACTAGAGCAATGGGGATAGGTGTCTCCTATGGATAGAGGTCCACAAACCAAAGCAGTGGGGAAAAAATTCTCTTATATATAGAGGCCACAAAATAAATCAGTGGGGACAGATGTCTCCTATGGATAGAGGTATACAAACCAGAGTAGTGGGGACATAGATATCATATGGATAGAGGTCCACAAACTAGAGAAGTGGGGATAGAGGTCTTCTATGGATAATGGTCCACAAAACAGAATAGTGGGGACAAAGGTCTACCATGGATATAGGTCCACAAACTAGAACAATAGGAATAAAGGCCTCCTATGGATAGAGGTCCATGAACTTGAGCATAGGGGATTGCGATATCATTTGGGTAGAGGCCCATAAAATTGTAATAGGGAATTGGTTCCCAAGAGATTTATTGAGAAAAATTATAAGAAATATTTTCTTCGTGGACGTAACACACATTGGGTGAACCATGTTAAATATATGTTTTTCATGTGTGTGATTATTTGTGTATTGCCTTGATAATACTATTGATTATATTGGTTAATATTGCTTTGAAGAATTATTGCAATTGATATTATTGTTGTTATCATTTGTAAAGAAAATTAAAAGTTTACCTTATATTGTTCACCCCCTCTCAGTATAAGCTTGTGTTCTTCAATTGGTATTAGATAGGGTTACTTCGAAAATGTCTAACAACTTTAAGAAATATCTTACAGGAACATAGATGGCTTCTCAAAATGGATCTTCAACAAATAAGGCTCCAATATTTTATGGGAATGATTATGATTTCTGGAGTATGATATTAAAGACTTATTTGATGGCACAAGGATATGAAACATGGCAATCTATTGAGGATGGGTTCAAACCTACAACTAATCCTCCCACATATAAGGATGTCAAACAACTATATGTAAATAATGCCAAGGCTATGAATGGAATCTTAAGTGGATTACATGAATTAGAGTTTGTGAAAGTTATGCAATGCAATTCAACAAAAGAAATATGGGATAGAAGCAAAAATATGAATGAGATAACAAGGTTAAGTTGGCAAAACTTCAAACTCACGGGAGGAGGTTTGAAGAGTTGAAGATGAAATATGAGGAAGATATTGCTAAATACTTACTCCATTTTGATGAAGTTTTTAATACCATGCATGAAATTGGATTTGAAATTGAGGACTCTAGTGTTGCTCAAAAAGTATTAAGATCACTCCCTATGAAGTATGATGCAAAGGTTTCAGTAATAGAAGAGATGAAGGATATTGATAAGTTGACAATGTATGAGTTGCATGGAATTCTCACAACTTATGAGATGAGGATAGAAAAATTAAAATTTCAAGAGAGAGGCAACATTCAAAGTTTCAAATAAGACAAAATATAAGAAATCAAAATCAAGTGATGAGTCAAGTAGTAATGAAGAAGCTAACTATGTGAGAAGAAATAATAAGGGCTAAAGAAAATACAAAGAAATGAATACTGTGAAATGTTTTAATTTTGGTAACTTTGGTCACTATGCATCTAATTGTCCACAAGCTAGAAGTAGTAGCAATGAAGAGAAACAAGATTATAAGAAAAAGGAAGAAAGAAAATTCAAGTATAAAAAGAAAAATAGGTATAGTCAAGGCAAGCATGAAAACAAGATTTTTCAAAGGCATAAGAAGAGTTTCTATGTTGAAGAAGCAAGCAGTGCTTCAAGTGACAGTGATGAAAGTTTCTTAGATAGTGAAAAAGAAGAGATTATATTTTTGGCAATAGAAGAGGAAGAGGACACTCCTATTGAAGATCAAGTAGAAGATGTTTCTGACCAAGTAGAATAAAAAGAAGATGCTCCTATAATTGAAGACCTAGAGGAAGGTTCAAAAAAAGAAGCCACAGTTGACATAGAAGAGGAACTTATTATTGCTCTTAGAGAGTTGAAAAGAGTTAGAAAGAAGAACTCAAGACTAAAGGTTAAAGTTCAAGAAGACGAGGAAATAAAAGAGAATCTTCTACAAGATCTAAAAAACTTAAAAGTTAAGACAAGGATATTTAAAGAAGTTATGGTTGAAAAGTTAGAGGTAAAAGAGTTAGAATATAAAAAAAAACATTAAGTGGTTTCTCTAAGGGTGGAAGTGAAATATTCTAAGGATAAGATGCACAGGTTTGGGAAAAGTTCAAAATCTTTGAATAACATTATCAAAGCACAAAGATCTTCATTTATCAAAACAAGACTAGGCTATGAAGAAGGTCAAGAGGTACATAAAGAGGAGTCAAGATCAAAAGAAAAGGGAGTCTCATAAGAAGAGATTGAAGAAGAACCTAAGACCTATGTTGATAAGTTGAAGAGTGAAAGCATCATTGAGGAATAAAACAATGCACAAATAAGAAACAATATTAATCATAGAGAAGGAAAAGAAAGGACCAAGAGACCATAATTTTCAAGGCAAAATGAATATTTCTTCCAAGGGCATTGTTTCTCACGTAATAATTTTGGTCACAAAGATATACATTGCAGGATTCATAGCAGGAATGATTATGGCTTCACTAAAAGAAATTTCAGGTCATTTGCACCATTTAGAAACTACAACATCAGGTGTTACAATTGCAATAATTTTGGGCATAAATAAAAGTGGTGTAGATTAGAGTTTCTAGAACCTTCAAAGAAAAGAAAGGATAGAAATGGTCAAAAGGTTCAAAGAGGTATGACTACAAAAAGGTGGAAGAAAGTTGAGAAGAGAGAAGAGCATTGTAATTTGGGAGTAGATTTACTCCCACCCCAAAATTGATCACCTGAAGAAGAGGAGGAGGTGTAGGGACTGAGATAAGAGTATTATTTTTAGCCCCAAAGGAGCCCTTTGCCATTGATGTCAAAGGGGGATAAATTTTAGTAAGGAAGAGATAAATCAGTAAGGGGGAGTAGCTTCTCAAGGGGAGAAAATTTGGAATCTAGTGGTAATAAAAGGAAATATTCTAGAAGGGTTGCCATAAATGACAAAGAGGGATATTGTTGGAAATATTGAGCATATTGAGTTGTCATTGCTGTCAAATGTGAACTGGTTGAGAATTATCTTCAAGTTGAAATATTAAAGTGCAAGACAAATATCATCAAAGGGTACACAAGGCATAAATATGTTGATGAGAAGTGTGAAATGGTTGTCAAGGCAATATGTATCTCCAAGTTTTTTTTTAAGAGAAAGGTTATATTATTTAAATAAAAATTTAAATATTATGAAAAAGGAGGCAAATATTTAAAGACAAATAATTATTTCAATACACTAAGGTTTCAATTATTAACATTATAATATTTTAATATTATAATGCAAAGGTTTCAAAAGTTAAAAAAAGTGCAAGGAAATAGAAATAAAATTAATTGAGCGTCGACATCAAGCATGATATGAAAAACATATTTAACGGAGTGAAATATTTGATTGGAACTAAGGTTTGGAAGATAGCGCTAATCAAAATTGTTTGTTGTTCATTGGAGGGTAGAAGAAAAGAATCCCCACGCAGTTCTAAACAGATCTGAAGTCTTAGATATTAAGGAGGTAGTGAGTGTAATGTCATAGTGGGGTGGCTAGCCTAGAAAATAAAGGGTCCTATGCTAAGGCACTTGCAAGGAGGAGGACACGGGGTCAAAACCCATCGACAATATTTTGTTTGAGTTTTTGGTAAAAGAGAAGGTGCAGAATAGTTCAAAATGAAATTCATACCTATTGGTTATTGTGTGGGCAACCAGCACACACAACAACCAAGTCTATGCTAGGGTGTGGGAAAGAAAAAGGTGGTAGGTTCAAGTCACAACAACAACACGTCAAGAGGGCACAAATTTTTTTGATTAAATTTTAAAGTATGCATTAGTGTTTGCCCTAGGGACACATAAGGTATATTTTAATTTAATTGCATTTGATTGAATGGTTATTATATGGTATAAGGGACATTGTGGCATATTGAATTTTATAAAATTTGGAGGTATAAGGTGTATGTGATTGATTTAAATATTGTAAGTTGTATCTTTGGTTATTAAGTGAAACATTGCGGTGTGTTGAGAATTATTTCTTGTGAAAGTAGGAGTTATAAGGTGTTATTGTGGTTTAGATTTTTATTGTATTTGTGGTATGATGAAAATGAATATTTGAGAGGTTTTGATCATTGTTAGAGATTTATCTTGTGAAGATAAAAAAATAGTCTTAAAATATTATTTTCAGATCCTATTATGCACATCTTTTGAGGAAGAAATTTAATGTGGATGATTTGAAGGATAGATCTACTAACTAGTTTTGAGATAGGTTTTTGAGGGCACATATTCATCAAATAAAGTTAAGAGGTAAGGTGATATTATTCCTTATTTAAGATATTTGGTTGAGAAAATATTTCTGGATCATAAGGTGGAGAAATAAGGTTTATATATGTGCATTGTTGGAAATATAAGTGCTAGATTTTGAGAACAAATTGTGCAACATTGTTGAATGAATTTGTGAAGCATTTGGGAATTTATTTGACTGACATTGAATGTGAATGGGTAAGTATTAGAGACAAATTTTATGAAGCAAATTTATGCATTATTATGTTTGATATTTGAGAGAAAATTTGCAAGAAACATAAACCAGTTTTGTGAAGCAAAGTTATAAACTAGCGTGATTTGATTTTAAAGGAATTTGCAAGTAGAGATCTGATTTGATGAATGTGAGACATGTGAAAGTGATAGAATTAATGAATGTAAAGAGAACATATTGAGCATTTGCATTACATATTATTATTTATATGTTTCGGTAAGAATATGTCTGAATTGCCTAGTTGAAGTAAGCATTTCTGAAAGAGATACAAACATTGTTTTGAACATCATTTATTTGCAAGATTTGGGATTGGTTGAGCATGTGTTATGAGAATATTTGAGTATGTGTTATGAGCATATTTGAGTATGTGTTATGAGCAGTTTTGAGCATGTGTTAGAGTAGATTTGAGCAGAGATAGTGAACAGACTTGAGCAAGTCTTGTGAAAAGACTTGAAATAGGTTTGAGGTAGATTTGAGCAAGTCTTGTGAGAAGACTTGGAATAGGTTTGAGGTGGATTTAAGAAATTCTTATGATAATACTTGAAATAGGTTTGAGACAGATTTAAGAAAGTCTTGTGAGAATACATGAAGCAGGTTTGAAGTAGATTTGAGCAAGTCTTGTGAGAAGACTTGAAGCAGGTTTGAGGTAGATTTGATAAAGTCTTATGAGAAGACTTGAAGTAGGTTTGGGAAAGATTTGAGAGTATATTTGAGAAAGACTTGTGAGTAGGCTTGGTGTAAATTTGGGTAGATTTGTGAGAAGGTTTTGTTGCTAATTTGAGCAAGCCTTGTGAAGGTTTGGAGTAGATTTGAGCAATGATTTGAGCAGATTCTAAGCAAGCCTTGTGTGAAGGCTTGGAGTAGTTTTTGAGTAGAGTTTTGAGCTAATTTTGGAGTTGACCAGAGTAGAGAGGATAGAGTTCTCCTATGGATAGATATACACAAACCAGGGCTAAGAGGAGAGGTGTCTACTATGGATAGAAATCCATAAAATAAAGTTGAGGGGATAGAGTTCTCCTATGAATAGAGTTCCAAAAACCAAAATAGTGGGTATAGAGGTCTCCCATGGATAGAGGTATGTAAACTAGAGCAGTGGGGATAGAGGTATCCTATGGATAGAGGTCCACAAACTAGAGTAGTGGGGACAGAGGTATCCTATGAATAGAGGTTCATAAACTAGAATAGTGGAGACAAAGGTCTCCCATGGATAGAGGTCCAATAGAGCAGTGGGGATAGGTGTATCCTATAGATAGAGGTCCACAAAGATAGAGGTATACTATGGATAGAGGTACACAAGCAAAAAAAGTGGGGATAGAGGTCTCCTATAGATAGAGGTCCACAAACCAAAGAAGTAGGGACAAAGGTCTCCTATGGATAAAGGTCCACAAACTAGAGTAGTGGGGATAGAGATCTTCTATGGATAGAGGCTTATAAACCATAATAGTGGGGATAAAGGTCTCCCATGGATAGAGGTCCACAAACCATAGTAGTGGGGACAAAGGTCTCCTATGGATAGAGGTCCATGAACTTGAGCATAGGGGATTGAGATCTCCTTTGGGTAGAGGCCCATAAAATTATAATAGGGAATTGGTTCCCAAGAGATTTATTGAGAAAATTTATAAGAAATGTTTTCTTCATGGATGTATTCCACATTGGGTGAACCACGTTAAAGCTATGTCTCTCATGTGTGTGATGATTTGTGTATTGCCTTGATACTGCTATTGATAATATTGGTTGATACTATATTGCAATTGATATTATTGTTGTTATCATTTGGAAAGAAAAGTAAAAGTTTACCTTATACTATTCATTTGGATAGTGCCTTGGTTTTTTTATTTAATATTGCCAACTATTACCTTGCTATATTTGCATCCAATCACATAATATACACTTTATTTTGCATTCAATCAAACAACTTGCACTCGATTATGTTCCTAATCAAACAACTTGCACTCTGCAAACTTTCTCTGCTATTTCCTTTAATGGGCTTCTTAATGCTTGGTGTCTTAGAGGAACATTTACCTTGATTTGGCACATAATTTTTTGACCTTCTGGCTTAATATTACCACTTGGCTCATCGAGTGTTAGACCTTTCACGTTCTACCTTGTATGTGCTACATGGCACTCAATCTCTTCCACTACACTTGCAAGACATTTCCTTTCATGATGGATGGTATTATGATAATGGGAATTACTTGTAACACTTCCTTGATGCTTTTCCAATGTCAACAATGTGGTGCATGCATGCAAAAACTTGCTTCCTCATTTGCTTGTTGTTTCCAATGCAAAATAATATATCTCTAATTTATTTCATTCTTTGTCTTAATATGTTTATCTTAATGTATTCTTGCGCTCACTTGTCATAGCAGTAAGCTTCTACTTCAAGGATGAATGTCTACTTTTATTTGATGCTTTTAATGGTGTCTATGTCTCTTCAATTGTGTGGAGCTTATGTCCAAGTCTCTTCAATGGTGTAGAGTTTGATCGCTTTCCCTCCTTAGAGCAATGTTAACACCCTTTTTAGTGGTGCTTCCTCTTGTTATTTTGAGTGGCGATTCTTCTTCTATGATAATGCCTTCTTTTGATGCCTCTCTATGTGTGTGCTCATCCAAGATGCTTATGCACATCCTAGTGTCTTTAGACACTTTGAAATTTTATCAAAATTTTAACCCTTTTTCGGTCTTCACTTAGCTTAATCTATTGTTTTCACTTTGCTTCAATATATTTTCATTGCTTAAAGACTATAACATATCATCCATTAACAATACTACGCACTTATTATTTCTCCTTTATTTTTCTACTTTATCTTTGCAGATATTAAGGTGTAAATACTACTAACACCTTGGTTTAAAGAGCTCCTTTAAGTTCTTAACTTTCAGATTCCAACTAATGCAATGTATCACAGATAATAATATGGTGCTTCTTAAAACTTGATGTAATGTTCACATAATAAACTTGTATTGCACCAATATTATAACTTGTATTACATACCTTTATGTTCTCTTTGAGCTAGTATCTTTCGTGAACCAATTCACCCTTGAATGTAATATAAATTTTGTAATATTTGTATCTTCACAAACCTTTATCAAATTTGTAGCTCTAATTGCTGCCCAACTTTCTCCTTTCTTGCTACTAAAAAACACTTCACAAAACTATCCCAAAACTCTCCAAATATATAGCTCTCTATCTCCCTCAAATGTTATCCACAAAATATATATTTTTTGGCTTTGATTCTATTCCAAATCTATCTTCACAAATACTAAAACTAGCTACTATTAATACTCCCTCGAATGGTGTTCACAAAAATGCAACTCTACAATCACCTCCTTCCTTCTTTTGTTGGCTTAAACTTGTAATGAGAGTCTCAAAATATTATATTTTATTTTTGTCTAGAAACCTTCAATTTCCTATCCACACACACTCCAAAATCTGCCCAAAAAATCTCCAAACTATAGCTCTAGGCTAATTTCAATCTGCTCTCATGCAACCTGCAACCTTCAAAACTCAATGACTATCCTTATATTTCCTAAAACCTTGGGCTCTTCAATCTTCTCTTCTCCTATAATCTCCTTGTTAAATTATGAGTTCAAAAAATGATCTTCAAATCTATCTCCTTTCTCAAGAATCTAAATGTCTTGAGATCTTTGAATCCTTCCTCCAAAATTTAGCAACCTTCTTTCCAAACACTTATTTTTGTTTGGATTCTTATTGGATGGTAAAAATTATCCCAAATCAATAACTTCTCCTTGCTCCTAATATCCTATCATGAATCTTCTTCAAATATCCTTCAATGATCACTTCTCTAAATCTACAATACGACTTTCTCTAGCATTTTTCTTCTTATTTAAAATATCTTGAGACCACTTCTCTTGGATATTTTATTTATGTAACTCTTCAACTTCTCTTATTGATATCTACTAATTTTTTTCTTGGTTTCTTCAATCTACCAACTATGGGAATTCTGCAATGAGATCTCTATGTTGGATATCCAAAGTCCGCTACTCATAATATCTTGAATATTCAAAGTATTTTGCTCTTTAACTCTGCAATAGGACCTGTTCTTAGATCTTCTCTATCTCCAATCTCCAATCTATCATGAGAAAATTCTGCACGGGTCTCTTCAATCACCAATATGTAATATTCAATCTCCAATATTCTATCTTCCAAAACTGGAATTTCTTCAACATGACCTCTTTTAGGTCTCTTCAACTTGTCCAATCTACAACTATATTAAATATGCAATCTTCTTATGGGTACTTCCTTCTCGATTCTCCTCAACATTTAATATCCAATAGGATATTTTCGTAGACCTCTTCAATCTCAAGTTTTCTACAACAAAAAATTAGTCCCTACATGAGGAAAACACATATACTTTTAGGCAACAAAGGTGAAATTCTTCTCTATATCCTATAGGAAGCTTCTCAAATTTTGAGTATTAATTTTCTACAACCAAAAAATTAGTAGTACCAGATATTTTAGAATTTTCAAAATTCTAAAATAAACAAACTTCACTAGTTATCCTCAAAACTAGTGCAATGAATTTTGTGTTGAGTCCTAGTCTTCATGAGTTCTTCTGCAACCCTGTGGAAAGACTCTAGCCAATCTGTAATTTGTAGTCTCCTTCAATTTAGCAACTTATCCAATAGGAATCCTTCTTGGATCTCTTAATATCTTTAATCTCCAAAATATCTAGGTCTGACTTCAAGACCTGAAATATCCTTCTATTTCGAATTTGTTCTTGGAATAGAAAAATCTCCAATATTTTGTGGTTTCACCTTCCAGAGATAATCTCCTCACCTTCACTAGTTTATCCTTTGAAAATTCAAAAAACTTTGTAAGTCCAAACCTTGCAATAGCTCTTCCTATCTCCTATCAAAGTCCCTTGTGTCTTAGATACCACTGTTAGATTTTGACAATGTTTAATATGTAAAATAACCATAAGATGTAAACTAGAACGAATAAAATAACAGAATTCTACAAAAACTCTAAAATATGCTTTTAATAGAAACTTGAAAAAATATGGAACTAATCTACTAATGCATATTATGAGCAATGCACCTTTGATACCCATTACAATAATTTGTCACACATATATAACAGTATGTAACTCTTCATATGGTGCCATCTTGACCTTCACACTTCTAGACTAATCAAATTTCTATTCTATGGACTCATATACACATGGAATAATGTGCACATTTACATTATTGAATATTATGCACACTTTTTGAATTTATTACATTACATAAAGTAAAGCCTAATCTAAGGCATGTACCAAATAATGTAATATACTCCAACAAAATACAAGAAGAATGACAAGTTCTTACAAGGATACACGAACTCAGATTATGCAGGATCTCTAGATGATAGAAAATTAACTTTAGAAGAATATACCAATACACTTGAAATACAATAATCAAGGTGTTCTAAAACTAGTCAAGAATCCATTATTCCATGAGTGAACAAATCACATGGAATCTTAGTGTCACTTCATTCAAGACAAAGTTCAAAAACACAAGATCTAGCTCTAGTACATTCCCACTAATAAACAAGTTGTGGATATTTTCACAAAGGCACTTGTACGTGTCAAGTTTGAGTTGTTTCACAACTCTCTATGTATTCCAAATAATGTAATAAGGGGGGATGTTAGAAAAAATATAAATTATTACTTTATTTAGATTAGATATATTTTAAAAAATTTAATTTAGTGCTTAATTAGTTGGTATTCCAAAAAGACAACATGATTAAACTTTAATTAGTAAAAATTACATTAGAATCTTAAGTTAGTGTCTATATCATATTCTAGAACTAATTTGGGATGGTTTGTTATTGTTAGCATGTATGTTATAGGCTAATATTAGCATGAACAATGTATATATTATCATTTGATTAATGAAATAGATTTATCAGCTTCCAATAGTTTGTGTAAGCCCCATATCCCTATCTCAGGTTCTAGATGGAATCTCAATTTGATATTTTGGGATGTGCTTCCTTACCACACAGGTTTTGTTGTGATCAATGTAACTAATATTATTTATACTAATACAAGGCACTTTTCAACAAAAAAAATATTATTGAATAATATATACATAATATTTTTTTTAAGAATTTAAAAAAATTATATTAAAACAATATTATTTACAAGTTGGGATGAGACTCCTCCTAACCTTATCTAGCAAGAGCACATGTTTCCTCCTTTTAAATTTCCAAAAAACTTTCATAACTCTAAAGCCCAAGATCCTAAGAACTAACCACTTTTGGTTACAACACTAAAAACAAATTTGCATTGGAGCCAAATCTCCTAAACCATATATTTACAATGGTTGTCCAAATTAGTTAAATGATAGATTTTCTCACCAACCCGCCTAATATTGTTATCCTCAATAGCCACACCATTGTGCCCCTGTTGGTGTTGATCTACATCTTGGTGATCCATATGTGTTGATGTACTAGGATAAATTTATAGTTCACCAAGTATTTGAAGGTTCATGGACTAGGACATATACTAAAATCTATGATTTACATAAACTTAAATAGGGATAAACTCAACTATTCACCTTAGCAAGAATGGTCTCGAACTTTCAACCAAGGACATGGATAAACTCGACTATCCATAATTTACAATAAATGTGGATAGGGAGATAAATGTATCCATCAACAAAGTTACAAATAGGAATACACACAATTATTAGTTCAACACTTGTGACTAGGTACACATACAACTAGTCATAAATAATTGGTAGGACTAGGCCTTTCTAATTTTCAATATATTATGAATGGGGATAAACTCAATTATTCATATTATGAAGTGTGGCATAGTCCTCCACTTCTCTTATAACTAAGCATTGTCTTTGATGGTAGTAGACAATGCATTCTTCATATTTAGGACTTTGATGCTTGAAATGATCCATTGTCATGGATCAAATATTGTGCATGATTCAAATGCATTAATCTACTCAATATGAACAATCACTTGACAATGACATTGATTGACACTATTTTTATAATAGCAAGTTTTCAAAATGTGATTATACTTGCCAAAAATATTACATGTCATAGCACATGTATAATATTATAAATGTATAAAATATAATGCCTTCATATTAGCTAAAATAAAGATTTATAAGTATAATTTTAGTTATCTCCAAATGGTAATATAAGAAAGAGTTTGAAAATCCAATGTTAAAGCTCATTAGAGCATCAAAGAAATTATATGTATAGAGTATTCTATTCCCTATAATAATCAAATCTCTGTAAAAACTTCTCCACTTAGTTTAAACATAACCACATTTTTGGATAACTATTAATGAAATTATACCTTTGTACTATACCATTTACATATTCATCATGGGAAACTCAAATATTCCTTACTATGAACTCTATTTACCTTGATTATTGCAAGTTCTCTCATATAGTACTTGTGTAAAGATAGTAAACAAAATTGGACACCTTTATATCTAAATGCTTTATCATAAATTGTTCTCTTTTTCAAACAATCATTTGAAACTCCTCAAAAAGTTGCTAAAACAACACTTTATGTGTTAGTAATGATGCTCTTTTAGGAAAATAATTCTTAGTTATAAAAAAAGCAACAACTAGAATACTTGTATATGATCCTTCTTTAAGTATGTCTAGAATAAACAAATATGTTGTTAGCATATCCTTATATTACATCATTTTTTAGGCTTTGCATTAAGGAGGGATTATAATAAAACTATAGCACACGTAGACGCTCTCTAGGTTGGTTTGAAGAACCACCAAGTTGGTTTAGTAAACCAACTTATTGTAACCTCTCATTGTAACCTTTATATCTCAATTCAAATGCAATGAATAATCGCTTCATGAAGTTCTTCATGATATCAGAGCTTGGGATGATCACATACGTTGGGTAAGATGGTTATCTTATTTCTAACTACTCCAAATTCTCTACCAGCCAACCAGATTGAATGATACTGACGGATGTAGATGGACATAGATAGAAGACTAGAGGACACTACCAGACACAAAGCCAACCAGATCAAAGGATACTGATGGATGCAAATAGAAGACTAGAGGACATTAACAGACACAAATAGAGGAGACACTGGACATGCAAATAGAGACACGCACACATAGATGGAGGTGACACTAGACATGTAGATAAAGACACATAGATGCAGACAAAGGAGACATTGGACATGTAGATAGAGGCACACAGACTGGGCGACGGTTATGGAGGCAAAAGGGTGGGGCGATTGCTAGAAGGTAATCGAAAGCTATTGTAACTTTCATATTTTTTAAAGAACCCCACAGTGGCAGCATAGGCTATATGGGATGATAATTTTTTTCTTCCCTCTTCGCATCTAATGTGGTAAGATACACTTGCTTCATGTTGGTTCTCGTTGGGCCCTCTGGCTCACGTGGTCTATGTTGTGATTGCTAGACAGAAGGTCACGAGTTCAAGTCGTTCGGGGAGGTATAAGGGGTTTTGATAATTTTTTTCCTTCCTTATCTGTATCTGATGTTGCTAAGATGCACCTGTCTCTTGTTCGCTCTCGTCAGGACCTCTGGCTCACGTGGTCTGTGTTGTTATTGCTAGACGACAGGTCACAGGCTCCATTTGCTTTGCATGCTATGATGGTGGGTGGATTTTTTTTATGCCCCGTGCTATGATAGCGGGTGGTGTTTTTTGACACCCCAAACAGTCATGTTGATGCCTACCATCGCTCTATTGATGCCAACACTGCATTTGATGCCTGTGCAGTCCAAATTTGACACCTTGAAGGCTCCCAACAATTTTTTTTTGGAGTTAAGGTACAAATTATTTTTTTCCTTATCTTTTTTGCAAAACGAAGGGGGGAAATCTCAGTCTTCACATGATTCATTTGCAAAATTGTAAGATAAAGGGGGGAAATCAAATCATTTGGAAGTGAATAATTGTTGGATTTGTAATAGGTGCTTAAATTTGTGGGCATTTGTGATTGTTTCTTTTACATTTAAATATTCTATTTTTTTGCATTAACAATCATAAATTACATAAAAAAATAAGACCCCAAATTTATACCCTATTTGTGCAATTTATTGCACAACAACGTTCGGTATTTGAGATACCTCTTCGCTTCATGAAATTCTTCATATGCAATCTACTTTGTGTGCACATCCTTGTGTAAATCTATTTATGAATGTGCACCTCCTTAGTTCCGTCTTGTATAGTATCTCCTTTTGGAAAAAATGCACTTACCAATTTGAATAACCCAACACTACCATGAACACTAGCTATTATGCATTCACACTACCACATCACCTTACAATGATGTCTCATATAGATATGATACAACCAATGCAAAATATTTATATTCTTCGCTTTTGTACTATTAATGAATATTTTTCTCACATCATGGTTTGTATCTCATGCAATCCTATGCATTGGAAATTGAATGCAAAAAATACCTTTGTAAAGGTGTTTCTCTATAAAAAATATTTATAAAATATATTTTTCACCTTATAACTTTCAACACTATGATGTTTTTATATTTCATGATGTCAAATAGGTTGATTTAACGATAATATTTTCTAGGAATACTCCAATTCAATGATAATAAAATCATCTTTCAAAAGATATTTAACATCACCATGTCCTTCAAAAAGTGCACTTCAAATAATATTTACAATATCTCAACCAATTAAGAGATTGCTTTGACAAGACAAGAAGACAAAGCAGTTTATCTTAGACATCTTCCAAGTTCAAGTTTTCAACGTTTATCTCTCATAATGTAATGGCCTAGAAGAATGCATTCTAATATATTTATCTTGAATCACACTTCTCTCTTAGAATTTACCATGTAAATACTACAATATTATTATGTTGTAGTAGAAAAATTTGTAATAAAAAATCCTCAACGTAAATTATTGCACAAATTATACAATGTTCATTCTCTCTATCAATGATGTAAACTATGCATCAAGATTTGATGTATATATCATGACCAACTTAGAAAATATACCAAGTGATGAATTCATGCTCAATGGTGTTTTATGGTCAAGAACAAGGAAAAAATCCATTGCTTAATGGTCATTAGTACTTTCTTGAACAACATATGTTCATGTTTTTAATTTATTGTTTTAACAAACTAGCTACAAACACCTCCATGGACCAACTACTAAGGATCAAAATCATGTTGTATCTACCTAAATATGTGTATGTTTCAAAACCTTTATCACAATCTATTAAAATTAAATTTGAATCAAACAAGTGAGAACAATAAATGGATTACGAGACATTGCAATTTATGAGATTAGAGACATGATAAGAGATTATAAAGAGGAAACGATGGAGAAAGTGACAAAACTTTTAAGACACAAGTTAAAACTTTTAGGTGAAGCAAGGAAATCATATTGAAGTAGAAGTTGGATTAGATCAAGGATATTCCACTCCAAAAAAAAGGTAAAGAAATCCTATCTGCAACATTAGTTGACAAATGCCACCATAGTTCATATAGATCAAAGGTTAGAAGAAACAAAGAAAGATACAAGGAATGAGGAAGTACAATGTGTAAGTTTAAATAAAAAAGGAATTAAAGGTGCAAAGAAAAATATGAAGGAAAATTTTAAAACAAAGGAGGTCAAAGAGGTCAAGTTTATTTTCTTAAGTAGTATAAAATCCTTTCCTTGCAATAACAATGAAAGCAGTGTATAGGTTATCCATTAAACTTTAGGGTTTCAAGAGAAACATAATAAAGAAATAAGGATGGAGGATACCCATTGTAATTTAGGGATTTTAGGGTAGCATAAGTAATTAATTAATTTGGAGGAACATTCTTCCACTTTAGAGTTTTTAGGGCGACATAAAGAAGAAAGTACTTTTAAGGTTATTCCTTGCCTTCAAATCCTTTAGAGTAAGACATAATTGTAGATGTTATTTTTTTGTTGGAGAACAAGGGGTTGTACTCGGGTCCCCCACCCTTGATAAATCAAAAATCTCTCATTTAGAGTTTGAGAGTTTACAAATAGATTCAATTCTCATCTCATTTGAGTTGCTATAGCTAGATGCCTACATTGGTTTTATAAAAAAAGTCCAAATTCTTGATTTTCAATTTTTGGATATTTTTCAATTTTCTTTATGAGTGAAAGTATTCCGAAATTCAACATCCTTATTCTTGAATTTTTCCTACAAAAACCTTCACAGTACCAAAAATCCACCTCTATTATCTATATATTGCATCTTAGTAGAGTAATATTTCAAAAACTTTGTGCCATCATAATCCTCTTTACCATATCTAGATTGCTAGTTTCCTTCTTGAAGTATAAGTGCAACCACAATAATTGTAATAAATAATTTATATGAATACATATTAATGTTATAAAACAAAGTAAATATTACCAATGGAAAACATTAAATTAAATCTTAATCATTATTTGATTCAGGCAGTCAACATTTTCTTATCTTCCACTAAACTCACTACTTCCTCTAACCATGGAAAAGAGAATTTAACTTCATAATATTTAGATAAAACCCCTCTATTGGCTAGCCATCTGCACATTTGTTTCCTTCCATTAACATATATGTAAACCAACTTTCTTCAATCTCTGTATCAAGGTATTGTATTTCCACAATTATCTCTTGTATATTCCATTAAGACTTTGCTTTTCTCAAAATTGCATTTATTACTATTAGTGAATCACCTTTCATCCATACTCTATTCCATTTTATTTTTCTGAATATTTTTAATCCTTCCAAAGCCACCCAAGATTTAGCTTCATTATTTGTCTTAAGTCCACCATTGAAAGTGTAATGAGATAAAATATCTTTCCTGATATATTTCTAATTATTCCTCATCCTTTTGTTGGTCCTAGATTATCTTTAGATGCTCCATCACAATTTAATTTTACCAAATCCATTTTTGGTGGTTTCCACTTTCTATTCTTCATATTCTTCTTGTTTATATTATACCCAACATCATAATTCTATTTGATAACTTGAATCTATATATCAAGGCTCTTTAGTTCAATATTAGGAATTGGGTGAGTTGATAGGGTTGGTTTAGACTCCTCTATGGCTAAATATATATATTTTTCATTACCTATAAACTGCTTTCCTTTCCTTTAAATTTTCTTCTATTCCTTTCCATCCATATTGTCCAAAGTATTGTAACTTTTGATATATCCTAGATTTTCTGTAAAGCCTCACTTTTAAAAGTGCTTTACCATTGCTTTAACCATTCTTCAATTCTTCCATTCATCATCATGCATTTACCAAACATATTAATAACCCATTGCCATAGTTTCCAAACTATTTAGGAGTGTCCCAAAATATGGTCTATACTATCCTCATTTCTATAAAGAACACATTGTGAGGGGCCATGGAAACTCCTTTTTATAAGGTTATCTTAAGATAAAATTCTTTTATGACCTACTAGCCAAACAAACATTTTGACTTTAAGAATGCTTAGGATTTCCCAAATATATCTCCATATTATTGTACCATTCCTATTTTATTGGTTCTTTACATTATATATGCTTATTGTTGTGTATTCCCTTGAGATATTCATACCCTGAATTAGCTTATCCTATGCCCCCCTCAGAATTATCATTATTGTTATCTTTTTTCTCAACTACCTCTTAGCATCAATAACTTTTATAATTGTAAAAAAAAAACTTTCCATTTGTATCTTCCTTCCTGATCCTTGTACATAATGTTTGAAACCTTATCACCATTTTTATCTTGTAGTAATATCGTCCATGGTTTCAAAATTGGATCTAGATTGAGTGATTCTTATCATACCAAGTATATATACAAATATATATATTTTCTCTAGTTCCCACCACCCATCTTAGGCCTTTAATCACTAGATCAATTAATTTTTTAAACCATTCCATAGTGTAGAACCATCTAGTAGTGATAATGCAGTAAATATTAAGCTTGGATCATTGGGCTCAATGTACTTAGAAGAATTATTACTTATTTTCTTTGACTCTCTTTGTACAATCTCAAAATTACTTTCCCCTAAGAGCTAAGTTTGCATCCATAATAACTCTTAAACCAAGACCTCTCCTAGTTTTATCATTACACACCTTGCTTCATTTCACCAAAAGAATTTTTCTTAATCATCTAATCCTAACCACAAAAATGATTGCATAATATAGATTAAATTTTTCTATCGATTTTGACATAGTATACAAGGACATATAGTATGTTAGAATACCCTATAAGACTGATTTTATTAGTTGCACTCTTCCTATTAACGATAACCATCTACCTTTCTATGTTGATAGTTTATTTTAAAATTTAATTATAACTGGATTCCATAATTATATCCTCATTCTCCCCTCAAATAAGGCATCCCTAGATAAGTTGTTGGTAAATTTATCTCCTTCACTTGAAGTAACCTTCATATCCAAGCTTTTATTCTAATTGGAGTGTTTAGAAAGTAAATTTTAGTTTTTGTCCTATTAACTTTCTACCATGATGCTCTTTCATATTCCTTTAAAAAGTTATTCAAAGCTTTATCCTTGTTTATCCTTGCCCTCCCAAAAAAATTTGTATCATCAAGAAACTATTGATGGGTGATATTGGCAATGTTATTACTAACCTTAAGTCCACTTATTAGCCCATATTTATTACCATTTTTTAAGTTCCTATCCAATACCTCTATCATAATAATGAACAAATATGGTGATAGAGGATCTCCCTGCCTAAGACCTCTCTTGGATTTAAATGATTATGTTACTAACCTATTGACCATAACTAAATAGGATACTATAAAGACACAAGCTTTAATCCATCTGACCCATTCTTCCTAAATCTAAAATTTTCTAATATTGTAAAAATAAAATCCCATTTAACTCTATCATAGACTTTACTCATATCAAGTTTTAAGGATTATTGTTAGCAGAAAGAGTGCATCTAATTAAATAAATCTTACAGGCCATTCCAACATATTATATGTCCTCTTTACCCTCGTGCTATAGGTGATTTGGAGAGGGTAGGGTAATCCTCCAAGGGAGGTCTCTGGTTTGAATCTCCACCCTACCATACACACAATGGGTGCCCAAAATACAGTTGATAATGCTGGTGAGGTTAGGGCCGAGCACGACTCAGGTGATTTTGACAGTGTAGAACTCCATGGTCATGGTTTCTTAGACCAAGGCAGCCCCGCAAGGGGTTTTTCACTAAATTAAAAAAAACATATTATATGTCCTTGTATACTATACCAAAATCGATGGAAATTTTTTTAATCTATATTATGCGATCATTTTGTGATCAAGATTACATGATAAAAAAAATATTCCTTTTGTGAAATGGAGCAAGGTGTGTGATTAGAGGAGGTATCGATTTAAGAGTTCTTACAGATGCAAACTTAGCTCTTAGGAGAAAAGTAATTTGAAGATTTTACAAAGAGAGTCAAAGATAATGATTAAGAATTCTTATAAGTATGTTAAGCCTAATAATCCAAGCTCAATATTTACTGCATTCTCTCTACCAAATGGTTCTACACTATGGAACAATTTAAAAAATTAAATTGATCTAGTGATCAAAGGTTTAATATGGGTGGTGGGAATTGGAGAAAAAAATTATATTTGGATGGATACTTTGTGTGATAAAAAACCACTCAATCTAGATCCAAATTTGAAACCATGGATGATATTAATTTAAGATAAACATGGTGATAGGCTTTCAAACATTTTGTATAAGGATCGGGAAGGAAGATACAAATGAAAAGAAGTTTTTTTTTACAAGTATACAAGACATTGATGGCAGGAGGTAGTTGAGCAGAAATATAACAATAATAATTATTCCTAGAGGAGCCAAGGATAAGTTGATTTGGAATTTGAATAGCTCGGGAGAATACACAAGTAGATATAATATAAAGCACCATCATAATCAAAATATCAAAAGAATATGGACAGATATTTGGGATAGCCCAAGCATTCCTAAAGTCAAAATATTTGTTTGGATAGTTGGTCATAAAAGAATTTTATCCAGGGATAACCTTATGAAGAGGGGTTTTCATGGCCCCTCAAAATGTGTTCTTTGTCAAATGGATGAGAGTATATACCATCTCTTAGAAAACCGCTCAATAGTTTGGAAACTATGGCAATAGATTCTTAATATGTTTGGTAAATGCATGGTGATGAATGGCAGAATTGAGGAATGGTTAAAGCAATGACAAATAACTTTTGAAAGTGACGCTTTACAAACAATATGGTATGTATCAAAATATACAATACTTTGGATTGTTTGGATAGAAAGAAATAGAAGACTATTTAAAGGAAAGGAAAGTAGTTAGAGGTAATGAAAAGAAATATTTTTTTAGCCATAGAGGAGTCTTAAACAACCCTATCAACTCACCCAATCCCTAATCTAGAAGTAGAGAGCCTTGATAGATGGAGTCAAGTCATCAAATGGAATTATGATGTTGGGGATAGGATAAAAAAAAAGAAGGAAAAGAATATAAAGTGGAAACCACTAGATGTGGAGTTGATCAAATTGAATTTTGATGGAACATCGAAAGGAAATCCAAGACCAGGAGGAGGAGGAGGAATAGTTAGAAATACTATGGGAGATATTTTCTTTCATTATGCTTTCAATAGTGGATTTAAGACAAATAATGAAGCTGAAGCTTGGATTAATTTGGAAGGGTTAAAAATATGCAAACAAATTAAATGACATAAACTATGGATGGAAGGTGATTCAATCATAGTAATAAATGCAATTTTGAGGAAAGCAAAGGCTCCATGGAACATAAAAGAGATAATTGTGGAAATTCAAGATCTTGCTATGATGTTAGAAGAAACTAGGTTTACACATACATTAAGAGAAAGAAACAAATGTGTAGATAGGCTAGCCAATAGAGGGGTTTAATTGAGGATCATGAACTTAAATTCACTTTTCCTTGGTTAGAGGAAGTAGTAAGTTTAGTTGAAGTTGTTAAGAAAATATTGACTGCACGAATCAAATAATGATTAAGATTTACTTTAATGTTATTCATTGGCAATATCTACTTTATTTTACAACATTAATGTGCTTTCATATATACCATTTGTTACATTTTTTGTGGTTGCACTTGTGCTTCGAGAAGGAAACTAGTAGTCCCGATATGGTAAAGCGAGCTATGATAGTGCAATGTTTTAGAAATATTACTCTTCTAATATGTAATCCATAGATAATAGAGGTGAATTTTTTTTATTGTGAAGGTTGTTGTAGGAAAATGTCATAAAGGATGCTAAACTCTAGAATATTTATTTTCATGTATAAAATTAAAAAATTTCTAGAAAATAAAAATCAAGAATTCACACATTTTATGTAAAATGATGTAGGTTTCTAGCTATAGCAACTCAATTGAGATGAGAATTGAATCTATTTGTAAACTCTCATGCTCTAAAGAAGAGAGTTGTAATTTTTCAAGGGTGGGGGACTCGAGTACAACCCCTTGTTCTCCAAAAAAAAAAAATTAATATCATTGCTCTCTCTTTTATTGAATCTACTAAATGCATAACTTCATGAGCTACTATGATCCTATCCAAATTTTTTCTTCCTTTAACAAATCCTCCTTAATCTTATGAAATAATTTTTTTTAACAGGATTTTTTAACAAATCCTACTATAATTCCTAGTTTTATGAATGGTTGCACATGAGGTTCTAACAAGATTCCAACATGTTAAAGTTCTCCATGTTGCTCCATAAGAATTCACATCATCCCATTCACATATTGCCCATTTTGCCATCATAATTTTTGGAACTTTTTCCTTTGTCATTTTAGTTTCCTAGATACAAAGAATATTACGCTTATAAAAAATTAGAGGTCCTTGACACACCTTTGCTTTGATGGGGCATTAAAATCCCTTATATTATGTGATATGGTAATCATGTATCATTAGTAGTTATTGGCCCCACTTGAAAATCACCAATGTCATTTTGTTGTTTGGTAAAGAGAAATTCAACCAAATTATATTATGTTCATTTCTCTATATTTGCTCTTGCTTGATAATTTGAGGGTTTTCCTCTTTTTGCCTTGATTGTATCAAGAGTAGATCTTATTATTCTATTCCTCAATATTCTTTCATAATTTTTCTTTTCATTATATTTATCCTCTCCTAGATTTGCTATGAAAATTTTTGACATGTCCTACTCATTTGGTATCTCCTTATTAATGTTAGAGGTATTAACATCTAAAACTGCATTTTATTTACCACTTTTCTTCTCCTAAATGGTGCATGGTACTTCAAGAGAGTCTTCAAAATTTGATGAGGCACATTCCTTAGATTTAGTGAGAATGTTCATCCTTAAATTAGGATCATATTGAATAGATGGTTCCTTGTTAATATTCTTATCTTGTTGTATCATGCCCTCTAAGCTCTGATATACTTTTTCTTCATAGGCTAAAGCCTTAAAAGAATTGGTATTTTATCCAATATCCTTCTTTATTGATCTCCACTATTTAATTACTTTCATATTTTAGACCTATTTTTAGAAGTTGAAAACCATCCTCATCCATAGCTATTTGTAAGATTCTCTTGCGATTTTCTACATATATTTTGGCTGGACTCTTCTTAGGGTATGATCTCTCAATATACCCCACCTCATGACACCTTATACATATAAAATATATATTTTCATAATCTATGGTTTGGGTCCACAACTTACCCCCATATAAGAATGATTGATTCTAGTAAAGGTTTACTTATATCAATAATGATCAATATTTGAGCATAAATAGCCAAGAATCCATATTTTGTAGTTTCTAAAATCTCAAGGAATTCTCTTAGTGTGTTGCCTATTGCCTCAAAGGTATTCATTTATTATAATTCAATGGGTAACCCATACATCCTAATCTAGACTGGTACTAGGGATATATTTATATTTTCAAGTGTAAAGCCTTCATATCAGCAAGTAAGGAAGAGTCTTGATCTTACCATAAACCAAGGATCCCCTTTCAGGATTCTATCTCTTTCCTCCCTATAACAAAAAATGGCTAAGAAGAAACTTTTGGTAAGAAATAATAGACTCACTTTTGGATACTTCCAACTCCTATCAATCTATTTCTCAAGGCTAAAGCCCTTATCCAAGAACCATTAAATTTACCAATAATTACCCTATCTTTGAGCAACAACGATCACTACTTTTTGAGGTCCTCACTAACCTCTACTATTAGGGATGATTCTAAATATTTAGCTATAAATCAATCCATGGGAAGGAAACTATAACTCAAAATCTACTAAAATTTACCAATATATCCTATAGTGATTATATTATTTGACATGAACCAGGTCGAATTGGATCTGAAAAAATGAGCGAGAGGGCAGCGGAGAGCGGGAGAGCAGTGGAGAGCGAAAGAAGGCCTGGAATCCCGACTCGGGGATCCACCTTCTAGGACTCTAGCTCAGGCGGTCTAGAGTCCGATCCTCCAAAGGAAGGAGAAATTCCTCCCCGTCAAGAAAAACCCCCCGACAAAGGTGTTTTTCCACCTTTCCAGGGCTCGTACGCCCAGGCGGTCTCAAAGGAGTCAACCTCCCCGACCCCATCTCAACCCCTGATCCCATCCAATTCCAATCTGGTGATCCCAAGTAGCTTGCTGAACAGTTACATCGATCAGGAAAAGTTTAGCCTTATTGGCAAGTTTATTGGGGGTAGACCAAACATGGAGACAATATGGAAATGGGCCTGTGGCAAATGGTGAACTAGTGGCAGCATGTAAATAGTGGCCCTATCTCGAAGGTTTTTTGTGATTAGGCTAAATAATGTAGAAGATTCCTGCAACATCCTTTCTGGTGGACCCTGGTTCCTGGGGAGATAGAGCCTATTCATCCGTAGTTGGGGAGAGGATTTTGACCCTAAAACTCAGAACATCAATGTGGTGCCTATCTGGGTTCACCTTCCGAACTTGTCTTTACAATGCTGGCATGAGGACATCCTAAGAGGAATTTCCTGCACCATTGGTGAACTCATCGTTGTAGATTCCTCCACCAAGGTATGCTCCTGAATGGTTCATGCACGTATTTGTGTGAATGCAAACCTTGAAACTGAACTTCCCTCCTTTGTTAATCTCTTCAAATATTTGACCCTTTTAAAAAAACAACCTCTTGAATATGAAAACAAACCTTCCTTTTGATCCATCTGCAACACTTAGGGCCATTTGAATCACCAATTCCCCCAGACTCGGGCCATGAAACACACCTCACATGTTTTATGCAGAAGAGGCAAAAAAACAAATGGATCTAGGCAAGATGGTGAACCATTAATCCAAAGAGAGGATCCCCCTAATGCTTTCCCAGAAATCCAAGGTAATGGAGAAGTGGGTCAAGAAGGAATACCATCTAAAAACCCCCATCCCCAAGAAGTGATCCTTATCCACACCACCACCATCGGACCTCCCCTAAATCCTCTCAAGGTTACAGTAGCTAATGAAGACTCCCCACCCACCATCCTCCAGGAAATCAAGAACTCCCAACCCCCTCAACTTCTATCCAGGAATTATAGCCCAAAGAACACTAGGAGCAAGACATAGGCTATGGACATCGAAAGTGAGAAAAAGAGAGGGCGACCTTCTACCAATGACTAGCAAATCAGAGCAACTGAAGATGCCATAGCAAATGGTTCCCAATGAAACTTATTCACTGACACCGTCGATCCCCTGAAGGAAGATTCCAAAGGCTCCAAACCCCCCTTCCAATAAGCGAAGGGAGGCAAAAAACCTCAGAAATCTACTAGATGAAGATCCTCTCTTGGAACGTGAGAGGTCTCAATAGTGCAGCCAAGCTAAGACTTGCTACTAATATTTGAAAGGAATCCAAACCCTCTATCTTCAACATGCAAGAAACTAAAAGTGACGAGAGTTCCTCCAAAAAAGCCACCAAGATCATCTGGCGTCACGGTGAAGCTCTGTATAGTCCTACCCAAGGATCCTATGGACTGATGTGCCTATGGGATCCATCTCAAGTGGAAGGTATACTTCTATCCTCCTCCAGCAGAGTTATCAACATTATTTTTCATTGCATTTATAGTAATCGATCTTGGATCATGTCCAACCTACACGCTTCAAAATCTCCCCTAGAGAGAGATGACTTTTGGAAGACTCTCACCCTGATGAGGTAATCCTTTAGCACCATCCCTTGGATTGTTGGAGGGAATTTCAATAGCCCTCTATTCCCAATAGATAAAAAATGAGGATTGGCTGCCACCCATCGCACCACTGAAGATTTCAGGGACCTTGTTGATACTAACAAACTTATTGACATTCCACTCAAAGGAACGCTCCACACTTGGAGCAACAAAAGAATTAGAGACAGACTGATCCAGGTAAAACTGGATAGGTTCTTGATTTCCTAGGAAGCCATTCTAGTTTTTGGTGATGCGTCCCTCTCAGCACTAACCAAAACAGGATCAGACCACAATCCCAACCTCCTTGAGGTGGGTAAACCCCCTTCCTTATGAACCCCATTCCGGTTTGAATCCATGTGGATCAATCACAAGGATATTCGAGGGGAGGTGGGCTAGTGGTGGAATCAACAAGTCAGGGGATCACTTATATTTCGGGTGACACAGAAGCTCAATTTCACAAAAGAAAAATTACGGATTTGGAACAAAGAAGTTTTTGGAAACATTTTTGTCTGCAACAAGGCAATTTTAGATCAGCTCCAAGCCATTTAAAGGAGAATTGAAGTAGGATACTCTGGGGCTGTAGTCAGGGAAGAGGAAAGGAACCTACTTGCCAAATTTCATCACATCCTGGCCAGGGAGGAAACCTTCTGGAGACAAAAATCCAGTGAACTATGGATCAAAGAAGGAGACTCTAACACCAGGTTTTTCCATGCTTCAACAATGAGGCATAGGGGATCCAACAAGATTAGAAATATCAATCGTAGTGACAGATGAAATACTAAAGATATCTATGAAATCAGATCTGAGGCTGTCATCTTCTTCCAAAACCTCCTAGGATCCCCTCGAAAAGCTCTAATCGGGCTAAATCTGCTCTCCGAGGAAACATTCCTAGCCTGGTTTCCTGAGAGGCCAATTCCTCCCTCATAAAACTCTTTTCAGATGAGGAAATCAGGGACGCGATGTTCTCCATGCAACCCGATAAAGCCCCTGGGCCGGACAGGTTCCCACCCTATTTCTACCAATATTTCTAGGATATTGTAGGATTAGATGTCTGTGCAGCTATCCAAGACCTACAATCCCGGTCCATTCCTTGGGCTGTTAACTTTACCTTCATTGCATTTATTCCCAAATCCCCATATTACCAATCCATGGCAAGCTTTCATCCCATAAGCCTATGCAATATCCTGTATAAAATTCTCACCAAAGCAATGGCATCTAGAATGAAGCCCATCCTCCCCTCCATCATTGAACCTTGTCAAGGAAGCTTGGTCAAAGGTAGGAACATTCTGGATGGAGTCATTACGGTTCATGAAACCTTTCCTTCTGCTTTCCAAAGAAAAAAAGTAGGCCTCCTCCTCAAGCTTGACATGACTAAAGCTTTCGATCGTGTTGATTGGGATTTTCTCCAAGATGTTCTTCTAAAATTTAGTTTCCATCCCAAGTGGGTCTAGCTGATCCACAATTGCTTCTCCTATGTGTGGTTCTCGGTACTGGTCAATGGGTCCCCTGCTGGTTTCTTCCCCAGTGTCAGAGGCCTCCACCAAGGGGATCCTCTATCCCCTCTTTTGTTCATAATTTTGGCAAAATCCCTCGACAGATCCCTGTCAGTGGCTAGAGTGGTAGGGAAAATTTTAGGCATCCAAGTGGTATCCAACTCCACTCCCATCACTCATCAACAATTTGTCGATGACACCATCCTCTCAACACAGGTGTTTGTCATCCAAGCTAGAACCATCAAGCACATTATTTCCCTCTACAAAAAATTGATAGGGCAGCAGGTTAACTTCTCCAAAAGTAAGCTCTTCTTTGTGCACACCCCCCCTGAGCGTCAGGCCAAAATTGGGTGGATTCTTGGTTGCTCTGCAGGATCCCTCCCATCCTCCTATTTGGGGCTTCCTTTATTCTGGGGAAGGTCGAAAGAGAGCATGTGGAACAATGTCCTAGAAATATTTTAGCGGAAGCTAGCATCTTGGAAAGGTAAACTTTTGTCCCAAGCGACGAAGGCCACCCTCTCAAGATCCATTGTCCAAAGCATTCCTATTTACTTCATGTCAGTTTTCACACTCCCAAATTTAGTTTGCAAACAAATTGAACACATCCAAAAAATATTCCTATGGTCGGGATTTGAAGACAAATCCAGGATTCCCCTAGTGGCATGGGACACAATCGATAAAAGTAAACAGCAAGGGGGCCTTGGCTACAAAAAACTATCCAAAATGAATATAGCCTTGTTGGGAAAACATGCTTGGAGGATCATCTCTAAAGACCCAGCTGAGTGGATCCAATTGGTGTCAAAGAAATATATGGGCAACCACTCCTTCCTCGACTCAGTCAACCACCCCAATGGCTCAACATTTTGGAAAGCAGTGATCCACACCAAAATGCTAGTTCTAAAAGGTCTCCGATGGATTCTCTAGGATGGACACAACATTGACTTTTGGAGCTATAGATGGCTAATGGATGAACCCTTGGGTGACAAGGCTACAAGCAATTTCTAATACAAGCAAGGGAAGGAAGGTATCTAATTTCATTGAATGGGAGGGTGGCCAACCTCGATAGAGGATTCTCTATGGTAGCAACCCTGAGATTTCTTCCCTTAACCTCATGCTTTAAGTGACCACTATTCCCTCTGAGTGAAGGGCTGATAAACCCACCTAGGCTGGGTCAGATAAGGGTTTTTTCACTGTCAAGTCTGCTTACTCCCTTCTCACCCCTCACCCTGCATCGTCCTCCCACATTGTCTGGAAAAAGCACCTCATCCCAAAAATTGCTTTTTTTTCTTGTCTAGCCTTCCAAAACAAAGCTCTTACCACTGAGAACCTCATTAAAAGAGGCATTCCCCTTCCTAATAGATGCTTCATGTGCCAAGCCAATTGGGAATCCATCGATCACCTCTTCCTCCATTGTGACTTCACCTCGGCTGCGTTTAGCTTCATCCTCTCTACCTTTTAGATCCAATGGGCTCCCCCCAAGTCCCTATGCAAAGCTTTCCTCCAATGGCCACAACATTTTTTTAACCATAAGCTTCGGTTCCTCTAGGACATATGCCTTCACCACTTGGTATGGCAAGTATGGTTTGAGCATAATAGCAGAGTCTTTGGGACTTCTATCCGGGATCCTCCCTCGATCACCACTAGAGCCCTTACCTTCACTTCCAAGAATGTCGACCTCATTCACTACTCCAGTCCTCTTTCGATGTCCCAGGAAGGCCTTATCCTCAAATTTCTCAATATATCGAGCGGACCCTCCCTAGAGACCTCTTTGCCTCACCCCCGAGATCTTACTTGGTGGAATCCTCCGCCCATGATTAGATCAAGCTAAATTTTGATGGGGCATCCAAAGGAAACCCTGGAGCGGCGGGTGCTAGAGGTGCTGTCAGGGACCATCGAGGAGTGGTTTTACTTGCTTTCTCTTAAGATCTAGGTCATCAGACCAATCATGTTGCAAAATCTAGAGCCCTCTAGAGAGGACTAGTTCTCATCAAGGAGGATCCCCGGGCAGTCATCATAGAAGGTGACTCCATGAACATCATCAATTATTTGACTAAGGCTGAGACCCCTGCATGGTGGGTTTTCAACACCATCTAGGAAGCTCGGTGAATCCTCTGAAGCAAGACCCATAGGTGCCAACACATCTTCAGGGAAGGGAATTCACTGGTCGACCACCTGGCCAACAGAGGATCCTCCTCTTGCAATCTCACCATTTGGGATCACGAGATCCCACAAGATATCTCTGACATGGCAGCGTCAGACCAAAAAAAGGTTTAATGACCCATGTCAGATCCTCAAGCAAGACCATGTCAGTCAATTTCTTCCAACCAATCGGGCCTCCTTTGGACTTATCAACATCAAATCATTTGCTGCTCGATCTGGCCATTGATGCCATGGGAAAAATCACCAAAGCTGCTAAAGCGGTAATTCACTACCTCCAAAAACTCAAGGAGCACATGGGAGGATCCTCAGGCGGTAAGGAGGATCCCAAGGAAAACTAAATTCGATGGCGAGTCCTAAAATTTTTCCCGAATCAGGGTTTTTGATTCTACTATGTTTTTGCTGGAAATGTTTGTTGGGATTTACTGATGTTGGGTTTGTGGTTAAGATATTTTTTGTAAATTGGTTTGAGACTAGCTATTCGGTCTCAATCTTGCGGCCTTAAAGGTGTTCCTTTTTTTGTAATAAGGTTTTGGGATCCTCTTAAAAAACCCGCTATGTATATATTGCTACTTAACAAAAAAAAAATTATATTATTTGACAATAAACCTATAATAATTTGCATGCAAAACACCCAGGTGTTGTAGGTGAGTTGGAGAGGAGAGGGCAATCCTCCAAGGGAGGTCCCAGGTTCAAATATCCACCCTACCAAAAAGCTGAATTGGGTATCAAAAATCCAATTGATAATGTTGGTGTGGGCAAGGTCGGGTGTGACTCCTAAGTGACTCTGACGATGTAGAACCCCCTGTTCGTGGTCTCTCAAACCAAGGTGGCCCCATAAGGGGTTTTTCACTTTAAAAAAAAATTGCATGCAAAAATTTTAAGATAATGAAGGGGGAAAAGATAGTTAAAAAATTCTATGCCTAGATACAATTTCCTACCTCACTGATGCCCTATTTCTTAGTTGCTCCTCCCATCATTTAAATCTTGGATAATAGATATATGTAATTTCATTTTTTATGACTTAAAAAATTGTCATTGCCCTTGTTCTAGATGGCTAACTTCATAGGGTCGTATCTTACTCAATATCACTTGGATTCCTTTATATGAACACTCATTTTAAAACACTTCAAATTTTACACAAATTGATCCAAGAATTATTTGAGTTGGACAACCCTTTGCAAAGAAATGACTCCTAAAAGATGAAACATTTTAAGGAAAAAATTTCCCTAACGTTACCCTAGTTTTAAACAACTATCTTCACATGGTCATATCTCCCTCAATACCGCTTGGATTCATTCAAATAACCTCTTATTTCAAAGCTTTTCAACTTTTGCACAAAATGGCATAAGAATCATTTTAATCAGACAACTCTATGTAAATATATGGCTCTTGAAAGATGATTCATTTAAAAAAAAAATCCCTAGCTCTACCAATTCATAATTTCCTCCCAAATCTTTTTGCAACTCAACAATCTTGTAGATGATATGTCTTACTATGAATAGGATGAAAAATTAAAGTGATTGGAGAAGATTTGTGGGAATGAAGAAAGGAGAGAAAGACCCCAGAAGCAAAAACAAAGAGATAAAAAAACATAGAGGGATATTAATATGGGAAAATAAAAGCAAATATTGTGAGTGTTAACAAAAAAAATGGGGCTAAGACCACAAATAAAAATAAAAAGTGACCATGAAAATGACATAATATTAGGGGCATGAGTAAAACCCATAAAAAAAGATGCATTAGAGAATTGATAAGTTATTATAGCCAACATATTTATAGAAAAAGGAAATTATGTAGTAGATATTTTAGTCACTCGTTGTATTGATCTTTGTCTTGACAAAATTAAAATTTTAGAAGGCAATTGGGTGAGTGAAATTTTATATCTTAATGTAAATGTTATCAAGGAGTTTATTGTGAAATCAAGTGGCATTAGCTCAACTGGTTAGATTCCTCAATATTTAAGGAGGAGACCAAGGTTCAAATCTTGCCAAGTGATACATGGATAATATCCAAGATTTTTTGTAATACCACTATGTGGTGATGATGTAATATAGGTGGGGCCCATTTCAATCCCATATAACCAATTGAAAAAAAAGAGTTGATTGTGAAAACTTAGTAGTTTGAGGAAGATGAAGAATATTCAGAGGAAGGCAAGTGAAGAATAACATTAATAAAAATGCAAGATCTATATAATTTAATTAACTTGAAAACAATATAATTTTTTGTTATGATGGGAGTGGCCCAATTAGACGTCACACAAAAATTATTAACAAATATTAAGAAAAAAATGAAACTTTGACACTTTTTTAATCAAAATTTGAATATTGAATTTTCTTGAATTTCCTCTTCATTAGAACTTGAACATCAATTTCCCTTATAAGAAATTTGATATTTTCTCTCGGTTCAATGTGATGCTAGAATGATACTTCATAATTATGCTATATTGTTATCGTAGTGATACTATAAAATTACTAAAGGGAATTAGAAAAAACAACTAACATGTGACATAACGATAATAGTACAATAGCACCACATTAACATCAAACATTTGTAATGTTATTGGTCTAACACTAACATGGCATAAGATTTTATTCTCATTATATATATAATTAGACTAATGATTCTAGCTTAATAGAAATACTAATATTACGTAAAGAAAATGAAACCAACAAACTGATCTAATATTAGACAATGTCAAATAAGGGTAAAGATTGAAAAATTAATGATTAGAAGATAAGTTCGGAAATGGTCTCTATGCAAAAATTAGGTTAGTGTGAGAAAACCCTAGGAGCTAGGAATTCACCTTAGTCCTTTTAATAGCTACCACTCATACGGTAGCTTCAACTTATGTTGAAGCTATCAAAGTGAGGCATGGTGCCAGGGAAGAGACCTTGCAATTTTTTGTTGAAAGTTTTCCATGAGGTAACATTGCAAATCCTATTATTGAAATTTTTATTATTGAGTTTGATAATGCATGCAAGTGGCTAGAAGAGCATACCCTGATAGGATATTTCTTGGGTTATATCCCGAACGATACTCTGATCCGATTTTGGATTCAACAGTTTTGGAAACCTTATGGCATTAAGATAGAGAATACCCAAAATTTATCAAAAGGGTTTTTTATTTTTCACTTTGTTGATGCTCAACATGCACAATAAGTTTTTACTTGGAGTCCTTGTTATGTTCGAATCTCTTTGCCTGTCTTTCAATAGTGGTCCAAAGATTTCTCTGTCAATGATGAGGCTTTTCTAGAAGTGTTTATTTGGGCAGAGTTCCCTAGTCTTTCGATGATCTTTTGGCCATTCCTGCAAAGTATTGCTTCCACCCTTGGGAAGGTGGTCTTTTTAGAATAAAATAAATTCTATAATGCTTGCCCTAATAGGTGTGTGTGTGTGTGTGTCAAAGTCGATCTTTCCAAGGACCTTAATAAGTCTATTGACCTAAAAATTGGTGACAAGGTTTTTACACAATGTGTTGTGTACATTAATGTTCCCAACACCTACTACCATTGTCAATCAAAAGAGCACAAATTTAAATATTATCTGCTTATGGATGATAATTTTAAATCATGCAATGTTGTTATTTCTCCCCTTGCTCTGATAACTCCAACTCTAGGAGCCAAGAATCATCCATATGAATGGACTATTATGACAAATAGGAAAAACCATCGACCTAAGAAATCAATGTTATAGGGAGATTCTAGTTCTAACCCTCGGCACCACGCATGCTAGCTCTTTTGACTCTCACTGCTCTAGTGCAACCGTCTCCCTCAGCACCAGGAGGGTCCTCTTATGTATTTGCTTTAGATAGAGTTTCACCACATCTAGTATCTTCTTATTTTTATGATTTTACTACTTCCATTCTTAAGAAAGCATTACCTAAGTATGTGTCATTATCTAGGTCCCATCATTCACGTAGTATGGCTCATGATGGGTTACATTAAAAAAAGAGACATCGAACTAAATTTCTTAGGGAAAATCATGAATGATTTCTCATCAATTCATTCACTTTCCTAGGAGAGTTGGGAGATACTAAAGATGTTTCCGAGGGAATGAACCTCGATCATCCTCAATGATTTTTTTGTCTTGGAATGTAAGAGGACTGATGGATCCAGTCCAAAATTATCAGGTCCACAGAGAGATTTAGAATGTTGTTCGCTTGCATGGCAGTTTGGATTTTTTGTGTTTACAAGAAGCTAAAGTGGTTGACTTTATTTTGGATAGTACATGTACCTTTTTATGGCCAATAAGTAAGTTTTTTTATTCCCATCATACTCCTGGCAGAGGAGTTGTCACTTTCATTTATCCTAAGTGGCATTATCATATTGTCACATGGGGGGTAGACCCCTCAAATCAAGTAGTTTGGATTCTTTTTGAAGTTGGTGGTATCCCTTTTGGTTTGATTAATGTGTATGCTTCTAATAATGCACCGAAAAGGTGTGCTTTATGGCAATGGCTTGTTATTTTATTGCCTGAAGTGGTTTGGGTGGTGTGTGGTGACTTCAATATGGTGGAGAAACTAGTTGACAAAATTGGTTTACTCCCTATGCATTGGAATATTGGAGAGCGGGAAGCATGGTTTTTTTTCAAGAATAAGCTTGGGTTGAGTGACCCTAATTCTTGCTTTATACCCTCCAATTTTCTTGAGTCGATGTGGTATACCTGGTCCAAATTTCAAGCTGGAAATACCTCTATTTTAAAGTGGCTTTATAGAGCTATTCTATTTGAAAATTCTATTTTTTATTTCCATCACTTGTCGGCTTCTCTACCCTTTGTTTCAGTTGTTGCTGATACCATCCTTTCTGATTATGCTCCAATTGTGTTTTCTATTTCTTCTTCTTTACCTCTGCCTTGTCAATTCAAGTCTCAGTTCTATCTAAATGTTTATTTTTTGAAACATCAAGTTATGTATACTCATATTCATAGGATTTGAAATTTGATTCCCAGACCAACTGGAATTCATGGTAGAATTTCCTGGTGGAATGAAGCTATCTCCAAAACAATTGTTCTTCTTAGGAATTTAGGAGTTGAAGTTACCAAGCAGATACAAATCTCTAATGTAGCCCTTAAATATAAACTATCTCGAGCTTCTGTCATACTAGAAGCAAGCCCTCTAAGCCCTATTCTTCAAGCCCAAGTTGCAAGTCTTAGGCATAAGCTTAAAAAAATTGAGCTTTATGAAGCAAGAGGAGCTCAGCTTTGTGCTCGAATTCACTGGCTAAAAAATGGGGATAGGGTTTCAAAAGAATTTTTTAGACAATAAAGCCCTTGATACAAGCCATTTAGTTCAATGTTATTTAGTATGCAGGGGTTCATTGGATTTCTTCCTGATATTATTAAAGTTTTTTTCAAGCATTATCAAAAAGTTTTTGCTTCTTAGGAGTTAACTCTTGAATGACAAGCTGAAATTCAAGCTTGTTGTGCAGTTGTTCCTGAGAAGCTTTTAGCTCTTCAAAAGGAATATTGTGAACATCCTTTGTTATTGGATGATATTTTTGAATCCCTATCCAAGATTGCTAATGATAAAGCTCCAGGATTAGATGGATTTCCTTGTGAATTTTATAAGGAGAACTAGGACATGGTTGGCCTAGATGTATTGTATCTTTATCAGGAAGCAATGGCTTCTGGATCTTTAGGTTCTATAATTAATAAGGGTAATACTAAATTCATTTCTAAGTAGGGTGATCCACAAGTGCGCACCAACTAGAGGCCTATTAATTTACTCAATGTGAGTTACAAAATTATTGTTAAGGCTTTGGTCTTATGCCTTAGACCTCTGTTGCCACTTATTATCCACCCTGAATAGAATGGGTTTGTGCAAAGTAGATACATTATGGATAATGTAATTGTTGTTTTGGAGGGCATGGAATGGGCTAGAGCCACTCAAAAAAATACTCTTTTCATCAAGATTGATTTTTAGAAAGCCTATGATAGGATTGAATGGAATTTCATCCTTACCATGCTTTGAGCTCTTAGTTTCGGGTCACATTTTTTGAGCTCAATTAGTATGCTTTTTGTGGATGCTTCAGCTGTGCTTACTTTGAACAATTATTAGTCTAAATCAATTGGATTGTTCATATCTGTTAGATAGGGTTGTCCTTTGACTCCTCTTTTCATATTGGCAACTGAAGCTTTTGAATACCTTCTTGCTAACCAAGTGATTCAAGGTATATTAAGGGTATTTATTTACTTGGAGAATATTATCAACTCATAAATGGACATTTTGTAGATGATTATTTTTCAAAACTTCATGAGGATGAACGCTCTATCAAAAAGGCACTAGATTTCCTGGATATTTTTGAAAAGCATCAGGATATAACATTTAATGGAGGAAGACCTCATGCTTTAGGCAATCCTCTTTGGACCTTCCAATTTGGCTTGAAAGCTTTTAGTGGCATTGGATCCAACCAAGGGAGATGTTTAAATTTCTTGGCATCCCATTTGCATTCCAAAGTTCCCCTACTGCCTTGTGGAATTATGTTTTACAAAAAGTAGAGAGAAATTTACCTTTTGGATTACCAAAAAACTTACTCTAGCTGGTAAGTTTCAGGTGTGTTCCAAAATTATTGCTATTACTTATGTGTATTATTCATCATGTTGGGTCCCTTCTCAAGCCTTCTATAAAAAATTTGAAAAAGCTTTTAAGGGATTTTCTTTGGGCTAACTCATCACATAAATAAGGGTTTCATCGAGTTGCCTGGGAGATTTATTGTCTTCCCAAAAATTAGGAGGTATGGGAATACATGATTATCAAAGACAAGGTTTTGCTATGTTTACTAAATGTATTCTTCGAGCCTTAAGTGGTTCTGAAGCTTGGAAAGTTCTAATTCGACACTGCATTTCCACTGGTTTACCTCTTGGCAGGGAGGCTTGGAAAGGTATGAAATTTCAATCCCTCCTAGTTTCTCCTATCTTGATTAAAATTCAAGAATCTTTTGTTAGTCAGAGCATATGGACGGCTTGGGAGAAAATTAAGCCCTAGTTGTGTTGGTTAGGGGATGGGCATCGGAAAGGTGCTTCTATTTCCACTTATAATATTTTGTGGTCACCTTTTATTACTTTTTAAGGTTTCCCTCTTGCATACGTGCAATGGATTCATGCTCAACATTTCTTAAGGAAAGGTATTTCAATAGTGGCAGACTTTTTCTCAAGATATTCCAAGGATTGGATCCCATGGGATTATTTCAGGAGATTGTTTGGTTTGTGGCCAGATGATAAGAATACTTATGAAATTGTTTTGGATTGTATCCCTTTCTCTCTTTGGCCCATGATCTGTAGATATTCTCCAAAGCCTTGGTGGTATGAATGATGGTGGTTTAATAAAACCTCACTTCTTACTTACAAACCTAAGTTAGGGTATGCTTGGGTTACTCCCAATGTCCCTATGGTTCAAAGACTCAATGAGCAGTGTGATCTTCTTTCCACTCAGACTCGTTGGGGTCTAAGATTTAAAATGGCTTGGGTAGGATATATTGAACCCAAATAGGATTTCTTTGCGTGGAGATTATTATCCTATGGTCTTCCTCTTGGACAAAGATTAAAATAACTTGGAATAGAGAATACTTCCTACCATTTTTACGGTACTCCAAAGGACCCCCTTCATATTTTTGATAGTGCAAGAAAGCTCGAATGTCCTGGGATTGGCTTGATTCCTTCTTTCGGCCTCATATGGCCAATTCATTCATCTAGCATCATGCTTTGCTTAGCGGCCCACTAAATTTTTCCTTTCCCTTGTTGGAAGTGTGGAACATTATTTGCATCAATGTGCTTTTTCATATTTTAAAAACTTGTAATAAAGTTCTCTTTTCTTAGCAGCATAGTTTAGATGAATTTTTAATTGTTGATAAGTGCACAATTTATTATGATTTTTGGCTCCAAATTTTAGTTCAAGTGGAGAAAGTTCATATGGAGGTGGAGCATCTTCGCACTCTTATGCAACACTGGGGTAATGTCCCATGTATGATCAATCGAATTATTTCTGCAGGGCCTTCTTGATCTCACAAAGTTTCTTGATCATGCTCTCGTCGATGACTTCCCTCTTGGTCTAAAAAAAGACATTGGTCTCAGTCGTATCGTATTCACCGATCCCAAGGCAACATTATCAATAGTACATCTCATAATGGCAGTGGCAAGGAGGTTTACCAGGTGGAGCCAGACACAGTTGTTGGTTGGGAAGATCCCATTCCTACATGCCTAGTCACTCCAGCTAATGTGGTGGGTTGGGGTGTATCTGATGGCATCGATGGCTCTGATACAGGTGATAATGTTCTCACGCCTAGGGAGAATGGGTGGATCATTTCCATTCCTTCTAATATTGGTTGGTAGCATATGGAGGGTGAGGGACATTCACCTCATGAGCATACCCCCCATGATTGACATGATTTAATGCATATTTTTTGGTGTTGTGGTTGGTGATGGGTTTAACCCTATTTTTGTTGTTTTGAGTAACCACTTCCTACTCAACTTGAGTTAGTGTGACTATATATTGGGGTCTGTCTATCCACCTATTTTTTGTTGTTGTAAAGACTTGTATTTTTAAATTAATTAAAATTTAGGCCTTTACATTCAAAAAAATTAATAATAATACTACATCATTAAAATATAGTTCTAATAATATGTATTTCCACATCCCAAGGGATAATGCAATGGTTTAGGGTTTGGCTCTTTTTTGGGAGGTCCAAGGTTCAAACCGTGATGTGTGTGTGGTTGTGTGTTAATCCCCTATTAATAAGCATAGCTCTCAACCTTACGAGGGATCATGGTTGCGAGGAGACTGCTTAGTCATCCTATGCATCGGTTGTAAGTGTTTATCACATTATTCCATGTATTACAAATAAATTACATATATGAATTCCTCAAACATATAAAGGTTTTAAGAAAATGATTTAATGCATATTTGTAATCGCATATTAATTAGAGGGTTTAATGTGATGCTATAATGATACTTTATTAATGTGCTATATTGGTATGGTAGTGGCACTATAAAATTACTATAGAAAATTAGAAAAATAATTAATATGTCACATGATGATGATAGTACAATATCACCCCACAAGCATCAAATATTTGGGATTTTATTCTCATTATATATATATAACCAAGCTAGAGGTGTTATCTCAATGCAAATAATAACACTAACATCATAAAAATATAATATTAATAATATATCTTCATATGATAAAATATCTTAAATTTGGAAGGTTCAGCCCATGACGTGGGCGAGTGTGTGAGTGGGTGGATGTGTGTATGGATGTGTATTTGGTCCTTATTGATAAGCTCAGCTCTCACCCTTATCAAAGGTCATGGTTGGGATGGGGTGCCCAACCCTGAGCATCAGTCGTAGGGGTTTCTCACACTAACCTCAATAAAAAAAAAAATATATATCTCCACAAATTACAAATAAATTGCATATATGAATTCCTTAAACATATAAATATTTTAAGAAAATGATTTAATGCATATTTGCAATCATATATTAATTAGAGGGTTTAGTGTGATGCTATAATGATACTTTATTAATGTTCTATATTGTTATTATAGTGAAACTATAAAATTACTATAGAAAATTAGAAAAAATAATTGATGTCAAATGATGATAGTGTAATATCACCCCGCAAGCATTAAACATTTGTAATGTTATTAGTAGTGCTGCTATCCCAATGCAAATAATAACACCACATCATAAAAATATAATATTAATAATATATATCTCCATATGATAATTCTTAAATCTAGAAGGTTCAAAACGCGGCATGGGCGAGTGTGTGCGGGGTGGATATGTGTATGGTATTGTGTTTCACCCCTATTGATAAGCTCAGCTCTCATGTTGGAGTTTTATTCAGCATCCTTAAAATTCTAGTTGTCACGTCACATAAGAACTCTTGATACAACAATATTGCAGGCTCTAGTCGACCTACCTCTTTAACCTAGGAATATATTTTATTTATGATTTTAGATATACTAGGGAGGGTAAGGATGCCCCTAAGTAAACTTAAATATTTGAAAATATAAGTTCATGCTCATCTAAATAAAAAATGTGTAAAAGTTATTACTATTTGATCAAGATTTATTATAACTATTATTATGCCTTAATGTATAACTGGTGCCTTATCCTTAAAGTATGAGCTAATTATATTCATTCAAATGATGTAATAAACATAACTGGTTATCAATGAAAGAAAGCATCAAATACACATTCAAATAATGTAATATGTAAATGAGACAACAAACAAGACTGAAAATAGAGATTTGACAAGAGAAGAAGCCCATAATTGTATTAATATCAAATATGTTTACAATGAGAGTTGGCTTGAATTACCATTAAGCTCTTTAAATATTTAATACAATAAGAATTCTCATTCAAATAATGTAACAATAATCCTTCACCTTCTTGTTCTAATATGGTGATAGTTAGGCCTCTAGACCTTTGACTCAATATCTGGAAATGATCTCAGTTATTGAGCACTTCTTTATCAAAACCTGCACAAAAATGGGAGGAACGAGAGATGAAAAAAGACACAAAGAGAATACAATAGCAAAGACAAGGGCACCCAAGTATGCCTCTAGAACATATTTGTTATGCAAAAGCTTAATGTTGATTCCGACCATGGTAGTCCTTTTTATAGTTTTGGTAGTCCTGTAACTGTCACAATTGCCTCCATATGGACCCTTCACTTATCATCATCCCCTGCCTTTTACTGGCTAGGTGTGTTACACCCTGATATTAGCTATCAAAATTGGTAATAGACTATTTTTAATCTTCAAAATTTGAAACAAATATTAATGGCTTGGATTTTATTGTTGTACCATCCCTGTATATTTTCCTTTTCCCTTTGGCTCTTTCTTTTTCCTTGCTACAAATACCACACTGCTAGCTATTTTTGATGAACTTTGGCTAATTTTTATGATTTTATCTTTTTTTTTAGCTTAAATTAATTCGATCAAGTCAACAATTTATACCCAAGCCTCATCATAGAAAGAGCTCATTGTAGAAATCATGTCAAGTAGCATTAAAGATTTATTTTTATGTTTTTTAATATAGTTTCATTACTTTTGAAAAACTTAATTATCTCTTGAGTTGTTCTGGATAGAGTGATAAGTTTTTCAGCCAACCTCTCTCCATCTGTATCATCATATTCTACCTCTTCTATTATTCTAGTAATTAGTTTATGAAAGCCTTTTGCACTGAAAATTTCTTCAAGGCTAATGCCTACCTATTCCTTTTTTTATTGATGTATTATTTCCAACTTTCCAATTCTTGGATTACATCTTTTAATCAAGATCTCTCATTCACAAAAGTGGTGACCTTGTCAAATTCTATTAAGCAGTTGTGAATTTTACCATCTTCTGTAGCCACTTTCCTGGTATTTATTTGGTCATATTTTTCTCCACACTTTCCATGGATTGGAAGGATGGTCGTTACCCTTTTATCTGTTTCATCTAGGAGAGGCTTCATTTTCTTACTGTTGTTCATTGTTTCTCTGATATCTTTGCAATTTTGACTAATTGTGTTGATATTTACCTTAAACTCTATAATGATCATTTTTTTATACTTCCTTGTGAATAGGGACTTTTCAAACTGCTTACTAGATTATGGTGCTTGTTTTTGGAGCTTGTCAATTTCAACTTGGAACTTGGCATTTTCTGCTTGCAATAAGTCGCTTTAGCTGCTTTGACCTTCAACTCTACCATCTCTTTTTCTATTACAAGTGTCATTTGTGCTTGTGCATAAAGTCTAGACTTCATCAAGCTTACTGTATTTATTGTGATCTCTGCATCCCCTATTTTTGGGTTGAATTGAAATTCCTCTATACCCTAATCAATGGAATTTTGTCTTGTTTTTTTTATCACTATTACTTTGGCTTACTCTACAATTTTCCATATGCTTTCTAAAGCAGCTATTAACATGGGATAAAAAATAGGTAATGCATTGGGATGTACCTTGGGCCCATTTATTCTGATATAAGTGAGGTCCTTTATGAAGAAGTAATCTCCTACATTATTATCATGTAAAAAGTTGGCTATCCTAGGCTCATCCTGTAAGGGACCCTGTTGCAGAGTGAGTGATATATGGAGGGTAGAAATGTACCAAAGAATTGGGTATAGCTATATGAGCATTCTTGTATCCAAGAAATTTTTTCTTGCACCAATCCCTCATGCACATCTCCCAACTTAGTGATTGCATTTTGACCTATGTTCCCTACTATTAGGTGGATGAGGAAGGAATAATGTGAGAAACGAGGCATTATTTTCTTACATTCAACTATGGCCTTATGCAATTATTTGAATTCTTGGCCCATAGTATCACTGATTAAGTTATCCCTCCTATATACTGTAATCTATCTGATTTTATTACATTGGACTATAAAAAAAATGACCTCTTTTTCTACCTAGTTTAAATCCTTGACCCTCATCAATATGTTGATTATATCTGCATAATATTTAGCTCAATTACATAGTGAGCATTTATGAATTGTAAATTGAGTTGACACCAACTCATTATAATAAAAAAAATTAGCATAAAAAGAGGTCCCAATCATATATTGAGCTTGTGAAATGATTACATTTTTTTCGACCACCGTGGCTTTCTCTAGTGCAAAGATTTTTCTAATCTTGTTTATCGTCATTTTGAAGAGGATTTGGTTTGTGCTACTCCTTATTGCTTTTATTGTCGGGCCATATGACATGGATAGCCATGATAGGAGGTTGAAAGATAATTATACTCTAGGGTAAATCAACATAGCAATTTTACCCTTCCATTTGTTATAGAAAGGACTTTGGCTATGTCTATCTTTGTACATCCTTTAAAACAAGCCCCTTAGCAAGGTCAGATGGCATTTCCAATCTTCTGAGGTTGACTCAAAACTAAATATGATCATGTTTTCAATTCTCCATTCTTGCTTAGTAGCATTTTTTTTGGGTAATTTCTAAAATAGTGAATCTTCTTCTAATTTCTTGACTCTGATTTTAGTGATGGGAGTGGCACTAGAGAAAGTCATTCATCTATTGTAGCTTTGTGACTTCAATAATTATCATAACACTTTTTGCAGCTTGATGTCTTAGCTTTTTGTACTTACTGCAACTATTAGTGACAATTACAAAATAGTTGCAGCGTGTTTTTAAAATTATTTCTTGCCATGTAGTGTATTAAATCCATACCAACTGCCTTTTTGTTTCTTCCATATGCAAGTTGACACATCAACCTCCATAATGGTCTAACTTGTTGTGTATTTTATTTTCTTCCATTGTCTCACATCAATTGGTCATTTGATTGTGCACCTATCTAAATATGAGTCGTAGGTTCCACCATGTTGTATTAAGGTATGTGCCTGACACAATCTAAAAAGATATTCGTACTGCAACCCATGTGCCTATAACTCTTGATTGGTCCTTGTTCGAGTTATTGTAATTCTCATTAAAGCATGTGCTATCATTTCCCTTTGTGATTTCTCAGGTAGGGATCCCACCAAATCTTCTTATTAAATGTGAGTCAATGGAAGGTGGCAATTTATGTACAACCTAATATTTTGGTTAAATATCTCGAACTGTTGATTTGTTTTTGATCGAAATATTTTGGGTCATCCATTTGCGTTCGATCGACAATCCTGAGTCGTTCAATCCAATCAACTGAATGTTATGTGTCCTTTATCCCTTTTCTATCAAAACAATATGAGTTGTTGATTTTATTTTGACTAATTTATTTCTAACCACACATCTCCCTTCGATCGACCATCATTAGCCACTTATTTTTAATTGATCAGATCATTTTTAATCGTACATCCCTATTCAACTGAATGAACCTCAACCACACATTCTTGTTCAGTCGATTCACCCCGGCCTCACATATTTATTTGGTTGAAAGACCTCAATCACATATCTTTGTTCGGCCAAAAAATCTTAGTCACACATCTTATTTTCATAGAAGGGGAGTGGATGGGAATATATAAAATTCAGGGTTAGGCATTGATTTAATATGTTTTTACCTTAGGAAAAATCAAGTGGCCTGATGATGTAATAATAGGAAGGGGGAGAATGTGGCTAGACCCTCATGAATTCCTTTGACTCTATGACTTGACTTTATGCCAGGAAAATATTTAGGTTTTATGAAGACTATTGCGCTCAAAGAGGGGACACCTAGGGACATTAACATGATAATTTTTATCCCAAGCTTAGGATAATGACAACTTTGAACATAAAAATTGTTAGTAAAAAATAAAGGGAAAATTAAAAATTCATGTAAATGAAACCCTTCAGGTTTAGAAAAAACTTAGGTACCTGGTCTCGATAATAACCTTTGAAGTATTCTCTTTTTTTCTTTGACTTGGTCATTGAATTTATTTTGATTGAATGATTTTTAGCCTTCTATCAAGGTTCGATTGATTCATTCTACGTCATCCATCAAGGTACAATCAATGATTCTGAGTCATGTATCACTTTTCGATCAAATCATTCTCAGCCATCCATCTCCTATCGATCGAACTTCTTAGGACATCCATTTTCCATTAGCCAAATCATTTTAGGCCATCCATATCATGTTAGGGAAAACATTTGTGGCATTTATCCTAAGGTATTGCGCTTAGGCTTTTAGGGATGAAATAAGACGAGGGATGGGGACATGGAATTAGGAAAAATTAACTTGGAGAAGCTTAATAAAGTGCAACATGATGTATAGACCTTAAAAATAATTTTGGCTTGTGGTCGAAGACTTAGGGGTATAGACACGAGCCTTAGAATTATGTATTTTATGATCATGGGAAATATTTGAAAGGGGGTAGTTGATGCACAAACAACCTATGACTTAGGAATATTTATGGGGTGAACTTAGACTCAGGGATGGATGGGATTTTTTGGCAAACATATAACTTTAGGATATAAAATGGTGGCCTTAGACCTAGGGGAAAATAATAGAAAGTGATGGTTCAAAGAAACCTTAGGGACCATGGGGAAAAAGGTAGGGATGATAATAACTAGGGATATTTAGGCGATAACCTTAGGGACTACAAATTTTTTTATTTGGAGGACTAAGACTCATGAACTTTGTAGCAAAATGTAACTTTGAAGATCCTTTTGAGGATATACATGCTTGGACTAAAACAAAACTTCAAAGGCTTACTTGACACAACATTTTGAAATATACCATTTTTTTTACTTAATTTTTTTTGAAAACCATTTTCTTTGATTTTTGAAAAAAACACCTAAACCTAGAACTTTACAAGACCCTTCAAAATTTGAAATTGGGGGTACTTTTTAAGTTGGATTTTGAGGATCTAACACAGGCTCTGACCAGGACAAGTGGTGAAAAATTGAAGTACTTGAGAACCCTAGAATATTTGGTTAAGCTCTCTATAAAATCACCTAAAAATAAACTAGAAGAAAATGGATAGTTAAGCTAGCTAATCACCTATATGAAATGAAAAAAGGGGTACTTTATTTCTTAGTCACCTAAAACTTGAAAATGGGAAACTATGAATGAGTGGAACTAAAACATACCTTCCTCTACTTAATCACCTATGGACTAAAACAAGGACTTGAAATACACACATTTTTTTTATCATACAAAATTTTACTCTCTTCTGACCCCAAAGCAAGGGTTGTAAAGTTTTAGATGTTGTCCATTGATGGGGATCTATGGCTTTTCTCCTTCAAGAGTTTGTAGCTTATATGTGTGTTATCCAACAAACTTAACTATATGGTATGGCCCAAGCCATTTGGGCTCTAGCTTTCTTTTCTCATCATGCTTATCTTTTTTGTGGTCCCAATAGATGATTGTCTCCTTCAAGAAATGGTGTGCATTTAGTTTTTTGTTGAATAGTTACACTATATTTTGAGTTTTCTCAATCATCCTATTTAGATTTTCTCTTCTTTCCTCCTTTAATAGCTTAATATGATCTAATATTCTCTATAGTTTATTTGGAATTTTCATGATCCTAAAGGAGTAAGGACAATGCACTTCTTTCTAACTATGGGAGTAATAGAGCATTTTATCCAAACACAAGTTCATATGGGGATTTTCCAATATTTATTTTTATGGACAATCTATCATCCCACAAAGCAAATTTTAACTCATTGTCCCAACTTATTTATTCTTATCCAATGACCTCTTAATCCTTGTTATTAGATTCTTGTTCGATGATTTAGCTCGGTCATTGACTTGAGGATAATAGTTTGCAATACGAGACAACTCTATATTGTATTTAGCACAAAATTCTATCATTTTAAATGAAGTAAAGTACTTGCCATTATTTGTTACCAATTTCTTTGGGACCCCAAATCTTATCAAAATATTTTCTTCTAAAAATTTGATTACTGTCAATTATTGACTTCTTTAGAGGAGCTACTTCTATCCACTTTGTGAAATAATCAGTTATTGTGATAATCCATTTATGTCCACCTGAGGAGTTAGGATTTATTTCTCCAATGAGGTCAATTCCCCACTATGTGAAAGGTGCTTCAATGATTACTAGCTTTAGAGGTATAGTTGTTAAATGTTTCTTCCCTGCAAAAACTTGGTAGTTATGACAACCTCTTACATATTGATGGACATATTTGAATAAGGAAGGCTAATAATAGCCAACCCTCATGATTTTGTTGGTAGTGGCTTTAGGTGCAAAATGACCTCCACAAAATCCATCATGATATTGTTTTATGACATCAAGAAATTTTTCAAATAGGTAAAGCAATAACACTCAATATGAATGTCTCCAATATATTTTGCCTTCTTAACCATAGTATTTTTATGATTGTTGCTTCACTGATATCATTCTGTTTGCAAACATATCTCTAGGGAAAGAAAAATTTTGAAGGTAAGACAAAATATCATTGTACCATTTATATTCTATATTTTTGGTCCTTCTAATGTCATGCATTTAATCTATCATGATAATATTATTCAAGTTATCACCTTCTGTGTTTACCAAATATTTGTCCAATCCCTATTCTTTGATAATCTAAACTACTTTAAATTCAACATCATACTACAATAATTTGACCATTCATATTTCTAGACTTCTTGTATGTTTTGATTGTGTTATACATCTTTTATGGTGATATAAGGAATGCAGCATATGACTTTATTTGATACAAAAAAAGCTTTGAAATACTCTAGCACTCTGATTACAATATAAGTTTGTTTCTCTATAATTGTATATACTCATAAATGCTATAGATATTTCATTTTTCTCTTCATCTTTCTAGGAAAAAACTACAACAATAGTGTGCTCATATTCAAAAGAATATATGTTTAAATTTTTGGAATAATTAGGACAATTCAGTACTGGCACAATAGTAATAGCATATTTAATATTCTAAAAAGATTTATTATTCTCTTCTATCCATATTATATCACCATATTTCTTGATCATGTCATTAATAGGTTTGGAAATCTCAACAAAATTAGGTATAAATCTCCTTACGAAGCTAATTTTACCAAAGAAAGATCTTACTCCTTTTAGATTTTTAGGAGGGATTTTTGCAATAGCTTCAGTCCTTTATGGGTCAATGTTGATTCCTTATTTTGATACTACATGTCCTAATAGCTTTCATTGTGTTTCCCCAAAAATACATTTCTTATTCAGGAATATTACATATTCTTTTCATCTAGTAAATACTGTGGTTACATGCTCAAAATGATCCTCAATATTCTTCGAAATCATAGTGATATCATCAAGATAAACAACAAAAATTTCAAACATAAGCTCTTTAAATGCAAAGTCCATAACTCTTTTAAAAGTTGCTCCTACATTCATTAGACCAAAAGGCATCCTAAAATACTCAAATTTTTACCAAAGAGTGGTGAAATAAGTCTTATACTTATCTTTTGGATTGACCTGTATCTGATTGTACCCTGAAAAATCATCTAACAAAGACATTTTGGCTGATCCCACAACTGCTTGTAACAATTATTCCATATTTGGGAGAGGATAATTATATTTAAGTGAGCTCTTGTTTAAATTTTTGAAATCAACACACAATCTGATATCTCCATTTTTCTTCCTTACTGGTACTAGATTTGCTATCCAAGAAGAAAATTTGACCTTTCTAATAATTTTGGCATCCAATAATTTTTGTACTTCCTTCTCCATGATTGGATGTAGGGTGGGATTGAGATTTATTTGTTTTTTCCTAAAGGGCTTTGCATCTTCTTTTAGAGGTATGATATGAGTCATAACATTTGTGTTGAACATCCTCAAGTCTTCATAGCTCCAAGCAAAAACATATTTATTTTTCTTTAGAAAGCTTATATATTGTTGTCTCTCATTTCCTGCTAATGCCTTATTTATCTTAACCAGTTTGGGCTCTTCTTCTATCCCAATGTTTACATCATCAACTTCTAATTCTTGGAAGAGTGGCTTGTATGCTTTGTCAAAGTCATCAAATAATCTTTCTAGAGAAACTAAACCTTTAGGAATTCTATTTATTTTTAATTTGATCACTTCTTCTAGTTCTCCAATAACATCTTTTAGTTTATCTTCATCCTTTTCATCACATATTACATCTACATACTAATTTTGAAGAGTCATGAAATCTTTTATATCTATGTCATCTTGAAATACTTGAAGACAAACAACATTGTTTGAAATAGAGGCTTTATAAATAAAAATAGTAGGGAACCTTTCCATATATTCCGTATCAATCTCTGGATAATTTACACTAGATGCATTTATTGCTAACAAGTCTACAATATGATTTTGTTCTCTAGGAATGTATGATAAATTGAATGTCAAAAACTTGTTTATCTCTTCTAGCACTGCTAATTTATACTATTTCAATCTAGGATGCTTGGCCTGGTATTTACCTCTTACCTATTAAACTATTAACTCTACATCACCACTAACAATCAAGTAATTAATGCCTAGTTATTTTGCTTTTCTCAATCCTAATAGTAATACCTCATATTCGGCTACATTATTTGTGCATGGAAATTCTAATCTATAAGGGATTCCTAGGTAGTTACCCTTAATATTAGTTAGATTAATTCTTGCACCTACCTGTTAGGAATGGAGCCTAATTATGAGGAGGCTACACAGAGGAAGTTTTTGGATTTACTGTAGGACGGGCAGGGAAAGTTTCCAGATTTACAGTCTGTTAGTCTACCAGAGAAAGTTTTCGAATTTACAACGAGACGACCAGGGAAATTTTTTTTGTTTTTATCCCAAAATTAGGTGTTGAGAACTCAGTGTTAATCTTGGAATGTATTAAGAAAAGCAGTTATTTTTTCTATTTTTTTCTTATATATAGTTGTGAGGAAAAAACATAGTACATAATGAAAATTATTGTGTTGATTCCTTGAAAATATAGAGAGGAAATTACAGCAGATGTTGGCTATAGGTTGTAACCCTCTATTGCTTGGATTGAGAAAGAAGGACTGAAAATTCTCGGTGGATGTAACCCACATTGGGTGAACCACATTAAAATCGTTGTCTCTTCTACTGTGTGTTTGTCTTATTTTGTTAATTATGTTGTTAAAGTTTGAAACACTATAATTGCTTTTTTATATTTTATATAGTGATTTACTCTAACAAGTGGTATCAGAGCGGTTGTTTTGTTGGGTGCACTTGACAGAAGGAGAATTTTTGGATCAAGTGGGAGCAATGGCGGAAGAAGGAGGTTTAGAGTTTAAAAATTCAATGGTCAGAACTTTCAATTCTGGAAGATGCAGATGGAGGATTACTTGTACCAGAAGGATCTTTACTTACCTCTTGAGGGGGAAACAGAGAGACCTTCATTTATGTCTGATGAGGAGTGGAGTATCCTTGATAGAAAGGCATTGGGTACTATGAGGCTGTGCTTGGGAGCCACCGTAGCCTTCAACATCTTTGATGAAAAGACTACCAAGGGAGTCATGGATAAGTTGGCCAAGATGTATGAGAAACCATCAACATCAAATAAGGTATTCTTAATGAAAAGGTTATTTAACATGAAAATGAGTGAAGGAGGATCTATGCATGATCATTTAAATGAATTTAATACTGTCACTAATCAATTGCATTCAGTAGGATTGGATTTTGATGATGAGCTTAGGGCCTTATTAATCTTATGCTATCTTCCAAAAATTTCGAACGGTTTGGTAATGGTGGTAAGTAACTCTGCTTTGAGTTCAAATAAATTAGAATTTGATGATGTGGTTGGTGTGATACTCAGTGAGGACATGAGAAGAAAAACCACAGGAGAATCATCTAGCACTGCCTTAACTATTGAGAATAGAGGAAGAGGAAGAGAAAGAGGCAAGAGTTCACATCGTGGAAAATCCAAAGGCAGATCCAAATCACGTGGAAAAGGAAAGCTACAGTGTTGGCACTGTGGCAAAAAGGGTCATCTCAAGAAGGACCGTTGGCAAAGAAAGGGTTATGGAAATGAAGGTAATGATAATAATGGTAACACTTCAGAAGCCAATATTACTAGACAAATTCTACAAGATGCTTTAATTTTATCTCTTGATAGAAATAGTGATTATTGGGTAATTGATAGTGGTGCTTCATTCCATGCTACCTCACATAAGGAATAATTCATAGATTATGTTTCGGAGATTATGGACAAGTTTTGTTGGGAAATGACCAACCATGTAAAATCGTGGGTATTGGAAAGATTTTGATTAAATCCCCAAATGGATGTCAATGGGCTCTTAAAGAGGTGAGACACATACCAGATTTAAAGAGAAATCTTATATCGGCAAGTAAGCTTGATGGTGAAGGATACACGATTGCATTCGAAGAAAATTCTTGGAAAGTTACTAAAGGTTCATTGATAGTAGCTAGAGGTAAATTGGTGGGTACTCTTTATTTACTTACTGATTTTTCTCACTACTCCATGAATTTAGTTTCTACAGGTGAGAGTGCATCTTTGTGGCACCAAAGACTTGGCCATATGAGTGGAAAAGGTATGGAAATTTTACATTCAAGAAAGTTATTACCTAAGTTAAAAGAGATTGATTTGGAATTATGTGAGGATTGTGTTTATGGTAAAGCAAAGAGAGTTAGATTTCTCAAGGATGGCAAGGAAAGGAAGAAAGAGAAATTGGAGCTTGTGCACTCAGATGTTTGGGGCCTAGCTCAGGTAACTTCTCTTGGAGGTTCCTCTTACTATGTACTTTTTATTGATGATGCAACAAGGAAAACATGGATATATTGCATTAAGAATAAAAGTGATGTTTTTAATACCTTCAAGAATTGGAAAGCATTAGTTGAAAATGAAACTGGAAAAAGGTTAAAGTGTCTAAAGTCGGATAATGGTGGAGAATATTGCAGTAGAGAATTTGATGTGTTTTGTTCTAAAAATGGAATTAGAAGAATCAAGGTAGTTCCAAGAACACCTCAAGAAAATGGGGTTGCAAAAAGAATGAATAGAACCATCATGGAGCGTGCTAGGAGCATGAGAATACATGCAGGCTTACCATTATTTGTATGGGCTCATGATGTTGATACTGTGCAAAGATATCCGATTAATAGAGGACCGTCTAGTGCCTTGGATGGAGGAATTCCGGAAGAGCTTTGGACAAAGTTAACCAAGAAATTATTCTTTCCTTAAGGTATTTGGATGTGAGGCTTTTATGCATATAGACAAAGAGAACAAAAATAAGTTAGATGCTAAAGCCCAAAAGTGCTATTTTATTGGTTATGGTATTGATGGCTTGGGTTACAGATTATGGGATTGTGATAACCGAAAAGTCATTAGAAGTAGGGATGTCAGATTTAATGAAAAAAAATTGTATAAATATCGGTTGCAAGGAAAGAAACAGAAAGAGGAAATTACTGAATACATAGACCTTGATGAACACATAGAAAAGGTAACTCCAAAAGTGGTAGAAGATCAAAATGTACAGCAGCAGCAGCAAGCACCTCAATCTCCAGAAAGTGTTGTTAGACGATTTACCAGGATAAGTAAAATTCCTCAACATTTCTCTGATTATGTTTTGTACACTGATGCTGGTGAGCCAAAATGTTTTCAGAAAGCATTATAGATGGATACCAGGAATAAGTGGGAGCTTGCAATGAATGAAGAAATGGACTCTTTATTTCACAACCAAACTTGGTATTTGGTTGAGCTACCCAAAGGTAAAAGAGCTTTGACCAATAAATGGGTGTACAGGATTAAAGAGGATAATGAAGGGCATAAGAGATACAAAGCAAGACTAGTGGTCAAGGGATTCACTCAGAAAAAAGGTATTGATTTTGATGAGATTTTTTCTCCAGTTGTAAAAATGACCTCTATTAGAGCTATTTTGAGTCTTATAGCTATATAAAATTTGTATCTGGGGCAATTGGATGTGAAGACAGCATTTCTTCATGGTGATTTGGAGGAGGAAATTTATATGCACCAACCAGAAAGCTTTCAGGTGAAAGGTAAAGAGGATTGGGTATGTAAACTAAAAAAGAGATTGTATGGGTTAAAAAAAGCTCCTAGACAGTGGTATTTAAAATTTGATAAGTTCATGGCTAATCAAAGGTTTGAAAGATGTCAAAGTGATCACTGTGTATATTTTAAGCAAATTGGAAATGGTAACTATGTTATTTTGCTATTGTATGTGGATGACATGTTAGTTGCAGGAACAAATATGCAAGATATAAACATGCTCAAGAAGAATTTGGCTAAATCCTTTGCCATGAAGGATTTGGGAGAAGCCAAACAAATCCTTGGTATGAGGATAACAAGAGACAAGGAAAGTCACACTCTAAAATTATCACAAGCAAAATACATTGAAAAAGTGCTTAAGAGATTCAACATGAACAATGCAAAGTTTGTTGCTACTCCATTGGCAAAGCATTTCAAACTCACCAAAGATTTGTGTCCCAAGACACAAAAGGAACAAGAGCATATGGCTAAGGTTCCCTATGCATCAACAGTTGGAAGCTTGATGTATGCAATGGTTTGTACAAGACCAGATATTGCCCATGCAGTGGGAGTAGTGAGTAGATTTATGAGTAATCCAAGAAAAGGACATTGGCAAGCTATAAAATAGATACTCAGGTACTTGAGAGGAACTTCAAATTATTCTTTGAATTTTGGAGGCTCTAATATATGCTTGAAAGGTTTTGTATATTTTGATATGGCAGGTGATCTTGATGGTGGAAGGAGCACTACTAGCTACATCTTTACTATAGGAGGAGGAGCGGTTAGTTGGATTTATAAACTCCAACACGTAGTTGCCCTTTCAACCACTGAAGCTGAATATGTTGCTGCTGTAGAAGCAAGCAAAGAGATGGTTTGGTTGCAAAGACTAATGGAAGAACTAGGGAAGAAGCAAGAGGATAATAGGTTGTGGAGTGATAGCCAGAGTGCTATACACCTTGCGAAGAATTCAGCATTCCATTCAAAAACTAAACACATCAAACTCAGGTATCATTTCATTAGATCAGTAGTGGAAGATGGATCTTTGAAATTAGGGAAAGTTCACACATCACAAAATCCTTCTGATATGCTTAAAAAAGTGGTGTCAAGAGAAAAGTTGAGCTTTTGCTCAACTTCAGTTGGCCTTAAGGAATAAGAGGCCATGATGAGAATTTTTCAGTCCTTGGTTGCAGTTTGGTGCAATGGAATTAGTCTCCAAGTGGCAGATTGTTAGGAATGGAGCCTAATTATGAGAAGGCTAAACAAAGAAAGTTTCTAGATTTACTGCAGGATGGGTAGGGAAAGTTTCCAGATTTACAGTCTGTTAGTCTACCAGAGAAAGTTTTCAGATTTACAATAGGACAGCCAGGGAAAGTTTTTTTGTTTTTATCCCAAAATTAGGTGCTAGGAACTCAGTGTTAATCTTGGAATGTATTAAGAAAAGCAGTTTTTTTTTTCTATTTTTTTCTTATATATAGTTGTGAGGAAAAACAGAGTAAATAATGAAAATTATTGTGTTGATTCCTTGAAAATATAGAGAGGAAATTACAGCAGATGTTGGTTGTAGGTTGTAACCCTCTATTGCTTGGATTGAGAAAGAAGGACTAAAAATTCTCGATGGATGTAACCCACATTGGGTGAACCACGTTAAAATCGTTGTCTCTTCTACTGTGTGTTTGTCTTATTTTTTTAATTCTACTGTTAAAGTTTGAAACACTATAATTGCTTTTCTATATTTTATATAGTGATTTACTCTAACACTACCCTAGACTATGAATTAGCTCCATCAAAAGTCATGGTCCACATTTCTTGAGTTAGAACTCTGGTGGATTCTGCATCAACTACAACTCTTATTTTTGGATCCATATTTTTTCCTTAGGAACTTCCATTAAGAATGGAGCATGTCAGACTGAATATACCCCCATATATTTCTCTTCAATAGAATTAACTATATTTATCATTGTATCATCATATATTCATAGCCCTACTCAATATTTGTTTAATGGTTCTCTTTTGAGGGTAACATTATATTTTCCTAATATGGAAATAGTAGCATAGGACCAATCTAACTTAATTGAACCACCCAATTACTCATCCCAATGTCTGCTTAGAAGCAAAGATAATAAAAGGTCCACATCTATGACTGCTACATCCATCACTATGCCTTTCTTTGGATGTTAATCTAAAAATATAAGAAAACCTGTGGTCAATCCTACACATGGTATTTGTCTACTGTCTATTATCAAAACAGGAGGAGAATATCTTGTGCAAATGAGCCCTAACTGGTTTGCTATCTATTTAGGCATAATGTTATGTGAAGCACCACTATCTAGCATGCAATTGTGAATTACATATTGATCTCCTAAATCTAAATTATATTTGAGGGATACATAGAAAGGTCTGATTGATGAAGGTGTTATAGTGTCATGACTATCAGATCTAGTAGCATTACATGACTGAATTCTTTCTATTATATCAAACCAAAAGCCTTGCATACTTGTTCTCTATATTTCAAAACTTTCATTAATTGACCAAATTTTATATTAACCTTCTATCAAACTCAATTTTTTTAACATCCAATGTTCTTGTGCATTCCTCTGTTTGTTGCTCTTCATCTACTTCAACTACTTCAAGTATAACTTTTTTATTTTTTTATAAAAAAAATTATTTGGGTCTGTCTGCCCTTTATTCTCACTAGTAGATGTATTTTATGGCTTTTTATGACACTGTTCTATTTCTCAAATTTATAGCATGAATTTTTTCCAACTCTTCTATCTCTTCTGTTGTTGGAATCATTTTTCCTTGCTTCATTTTGTCATATCTAGAGTCTTGTGATATTTGCATAATATTTACATTATCAACAACTAAAATTTTAGGATGATGATTTGCAACATATAAATCCATGTTTTCCTCAAATAAATTTTCTCTATAGTCATCTTCTTTGAGTCTAATAAATTTTTATTCTAATATCTTCTTCAGATTCATCATCAGGATTGATGTTATTATGCATACTTAAGTAAATTCAATAGTTGGTTGAATTATGTGGAGCATCACAAGCAGAGCAATAAAATAAAAAATATGCAGTTCATTAATAGAAAGAATTGGATTCGATACAACATCTACATATTTTTTGTTTCTCTCTTTTTCCAACCATTACCATTATTTTTGTTTCTATTTCCTTCATCTAGGTTATTATTATTCCATCCTCTATTAAAATTTCTTCTAAATGGAGGTTTGTTATCTCCCTATTGTTTTTCACCCTAAGAGTGTGAAGTTTCACCATTATTTTCTTTACCTCTCTCTATTATGGCTAATCTATTATTCATTGTATTAAACATTTCAATCATTTGATTAGCCAGTTTTTCCATAGGATCTTGCTCAATTTTCTTAATAGATTGAATCCTACCTTCTTGGGTTTCTTGTTTGGTTGATTTACCTCTAATGAATACGACTTCATTTTACCACTATCTATCATATTTCTTTCAATTTCTACTACTTTTTCCATGCATAAATCAATGGTAACTTCTTGTTCTTGTCTTAACTCGTAGTTAAACTCTCCTGGAAATGCATTCTTATAGAAACATATAGATTTTATATTGTTGGGTCTTAAATTATTGGGAATTTTATTTTTGATCTTGATGAACCTTATATTGAAATCACTTATTGACTCATTTTCCTTTTTTTTTCATTGTAGCCAATTTTATTAACAATGATTGTTAGTTTTTCCTCTCATCGTACTTTTTTAGAAAGCTCTCTTGCATTTGATTAAAATTTAATATAGTGTCGAATGAAATTCGATTAAACCATTCTTTGGAATATTTTTATGGTGTCTATAAAAACAACCTGAGAACTACATCCTCTTCATTTACTTCTAAACTATCCATAACATATAAAAAATATTTGATATGGTCTTCTCCACATACAACATTATTTCCTTGGAACTTGGGTAAGTATTTGTGAGCTTTTGCAGGCAAGGAATGCAACATGACAGTTAAGATAAATAAGAGGTACCTATTTGTTCTCCACTAATGCAGATTAGGTTATGGGTTGGGGTTGGCTATGTTAACTACTAGTGCAATTTTAACAGTATTTACAGTAATAACAAGGGGAGTAATAGTAAAATTAATATCTACGACAGTAGAATATGAATCTGCTCTAGAAATAAGACTTCTTGATGAGGGACTAGAATTACAAGTTTGAAAGAATAACTTTGGATTTAAAAATTCTAACAGTAGCTCTCGAGAGGTTCTTCTTGTATGCATATCAATCTGCTCATTCTTTCTTGATTTTATTGATTTCTTAATTTTTGGGTATTAGCCAATTAGAGTCACCAATAATGGTACATGCAGAAAGAACAAAGTTCTATGGTGAAGATTACTCAACCCTTTCTCTCTCAACCTCACAAAGCTAATATACTTTGATGAGATTAATTGGAATAAGAGAAATTAAAAAAATAGAATTCATCATTGGTGTATCTTAAAATAGTACATGAACACTGTGAAAAATTTAAAGAAAAAAAATCCTAGCTATCCCTAGTACAAAAATAGTTCAGTTGATAGTTTACCGTTAAAAAATATTTGAAATATCATTTAGAAATCTGATCTTTAAATCATCCTTGGCAATTGTTGGCAAGAAAGATAATCACAAATGAACTCCCAAGGTCAACCTTACAAAATTTTAACTTATAAATATTGAGTCCCCAACAACGATGCCATAATCTATTGGAGTTTTATTTTGCATCCTTAAAATTCTAGTGGTCACACCACAAAATAATTCTTGATACAACAGTATTGCAAGCTCTGGTCGACTTGCCTCTTTAACCCAATATTTGGTTTTCTTTATGATTCTAGACAGACTAGGGAGGGTAAGGATACCCCTGAGGTAAACTTAAATATTTAAAAATATAAGTTCATGCTCATCTAGATAAAAAAGGTGTAAAAGTTATTATTATTTGACCAAGATTTATTATAGCTCTTTTATTATGCCTTAATGTATAATCGGTGCCTTATCCTTGGGCTATTGTAGCAAGTTTTAAGATACATTCATGTGACAAAAAAAAAAAATATATATATATATATATATATATATATATATATATATATATATATATATATATTGAGTCAATTATTCAAATGATGTAATAAACATAACTAGTTATCAATGAAATAAAGTGTCAAATACACATTCAAATAATGTAATATGTAAATGAGACAATAAACAAGAACAAAAACAAATATTTGACAAGAGAAGAAGCCCAAAATTGTATTAATATCAAATGTGTTTACAATGAGAGCTGACTTGAATTGCCATTAAGCTCTTTAAAAATTTAATACAATAAGAATTCTCATTCAAATGATGTAATAAGAATCCTTCGCCTTCTCGTTCTAATTTAGTAATAGTTGGACCTCTAGACCTTTGACTCAATAGCTAGAAATAATCTTAGTTCTTGAGCACTTCTCTATCAAAACCTGCATATAAATGGAAGGAATAAGAGATGAAAAAGGAGAAAGACACAAAGGGAATACAACAATAAATACAAAGGCACTCAAGTATACCTCTAGCAAAAAATTTCTTTGCAAAATCTTGATCTTGATTTTGACCGTGGTAGTCCTATAACTATCACAACTACCTCCATTTGGACCCTCCACTTTTCATCATCCCTTGCCTTTGATTGGTTGGATGTGTTACAACCTAATATTAGTTATCAAAAATTGGTAATTGGTTGTTTTTAATCTTCAAAATTGGAAACAATTTTCAAATGCTTGGATTTTATTGTTGGCCTATCCTTGTGTCTTTTTCTTTTTCCTTTGGCTCTTTCTTTTCCCCTGTTGTGGGTCCCACACTACTAGCTATTTATAGTGAACTTTGGTTGATTTTTATGATTTTATTTTTATTAGCTTAACTTACTCTGATCAAGTTAGCAATTTGTACCCAAGCCTCATCACAGAAAGAGCTCATTGTAGCAATCCTATCAAGTAGCCTTAAATATTTATTTTTATGTTATTTTATTGTGGTTTCATTATTTTTGAAAAACTTAATTATCTCTTGAGTTGTTCTAGATAGAGTGATAAGTTTTTCAGTCAACTTCTCTTCATATATATCATCATATTCTACCTCTTCTATTCTTCTAATTATTTATTTGTCAAAGTCTTTTGTACTAGAAATTTCTTCAAGGCTAATGCCTACCTATTTCCTTTTTTTATTGATGTATTGTTCCCAACTTTCCAATTCTCAGATTACATATTTTAGTCAAAGCCTCTCATTCACAAAAGTGGTGACCTTGTCAAATTCTATTCTACAATTGTGAATTTGACCATTTGCTATAGTCACTTGTCAGGTATTTATTTGGTCATATTTTTCTCCACAGTTTCCATGGATTGGAAGGATGATTGTTGCCCTTTTATCTATTTTATCTAGGAGAGGCTTTATTTTCTTACTCTTGTTCATTGTTTCTCTAAGATCCTTGCAACTCTGACTGATTGTGTTGATATCTACCTTAAAATCTATAATAATATTTTCTATATACTTCCTTGTGAATAAGGACTTGTCAAACTGCTTGTTAGTTTATTTTTGAAGCTTGTCAATTTCAACTTACAACTTGGCATTTTTTGCTTGCAAAAATTCACTTTTAGTTGCTTTGACCTTCAACTCTGTCATCTCTTTTCTATTACAAGTATATTTTATGCTTGTGCATAAAGTCCAGACTTCATAAAGCTTATTGCATTTCCTATGATCTCTACATCCCCTATTGTTGGGTTAACTTGAAATCCCTCTATACCTTAATCCATGGAATGTTGGCTTGTTCTTTATCACTCTTACTTTGGCTTCCTCTGTAATTTACCTTATGATTTCTAAAGTATCTATTGACATGGGATAAAAACTAGGTAATGCCTTGGGATGTACCTTGGACCCATATATAATGATATAAGTGAGGTCCTCTATGAAGAAGTAATCTCCTGCATTATTATCATGTAAAACATTGGCTATCCCTAGGCTCATCCTATAAGGAACCCTATTGTAGAGTGAGTGATATATGGAGGGTAGAAATCTACCAAATAATTGGGTATAGCTGGATGCGCCTTCTTGTATCCAAGGAAGTTTTTCTTACATCAATCCCTCATGCACATCTCCCAACTTAGTGAATGTCTTTTGACTTAGGTGCCCTACTATTAGGTGGATGGGGAAGGAATAATGTGAGAAATGAGGTATTATTTCCTTATATTCGACTATGGCCTTCTGTAATTCTTTGAATTCTTGGTCCATAGTATCACTGATTAAGTTCTTCCACCTACATACTTTAATCTATCTGATTTTATTACATTGGACTATAAAAAAATGACATCTTTTTCTACCCAATTTAAATCCTTGACCCCCATCAATATGTTGATTATATCTACATAATATTTAGCCAAATTATATAGTGAGTATTTATAAATTGGAAATTGAGTTGATATCAACTTATTATAATAAAAAAACTTAGCATAAAAAGAGGTCCCAATCATATGTTGAGCTTGTGAAATGATTACCTTTTTGTCAAGGACCACCGTGGCTTTCTCTAGTGCAAAGACTTTGCTAATATTTTTTGGTGTTATTCTGAAAAGGACCTGGTTTGTGCTACTCCTTATTGCTTTGATTTTTAGGCCGTACAACATGGCTAGCCATGATAGAAGGTTGAAATAGAAGTATATTCTAGGGCAAATCAACTTAGCAAGGTTGCACTTCCATTTGTTGTAGAAAGGAATTTAGCTATGTCTATCTTTGTACACCCTTTGAAACAAACCCCTTAGCAGGGTCGAATGGTGTCACCAATCTTCTGAGATCAAATCAAAACTAAATACGACCATGTTTTTAATTCCCCATTCTTTCTCAGCAGTGCTTTTTATCGATAATTTTTGAAATGGTGAATCTTATTCTAATTTATCGACCCTGCTTTTATTAATGGGAGTGGCACTAGAGGAAGCCATTCATCTACTATAGCTTTGTGACTTTGGTAATTCTCACAACACTTTTCTTGACTCTCTATACTTACTATGACTATTAGTGATAATTACAAAATAGTTGTAGTGTATTTTTAAATCATTTATCGGTATGGAGTCTATTAAATTCATACCAAATACCTTTTTCATTTTTGTTATATGTAGGTTGACACATCAACCTCCATAACAGTCTCACTTGTGGATTTTATTTCCTTTTATTGGCTTGCATCAATTGGTTATTTTATCATGCACCTATCTAAATATAGGTCATAGGTTCCACCATGTTGTTTAAGGTATGTGCTTGACACAATCTAAAAAAAAAATTTATACTTCGGTATGTGTGCCTATAACTCTTCTAATTGGTCCTCGTCTAAGTTGCTAGAGTTCTCATTAAAGTATGTGCTATCATTTCCCTTTGTGCTTTATCGGGTAGGGGTCCCACCAAATCTTCTCATTAAATGTGAGCCAATGGAAGGCAACAATTTATGCACAACCTACCTTTTCAATTAAATATCCTGGATCATTGATTTTTTTTATTGAAATGTTTTGGATCATCCATCTGCATTCGATTGAAAATCCTAAGTCGTTCATCGCCAATCAATCAAATGTTATGTGCTCTTCATCTCTTTTTCATTAAAACAATTTGAGTTGATAATTTTATTTTGATCAATTCATTTCTGATCACACATCTCCCTTCGACCAACCATCCTCAGCCACTTATCTTCAATCAATCGAATCATTTTCAACTGTACATACCTATTCGGCTGAATGAACCTCAACCACTTATCCTTGTTTGATCGATTCACGCTATCCACACATATTTATTTGAATTAAATACCTTAGCCACATATCTTTGTTCAGTTAAAAATCTTAGCCGCACATCTTATTTTCATAGAAAGGGAGTGGGTGGGAATATATTAAAATTTGGGGTTAGGTATTGATTTAATATATTTTTACCTTACAAAAAATCAAATAGCCTGATGATGTAATAATAGGAAGGGTAAGAATGTGGCTAGACCCTCATGAAGTCCTTCACTCTATGACTCAAATTTATGCCAAGAAAATATTTAGACTTTATGAAGACTATTGTGCTCAGAGAGGGGACACCTAGGGACATTAACATGATTATTTTTATTTTTATTTATGAGAATGACAACTTTGAACATAACAAAGTGTTAGAAAAAAAATAGAGGAATTAATATTTCATGTAAATATAACCCTTAAGACTTAGGAAAAACTTAGGTATCTGGTCTTGATAATAACCTTTGAAGTGTTCCCTTTTCTCTTTGACTTGGTCATTGACTTTATTTCGATCGAATGATTTTTAGACATCTATCAAGGTTCAGTAGATTCATTTTGCGTTGTCCATCAAGGTTTGATCAATGATTTTGAGCCACATATCATGAATCAAATCATTCTTAGCCACCCATTTCCTATTGATCAAAATTCTTAGGCCATCCATTTTCCATCGACCAAATTTTGGGCCATCCATCTTCCATCGATCAAATCATTTTGTGTCGCCCATATTGTGTTAGGGAAAACCTTAGTAGCAAAAATAGATTTATCCCATGGTATTGCACTTAGGCTTTTAGGGATGAAATAAGATGGGGTATGGGGATATGGACTTAGGAAAAATTAACTTGGACAAGGTTTAATAAAGCATGATCCAAGGTATTGACCTTAAAAATAATTTTGGCTTGTGGTCAAAGACTTAGGGGTATAGACTCGAGTCTTAGAATTATAGATTTTATGACCATGAGAAATATTTTAAAGGGGGAAATTGATGCGTGAAAAACCTCTGACTTGGAAATATTTATACAGTGAACTTATACTTAGGGATGGATGGGGTTTTTTAAAAGACAAATGACTTTAGGAAATAAAATGGGGGCCTTAGACCTAGGGGAAAATAATAGAAAGTGATGGTTCAAAGAAACCTTAGGGACCATGGGGAAAAATGGAGGGATGATGATAATTGGGGATCTTTAGGCGATAACCTTAGGGACTAAAAATTTATCATTTGGAGGACTAAGAATCATGACCTTTGCAGACAAATGTAACTTTGAAGAACCTTTTCAAGACATACATGTTTGGATTATAACAAAACTTCAAAAACTTACCTGACACAACATTTTGAAATATGTCACTTTTTTTTAATCAAAACTATTTTTGAAAGCCCTAGGACTTTACAAAACCCTTCAAAATTTGAAATTAGGGGTATTTTTTAAGTTGTCTTTTAAGGAACCAACACACACTTATTAAAGGTTATGATTGGGATGGGGAAGCCCAACCCTGAGCATGATTAAGTATTGATATATAAGGATATTTATCCTTATTATCCCCATGCTATTTTGAAGATGGAATTTTTCCTCTCTGATCTTTGCGACTGTAATTATATATTGAATCCTAGTATTATGCTTTTATCTTGGTTTTTGTTTGTGCTAAGGCATTTGAGAAGTGTAATTTTCTTTCACTCTTGAAATAAAATTACATTTTTTTTCTTATACAATATATACACAAACTAAAAATAAATTACATATATGAATTCCTCAAACATATAAATATTTTAAGAAAATGATTTAATGCATATTTGTAATCATATATTAATTAGAATAACAGGAATAGAAGTGCAAATGAAATTAAACTCACAACTCAGTTAGAGGAATGGAAAAAAAGAGAACTCATATGGAAGAAGAAATCTAGAATTCAATGGCTCAAAGAAGGAGATCGAAACACAAATTTCTTCCACAAATATCTTCTTTCTCGCAGATCTCACAACTTTATTTCTTACCTGAAATCAGATTCTGGAGATGTTTTCTATACTTGGGATGGCATGAGATTTATTGTTGTTGATTACTTTTCCAATTTTTTGATGCTACTCCTCTTGACTCATCTTCTCAATAAAATTTTCTTCAAGAAATCCCTTCTCTTATCACTTCTGAGGAGAACTCTATTTTTAATGCTCTTGTTACTGTCAATGAGTTTCAACATGTAGTTTTTAAAATGCAAAAAGGGAAAATCCCAGGTCCTGATGGTTTTCCCATTGAGTTCTACCAAGAGTTCTGGGATATCCTTCATGCTGATCTATTAGAGATGGTGGAAGAAGCTAGGAAAGCCAAAGAAATTTTGAAGGTTATCAATAAAACTTATATTACTCTTGTTCCAAAAGCTCAAGAGGTTGATCACATCTCAGCTTTTATACCTAATGCTTTATGTAATGTTCTCCTCAAAATCATTACTAAGATCGTGGCAGAAAGGTTGAAGCCTCTTTTGCATAAGATTATTTCCCCTGAGCAAGGAGGTTATGTGTAAGGGTGTCAAATAGTAGATGAGATAGTTCTTGCTCAGAAGTCATCCATTCCATGGATATGCAAAAATATCCTTCCATGTTCATTCGATTAGACTTATCCAAAGCTTATGACAGAGTGGATTGGCACTTCCTTATCAAAGTTTTGAGGCAATTTGGTTTCTCTAAGGATTGGATGGATTGTATTATGGGATGTATCTCTTTAGTTTCCTACTTAGTTCTTATCAATTGCAGACCTTCTTAGTCGTTCCCAGCTTCCAGAGGTATTAGGCAAGGTGACCCACTTTCCCCTTATTTATTCATCATTCTTGTTGAATGCTTGGGTAGGACTATAACCAAAAAGAGGGAAAACAAAACCCTTGAGGGAGTTACCATTGCTCATGGAGCTAGACCTATCTCTCATATTCAATTTTTTGATGACTCTACTCTTTTAGGTAAAGCTATAGTTAAGGAAGCTTCTAATATTAAGCAAATCATTAGTTATTTTTCTAAGGCTATTGGGCAGTTGATCAATGAAGACAAATCTAAAGTTATTTTCTTTCACTGCTCTACTAGATAGGAATCCATGATCTTGGATAAATTAAGATATAATAAGTCCTCCCTTTCGATCACTTATTTAGGTATTCCCATCAATATTCAAAGGCAAAAAAAAATATTGGAATTGGTTGTTGGACAAAGTCAAGAAGAAAATTGGAAAGTGGACCAATAGGTGGCTTTCTTATGGGGGTAGAATCACCTTGGTAAAATCAGTCCTTCAAGCTATTCCTATTTATGTTTCTTCCATGTTGAATATCCCAAAGGTTTTTCTTCAAGAACTAGATCAAATCAATCATCGATTCCTCTGGAGTGGTACTAAGGAGAAAATAAAATGGGCCTTGGTGAAATGGGACACTTTATGTCTTCCTAAGAATGAAGGGGGGTTAGGATTTTGATCTTCTATTAATAACAACAAAGCTTTAGCTGCTAAATTATATTGGAGGATATTGCATAACCCCAATGCTCTTTGGGTCAATAATCTTCATGCTAAATATGTTGAGAACAAAAGTCCTGAAGACCTTGTTCACTATCATCTTCCTACCAAAGGTTCTCCTATTTTAGCAGTTCTTAAGACTGGTGAGGATTTGATAAAGAAAAATTTATTTTGGATCATTCATAATGGTCAGCAAGCAAATTTTTGGACATATTCTTGGGATGGTCACAAGCCTTTGATAACTCGATTTCTCGATTGGAGGCCTTGGATGGAGGAGCTTCACCAAGCTAACTGGATAAAGGTGACTAATTACTTTTGGTACCATACTGGTAATTCAAAGGTTGGTAGATATTGGATCCCTATTGAGGACTAGCCTATTCAAATCCTAGAAAGGCAAAGACAAGATATCCAAGGCATCCTTCATATGAGGTCTCTCTCTTGGTCCCATGAAAAAGATTGTTTTGGATGGAACAACACTACTAAGGGTGAGTATTCAATTGCTCAAGGTTATTTGACCTTATGCCATAATAATCCCAACCAATATTTTGATATATTTTCTCAGTTGTGGGATCAAAAGCTTTGGCCTAAGGTGAGGTTCTTTATTTGTCTTTTATTGCATCGTAGGGTGCTTACTGGTGAGCAACTTATGAAGCATGGTTTTCATGGCCATTTTAGATGTGAAATGTGTGGAGAGAATGTAGAAACTCTCAACCATATTTTTATTGAGTGTACTTTAGCCTCTAAGCTATGGAGGAGAATGGCCACTTTACTTGGCTTACAATGGTCCAATTTTTTAATTTTTGAACAACTTTGGAGGGATTGGCCTAAACAAGAGGGTGTTGATCATTTTATTAGGCAGTTAGTTTGTATGGGTTCTACCATTCTTCTTTGGAATATCTGGAATGAAAGGAACATCCAAATTTTTAATCAAGATAGGAAGTATATTCACTATATTTGGCAAAATACCATAGCCAACTTAGTTGAATCAGTCCATCATCTCCTTAATCACCCCCAAAACTTCCACCAAATATGGGATCAAGTGATGCAAAGATTGAATATTAAATCTTCTAAGGACAACCATCTTAAAGGGAATGTGAGTATTTGTAAGATGGATAGGACTAGAAATTGGCAACCTCCTCCTAAGGATTTTGGTAAATTCAATACTGATGGAGCCTCTAGAGGGAACCCTAGAAAAGCTAGTGCGAGAGGAATTGGTAGACTTTCATATGGCTCCTTGGTTTTTACTTTTCTTGAGAATTTGGGTATTCTTTCCAATAACCTTGCTGAGGGGTATGGTATCCTTAGAGGCCTTCAAGAGGCTACTAAGGTTGGATGGGAAAAGGTGTTAGTTGAGTCTAACTCTCAACTCATGATTAATCTTTTGAAGAATCCTTCTAAGAATCATAAGGTTGATTGGAGAATAAAAATAATTATTGAGAAGATTCAATTAATCCAGATGGGATTTTTGAAATTTGATTACAATCATGTGGTCAGAGATAAAAACAAGAGTGTTGATGCTTTAGCTAATTGGGATTTGGACAAAGGTGATCTTACTTGTTATGGCCACCCTCCTAGATGGTGGGCTTCACAAATAAGGGAAGCTCTTCTTTCTATCATTTCTTTGGATGGCTCTAGTTCTGAAGGTTCCTAGTTTCTTCTTGCTTTATTTTTGCTTCTCTTTGGTTCGGTCAGGGTATTTTAGTTCCCTAGATCAAACTATTCTTTCTTTTGTTTCCTTTGTTGATTCTTGCCTTAAAAGTCTTTTGGTCTAGAAAGGTCATTGTTATGTTCAATTTTTTTTTTTTTTTTGTTTGTGGTGTGTATGTGTTTTTGTTCTTTGTGTTGTTTTTTGTTGTTCTTGTGTTTTTGTTGTTTTGTGTTTTTTTGTTATTGTTCTTGTGTTTTTGTTGTTCTTGTTCTTGTGTTTATGTATGTTTGTGTTAATTCATGTTTTTTTGTGTGAGTGTTTTCTAAGTTTTTTTTTTTTTTAATTTCTATTGTTGGTTGTTTTTTTTATTTTTATTTGTTAATTTTTAGGTTTTGGTTGTTTGTGTTTTTCATGTTTTTGTTGGTTATGTCTTTGTAGTGTTATGTTGTTTTTGTCATGTTTGTGTTTTGTTATGTTGTTCTTGTGTTTTTCTATGTGGTTTGTGTTGTGGTTTTTTTATCTTATTGTGTGTGTGCTTGGTTGTGCTTTATCTTTTTGACACACTCAAGGAGCATGTTTTTTATTTTATTTTATTTTATTTATTTATTTTTTAAATCTTATTGTGTGTTTGTTTTCTCCTTGAGTATGTCAAAGGTGGTAGGCTAGGATTGTACCCTGGGCGATTTTGGTGGATTGGATACCCCTGCCTCCTTGGGTCTTACCCGAAAGTGGCATCCCTTTTGGGATGTTTTCCACAAATAAAAAAAAAATTAGAATCATGGGAGAGTGATCGAGACAAAAAATAAAATTGTAAAGTGCAAAGGATTAGGATTTTTTTCTAAAAAATATATCATCTTTTATGAGCCATATATTCATAAAGAGTTGTCTGATTCAACTAATTAATGGACCATCTTGTGCAACATTTGAATAGATTTAAAATGAGTGGTCATATGCAAATATTCAAGCAATATTGATGGAGATACGATCCTATGAAGTCAACCATTCGGAACAAGGGTAGTGACGATTTTTCAAGTTGTGAAAAATAAAATTGTAAATATTTTCCAACTAGGGTTTGAAGTATGGGAAGAGAAATGAAGGGCTAGGACTTCAACGAGGTAAGACATTCTATCTTAACAAAAAAAATTCAGCTAAGTTGTTTTTTCCCTTTCTTTATCTTAGAAATCGTGCATGATAAGTTTATAAAGTTTTTATCAAATATTGTATTGGTTATAGGACTTTCAAATAAATTTCAATAGATAATGAGTTTTAGTTTCATTTCCATGGATTGATTTATAGTTAAATTATTAGAATCATCCCTAGTTGTAGATTTTAGTGAGCGCACCTCAAAGAGATCCTCATTGCTCCAAGATAGGACCGTTTTAAGTAAATTTAATGGGTATTGGCCAAGGGCTTCAACCTTGAGAAAATGGAATGATATGAGTTGGAAGTATTTGAGAGTGATTCTATCATTTCTTCCCAAAGTTTTCTTCCTATCCATTTTTTGTTCTAGGGAACAAAGAGAAAGAATCCTAAAAGGGGTTCCTTGGTTTATGGGAAGAGCAGGGCTCTTCCTTACTCATTGGTATGAAGGCTTTTCACTTGAAAATGTAAATCTATCTCTAGTACCAGTTTGGGTTAGGATGTTTGGGTTACCCATTGAATTTTAGAAAATAGATACCTTCAAGGCAATAGGCAACACTCTAAGAGAATTCCTTGAGATTTAATATACAACAAAAGATGGATTTTTGGCTATTTATGCTTGAATATTGGTCATGATTGATATAAGTAAAGCTTTACCAGAATCAATCATTCTTAAGTATGGGGATAATATGTGGACCCAAACTATAGATTATGAAAACATATCTTTTATATGTAGAAGATATCATGAGGTGGGGCATATTGAGAGATCATGCCCTAAGAAGAGCCCAACAAAGTCATTTTTAGAAAATCGTAAAAGAAATTTAAAAATGGTTATGGATGAAGATGGTTTTCAACATCCAAAAAATAGATCTAGAAAAATAAAATAAATTGAATAGTGGATACCAATAAGGAAGATTATTGGAAGAAATGCCAACTCTTTTGAGTCTTTAGCCTATGAATAAAAAGTAGGTTAAAACATAGAGGACACAGTACAATAATTTCAACATATTAGTAAGGGATCGTCTATTCAATATAATCGTAATTTAAGGAAGAAAATTCTCGATGAACCTAAGGAGTGTATCTCATCAAATGCTGAAGACTCTCTTGAAGTATCATGCACCATTCAGGAGAAAATAATTAGTAAATAAAATGCAGTTTTAGAAGTTAATACCTTTGCCATTAATAAGGAAATACCAGAAAATGAGCAGGACAAGTCAAAAGCTTCTATAATAGATCCAGGAGAGGATAAATATGTTGAAAAACAAAATTGTGAAAGAATATTGAGGAATAGAATAATAATACCTAGTCCTGATATAGGCAAGGAAAAAAGAGGAAAACTTTTAAATTATCAAGCAAGATCCAAGGAAGCAAGAGCTAACATAGAGAAAGGAACACAAACTAAGTTGGTTGAACTTCTTTTTACCAAACAACAAAATGATATTGGTAATATGCAAGAGGGGCAAAAAGCCCCTAATTAGACATGATTATCATCTCATGGAATATAAGGGGTGTTAATTCCCCCTAAAAGCATAGGTGTATTAGGGACCTATGTTTAAGTAATAAACCCGACATTCTCTGTATCCAAGAAACTAAAATGACAAAATAAAAAGTTTCAAAAACTATGAAATCAGTTTGGGAAATATGTGAATGGGATGCTATGGATTCTAAAGGACCATCGGGGGGAATTCTAACTTGTTGGAATCCCTATAGAACCTCTTGTGTAACCATTCATAAAACTAGGTATTGGATAGCCTCTTTAGTTACTTGCTACTTTGTAGATATTTTCTTCATCCTTATAAATGTCTATGGACCTACAACTCAATCAGGTAGATTAGAAGTTTGGAGTGGAATTGAATCATTTATGAGAAGTAAATACCAAGAAACCCGATTCATGATCATTGGAGATTTTAATGCCATAACCAAGCTGAATAAAATATTTTGGGGAATTAGGAAATTGACCCAAAGTATGAAAAATTTCTTAGCTTTTAATCAAAACAACAATCTATGGGAATTTGAGTTTGAAGAAGACAACTATACTTGGATCAGCAATAGGAGAGACCAGAAACTGGTAGTAGAAAAATTATATAGATGCATTCTCTCAGATCATTGGCTAGATGAAGGAAATTGTGCTAAAATTAATACCTTAAAAAGCATTGGTTCATATCACTACCCAATAAGAGTTAAAATGGTGGTAAGTGAATTCAAAAGATATCATATTTAAAATATGAGCGGATGTGAGAAGAGCATCCTCAATTTTTTGATATGATAGCTCAAACGTGGAATTCTTTCGATAATGGTGGGTTGTATTCTCTTCCAAACAAATTTAAAGTTATGATGTTTAGATTAAAAGAATGGAACAAGAACACCTTTGGAAACATTTTTGATAAGAAATAAGAACTAAAAGATAAAATTTTAAAATTCAAAAAAGGTGATGAAAATAATCCAAGCTCAGAGGAAAGGGCGATTCTTAGTGAATATCATAATATTTTGAGTATAATAATTTTGTTTTCACATAAGGAACTAAGAGAAAAATTGTGAGGGACGTTTTTCACAGGAATACCCAAACTATCAAAATTATTTTGGCCATATTTCATTCATTTGGACTTGGATTGAGCTAAAATATTAAGGGTAGATGACTAATAAACCCTAAAATGTCTGCACCAATTTTTAGATAATTTGGAACAATACATACCCTAGCGCATCCCTATGTGTGAACAATATTTTTGGTAAGCAACTGTGTGAGGATTTCATTCTTGGTTAAGTGCAAGTAGCTCTAGAGTGAATCAAGGTAGAAATGACATTTGTGACTATGACTAGATGCGAGAAATAAAATAAGGTGAATCGAGGTGGAATTCCTATAATGGTCAAGGATGGTATGGTTTCTACCAACACTAAAGGTATTGAGTCAAATTCTAACAGTTTCAGAAATGTGGAGACCATTGGGGGTAAGGATCCTCATGATAAGGGACACATGCTTAATGGGTCCCTCACTCAAGATATTCAGTCCTCTTTATGGTCTTATGTTAAGAAATTTAAAGGGTTTGTGAAACCTCACTCAGGCAGTGGAACCCTCTTACTTCCAGTGGGTGAAGATCTAGTAATTCCTAACAATCTAATGGTGGATTACATTTTTATTGAATCCCACAATCTGGTGGGGAAAGTTTTTAGAGGATGATTGGATATGGAATCTATTCGGTAGTGGGCCTATACCAAATATAAAAACCTAGGCAATATGGATTTGGTTGCCCTTTCAAAGGGTTTTCCTTATTTGTCTCAAAAATGAAGAAGATGCTTCCCAAATTCTTACCAAGGGTCCTTGGTTCTTCAGTCAAAATAGTCTCTTTCTAAGAAAGTGGGGTGAATATTTCAACCCTAATATGCAAAGCATAAATTTTTCACCAATCTAGGTTCAATTTCTAGATTTGCCCGTCCAGTTTTGGCATGAAGACATCTTACAGGACATTGGCAAATATATAAGTGAGCTAGTTGAAATCGACTCGATGACCCAAGAATGCACTCGCATGGTTCATGCTAGAATTTTTATCAATGCCAATCTGGATTCCCAAATTCCTACTTAGATAAATCTAGTTTATGGATCCTACCATAAATTCCAAACCATATAATATGATAACAAACCTGCATTCTACATTGAATGCAAGGCTCAGGGCCATCTCAAACTCTAATGCTCATTTATAAGAAACTCAAAGAAGATAAAACTCCCCAATACCTCTCGTAGAGGGTTACAGACTGGGTAGCAGCAAAGCAGACCCCTGCAGGGCAAGCAAAAAAGTAGCCACTATCAAAAGAAGGAACAAATTCCAGAAGATACCAAAGGAAATTAGATTGAAATCCAATATTCAGAGGATAATCATCCAAAGGTGAGTTCCATTTTTGCCTTCTAAAATAGTTTTGATGTTTTAAAAGTAACTCTTATTCATGTGTTTGAACTTGGTGAGGATGACATTACCCCAAATCCAACTAAAGTCCTAGTTTCTAATCAATAGGAACCACAATCCTCAACCAGATCTAGGCTATCCAATATTTTTTCAAAACCACCACCCACCCCCAAGGGGCATACAAAATTGGTAGTCTCATCTCAAACAAAGTGGAGAAGGAAGACAAATATGATTTCAGCCCCTTTAACACTAGAAGTATCAAGAAATCTTTCATTGATATTGGCAGTGAAAAGAAAAAAAAAGGGAAGACCCTCTATCAATGATCAAAAGAAAAAGAAAATAAAAAATAATATTGAAAATGGTACCCAAAAAACCTTATTCCAAGATCTTCTCGATCAGGAGAAGGATGAATCAAAAAGGCCCAAACCTCCCTTGTAGCAAACTAAGGGAGGCCAAAAAATTTCTAAAAATTCTAAATGAGAATCCTCTCATGGAATGTGAGAGGCCTCAACAGTGTTTTCAAGCAAAGGTTTATTTGAACTCTAATGAAATAACATAGACCCACTATCATGGTTCTGCAAGAAACGAATATTGATCAAAACAAAATCCAAAAAATCATAAATTCTATTTGTAAAAATGGTGACTTTGCTTTTTTTCCCACTCAAGGTATGTCTGAGGGTCTTCTCTGTATTTGGGACTCAAATAATTTAGAAGGCAAAATCATTTCTTCTTATGAGAGGATCCTCAATATGATGTTTTTCTGTAAAACTAGAAAATTCTCTTAGTTTCTAACCAATGTCTATGCCCCTAACAATCCTCTCAGCCATAGGGGTCTATGGGATACTTTGAGTCATATGAGAAGTGCTTTCATAAACCTTTCATGGATTATTGTTGGAGACTTCAAATCTCCCCTTTTTCATTTTTATAAGCAAGGAGGGAACCTGATGCCCACCAAGAGCATTGAGGATTTTCATAACTTTATGTGAGTTGATGGATGTTCAAACTAAAGGGGAAAAATACACTTGGAGCAACAGGAGAATTGGGGATTAGCACATTCAAGTAAAACTTGATAGGGTTTTCTTGTCTCAAGAAGCTATACCAATGATGGGTGATGGCACTCTTATCTATCTTCCCAAAGTTGGATTTGATCATTGCCCTTTACTATTTGAAGCTAAGAAAGGCCCTTGTTTCAAAATATTGTTTAGATTTGAAGCTATGTGGACACAACACCCATATTTGCAAATGCAAATTACTGACAAGTGGTAATTTGACTATCATGGGTCCTTTATTTTTAGGGTTTCCCAAAAACTTAAGTGTGTCAAAGAAAATATTTGAGTCTGGAACAGATAATGTTTTGGTAACATCTTTGAAAATAAGGAAAATATTTTGCAAAAACTAAAAAGTATTGAACTCCAAATTCATAATGGGCAGCTCAATGAACAACTTAGAAATGAGGAGAGATAGGTTATTGCAGACTACCATAATGTGTTGGCTAAAGAGGAGACTTTTTGGAGGTAAAAATCAAGGGCCCTTTGGCTCAAAGAGGGGGACTCAAACACAAAATTCTTTCATGCCACTACCCTAAGGTACCAAAGTTCAAATAAAATTAAAGAATTAACCAGAAGTGATGGATACATCATTAGGGATATTTTTGAGATTTGAAATGAAGCTTCATCTTTATTTGAAGGCCTTTTGGGAGCCAACCCCTAAAATTTTCCCAAGCTGGTAGAAAATTGCTCCATCATATACCCAGTCTAGTCACTTCAGATATGAATTTGGATCTTATCAAAGCCCTCACCCTTGATGAAATTAAAGATGTTGTTTTCTCAATGCACCTTGATAAAACCCCAGACCATAATGGGTTTTTCCCTTAGTTCTATAAGAATTTTTAGGACATCATTAGGCCTAACATTTGCAATGCCATCATTGAACTTCAACAAACTAAATCTATACCTAGAAGTATCAACTCCACCTTCATTGCCTTGGTTCCCAAAGGGCATGTGTGTAAATATATATATAATATTTCAAGCCCATTAGTCTTTGCAATGTCTTATACAAAAATCTTACTAAAGCCATGGCTACAAGACTCAAAGAGATCCTTCCTCAGATCATAGACCCTTGTCAAGGTATCTCTATCAAAGGAAGAAATATTATTGATGGTGTTATCATGTTGCATGAAGCCCTTCATTCTACCAATCGTAACAAAAAAGCTACCATGTTTTTCAAAATTGATATGAATAAGGTTTTTGATAGAGTTAATAGAGATTTTCTAATTTGTGTCCTTCTAAAATTTGGGTTTCATAGGGAGTGGGTTGATCTTGTTCATAACTGCATCTTTGATCCCTAATTTTCAGTTCTGGTCAATGGATTTGTAGCAGGGTTTTTCCCTAGTAATAGGGGACTTAGATAGGGAGATCCTCTATCCCCCATCCTTTTTATCATTAATGTTGGATCCTTGGGTAGAGCACTCAAAAATTCCTACTCCAACAACATAATTTTAGGCATTAAGGTTACGTATAATTTAAGAGCCTTGTCTCACCAGCAATTCGTTGATGATACCATCATTGCTACTCATGCTTTTGTGTGGGAAGTAAAAGAAATTAAGGGTATTATTGATACCTATGAGGATGCTGCGAAGCAGAAAATAAATTATATTAAAAGAAAAATTGTCTTCATTAACACTCCCCAAGAGAGACAAGTTAATATTACATGCATCTTTCAATGTGTTATATCTCAATTGCCTACCCAATATTTGGGCCTCCTTCTTTTCACTAGTGCTCCAAAGGAATCCATGTGGAGTAACGTTATTAAGAGGATTAAAAAAAATCTTGTAGGTTGGAAAGGGACCCTTCTCTCTGAAGAAGCAAAAGCCACCCTGGCAATGGCTTATCTCCAAAGTGTTCCTATTTATTTCATGTTCATCTTCAAAGTTCTTATTCTTGTCTACATAAAAATTGAGCAAATTTAGATAAGATTTTTGTGGGTAGGTGCCAAGGACAGGAAAATATTTCATCTAGTCAGTTGGGACAAGGTGTGCTCCCCCAAAATTCAAGAGGGCTTGGGAATCTGAAGAGTTTGTAATATGGGCACAACCTTGTTAGCCAAGCAAGAATGGAAGGTTTTCACCAACAACAACCTTGAATGAGTCTTAATTGTAAACAAAAATATCTTCAAAATCGTTGTTTCATATATGATGATATACCCAAAGAGGGATCCACTTTTTAGAAATCAATTATCCAAACCACATATCTAATTCATAAGGGTATAATGTGGCAATTAGGCACATGGAGTAAAATTAACTTTTGGACTAACAGGTTGATGGGGAGCCAATTTTAACCAATTAAAATCATAAAGAAAAAGATGCAACTTTATTTCGAAGCATGGAAAGCTTACAATTCGGAACCATGAAAATTACACAGTACAAAAAAATGATAGAAGAAGCCGTAGCCTTCGTCTCTCCAGCCTCTCGAATCCTTCAAAAAATCCCCTTTTATCATCACGGCTTCTTGCTGCAATCGCCGTTCGTAACCGTCTTAACGGCTTCTGGAACTGCCACATGTAACTGCCTTAACGGCTTCTGGAACTGCCACTTGGAACTGCCTTAACGGCTTCTGGAATCGCCAACTGTCGTTCTGTAATAGTCCATGAAAAACCCGCCTTCACTTTCTTAGCCAGGTCGCGAAAACGTGACATGTCACGATTTCGTGACACTTTTCTGCCTTTGGCTCTCTTTCGCCAATGTGTCGCGATATCGTGACACTTTTCTGCCTTTGGCTCACTTTCACCAATGTGTCGCGATATCGCGACACTTTTCTGCCTTTGGCTCTCTTTCGCCAATGTGTCGCGATATCGCGACACTTTTCTGCCTTTGGCTCTCTTTCACCAATGTGTCGCGATATCGCGACACTTTTCTGCCTTTGGCTCTCTTTCGCTAATGTGTCGCGATATCGCGACACTTTTCTGTCTTTGACTCTCTTCCTCCAATGTGTCGCGATATCGCGACACTTCTTCGACTTTTGGCTTTGTTTGCCAAAGTGTCGCGATATCGCGACACTTCTTTGGCTTTTGGCTTTGTTTGCCAAAGTGTCGTGATATCGCGACACTTCTTTGGCTTTTGGCTTTGTTTGCCAAAGTGTCGCGATATCGCGACACTTCTTTGGCTTTTGGCTTTGTTTGCCAAAGTGTCGCGATATCGTGACACTTCTTTGGCTTTTGGCTTTGTTTGCCAAAGTGTCGCGATATCGCGACACTTCTTTGGCTTTTGGCTTTGTTTGCCAAAGTGTCGCGATATCGCGACACTTCTTTGGCGCCCGTCGTTCTGCTGTTGGTGTCGCGATATCGCGACAACTTTTATGTCGCGATATCGCGACAATTTATTTTGTGCTCGCCACGGTTCTAAATACGTCGTGATATCGCGATGACTTTTGTGTCGCGATATCGTGACACATTGTAACACTTAGAACTTTCTTTCAAACTTAGAACTTTTTTTCTTGTTTCTTTTGTTTGTATTTTTTTTTGGTGATGCAAGATTGTTGTGCTGCCCTGGATGCTCCTGCATCAGACACCCGGGGTAGATTTTTTTTTAGAAGTGATCCTCACTTCTGGGCGATCAGAGGAAAACCCAGACGATCAACCTCTGATTTGGACAACCATGTGGCATCTTCGACAGGTCGGTTCTTCCACTTGACCAAATACTTCGAATATTGCCTATTTTGGGTACTTCTGCCTTCACGAGTGTCGAGTATGTCTTCAATTTCTTCTTTGTCTGGAGTGGATGCAGGAATGTTCCATAGATCCGGACTGGGTGGTTCACTACAACTTCCTGCATGATATTCAACCAAGTCTGAAATATTGAAGATAGGTGAAATATTCAGCTCACTTGGTAGATCAACTTCATAGGCATTGCCTGAATCTCGTTTACCTATGATCCGGCATGGTCCAAACTTCTTCATCTTCAACTTATTGTATGTTTTTCGAGGAAAACGTTCCTTACGCAAATGAACCATGACTTCATCCCCTACCTGGAATTCTTTGAAACGTCACTTCTGATCTGCTTGGGCTTTGTACGTAGCATTCATTTGACTGATATGCTGTTGTACCTCTTCATGTAAAGTCTTCATGTGTGCTGCAAAGTCTTCAGCTTCAGCACTGCACTTGTCTGCTTTATCCATCGGTCTCAACTCAGAAGCGTTTCTTGGGCTGTACCCATGCACAATCTGGAATGGTGATTTACCAGTACTGCGATTGACAAAATTATTGTAAGCAAACTCTGCCTGTGGTAAAATCAGATCCCATCCCTTGGGTTTATCTCCTACCAGACATCGTAGAAGATTACCCAAACTTTTGTTGACTACTTCGGTCTGTCCATCAGTCTGTGGGTGGTACGCAGAACTGAATTTCAAGTCTGTTTTCAGCTTCTTCCATAGGGTTCTCCAGAAATAACCCACAAATTTGGTATCTCTATCCGAGACAATGCTTTGGGGTAGACCATGAAGTCGTACTACCTCCTTGAAGAACAAGCCGACAATGTGAACCGCATCACTTGTCTTCTGACATGGAATAAAATGGGCCATTTTCGAAAACCTGTCAACAACAACAAAAATGGCATCATGTCCACGTTGTGTTCTTGGTAGACCAAGAACAAAATCCATGCTGATGTCCTCCCACGGTCTCTCTGGTACAGGCAATGGCTGGTACATTCCTGTATTTTGGCTGACCCCTTTTGCCATCTGGCACACTCTGCAACCCTGCACAAATCTGGTCACATCCGACTGCAACTGCGGCCAATGGTAATTCTCACTAACGAGAGCAATGGTCTTATCTCGACCAAAATGCCCTGCTAGTCCTCCGCTATGTTTCTCTTTGATCAAATTTTCCCTCATGGAACTTCGTGGAATGCACAACTGGTTCTTTCGAAACAGCATCCCATCTTGGATCATGAAATCCAACCACTTAGTGCGATCCACAGTAGTAGGAGACACACATGTTGTCCATGCCTCTGCAAAATCTGGATCTGCTGGGTATAAACTCTTGAGTTCATCAAACCCAACAACCTGCACTCTCATTTCTATCAACAAATTATGCCTTCTACTCAAGGCATCTGCAACTCTATTAGATTTGCCACTTCTATGCTTTAGTACAAAGGTATAACTCTGCAAGAATTCAACCCACTTCAAATGTCGTTGGTTAAGTTTACCTTGACTATTTATATACCGCAAAGCTTGATGGTCGTGATATAAAACAAACTCTTTGGTTAGCAAATAATGTCTCCATTTCTTAAGAGCCTGAATTATAGCATAGAATTCTTGATCATAAACAGAGTATTTCTTTCTAGCATCATTCAATTTTTCACTAAAGTATGCAACAGGTTTACCTTCTTGGCTCAACACAGCTCCAATGGCACTGCCACTGGCATCACAGTCAACCTGAAACACTTTATTAAAATTTGGAAGTGCCAGAATGGGCTATTCTGTCACTTTCTTCTTCAATATGTTCATATTGGTATCTGCCTTGGCAGTCCACTTAAATTCTCTCTTATCCCCTCTCATAGTTTCTGTTAGGGGTGCACAAATACTGCTAAAGTCTCTAATAAAATTTCTATAGAAACTTGCAAGACCGTGAAATGATCTTACCTCTGTTACATTCCTTGGGGCAGGCCATTCAAGGATAGCCTTCACTTTCTCAGGATCCATTTTCAGACCCTCCTCTGAGATGACAAATCCCAGGTATATCAACTCTTTCTGTACAAAACTGCACTTCTGTATATTTATCAATAATTGCTCCTCACGTAGTTTTTCAAAAACTGTCCGAACATGCAACAAATGCTCGTCCAATGTTTTACTAAAAATCAGAATATCATCCAGATAAACTATCACGAACTTTTCCAGGAAGTCACGCAATACCTCATTCATCAGCCTCATAAATGTACTGGGTGCATTAGTCAATCCAAATGGCATAACTAACCACTCATACAAACCCTCTCTAGGTTTTAAAGGTTGTCTTCCATTCATCACCCTCTCTAACACGTATCTGATGATATCCGCTCTTCAAATCAATCTTAGTGAAGTATTTAGCTCCACTCAAGCAATCCATTATATCGTCCATTCTGGGTAATGGAAAGCGATATTTAATGGTAATTTTATTAATGGCTCGGGAATCAGTGCACATTCGCCATTCACCATTCTTCTTTGGTGCAAGTACTGCTGGCACTGCACAAGGGCTCAAACTTGCTCGAATCAAACCCTTCCTCAACAATTCCTGAACTTGTCGGTTCAACTCTTCATTCTCTACAGGAGACATTCTATGGGCTGCCTTGTTGGGTAAGCTAGATCCTGGCATTAAGTCAATCTGATGACTAATCTTCCTCATTGGCGGCAAACCCTCAGGCACATTGTCTGATATAATATCAAGAAATTTTGCTAATAGATGTTCAACTTCTACTGGAATGTCAGTAGTATCTTCTCTCTTTACAATAGGAATTAATGCATAACACATTGAATCCCTCTTTAAACCATCCAAAATTTTTTTGCCATCTACTAAACAAATTCTAGCATTATTGCATACCTTTTCCTCAACCTCCTTCAATGGCTTCGCTTTGTGGCGTACTCCGTCTTTTGTCAGGGAATAGGTATTTGCATGTCCATCATGCGTTGCACGTCTATCAAATTGCCATGGTCTTCCAAGCAACAAATGGCAAGCATCCATCGACAAAATATCACACAGGACCTCATCCTGGTATCTTCCAATTTGAAACTTGACCAAGCATTGTTCACTGACCAATGCTCTATGATCCTTCTGCAACCACGCAATCCGGTATGGATGCGGGTGTTGTCTTCTTTCTAGCTTTAACTTAGCTACCATTTCCTCAGAAACCAAATTATCTGTACTACCATTATCAATAATAATATTACAAATTTTACCTGAACATTTGCACCTCATGCGAAACAGGCTTTTTCGCTGATCTGGTTCCTTCTCTTCATTCAACAAGGTTCTCCTTGTGATCATCACTTCTCCATGCTCTGCTTCTTCAGAGTGCTTAGATTCAACACCATCCTCAACTGTAGCTCTGGCATTACCTTCAGGCCTTCTGTTCGGTGTTTCTTGGTGTTTGGGACACTCATATGATCGATGCCCCTCTTCTCCGCAATTGAAACAGGTTCCACGAAATCTGCCTCTGCCATATCCGCGTCCACCTCTACCTCGTCCCCTTTGATAATCATTGTTTTGATTACGGGGTCGGTAAGCATTCTCCTCCTTCTATTCCTGGTGATTGCTGGTTTCACTAGTCTACTTTTGGTCATCATATTTACCTCCACTGGTTCTTCCACCAGTTCTTCCACCATGACCTCTTCCTCTTTGTTTGTTGTCAAATCTGCGGTTCAGTTTCTCTTCCACTTTCAGAGCAAACTGGTAAGCATCTTCAATGTTGTTCATTCGAACCAGACTCAATTCTTCTTGCACGCTGGTTCTTAACCCATTAATGTAATGGGCTACTCTCTCTTTATTTGCTTTCGTATGACCGGTTCTAATAGAAATTTTAAAAAATTCCTCTGTATATTCTTTAACGGACTTGCTGGACTGGCGCAAACTCTGCATTTTTCTCAGCAGATCTAATTCGTAATCTGCCAGAATAAACTGCCATTTCAGTTTTTCAACCATTCGATCCCACCTGGTGATCTTTTCTTTTCCTCTATGGTTTCTTTCCAGTTGCACTCCTTTCCACCATATGCCAGCATGGCCTTTCAACTTTGTTCTGGCAAATTTAATTCGATTTGGATCTTCAACTTCCTCATATTCGAAATATTCCTCCATGTCATTAATCCAGTCTATCAATTCTTCTGGATTTAAATTTCTAGAATATGTGGAGACGTCAATCTTTGGCCTTTTCCCAATTTGCGAAATAGCTTTAATCATTCGAGATTCTGCAAAGCACTCATTGCTTCTTCTTCTTCTTCAGACGGGTCTTCAACTCCGTCATCATCGTTGTGGTCTTCTCCTCTTGGCTCTACTCCTCTACGCAATTCTTCCTGCAAGGCCTGCACTTGCCTCTGCAATGCTCGAAAGTCTCCTTCAGGAACCACGTTCCTTCTAGCACCATGATTTCTTCGCGGTGGCATTCTGCTTCACTATTTCTTAGAACCCGTAACCCCAGATCCTGGTGCAAGCTGCCTCACGTTCGGTGCTCTGCTCACACACTCAGAATCTTGCTGCTCTGATACCACTTGATGGGGAGCCAATTTTAACCAATTAAAATCATAAAGAAAAAGACGCAACTTTATTTCGAAGCATGGAAAGCTTACAATTCGAAACCATGAAAATTACACAGTACAAAAAAATGACAGAAGAAGCCGCAGCCTTCGTCTCTCCAGCCTCTCGAATCCTTCGAAAAAATCCCCTTTTATCATCACGGCTTCTTGCTGCAATCATCGTTCGTAACCGTCTTAACGGCTTCTGGAACTGCCACATGTAACTGCCTTAACGGCTTCTAGAACTGCCACTTGGAACTACCTTAACGGCTTCTGGAATCGCCAACTATCATTCTGTAATAGTCCACAAAAAACCCGCCTTCACTTTCTTAGCCAGGTCGCGAAAACGTGACATGTCATGATTTCGTGACACTTTTCTGCCCTTGGCTCTCTTTCGCCAATGTGTCGCGATATCGCGACACTTTTTTGCCTTTGGCTCACTTTCACCAATGTGTCGCGATATCGTGACACTTTTCTGCCTTTGGCTCTCTTTCGCTAATGTGTCGCGATATCGCGACACTTTTCTGTCTTTGACTCTCTTCCTCCAATGTGTCGTGATATCGCGACACTTCTTCGACTTTTGGCTTTGTTTGCCAAAGTGTCGCGATATCGCGACACTTCTTTGGCTTTTGGCTTTGTTTGCCAAAGTGTCACGATATCGCGACACTTCTTTGGCTTTTGGCTTTGTTTGCCAAAGTGTCGTGATATCGCGACACTTCTTTGGCTTTTGGCTTTGTTTGCCAAAGTGTCGTGATATCGTGACACTTCTTTGGCGCCCGCCATTCTACTGTTGGTGTCGCGATATCGTGACAACTTTTATGTCGCGATATCGCGACAATTTATTTTGCGCTCGCCACGGTTCTAAATACGTCGCGATATCGCGACGACTTTTGTGTCGCGATATCGCGACACATTGTAACACTTAGAACTTTCTTTCAAACTTAGAACTTTTTTTCTTGTTTCTTTTGTTTGTATTTTTTTTCGGTGATGCAAGATTGTTGTGCTGCCCTGGATGCTCCTGCATCACAGGTGGATCTCTAATCAACCGCTTTTAGAGAACAATGAAATTGTTGTTTTATAGCCTTTCCTGAACACTTTAATTGGTAGCAAGGTTGAATATTTCATTGATATTTCATCTGATTCTAAGTGTTGGAAAAAAATTCATATTCCAAATGCTAATGGCCAAATCTATGATGCTTTAGCTATTCTTAAAACCATCCTAAATGCAACAGTCATCCCCACTGGTAATTTCCCTGACTTCTATTTTTGGAAAGAGACTGATTTTGGGTTGTTCACAGTTAAATCTGCTCATGGTATGACTATTTATTATCAAGTGGTTCAAATACCTTATGATCGAGTGTGGATTAAATATATCATACTAGTTTCTCATTTCAGTTGGTTGGCCATCCAAAATAAGATTCTAACGATTGATAATCTTATGAAAATGGGCATGATTATCCCTAACAGATGTTATTTGTTCATGAATGCTTGGAAATATATCAATCACCTCTTTCTAGAGTGCTATTTCTCCAAGACAGCTTTGGATCACCTTATGTCCACTTTTCATATCTCATGGGCTCCTCCTAATTCATCGAGTCACCTTTTTCATCCAATGGCCAGCTCCTTTCAAAAACCTCATATTATCTTCTTTATGGAAAGTGACCCTTCATCATATCTTATGGAAAGTGTGGCTTGAAAGAAACAACAATGTTTTTTCTTCCTCCTCTAAGGATCCCTTATTTTTTGCCAATAAAGCTATTTCCTTTACTATCAAAAATGCCTAGATCTTTCCTTTTCCCCAATCTTCTAATTACAGATTGGATTCTATTATGTCCTCTTTCTTAAAAATTCCCTACAACTCTATTTCTAGTTTTTCAACCCCCCATTCCAGAGTGGGTACCCCTTGGATTTCTCCCCCAAGTGAGTGGATGAAAATTAACTTTGATGGTGCCTCCAAAGGAAATCCAGGTGATGTAGGTGCAGGTGGTCTTGTCAAAGATCATAGTGGTCAAGTTATTATGGCTTATGTTGAGTATTTGGGGTGTCAAACTAATCATTTTACTAAAGGTCATGTACTATGGAGAGGGCTAGATATTCTCAAGTATTATAAAGGTAACCTTTTTATTGAGGGAGATTCTTTGAATATTATAAATGCTCTCAAAAAATAACGTTTCCTCTTGGAATTTTAGAACCATTGTTTAGGAAGCTAAGAAGTTGTTCCAAAATTTCAATGATATGTCTATCAATCATGTGTACCGTAAAGCTAATAGGCCTACAGATATTCTTGCCAATTGGATAGTTATCCATAAATCACTGTCCATTTGGAAAGAAATATTTCCTTGAGAAGTTTTAAATGCTACTAATAATAATTTGGTTTGAAACATGTGGTCACAGGTTTTGGTGATTCAACTTCTTCGATGATGACTCTAGCATTTTTAGCATGATTTGTTTCTTTGGTTCCAATTCTTATGGCAAAATATTTTTTATTAGCGTGACTTTCAGTCTTGCTATCATAATTGGTGGTTTGTTCTCCTGTTTCCTTTTTGTGAAGTATATTATGTCCCAAGGTATGCCCTGTAATTGGGTTTATATCGTGGTGGTATTAGTTCTAGGTAGTGTAATTGGATGTTATCAAACAAGGTCAATATGCATCAAGTCTTGAGATCCTCTTTTTTGCATCTTACAAATTTTGAGAATCATTTTTTCAATCAATTGGCACTCTCAATCTTATCCCAGTCCTATCCTTTGATAAGTATATTTTGTGTCATGTCTATATTTTCCAGTGTCTATTCCCTATAGATAATTACTAAGTGGTCCACCAATCACTCCAACTCAGCTTTCGTAATGGTCGTTTATTGTGCCAAAAAAATCTATATTTACAACCCTAGTTTGTGTTAATTTATTGTTGATTGGTTTTATTCGCTATTGTATGTCCTAGGCAGTAAGAAGTGTAGTGTTTGGTTTTTGTGGTCTTCATTTTTCCTCAACTTAATCTTACCAACATGGCCCTACTTGAGCCTATTGGCATTTTGCAACATGTCATATTTTTTTATTGTAATCTGAAGACATTTATGATTGAGTTTTTTTAACTCAGTTATTTTGTTTATATATTTTTTTCAATTCTTTGTAAACTTTCATTTTGCAAAATAAATTAATCCCAAATTGTGACTTGGAAATCCTCTTTGGATTCACTTCGTCAAATTATCCATAGCAGCAGTTGAAAAATTAAAAATTATTATGCTTCATAGGTGAAGCGGTAGTAAGATATTGAAGGCAGTGAAATCAAAGAAACTATAAAAAAAAAGGGAAAGACAAAATAAAATCGGCTAAGTGGAGAATGCAAACGCGTTCACATCATTGGAGGGGTGAAAGTCACATTCACCCATTGGAAAGGCGAACATGGCCCAAAAAGAGGAATGCACCAAAAAAAAAAGGATAACGCATCACGTTCACCCCTTAAGTGGGGTGAACGTAGTGTTCACCCCTTATGTGGGGCGAACATAGTGTTCACCCCTCATTTGGGTGAACACGATTTCAATATGCATCATGGTCACTTTAAAGTATTCACAATGGATCCGTTCATTATTTTTAAAGGCGAATGGCATGGAGAGATAAAGTTTGGGTGACAATAATTTTTAAATGATTTTCACCCTTACACTTAGGTAAAATGGGCGAACGTCATGATAGATGCGGTGAAGATATTTTGAAGGTGAATGTTGTTTGTTTTTTAGCACATGTGATTAAATTTCTCCATAGGCATAAGTAGAATTAAATAGGAAAAATTTTAATTATTAATTGCTATCATCTTCGGCAATTTTAAAGCTTGATTTCTCCAGTTGAAGATTTGCTTTGGGTAACTACTGCAATTGAATGTTGGTGACAAAGTGGAAGAATTTTTGTCATTTTCAAGAACATCTTCTCGAATGTTTTTACTCCCTCTCCAAAGCAAATTGAATATGGAGTAAATTTTTGAAGCTCATGGTTAATTTCCAAGAAGATGGAGGTGACACGGATTTAATGATACGGTGTCTGAATACTATCATCTCAAACCATTTTCAGGATCATGTCTACCAAAAGAATATTTCCAATAAATGATGACTCATTTAATGTATTCAATGAAAGAGGCCCAAACATCTATAAATACTAAGAGAAAATTCATTGTAAGGGGTTGGAAAAATAGATATCCTACAAGAAAACACTTCAAATTCTCTGTAGTAATAGTGAATTCAAAATATTTGGATTTGCAAATGACTTAGTGCATTGTGATCTTCTATATTACGTATTTATTTTACACAGTTAGCTTTATTATTTGTTGTTAGATTTAAATTTTGCAAGTTGGATTTAAATATTGCAAGTGAGAGAGTGAGTGCTGGAGTGTTGATATGAAGATTACATGTGTGAAGGTGTACAAAAATTTTGTTGTTTGATCATCTATTTGCATGCTACTTTTAGATTGGTATGGATTCTTGCTATCAATCTATTCCCATCCTACATAGTCAGTCTGTGGCCATATTTTCCATTTCTTTTCTCATTTTTTGTTTTCTTTCCTGCATCTCTAGTCTTCAACCATTTTAGAATTAGTAAGGGAACCAACCCTCTTTGAATATTGACACAGGGGACATCTCTTTCCTCTAGTCTTTCAATTTTGGTCGTGTCTAGGGCGCAGAAATGCAGTTTTGTATGATTAGGTAGATATTTGACCAACAATTTTTGGCATGCCTGGTGGGACACAGTTTCCATATTTTAAAGGAGTCTGAGTTTGGTGAATCTCTAGCTTGATTTTATCTAGCAAAATCACTTGGTGACTCTGTGAAGCTGAAGATCCAGATCTCTTGATCATGGACATATTTTATACTGAAAGAAGACACCTTGGAGAAATCAAGTTTTGGTGAGCAACCTTGACCTCATAAGTGGAGAAAGAATGTTCACCTGACGATTCTGAATCAGTGGTAAGGATAGTGATCTCTGAGGACCACTACTATAATAGCACAAATATGTTACAAGCACTATCAAATGCCCTCAAACAGCAGGAACTGATCAAGATGCTTGGGATAAGAAGGACAAGAAGGGTCTCATGTTTCTTCTTCTTGTTGTTACCGATGAGGTCCAACCTCATATCTGTGATGCAAAAACTAGTCAGACCGCTTGGGCATATTTGATTACGGTGTATGAAGGAAAAAATCAATCTACTATCATGCACCTTCAAACTCAGCTCCATACCCTCAGTATGAACTCTGGGGAGACAGTTGATCAATTTCTTTGCAGAGTGGTAGAACTGAAGGTAAAATTGAATGCTATGGGAAAACCAATGGACGAAGATGTCTTAAAATCTATCATTTTGAGAGCATTACCAGATTCCTATAAGGTGTTGACAACTTCCCTCAATGTTTTTGGTAGACAAGTATCTTTTGTGGAGTTGGTAAATTTGCTTCAGACTGAGGAGGCAAATCAGGTTCAAAAATATGAGATACCAGATAATGCTCTTTCCACTCAAAAAAGGGGAAAGAAACAAGGGCAATTTCAAAAAGAGGGTACTTCATCCAAAGGAAAAGGACAACAGAATCTGTGGAGAGATAAATATTGCAAGATATGTGATATGAATAATCATGACACCAACAGGTGTTGGTTCAAAAATAAGCAACAAAATGACCAATCCCATAAGAAGAAAGGAAAAGAGAAACAAAAATATAACAAGAAACATAGACAACCTAAGGGACATGTCACTTATGCAAACTCCAGTTCCAACTCAGACTCATCTGAATCAGATTCAGATTCCAACTCTGAAAGAGCACACAAAGTGCTTATGACCCATACTTCCCCTTCTCCTATAGATGTTGTATGGTATATTGATTCAGGAGCTAGTAAACATATGACTGGAGACAAATCATGGTTTGACACATTTGAGGAGAAAGAAGGAAAATCGGTCACCATTGTTGATGATCAAGTCTATCAAGTAAAGGGTGAAGGGAATGTCTTTGTCACTCTTCCCGATGGTAGCTGTCAAATAGAGAAGGTTCTCTATGTCCCCGGATTAGAAAATAATCTATTGTTTGTTCCTTAGATGCTAGATAGAAAAATGGATGTTGTATTCCAAGTTGTGAAAGGCAAGAAGAGATGTTTTATAACCCACAAAAGTAAACATGTTGCAACCGGTTCTTACAAGCATGGATTGTTCATTCTAGATGCACTCTCCACACCTCATGTTGCTTTGGCTGCAACTACCAAGGAGGCTACTTCTCTCTGGCATAAAATATATGGCCATCTCAGTTTAGGGTACTTGCTTGAGTTGAGCAAACATGACATGGTAAGAGGACTTCCTCATCTCTCTTCCATCTTACCAGTTTGTACAGATTGCTTAGCAGGGAAGCAACATCAGGTACCTTTTGAGTCTAGCACTTCCAGAGCAAAGAAACCTTTGGAATTGGTACACACCGATATGTGTGGTCCTATGCCAACCAGTTATGGTGGGAAGAAGTATTTTCAATTGTTCGTCGATGATTTCTCTCGCAAGATGTGGATTTTCTTCCTCCAATTGAAATCTGAGGCATTTTCGTACTTTTGACAGTTCAAGAAACTAGTTGAAAAAGAGTCTGGATGTTCTCTCAAAACTCTCCGCTTAGATCGAGGGGGGAATATACTTCCAAAGAATTTTCATCATATCTAAAAGAACATGGGATAAAGCAACAACTAACAATAGATTATACACCACAACAAAATGGTGTTGTTGAGAGGAGAAATCGATCCATTGTGGAAATGAGTCGATGTATGATAAAAGGTGCACACCTTGAAGATCAGTATTGGGCAGAAGTAGTTAATACAACATCATACCTTTTGAATAGAGCACCCACAAGAGCTTTGCAAGGTAAAACCCCACAAGAAGCATGGAGTGGTAAGAAACCTTCCATTTCTCATCTACGAGTATTTGGATGTAAGGCCTTCATGCATATTCCAAAATAGAGAAGGAAGAAATTTGATGAGAAAACCTTACAGTGTATCTTTCTTGGTTATGATGAGCATTCAAAGGGATATCGCTTGATTGATCCTACCACCAAGAAGACACATATAAGTAGAGATGTAGTATTTGATGAAGCTTTCACATCGAATACTACTTCTACAACAGTATATCATGAGGATGATGAGACTAAGCAAGAAGTTTCACCTTCCTAAAAAAAGGTTCCAAAATGGTATACCAGCACTTTGAGAGATTCTAAATTAACCTCACTTCCAGATATGACTCTAGATCGACCATGTACACGGAGTCTCACTCAGCAGAAGAAGGCATAAGCGTCATCTCCAGAAGTTGATGAACTTTATCATCAGTTTGATGAACTATCTATGGATGGAACAGAAGACAGAGAAATGGATACAAAGAATGAAAGGGTTTATCTGACAATGTTAGATGAAAATGAACCCACAACAGTCCAAGATGCACTTAGAGAGCCCTAGTGGAAGGTGGCTATGGAAGTTGAACATACATCTCTCATGAAAAATGTTACATGGAAGCTAGTAAATTTGCCTTCTGGAAAGAAGCCCATCGGCTGCAAATGGGTATTCAAAGTGAAGTATAAAGCAGATGGTTCTATTGATAAGCATAAAGCTCGTCTTGTTGGAAAGGGCTATGCTTAGAAAGAAGGCATATATTATGAAGAAAATTTTACCCCTATTGCAAAAATGACTACCATACGAGTACTTTGTGCCATGGCAGCCCAGTTTGGGTGGAAGTTACATCGGATGGATGTGAAAAGTGCTTTATTGAATGGTGAATTACAAGAAGAAGTGTACATGACTCAACCAGAAGGATTTTTTGTTGAAGGGCAAGAACAAAAAGTTTGTAAATTGATCAAATCCCTGTATGGGCTCAAACAAGCTCCTCGAGCTTGGTACATCAAGATAGACAATCACCTAGTACAACATGGATTCAAAAGAAGTCCATCAGATGCAAATCTCTATATCAAGAACAATGGTTCTGATATAGTGATCTTGGTGTTATATGTAGATGATCTGATCATAACAGGAAGTTCAGAGAAAATGATTGATGCAGTGAAAGATGATTTGAAACAATCTTTTGAAATGATAGATCTAGGACTTCTTCACTATTGTCTTGGTTTGGAAGTAACCTAGAAAAAGCATCACATCAAAGTAACACAAAAGAAGTATGCCAAGACATTAGTCAAAAAATATCGGATGACTAACTGTAAGTCTAAAGCCACTCCAATGGAGCAAGGACTTAAGTTATCATGATATGATGAATCACCTCAGGTAGATGGTACTCTCTATCGACAGTTGATTGGGAGTCTCATATATCTGACAAATACCAGGCCAGATCTCAGTTTTGTTGTGGGGTACCTTTCACGATTCATGCAGAATCCCAAGGTAAGTCATTGGAAAGTAGCAAAAAGAGTTCTACATTATGTTCGTGGTACCACAGAGTTTGGCTTGGAATACAAAAAGAATAACTTTTATCTACAAGGATACATGGACTCCGATTATGTTGGATCCATTGATGATCGAAAATCAACTTCTGGATATATCTTTCATCTTGGGTCTGGACCTATCTCTTGGCATAGCAAAAAGTAGTAGGTGGTTGCTATTTCTTCTACAGAGGTAGAATATCGAGCAGCTAGTGGAGCAGTCTGTGAGATAATATGGCTACGTCGCATTCTTACACATATGGGTCTTCCAAAGAATCTTCCACTACATTTATCTTACGACAACCAAGGTGTTTTGAACCTTGTCAAAAATCCTATTTTTCATGATCGTACCAAACACATTGATACAAGATGTCATTTCATTCGTGATGAAGTTCCAAAGCATCATATACAGCTCCAATACATTCCTACTGAAGAGCAAGTTGCAGATATTTTCACCAAAGCACTTGGGCGAGTCAAGTTCAAAATATTTCGCAAAACTCTATGCAGTTGACATTAATGTAATAAGGGGGGATGTTAGCATATATTATTATATAGAGCACATACTATTACGTTAATATATGAAGCGCTCTTCTAAGTCTTGGGTGGTTATGTAAAAAGGAGTTGGGTAACTACCCAACCAACTATATTCAAATGTATTTAAACCCCCTATGAATTCAATACAAGGTACTTCGTGTTTATTTTCTTTGTAGATTTTATCATGACCATGTTTTAGAAACTTTTGAACAAAACAAAAATCTTAAAAAAAAAAATCAATAAAAAAATTCAAATTAAAAAAAAAGACGACTCGCTCAATAGGCGGGGCGAACGCCACGCTCGCCCCGACCTTGGGCGATGCTTCCCATAAAGGGAAGCACCCCCACATGGGTTGAACATCATGTTCACCCTCATAAAGGGGTGCTCCCCCAAATAAAATGGAAAAGCACCCACGTGGGTGCTTCCCCTAATTAAATGGGAAGCATTCACGTTGAGCACTTTCCCTTTAATTAGCGTGACTTTCAGTCTTGCTATCATAACTGGTGGTTGGTTCTCCTATTTCCTTTTTTTGAAGTATATTATGTCCCAAGGTATGCCCTGTAATTGGGTTTATATCATGGTGGTCTTAGGTCTAGGCAGTGTAATTGGATGTTATCAAACAAGGTCAATATGCATCAAGTCTTGAGATCCTCTTTTTTGCATCTTACAAATTTTGAGATTCATTTTTTCAATCAATTGGCACTCTAAATCTTATCCCAGTACTATCCTTTGATAAGTATATTTTGTGCCATGTCTATATTTTCCAGTGTCTATTCCCTATGGATAATTACTAAGTGGTCCACCAATCACTCCAACTCAGCTTTCGGAATGGTCGTTTATTGTGCCAAAAAATTCTATATTTACAACCCTGGTTTGCATTAATTTATTATTGTTTGGTTTTATTTGCTATTGTATGTCCTAGGCAGTAAGAAGTGTAGTGTTTGGTTTTTGTGGTCTTCCTTTTTCCTCAATCTTACCAACATGGCCCTGCTTGAGCCTGTTGGCATTTTGCAACTTGTCATATTTTTATTGTAATCCGAAGACATTTATGATTGAGTTTTTTTAACTTAGTTATTTTGTTTATATAGTTTTTTCAATTCTTTGTAAACTTTCATTTTGTAAAATAAATTAAACCCAAATTGTGACTTGGAAATCCACTTTGGATTCACTTCGTTAAATTATCCACAGCAGTAGTTGAAAATTTAAAAATTATTTTGCTTTAGAGGCGAAGCGGCAGTAAGAAATTGAAGGCAGTGAAATCAAAGAAAATATAAAAAAAGGGAAAGAAAAAATAAAATTGGCTAAGTGGAGAATGCAAACGTGTTCGCCTCATTGGAGGGGTGAACGCCACGTTCACCCATTGGAAAGGTGAACGTGGCCCAAAAGAGGAATGCACAAAACAAAAAAGGAGAACGCATCGTGTTCACCCCTTAAGTGGGGTAAACGTAGTGTTCGTCCCTTAAGTGGGGCAAACGTAGTGTTCACCCCTCATTTGGATGAACACAATTTCAATATGCGTCATGGTCACTTTAAAGTATTCGCGGTGGATCAGTTCATTATTTTTAAAGGTGAATGGCATGGAGAGATAAAGTTTGGGTGAAATGGTTTTCACCCTTACACTTAGGTAAAATGGGTGAATGTCATGATAGATGCGGTGAAGATATTTTGAAGGCGAATGTTGTTTGTTTTTTAGCACATGTGATTAAATTTCTCCATAGGCATGAGTAGAATTAAATGATACAAATTGTAATTATTAATTGCCATCATCTTCGATAATTTTAAAGCTTGATTTTTCCAGTTGAAGATTTACTTCGGGTAACTGCTGCAATTTAACATTGGTGACGAAGTGGAAGCATTTTTGTCATTTTCAAGAACATCTTCTTGAAGGTTTTTACTCCCTCTCCAAAGAAAATTTAATATGGAGTAAATTGTTGAATCTCATGGTTAATTTCCAAGAAGATGGAGGTGACACGAACTTAATGATACGATGTTTGAATGCTATCATCTCAAACCATTTTTAGGATCATGTCTACCAAAAGAATATTTCCAATAAATGATGACTCATTTAATGTATTCAATGAAAGAGGTGCAAACCTCTATAAATACTAAGAGAAATTTCATTGTAAGGGGTTGTAAAAATAGATATCCTGCGAGAAAACACTTCAAGTTCTCTATAGTAATAGTGAATTCAAAACATTTAGATTTGCAAATGACTTAGTGCATTGTGATCTATATTACGCATTTCTTTTACATAGTTAGCTTTATTATTTGTTGTTAGATTTAAATTCTACAAGTTGGATTTAAATATTGCAAGTGAGAGAGTGAGTGTTGGAGTGTTGATCTAAAGATTACATGTGTTAAGTTATATGAAAATTTTATTGTTTGATCATATATTTGTGTGCTACTTTTAGCTTGGTGTGGATTCTTGCTATCAATCTATTACCATCCTACATAGTCATCCTATGGCCATAGTTCCCATTTCTTTCTGCATTTTATGTTTTCTTTCCTACATCTCTACTCTTCAACCATTTTAGAATTAGTAAGGGAACAAACCCTCTCTTAATATTGACATAGGGGACATCTCTTTCCTCCAGTATTTCAATATTGGTCGTGTCTAGGCGCACAAATGCAGTTTTGTATGATTAGGTAGAAATTTGACCAACAATTTTTGGCATGCCCGGTGGGACACACAGTTTCCATATTTTAAAGGAGTGCAAGTTTGGTGAATCTTTGGCTTGATTTTATCTGGAAAAATTACTTGGTGACTCTGTGAAGTTGAAGATCTAGATCTCTTTATCGTGGAAAACTTTTATACTGAAAGAAGACACCCCGGAGAAATCAAGGTTTGGTGAGCAACCTTGACCTCATAATTGGAGAAAGAATGTTCACCTGGCGATTCTGACTCAGTGATAAGGACAGTGATATCTGAGGACCACTACTATAATAGCACAAATATGTTATCCCAGCTAGAATGATCCTGGCCCTCTAAATCTCCAAAGTCAACATGATATTCCCAAAAGTGCCCTGAAGACCCTAACGAAATACAATCGCATTAAGGGAATGGCCCGAGAGCACCTTAAAGATGTTGCTGCTCTAGCAACTCTCCATGGCATAACCCACAAATATGTCATGATCAAACTTTTGGTCTTTTGTCTAGAAGTAAGGGCACTGCAATGGTACAAAATGCTCGGGTGTAAGAGCATCTACTCATGGGTAAACTTGGTAGGAGCACTAGTTGACACATTTTATGGCTCTCAAGACCCCTTTCAACTCTTGATGCACCTCTCCACCATCATGAGAGCACCTCTAGAGAGCATCATGGACTTCAATGTTTAATTTTTGAGGAGTTGGAGGATAATTCCAGAGAAAATCCAACCGACACCTGGCCAGTCCCACCTCGACTACATTTGGGCTCTTCACCCGGACATAGGCCTCCTTCTGCTATAATCCAGGGAAAAAATATTCCCTCAAATATTTCAAGAAGCAGTGCAAGCAGAGCATCTCTTGCTACATTCAAAAAAAATACAATGGAGGGAAACTACCTTTCCATCACTCTCTCTGACAATTGTTGCTCTCATATGTCTTGTGTAATATTCACAATGGAAGATTCCTAAAACTGCACGGATACCTAGAATGTAGTTGTGTGGAGCACAAGAGATAGATCTCATTCAGGGCCAATGAAGAGAATATGCAAGCATAGCTCTAGTAATTAACAATCTGGTTGCTTGCAGCTCCATCAGGATATGGAGCAAGAAGGGGTGAATATCTTCCAACACTGGTAGATGGAATATGTAAGCATTACCCCAATAATGGGCAATGTAATAGATTGTAACTTTCTTCAGGAGAAGGACCAAAAATTAGAGAAGAGTTTAACAACAATATCTGAGCATGAAGAGGGTATAATTTTGCACCCTTTATGTATCCTTGAGCATAATATGCAAGTACTTGGCCGAAACTCAATAAGCATACCTCATCAGGAGACTGGTCCTGAGGAGATCTTGATAGAAAGGCTATCATCAAAAAAATCTTGTTGTCACACCAAGGGGTTAGAGGAGCATGTACCCAATATACCATATCTAGTGGAATTCTAAGAGTGGCGATATTGGCTCCAGTCATCGCTGCAACCCATACTCGAAGAAAGCTTCCATATGGTAAATCTTTTTGCCATATTATTCAGTAATTGTATAAGTGTTGGTATGCATGATAACCTACCACATTGTAGCTAGATTGCAACCTAGAAAATTTTGGGAAGAGGACATCCAAACTTCAAATATTACCTGAAATACAATAATATCTGGTTCGAACATTGCAGATTCATCGGATAAGCACCCAAATCTAGGTTTGTGGTGGCGGTATGCCAATCATGTCACAAATTTTTGTTGCAAAGGGCTACGCTCAAAAATAAGGCATAGATTATGAAGAAACTTTTGCCCCTACTGGAAAAATGACTATCATACGAGTACTTTGTGCAATGGCAGCCCATTTTGGGTGGAAGTTACATCAGATGTATGTGAAAAGTGCTTTCTTGAATGGTGACTTACAAGAAGTGTACATGACTCAACCAGAAGGATTTTTTGTTGAAGGGCAAGAACAAAAAGTTTGTAAATTGATCAAATCCCTGTATGGGCTCAAACAAGCTCCTTGAGCTTGGTACATCAAGATAGACAGTCACCTAGTACAACATGGATTCAAAGAATTTCGTTAGATGCAAATATCTATATAAAGAACAATGGTTCTAATATAGTGATCTTGGTGTTATATGTAGATGATCTGATCATAACAGAAAGTTCAGAGAAAATGATTGATGCAGTGAAAGATGATTTGAAATAATATTTTGAAATAACAGAACTAGGAATTCTTCACTATTGTCTTGGTTTGGAAGTAACTCAAAAAAATCATCACATCAAAGTAACACATAAGAAGTATGCCAAGACATTAGTCAAAAAATATCGGACGACTAACTATAATTCTAAAGCCACTCCAATGGAGAAAGGACTTAAGTTATCATGATATGATGAATCACCTCAGGTAGATGGTACTCTCTATCGACAGTTGATTAGGAGTCTCATATATCTGACAAATACCATGCTAGATCTCAGTTTTGTTGTGGGGTACCTTTCATGATTCATGCAGAATCCCAAGGTAAGTAATTGGAAAGTAGCAAAAAGAGTTCTACATTATGTTTGTGGTACCACAGATTTTGGCTTGGAGTATAAAAATAATAACAACTTTTATCTACAAGGATACACGAACTCCGATTATGTTGGATCCATTGATGATCGGAAATCAACTTCTGGATATATCTTTCATCTTGGGTCTGGACCTGTCTCTTGGCATAGAAAAAAATAGCAGGTGGTTGCTATTTCTTCTATAGAGACAGAATATTGAGCAGCTAGTGGAGAAGTCTGCGAGATAATATGGCTACGTCGTATTCTTACACATATGGGTCTTCCAAATAATCTTCCACTACATTTATCTTGCGATAACCAAGGTGTTTTGAACCTTATCAAAAATCCTATTTTTCATGATCGTACCAAACACATTGATACAAGATGTCATTTCATTCATGATGAAGTTCCAAAGCAACATATACAGCTCCAATACGTTCCTACTAAAGAGCAAGTTGCAGACATTTTCACCAAAGCACTTGGTCGAGTCAAGTTTGAAACATTCCGCAAAGCTCTATGCAGTTGATATTAATATAATAAAGGGGGATGTTAGCATATATTATTATATAGAGCACATACTATTACATTAATATATGAAGTGCTCCTCTAAGTCTTGGGCGGTTATGTAAAAAGGAGTTGGGTAACTACCCAACCAACTATATTCAAATGTATTTAAACCCCCTATGAATTCAATACAAGGTACTTCGCATTTATTTTATTTGCAGATTTTATCAAGACCATGTTTTAAAAACTTTTAAACAAAACAAAAATCTAAAAAACAAAATCAATAAAAAATTGAAATTAAAAAAAAAAGACAACTCGCTCAATAGGCGGTGCGAACGCCAAGCTCGCCCTGACCTTGGGTGATGCTTCCCATAAAGGGAAGTGCCCCCACGTGGGGTGAATTTCACGTTCGCCCCCATAAAGGGGCGCTCCCCCAATCAAAGGGGAAAGCACCCACATGGGTACTTCCCCTAATAAAAGGGGAAACGCTCATGTTCGCCCCTCATTGGGGCGAACCACTTTTTAATTTCGAAAAAAAATTTAAAAAGTAAAGATTAAAATTTCAAAAAAAAAAACTTAAAAAAAAAAAAAAAGGATGATCACCTTAAGGGTTGGGCGAGTTTTCTATTCACCCACCTTAAAGGTGATCATAGTAAAATTAAAAAAAAAAAAAAAAAGAGTTTTATTAAAAAAAAAAATACAGTTTTTAAAGCAATAAAACACAAAAAAATGTATTTTTTTTTCTAAAGGAAAAGGAACAAATGGCAAAGTATTAAAGTCTTTAAAAGGAGAGCCTTCACCCCAGTTTTATTAAAGCAGATCGGAAGCTTTCTAAAGGAGGAGAAAAATTCAGTAAGCAAACATTCCTGTTGATTTTTGAGATTTAGTGCGGACATATTGCCCCTTTCAAGACGTGGCAATTATTGAATAGTGGAAGTTTTTTTTTCTCAAGGAAGCACAAGGAGCATTTAATTGGTTCAAGTGGCCAATTTATTTTTTCAAAGCAAGCTTCTATAGCCAGGGCACAGTCTACGACACAGTTATGCGGCCAAGGAAGACGCTTTTTCCAAGCCGACCAAGTAACTTAGTATTTATTGCGATAGTAGAAAAGAGGTCTATTTAAACAAGACGAGGTAACCCTTGTAGTTATTATTTTTAATTTTTCCTGCTATCATGTGTTTCAAGGGATTATTGCAGAAGTGTTCAGAAGATGTGTGGGAAATTTTCTCGAAGTTTTTAATAAAAAATGGGAAGACATAGCAAGGAGCCTCAAGAAGTTTTAGAATCTTCAGAACCAAAGAAGTCAAAAAGAAGGGAAGTGACTACGAGGTCCAAGAAGGCTCAAAAAAAAGATTATGTTGAATTTGACCTGTATGAAGATTCAATGGTTGAGATCAATGATTGCATCATAACTCACAAAGGAGCAGAAAAATTATGGCAAGATGTCAAATTTGTAGTGCAGTAGGGATTGACATTAGAAATTTAGTTAACAGTACCTTATTACTCGTTGCTTTTTTGGTATTTATGCCCTTTAGTGCATCCTTGTCCCGAGCTTGTGAGGTTGGTTGTCAGATATTATGATCCTTCAACCAAGGCTATCAAAAATGTGAAGAAGGAAATTTTTTTTACTATTACTCTCGATGAAGTTCGAGAAGCTTTTTCCTGTGGGATACAACCACCTAACTATGGAGTTCATAAGAAGTTACATATTTATGAACAAGCAGATAGATATGTCTCCACTGTAGCCATGCTTCAGTTTATGGAGATTCAAATGATTCAAGATCTGCCAATGGGACAGCTTTTGAACCTGCCTAGACTGCTAAAAGATTTTAAAATCTTGGATATTTATTCCATGCTAGCATGGGTTGTGGGTTTGCCTTTGAATGATACAATTCACAAGTGGCAGGCAATTGTGGCAAAATGCATTTGTCATGTAGAATTCTATTCTCCTTCAGCCATGAAACAGGGTACCAATCCAATTTTCTTTGATTGGGATGATTATATTTCACAAAGATTAAATTCGCATCTAGAGAGATTGTAGACTGGAGCAGATAAATCTTTCAAGCATACTTCATTTTTACAATTGAGTTTCTTTGTGATACCTGTGAAAGAGTTTCATGAGAATTGAAAGATATAGTGGTTACTCAAGAAAATGGTGATATTTTTTTGCTTACCCAAGGCGTGGTTGTGAGAATTTTTGGTTTCACGGGTAAGCTGTTCTTACCACCATATTTTTCTATAGAGCATGTTTTTGCTATGGAACTAGTGTGCCAGTCAGATTATGTGAATGGCATATATGGAGTTGGGCATGGAAGCAATACTACATGTAATATGTCATTTCAGTTTGGTGGCATAATAGTGAGTCAAGTTGGAAAAAATCATCTTCTCACCATTGCATTGCAGGATCTAGGGTTGATTAAGTTACCATAGCATTGGAGGTATGATCCTTTAGATAAGTTTAAAGAATTTGTCTAAATGAAATCATTTCATTTTTGTCCTTGACCGAACATTGAGCGTAATCAAAACAATTTTAATGGGTCGAACATGAACTGGTATATTGAGAAAATGGCTACACTTCCCCCTTGGCATGACTGCTATGAGTAGGAAGTAGAGTATAGGTCTCAAACTCCTTTGTCTATTTTGTTTGACCAAGTAAAATCCAGTAAGCCCGAATGGTCTGAATAGAAGATAATGAATTGGTGGATAATGAGATTTCACCATGGAAAACCTACAATTGCTTATGGGCTCAAACTTTATGATGCCTTTTCAACGGTTTATGATAAATATGTAGATTCATACCAACCAGTTGCTTTCACCAATATTTTGTCGTATAGTTTTCAACAGTCAGAAAGTGGTGAAAGCAAGATAGAAGAAAACCATTCGTTAATCATAGAAGAAACTCTTGATGAAGAGGAAACACAATACGTGTTTCAGTGAAGATCTCAACGGGTAAAGCAAAATATAGAGAAAGCACCAAAGCCAAAAAAGTGTGATGTACAACAAGTTCCACTATTTCCCAAGGTGGCTAAGAAACCAAGGACTGGTGCTATCACTATTTATTCAGGTGATGTTGCAATTAATATGACTGTTGTAACTTCTATAATTTCGGTGATAGTTGTTAGAGATCCCATGGTGATTGAGGTTCCAATAGAGGTGGCACAAATACTTTCGATGATTCAAGGACAAAAGGAAGATCAACCATTGGAACCACCCTAATAGAAGGTCATGGAGACCCAAATAAATATTTGGGAGGTAGCACTGGAGCAACAAGAAGAGGATTTTATGTAGCCCCTTCTATAAACACATCACATGGCACTTGCACCTGAAGGTATGTCTTCTCTTCCTTCTTCTTCTTCTCTTTTGGAGCAAGTAGTGACTATGTTAGTTTCACTTTCGTTAGATCCTATGTCCATTTCTCCACCCTTCAGTATGCCCTTCATATCCCTTCCACTTTCTTCATCCACCATTCTTGAAGTCACCATTGCTCCTTCTTTTTTCCCTTTTTCTTCACCCTCCCTTTCTTTCAATTCATATGCATTGGGATCGAATCCATTTTCATGTTCATCCCCATCTATCACCTCTACCATTTCTGCCGAAGTTGTAAGTATGCAAGATCCTTCCAAGGTGAGCATAACTATAGTTAAAACAAATTTACCCATCCATTCCACCCTTTCTATTCCACCACTTCTAATCACCACATCAGTTTCATAACCTAGCTACTCTGAAGTCCTCATTCCCTTCATCCCATTTTTGGAATTACAATCGTTTCCTGACATTCAGGTGACATCCAAGCAGTCAGATGTACAAAAAATCAACCTAGCACATTTGAGTTCATCCCAATGGTTGAAAAGCAAATGAAGAAAGGAAGCTCTCAAACCAACATGCCCTCTAAATATGGTCGCTTTTGATCTTGTTGCAATGGAAGCTCATATCACCCAGATTACTCCATTGGTTCAGAAACCACAAGGAGAGTTGTTGTCAGGCGACCTTATTTCTGAGACCATCATAGAAGACATCACGAAGATTAATATTATGCAAAATATAGGTAATATTCAAGTGGACATGAGTTTAGTTTACCTTCATGATGAGCATTACAAACAAAAATATTTTGATCAGGCTGACAAGATCATTGAACTCAAAACCACCTTGGCTAAGAGTAAAGCACAAGAGGAAAAAATTGCTACAAAAAATGAGCATTTGAAGCAATAGGTTAGAGTGCACCTGAAATAAAGAGATACAACATGCATTGAGATGCACAATCTACACCAAACGCTTGAAGCTATCCAAAGTCAGTTGGCAAAGAAAGTTGCGCAAGCTACAGGTTTTTCTTGTGATAACATCAAGAAAACGTGTCTTCATTTCACACAAAGTTGTGAGAAACTAGCTCCTGAAGTAGTTCAAGTGTTGCACTATCTATGGGTAGCTCATCCACACATAAAAATGGGACAACAAATAATTGATAACACTAAGGAGTTACTGTCGCCCCATCTGGAGATGGCAGTAAAAATACAGGCCTTGGCGAATTCCACTATGTATGTGAAACCTTTGAGCGCGATGGATCATTCTTGGTTAGCTGCAAAAGTCACACTGTATAGTTATTTTTTAGCAGATGAATCTAATGCGAGAGGGTCAAAAAATTCTCAATACCATAGAGCGGGAACATACTATTTCAATGACTCATCTTGACGCTCTATGTGACATGGGTTTTCTAGAATTTATTGATAAATAGGGTGAACCTCTTCCACAAGAACAATTGTAAGTAGCATGGAAGTATTTTGTTGAAGATACTTTGGAGATTGATGCATGGGAAGAGCCAATAATAGATGTTCAGGTCTTGCCTTTCATGCAGAAGTATACTTGTATGGAGCTTTCACTTTTTGAGTTAGCCCAGCGAGCAAGGCACCTAAGTTTGGAAGATATTCAAAATGTGCGCTTTGTATGTGAGTCCCTGAGCACTCCTTCTTTGTTTGCCACACATACATGGGATGTCATGATTGTAGTTTATGAGGTTACTTTTTAGGCCCTCAAAGAACAAGCAGATGCAAAAAAGGAAGTAGAAGCCGCTGAGAAATCAGATGAAGAGGAGAGACATCAGGCATCTACATCAAAAGCATCATCCAAGGAGGTTGGAAATAAGACTCAAGATTGCCCAATGGATTAAGGCCTAGGATAACTTGCATCCATGTGAGCTGGATACCCCGAGAGCCACCAAAAATATTGGCATTTTGCAACATGTCATATTTTTTATTGTAATCCAAAGACATTTATGATTGAGTTTTTTTAACTCAGTTATTTGGTTTATATAGTTTTTTCAATTCTTTGTAAACTTTTATTTTGCAAAATAAATTAATCCCAAATTGTGACTTGGAAATCCACTTCGGATTCACTTCATAAAATTATCCACAACAGTAGTTGAAAATTTAAAAATGATTTCACTTCAGAGGTGAAGTGGAAGTAAGAAATTGAAGGCAGTGAAATCAAAGAAAATATAAAAAAAAAGGGAAAGACAAAATAAAATTGGCTAAGTGGAGAATGCAAACGTGTTCACCTCATTGGAGGGGAGAACATCACGTTCGCCCTTTGGAAAGGTGAATGCGCCCCAAAATATTAATGCACCAAAAAAAAAATGAGAACGCATCACGTTCGCCCCTTAAGTGGGGCGAACGTAGTGTTCACCTCTCATTTGGGCGAACACGATTTCAATATGCATCATGGTCACTTTAAAGTATTCACTATGAATCTATTCATTATTTTTAAAGGCGAATGGCATGGAGAGATAAATTTTAGGCGACGAAAAATTTTAAATGGTTTTCACACTTACACTTAGGTAAAAGGGGTGAACATCATGATAGATGCAGTGAACATATTTTGAAGGTGAATGTTGTTTTTTTTAGCACATGTGATTAAATTTCTCCATAGGCATGAATATAATTAAATGGGATAAATTTTAATTATTAATTGTCATCATCTTCGATAATTTTAAAGATTGATTTTTCCAGTTGAAGATTTACTTCGGGTAACTGCTGCAATTTAATGTTGGTGATGAAGTGGAAGCATTTTTGTCATTTTCAAGAACATCTTCTCGAAGGTTTTTACTCCCTCTCCAAAGCAAATTGAATATGGAGTAAATTGTTGAAGCTCGTGGTTAATTTCCAAGAAGATGGAGGTGACACGGATTTAATGATACGGTGTCTGAATGCTATCATCTCAAACCATTTTTAGGATCGTGTCTACCAAAAGAATATTTCCAATAAATGATGACTCATTTGATGTATTCAATGAAAGAGGCACAAACCTCTATAAATACTAAGAGAAATTGCATTGTAAGAGGTTGGAAAAAATAGATATCTTGTGAGAAAACACTTCAAGTTCTCTATAGTAATAGTGAATTCAAAACATTTGGATTTGCAAATGACTTAGTGCATTGTGATCTTCTATATTACACATTTATTTTACATAGTTAGCTTTATTATTTGTTGTTAGATTTAAATTCTGCAAGTTGGATTTAAATATTGCAAGTGAGAGAGTGAGTGTTGGAGTGTTGATCTAAAGATTACATGTGTGAAGTTGTATGGAAATTCTATTGTTTGATCATCTATTTGCATGCTACTTTTATCTTGGTGTGGATTCCTGCTACCAATCTATTACCATCCTACATAGTCTGCATGTGGCCATATTTCCAATTTCTTTCCACATTTTTTGATTTCCTTCCTGCATCTCTAGTCTTCAACCATTTTAGAATTAGTAAGGGAACCAACCCTCTCTAGAGATTGACATGGGGGACATCTCTTTCCTCCGATATTTCAATGTTGGTTGTGTCTAGGGTGCACAAACACAGTTTTTGTATGATTAGGCAGATATTTGACCAACAGATTCATCTAGCCTTCAACTTGATCCCTTGTCTCAAACCTTTGTGGAAGCTTATGGTCTCATTCCTTTCCTCAGCAAGTTCAAGGGGCTAAGCAATATTGAAGAACACAAGCTTATACTGAGGGGGGGTGAATAGTATAAGACCACTTTTTACTTTTCTTTCAATTAATATTATGTAATGTATAGATAGCAATATCAATAGCAGTAATTAAAGCAAAGCATAAATCACCACACACAATATAGACACCAATTTAACGTGGTTCACCCAATGTGGGCTACTCCATGAATAAAATCTTTCACTAAATTTTTCTCAATCAATCTCTTGGGAATCCTTTCCCTATTATAATTTTTATGGACCTCTGTCCAAAGGAGACACCAATCCCCTAATCAAGTTCGTGGATCTCTATCCATAGGAGATGATAATCTCCTTTGCTCTATTTGGTGATCTTCTAGAAGAACTATTGCCTCCACTGCACTGGCGAATGGATCTCTATCCACTGAAGACTCCTATCCTCATTTAGAAGACCTATCCTCACTGCCCTGGCTAATGGATCTCTATCCACTATAGACTATCATCCTCTATACTCTATCACCTCCAAAGCTTACTCTCGGATCTGTCTCAAATCTGCACTAAACATAGTCCTTCGATCTAGCACAAATATGCTCAATCTCTATCTCTAATATGGCATAAATTTGTCCTCAAATATGCACAAAATTCTATCCTCAAATATACACTAAACATGGTCCTTTGGTCTAGCATAAATCTACCCTCAATCTCTGTCCTCAAGCCTTAACATAAAGTTTAACTCAATCACAAATGAATTCTGCTAGATCTTCCCCAAACCTTAACTCAAGGTTTAAACAAATCAATCAATCAACTCTGCTCATAAGTCTTCTCAAAGACTTACCTCAAATCTACCTTGTAAGCTTCCACAAAATCTCACACTAATCTATCCACAAGTCCTCTCTAGAACTTACCTCAAATATGCTCAACAAGTCCTCACTAGAACTTGTCCAATCTCACAGAAACATATAGAGAATTGTTAGAGACTTAATATGCTTCACACTCACAACAATGCTCAATCACTTTCAATCTCATAAAAACATATAGAGAATTGTTAGAGACTTAATATGCTTCACACTCACCACAATGCTCAATCACTTTCAATCTCATAGAAACATATAGAGAATTGATAGAGACTCAACATGCTTCACACTCACCACAATTCTCAATCACTTTCAATCTCTATTTTTACCATAGAAACATATAGAGAATTGTTAGACTCAATATGTTTCACACTTACTAACACTCAATCTCTTTCTTAAATTAATTTAGAATATGGAACAATTTGTTTCACAGAACTTGAACTATCACTTCAACACATCCACTCAATTAATCACTTCAACAACAATATTTTTCAAGTAATTCTCACATAACAATGATACTCATGATCTTTGCACACCCTAGTTCAAGTTCTTCACTCAACCATTCACTTCAACAACAATGTTTATTAAACAATCCTTACATAACAATGATACTCATGATCTTTGCACACCATAGTTCAAGTTCTTCACTCAACCATTCATTTCAACAACAATGTTTATCAAACAATCCGTACATAACAATGATACTCATGATCTTGCAAATCCTAGTTTAATATAGTTCACCATTTTACATAACAACGATACTCATGTTATTTCAAACCTTAATCCAATATTCAAACTCAACAACAAGGGATCTCAATCACACAACAATGAAGTATGCATTCACTCACTCAAAATCTTCAACAATGCTTATCAAACAAGGTTTATAGCATTTACTTCCATTTTAGAAAACTCATCAACTCAACAAACTCACAAAGAAAAACTTAACCAAGTCCTTTTCACTCCAATATTATTTTCAGAAAATCTCAACCAATCAATTATTTCAACCAAAGAAGAATGTGCCCATACCTTTTACTTGATGAAGAATAGACTTCAAAACCTGTCTCAATTATAACCACTTTTCTTGCTAAGCACAAGGATTAGATGAAAAGAATTATCACTCTTAACACTTCTTCAAAATATTTCTTCAATACAAAAATAATACTCAAATACACCTTATAATCTCCAACTTTAAAATAAATTTCCACAACCTTAAATTTCAAAAATAAACTTTCTTTACTACCTTATAACTCCTTAAACACTTAAAAATTCAATTCATAAACCAAAGTTTTGCATTCCCATTTTAACTCCCCTAAACAACTTATAATCCAAATTAATTATGCAAAAACTTTAATTAACATAAACCTTTAAAAAATATATATATTTTTCCCTTTTTATTTTTTGCAAGCCGAGATAACCCAAACAATGCGCATACCTCTATTATGCTGCCAAAATTCCTTGGCAGGATTCGAACCACTGATAGTTCTCTCCCAAGCGCTTTTGCAGTGCTCGCACCCACCAACTGGGCTGTGTGGCTCCACAAGAGCCAAAAGGCATGAATGTGCCTTTGAATTCTTTCTCCCTCAAATGACACAAACTCAAACATGAACCTCAAATAAAATGTTGTACATGAGATTCGAACCCGCACCAGGCGTCTCAAACATGTCTTACGTAGCCCTTGGCTACCAACTCAGCTACGAGGGTCTTCAATTATTTTTTGGAAGATACCACACTTTGTCCTTTCCTCTACTCAAATAAACATGCGAAAATACATGTTTTTATTTTGCATGATCCAAAATACAATCGCATGGATAAACTTCCAAATGCCAAACTTTGGCATTATTTATATGCAAACTATAGCTTGTTCCAACGTCGGTTATTATTCGAATTTAATTTGAATGTGAATATTAAATTTTATTTTTAAATATTAAATAAATATCTAAATTACCTTAGCACCCATCATTATTTAAATTAAAATTTTAATCACCTAGGTATTGTAGGTGAGTTGGAGAGGAGAGGGCAATCCTCCAAGGGAAGTCCCAGGTTCAAATCTCCACCCTACCAAAAAGTTGAATTGGGTATTCAAAATCCAATTGATAATGTTGGTGCGGGTAGGGTCGAGTGTGACTCCCGGGTGACTTTGACGGTGTAGAACCCCCTATTCATGGTCTCTCAGACCAAGGCGGCCCCGCAAGGGGTTTTTTGCTAAAAAAAATTAAAATTAAAATTTTAATCAAAGATTAAAATATTTTATTTAAATTAAATCATCTTGTGGGTCTTTTCCAACTTGGGCCTTGATCTTATTAAACACGATTTTTGATCCAAAATAATAATAATAAAATATTATTATTTAATTTGAACTTTGCTTCTCCTTCCTTGGATCTTTATCCTTTGAGCCCTCTTGGGTATATAAAATTTAAAAATAAATATTAAAACCTATTGATTTTCAATACCTTCTTGTTTTTAGAAGAAACACTTAATGTCCTCAAAGATGATGAACATAGCACAACAATGCTTTTGACATCAATAACAACAAACACTCCTCAAAATGTCCAACAATGTCCCCCTTTGTCATTGATGGCAACCCAATTACTTTATACCATTTCATTAACATTTTTCTTTTCTACTCCCCTTGGAAAACTGCTCCCCTTGACTGAATGCTTTCCTTCTAACTCAAATCTCTCCCTCTTTATCAAATTTCTCCCTCTTTGACATAAATGGCAAAGGGTCACCTTTGGGGCTCGGGGCTAAGAATGAAACTCTTAGCTTAGAACCTCTCCCACCTCCTCTTGAGGTGGTTAATTTTGGGGTGGGAGTATTTCTACTCTCGGCATGCACTGCTCTTTTCCTTTGTCTACTTTCCTCCTCATCTGATCCTTTTGATTCCTCTGATTATTCATGTTCTTTCTTATCTCTGGAATTTGTGCTCTACACCACTTTTTTGTATGTCCATCATTATTGCACTTGTAACACTTAATATTATTATTCCTTGAAGGTGCAAATGTCTTAGGATTTCTCCTAGTGAAGCCATACCTATTCTTTTCATGAACCCTACAATTCATTGCCTTGTGACCAAACTAATTACAAGAGTAGAAATACCCTTGAAATAACTACCTATTCTTGAAGTTCCCATATTCCTGTATTTCATGTGTCTTGCACTGTGAAGCTTTGTGCCCAAATCTATGACATGAGAAACATCGTCCATTAAAATTTTATTGCCTTGACCTCATTGGTCTCGTAGTCTCTCTTACTCTATGTTGGCTCCTGTTCCATTTGTTTCTCCTTTGTGTAGTGTTTCTTTCCTTGTTGAACTTTCTATTGTCCAACTCATCCTTAGAAGTCTCACTTTCTCTTACACTGTCTTCTTTTGAAGCTTCTTCTTCTTCTTCAAAAATTGAGTTTGACTCCTCTTCTTGTTTCTTTTGTACCTCTTCAAAACCAAGACCTGTTTTTCTTGATGGAGACTTTTGTGTCTTGATAATCTTATCCAAATTCTTTGAGCTTCTTCCAAACCTATATAACCTATCTTTAGACTCTTTTATTTCTTCCCTTAGTAGAGCTACTTCATGTTCTAACCTTTCACATTCTAAGACCTTTGCTTCTAACTTATCTTTGAACTTCTTTGTCTTAGCCATTGACTTGTTTAGATCCTCTATAATATTTACTTTCTCTTCATAACATTCTTAAAATTGAATCTTAATTTGGGTTTTTTGCTTTTTTACCTTCTTGAATGTGTTAAGAGCATAAATAAGCTCTTCCTCAAGATCAACTTCTCCTTTTTCTGATTCTTCCTCTATTTGTTTGTCTTTGAAAATATTTTTTTTTCTTCTGACTTGTCTTCTATAGGATCACCTCCTTCTTCTTCTAGTGCCATTAGAATATTCTCTTCTGGTCATTCAAGTGTGTCTTCATATTCATAATAACTAAAACTAAAACCATTCTTTGTACAACTATCTTCAAGATGTCCAAAATTACCACATATAAAACACTTGAGAACTATTGATGATATTTTCTTAACTTCTTCTTTTTCTTCTATCAGAAATAGAACTTCATCTTTATCATTATCTAAGAAACTATTATCGTTATCACTTGAGTACTTACTTGCCTTGTCTGCATAGTAACTCCTCTTCTATCTTTGAAAGAAATTCTTTCAGTGTTTGCCTTGTCCATCCTTGCATTTCTTTTGGTACCTATATTTTTCTAATTCTTTGTTCTTATGATCCTATTTTTCTTCATCATTGCTATTTCTAGCTTCTTGAAAATTAGTTGCATAGTGACCATACTTTCCATAGTTGAAACATCTAACAAATTTTGCATCTTTAAATATTCTTGGATCCTTATTCCTTCTACCATAATTTGCTTCTTCATCACTGGATGACTCTACTTGAATCTGACTTCTTACCCTTTGTCTTCTTAGTAGCTTTGAAGGTTGCTTCCTTCTAGATATTAGGTTACTCTTTTCTTCTCATCTCAAAAGTTGTAAGAATACCAAGTAATACATCTCTTGTCAAAATATCACCATCTTTTGATTCCTCTATAGTAGAGATCTTTTCACTAAACCTTTTTGGGAGAGATCTTAAGATTTTATCACAAACATCAGATTCTTCAATTTCAAGTCCAAGTCCTTGCATGGCATTAACAACATTGTCTACACGAAGTAGATAAACACTAATTTTTTCCTCATCCTTCATTCTTAATTCTTCAAATTATCCTTTGAGATTTCGTATCTTTACCTTTTTGACACTTTTATCTCCTTCATATATGCTTTGCAACTTATCCCAAATTCCTTTTTTTGATTTGTAATGCATAACTTTTATGAACTTTGTTCTATGCAAACCTCTCAAAATTGCATTCATTGCTTTTGAATTGTAATGATGTAGAAGCTTACAATCTTTATCTGTAGGTGGAGTAGCTGATGGTGTGTATCCATTTTCAACTGCTTCCCATATTTCATTTCCAAGTGCCATCAGGTGAATCTTCATTCTCATAATCTAAAATACATAATCACTTCCATCAAATACTGGTGTTGAATTATCTGAGGACCCATTCTTAGAATCTGTTGTGTTCTTGTAATATTTTTCTTCAAGCTATTAAACTCTTTCGAAGGAACCCGTTCTAATACCAATTGAAGAACACAATCTTATACTAAGAGGGGGTGAACAGTATAAGACCACTTTTTACTTTTCTTTCAATCAATATTATGCAATATATAGATAAAAATATCAACAGAAGTAATCAAAGCAATGCACAAATCACCACACACAATAGAGACACCAATTTAACGTGGTTCACCCAATGTGGGCTACTCCACGGAGAAAATATTTCACTAAAATTTTCTCAATAAATCTCTTGAGAATACTTTCCCTATTACAATGTTTATGGACCTCTATCCAAAGGAGACACCAATCCCCCTAATCAATTTCATGGATCTTTATCCATAGGAGACACCAATCTCCTTTGTTCTAGTTGGTGATCTTCTAGAAGAACTATTGCCTCCACTACACTGGCTAATGGATCTCTATCCACTGAAGACTCCTATCCTCACTACCCTAGCTAATGGATCTCTATCCACTAGATACTATCTGTAGACACCAAAATAGCACCAATATGATTATGCGACTACAAGCACTAATCGAGTTGGCATACATACCCCCTAGGGAAACCCCCAGAGGTTAAACAGTGGTCCTAACCACTCTCAAATCAGTTTTGGAAGGTCAAAGGTCAATTTGGCACCTTTTAAGAACTTTTCTCCCTACTCATCCTACCCTGGGATGATTAGAATCCTATTCATCCCACCCTGGGATGATTAGTAGCAATCGTCCCAGGGTGGGATGAGTAGCAGGTTTGACTAGAAAAAATTCAAACCTCGACAGGTCTGCCACTTAACTGTGCCTTCATGGCATGCAATTGTGAGGAACGGCTTCAAATCAGAGATAGGGACTTCATTCAAGTATGCCCTGATCATGGAAGACTCATGCAAGGAGACTCTAAATCAGGTAGGAATCTTCTCTCCCAAAAAAGGCATGGCAAGCCAAGTGGCGCCCTCGCATGCGCATTCAAAGATAGAGACCCTAGGTCTATAAAATGGTGAGCATCCTCACCCCAAAGAGAAAAAGAGTTGGATCATTTGGAGCAACAGAGTGCTACCAAATTATACCCAGAATCCCTTTTGTGCTTCTTACATCCCTAATTTCTCTTTTGGAAGAGAGGTTATCGGGTGAACGCTAAGAACGCAATCCTAAACCAAAACCCAATAAATCAGCCACAACCCCACACCAAATTCATTGACACAAACCCCTAGGATATTTTGAACCCATCCCAAGTGTATTGGTATCAAAACCAGAGCCCAAATGATGGGCGTCCTGCCCCCGGGTGCCCCCAAACTATTGCAGTCCTAATCGGCTCACCCTAGAGCGATTAGAAATTCATAAAGAATTTATCTACTATTCTTTTTTGCATTATGTTCTATTTGGTTTACTTATGTTTTTTTCAAGTTTCATTGCATTCTGACCTGATTTGACCGTGTTTTTATCATTTTATACGTTTACTAACATACAGGGAGCACTTTCAGATACAGGACAATATGGGTAGAATCTACCAAATTTGACCTTCTGGGTCATCCCAAAATACCCCTTTTAGCCTAACCCCAAGTTTTCAAGAGTTTTTGAGGCCTCTGGGTAGGACATTTGGAAGGTTACCTTTGCATGTTTTACGACAGTCCTAATCATCCCACCCCGAAGTGATTAGAAATCCATGCATGATTTCCTGACTGTTCTTTTTGCAATGTGTCTCTGATGATGTTTCTATGCTTCTATAAAATTTTGAATTCATTCTGACATGTTCTAACCATTGTTTTTCTATTTTATGTATTCATTAGCCGGAAGCCCTAGGGATCGCATGTTTTTCCCTCTATCCGTAGATGCTATTAACTGTTTGCTATTTCTTTGAGCATAGGATCTCATTGCTGGGAACACCATAGGGTCAGCAAGGAACACATGAACACATGAATTCAAGTAGCGGTGACATTTGGCCCACCCATTTCAAATGTGGGCATGCGAAGGACACTAGAAGCGCACCATCCATTGATGTAACGAACTGTATCAAACGCTCCGAGCCCTAGATGGGGGCAGAGACATATTGTAACTAGATTGAAAGAAACATTAATAAAAAAATTCCCCACTTTGTTTTGCTTACATCTAGTTTCATTTGTGCGTCTTTCCTTCATGCATTGCTTCTCTCGCATTCATAGGACTTAGCATTTGTGTATCAATATCCGTTTGCACCAATGGCCTGGCACGTCGTCACCCTGCATTCAAATTTTAGTGGAGATCACGGTGGGACCCTATCCCTTACTATTGGGATCAAGTTTTTGATCAAAAATTTTGTCTTTTTCTTGCAGGTGTTACTCATTCGGGCACTGGACTGCTACTCCTGCCACCCTGTGATGAATACAAACTTGGAATTCATGCCACCCCGGGATGAATACAAATTCATCTCACCCTGGGATGAATATAGACCTGCTATTCATCCCACCCTGGGAATATTAGCTCTCTATACATTTTTGGAGTAGAAATTCAGAGGCATCTGGTTTGGGCAGTGAACATCCTCTGTGTTTTTTTGTTTTTGTCTCTGCAATTTTTTTGTTTTATTTGCTTGCATAGGGAGTTTTGCTGCATGTTTTCTTTCTTTGCACAAGTAAAAGGAACCACACACACCACGTAATTATATTAACATAAATGAGTTGGTCTTATACCCCAACACTTGATCAAGACCAACGGTGGATTTCATCACCACCTTGGCTTGGATTTTGCATACATAACCCTAATTGTGACTGTTGCTAGACATAAATCCTGATGAAATTTGACCAAGTGTAGCGGGGGTGATTCCAAGTGCATGAGGATAATTCTTCTATGGTAGGTTTCAAAAATAGAGCGATTTCCCTTATGTACCGCCTATGTTCCATGTACTGTTCTGCTCTCGCGTACCAATAGTTTCCCTCACATAAGGGCAAGTATATTGAGAGGTTCGGTATAACGTCCTGGCAATGGTATATTGAAGGGGTGACCATTTTGGATATATAAGAGCCCTCATCATGCATGAATAACCAAAATTTCTTTACATGATTTGCACAACAAAAATCAAAACACACTGAACCATATTTAGGACACACATTTAATCTGTAAACAAGATAATCATTTCTTTGTTTGCGTGGTCCCCCTTTTATTTGGTGTAGCATAAAAAAACATAAAGAATATAAAAACATACATATCTCGTAGAGAACCACCACCATGGTGTATACCTGTATCCAAGTACAATCATAGGTAGAAGCTACAGAAATTATACAAGGAGGCACTAGTCACCTTCGTTATAGTCTCAAGGACTTGGTTATACCACCTTGGCAGCCTGACCCACAACGTGGTCCACACTATGCCACTACAGAAAAGGACTATAGAGGCACCCATTTGGGGGGCACTCCCATTCAACACAGACCCTTTCAGGAGGAGTACATACATGGGAAGGCACCCTTAGATGCTCATTATGAGTGGCCACTGCACGATGAAGCGCTAGAGTAGCATAGGGTTCACAGGGAGGGACCACATGATTATATCATCTCCCCTCTACCCTTCATTACTGTTAGAACTAATAGACCAAATTTAGAGTGTAAGGCTCTTTAGATAGGGCGAGCCAACTCCACCCGTCCCTTTCACATGTATGAAAGGGAGTATGAGGAAGACCAGTATATTCCTCAGGAGGCCACCCCTAGAACCAATGTTGGGCGCCTTCCTCGAGCACCCATCCATGTTTAAAGGACACACCTAGGAACTCCTCAAGAAGCCTATGAATAATTTGAGCAAGAAGAAGAGCGGGCTAAAACACCCTACCAAGGTAGGGGGCGCTACCCGGCTACCCCTCCATAGGCCTCAAGTTCCCCGTAATTCACAATGGGAACAAACCAAGGAGGAAGAGATCAAATCCTCCGATGCATACAAAGCGCTGTTAGAGTGCTTAGAGTCTATGGAGACAAATACTTATGGGCCCCAAAATCCCACATTATGCCAGCTCTACAATCAGCCTGTGCATCCTTCAGTGTCAGTACCCCCATACCCCGACCACTTCAAAATGCCTCAATTGGAAATTTTTAGAGGGGATGAAGATGCCCAAGAGCACGTAATGAGATTCCTGAGTCAATTCTTTGGCATTTAGTACAATGATGCATTACTTCTAAGAACGTTTATAACCATGTTTGTAGGTCCTGCCTCGGACTGGTTTAACCAATTGCCGAAGCATAGCATCAACAATCTAGACCAACTAGTGGACGCGTTCCTTGAACATTTTGCCTTCAACACCAAGAAGAAGGCATCCTTAAGTGACCTAGCTAGTCTCAGAAAGTATGAGGAGGAAACCATGGCTGCTTATGGAAATCGGTGGAGGACGTTGCTTTTGAAGCTACCTTACCTCCCTCCCATGGCCGACCTGACCCAAATTTTCTCGAAGAGTTGCCTAAGGTCGATCTCTGTGCTATTGTAGTTGTAGCAATATGCCACTCTCGAGGAAGCCCTGGCATAAGCCAGGATAATTGAGGAGATCAAAATTCAAGATGCAAGATTGCCAAGCCATGCAAGAAAGAGTGGACCAAAAATACCAAAACTAGGCCCACGCAACCAAAACCCACCACGTCAATCAGGTTGCCATAATTTTACCACTACCTACATAAATGAAATAGCCCCCAAAGGCTAATTATCAAGTAGTTCCTCTTGTTAACTATGAAAATGAAAACCACAAGCAAGAGCAAAATCAGCAGTGTCACCCTAAGCGACAATTCACACAATTCATAGAGTCTAGAGACTCCTTGTTTGATCGCTTGTTCATGGTAAACTTGATAAACTTGCTAGAAACTTGACCCATAGACCCCAACACACCAAAACCTAAGGGCTATAGGGAAGACTTGTATTGTAGATTCCATCGACAGAAAGGACATGACATCTTTAGTTGTTAGAAATTCAAAAACTTGGTGCAAGACTTGATAGACAACAAAATGCTCACGATGGATAATCTCGTAGCACTGAGCAACCAACAAATGGACATCTTCAAAGACCCCTTACCTACCCATGATGCGTAGGAAAAGAATATACAATTAAATAAGGTGACACAAAACTACCCCATGCAAGGGTACGTAGGGATGATAAGCATTGTGACGTGGAACAAAATATACCCAAACATGACTGCACCCATTGTAGCTATAGGACATGTTCCATCAATGTCGCAACCTCCACAACACCCTACACAACCTCCCCCACCTAGACCAATGGCCATGATTTGGACTAAGCTTACTCAAAGTTTAAGGACCACGTTGGCTAGGCTCTCCATTTATGAGCTCATCCAACAATCATCGCCCCATCGGGAGGCTCTGATGGAGATACTCAAGGCCATTGAGCTACAGCCCCAAGAACCCAATTCTTTCAACAACTTTGTGGGACATGTGAGACAATGCACAGAACCAGTCATAACCTTCAAGGAATATGAACTAAAATCAATGACTAGTGATATGGTGGATCCACCCCTACACGTCATCACGCGGGTCAACGAGATTCCATTCAAGAGGGTGTTGGTGGACACTAACTCATCAGGCAACATAATCATGACTGCAGCATTAAAACACATTAAGCTACTAGCATCTCACATTATGGCATCCACTTACACTCTTTGAGCATTCAACGACACGTTATGCTCGATGTTTGGCACAATTGTCCTGCCCATCCAAGTAGGACAAAAGACCATTCCTACGTTGTGTCACATCCTTGAGGGTGATATGGCCTAAAATATCTTGCTAGGCTGGCCTTGGATCAAGGACATGAAGTGTGTCCCTTCGATAGCCCATCAATGCCTCAAGTACACATATGAAGGGCAAGTACATGTAGTCCCAGTAGACTTAGAGCCCTTCAATTTTTGCAATGTGGTGCAACTCATGCCATAATCGACCCTCCCATCGACACATTTGGACTTTCAATTAAATCCATCCACTCAAGGTCCGATTCTGCCTACATCCCCGTTGTTGAGTCCCACAAGTAACAGACCTAGCCCATCTTTGTCGTCTGTCCCTTCACCAACAACACCACCTCTGGTGGCCACATTGAAGGACAAAGGGAAGAAGCCCTTAGAGGAGGCACCACCATTAGTCTCAACCATATCCACTGAGGAGGTGTCCAGCCGAATGGAAGTCGAGACACCTAGTTCACCCAACATGGAGTGGACTCAGGAAGAACTCCCATTCCCTCCCCCTCAATCATCGATTATTACCATTGAAATGGCCAATACGGGCTTGGGGGAGTACCTAGTGCAGAACATTATGGCAACACCCACACTCAAATCCATGCAAGACATGGGGAGACCTCGCCTCCCCATCGACACTATCTTCTCATTAGGTTACCCACCAAATCAGACAAACTTTGTATATGGGGGCCTCGAGAATGGCTTGGAACCCTACCTACAAGAGGAAGAGGACGAAGAGCCATTTGCTGAGAACGTCGACTATCTGTCCAACCCAAACTTCACCTTGAAATACCTTGGCCAATGTAATTGGTATGGATATGGATTGGGCAGATACGAACAAGGAATATGCACTCTTTGTCAACCAAGATATCAGATGCCATACGATAAATTAGGAGTAGGGTTCAACCACCCTTTGCCCCTTGACATCTTGGTAGAAAACATGCAAGGCCTAGGGCTAGGCAAGAAGTATGGGTTGGCACAATATCCATATACCAATCCCAACACAACATACACAATGGGGGACTATCTCCCATGGTTAACAACAAACCTGGTTGACCTCAACAACCCCTTCCCTTTGATCAAGAAAGGGGAAAGTTCAAGAACTTACCTCCAAGAAGGATATAGACAAGGTCAAGGAAGATCTTTTGAAGATGATTCAGAGTATGATGTAGCACCTTGGGACCCTTTTGAATCCGATAGCAACCACTCGCAAGTGACACCCATAGATCACTATCAGGAGGACTTTGTGGCAATGTTCCCTTTTATGTTCCAATCAAGCAATTGCTACCTTAAGAGAATCTGGTCCTCCCATAGAGAGCAAAACAACCCATATGGGACCAAATCAACTTGCTCAAACAAAACGAGCCTCCCATATCAGCCATAAGGCCAACTGATCAAGAAACGCCTAGTGGGAGGCTATACCAACAAGAAGATCACATAGTTGTCAGAGCCAATGAAGGCCTATGGATCTCTGATAGCGATTATGAGGATGATACTGGGATGGCATATATCAACCATATGCAGCAACAACACCCCATGAACATTGATGATATGTTTGAACAACTAAACATGGGGCCAAGGCATAGGTGGAATTTGAACCAAGCACAGTTGGAGCAAGTGCTGCATTCGCCACTTTAGGCATACAGAGAGAACCTTCCATCTAGATACCCTATAGAGCCATCAGTTCCAAGGGTAGACCCTATTCTTATATCTGCACATAGGGCCAATCCTTTTGTGCCAGTACCCACAGAGCCAGATCCGGGGCACAAGGATCACCAAGAATGTCCGAGTCAACACCCGTGTAATAATGGAGACCAAATTTATTCCATCAACATGATCTCCATTGATTTAACCGCCCCCATCCATAATCCAATCGATCCAACATGACCATTGTATCTAGACCTAGATGCCATAGCCAGGGATCGTGTTGACTCACCACCATCCCCATCAGAGTACTGGACTTGTAGTGAGATGATTCATTTCACCCTAGGACAGACTCAAGATATCTTCCATGCTGAAGAGGAACCCGATGTTCCCAATATAGATCTAAATTCGATGAATGATATCCACTTGATCCTGACTCCACACCAATTGGAGGACGGATCCCACATGTTAGTCGAAGAGACGACTGACGTAGACATCAGCTCTGATCCAATGAATCCGTAAGTCATCAAGCTGGGGGTACGTCTATCCCCAAAATAGCAAATCGATTACATTACCCTTCTCAAAGAGAAGAAGGAGGTTTTTGTATGGACCTACAAAGACATGTTGGGGCTAGACACGCAGCTAGTCACACATAATTTAACGCTTGATCTGACAGTCAAGCCATTCAAACAAAATCTATGTAAGATGCACCCAATAGTGGCCTTAATGGTCAAAGACGAGCTACAAAAGTTATTGGATGCACAGTTTGTCATCTGCATGAATTACCCACCATGGTTGTCCAACATGGTACCCGTCAAGAAGCCATACGGGAGGATTCGCATATGCACTAATTTTTGGGATTTAAACAAAGCAAGTCCCAAGGATGATTTCCCCTTGCCTAGCATTGACACATTGGTAGACGCTATAGCAGGCCACAAAATGCTTTCCCTCATGGATGGTTTCTCGAGATACAACCAGATTTGTATCAATCTCGATGATCAACTCAAAATGGCGTTCACGATGCCTTGGGGGACATTTTGTTATAAGGTCATGCCCTTTGGCCTTAAAAACGTTGGTGCCACCTACCAACGCGCTATGACATACATCTTCCACAATCACATGCATAAAACTTTGGAATATTATATGGATGATTTGTTAGAAAAATCTCTTTTGCACCCAGATCATCTCGATGACTTACGCAAGATCCTTGATCGTCTCATTGAACACAAAGTTAGGCTAAATCCCAAGAAGTGCGTATTTGGTGTCACATCTATAAAACTCTTGGGTTTCATAGTCTCAAAACGAGGCATCAAAGTAGATCCAAACAAATTCAAGGCAATCCTTGAGATGCTTCCCCCAACCACCATCAGGTAGCTAAGAAGCTTGCAGGGAAAGGTCACGTTAATCAAGCGCTTCATAGCGCAGTTATCTGACAAGTGTCGACCCATGAATAAATTATTACACAAGGGGGTAGCATTTCATTGGGATGATGAATGCCAATTCGCCTTCGATGACATCAAATAATACTTGTCTTTGCCACTAGTATTGGCACCACCTAGACTAGGAGTGTCATTCTATTTATACATCTCAGCTACAGAGGTGGCACTAGGCGCCATGCTAGCCCAAAAAATAAATTACATAAAGAACAAGCTAATTACTATCTTAGCCACACCCTGGTCAGTTACGAACTTAACTATGCATACATTTAGAAGCTATGATTGGTAATGGTATTTGCCACAAAAAAGTTATGCCATTACATGCTGAGCAATACGACATATATTGTGTCTAAGGAGAATCCATTGCGGTACATGATGAGTTGTACTTATCATAGTAGTCGCATGGCGAAATGGATCATGTTGTTGACGGAGTTTGACATCGAATTCATTGGAAAAAATTCCATCAAAGGTCAAGTCATCGTCGATCAACTAGCAGAGGCTCCTCTCGAAGATGATCAGCCTTTGACTGTAGACCTACCCGATGATGGGGTCTTCCATGTCTCAAAATCGCCAGATTCTAATGATCTCGAGTCACAGGCCAACATAACCCTATTTTTTGATGGTTCTAAATGTGAGCAATGGGGTGGCACGGGAATTGTATTTTTCACACCGCAAGGGGCTCCAATGCCTCTATCATTTAAACTTGATTTCTCGTGCACCAATAACAATGTAGAATATGAAGCCTTGCTCATAGGTATTTAGATAGCCATCACCATGAACATCAAATACTTTAATATATTTGGTGATTTGTTGTTAATTTTCAACCAAGTGAAAGGGGTATTCCAATGAAAATGCCCAGTTCTATAGGCTTACAAAGCCCTTGTGGACAAATTCCTGGCAAATCTTGAGTGGAATGACATCGAGGCACTCCATCGATCATTGAATTGTTTTGCGGACACTATGGCCTCCTTGGGGTCACTAATCCCGTAAGACCCTTCCAGTGAGATGACAACCATTCAATTCAAAACATTATCATAATCTGTGATGGAGCGTGCAAGCTCTGACATAACGCTAGGAATCCACCTGATCCAAATTGAACCATTTCAGGATAGGTTCTCTCGAATCCATGATAGTCTAAATCATGCCAACTGGGGGTCCTTATTCTCCCCAACCTCTCGTAATATAAACACAATGCTATTCTTACAAGTTCTTTCCCGCTCAGCTTTTGCTAGGGACGAACTTCAAGAAGGATTGTTCGTTCATACCATCAAGGTTTTTGATCAACAGGATTGGTACCCATAAGAGACTATCTCAAGTTAGGTAGCCTCCCACTTGTATTATCGCATGTCGCAAAAAGATCATTCAAACAGAAAGCAGCAAAACATGTCTTGTTAGGAGATATTTTGTACCATCGAAGCTACGAAGGGATCCTCCTCCGTTTCTTGGACCAACAGGAGTCTGCTTGGGCAATCACCCAAGTGCACGATGGTACATGTGGTGGCCACTTCAACGGTATGGCCATCACAAAGCACATTCTTCACATGGGCTATTATTGGCCATATTTAGAGTGAGATTATTGTGCATATGTGAGGAAGTACGTGAAGTTTCAATACCATGCCAACTTGACACACGTACCTTCTCAGGCCTTGCAGTCGATCCAATCAGCTTGGCCATTTTCACAATAGGGCCTAGATCTCATCGAAAAGATCTCCCTTGCATCACCGGGTCATCACATGTTCATCATAACGGCCATAGAGTACTTCACCAAGTGGGTGGAAGCCATTTTGCTTACCTCTATGACTAGGCCCCACATCGCAGAGTTCATTTTACATAACATTATATGTCATTTTGGTATTCCATCCAAGATCATCTCGGATAATGGGACGTCATTCAAGAACAAAGATGTGCGTGCTTTGACAACAAAGTACAAAATTTAGCACAATTTTTTGACACCCTATTATCCGTAGGCAAATGGGCAAGCAGAGGCGTCAAACAAAATGCTAGTTGCCATCCTTAAAAAGATAGTCACAAATAGTCATAAGGATTGGCACATCCAAATACCACTTGCCCTATGGGCTTATCGCACTAGCATTCGAATGCCCACTGGGGCCACTCCATTTTTGCTGGTGTATGGATCTGAGGTAGTCATGCCTCTCGAGTTGGAAATACCTTCCCTATGCATATCAATGCAAGAGTTCATCGATGATGACACTGCACGGTAGGCCTGGTTAGACCAGCTTAGGTTGCTCTATGAACGACACGTCAATGCTCTTGAGCATTTGCGTATCTATCAAGAGCAACTTAAGAAAGCATATCACATGAAAGTTCACCTGAGGGACTTTCAGGTTGGTGACTTGGTCTTAAAGTAGAACCAACAAAATTTTAACTTGCCACCCCATTTAAGGGACAAGTTCATAGCAAATTGGTTAGTTCCTTATGTAATCGATAGTAAAATAGGACCTGGAACATACCGGCTCACCTCTCTTGAAGGAATCAAGGAGCTAGAACCCTTGAACATTAGTCATTTAAGGCCATTCAACATTTAAAGAGCCATAGCCCACCCAAAAGCTCCAAGGATTCCCGTAATTGCTTGGTCAAACCAAATGCTCCAAGGATTCCCACAATCGCTTGGTCAACATAAAACACCCCAAAGGTATCTATAAATTCCTTTGGTCAAACCAAAAGCTCCAAGGATTCCCACAATCGCTTGGTCAACCTTAAATGCCCCAAAGGTATCTATAAATTCCTTTGGTCAAACCAAAAGCTCCAAGGATTCCCATAATCATTTGGTTAACCTAAAATGCCCCAAAGGTATCTATAAATTCCTTTGGTAAAACCAAAAGCCCCAAGGATTCCCACAATCGCTTGGTCAACCTAAAATGCCCCAAAGGTATCTATAAATTCCTTTGGTTAAACCAAATCTCCAAGGATTCCCACAATTGCTTGGTCAACCTTAAATGCCCCAAAGGTATCTATAAATTCCTTTGGTCAAACCAAAAGCTCCAAGGATTCCCACAATCTCTTGGTCAACCTAAAACACCCCAAAGGTATCTATAAATTCCTTTGGTCAAACCAAAATCTCCAAGGATTCCCACAATCACTTGGTCAACCTAAAACGCCCCAAAGGTATCTATAAATTCCTTTGGTCAAACCAAAAGCTCCAAGGATTCCCATAATCGCTTGGTCAACCTAAAACACCCCAAAGGTATCTATAAATTCCTTTGGTCAAACCAAAAGCTCCAAGGATTCCAGCAATCGCTTGGTCAACCTAAAAAGCTCCAAAGATTTTAGTAATTGCTTGGTCAACCCCAAAATGCCCCAAAGGTATCCCTAATACCTTTGGTCAAACCAAAAGCTCCAAGGGTTCTCGCCACCGCTTGGTCATCCAAAATGCCCCAAAGGTATCCATCATCCCTTTGGTCAAACCAAAAGCTCCAAGGATTCCCACAATTTCTTGGTCAACCTAAAATGCCCCAAAGGTATCCATAAAACCTTTGGTCAAACCAAAAGCTCCAAGGGTTCCCACAATCGCTTGGTCAAAAATGAATATTCAAAAAACAATAGATAATCAAAAATAACAAAAAAAATAATTGCATCTCACTTTCAAGCATATTCTTAAAAATCAAAACACAAAAAAAAATGAAAACTGCATTAGGCATCGCATACATACATTGCATATTTGTTGGTCATACATGTCAAAAGCACCATAGACTATAATTACTTGGCAATTCCATTATTTTTCCAAATTCAGTCCACTTTGTAAAAATATCCATCAAAATTAACACCCTTTGCATTTTTGCCATATCATAGTCAGTTGTCTGCTAATGTCTTTAGGGTTTTTCATCATTTAGCTGTCTTTAGATTTCTGGTCAAATGTTGTACAAAGTCAGACCGATTTTCACAAGGTAGAGTTTTACTTGGATCACGCCTTGTTACATCACATCCCAACACAAGATTAAAACACATAAAAATTCCCAAGTTGTGTGAACGCAAGAGAAACCTACAAAGCAATTTAGGGTACCATCGGTGAAAGGTTATCCTGCTCATCCCCCTATGTGAATGATTCAAGAATGCTAAGAATTGACAAAAGGACAAGCACTTCCTCAGCTAATTCCCCATGATAAACAATGGTTTCACCACTATCAAAAATCCCAAATGCCTTTGGTCCCCAAAGTCGTAAGGATTCGTACTACACACCCCTAAGAAGGATGGGTAGTCATCCCCAAGGCCTAAAAGGATCAATGCCATTCACAAGAAAAATCCCAAAAGTCCACTATCAAAAACCCCAAACACATTTGATCCCCAAAGTCATAAGGATTCGTACTACACGCCCCTGACAAGGATGGGTATTCATCCCCAAGGCTTAAAAGATCAATTCCATTCCAAAGCAAACTTCCCAACCACCTTTGATTCCCAAAGTCGTAAGGATTCGTACTACACATCCCTAAATAGGATGGGTAGTCATCCCCAAGGCCAAAAGGATCAATGTCATTCACAAGCCAAAAACCTACGAGCTCAACTTTGAAATCCAAATGCAAAATCAAAAATCTTCAAAAGGCAACAATAAAAATAATAACAGTGGTTATCACCACTACTCAAACCCCTTGCTCAAGAAAAAAACAAAAGAGAAAAATAAACAGTGATTTTCATCACTATTTATGAGAGCAAGTATCCCAACAAGTTCAGCAACCGAAAGACGCCTGAGCTTGAATCCCTAGAATTCTCAGCATTTGAAAAACCATTTAGGTGATCCTCATTATGGGTTTGGTGGACAACCTACCTAGAAATGGCGGTATCCTAAATGCATGACGATATGTCTATCACATTAGCTTTGCGTATGTGTAGACCAATGTTTGCATGTGGATGAGCTAGCTTATGGTATCCTATATTGCACCGTAGATTAATCTTACTAAATGCAACAAAAGAATTAGTTGAGCTAATTAGGTCATCCTCAGTACAGGTTTGGTGGATAGCCTACCTAGCACTTGCGGTATCCTTACAAATACCACATAAACAAACTCAATCGCACACACAGGGATGTGAAATAACTTGGTCAAACTCAATTCTGATTTGTACCTTGTTCGAAAGTCTTGTAAGATAATGTATAGTCTTGATTAGTTAGTTAAAGCAGTTGAGTCTTAGAAAAACCTTAACTACATTCTAAAACAATTGTTGTACATTTCATTACTTGCATCATCATCCCAAAATACAAAACAAAAAATTACAAATGCAAATTTATTTCATAAAGCAACCACATTGTACAGAAATCCAATTAATCCTATACATTCTCTGGAGCGACCACCTGCATACCAACAAATCATTTCATCTATTCCATATGCATACATCTATATCATATAGCTAACATCATACGTATTCATAACAGCATATGCATATATAAACATAAATAAAGGTGCATAAAAAGAACAATATACCATAACAAAGAAAATAATCCAAAAAGAGAGTCATGTATATATTAAGTCAAAAATGCCCTCAGGCTACAATAAAAAGGTCCTCTAACCTCATAAAAATCAAAAACTCAAAATCCCCAAAGCCTAGGGAGTCGACCACCATGATCATGTAGGATCGATGCGACTGGAACTACCCCTAGTGGTGTGGGTCCTATGGGACCTCTTAGGGTGGCTGCTGCCAACCCTCGCATCATGCCCACTAATGCTACCCTCACCCAACTGCCTGCAATAAGATGATGTAGACTGCTCAGTCTCACTGCATCTCGTACGACACGACGATCCACCTCTAGTGATCTCAGGTAACTATCCCCGAGGTGGATAATCTCGGCCTCCAACTCCACCCGACATTGACCCCACTCCACATCTCGTCGATGGTACGTAGCCAATACGTCATCCTACTACGCCAACTGAGCTCGCAGGTGATCCCTCTCGACACTATGCTCATCATCCTGTCTTCATATTAGGTCCTCTAATTGTGCTATCTCGGCATGAAACCTAGCCTCCATATCCCCAGGGACTGTCAGAGGCATGGGCATCTTTGGGACGGCATACTGCTCTGGCACCCACTGCTCCGGGATGTCATGTGTATTCGGCTGCTCTGAAACCCCTAAATCATTCCTAGTCAATTCATCTACCTCCACCATATTTGCATCATCAAGCGGAGCCCCCAACCCTCCATCGATACCTCCGCACCCCCACTACCTGCTACTGTCGCATTCAAACCTCCTAGAGGCCCTCACCTCGCCATCACAACATCATCCACCACTGGTCGTACTCGGCAGTCATCCTGACATTGTCCACATCAGGGACATCAATCACTACATCAGACTCCTCACCCAGCGGCTCAATAATCATCCAAGCTAGAGTCCTCTCATCGCCCCGATGTTGATAGATCAAGGGCTCACCAGGAAATCCCAGGATGCACCCCAAACTGTCGAGTCACTCAAACATATGGGAAGTACTCTTGCTCTGTCCCATGTTGCCCAATCAACCATCTCCCCTTGTGCACTCGTCGAAGCCACTCTCCAGCCTTAGGCCAGGCTGGGCAGTCCCAATATGGCCGCTAGAACACCTCTCCTGGAGCAAGACGTGAGAAGGCATCAGTATCGTGCCCTACGGCACCTGCCCACCGTTGACTATGCCCCTACTCCTTTGACCTTCGCCATAGAGCAGCATACCCAATCTCCCTGTCCACCATCTCACCCTGAGTGGTCCAAGGCAACCCCTGTGACTGCTCCACAACTATGTGCTGCCACCCCTAGCATTGTAAAAGATAGCTGCACTCGATCCCCTTCCACCTCTAACAGCAAATCTCATATAGCTCTTCGTAAAGCTATGCCAATAGTGTCTGACCCCACCTCATAATAAGTGGCACTACTATCGGGCACTCCACCAGTTTGAACACCACCTCAAGAAGGTTCCAAGGGAACCTTGCACCTGAGGAGTCGAGAAGCAGCATGTTGGAGATGAGGGTCATGAGCAACGCATGCCTCACCCCCAAAATGCCCTTCTCTAGCCACCATCGCACTAGAATATCGCCAATCAGGTAGTCTTCCTTTGCCCTCTCCATAGCCCTATCCACCCCCATCTCCACCGCCTACCCAAAGCATCATGTCAGCACCGTCATCCCCTGATCATGGGGAGTCATCCGAATGGGCAGCCTATCTATCAGAATCCATAGAATTCGATACATTTCCTCCAAAGTAACTGTCATCTCCCTTATTGGGAGATGAAAGGTGTTGGTATGGGGATCCCATAAATTGATCAAGCCAGTCAGATATTCCTGATCCCCCATCGCAGGCTCCAACCGCATCACCTGCTTCAGCCCAAGGGCATCAAGCCACTCCCAATCCGCAATTGTCAGCGCTTCCTAGGCATCAGAGAACACAGTTGGCTAGCAGTGCTGACTCCTAACAACCTACAAAATAAAACACAAACAAATTAGGGTTTCAACCTTAATTTAAACAAAAAAAATTAGATAAACTATATAGACGAAAAACAAAGTATAGGAAAAACAAAAGTACAAAAAAAAAAACTATACAACCAAAGTACAATAAATCAAATAAACTATACATACAAAAAACAAAGTACATGAAAAACAAAAGTACAAAAAAACTATACAGCCAAAGTACAATAAATCAAATAAACTGTACAAACAAAAAATAAAATACAGGAAAACAAAAGTACAGAATTGTACAGTCAAAGTATAGATCAGTCAAATAAAACTGTATAATCAAGAGCCAAAAAAAAAACAAAAAAATTAAAAAAAACACAAACAAACACCACCCTAGGGTTTCAACCTTAAGTGTGAACAAAAAAATCAATAAAAACATTAAAACTATACTAGGGTTTTTAACCTTAAGTGTAAACAAAAAAATCAAACAAAACACAAACAAACATCACCCTAGGGTTTCGACCTTAAGTGTGAACAAAAAAAATCAAATAAAACATAAAAATTCATCCTAGGGTTTTTAACCTTAAGTGTGAACAAAAAAATCAATAAAAACATTAAAACTATACTAGGGTTTTTAACCTTAAGTGTGAACAAAAAAATCAAACAAAACATAAACAAACATCACCCTAGGGTTTCGACCTTAAGTGTGAACAAAAAAATCAAATAAAACATAGAAATTCATCCTAGGGTTTCTAACCTTAAGTGTGAACAAAAAAATCAATAAAAACATTAAAACTATATGAGGGTTTTTAACCTTAAGTGTGAACAAAAAAATCAAACAAAACACAAACAAACATCACCCTAGGGTTTCGACCTTAAGTGTGAACAAAAAAAAACAAACAAAACACAAACAAACATCACCCTAGGGTTTCGACCTTAAGTGTGAACAAAAAAATCAAACAAAACATAAACAAAAACATCACCCTAGGGTTTTGACCTTAAGGTGAAAAAAAAAAAAAAAACATAATACAACACAAACATTAATACTAGGGTTTTGATCTTAATATTAACACAAAATAAAAACAAAATAACGCAAAATAAAAACAATTATGTGCAAGTTTTTTAACTTCATATAAAGCAAAAACAAATAACAAGCAGAAGGAAGGAGCACCTACCGGTCTCGCCTTGGCTCCGCAGCTCGAAGATCTGGTCCTTGCACTCATGGTGTTCGCAAAATTTTAGCAGCGCTCCGCTACGCAAACTCGCACTCCTCCTCACTACTCCAAATCACCAGAAAAAAAAAAGTTGCAAATGAGCCCAAAACCTAGATTTGGTCTTTTTATAGGTTGTTGGGCCTGTAATCGTTCCACCCTGGGATGAGTGCTCTAGTTAGCACTCATCCCACCCTAGGACGATTACCAAATTGCTATTCGTCCCACCCTGGGACGATTACAGAGTAGAAAACAAAGAAACAAAAAAAGAATCCAAAAAATACACCAAAAATAGCAAGAACTCTGCCGAATAAAGGTGCCTTTGCACCTAATATTCTTGGCATGAAATATTGATGTTAGGGTCACAAATTATCATTATCCTACTCCCTAATAAGGCTACCATAGCCGGACCGCTCCACGGGAGGACGGATTTTTGAAAATTTTAGCCCCAAGGCGTCACAAAAAAGGGTCAAAACCCACTCAAAAATAGAAATAATTCTATCGGATAAATGTGCCTTTGCACCTGACATTCCTGGCATGCAAAACCAATTTCGAGACCACAAATTACACTATCCTACTCCCTAAGAAGGCTTCCATAGCTAGATCACTCCACGGTAGGACGAATTTTCGACAATTTCTACCCTAATAGGCATCAACAAAAAGGGTCAAAACCCACCAAAAATAGGTCTGATTGCTCGGAAAATGCACACGTTCAATGGAAAACAACTGAAGGCACCCATACAAACGTCATCTTGGGTCAAGTGACTCGTCGCTTTTCTCATTTTTGGTCATTCCCTCATCGATTCGTCGCTTGAGGGGGTAGTCACACTTAGTCACCAAATCAACAAATACACATCCAATCAAGGAAATGGCATGCATTCAAAGAGTCATTGACAAAGACAATCACGCTCTGCTTGGGGTAGTAAACAAGCAATAGTCACAATCTGATCAAACACTTGGCATTCTGGAATCATGAACTCAAGGTTGTGCCCTTTGCCTACTCATGATTGAACAATGTCCAAGATCAAGTAACACCTCACCAAAAAAGGTTAACACTTAAAGTAAGCTCCTTAGCTCGTCAAAAGTAAGGATTCAAGAATGTGTGCCCTTTCCATACTTGGGGCATCAAAATTTGGCTAGGTTACTGAGAAACCCTAATCCTTAAGTGCTTTGGTTATCTATTTTTCTCAGCACTGTGCCACGCACATCACATCCCAAAAAGGGGCATCTGTAGACACCAAAACATCACCAATCCGATTATGCAACTACAAGCACTGATCGATTTGGCATACATACCCCCTAGGGCAGCCCCCAGAGGTTAAAAAATGGTCCTAAACACTCCCAAATCAGTTTTGGAAGGTCAGAGGTCAATTTGGAATATTTTAAGAACTTTGCTCCCTACTCGTCCCACCCTGGGACGATTAGAATCCTATTCATCCCACCCCGGGACGATTAGCAGCAATCGTCCTAGGGTGGGACGAGTAGCAGGTTTGACTAGCAAAAATTCAAACCTCAATAGGTCCGCCACTTAACTGCGCCTTCAGGGCATGCAATTGTGAGGAACGGCTTCAAATCAGAGAGGGAATTTAGTCAAGCATGCCCTGATCATGGAGGCCTCATGCAAGGAGACTCTAAATTAGGGAGGAATCTTCTCTCCCAAAAAAGGCATGGCAAGCCAAGTGGTGCCCTCGCATGCGCATTCAAAGAGAGATACCCTAGGTCTATAAAAGGGTGAGCATCCTCACCCCAAAGGAAAACAGAGTTGGAGCATTTGGAGCAACGAAGTGCTACCAAATTATATCCACAATCCCTTTTGCGCTTCTTACATCCATAATTTCTCTTTTGTAAGAGAGGTTATCGGGTGAACGCTAAGAACGCAATCCTGACCCAAAACCCAAGCAATTGGCCATAATCCCACACAAAATTTGCTGACACAACCCCCTAGGAGTTTTTTGACCCATCCCAAGTGGATTGGTGTCAAAACCAGACCCCAAACGGTGGGCGTTTTTCCCCGAGTGCCCCCCAAACTACCGCAGTCCTAATCAGCTCACCCTGGAGTGATTAGAAATTCATGAATAATTTCTCTACTATTATTTTTGCATTATGTTATATTTGGTTTACTTATGTTGTTGTTCAAGTTTCATTGCATTCTGACCTAATTTGACCGTGTTTTTATCATTTTATGTGTTTACTAACATACAGGGAGCGCTTTCAAATATGGGAAAATCTGGGAAGAATCTACCAAATCTGACCTTCTGGGTCGTCCCAAAATGCCCCTTTTAGCCTAACCCCAATTTTGCAAGATTTTTGGAGTCCTTTGGGTAGGACATTTGGAAGGTTGCCTTTGCATGTTTTGTGACAGTCCTAATTGTCCCACCCCGGAGCGATTAGAAATCCATGCATGATTTCCTGACTATTCTTTTTACAATGTGTCTCTGATGATTTTTCTATGCTTCTGTCAAAGTTTGAATTCATTCTGACATGTTTTGACCATCGTTTTGCTATTTTATGTATTCATTAGTCGGAGGCCCTAGGGATCGCATGTTTTTCCCTCTATCCGCAGATGCTATTAACTATATGTTGTTTCTCTAAGCATAGGATATCACTTCTAGGAACACTGGATGGAAAGCAAGGAACACATGAACACATAGACGCAAGCGATGATGATGTTTGGCCTGCCTATTTCAAATGTGGGTATGCGGAGGACACTGGAAGTGCACCATCCATTGATGTAACAAACTGTATCAAACGCTTGGAGTCCTAAAGGGGGGAGAGATGTATTGTAACCGAATTGAAAGCAACATTAATAAAAATAGGCCCCGCTTTGTTTTGCTTACATCTAGTTTCATTTATGCATCTTTCCTTCATGCATTGCTTCTCTCGCATTCGTAGGACTTAGAATTTGTGTATCAATCTTCGTTTGCACCATTGGTCTGGCACGTTGTCACCCCGCATTCGACTTTCACTATCATCCTCTATACTCTGTCACCTCCAAATCTTACTCTTAGCTCTGTCTCAAATTTACACTAAACATAGTCCTTCGATCTAGCACAAATTTGCTCAATCTCTATCTCTGATCTAGCACAAATCAGTCCTCAAATCTACACCAAATTCTATCCTCAAATCTGCACTAAACAGAATCCTTCGGTCTAGCACAAATCTACCCTCAATCTCTATCCTTAAGCATTAACATAAATCTTGACTCAATCACAAATCAACTCTGATAGATTTGTCCCAAACCTTAACTCAAGGTTTGAACAAATCAATTAATCAACTCTACTCATAGGTCTTCTCAAAGACTTACCTCAAATTTTCCTTGCAAGCTTCCACAAAATCTCACACTAATCTGTCCACAAGTCCTCTCTATAACTTACCTCAAATCTGCTCAACAAGTCCTCACTAGAACTTGTCCAATCTCACATAAACATATAGAGAATTGTTAGAGACTCAATATGCTTCACACTCACAACAATGCTCAATCACTTTCAATCTCATAGAAACATATAGAGAATTGTTAGAGACTCAATATGCTTCACACTCACAACAATGCTCAATCACTTTCAATCTCATAGAAACATATAGAGAATTGTTAGAGACTCAATATGCTTCACACTCACCACAATGCTCAATCACTTTCAGTCTCTCTTTTTACCACAAAAACATATAGATAATTGTTAGAGACTCAATATTTTTCATACTTACTAACACTCAATCTCTTTCTCAAATCAATTTAGAATATGGAACAATTTGTTTCATAGAACTTGAACTATCACTTCAATACATCCACTCAACTAAGCACTTCAACAATATTGCTTATCAAGTAATCCTCACATAACAATGATACTCATGATATTTACACACCCTAGTTCAAGTTCTTCACTCAACCATTCACTTCAACAACAATGATTATCAAACAATCCTTACATAAAAATGATAATCATGATCTTCCAAACCCTTGTTCAAGATATTCACCACTTTACATAACAATGATACTCATGTTCTTTCAAACCCTAATCCAATTTTCAAACTCAACAACAAGGGATCTCAATCACACAACAATGAAGTATGCATTCACTCACTCAAAATCTCCAACAATACTTATCAAATAAGATTTACAGCATTTACTTCCATTTTAGAAAACTCATCAACTCAACAAACTCACAAAGTAAAACTTAACCAAGTCCTTTTCACTCCAATCTTGTTTTTAAAAAATCTCAACCAATCAATTATTTCAACCAAAGAATAATGTGTCCATACCTTTTACTTGATGAATAATAGACTTCAAAACCTGTCTCAATTATAACCACTTTCCTTGCCAAGCATAAGGGTTAGATGACAAGAATTATCAATCTAACACTTCTTCAAAATATTTCTTTAATACAAAAATAATACTCAAATACACCTTATAATCTTCAACTTTAAAATAATTTTCAACAACCTTCAATTTCAAAAATAAACTTTCTTTACTACCTTATAACTCCTTAAACACTTAAAAATTCAATTCAGAAATCAAAGTTTTGCATTCCCATTTAAACTCCCCTAAACAACTTATAATCTAAATTAATTATGCAAAAAATTTAATTAACATAAACCTTTGAAAACAAAAATTATTTTCCCCTTTTTATTTTTTGCAAGCCAAGACAACCCAAACAATGCGCATACCTCTATTATGCTGCCAAAAGGCCTTGGTAGGATTCAAACCACCGATGGTTCTCCCCCAAGCGCTTCCACAGTGCTCACGCCCACCAATTAGGTTGCGTGGTTCCACAAGAGCCAAAAGGCACGAACGTGCCTTTGAATTCCTTCTCCCTCGAATGGCACAAACTCAAACATGAACCTCCCTTCAACAAAATGGTGTGCACAAGATTCGAAACCACACCAGGCATCTCAAACATGTCTTACACAATCCTTGGCTGCCAACTCAGCTACGAGGGTCTTCGAGTAGTTTTTGGAGGCTACCACACTTTGTCCTTTCCTCTGCTCAAATACACATGTGAAAATACACATTTTTCTTTTGCACGAGCCAAAATACAATCACATGGATAAACTTCCAAATGCCAAACTTTGGCATTATTTATATGCAAACTATAGCTTGTTTCAACGTCGGCAATTATTCAAATTTAATTTGAATTCGAATATTAAAGTTAATTTTTAAATATTAAATAAATATTTAAATAACCTTAGCACCCATCATTATTTAAATTAAAATTTTAATCAAAGATTAAAATATTTTAATTTAAATCAAATCATCTTGTGGGTCTTTTCCAACTTGATCCTTAATCTTCTTAAACTTGATTTTTGATCCAAAATAATAATAATAAAATATTAATATTTAATTTGAACTTTGCTTCTTCTTCCTTGGATCTTTATCCTTTGAGCCCTCCTAGGTATATAATATTTAAAAATAAATATTATAACCTATTGCTTTTCAAGACCTTACTTTTAGAAGAAACACTTTATGTCCTCAAAGATGATGAACATAGCACAATAATGTTTTTGATATCAATGACAAAAACACTCCTCAAAATGTCCAACAAAGATATCACTGAAGCCTTTGTTAATTCATGGAATAATGGTTATATTGTTGTGTGTAACCTCTATTTCAGAGTTTTAGAGTTGATGGCCAAGGTGACAGAACTTCCTATCAAAGGGTGAGTGGTGTGAAGAGATCGTCATAACTGGCAACCTGAGCTCCAGGGCTTCCCATTACTATTTCTAAGTTCTTTATTGCCCTTGCATGGGCCTTTTTGAATACTATGTTTCTTCCTGTTCAGGTATCTATTATAGTTTTTGTTGATCTTTTGTGAGCATCCCCTGTGTGGGTTTTTGTTATAGCTCCTTTACAAGGTTTACAGGTAGTTACTTCTCTTAAGCAACCCCTGCATGGGTATTTCTTGGGCTATATTTTTGTGTTTATGACATTAGGCGTCCACTCAACCTTCTCTATTATTGTTTGGTCCTTTTCATTCAGGTTGCAGTTGGCCAATGTGTAGGCATGTGTCATCTTATGCTATTGTTTTAGCTACCAGTTTATGTACTTGGGTTTGGGGCCCATTTAAACCTCACACTTAGGTAATTTTACCTACCAAAAAATATATTTTGAGTAAGGAAGAGAAATTTTGGAGATTAAAATCAAGACAGACTTGGTTAAAAGAAGGAGATAAAAATACAAAGTTTTTCATAGGATGGCTATAGTACAAAGATCATCTTCTAGAATTAGTAGAATTAAATCAATAGAAGGGGTTTGGATTGAAGATCAAAGTGAAATTAGAAAAGAGGCAAAGTCATTTTATCATAATATTCTAGGTTCAGAGGAGACCATAGTTCTTAATGATAAACTTCTTCAAGATGTTCCTTCAGTTATAACAAATGAAGACAATAGGAAACTGATGGAGCCTATTACTCTAGAAGAAGTTCATTTAGCTCTTTTCTCTTTTAATAAGGATAAATCCCTAGGTCCAGATGGGCTCTCTACAACTTTTTACCAACATAATTGGGATATAGTGAAGGATTCTTTATTGGTGGTAGTGGAACAGTCTAGGGTAAAATAATACATACCTTATAAAATAAATGCAACATATCTTACCCTAATTCCAAAAAAGAAGGATGTTGAATTGTTTGATTCTTTTAGACCCATAAGCCTATGTAATATGGCATATAAGATTATTTCCAAAGTGATGGTGAATAGATTAAGGCCATTGTTAGACAAAATTATTTTAGAAGAGCAAGGAGGATTTGTGAAAGGGAGATAAATTCTGGATGGGATCATAGTAGCTCATGAAGTTATACATTCAACGACTTCAAGAAAAGAGAAAGCTATGATCTTAAAACTTGATATGAGTAAAGCCTATGATAGGGTTAAATGGGATTTTCTTTTTGTAGTTTTAGATAAGTTTGGTTTTGGGAAGAAATGGGTTAGATGGATTAAAGCTTGTGTCTCTACAGTTTCTTATTCAATGTTGGTCAATGGGTTAGTGACAGAATATTTTAAAGCCAAGAGAGGCCTTAGACAAGGAGATCCTCTATCTCCTTATTTGTTCATTATTATGGCAGAAGTTTTGAGTAGGAACTTAAAGAAGGCTTACAAAGATGGGCTTATAAGTGGACTTAAGGTTAGTAATAACATCGATAACATCACCCATCAATAGTTTGTAGATGATACAACCCTTTTTGGAAGGGCAAGGATAAATGAGGCCAGAGCTTTCAAGGCAAAATGTTAATAGGACTAAATCCAAAATTTACTTCCTTAACACTCATGCTAATATCAAAGCAAGAATTTATAGGTTGCTTCAAATGGAGGAGGCAAATTTACCAACAACTTATCTAGGGATGCCTTTATTTGAGGGGAGAATGAGGATAGATTTATGGAATCCAGTTATTAGTAAAGTTTAAAATAAACTTCCAACTTGGAAAGGTAGATGGTTATCATTAGCAGGAAGAGTGCAGTTAATTAAGTCAGTCTTACAAGCCATTCCAACATATTATATGTCATTGTATTCTATGCCAAAATCAGTTGAAAAAAGTTTAATCTATATTATGTGATCCTTTTTATGGTCAGGTTTACATGATAAAAGGAAATTTTCTTTGGTGAAATGGAGCAAGTTGTGTGATGATAAAACTAGGGGAGGTCTTGGTTTAAGAGCTCTTACAGATGCAAACTTAGCTCTTAGGGGAAAAGTTATCTGGAGATTGTACAAAGAGAGTCAAAGACAATGGGCAAGAATTCTTCTAAGTATGTTGATCCCAATGACCCAAGTTTAATATTTACTGCATTCTCTCTACCAAATGGTTTTGCTCTTTGGAATGGTTTAAAAAAATCTATTGATCTTATGATTAAAGGTTTAATATGGGTGGTGGGAACTAGAGAAAATATTTCTATTTGGATGGATACTTGGTGTGATAAAAAACCACTCAATTTAGATCCAATTTTGAAACCTTGGATGAGATTGCTTCAAGATAAATATGGTGATAGGGTTTCAAACATTTTGTACAAGGATCGAGAAGGAAGATACAAATGGAAAGAAGATTTTTTTACAAGTATACAAGACATTGATGCTAGGAGGCAATTGAGTAGAAAGATAACAAGTGTGATTATTTCAAGGGGTGCCAAGGATAAATTGATTTGGGAGTTGAATAGCTCAGGAGAATACACAACAAGAAGTGGATATAATGTTCAACACCAACATAATAATAATATCACTAGAATATGGAGAGATATTTGGGATAGCCCAAGCATTCCTAAAGTCAAAATGTTTGTTTGGCTAGTAGGTCATAGAAGAATTTTATCCTAGGATAACCTTATGAAAAGGGGTTTTCATGGCCCCTCTCAATGTGTTTTCTATAATGAGGAGGAGAGTATAGACCATCTCTTGGGACATTGCTCAATAGTCTAGAATCTATGGCAATGGATTCTTAATATATTTGGTAAATGCATGGTGATGAATAGCAGAATTGAAGATTGGTTAAAGCAATGGTAGAGCACTTATAAAAGTGAGGCTTTATAGAAAATATGGGATATATCAAAAGATACAATACTTTGGACTATATGGCTAGAAAGGAATAGAAGAATATTTAAAGGAAAGGAAAGTAGTTTAGAGGTAATGAAAAGGAAGATATGTTTAGCCATAGAGGAGTCTAAACCAACCCTATCAACTCACCCAATCCCTAATTTGGAAGTAGAGAGTCTTGATAGATGGAGTCAAGTCATTAAATGGAATTATGATGTTGGGTACAAGAGAAGCAAAAAGAAGGTAAAGAATATAAAGTGGAAACCACCAGATGTGGAGTGGGTTAAATTGAATTTTGATGGAGCATCTAAAGGAAATCTAGGACCAGGAGGAGGAGGAGGAATAATTAGAAATAATAGAGGAGAGATTTTGTCTCATTATGCTTTCAATAGTGGATTTAAGACAAATAATGAAGTTGAAGCTTGGGCAGCTTTAGAAGGGTTAAAAATATGTAAACAAATGAAATGGAATAGAGTATGGATGGAAGGTGATTCTCTCATAGTAATAAATACAATTTTGAGGAAAGCAAAGGCTCCATGGAACATACAAGAGATAATTGTGGAAATTCAAGATCTTGCTAAAGAGTTTGAAGAAATCAGGTTTACACATACATTAAGGGAAGGAAACAAATGTGCAGATAAGCTAGCCAATAGAGGGGTTTTGATTGAGGATCGTGAAGTTAAATTCTCCTTTCCATGGTTAGAGGAAGTAGAAAGTTTAGTTGAAGTTGACAAGAAAATGTTGATTGCCTAAATCAATTAATGATTAAGATTTACTTTAATGTTTTCCATTGGTAATATCTACTTTATTTTGTAACAATAATGTGTTTTCATATAGACTATTTATTATAATTTTTGTGGTTGCACTTGTGTTTCAGGAAGGAAACTAGCAATCCAGATTTGGTAAAGCGGACTATGATAGTGCGATGTTTTGGAAATATTACTCTACTAAGATGCAAGGCATAGATAGTAGAGGTGAAGTTTTGGTATTGTGAAGGCTGCTATAGGAAAATGTCAAGAAAGATGCTAAATTTTAGAATAATTGTATTCATACAAAGATTTGAAAAGATCCAAAAAATGAAAATCAAGAATTCAGACATTTTATGTAAAATGATGTAGGTTTCTAGCTATAGCATCTCAATTGAGATGAGAAGTGTATCTATTTGTAAACTCTCAAGCTCTAAAGAAGAGAGATGTAATTTTTCAAGGGTGGGGGACCCAAGTACAACCCCTTATTATCAACAAAAAAAATATATATATAATTTATATTTTTATTAATAAAACATTAAATGGAAGAAGATGAGATCAAATTTGGGAAATTGATTAGACGTTTTTCGTAGGACTGCCCAAACTGTCGAACTCGTTTCGGCCATATCTCACTCATCCGGACTTGGATTGAGCTAAAATTTTGAGGGTAGATGCCTGAAAAACCCTAGAACGTCTCCACCAATTTTCATATCATTTGGAGCAACACAGATCCTAGCGCATCCCTATGTGTGAACGATATATTTGGCAAGCGGCTATGCGAGGGTTTCATCCGGGTTGAGTGCAAGCAGCTCCAGAGGTTGGTTTTTAGGGCCTTCGGGCCCTAGCGGCCAATATTTTTGTGGTTTATGCTCAATATTTTAGCAGGAAATGTTGCGGGGGATACAAGATGGGTTAGAAATTTGTCTTTCAATAGATCATACTATGAACTTGAGTGACAACGGCTTCCAATTTGCTGCACAAAAGAAAAGTGAAAACCATACCTTTCCACGACGTCTAGGGCAAGGATTAAAGAGATCACGAAACAAGTTTCAAGTAGTTGATCAAAAAATGGCTCATATCTCAAGTGAATCTGGTGCTAAGGTGCACCCACAAAATAATTCTACTATGAAAACCCCTATCAAGGGTAAGAATTTTGAAGACTCAGTCCCAAAAATGAATTTTAGGGATGCCCTTCATGGTGGACAGCCTCAGCCCAATGCTAATATCAATATTAGGGCTTCCCATAAACCTCTAAGAATGCCTAAGATTGATCCCAGGAAAACGGAGTCGGGATGTCTTAAAGCAGTTGATGGAACTCCTATTGTTAAGCTTGATATGGGTAACATTCGGACTGGCATTGAAGATTTGGAAAAAAGAGGACTAATTTGTCGGTTCGTGGGTTTTCGTTCGAGTCTATCTGCTTTCAAAGTCCGAGGCTGCAAAAAGCTGGAAAACTAAAGGTGAGTTACAAATCTCTATTTATCCAAATGGTTATTTTCTTGTTTTATTTGCTAATAATGAAGATAGAGAGAAAACTTGTCAAGGGGGTCCTTGGTTTTTTGGAAGGGCGGGGCTTTTCATGAAGCCCCGGCATACTAAATTTAAAGCCGAAGAAGAGATGCCTTCTATAGCTCCCGTGTGGGTTAGACTCTTTGGCCTCCCTATTGAATTTTGGAATCCTACTATTTTTTCTTCAATTGGAAACTCTTTAGGAACTTTTATGATGATTGTTGATTGTACTCAAAATTTTGAACATATTATTTATGCTCGGATTTGTGTTTTAATGGATTTTGACAAACCCCTACCTAAAAAGATCACATTACAATTTGGGGAAGACACTTGGGAGCAAGTAGTGGACTATGAGAACATTCCTTTTCGTTGTAGAATTTGCCATGAATATGGTCATTTGGCCAGTGCTTGCCCAAATAAAATTCTTGATCAAAAGAAAGAAGATATAAACTCGACAGGTTTCCAAATACCTAAGAAGAAGAACACTCAGAAAAAACCAGTTATGAAGGATCAATCAAAGTCATCTGCTAATATGTTTGAAATCCTTTCCACAAATGATGTCCCAAGTGAGGAAGAGGAAATAATGGAAACTGAAATCTTAGAAACACAATTTAAATATGAAGGGAAGAACTCAAGAGACAAACCAACAAATCAAAGGTTTTCAACAAAAAAAAAGGAGAAAATTTACACAAGAAAAACAATATTTCAAATGTCAAAACTTCAAATAATGCAGGTCCCAATATAGACTCCGTTGAACCATCTAGTAAAATTTTGGTTGTGTACTGAGCATTCTTCAAGGTTAGAAGCCATCTCAGATTCAATTGGAATAAGTCAAGAAACAGGGAAAAAAAATTGAAGATGGATTCTAATCAAAAAGTAGGTCGCAAGACCAATCAATATCATATGGTAAAAGAAGGTGAAAAGCTTGTAGAGGAAGGTAAGATTAATGCCCTTCCCAACTTTTTTAGCCCTGGTATTAATGAAGATCATCACTTGGAATATTAGAGGACTCAAAGGGAGTCTTTCAAAACAAAATGAAATTAGAAGAATGATTCGGATAAATCATCCACATCTTGTTTTCCTTCAAGAAACAAAGATGTCAATGGAGGATATGGACTTAATTGCCAGTAAAATTTGGCCGAGTTGGAAAAGTGGTTTCCCTCGGTTCCCAAGGGACTTCGGGTGGCATTGCTTATCTTTGGGACCCAAAAGAGGTAGTTATTCACCATATGGTTGGCGGTTGGGGTTTGTTGGCTATAGCTATTCAAAGTAGACATTCCAACCAGATTATGCTCTGCATTACTGTTTATGCTCCGACTTCTTTGGAGGAAAAAAGAAGACAGTGGAAGGATATTACTCATATTATCTCTCATTTTCCTAAAGCTTGGATCTTGATCGGAGGAGATTTCAATACCATCCTCTCTCTGGATGAGAAAAGGGGGGAAATAGAAATTTGGACAAAAGCACCGACCTCATGAGCGAATATATTGCAAACCTCCATCTTGTGGATATCCAACTAGATAATGGCCTTATGACTTGGTCTAACAGAAGGCAAGGCTTAGCTTGTATAATGGAGAGATTGGATAGGTTTTTGCTCTCTGAAAATTTCTTAATCCATGGTCACATTCCTAAAGTGAAGACTCTTAATAATGTTGGTTCGGATCATTGGCCGATCATGGTGGAAATGTGGAAAACCAATGTGAGTTTCTCTCCTTTTCATTTTCAATTAATGTGGCTTAGAGACATTTCCTTCAGACCTCGTGTGCAACAATGGTGGAAGGAAGGTAAACCTAGGCATGGGACTAAGATGTTCTGTTTTGCCAAAAGACCGCAATACATTAAATCCAAAATCAAGACTTGGAACTGGAAAGAGTTTGGGGATGTTCATAAAAAAAAACATGAAGTTATTGCTCATCTTGAAAATTTGAATAAGAAAATCCATTTAGATGGCCTCACGAGAGAAGAGAAGTGCAGATGAAATTAAACTCACAACTCGGTTAGAGGAATGGGAAAAAGAGAAGAAATCTTATGGAAGCAAAAATCTAGAATTCAATGGCTCAAAGAAGGAGATCGAAACACAAATTTCTTCCACAAATCTCTTCTAGCTCGAAGATCTCACAACTTTATTTCTTCCTTAAAATCAGATTCCGGAGATGTTGTTTATACTTGGGATGGCATGAACTCTATTGTTGTTGATTACTTTTCCAATATTTTTCTTGCTACTCCTCTTGACTCAACTTCTCAACAAAATGTTCTTCAAGCAATCCCTTCTCTTATCACTTCTGAGGAGAACTCTATTTTGACTGCTCCTGTTACTATCAATGAGCTTCAACAAGTAGTTTTTAAAATGCAAAAAGGGAAAACCCCAAGTCCCGATGGTTTTCCTATTGAGTTCTACCAAGAGTTCTGGGATATCCTTCATGTTGATTTATTAGAGGTGGTGGAAGAAGCCAGGAAAGCCAAAGAAATTTTGAAGGTTATCAATAAAACTTATATTACTCTTGTTCCAAAAGCTCAAGAGGTTGATCATATCTCAGCTTTTAGACCTATTGCTTTATGTAATGTTCTTCTCAAAATCATTACTAAAATCATGGCAGAAAGGTTGAAGCCTCTTTTGCATAAGATTATTTCCCCAGAGCAAGGGGGTTATGTGGAAGGACGTCAAATAGTAGATGAGATAGTTCTTGCTCAGGAAGCCATCCATTCCATGGATATGCAAAATTCTCCTTCCATGTTCATTCGGTTAGACTTATCCAAAGCTTATGACAGAGTGGATTGGCACTTCCTTATCAAAGTTTTGAGGCAATTTGGTTTCTCTAAGGATTGGATGGATTGGATTATGGGATGTATCTCTTCAGTTTCCTACTTAGTTCTTATCAATGGCAGGCCTTCTCGGTCTTTCCCAGACTTCTAGAGGTATTAGGCAAGGTGACCCGCTATCCCCTTATTTATTCATCATTCTTGCTGAATGCTTGGGTAGGACTATAACCAAAAAGAGGGAAAACAAAACCCTTGAGGGAGTTACCATTGCTCATGGAGCTAGACCTATCTCTCATCTTCAATTTGTGGATGACTCTACTCTTTTAGGTAAAGCTACAGTTAAGGAAGCTTCTAATATTAAGCAAATCATTAGCTATTTTTCTAAGGCTACTGGGCAGTTGATCAATGAAGACAAATCTAAAGTTATTTTCTTTCATCGCTTCTGCTAGACAGGAATCCATGGTCTTGGATAAATTAAGATATAAGAAGACCTCTCTTCCAATCACTTATTTAGGTATTCCCATAAATATTCAAAGGCAAAAAAATAAATATTGGAATTGGTTGTTGGACAAAGTCAAGAAGAAAATTGGAAAGTGGACCAACAAGTGGCTTTCTTATTGGGGTAGAATCACCTTGGTAAAATCAGTCCTTCAAGCTATTCCTATTTATGTTTCTTCCGTTTTGAATATCCCAAAGGTTGTTCTTCGAGAATTGGATCAAATCAGTCATCGTTTCCTTTGGAGTGGTACTAAGGAGAAAAGAAAATGGGCCTTGGTGAAATGGGATACTTTATGTCTTCCTAAGAGTGAAGGGGGGTTAGGATTCCGGTCTTCAATTAATAACAACAAAGCTTTAGCTGCTAAATTATATTGGAGGATGTTGCATAACCCCAATGCTCTTTGGGCCAATAATCTTCGTGCTAAATATGTTGAGAACAAAAGTCCTGAAGACCTTGTTCGCTATCAACTTCCTACCAAAGGTTCTCCCATTTTAGCAGTTCTTAAGGCTGGTGAGGATTTGATAAAGAAAAAATTATTTTGGATCATTCATAATGGTCAACATGCAAATTTTTGGACAGATTCTTGGGATGGTCACAAGCCTTTGATAACTCAGTTTCCCGATTGGAGGCCTTGGATGGAGGAGCTTCACCGAGCTAATTGGATAAAGGTGGCTAATTACTGTCGGTACCATCTTGGTAATTCAAAGGTTGGTAGATATTGGATCCCTATTGAGGACTGGCCTATTCAAATCCTAGAAAGGCAAAGACAAGATATCCAAGGCATCCTTCATATGAGATCCCTCTCTTGGTCCCATGAAAAAGATTGTTTTGGATGGAACAACACTACTAAGGGTGAGTATTCAGTTGCTCAAGGTTATTTGACCTTATGCCATAATAATCCCAACCATTCTTCTGACATATTTTCTCGATTGTGGGCTCAAAAGCTCTGGCCTAAGGTGAGGTTCTTTAATTGGCTTTTATTGCATCGTAGGGTGCTTACTTGGTGAGCAACTTATGAAGCGTGGTTTTCATGGCCCTTTTAGATGTGAAATGTGTGAAGAGAATGTAGAAAATATCAACCATATTTTTATTGAGTGTACTTTAGCCTCTGAGCTATGGAGGAGAATGGCCACTTTACTTGGCTTACGAGTGGTCCAATTTTTTTACTTTTGAACAACTTTGGAGGGATTGGCCTAATCAAGAGGGTGTTGATCATTTTATTAGGCGGTTAGTTTGGATGGGTTCTACCATTCTTCTTTGGAATATTTGGAATGAAAGGAACAACCAAATTTTTAATCAAGATAGGAAGGATATTCACTATATTTGGCAAAAGACCATAGCCAACTTAGTTGAATCAGTCCATCAACTCCTTAATCACCCCCAAAACTCCCACCAAAGATGGGATCAAGTGATGCAAATATTGAAGATTAAACCTTCTAAGGGCAACCAACTTAAAGGGAATGTGAGTATTAGTAAGATGGATAGGACTAGAAATTGGCAACCTCCTCCTAAGGATTTTGGAAAAGTCAATACTGATGGAGCCTCTAGAGGGAACCCTGGAAAAGCCAGTGTGGGAGGAATTGGTAGACTTTCAGATGGCTCCCTGGTTTTTACTTTTGCTGAGAATTTGGGTATTCTTTCCAATAACCTTGTTGAGGGGTATGGTATCCTCAGAGGCCTTCAGGAGGCTACTAAGGTTGGATGGGAAAAGGTGTTAGTTGAGTCCGACTCTCAACTTATGATTAATCTCTTGAAGACTCCTTCTAAGAATCATAAGGTGGATTGGAGAATAAAAAGAATTATTGAGAAGATTCAGTTAATCCAGATGGGATTTTTGAAAGTTGATTACAATCATGTGGTTAGAGATCAAAACAAGAGTGTTGATGCTTTAGCTAATTGGGCTTTGGACAAAGGTGATCTTACTTGTTATGGCCACCCTCCTATATGGTGGGCTTCTCAAATTAGGGAAGCTCTTCTTTCTATCATTTCTTTGGATGGCTCCAGTTCGAAGGTACCTAGTTTCTTCTTGTTTTTTTTTTTTGCTTCTCTTTGGTTCATTCAATTTTTTTTAGTTCCCTAGCTCATTCTATTCTTTATTTTGTTTCCTCTGTTGATTCTTGCCTTAATAGTCTTCTGGTCTAGATAGGTCATTGTTTTGTTCATTTTTTTTCTTTTTTATTTTTTGTTTTTTTTGTTTAGTTTTTTAAGGTGGGTGGGTTCTTTTGTTTTGTTTTGTTTTTGTGTTCTTTGTGTTGTTCTTTTTTTTGTTGTTTTTTTTTTTTTTTATGTTTTTTGTTATTGTTCTTGTGTTTTTTTCGTTCTTGTTCTTGGGTTTCTCTTTGTTTGTGTTATTTCGTGTTTTTATGTGTGAGTGTTTTCTATGTTTTTTGTTTTTGTTTATTGTCTGTTGTTGGTTGTTTTTTATTTTTATTTTTATTTTATTTTTTTATTTTTTAGGTTTTGGTTGTGTTTATTTTTCATGTTTTTTTTGGGTTATGTCTTTGTAGTGTTCTGTTGTTTTTGTCTTGTTTGTGTTTTGTTATGTGGTTCTTGTGTTTTTCTATGTGGTTTGTGTTGTGGTTTCTTTTATCTTATTGTGCGTGTTTGGTTGTGCTTTTGTTTTTGACACACTCAAGGAGCATGTTTTTTATTTTATTTTATTATTTTTGTTGTTATTTACTTATTTTTAAATTGGTTTTGTGTGTTTGTTTGCTCCTTGAGTATGTCAAAGGTGGTAGGCCAGGTCCGAGTCCTGGGCGTTTTTGGCGGAATGGATACCCCTGCCTCCTTGGGTCTTACCGAAAGTGGCATCCCTTTTGGGATGTTTTCCACAAATAAAAAAAAAAAACCATGATGATGATAGTGCAAAATCACTCCATAAGAATCAAACATTTGTAATGTTATTGGTCTAACACTAATATGACATGGGATTTTATTCTCATTTTAAACAAATATAAAACCAGGCTAGTGGTGCTATCTCAATGCAAATAATAACACTACATCATAAAAATATAATATTAATAATATATACCTCCCCAAGTTATAAATAAATTGCATATATGAATTCCTCAAATATATAAAGGTGTTAAGAGGAGGATTTAATGCATATTTGTAATGAGATGCTAACACTAGTCAGAGTTTTTCACATTGGAGATACTCATACTTTGATGTTTAAATTAAGAGTAATGTCAATGCTTTTGCTTATTGTCTGGGTGAAATTCCATTAAATATTAATGTTTTTTTAATAGAAAAAATCTTCAAAAAATGATTTTTATGTGAGAATAATCTTCACATAAAAAGCATTTTATTTTAGAATATAAGATATATAATTTTTAATTTTTTTTGGAAATATAATATATATAAGGATGTTTAAGTTGTTAGAGTAGGTATTTAGACTCTAGCTCATGCTCACCTAGGTACTTTATTTTTATATTATTTTAGTTTATTTTTCCCACCCACTTTATGTGTGTATATTTGTTTTTATCTTATTTATATATTATGGGGATATTTGGCATTCTTAAGGAGTTACACTTACTGATTACATTTGGAGGGTTGAGATATTTTCTCCATAGATCATATCACACCTTCCTATTTGTATGATGGATATTGATTCTTATCTCTTTTTTGATCCTATGGTTGTGGTGGATCTTCCTTGCCTATTTAAGTAAGGCTTCTCCATTGTATTCATAATCAATTTTGACATATGATATGATATTGTTGTTTTTGTGTTAGCTTCCATTATCTTGTTTCTATTTTTTAGTCTCTCTATTTTGGTTAATGTGGTGTTGCTTCAACCCCTTGATCCTTGTGGCTTGGTTTGATATTTTGTATTTTCCATCGTTCCTTTCATGGTATCAGAGCTTTGAGAACTATTGGAAACATCCATTGTTGAGGTTCGTGCAGTCGGATCATATTGAAGGTTTCATAGTTGGAGTTGGAGGTTTCTAAGCCCTAGAAGGTGAAAATTAATTTTTTTCTCTTCTATTGTTTTGCAAAGAGCTTATATATATTTTCTACCCCTTCAATTGCATCTTGGTTGACTCCTCTAACCATGGGATTGATCAGAAAGGTTCTATTTTTTAGAAGTTTTTTTGGATTTTTTTTTGTGGTTTGTTTTAATATTTGCAAAACCATTGATGAACCTATTCACTTGACCATCATCGATCACTTTCAACTACCAGGGACCACTATCGTATACAAATTAGTTTTTGTATATAGTTTTTTCTTAACACAGTCCACGAAATATATTATTTTTTACAATATCTGAAGTTGCTTTTTGCAGATATGGTTTTTTGAGATTTGTAACCTATCTTCTTCACTCATGAGTTCTTTCTAAATTTCAAACTCAAAAATGCATTTAAGTTCCTAACAAGGTCTGCAAAAGATAAGTTTTTTATATAAAAACAAAAAACTTATTTTTTTGGCAGTTCTGTGTATTTGAAAATAATTTTGTAAAATATTTGTTTTGTGAAGTTACTCAATTTTTTTCTTTTTAAATCTGCAAAATTTAAGTGATTATAAAAATCAAATCTGATCATATACTCTTTGTAATGCCTAAATTATAAAGGCATTTTATTTTTGGGGGGCTCTTATTTTTTGAAGCATTGAATAAAAATCTTTTGGTTGGGGTGTCTTGGTGTCGATTTGAACACCATCTTTGTGGATCTTGCATTTTATTTCTTGTGATTGAAAAATAGGTTTAGAAGATTTTGAGCCACTTAAATCACATAATTATCACATATGGAAGCCAAGCATGATGAAACTTATTAAATTTAAAGGGTTAGCAATATTATTGCAACAAAAGCTATCTGTAGTTACAAAAGAGTATCATAAGTTTATTCATGATTGCAAAATGAATGAATGCAAGAGATTAATTGGGATGCATGTGAGTGACAATCTATTGTTTCATCTTAAATATTGTGACACTCCTTTTCAAATTTAGGAGAAGCTTGAGAAGCTATTTGGACAAGTGAACACTTTGAGAGTTTTACATCTTGATGTTGAACTTGGTGCTCACAATCCAAATAATTTTCCATCTATGGGTGATTTTCTCGCTAAGTTCCAATCCTTTCTCACGCTTTTAAAGTGTAGTGGAAAAACTAAAATGGATGAAGAATGTATTTTCATGATCTTGTCAAAACTTAAGGGTCCATTCCATATGTTTTCTTCCATATTTTTTGCCAACCTGGATTCCATGGGTTTTAATCACAAAATACCTATTTTTGAGAATTTGTATCAATATTTTGAGAGAAGAATCCAAAGTTCTTAACTACGAGCATTACACCTCCTCACATAAGGTATTTGTTGCATCCTCCACTTCCACTTCCAAAGGTAAGGTAAAATACAAGTCTAAGTCCTAACCTAATCCTTCTTCTCCTTTATTTCATCAAAATCCCAAAGAGTCACATACAAAGGATTCATCTTCCAAAGAGTCCAATCATAAACCTAAGCAGTCCAAAAGCAAAAATAGGTCAAATGTTACTTGTTCATATTATGGATTCAATGGTAATTCTAACGACAAGTGTTGGAAAAAGTTACAAGACTTGGATGAAGCCTTTAGGAATAAAAATTATCTTTCACTCCTTCAAAATATAAGGGCAAGGCTCTGAATGCTTTTAGAAAATCATCTAAGGTTATTTATGAGGATTAGATTATGGATTCCAGAGCGACTCATCACATGACTTCATCCAAGGAGTCATTTGCCACCTTGTGTTCTACTTCTACATCTTGTATTAAGGTTGGAGATTCTTCTTCCATTTTAGTTAATGGAAAAGGTGACATACAATTTTATGGTGGATGCATTAAGAATGTTCTTTATGTTCCAAATATTTCCACCACTTTTCTCTCTGTGTACCAATTTTTTCATTCTAAGGGAGGTAAAATTGTGTTGTTTATACCTTAATGAAATGATATTAGAGATTTGAGTGACCCACAGTCTATTGTTGCACAAGAAGTTATTGAACATGGATGATGTCTTTATCACTTTGAGGGTTTTGATTCTTCACTTGGAGGTACTTGTTTGGTGGATCATGCATATTCAAAAAGAAATATTTGGCATGATAGATTTGGCCATATCAATTACATATGTTTGAAGTATTTAAGAACTCATGATATGGTCATTGGATTATCTAAGGTCTCTTATATTGATGGAGTTTGTCTAGGTTGTGTACTTGGAAAACAACATCAAGATCCTTTTCCCAAAGGTAAGTCCAATAGAGCATCTTTCCATCTTGAGTTGGTGCATAGTGACTTGATGGTTTTTGCCACTCCCTTTTTGGGAGCTAAGTATGCACTCACCTTTATTGATGATTTCTCAATGAGAACTTGGGCATATTTTCTCAAGTTCAAGAGTGATTTTTTTGCCACATTCAAAGTCTTTAAGGCTTTTTTTGATAATCAATATTTGATTTGCATCAAGAAGCTTTGCACAGATAATGGGGAGGAGTATTTTAGCAGGGAGTTTTTAGATTTTCTAGCCCTTCATGGGATTCTACATCAACACTCGATCCCACATACACCACAATAAAATGTCGTAGTTGAGAGGAAAGGAAATGGTAAATTGTATAATGGACTCACGAGATTTACTTCCCAAGTTTTGTGCCAAGATAGTCAATTGTGTGATTACATTCAAAATTGTACACCTCATTGAACTCTTGAGCAGATGACTCTAGAGGAGGATTGGATAGGGACCAAGCTTAATGTTTCTTATTTTGAATTTTTTGGTAGTCAAGCATGGGCTCATGTTCCAAATAAAAAAAGGATATCTTTGGATAGAAAGAGCAAGCCACTCATTTTTTTTGGCTATTCTGAGGATATGAAGGCTTATAGATTATTGGATCCATATACCCATGAAGTTATTTTTCAAACTCATGTCCAATTTTATGAGCATTATTCTCTAACTGAGCCCACTCATTCTACTCCTTCTCCATCATCATCTATTTTTCACTTTAAATATGATTGTTTTGATGATGACGTAGACACCAAATCCTAACCATTTATTATCCACTCATCATCATCAAATCATAGTCATTATCCATTAGTTTATATATATATATATATATATATATATATATATATATATATATATATATATATATATATATATATTTATATATGAATAAATTTGAGCCATCCATAAAAACTCCATCTTAGCATGCCATGTAGAAATATGTGTCGCTCATTAATTGCAATATGTGTCACTTATCAAGTTGCAATCTCAACCACTCATCATGTTCTAATCATGGTCGCTCATTATCATCATCAAAACCCTAACATAAATCAAGTTAATCATAAAATGTTTTTTTTTTTTTTTTGAATAGGGGTTGAAAACATTTGCAAAGAGAGATCATACACATTCGCACGATATTTTGCATGAACTCTAGCTATCATCGCATTTATTGTTTAATCATCATCACATTCGTCATTCAATCGTTATCGCTTCTATGAACCAAATCCAAATGATGTAGTGTCCATCATAGCAAGTATATACCTCAGGGTGTTTCCCAAATGTTGTAGGATGTCTATTGTAGTCTATAGATGCTTCAGGGTGACCACCAGATATCGAACTGCGTCTAGCAAGCCCTCAAAATTTTTTTAGCATCTACGCGACATCATTTCGAACCCTCGAAAGCATAAATCATAATCAGGTATTGAAAAGGTAACTATTTATTTTTTATTTACATTTCCTATATTATGTTTCACATTTCACAAGCATTTCACTTGGGGTTTGTAGTTTTATATTTTATATTAACAAGGGACTCACATAGTGGAGGCCCTATATGTGCTACTAATCTATTTTGTGGTTTGCTTTTGTGTAGGTACAAGTAACAATTTATTTGATATTTATTGTAAATAGAGTGGCCTTGTAGAGGATACACAATCCCACTCAACAATTTTTTTATAGCAGAGAAGATTTGAGAATACCATATTCATTTGATCAAGGGTTTCACCCTTTTTATCATTGTATCATTAAAACAAGCATACTTTGTAAAACTCCTTTGTGATTCAAGGTATGTTAATGGTGTAAAAGAGGAGATCAAAGGTTCCATATGTCTATAAAATTACTTATTTTATTGTGCATTGTTGCTTGTTTTGATTTTTTATCTATTTTGGTGTTAATTTTCACTGTTCACAAAATGGTGATCACGGTGGGACCCCCAAAAGGTTCTATATTTTGATTTACCTTGTCATATCCTAATTCACTGATCTACATTTATTTTAATTTATTGCAGGTTTTCAAATCCCTATCGCACAAAAGATTCAAACTTAGGTTTTTTGGAGTCTATAGGATTCATTTTGTGCTTGTGTAGATACCAAAATTTGTTTGGGTATCAGGTCAAATGCTCCACTGCATTTAGGAGATGCCACACTATGTCTAGGAGATGCCACACTATTTTTTGTAGTCAGATCAAACATGACACCACATTTTTGAAGCTAGGGAAAGAAAAACATAAGGCTTTAGGGTAAGTTATTTTCAAAAACCCTAGCTATATTTTGTTGCTTTTTAAAATGAAGAGAAGAAAAGAAAATATTTTTTTGTTTTAAAAGAGCAATAAGTTAAGTATTTTTGTAGCCATTTTTGAAATCAAAATAAAAAAATTATATTTTTGGGTATTGATTTATCTGATTACAAAAAGTCATATAGACTACATTTAGGGATAGATTTGCATTTTCAAACACAGTTTAGATTGCATTAGGGTTTCAAATTCATCTTATTATGTTTTTGGACTTGTGTATCAAAAATATTATAGGGTTTATTTGGAACTCATTTACTACATTTTGCTTAGGTTTTTTGTTGTTTATGGTGTTCTATTTTCTATTTTGTATGCCTTTGTATGTTCTTTGCTTACACTTATAGGCAACAAATTGGAATTGCATAGTAGTTGCACTCTAGGATAGTTTCTTTTGCACTTCATTGTTCAAAAAAAACATAAATAATAGAACCTTAAAAAGAACATCACACACTACACGATCCACATTAAACATCAGCAAGTTGGATTTCATCACCAACCATTTATCGAGACCAATGATGGTGGGCTTCATCTCCATCCATTGGCTCACCCCTTAGACACCATAGTAGCCTCAAGTGAGTGGATTTTTGGATTTCATCATCGAAAAGTCCCCTACTTTTTGGTGCATCCATAGTAGGAAGGATTAGCAAGCCCTTTTACCATGGGGCTCAATAATAAGTGGAAATTAGTTGTCATTCTTTTCTGAGCACACTCGAGTGTGAAGCAAAATTTTGACTAGGAAAGTAGCAAGACTCAAATAGCGTGGCCTCCCTTGGGAAGTAATGTTGATTCCTTAGTTTTACCTTGAGACAATCATCCCCTAGGAAGCCATTTTCAATCGTTCATGATTCATCCTTCATTATAAGGGTGGGTTCGAACACACCTTCTTAGTTGCATTCCATCATTCACCTTGCATAGTTTTTCTAGGCTTAGGATTTTCAACATCAAAACACACCAAAAAAAAAATTGCAAAGACATAGAAAACACTTATTTTCTTGAGTGACTTGTGTGTTGTTCATTTTCATTGCCATTACAATTTTCATACATGCACCCATTTCATTTTACATACCAACTTGCTTCTAGCTTATGGTATTAACTCGAGATCAAGCCAAAACTATGAATCAACCATCCATCAGCAAACCACCTTCATTTATGGAGTGTTCCACTCCTTCCCTAGCCACTTTTGTGGCTAACCCAACTAGTGTGGCACAGAAAATGCATTTTGACTTGTCCATTGGACCCCCTCACCTAACATCCACTTTAGATCTAGACATGATGCAGAGGGTAATCCACACCTCCATTACTAAAATCAAACCATCCACGCCTTTCGTCTACCATATCACCTATATAGATTCTAACATTGTTAAAGCCTATTTGCAACCAACCAATTTGGTTCTGGAACCTCTTACCATTCCATCCCAATATGTTCCCACATTTCAGTAGGAACCCTCACACTCATACCAAGTCATCACCAACCCTCTCTTTGAGGCCACATCTGCACTCCCACATCAAACTCTTCCATCATCATTTAGCCAATGCATGTATTTCCCATCTAACTACACCACCATTAATTCCAACCACTTTATGAAGTTTATGTTGCTTCATAGATACCATCAGCCATTCCATTCACATCATTTGGGTTTGTTGATTCAACCTAGCATAACAACTCTCATTTGGTTGTGATTCCCTTTGCAACTTACCCTCCACCAACTTCAACCCATGTTGCTAACACTCACAACACACCAACCTCTACCCCCATACAACCATTCAACTTGCATCTGCAACTACTATACAACAAGCATGACAATATTTAAACCAATTACTTGTTGGTAATTCCAATCAAAATGCCCATCCTTTCTTGTGACAACAATCATAGGTGGCAGATTTCAACCACCAACCCATTTCCACCCAAAATATCTTTTTCACGTTTGATCAACCTTGGGTATCATGACCACCAACGATAACTATATCTATACTTCCATTCAACCACATCAATGCCATCACAACTACCCAAAACACCCAAATTTCCCAAACTCCATCTTTACCTCCTCACCATCAATCATTCCATAATCAATTCCAATAAAACATCCAACACCATCACATACCTACTACCATAAACCCGTTAGCCAACTAGAACCTAATTTCATCTCAACAATTCATCGCACAACACACACCACCTACCTACACTCATCATGTAAACCAAGTCTTCCAAACATAAGTGGAAGATCCTAAAATCCAATCTTTGCAAAAACAAATTGACAACTTGATGATGCACACACTTGGTATGATATACCAAAAACCCACCTTAATACAGTTGGTTAAGCACCCAATTCATCCTTCAGTACCATAGGCACCATACCTTATCGATTTTACATTATCGAGGTTTGAAAATTTAAAGGGATCGAGGACCCTAGAGAGCATATAAGTGCATTTATCCATGCATGTTTTAGGATTCAAGAGAATGATGCCTTAATGCTCCAAATATTTCCTTAGATATTTTGGGGTATGCATTAGAATGGTATAATCATTTGCCACACCATAGCATATTTCCTTCTCCCCAAATGTAAGAAATAAAACTACATTAATCAGATTGTATAATCTATGACAATTTGAAGAAGAATCGGTTTATGACTTTGGAAATCGTTGGAGGGTAGTAATTACCAAATTGTCATTCGTCCTCCCTGAAAGGGTTACTATTCATTATTTAATTGAAAAATAAATATAAAATATTAACAGGTAGAATGATAAGCCACTTAAGGAGGGCAGAATCATGTAGCCACTTGAAGAGGGCAGAGTCTCTTGCAATACGCAAAGATAAAATGATATTCGATGATCAAATTCAAATGAATGAATCTACTTATAAATAAATAATTTAATAAATGAATGGATGTGAGCCATCAATGATCTGACGCATCCATTGGGATCGTGGCATGGCTCCCTCCTTTGAAAATGACTAGAAAACACTTTTTGATTCCCATGTAGCACCTTCTTTTGGAAGGTCCTACCATTCAATTAGAAATTCTTGAATCTGGTGAGATCAAAGATGACGTACTCTGGTTTGCAATATTGGTTCAAGTTGAAGAGTTATTCACCCTTCTTTGTCTAGTACTAGAAGCTTTTTTTGTGTTTTCACTTTCTGACCAATCACTTGTTTGAGACAAGATACATGAAAAACTAGATGTATACAAGAGGAGGGTGGGAGCTCCAATTGATATGCAACTTCACCTATGTGGCGAACTATATTGTAGGGCCCGTAAAATCAAGGAGCCAATTTTTGACTAGACTTTATCTTCAAGGATAACTGCTTATAAGGTTGTAATCGCAAAAAACCATATCTCCCACATTGAAATGTCATTCTTATCAATGTAATTTGTGTTGTTTCATAGGATTTTATGCCTAGATCAAATTATCTTTAAGAATGTTGATCATTGTCTAGCGATGTTGAAATAATTCATTAACCTAAGCTACTTTGGAAGATCTTAGAATATAGTCTATGATTGCTAATGGCTTCTAACCATACAAGGCTTTGAATGGAGACATATTAAGGGGAAAATGGTAAGAAGTGTTATACCACCATTCTTCTAATGAAATCCATTGAATCCAGTGATATTGCTTATCTTGAGAAAAGCAGCAAAGATAAGTACCCAAACATTTGTTAACTATTTTTGTTTGACCATCATATTGTGGGTGGTATGCGAAAGACATGTTCTACTTGGTACCACTGAGACGAAATAATTCTTTCCAAATTTTGCTAGTGAAAATAGGATCATGGTCACTTACAATAGTCTTGGGTATACCATATAATTTGAAAATGGATTCCATAAATACCTTGGCTACTTTACTTGCTAAGTAGGGATTTTGTAAGGCACAAAAGTGAGCGTATTTAGAAAAATGATCCACCACCACAAAAATAATTGTTTTACCCTCTGAATTGGGGAGCCCCTCAATGAAATCCATTGATATGTGTTTCCATTGGTGGTCTGGAATTGGTAAGGGTTGCAGTAGTGCTGGAGATTTCACTATTTCACCTTTATTGCATTGGCATACCTTACATTCGACCATAGATATCCTAACATCGATTTTTAAGCCTTTCCAAGAAAATAATTGTTTCACTCATTGGTATGTTTTCAAGAATTCCTAGTGTCTTGATTAAGGGGATGCATGTAATTGTTAGAGGATCAAAGATTTAATAGTGGAACCTTGTGGAAGGTAGATGCGATATTTATTATGAAGCACACCATCTAAATATGTGAAGTAAGGATGCCTTCATGATCCTGAATTGTTGTCTTGAATAATTTGAGTGGTTTCACTATCAACCGACCATTTTGCTTGAAGTTAGAATAACCATTGGGGAAAAGGACCCAAAATGGCATTGATGGAGATCTCATATTTATATTTTCAAGATAATGCATCAACTACCATGTTTTCTTTTCCTTTTTTTATACTCAATCATGAATTCTTACCCCAAAATTTTTGTCAACCATTTATTCTATTCAGGGCAAGATAGATGTTGCTCCAAAAAATGCTTAGACTACTGTGGTAAGTCTTAATAATGAAATGACTACTTATTAAATAATGCCTACATTTCTCAATGGCATGTAGAATAGCCAAAATTTCCTTTTCGTAAGTGGATCACCCCAAATTCTTACCTAAAATTTGCTTACTCTTAGACGTCAAGGGGTGACCTTGCATTAAAACAATGTCAATCCCTATACCCGAGGTGTCACACTCGATGATGAAAATTTTGCTAAAATTAGGAGTAGCCAATATTGGGGTAGAGCACATGGCTTCTTTGAGATATTGGAATGTCTGAGAAGCTACTTCATTCCACTGAAAGGCGTCCTTTTTGGTAAGTGTTGTGAGAGGTGCTGCAATTTTGCCATTGTTGCGTATAAATTTATGGTAATAGACTGTAAGACCTAGGAATCCTCTAATTTTTTTAGAGATTTAGGTAGAGGCCAATCTTGAATAGCTTTGATTTTCTAAGGGTCTACTTTGACTCCTTCATGGGATACGATATGGTCTAAGTATTTGACTTCTTGGACTCCAAATGCACATTTGGATCTTTTAACAAAAAAAATTCCTTATGTATTAAATGAAGGACCTTATCAACATGGGATAGGTGATCCATCCAAGATTTTTTGTAAATTAGGTTATCATCAAAGAAAACTAAGATGAACTTGCAAATATATGGCCTAAAGACATGGTTCATAAGGCTTTGAAATGTTGATGGAGCATTAGTAAGATCGTAAGGCATGACTAGGAATTCATAATGACCTTCATGAGTTTGAAAATTGGTTTTAGGTATATCCTCTTCCCTTACCCAAATTTGGTGAAAACCTAAATGAAGATCCAATTTAGTGAAATAACTAGCACCGTGTAATTCATCTAATAAATCATCTATTACCGGAATAGGGAACTTGTCCTTGATGGTAATTTTGTTGAGAGGTCAAAAATCCAGACACATGCACCAAGAGGTATCTTTACGATGTACCATTACTACAGGTTATGAGTAGGGACTGATGCTAGGATGAATGATGCCATGTTCTAACATTTCTTGTACCAGCTTCTCTAATTTTGTATTTTAAGGTTGAGAATATCGATAAGGACGAATATTAGGAGGAAGACTTCCAGGAATGAGATGTATGGCATGGTCATGTGATCATTTAGGAGGTAGACCCTTTGGTTCACTGAAAACTTCTTCATAATTATCCACAATAGTTTGAAGATCCTTTGAGAGAATTGTAGGAGTATCCAAGGACTAAGGTTCCATGGAATTTATTTGAGCTATAAAATCATAAACACCCTTCTTTAATAACTTCTCCATGTAGTGAGAACTCACCACCTTGGATGGTGGAGATTGAATTCCTTGAAGACAAATAGTCTTCCCGTTCTCTTTCCATTTGATGTATGATATTTGAAGATTAAGAGTAACATAGCCGAGTTGAGATAGCTATTTTGCACCCAAAATAACGTCTAAGCTCCTTAAGTTCATGACAAAGAGAGTTTCGCACAAAATATAAATTCCCATTTGTATTGAAACTAGAGATGTTCAGCCCACACATTGAGCGTTACTTCTATTTGCAATCAATACTTGAAATTTATCTTTATTAAAAGTATTCATATACAAGTTCAAGGATTTGGTGGTTTTATAATCAATGAAGTTATGTGTACTACCTGAGTCTATCAACACATTAACATATTTGTGCCTAATGAATCCTTGTACCTTAATTGTATGATGAGTTTTTAAACCCATAAGTGCATGTATTGAGAGAGTAATAGTATCTTCTTCAGGTTTTACTTCACTAGTATGTGGATGTTGTTCTGAATCAGTGAGTGACTCTGGCTGAACATCGTCTTCTTCATTGGTGTTGAATCCCACTTGAAAAATTTTATGTACTACACAGGCTTGATCCCTTGGATGATAGGAACGATATTTAAAGCAAAAAAATCTTGAGGATTTTTCATTATTGCGAAAAGAACGACGAAAATTAGAATCACGTTTATAAGGTGCCACATCTTGAAATTTATTTTTGGTTGCTTGAGGTAAATGGGTGGCATCATAAAGAGTACATGGATCATGCATGTTGACTTCTTTTCTTATTTTATCCTTGAGACCATAACAGAAGGTGAATACCACTATTGTTGGATTCAATTCATGTGTATAGGTAAGAAGACTTGTGAATTAAGTGACATAGTCTTCTACTGAACTGGTTTGCTTGATTTCCATAAGGCAAACCACAAATGATGAAGAAGAATCTTTATCGAATCTTCTAAGTAAGATATCCTTAAAGTCAAGCCACATAAAGGAGTGATTATGTTGACGAAGCTACCATAACAACCACTAATAGGCCTGGGTACCCAGTTTACAAGATGCAAATGCAACACAACCGATTTTTGGAATATGATAAAGACAAAAAATACCATCCATTTTGGCTAGCCAACCTTTGGGATCATATCCTTCAAAATTGGGCATGTCAGTACAAGGAACTTAAACATCATGAGGCCATTCTAATAATCGGAAGGTATTAACTACTGAAGGATCAAAATTGATAGAAGTTTGTGGAGGTACTGATGTTTGACAAGTATTTAAAGGTGCAGGGTTGGCATTTAAAGGTGGAGGGTTGGTAATAGATTGATTAATTTTCTAGAGAAGTATAGCCATTGAATCTCATATTTTGCGTACTATTGAATACATAGTGGCTAGGTCTTGTTATTATCCTAAACACTGACGCACACCGACATCCACTATGAGAGGAATTTTAGCGACAAGATATTCTCGAATAGAGACAACATTTTCTAGGTTAGAAAAAATGCCATTGTTGTTTGGAGTAGGAGGCATGGTATTGTCTTGATTTGGAGAAGCCATGGACCAGTGGTGAGGATTAAAACTATTAATTCAAAAAGGAGAATTATGTTGTGTACCTTTATTTCATGGTTGTCTTTTTGATGTATTCAAGGATCCTTCGTTTGGTCCATCATTGCATTGTAATCTCTCGTTTGCTCCTCTATTCCACTTGTTTGGTGTATTTGTATCACTCATGCACTATGCTTGATTTTATAGTAAAAAGTGAAATCGATCTCTCAAAAATAATATATGTTTGTCAATTTTGACAAAATTTGTTGATTTGACAAAATTTTAAATTAATTTTTGATAAAAAAATTATTGTTGACAAAAAATTGTTGTCAACTTTTGTGGAATTTGGAAATTTTATTTCGAATTCCAATGGAGAATGGATAGGATGCATTGGTGGTGATGAACACACAAGATTACAATGGCTATTTTAGGACATGATGGATCGATCGAACATGACGAACGATGCACAAGCACACCAACTACCAACACATGAGAAGATAGGACACGGTGAACACGATGAACTGACCTAACACAATGGATGACACACAAGCAAACCATTTACCAAACACGATGAACGACACACAAGCAAACCATATACTAATACATGAGTAGATAGGACACAGTGGAGATGATGAATTGATCAAACGTAATGAACACTGATATTGAGACCTAATAGTGGATCCAATACTAACACGATACACGAGACCAGACATAGAAGACACACCAACATGAAAACATCGATAATGCAGAATGAGCACAGATTATGAGGATGAGCTAGGTTGGACAACGAGGATGGAGTGACCAATATGAGATGGTCGATATTCTATATGTACCTTTCTGCTTATATGCCACAAAAATCCCTTATCCTAGTCTATGTGGGATATTTCCCATATAACAAAAAATATATACCTGTAATTAGATGTTTCTAACCCACGAACGCACAATAAATCTGATGGTGTGAACAGACCCATGTGTTGAACGAAGATTGGCAGTGATTTTTAGGGTTAAATAATTTATTTTTGAGACCTTAGGGAACGGTGAAAATACGATTCTTCTATGTTTTCTTCTTGTTTACTAAATCTGCATTGCTCTAGATGTGACTAGATACAAAGGTAAAGTGCTTTTTATCATTGCGTCTAAACATCACGACGAGTGGTCGTAATCATGTAGTTTTTTGTTCTCTATCAAACCGATGCAGTAAAACTCAAGAAATTATAGGGAGTCATTGATCTATTTTCCATAAATTGATAGAAATGTGTCCAATCATAGTTTGTAATAAGACTCACGAGGTCTTTGGCTATGTGTCTATTTTTCTTTGTGTTGTATGCTTACCTATTAATTCTACTCACGAAGGATTATATGAACACGAACGGAATACCGAAAAATAATTGTAGTGAACGTCTGGTGGTTAGTCAGTAGTTCGAGACTACTACTATGGATTTTTTAGGAGTTCTGTATTATATAAAAAAATTTATGTTTTTCCAATGCCCAATGATAAAAAAATTGAATGTTCAAACTGTAATGTCTTGTGATACTACATTGTATCCTCTATAATGATGTGATGTGGATGAATCTTTCAACCCAATGTTAATCTAGAAATGAGCTCTGATACCACTTGAAAGGGTTACCTTTCGTAATTTAATAAAAAAACAAATATAAAATATCAACACGTAGAACGATAAGCCACTTACGAAGGGCAGAATCCTATAGCCACTTGGAGAGAGTAGAGTCTCTTACAATAGCAAAGATAAAATGATATTTGATGATCAAATTCAAACGAATGATTCTACCTATAAATAAATGATTTAATAAATGAATGGATATGACCCATCAATGAGTCGATGCATCCATTGGGATCGTTACACTCCCCATGAAGAATTAACATGGATGTTCACAAGGAGTTGTTTAAAACATATATCCTTGTTATTACACTTACAAAAATACAGAACATTCGATGAAGCTCTCACCCAAGCCCAAGTCATTGAGGAAATCAAGATTCAAGAGGGTGAGATTAAACCTAAGAAAAAAGAATGGTAAAATAAGGGCTAAAATAAAAGAAACTATAACGACTAAACAAAATCTAGGTAGGTTAACCAAGTGGTCTTGAGTCAACCCACAATGCAGACTCAACAATATCAAGTCCATATTTAATAATCACCATTGCAACAACAACCACAATAAATAAAATATCAAGCAATTCCACCCCCACAATAATTTCAAAATCTAGTGCCAACTATAGACAACAATCAATGTCAATAGTCCATTCGAAAAAATCATAATTACACACCATTACGCAAATCATATACCTCCATATTTCGAAGGTTGTATGATACACACACAATTACCTTGCCAAAAATTAGACCAGAATATCCAACTAAATGTGGCAAGGGCTATAAGGAGCATTTTTTATCCCTTTCATTGATAGAAGGGTCATGATATTAACAATTGCTTTACATTTAAGGATATTGTGCAAGACCTGGTTGACCTAGGGGCCATTAATGTGGATAATCCCTTGGCACATAAAAACCAAAATCTTGGTATTTATCAAACACCACTTCCTCATTGCTATGAGACACGACAGGCAATAAGGGGATCAACTACCATAACAGTCCCTAACCAAGCTAACCATATACAATAATACCAAGGTTTTGTGGGTGTTATTCATGTAGTAACCTAAGGTTAGAAAAGCATGAATCATCCACAAAAATCCTAAGAAGTACAATCTCCTATAGCACTACCAACAAGTGTGTATCCACAACTAAACCTCGCTAATCCACATCAACCCATTCACCTTCCAAGGCAGCCACCTCAACCCATTCACCTTCCAATTCATCCACCTCAACCCATTCATCTTCCAAGTCATCCACTAAAACCAATCATTGCACTAAGCAACCGATTTACAAATAGTCTCAAAATGGATTCAGCTAAACTATCAATTTATGACCTTATACATCAATTTCCTCCATATTGTAAGGCATTTATGGAGATCTTGAAATCCATCAAAATTAAAACTCAAGACTCTAACTCCTTTAATAATTTTGTGGGGAGTATCTAAATATGCATGGAGCCTTCGATCGTATGCTATGACTTTGAAATCAAGTCAGTCTCACTAGAACCATTGAATCCTCCATTGCATATCATGTCTTAGGTTGATTGAAATCCTTTTAAATGAGTACTAATTTACACTAGATCATCAATCAACATCATCACTACATCAGCACTCCATCAGCACTCCATCATATTAATCTTCCATATTCCCACATCACCAAATCCACCTTCACATTATGGGCCTTTAATGATGCTTTATGCTCTATAGTTGGCATTGTTTTTTTACCCATACAAGTGGGGGTCAAGACATTACATATCGTGTTTCATATCCTAAAGGGGATCATGGCCTATAACGTACTCCTTGGGTGCCCCTGGATCAGGAAGATGAAATGTATTCCCTCAATGTTACATTAATGTTTTAAATACATGCATGAGGAATAAATACATTGTATACTAGCATATATCGAACCATTCAAATACTGCAACTTCATTTCCAACCCCTATGAGCCCTCACTTCCATCCACCCATCTATCCTTAACTTTGTCAACTATGCCATCCACCCCATGTCACAATAGCTCATCCAAAGAACTTGTTCTAAAAGAACTGTCCATCACTGATTCACATCAAACCTCCACTTCAATAGCTCATTACACTATTTCCATATCTCAACCTTCATCACAACCAACATCATGTACATGTGGTTGGATCCAATCATCACCTTCAACATTCACACAAGGGGGACATCCCTCCACATCATTTGAATCACTCATTCTCACTCATCCATCTTCATCCATACAACCAACTTCACAAACACATATCGTCATCTCATCCAAGCTTGAATCCATGATCAGTCATCAAATTTCTCAGCCAAATTCTCTTCTACCTCAACCAGTTGACGTCTCACAAGTCAATCTGATAGATCACAAGATGTCATCCTCGCATGCACCTTCTCCTTCATTTGATCCATGGGTCACCCTTGAGCCCCACACTTCCATATCCAATCCATCCACGTCATTGCCCACACAAGTTGCAGTTCACCTCGCTAGTCCTAGAATTGGTGAGTATGTTCTTCAAGATGTTGCAATCACACCACTCAACATTGAAACTGTTAGATATTATGGTCATCCATGTGACCCACCTCTATCTATAAGAGCAGTTTACAACATGGGTTCATTACCAAATAGAGTCAACTTTGTATATGGGGGGTCGATTCATCGTTTGATCCACTTCCTCCAGATGAACCTAGTTAACCACTCTGTGCCAATATTGAGCACATATCCAACCATGATTTCCCATCATGATATTTTTTTCAGGTTAACTGGTAAGGATATGGGCTAGGATGACATGAATAGGGTATGTGTGATATCGTTAAACCTCATTATCAAGAAACACATGACCGTTCAGGCCTGGGATATAGTCCATAATCTTCCACTTCCTCTTTTGAATGAACCTTTCAATGACTCACTCTATATCCTGAAGGGGATAGTGAAGAAGAGGGGAATAATAATAATGATGAATCTAAGGATTAATTGTATAACTAATACGAGGTCATGTCGATAGTTTCAGATGAGTCTGAAGAAGAATCAATCCCAGTCACACCATTAACTAAACAAGATGAGTACTATCTCAGAATGTTCCCCATCCATAAACCCATATTTCTTTTGCTCCTCCCAAGGGAGCGAGCTGAACTAACTAGTGAGCCACCACTACCACGTTGTCTACATTAGTAACAACATGATGTAAAATATATACAAAAAAAAAACATTAGCATAACATTGCATTTTGTATATGCATATCTTGGTCATTTGCATTTATAAATGTTGCTTTCTTCTCTCCATGTTCTCAAGGTTCATTCGTCAACTCCAAGGGGTAAGAAAAACCACCCTTCACACTGCAACCACCATTTTCCCACCAAATCAACATGAATACTATTGATTTATTCACACCACTCCATAATCCATACAATTTGGCAAAACCAATTCATATTGACATAAACCTCATTGATATGGAATGGATTTCATCACCCTCGTCCATTTTTTAATTCATTATTTTAGAAGAATTTTTAAGAGCTTCAACCACTTACATTCCTCCATAGCCTTTACCTTCGCCTTTGCCTTCTACTATTTTCCAAGCAAAAATGGAAGAGACTATACTAGAAGAGTTTGAAAATATCACTGATGACATTCATCTAATTCCAACACCCCATCAGCTCGAATAAGGTTCACACATGGCCATTGAAGAAACTATAGATGTGAACCTAAGCATAGATCCGAACAATCCAAAAATTGTAAAACATGGAAAAAATTTATCCACTGATGAACAAGAGCAACTTATAGATATCCTCATGAGAAATAATGGCATACTTGCATTATCTTATAAATGCATGCCTAGACTTGATCCTAACTTGATCGTTCATAATCTCATCTTGCGTCCTGATGCGAAGCCAATCAAATAAAAACTATGAAATTTACAACCTACCATTGCCATCATGGTCAAATAAGAACTTCAAAAGTTATTAGACATGGGTTTCATTCAACCCATTGACTACCCTAAATGGTTTTCAAATATGGTACCCGTTCGCAAGTCTAACGGGGTGATTTGGATTTGCACTAACTTTCTAGATCTTAACAAAGTGTGTCCTAAGGATGACTTTACTCTACCAAACATTGATACTCTTGTACACTTGCACTGGCCACTAAATGCTCTCTTTAATGGATGGTTTTTTAGGATATAACCAAATTTGAATTAATCTTTATGACCAACACAAAACAGCATTCACAACACCTTGGGAAATTTCTATTACAAGGTAATTTCATTTGGTCTTAAAAACGTCAATGCTACTTATCAACATGCCATGATATACATCTTCCATGATTACATGTATAATATTATTGAAGACTATGTGGATGATCTATTGGCAAACACTAAAACATGTCAAGAGCATATCAATATCTTGGAAAAAAAAATTGACCGACTTCTCGACCATAACGTAAGGTTGAACACCAATAAATGTGTCTTTAGAGTCACATTAGGAAAACTCCTAGGGTTCATTGTGTCTAAGCATGGCATTGAAGTGGGTCTAAACAAGGTCAATGCCATTATGGAAATGTCTCCCCCAATAAACTTAAAAGAGTTGCATAGCTTACAAGAAAAGATCTAATTGATCTGTCGCTTCATTGCGCAACTCTTAGACAAATACAAGTTATTCCATCACCTATTACAAAAGGGGGTGACATTTTCATGCACAAAAGAATGACAAAAATATTTTGATGACATCAAATAGCACTTGACTTCTTCACCAGTCTTAACTCCACATCGCCCAAGGGTCCCCTTTCACATTTATGTTTTAGCAACAGATTTTGCATTAGAGACAATGCTTGCACAAAAGAATCGAGAGCAAGCAGTCTATTACATTAGTTGAACATTAGTAAGCTATGATACTAGATATACTTATGTGGAAAAACTATGCCTAGCGATGGTTTTTACCACTAAGAAACTCAAACATTACATGCTAAGTCACACCACATATGTCATAGCTTGAGAAACCCTCTGTGTTATATGATGACTCGCACATACAACAATACCCATACTACAAAATAGATAATGCTTATAACAGAATTTGACCTTGAATTCATTAGCCAAAAATCCATTAAAGATCGAATAATAGTCGATCAACTTGCAGAAGCTCCGCTTCCTAATGATTGACCTTCGGTTATTGAGCTTCCAAATTATTTGGTATTTAATGTCATCGAACATGAAGAAGATGTCATCCATAAAGAGGATGTGGATATCACCCTATGATAAAGGACAAGGTGCAAGAATCATGTTTCATACACCAGAAGGGATACCTATCCCCTTATCATTCAAACTTGATTTCCCATGCACAAACAATAATGCAAAATATGAAGCCCTAATCTTAGGACTTCAAGTAGCTATAGCTATAAGTATAAAGTGTATAAGAATATTTGGTGATTCCCAACTTGTCGTTCATCAAGCAAACGGATTGTACCGATGCAAAGAACTAGTCTTAAAACTTTATCACGAAGTAGCAATGAAATTACTTGTAAAATTTGACTAATATGTGATTGATAACTTACCTCATTCAACTAATAGATTTGCAGATTCAAGACCTATCTAGAATTATTGACTCCAAATAATTTTTTAGGAGAGGTTCAACCACTAATCGTCATAAAAATCTCTAAATCTACAATTTCACGAGTTGAATCTAAAGATGAGAAGGACGTTTGCTTTATTCATGCAAAACCATATGAGCCTTGGCTTAATCAAGTAAAATACTTTATCAAGTTTGGAATGCTTCCATCAAATATATTGTAAACTGCCAAACAAAATTTTAAATAAAAGGTAACTCATTTCACTCTCTTGGGAGACATGTTGTATAGACGTGGTTATGATGAAGTCCTCCTTAGTTATCTCAAGTCATTAGAGGTACAACGAGCCATATCCGAAGCTCATGATGGTACTTGTGGTGGTCACTTTAGTGGAATGGCCATCACAAAGTGTATCTTGTGCGTGGGTTACTATTGGCCTGCCAAAGAATGCAACTATTGCAATTATGTCAAGAAATGTCAAAATGTCAGTAGCATGCTACTTTAACTCATATGCCATCGCAAGCATTACAACACATTCAAATTCTTTGGCCCTTTCCATAATGGGGTTTTGACTTGATTGGTAAAATCTCACCTCCATCCTTGGGATGACACACATTCATGATTACTACCATTGAGTACTTCATAAAGTGGATCAAAGTAATTCCTCTAACCAGCACAATAGGACCTTGAATTATGGATTTTATACTCTAGCATATAATCTATCATTTTCGTATTCCCTCAAAAATAATATTTGATAATGGCAAGTCTTTTAAAAATAAGGATGTTCAAGCACTTTGCAAAAAATATAATATTCAACATAGTTTCTCGACTCCTTACTACCCTCAAACAAATGGACAAGTTGAGGCAACTAATAAGACATTGATCATTATTCTAAAGAAATTAATCAAAGAAAATCATCGATATTGGCATACTCAAATCCCCTTGGCATTATGGGCTTATCGAATGAGCATTCTCATACCTACTAGGGCAATGCCATTCTCATTGGTCTATGGTATCGAAGCAATCATGCCTCTTAAGCTCGATATCCCCTCACTATGCATTTTATTACAAGAGTTCATAAATGATGATACCACTAGACAAGCACGTATTGACCAACTCACACTCCTCAGTAAAAGGTGAATTAATTACTTGGAGCACTTACGAGTATATCAAGACCATATAAAGCATGCTTACAATACCAAAGTTTATCTATGCGAGTTCCAAGTAGGAGATCTTGTCCTTAAAGAAAATCAGCAAAACACTAATGTATTATTGTATCTTTGTGATAAATTTATGGCTAATTGGTTAGGTCTACATTTTTAAACAAATATTATGTCAAGGAACATATAGGCTTGCCAGTCTAGAGGGAATAGAAGATCCCAAGCCATTGAACATTATCCACTTGAGAGCGTTCTATGCTTAATGTGATTTATATATACATATATACATGCATAAAAATAAAAATAAATAAATAAAACATCACAAAAGCACTATTCATACATACTTCATTTCATAGATCCATTTTGCATAACCAGATCACGTCATTTCATCCACCATTCTTGTGGTCATTTGCTTAGTTTGGATAATTATCAATCCAGTAAGTTGTGTTGCCTTAATCAGGGGCATCTTTGATTTTACATCGGTCTCATTTCACCATTTAAAATGTTGTGTCACCATTTGCAATAAAATTCCATCACTCCTACGTATTTTTGGTCACTTAGCCACTCCTAGTGTTTCAAGCAATCTCTATTGCATGTCAAAGTGTTCTCTAGAACCCAAGCACATTTTTCACTAAGAAAATCTTGAGTTCTAGGCGTTGACTCTAACATTCTCAAACCAAACACATATAACACTTATTAATAATATCTTGTGTTAGATATGGATGACACCATGATTGGGGTGAACCTTGAAGTGAATATTTTTTCTTGCTTGTCCCATTATGCACATAGTCCAAAAACAAAGTGGTTTTTACCACTTACAACACTTCAAAATAAAAGAGTAAGTAGTAACAATAGGGTAAAATTCTCATCATACCTTGGTTGAGAATATGATTCCCCAAAGCTTTACCTCTTTTACACACCACAAAATAGGTCCTCAAGTAGTAAGGATAAGATTACACTTCTATACAGATGGTTATGTAGTATGATTCTCCAAAGCTTAGAGATCATATCATTGGACTATGGAGTGAATCTCCATCGGGGCTATAGATGCTTGATTGGTAGTGGAGTATGCTCATGCATGACGACATGTCTCTCTTAAAGAGACCTATGACCATACATAAGGACAAGCTAAATTCTTGGTCTTTTTTATGATGGGTTTCATTCCACCTTACTCAAGATGGGTAAATGAATTCAATTGCACATATAGTGGTTCTTGATTGATTTGAGTCATTACCATGCTCATGATTGGTAAATTAAAATTCACTACATACACATTTTGGTCTCTGAGAAATTTAATAAAGCTTAAAAATATGATTTTGTTTGAAATCACTAGGATGTTTCAGTCTCTGCAAAACAATTATGTTATCCACAAGCCAAAACAACATTCATACCATAATCACATCACTATGTGAGTCTTCCATTTCATATCCCACCATTAGATGTTGGTGTCCCTGATTAAGCGATGAAGGTGGCTAAGCAAAAATTAAACTACTACAAATGATCCTTAGAGCATCAATTCACTTACATCGTTATCATAAAGCATGCACATCATCATTATAATGCATCCATTAAATCATATACACATGCATTCACAATAAAAGAACACAAAAATCATGCACAAAAAAAATTAGTGTATATATATATATATATAAATATCACATGTACAAAGTATGCTCGAAGGTTGTATACAACTGAGCATTAAGGATCATATACAAAAATATATCAAGAGGCACTAGCTAGTACCCCAAGGCAGACCCCTATGATCCTAAGGGATCAGGAACCTGAGGAGCCCTAAAGTTAGAACCACTATGCCTAGAGTCACTACACCTAATAGATCCAAATATAGATGAGGAAGGTCGCACTAGTAATCCAATGTCATGTTGCACAAGGCAATCCTAGAGATCCTACATGTAGCCATCACGAGATTGAAATTGAGATAGGTCCTATCTCTATCATGTATTCCTTCCTACCAGCTCTTCCTAAAGCCTAGTTATCACATCAACATCCTTGCCTCCACCTATAGTAGCCCGTACCTCCATTTCCTTTCATAGCCAAGCAATCTCAGCATCCCGAGCCATCATCCTCGCATCCAGCTTTACTAGTATTTGTAAGAGTCAATCTCACTCCTCAACCAGGATGTCTCACTCAGCCTAGAGCACAACCCACTTCTCCTCATCTGATGTAGGAGCATCCAGGGGCATCTGATGCAAAGGCATCAAGTTGCGGGAAAGCCAGTGCTGAAGAGTCGGCTTAGGAAGAAGAAGAAGAAGCAGAAGGCAAGGAGGAAGTTCACAAAAAAAATTGTAGCGATTTTACGATGTCGCGAAATCATGACAGTTTGCAGGAGAGAGAAAATGTCGCAGAAGGGGCCGCGATTTCGCAACATGTCACGAAATCGCGACGTAAAGGCGGAAGCAGAGGTGAAGGCAAAAAATGGTAGCGAAATTGCGATGTCACGAATTCGCGACATCATGAAATTGTGATGTCTAGGCGAGGCGAGGGCAGAGGCAGGAGTTTGTCGCAATATCACGACGTCGCAAAATCACGACAGGAAGTGAAAGAGAAGGCGGAAATGCAAAAGGGTAGCGAAATCGTGACAGCGCGATTTCGCGATGTCGTGACATCGCGACGTCGAAGTGATTCCAGGGCAGAAGGCAAAATGGTCATGAAATCATGACAGCAAGGCAGCGGTGGAGGAAAGCAGTTGAGTTGTGATTTCGTGACATGTCGCGAAATCGCGACTAGTGTAGGCAGACGAGGGGCAGTCGAAGGCAAAGGTCGCGATATCACAACAAAATTCAAAGCAGAAGGTTGAACGAAGGAACGGTCGCGATATCACAACGTCGCGATATCACGACATCGCGATGTCACGACGAAAATCAGAGCGAAAGGCTGAGCGGCGAAACGGTCGCGATTTCGTGATTTCACGACGAAAATTTGAAATGAAAGCACGGAGGCAAAATGGTCGGGTTATCATGACATGTCGTGATATCGCGACCAAAATGGGCAGAGAGCACAGAGAGGCTGAGACGTCGCGATATCGTGACATGTTGCGATATCACGACGGAGAGAGAAAAAGGCACGGGAGAAGAAGGAAATGACCACACGGACGGCCATGCCCACGGAAAAAGAGGATGACACGTGGCACAAAGTGTAGTAAAAGCAGGGGATTACCCAGGAGTGCAAGAGACGAAGAGGATGGGTCGCGCAGAGTTTTCTAACAAAATTTGCAGTGACAAAGGCCGTGCGGAGTGGTGCCATAAATCGAGTTGGTGCCAGTTTATGTGGAGGATGTCTCAGAGGGGGTCATTAATCGGGTTGGTGAACCCATTTTTCGAAGGATGTTTTCAAAGGGTCGGGGCCTCTATAAAAACCTAGTTTAATGTAATGTGCACAGTGGTGGATTTGAGTAAGATTACGCACAGAGTGAGAGAGTGAGAAGACCGAGTCGAGTTTCGGTTGATGTAAAGCCTACGGGCTATGTTTGTATGTATTGATTTTCAGATTAATGCATAAGAAATTATCTGGAAATTGCGTGAGTGACTGCGTGTGCCTGCGGGCTGTTATTTTACGTGCTTTTCCAGATTTAATAGAGAGAAAATTAGAAATGCATGGAGTGTGCTTGCGTGTGACCTTATCCCGGTCCCCCATCAGTGGTATCAGAGCCAATGATTCTGAGTGTGTAACAGATCGTCGGACGTGAGGCAGTTACACCAGGATCTGTGGTAGGGTTCTAAGGAGGGAGAGAGTTAAAAAAAATCTCGGAGCATGTTAGCAGATCGCCGACTGTGAGGTAGCTACATCGGATTGGTCAAGCTTTGTAAGAAAAGCAAGGAAAAAATGCATTCCCGAAGAAGCCGATACAGCAAGGAAGATATGGTGCCGGAGGAAGAATTCTTGGCATTGCAGCGACAACTTAAAGCCCTGCAAGAGGAATGGCTCGGAATAAAGTTGCGGGAGCAAGAAGAGCGATGCAAAAGGCATGAAGAAAGACAAAGAAAGAAAGAGAAGTTGAAGAAGGCTACGAAGGTGTGTAGCAGTGTCGGGACTTTCCTGGAAGAAGACAGATTTTTCTGTGCAAGGGAAGGAGTGCAAGCAGGCTGCGAAAGAAGTTTGTAGCAATGAGAGAATCTGTCTAGAAGAAGACAAAAGTTGTGTGGACCAAGAGACAGGGTTGAAGCAGACTATTGAGGCAGAGAAAAGTCTGGAGGTGTTGCAGGAGGCAGCAACCAGACCATGCAGAAGTGAAGATCACTTCTCCACTTACCCTGGGTGTCTGATGCAGGAGCATCCAGAGGCATCTGATGCAGAGGCATCTAGTTGCGGGAAAGCTAGTGCTAAAGAGTCGGCTCAGGAAGAAGAAGAAGAAGAAGTAGAAGGCAAGGAGGAAGTTCATAGCAAAAACTATAGCGATTTCGTGACGTCATGAAATCGTGACAGTTTGCAAGAGAGAGAAAATGCTACAAAAGGGGCCGCAATTTCGCGACATGTCACGAAATCATGACGTAAAGGCGGAAGCAGAGGTGAAGGCAAAAAATGGTAGCAAAATCACGACGTTGCAAATTCATGATGTTGCAAAATCGCGACGTCCAGGTAAGGCGGGGGTAGAGGCAGGAGTTTGTGGCGATATCGCGACGTCGTGATATCGCAATGTTGTGAAATCATGACAAGAAGCGGAAGAGAAGGCAGAAATGCAAAAGGGTAGCAAAATCACAACAGCACGATTTCGCGACGTCGCGACATCGTGACATTAAAGTGATTCCAGGGCAGAAGGCAAAATGGTCACGAAATTGCGACAGCAAGGCAACGGCGAAGGAAAGCAGTTGAGTTGTCATGATTTTGTGACATGTCACGAAATCATGACTATCACAAAATCATGACCAGTGCAAGCGGGCGAGAGGCAGCCAAAGGCAAAGGTCGCGATATCGTGACCTGTCATGATATCGTGACAAAATTCAAAGCAGAAGGTTGAACGAAGGAACAGTCACGATATCGCGATGTCACGATATCGTGACGTCGTAATATCGTGACGTCGTGATGTTGCAATGAAAATCAAAGCGAAAGGCTGAGCAGTGAAACGGTCATGATTTCACGACGTCGCGATATCGCGACGCAAATTTGAAATGAAAGCACGGAGGCAAAATGGTCACAATATCACGATAGAGAGAGAAAAAGGCATGGGAGAAGAAGGAAATGGCCACGCAGACGGCCACGCGCATGAAAAAAGAGGATGACACATGGCACAAAGTGCAGTAAAAGCAGAGGATTACCCAGGAGCGCAGGAGACGAAGAGGATGGGTCGCGCAGAGTTTTCTAATAGAATCTACAGTGACAGAGGTCGTGCGGAGTGGTGCCATAAATTGGGTTGGTGCCATTTTATGTGGAGGATGTCTCAGAGGGGGTCATTAATCGGGTTGGTGAACCCATTTTTTGAAGGATGTTTTTAGAGGGTCGGGGCCTCTATAAAAACCTAGTTTAATGTAATGTGCACAGTGGTGGATTTGGGTAATATTATGCACAGAGTGAGAGAGTGAGAAGATCGAGCCGAGCACCGATTAATGTAAAGCCTGTGGGCTATGTTTGTATGTATTGATTTTTAGATTAATGCATAAGAAATTATCTGGAAATTACGTGAGTGACTGCGTGTGCCTGCGGGCTGTTATTTTATGTGTTTTTTCAGATTTAATGGAGAGAAAATTAGAAGTGCGTGGAGTGTGCTTGCATGTGACCTTATCTTGGTCCCCCGTAAGTGCATTGATGGGGGACCAAAAATCACATGTTCTCACACTCCTGCAAATCCAAAAATTTCATCTATTAAATCTGAAAATCTTTACATACACAGCCCGCAGGCTTACAATGTCCAGCGCTCGGCTTGGTCTTCACACTTCTATCCTCTACGTGCAATCTCTGATCCACCACCCTAACTATTACAGTAAATTGGGTTTTTATAGAGGTCCCGACCCTCTGAAACACTTTCCAAGAAAATCGGTCCACCAACCCGATCTATTACAAGACGTGAAAATCGGGACACCAACCCAATTTAATTCTCCACTCTGCATGGTCCTTGTCATCGTCGATCCCGTTAGAAAACTTTGTGCACCCATCCTCTTCGTTCCCTGTGCTTCTTGGTCTTTGTTCGCCTTTACTGCACTCTGGGTGCCACGTGTCAATTTGGAACAATTTTTGAAAATACCGCCTGTCGCGGTTTTCCCGCCATCTCCTTCTCCTTCTCCGTCGCCTTCTCTCTCCGTCGCGATATCGTGACATGTCGCAATATCGCGACGTTCTAGCCACCCCGCGCTTCCTGGCACTTTTGGTCGTGACATGTCGCGATATCGCGACCATTTTGCCTCCGAGCTCTGATTTCTGAATCTTGTCACAATATCACGATGTCGCAATATCGCGCCCTCCTCGCTACTCCCTTCGTTCACTTTGTTTTACATTGCGATATCGCGACGTCGCGATATCGCAACCCTTTCGATCGCTATCTTAGCTTCTCTTTTATGTCACGACATCACGACATTGCGATATCATGACAAAACTGCTACCTCACCCTGATTCCCTTTTGACGTCATGATTTCGCGACGTCGCGATTTCGCTACTATTCTCCATTTTCACCTCGTCGTTGTTCCGCTGTCGCGATTTCACGACAGTCGCAATTTCGTGACATGTCACGAAATTGCGACCTCTCCATTGCCTTCGCTTTGCCACCGCTCCACTGTCGCGATTTCGTGACATGTTTTCCTCCTCGCTCTCCTTGCCATTTTCTATCGTGATTTCGTGACACGTCATGAAATCGCGACGTTCTTCTTCCTCTGCCTTAGAAAAAGTTTTCTTGCCTTCTTCTTCTTCTTCTTGAGCTGACTCTTCCGAAGTGGCCCTCCTGTAACTGGATGCTTCTACGGCAGGTGCTGCTGGATGCTCCTACATCAGACACCCGGGGTAAGTGGATAAGTGATCTTCACTTCTACATGGTCTGGTTGTTGTCCCCTGCAACACCTCTAGACATTACCCTACCTCTACAGCCTGCTTTAACTCCTCCTCTTTACCAGTTAAATTTCTGTCTTCTTCTAGGAAGATCTTGGCACTGCTGCACTCCTTTGCAGCCTTCTTCAGCTTCAACTTCTGATGCACTCTCGCATCTTTATTTTTTTGTCTTTCTTCTCGCTTTCTGTGCAGTTCCTCTTGCTTCTGCAATTTCATTCGAAGCCACTCTTCTTGCAGGGCCTTCAACTATTTTTGCAAAGCTATGAATTCTTCTTCTGTCACCATATCTTCCTTGTTGTCCCGGCTTCTTTGGGGATGCATTTTTCTCAGCTTTACTCATAAAGCTCAACTGATTTCGATGTAGCTGCCTCACGTTCGGCGATCTGCTAACATGCTTAGGAATCCTAAACTCTCTCTCTTCTCTCAGAACCCTCTCGCAGATCTTGGCACAAACTGCCTCACGATCGACGATCTGTTTACGCACTCAGGAACATTGGCTCTAATACCACTGATGGGGGACCAAAAATCACATGTTCTCACACTCCCGTAAATCCAAAAATTTCATCTATTAAATCTAAAAATCTTTACATACACAGCCCACAGGCTTACAATGACCAGCGCTCAGCTTGGTCTTCACACTTCTATCCTCTACATGCAATCTTCGATCCACCACCCTAACTATTATAGTAAATTGGGTTTTTATAGAGGTCCCGACCCTCTGAAACACTTTCCAAGAAAATCAATCCACCAACCCGATTAATTACAAGACGTGAAAATCGGGACACCAACCCGATTTAATTCTCCACTCCGCACGGTCCCTGTCATCGCCGATCCCGTCAGAAAACTCTGCACGCCCATCCTCTTCGTTCCCCGCGCTTCTTGGTCTTTGTCCGCCTTTACTGCACTCTGGGTGCCACGTGTCAATTTGGAACAATTTTTGAAAATACCACCTATCGCGGTTTTCCCACCATCTCCTCCTTCTTCGTCACCTTCTCTCTCCGTCGCGATATCATGACATGTCGCGATATCGCGATGTTCTGGCCACCCCGTGCTTCCTGGCACTTTTGGTCGTGATATCACGACATGTCGTGATATCACGACCATTTTGCCTTCGAGCTTTGATTTTTGAATCTTGTCGCGATATCGCGACCTCCTCGCTGCTCCCTCCGTCTACTTTGTTTTACGTCGCGATATCACGACCCTTTCGACCGCTGTCTTAGCTTCTCTTTTATGTCGTGACATTGCGACGTCGCGATATCGCGACAAAACTGCCACCTCACCCTGATTCCCTTTTGACGTCGCAATTTTGCTACTGTTATCCATTTTTGCCTCGTCGCTGTTTCGTTGTCGCAATTTCACGATAGTCACGATTTCGCGACATGTCGTGAAATCGTGACCTCTCCATTGCCTTTGCTTTGCCACTGCTCCGCTGTCGCGATTCCGTGACATGTCACGATTTCGCGATAGGTTTTCCTCCTCGCTCTCCTTGCCATTTTTTGTCGCGATTTCACGACATGTCATGAAATCGCGACGTTCTTCTTCCTCTGCCTTAGAAAAATTTTTCTTGCCTTCTTCTTCTTCTTCCTGAGCCGACTCTTCCGAAGTGGCCCTCCCGCAACTGGATGCTTTTGCTGTAGGTGCTGCTGGATGCTCCTGCATCATCATCCCAACTAGGAGGTCTCTCCAAAATCTTCTCCATACCTCCCTCACACTCATTGTCACCTCTAATTTTAGGAGGATGATCTGTCATGGCCCTCGATGGCTTCCCCCATAGCTGGATCGATGACATATTTATCATTGGGAATTCTCCTCTACTTTATAGCCTTCGTATTATCACCACTACCCTCATCCATAATCTAACTCGGTGTCCATAGAGGCTGAGAAGTAAACCAAGCATCGTAGTTAGTTGTAGTCTCAACATCATCAATATTTAGGATATCCATCTCCTCATCATCCTCATACTCCACCTTCCATGCTTCAGCATAGGGTAAGCTCGACTCATAAACGTGATGCTTGTAAATCACTAGAGCATCAGGAATCACCTATTGTATCTTGAACTATTGTAGAACCTATAAGAACTGTATCAACTCCACCTTGCTGCCATGATGACCAACAACCCATATAGCCTATCTAATCTATTGCACTATCTCACCATCAATAGACCATATAACCTCTCACCATGGTTGCTAATATACCTAATCAAGTGACAACCTCACCCATAGATCCTTGTACTCGTAGTCACTATGATTAGGATAACTTGGCTATATCTCCTCAGTTGCTCACCATCTTAATGCATAGGGATGAGCCCTATCCCATTCACATGGTAGGCCCATAGCATGGGCTATGCTGCAATGCTCCCAACCCTAGATTTAAAGTAGTAGACTGCAGTCTAATCCCTTTCGCTTCTGCCTCTTCACCTCCTACAACTCCATGTATACCTGAGCTAGCAAATCAAGCACCCAAGCATACACCTGAAGCTCATCGATCATATCAAACACCAACCTAATCATGTTCCAAAGAAACCAACATCCTATGTTGTTAGGCACCAACACATTACCTAGTAGGAACATGACATAGATTGGTAATACCTCCGATCATATCTATGAGTACAAAACCAAGTATCAGATGCCACCACCACTAATATTCTCACCCCTCCACTCATCATCAAAAATTTGACTCATCTCATACCCCTTGTCATGTCCAACTTGGACACGCAATCCCTCCATAGGTACATGAAAGATGCAGTGCACATCCTCGAGCGCAATTTTCATCTCCATTGTCAAGAGTTGGAGGGTCCCCTTTTCTAAATACCATTGCTTTGCTAAGGTAAATAGGTACCCTTCATTATCCCTCACCACCTCAATCCGTGCACAACCATCCAATCCCACTCGCTCCAACCACTCCTAGTCGATCTCTCGCAATGTCTTTTTCACCCTCGATAGGACAGGTGAAAACCAATGCTGAGCCTCCAAAATCCTCAACTGCAACACAACACAAAAGCAAATGTACATCAGGATCTCATCATTGCAAATATAAAAAACAAACAAATCAAACAAAAAAAAAACATTTTAAAATAAACAAAAGGGCTAGAAGAACTTACCTTCGCCACCCGTACATCAGCTCCAACTATTGTGCTAGTTCCCTCCATCACATTCACCAAGCTCTTTCACTCTCCTTCTCTCAAATTTCACTTCTTCAATTCTCAAATGCAAGAATGAAATGAAATTTTACCCCTACAACCCTTTTATAGCTAAGCAGGTGCATCCAAACGCACCTCTACATCTAGCAGGTGCACTCAAACGTACTATATTATGTGGAGATATAGATGCAGGTTGGCATATGTCTTCAAAATGTTGCAAAAGGTTTCAAAAGGGTCTCCAAACATGGAAAAATTCCAAAAAATCACCACAAAATTCATCCAAGAAGTCTTCCATCATCATATCACATTTTGTGATAACATGTATTGATTTGAGCGTTTGATTTGTGAATGCGACCAAAAGTTGCACAAATACCTAAAAATGCTTCAAAATGTTTCAAAACAGTTCAAAATTTTACAAAATAGCCAAATCCACTCATAAACGCATCTACATAATCATTTCACATCATCAAGTCAACTTACATTATCAAGTACACCTCGTATCTAGTGATTTAATCTAGTCCCCTAGCAGTTGCAGCAATTGGTTATCCATGCAATTTGGTAGGATGGGTATATCACCATAAGGATGCTTGCTCAAAATCATCATACAATATCATCTTGTTCGAAAGCAAAATCAATTGGATCCCTCATTTCTCGAGTGATACTGTGTTCAAACTGGTTTGCCCAAGGTTATCACTGACACCCTCTCCGTGGGATTACAAACACATAAAAATCTCACTTCATCATTTTGCATTAAGGAATTTGATACAGTCATTAGGTAGTGAATCTGGTTCATTTACTTCATAATTTTTTTTTGCATTACAAAGATACCAAAAGGTAAATTTTTGACAGCACAAAACCATCCCAAACTTGGGGTAACCAAACTTGATCTTGATTTTCAACATCTGCATCCATCACATCATACACATCCATTGCATCATTCTCATTCAATCAATTGGCTCGTGGGTTTCATTCTTCACTCATTTTCCAATTGAGGGGGTAAGCCAAAATCATAAAATTTTCAAATTCTTCTTGCACGCTGAGTCCATCCCATCAAACCGGGTATCTTTTGGTATTAGCACTACATTGTATTTCATGTAATACGATGCAAAAAGGGCCATATGTAGACACAAAATCCTAGACATTTATTATTCACTCATCATCATCATATCATAGCCATTCATCATTAGTTATATATATTTTATATATTTATTTATATATATATGAATAAATCTGAGCCATCCATCGAAACTCCATCTTAGTGTACCATGTAGCAATCCTTACCACTTATTAATTGCAATTTGTATCACTTATCAAGTTGCAATCTCAACCGCTCATCATGTTTTAATCTTGGTTGCTCGTTGTCATCATAAAAACCCTAACATGAATCAAGGCAATCATAAAATTTTATTCACTTTTTGTGAATAGGGGTCAAAAACATTGACAAAGAGAGATCATACACATTCGCATGACATTTTGCATGAACCCTAACTGTTGCTGCATTCAACATTCGATCGTCGTCGCTTTTGCGAACCAGATCTAGATGTTGGAGAGTGTCCATCATAGCCCATAGATGCCTTAGGGTGTTCCCAAATGTTGTAGGGAATCTACCACAATCTACAGATGCTTCAAGGCATCCGTTGGACATCAAACTGCATCCAATGAGCTATCAAACATTTTCAAGCATCTACGCAACATCATTTCGAACCCTTGAAAGCATAGATCATAATCAGGTATTGACAAGGCAACTGTTTTTTTTTTATTTATGTTTTTTTTATTTTATTTTATATTTCACAAGCATTTCCCCTAGGATTTATAGTTTTATATTTTATATTTACAAGGGCCTCACATAGTGGAGGTCTTGCATGTGCTATTGATTTATTTTGTGGTTTTCTTTTGTGCAGGTACAGGTAACAACTTCTTTAATTTTTGTTGTAGTTGGAGTGGCCCTGTAGAGGATACACAAGTCCACTCAACAACTTGTTTGTAGCAAAGAAGAATTGAGAACACCGCATTCATTTTATCAAGGGTTTCACCCTTTTTATCATCGTATCATTAAAACAAGCATACTTTGTAAAAATCCTTTACAATTCAAGGTATGTTAATGGTGTAAAAGAGGAGATCAAATGCTCCATAAGTCAATATAAAATCACTTCTTTATTGTGCATTGTTGCTTGTTTATATTTGTTATCTGTTTTGGTGTTAATTTTCACTGTTCATAATATGATCACATTGAGGATGAGGAAATTATTGAGATAGTTGCAGAGGTTATTACACATGCTGCCCCCATGCATAGATGGGCTTAGAATATAGTTGAGGAGGCAACACCTCTCATTGAAGGTCTCCCACCTTTAAGGCATACTTCTACTTTTGATACGGGTCTTCTTTGTTAGACAATTTTTGTTGACCCATAGAGATTTGATGAGGCCCATGACATTAAGGAGTGGGATTATTCCATAGATGATGAGCATTATTTCTTAATGAAGAATTATACTTGGGATTTGGTTCCTCTTCCAAAGGGAAGAAAAGTGGTGAGATTCAAATGGGTGTATCACACCAAATATGCAATAGATGGGTCCATTCATAAGTACAAGGCTTATGGTGAAGGATTTTTCTTAGGTTGAGGGGGTTGGTTACTCTGATATGTTTGCCCTTGTTTCCAAGTCAGATTTTGTTTTTCTTGTACTCTCTATTACTGCATCATAGGGTTGGTCAGTTTACCAGATGTATGGGAAGGGTGCCTTCTTGAATGGAGATTTGCAAGAAGATATTTATATGGAGAAACCTCCAGGATTTATCCAGGATTCTTCATTGGTGTGCAGATTATGGAAATCACTTTATGGCCTCAAACAAGCCCCCAAGGCTTGGTATGAGAAGATGGATTCTTTTCTTCTATTGTTTGGGTTTTTGAGATGTCATTTTGATCCTATAGTTTACACTTTGAGGGATACAGAGGACATCATCATCATTATCTTATATGTTGATGATTTATTGATCACAGACAGTTATACTGCATGCATCTAGGTTATGCAGTGCTCTCTTTTCAAACATTTTGAGATGATAGATCTTGGAATTCTACACTTTTTCCTTGGGTTTTAGATTTCATAGTTAGATTTAGAGATCTCTATTTGTTAGTAGAAGTACACATTAGATTTATTTCAATGATTTGGAATGGTTGATTGCAAACAATATCCTACTTCTTTTCAGTTAGTTGTTGTTTTGAGTGTCACAAGTTCTACTCCTAGAGTTTATGCCACCATTTATAGATAGTTGGTTGGGAGTTTGATTTACTTAACTCACACTCGTCTTGACATATCATTTGTAGTTGGTTTGGTCTCCCAATTTTCACATGATCCACATGATAGTCATTGGTAGGCTGCCAAGCAAATTTTATGGTACCTTCGAGGGACTTCACATTTTGGGCTTTACTTTTCTAGGGGGCCTTTACAGTTGGCTGAGCATGCATATTTTGATTGGGAAAGTTGTGTTTATACTCGATGGTCTACTTCTGATTATGTCTTCTACCTTGGTTCTTCACCTATTCCTTGGGCATGCAAATAGTAGATAACTATTGTACTTTCATCGATAGAGGTAGAATATTGAGCAACAATATTGGCTATTTAGGAGATTCTTTAGATTCAATAGTTTTTTATAGAGCTTGGCTTCTCATAGGATCAATGCAACACTTCACTTTGGTGTGACAACCAAAGTACCATACATATTTCTCGTAATCCTATTGAGCATTAGAGGACCAAACACATTGAGATTCATATGCACTTCATTTGATAGCTTATCCAGGATGGAGTGATCAGCTTGGACTACATTCCCACTCAACAATAGATTATTGATATCTTCATTAAACCCTTTCCTCTCCTCATTTTTATTTGTTGCGAGAGATGCTTGGGGTGAAGGAAGTTGTCCTTGGGGGGTGTGGATGATGCCACCTTCCTTTATTCTCCTTATCTCTTTCTAGCTAGATGGTTTTTCCCACATGGTTTTCCCTCCTTGTTGTTGAGACTCATATTGTGGATATGTCACTTCCTTTTTACCCTAGCTTCGCTTGAGGGGGATGTTAGATTAGGTTTTTAGACTCTAGCTCATGCTCACCTAGGTACTTCATTTTTCCCCACCCACTTTATGTGTGGATATTTATTTTTATCTTATTTAGATATTATGGGGATGTTTGACATTCCTAGGGAGTTACACTCATTGATTATATTTGGAGGGTTGATATATTTTCTCCATGGATCATATTGCACCTCCTTTTTTGTACGATGGATATTGATCCTTATCTCTTTGTTGATCCTATGACTGTGGTGGATCTTCCTTGCCTATTTAAGTAAGGCTTCTCCATTGTATTCACAATCAATTCTGACATATGATATGGTATTGCAGTATTTGTGTTATCTTCCATTATCTATTTTTGTTTTTCAGTTAATGTGGTGTTGCTTCAACCCCTTGATTCTTATGGCTTGGTTCGATGTTTTAAATTTTTCCATCGTTCCTTTCATAAGCTAGTTATAACTTTAAATAAAGATCTAAGGTTTGAATATTAAATTGTTAGTTTTGTACACCATGTCAAGGATGGTTGGACAATCATATACTAGGTAAACAACATCACCTAGTCACCTTAAATGATTTATGGTGTCATGGGCAATAAAAACTATTTTATATTTATTGTAAGAGTCCAAGGGGACAATGCAACAATTCAGGCTTTGGATCTTCTTTGGGAGATTTAAGGTTCAAACCACGATGTGTGTGTCTGTGTGTTAATCCCCTATTGATAAGCGTAGCTCTTGGCCTTATGAGGGGTCATGGCTGGGAGGGGACTGCTCAGCCCTATGCATCGGTCATAGGGGTTTATCACACTACTTGAACAAAAAAAAATTATTGTAAGAATTGGTGTAGGAGGAAAAAATAAACACTTCAATGTCAAAATCAATAATAGAAGATCAACATTGTATAAAGAAAAACAATACGGTCATATTTTGAGATTTTTTGTGTGTGCTAGATAATAAGGGGTTGTTATTGGATCCTCCACCCTTGACAAATTACAACTTTCTCCTTTAGAGCTTGAGAGTTTACAAATATATACACTCCTCATCTCAATTGAGATGCTATAGCTAGAAATCTACATTATTTTACATAAAATATCTGATTATTTTATTTTCATTTTTTGAATATTTTTAAGTTTTTGTATGAATACAAATATTCTAAAATTCAACATCTTGAAATTTCTCAATAGAAGCCTTCACAATGCCAAAACTTCACCTCTACTCTCTATTCATTGCATCTTAGTAGAGAAATATTTCCAAAAACATCGCACTATCATAGTTCGCTTTACCAAATTTTTATTGCTAGTTTTCTTCCTGAACATAAGTGCAACCACAAAAACTATAATAAGTAGTTTATATGAAAACACATTATTTTTTATATTGGTAAAAAGGGGTTTTGAATGGATCCTGCAACCTTTTACATTAGAAATACTGTTACAAGAAGCTCCAAGAAGACAAAAAGACATAGGAATGACAATCCTAGCTGGGAAGCCTAGAAGAATCCAGCTAACACCCTACAGAAGCCAGTGCAAAAAATCAAACTATCCCATAAATATGAAAATAAATTATTGTTATAAAATAAAGCATATATTACTAATGGAAAACATTAAAGTAAATCTTAATCATTAGTTGCTTTAGGTAGTCAACATTTTCTTGTTAGGTTCAACTAAACTTACTGCTTCTTCTAACTAAGGAAAGGAGAAATTAATTTCATGATCCTCAATCAAAACCCCTTTATTGGCTAACCTATCTGCACATTTTTTTCCTTACCTTAATGTCTGCATAAACCTAATTTCTTCAAAATCTCTAGCAAGATCTTGAATTTCCACAATTATCTCTTGAATGTTCCATGGATCCTTTGCTTTTCTTAAAATTGCATTTATTATTATGAGAGAATCACCTTCCATTCATACTCTATTCCATTTCATTTGTTTACATATTTTTAACCCTTCTAAAGCTGCCCAAGCTTCAACTTTGTTATTTGTATTAATTCCACTATTGAAAGTGTAATGAGACAAAATTTCTCCTCTATTATTTCTAATTATTCCTCCTCCTTCTCCTCCTCCTAGTCTTGAATTTCCTTTAGATGCTCCATAAAAATTCAATTTAACTAGCTCCACATTTGGTGGTTTCCACTTTATATTCTTTACCTTCTTTTTGCTTCTCTTGTACCCAACATTATAATTCCATTTAATCACTTGACTCCGTTTATCAATGCTCTTTGCTTCTAGATTAGGGATTGGGTGAGTTGACAGGGTTGGTTTAGACTCCTCTATGGATAAATATATCTTCCTTTTCATTACCTCTAAACTCCTTTCATTTCCTTTAAATATTATTTTATTCCTTCCTAGCCATACAATCCAAAGTATTATAACTTTTGATATATCTCATATTGTCTATAAAACCTCACTTTTATAAGTGCTCTGCCATTGCTTTAACCAATCTTCAATTATTCTATTCATCACATTCATTTACCAAACATATTAAGAATCCATTGCCATAGTTTCCAAACTATTGAGCAATGTCCCAAGAGATGGTCTATACTCTCCTCCTTTTTACAAAGAACACGTTGAGAGGGACCATGAAAACCATTTTCATAAGGTTATCCTAGGATAAAATTATTTTATGACCTACTAGCCAGACAAACATTTTGAATTTAGGAATGCTTGGTCTATCCCAAACATATCTCCATATTCTAGTGATATTACTATTTTGTTGGTGCTTTACATTATATCCACTTCTTGTTGTGTATTTTCCTTAGCTATTCAACTCCCAAATCAATTTATCCTTGGATCCCCTCGAAATAATCACAATTGTTATCTTTTTACTTAATTGCCTCCTAGAATCAATGTCTTGTATACTTGTAAAAAAATATTCTTTCCATTTGTATCTTCCTTCCTGATCCTTGTACAAAATGTTTGAAACCCTATCACCATATTTGCCTTGAAGCAATCTCATCCAAGGTTTCAAAATTGGATCTAAATTGAGTGGTTTTTTATCACACCAAGTATTCATCCAAATATAATTTTTTTCTCTAGTTCCCACCATCCATCTTAAACCTTTAATCATTAGATCAATAGATTTTTCTAAAATATTCCAAAGTGTTATAAATAGAGTCTATTACATCATTTGGATCATGTAAATGTGTCTTGTAAGGTACATACTTAGGACATTAGATTACTTTAGGAGGAAGTTATCTAGTTACTTCATGCAATGTAATAAATGCACAAGTGTCAATGTGCAAGTTGTTTCTTGCACAGCTAGGTAGAGTGTTGGCCAAGGTTTCTATTTTACCTATATAAGAAAGGCCTCATAATGTAGGTACAATAGTATGAAGCTACTTTATTCATGAAATGCAAGTAATATATAGGATTACATAGGAATCTCATGTAGGTTAAGTGGTTGCAACAATCTGCCAAACATGGCCAACCACTTAACTACTAGTTAACCAAATGCTAACTAGGTATGTCCATTTATTGCTAAAGGACAAAGGAGATCTCTAACAGTTAACAACCTATTTCTAACATGGGCATATTATACCTCAAGTGAATATAAAGTGCAATGAAATAGGAATAGTAAATAATAATAATTAACTTAGGCTTAAGTGGATAAGCCTAAGTTATCCTCAACACTCCTCCCAACCATATAAGCATTGGACCCCAATGCTCTCAAAAAATGTGGAAAGTCATGGGCCATCTCATGGTGAGGAATCCAGTGAGTCATGTGTGGAAAGTGACCGCAACGAGCGACAAGGTAAGTAGTGGAAGAACCCTGTCCAGTGTGATGAGTCTTCATCTCGAAAACTCTATCTAAAATGAGCGAAAGCTGACGATCAGGTGCCACTACTATTGTAGGACTAAAAACAGGATCAGGTACCAAAAGAGGGTCCTAAAATGGTGTCTCTGGAAAGCGGCGCTCATCCAAAGGAACCCAAACTCTGCCTCCAACCTATGGTGAGTGAGGATTGTGATGCTTTCGCACCACTCCCTGCAGAGTCTCTTGCAATTCTTGTGGTACCTTGCCTAGAAGGCTCTGCCGGTGCTTAGTAAGGGAAGTAACCTTAGCTTGCTCCTCCATGTGTGCAATGGTGGGAGTGGGCAAAGCCAAAGGTAAATTTTGTGGAACAAGTGGTTTAGTAGTTGTAGGTGTACCCAAAATTATACCAATAAAATCAATGGCATCTTTCTCATAAGTGAGAATGGTGGGTTCCTTAACCACTTGCTCTTGTGACTGTTCATCATGTGGGAGTGAAACTTCTTCCTTTGCATGTTCCTTAGGTGGTGTTTTTTCTTCATTTTGTGTGGGAAAAATGCTAGTAGGAGCTAAAATAAGTGCTTGACTCAATGGCTTCCTTACTTGCCTATAAATTAACATCAAATTGGAAGTAGGTGTAGTGCTTTGTATCAAGTAGTTTTTACCATGCAACTCCAATGTGTAGGTGTTATTTTTAGCATGATAAATAGCATTCCTATCAAATTGATAGGGTTTACCTAGCAAGAGTCCACAACAATCCATATCTGTGACATCACACCTAACTTTATCCACAAACTTGTCACCAAAAGCAAAAGTCAAGGTGCAAGTATGGGTGATGTTGGATGTGGAGTCTACATCTTTCCACCCAAGTGCATAAGGTTGGTGATGTGGTTTGATGGGAAGTTTCAACTTCTCCACAACGGACTTCACAATGAGGTTCTTTTGTGATCCATTATCAATGATACAATCAACATAGAAATCATGCGTCAAGTGGGATTTAGTGACAAACAAATGATCACGCCCCCCTTGAGCAAACACATTGGACATTAGGGTAACTTTGTTTAGTTTACCCTTTAAAGCAGGATATTCTTCTTCTGTCCCTATAGCCAAAATGGGACCATCTTTTGGTTCCTCATGTGTAGGCTATACAATTAGGGATTTCTTCTTCTTAAACTTCTCAAAAGTATAGCATTTGGATTTTACATGTCCATGCTTTTTACAAAAGTCACAATACAATGAAGAAGAAGAATCTTTAGCATGAAAGGGAGAAGAATGTGCTTTAGGAGAAGTGGGAGGAGAAGAAGAATGAGGAAAATATTGATAATTGTTCTTCACCTTCTGTTGATGCTGATTCCCGCCTTTGGAAGAGCCCTCCTATGATGAACAAGACTTTTGATATGCACCAACTTTCTCCTCTACAAGAATGACATGATTGAATGCCACATCCAAGGTGAGGAAGACATTGAATTTGATCTCCCTAAAAATATGATCTTGCAAGCCACGAGTGAATTTATTAATCAAATCATCTTCTGAATCTTTCACACCAAGAAATACCCTCAACCTATTAAATTGGAAAAATAAATCAGAAACTGACATACCATAGGTTTGCCTCAATCTATACCACTTGGTAGGGAGGTCACTTCGGTAGTTTGGTAGAAAGAAGGTGTTTTTCAGAATTTGAGTTAATTCTTTCCAATTCATGGTGGCATTATGGCTCTGTATTTCTACAATGAGAACTTTTTCTAAACCTGTGAGTTTTAGTGTAGCAAATATGGCTTTTTCATCCTCCAAAATTTTAGCATAAGCAAACCAAGTTTGCATATCCAAAATCCATGCAGATAAGACATCGAGATCCCTAGATCCATCATACATATTAACCTCACATTTAGCTTTGTTGGCATGATTATGGTGGATTTTGATTTCACCAGGATTGAATTACACAACAATATCTCTTACCTTCTCTGCTAAAATGTCTACTGCAGAAGTAAGGTTTTCCATGTTTGATCTGAGGTCTTGAGCCATATTTTTCCTAGTATATGTCAAACTAGGAGGATTACCAAATTGATGCAAGAACTTATCTAGGCTTTAGGAATTTGACAATGTTCCTAATGCAGCAATGCCTAGATTTTACAAATTTTGCTCTAAAAAATAGGCTATTTTAGTGCTTTTACAAAATGGATTTCAATTTTGCAATTACAAAGTGCACTAAGAAAATGCTGAAATTTAGCCCTTTTACAATTCCAAAAACTAGTTAGGAGTAAAAATTATCAATCTTCTGAAATTTTGCAACACAACGCAAAAAATTTGGTCAAAAACGGACCAAAAACGAAGAAGATATCACCTTTTGAAGTTTGCTCTCCTTTTTGTTGTTTTGGCGCCAAAAAAGTAAAATTTGAATTTAAATTTTCAAATTTTGAAAATTCTCCCGCCAAGTTGTCTTTCCCGCCATTTTTTTTTGTCTTCCACTAGCGCCAATTAAAAAGTTGACCAAGTTGACCGGTCCAGAGACTTGCTCAGAAACGTGAGCTCAAATGCCACGTGAGCTACGAACAGGTCAACTGCCACGTGGGCATGTAACTCCCACTGGTGGATACGCGTGCGGGGAAATTTGTAACCACTAAGAGGTGGACACACCTTCTTATTTGTGTGCTGGTGGTTATGAACCGCTTTTTGGCTCCTGTAGAGCCAATGTGGGATAAACCCACTATGAAACAAAAAAAACAATCATGCCTTTTGCTTGCCCACCCGTCAGTCGCCCTCGACGAGTTTTTGCGGTCACCAAAAAATGGACTGCCGGCAAATTAAAACCCTTAAACCTTAGGTTTTATCAAAAATTTTCTCATGGAAAGATGAACCCTTGTCGTCGGAAAACGCAGTGATTGCCAAAAAAATTTGCCAAAAATTACTGCTGTGCTGGAAAACTTTTGTATTTCTTGCAGTGACGTACCCTGAGACTGCAAAGCAAAAATTTCAAATCACCTGCAACGCCTAGAAATTTCCAATCACCAACATGTCGAATTTTGGAACTTGTCGCCTGACAAATGTTCATCACCATAATCGTCTACGAATCGCCAGGATGAGAACCCGTCTACGAGGGAGTGACAACCTGTGAGGGAGGGTCTGCTGCGGTTCGGCTCTACGGGATCGCATGTCTACGATCTGGGAAAATGGCTTGCCTTGGGTCACCGTCGATGGAGGTCGACGCTGCTGGCAGTCTTCGGCTCCAGATGTCGACCGGATCTTGCCCTCAACGGACGATGTCGGGGTCGGTGGTCCCACTACTGGCCTGTGCTACTATCAGTTGGTGGTCGATGTGGGCAGTACAGTCGGTTGGGGGGGCTGTCGGATGGCTGGCATCGACAGTGCGGCTGGTCGGGGCTGGTTGTCGATGCACTGGTCGGTGGTTGATCGTGCTCATGTCGATTGACACCGAAAATGGATGGCCGATGTCGGGTGTTGCCGGCTCCGCTGTCGTTCAAGTGACAGTGGTCTCCAAATAGGCCAAAATCAAGGCCTATGCAAGCCTTAGTTAACTAAGGCCTTTTTTTTTAACTAAAATATTCAAGATTATGAATATTTAAAAAAAATATTCTTATGCACTTAATTTTTTTTTTTATAAAATATTAATAAGAATATTAATATTTTATTTGCATGGAGAAAAAAAAAAATCCTCCACAATAAAAGAAATTGTCCAATTTTGCATGAAATTGCAAACCAATCTTTTGCTCCACTTCAATCTATTCTTGGGCAATCTTTTTGGCAGATCTGCAATGTCCACCTCCACAATTTGACTTCTAACTGGTGCAACTGATAGTCAACACCTGGTGCAGGGGTAATTTCTGCCCTCTGTCACCTCAGCTTCACTTGGTGTTGTAGGTGACTTCAAGTCAACTCCACTCAACACCCTCCTAGGATCTAGCAGTAAAGTGGTAGTTATGTCCTCCTTCCTGCACTCTCCTAAAGCTAACTGATACCAATGATGTAGGAACAATAGTATGAAGCTACTTTATTCATGAAATGCAAGTAATATATAGGATTACATAGGAATATCACGTAGGTTAAGTGGTTGCAACAATCTGCCAAACATGGCCAACCACTTAACTACTAGTTAACCAAATGCTAACTAGGGATGTCCATTTACTGCTAGAGGACAAAGGAAATCTCTAACAGTTAACAACCATCTAACAACATGCTAACAACCTAGCTCTAACATGGGCATACTATGTCTCACGTGAATACAAAGTGCAATGAAATAGGAATAGTAAATAATAATAATTAACTTAGGCTTAAGTGGATAAGCCTAAGTTATCCTCAACACCTCATATATATAGATACATAGAGACATATAGAGAGAGTTAGGGACACAACAACTTAGAGGTTAGTACAGTTTTGTATGGATAACCATCTAGTGGTGATGGGTGCAATGTAGTTCAGTAGCTTTATTAATGGAGTGCTCATTTCCTCCATAGCTACATTGTAATCATTTATATCATTTTTGTTTATTGCATATCTCAGTATTCTAGAAGATTTACTTTCTTTCATATTATTCTACATCTCGTGATTGTTATCTTCTTGTGGTCATTACATCAAAAGCTAACACAAAGAGCATAACCATTTGGTAGAGAGAATGCAATAAATATTAAACTTGGGTCATTGGGCTCAACATACTTACTAGAAAAATTCTTGCCCATTGTCTTTGACTCTTTTTGTACAATCTCCAGATTACTTTTTCCCTAAGAGCTAAGTTTACATCTGTAAGCAATCTTAAATTAAGACCTCCCCTAGTGTTATCATCACACACCTTGCTCCATTTCACCAAAGGAATCTTCCTTTTATCATGTAAAACTGACCATAAAAAAGATCTCATAACATAGATTAAACTTTTTTCAACTAATTTTGACATAGTATACAATGACATATAATATGTTAGAATGGCTTGTAAGACCAACTTAATTAACTGCACTCTTCCTACTAATGATAACCATCTACCTTTCCAAGCTATAGTTTATTATGAAATTTACTAATAACCAGATTCCATAATTCTATCCTCATTCTCCCCTAAAATAAAGGCATCCCTAGATAATTTGATGGTAAATTTACCTCCTCCATTTGAAGTAACCTATAAATTATTACTTTGATAATAGCTAGAGTGTTAAGAAATAAATTTTGGATTTTGTCCTATAAATTTTTTCCTTAATGCTCTTTCGTATTTCTTTAAAAAGTTATTCAAAGCTTTGGACTCATTTATCCTTGCCCTTCCAAAAAGGGTTGTATCATCTACAAATTGTTGATGGTGATGTTGTCGATGTTATTATTAACCTTAAGTCCACTTATGAGCCCATATTTGTAAGTCTTCTTTAAGTTCCTACTCAAAAAATTTGCCATAATAATGAACAAATAATGAGATTGAGGATATCCTTGTCTAAGGCCTCTCTTGGCTTTAAAAGATTATGTTACTAACCCATTGACCAATACTAAATAAGAAACTGTAGAGACACAAGCTTTAATCCATCTAACCCATTTCTTCTTGAATCCAAACTTTTCTAAAACTGCAAAAAGAAAATCCCATTTAACCCTATCATAGGCTTTACTCATATCAAGTTTTAAGATCATTGCTTTCTCTTTTCTTGAAGCTACTAAATGTATAAATTCATGAGCCACTATGATCTTGTCCAGAATTTGTCTCCCTTTCACAAATCCTCCTTGCTCTTCTGAATAATTTTGTCTAACAATGGCCTTAATCGATTCGCCATCACTTTGAAGATAATCTTATATGCCATATTACATAGACTTGTGGGTCTAAAAGAATCAAACAATTGAACATCCTTTTTCTTTGGAATTAGAGTAAGATATGTTGCAATATTTTATAAGGTATGCATTGTTTTACCCTATACTGTTCCACTGCCACCAATAAAGAATCCTTCACTATATCCCAATTATGTTGGTAAAAAGCTACAGAGAGCCCATATCGACCTGGGGATTTATCCTTGTTAAAAAGAAAAGAGCTAAATGAACTTCCAGAGTAATAGGCTCCATCAATTTTCTATTGTCTTCATTTGTCTTCGTCATTAATAATTTTAGTCTCCTCTAATCCTATAATATTTTGATAAAAACACTTTGCCTCTTTTCTAATTTCACTCCGATTTTCAATCCAAAATCCTATTGATTTAATTCTACTAATTATGGATGTTGATATTTGTACTATAGCCATCCTATGAAAAAACTTTGTAATTTTATCTCCTTTTAACCAATTCTGTCTTGATTTTAATATCCAAAATTTTCTTCCTTACTCAAAATATTATGATATTCACTAAGCAACTCCCTTTCCTTTGAGCTTGGATTATTATGATCACATTTTTAGAATTTTAAAAGTTTATCTTTTAGTTCTTTCTTCTCAAAAATATTTTCAAAAGTGTTCTTGTTCCATTCTTTTAATCTAAAAGTCATAGATTTAATTTGTTTTGGAAGAGCATATAACCACCATTTCCTGAAGAATTTCACGTTTGTGCTATCATATCAACAAATTGAGGATGGTCTTCCCACATCTTCTAGTATTTAAAATATAATCTTTTTTTGAATTCACCTACCACCATTTTAACTCTTATTGGTTAGTGATATGAACCAATCCTTCTTAAGGTATTAATTTTAGCACAAATTCCTTCATCTAGCCAATGATCTAAGAGTATGCATCTATCTAATTTTTCTGCTATTAGGTTTTGGTCTCTCTTGTTGTTGGTCCAAGTATAGTTGTTTTCTTCAAACTTAACCTCCCATAGATTATTGTTTTGAATAAAAGTTGAGAAATCTATCATACTTTGGGTTAATTTCCTAATTCCCCCAAAATTTTCATCCAACTTGGTTATGGCATTAAAATATCTTATGATCATGAATCAATTTTCTTGGTCTTTACTTCTCATAAAGGCTTCAATCCCACTCTAAAATTCTAATCTACTTGATTAAGTTGTAGATCCATAGACATTGATAAGGATGAAACGAATATCTGCAAAGTAGAAAGTGACTAAAGAGACTATCTAATGTCTAGTTTTATGAATGGTTGTATAAGATGTTCTAGAAGGATTCCAACAAGTTAGAGTTTCCCCTATTGCTCCTTCAGATTCCATAACTTCCCATTCACATCCTGCCCATACTACTTTCATAGTTTTTGAAACTTCTTTTATCATTTTAGTTTCTTGGATACAAAGAATATCAGACTTATTACTTAAACATAGGTCCCTGATACATATTTGCTTTGAGGGGGTATTAGCACCCCTTATATTCCATGAGATGATAATCATGTCTGATTAGGGCTATTGGCCCCACTTGCGTATTACCAATATCATTTTGTTGTTTGGTAAAGAGAAGTTCAACCAACTTAGTTTGTGTTTATTTCTCTATGTTTTCTCTTGCTTCCTTGGATCTTGCTTGATAATTTGAGGGTTTTCCTCTTTTTGCCTTACCTATATCAAGAGTAGGTCTTATTATTCTATTCCTCAATATTCTTTCACAATTTGTTTTTCATCATATTTATCCTCTCATGGCTCTACTACAGAAGCTTTTGTCTTGTATTACTCAATTTTTGGTATCTTCTTATTAATGGTAGAGGTATTAACTTCTAAAACTACATTTTCATTACCAATTTTTTTCTCCTAAATGGTGCATGGTACTTCATAAGAGTCTTCAAAATCAGATGAGACACACTCCTTAGGTTCATCGAGAACGTTCTTCCTTAAATCAGGATCATACCGAATAAACGGTTCCTTGTTAACATGTTGAACCTGTTGTATTGTGTCCTCTAAGTTTTGATTTACTTTTTCTTCATAGGCTAAAGCCTCAAAAGAGTTATCCTTCCTTACTGGTCTCCATTGTTTATTTTATTTTATTTTTTTAGATCTATTTTTGGAAGTTGAAAGCCATCTTCATCCATAACCATTTGTAAGTTTCTCTTGCAATCTTCTACATATGATTTTATTGGACTCTTCTTAGGGATCGATCTCTCAATATGCCCCACCTCATGACATATTCTACATATAAAGGATATGTTTTCATAATCTATGATTTGGATCCACATCTTATCACCATACTTAAGAATGAATGATTCTAGTAAAACTTTACTTATATCAATCATGACCAATATCCGAACATAAATAACCAAGAATTCATCTTTCGTAGTTTTTGAAATCTCAAGGAATTCTCCTAGAGTGTTGTCTATGGCCTTGAAGGTATATATTTCCCAAAATTCAACGGGCAACCCAAACATCCTAGCCCAGACTGGTACTAGGGATGGATTTACATTTTCAGGTGAAAAGCCTTTATACCAACGGGTAAAGAAGAATCTTGATCTTCCCATAAACCAAATAACCCCTTTTAGAATTTTTTCTCTTTCTCCACTAGAACAAAAAATGGCTAAGAAGAAATCTTTGAGAAGAAATGATAGACTCACTCTTGGAAACTTTCAACTCCTATTAATCCATTTTTTCAAGGTTGAAGCCCTTGGCCAATACCCATTAAATTTACTAAAAAGTGCTCTATCTTGAAGCAACGAGGATCTCTTTGAGGTGTGCTCATTAGCCTCTACCACTAGAGATGATTATAAGGATTTAACTATAAATCGGTCCATGGAAAGGAAACTAAAACTCAAAATCTATTGAAATTTATTAGAATGTCCTATAACAAATATAATATTTAATAAAAAAATTATAATAATTTGCATGTAAAATTTCTAAGATAAAGAAGAAAAAATCTTAACTAGTTTTTTTTGTCCAACTAAAATATCTTACCTCACTAAAGTTCAAGCCCTTCATTTTTCTTCCCATATCTTACCTCACTAAAGTTCAAGCCCTTCATTTTTCTTCCCATCATTCGAACCTTAACCGACAAAAAGAGCATATTTTAAGATTACAACAAGAGTTCTTTATCAACTTTCTATCCCATAAACTATTATCCTTGCATTAATTATTTTATAAAAATAAAATAAAATCATCATTGAAATTTTTAATGAATATTATAAATAATCAATTTTAACCAAAAGAGATAGACTGCTCTATAACAATAGAGTGTTTGTAGGTAGACCAACCCATTTCCAAGAAAGAAAGAAAAGTTTTGTTGACTTCATCTTTACCCAACATGCTAGCAATTATAAAGGTTCCTATGAAAAGAAAGAAAGAAAACCTTTGAACTTGGGTCTCCCAAATAACTGCCCAACGCCATATCACTCCAATATCTATTACACATAAAACCATCGTATTGTTATTTGGACAACACATTTGGACAACACAACGTTTCGGGCTTTGGCTCTTCTTCAAAAGGTTCAAGGTTCAGATTGCGACATGGACGAGTGTGTGATGGGGGTGGATGTGTGGTGAGTGTGCGCTAAATTCCCTATTGATAAGCATAGCTCTCGGTTTTACGAGGGGTTATGGTTGGGAGGAAACTGCTCAGACTTGTACATTGGTCGTAGGGGTTTCTCACACTAACCATAACCAAATCCTCGGGAGGAGATTGCTCAACCTTGTGCATTGGTTGTAGGGGTTTCTCACACTAACCATAACCAAATCATGGGAGGAGATTGCTCAACCTTGTATATTGGTTGTAGGGGTTTCTCACATTAACCATAACCAAATCATGGGAGGAGATTGCTCAACCTTGTGCATTGGTTGTAGGGGTTTCTCACACAAACCCAAAAAAAAAAACCATCTTATTGTTGGATAATCATTTAAAAAAATTCATCCTTATATATTTTTAATTTTATTTTTTTGTTATATAATATTTTTTAAAATACATTATTATGATATATATCTTTATGAACTAAAGATATTTATTTTTTAATTTAATTTAAAAATAAGTAAATATTTTAAATTAAATATTTATGTTTAGTATTAAGTGGTATTAGGTTAATCAATTAAATTCTTAATCATTTAAAAAAAACTTAGATTTGAATCTTGTCCACAAAAAAATAAAAAATAAAAATAAAAATAAAAATAAAAATAATATCAAACCCATTTCTACCAACACAACCAATAAAAAAAAAAAATATATATCTTGTTAAACATTCGTTGCATCTTGTCTTTGATTTAACTCAGTACCTCAATCATATTCTCGTTCGGGCCTGACTGCCTAGACAAAGGACGAGGCTCTTCACCTCACAGAGACAATCAAAACCAGAACAAAGAGATAACCTTTAATCCATGGAAGGGATTCCTTCCTCTCATGTGACCCCAGCTTTAATGACCACTTGATTTACTTTTCCCCAATGCGTAATTCCCACGCCAATGATATACCTTCCGGGCAAAGTGCGCCAAATGGGAGCATATGTAATTTTGCCTCATCACAGACTGCAATAACAGTATTTCTTCCACCCAAATATTTGGACAATAAGCTCATGGAATAGAGCTCTCTGCATTGGACACGTGGACCTTTCCAGTCATCTGCTGTTCGGATGATCGAAATGGCGATCTATCAAAGGTAGGTACCTCTGAATTTAGGGGTTAGGTTTTTGCGTTAAAAATCTGAATTTTATATGTTCTAATGCGTATTAGGGTTTTATTATATTTATTTAGTGTGGTCTGTAATATTCATCAACGGTAAACCCTAATATAATGTGTGTAAGGATTTTACTTAGGGTTGAATTAGGCCCCATTGCAACATGGGGGCTGGGGTTGTAGTAGGATTATGCACTGTAATGATTTCAGTTAATGGGGATTGAGCTGGAGATTCTAACCTTAAAAACCCTAATATGACAATTAAACCCATTTGATGCTCTGTACCAAGGTACTAGTTTGCATTCCTTGGTGGAATGCAACCATGTAATGTTGTGCCTGAATACAATGTAGTTATGAATTACTATGAAATAGACATGAGGTGCTTGCTCATGATACTGAATTTTATGTTGTATTGCGTGATTCGATTGAATTGAAATATGATTAGGCTTTTGTGGATGATATTGTGGACCAAGCCTACTTTGGTTCTGATTTGAAACTCTATGTCGATTTACAGAGCTGGTTTGCGATAATTGTTGGATGGGGCAGACCCTCCCCATCGTACACAGAGGGTAGACCATTTTGGATTTTCCTGTTGTAGGGCTGGGATGATTCCTTCTACGATCAGTTATAATACCTGGGTCATTGGAATTGCCAGATGTTGGTATGGGGTGATTCCTCCTGCAATTGGGTATAATCCCTGGGTCATTGGGATTGCCTACCTTGGTGACGAGTGTATTCTCTGTCGCAGAATTTCTTTGGGGCCAAGCTTGAATTTGGGCAACTTAACAGATTGGGTTAGCATTTGAGTCCTTAGACTCACCAGTTTAAGAGCCCTTAAACTCACCAGCTTAATTAAAATAAAAGGGCAATTTTTTTGTTGATATAAGTGTGGGCTAGGATTTGAGCCCTTAGACTCACCAGCTAAAGAGTCCTTAAGCTCACCAGCTTAATCAAAATAGAAAAGGGCAATTTTTTGTTGCTAGAAAGTGGAGTATATTGGCAGACGTGTGGGCAAGGATTTGAGCCCTTAAATTCACCAGCTTAATTATATAAAAGAGGACAACTTTGCCCTTGCTATAAAGTAGAGTATATTGACCGCCGGTGACACCCATGTCCATGTTTTTTTATTAGCCTTTTATATTTGAAAAGAATTAGGGGATATTATTGGGGTGTGATTGAGAATTCTGGATCTCCATAACATTCCTACATCAAGCCTAAGCTGCAGAACTGTTTGCTAAGTTCCTTTTGGAATTCGTGAGTTTGCTTCTCTGCTTGGTTTATTTGAGGAGGAAGGGGACAGTGTTGTGCTGAAGATGGAGGGGAGCAAGGGGAAAAAAGGATCCAAGTGGTCTTCTCACCAGCAGTTCAAGAACAAAGCCAAAAATAGGATTGATGATTTGCAAGCGGTGTTTACAGATTTACAACAAGCAAGAAAAGAAAATCGTGTGAGTGATGTTGCCATCTTTGAGGAGCATGTCCATCAGATGCTGAGGGAATGGAAATCTGAGCTACATGAGGCGTCCCCGGCTTGTTCTTTGCTGGTTATATTTTAATCTCTTCTTTGTTTTCATGCTTTATGACATTAGGAGGCATGCTTTGTGATTTATTCTCTGGAGGTACTATTTCATTTTTGTTAGGATGATGAAAGTATGGTCTAATGTTATTTGTATCTTCTGCACAGGCAGAAAGTCTGAGTTCGTCTGAATTATCATCTGATATGAAACGTCTGTTGCAACTTCATGAAGAGGCCGATGATGCAAGCAGTTATCCTAGGCTTCAGCTTGAGGCTATAACACTTCAGGCAAATGAACCTGCTTCTTACCAAGCGGTATGATTTTCTTTTGCAACAAAATAATTAAGGTATTCTCGAGTTTTCCTCCCATTTATTGAGTTCTTTAAACTGCTATTGCAGGGATTTGTTACGAATGACTTGCATAGCACTGAGCAAACTTTTGAAAGGGTTACCAGTACCCATGGAAATACAGAGGAGGGATTACAGCAAAACAGTTATTTGCAAACATCAGAACAATTAGCCACAAATATAGATGAGGATGCACAACAGAACAATTATATTCCGACAGCAGAGCAATTACCTGCAAATATAGGGGATGGCTTAGAAGTGACCCTTGCAAGGGGAGAACTCGGTTTTGACCAGGACTTTATCCCTACTGCTCAACCTACTTTTGCTCTAGATTGTCAAGAGGAAACTGCACCTCTGTTTCATGTTCCACAGCCTGGAATATGTCCTCCACCAGCAGCATTCCTAGGTCCCAAGTGTGCTCTTTGGGATTGTCCCAGGCCTGCTCAAGGAACAGAATGGTGCCAAGACTACTGTAGTAATTTCCATGCAACTCTAGCTTTGAATGAAGGTGCACCTGGAATGACTCCTGTTTTGCGTCCTCGAGGAATTGACCTGAAGGATGGGCCACTATTTTCCGCATTATGTGCTAAAGCACAGGACAAAGCAGTTGGCATTCCAGAATGTGAAGGTGCTGCAACCTCTAAGTCACCATGGAATGCGCATGGTATAGTATTACATATTTGCAGTATGCATAATTTTTTGCTTATGTTTCAATTTTCCAATCATAATGGGTTAGAAAGTAAAGCTAATCTATTGTGTCATATCTTCTTTGTTAATTTCTATGTTGTTGTTTTTTCAGAACTTTTTGACATATGCATGCTTGAAGGTGAATCAGTTAGGGAGTGGCTCTTCTTTGATAAACCCCGAAGAGCTTTTGAAAGTGGAAACCGCAAGCAGCGTTCATTGCCAGATTATGGTGGGCGTGGTTGGCATGAGTCACGGAAGCAAGTCATGAAGGATTTTGGTGGACTTAAGAGGTCCTATTATATGGATCCCCAGCCATCTACTGGCCTTGAATGGCATCTTTATGAATATGAAATGAATGATTGCGATGCTTGTGCCTTGTATAGGCTGGAGTTAAAGGTGGTTTGTTCAAAAAAGAATGGCAAGGGCAAGGTTGGTGGGGATCCTATGGTTGATCTGCAGCATCAAATAGGCAGGTTGTCTGCAGAGGTATCTGGGGAAACAAAATACAGTAACATAAGCCGAGCAAAAATAGGTAAAAAGAATGATAGGAATTACACTTATTCAGCTTCAAATCAGATTGCTGCTGTTGGTGAGAATTTTGCCTATGGGGCAGGTTTTCAGTGTGGTTATTCTGTGGAAGAAGCAAATGGATGCTTTTCAACTCAATAGCAGGTACATATTGGAGCTAGTGTTTGCCCTTTGTAAGCATTAACCTTCATCACTCATGATATGTTGTATGCTTTCCGCCATGGTGGCTTTTAATATTAAGACCATTCATCACTACTGAGGGATGGTACGTTTAGAAAGAATCATGGGTAATAGCTGTGTTTGGGATTTAACCTTGTTAATTAACCAGTTTCTAAGTCATGGTATAGTTTTCCATCACCAAAAATGGGTATGCTTTTGTCCATTACAGGCAATTGACTAAATACAAAGCATATGCTTTCCTTTAGCTTCATATTCCTTCTATTAGGTTAAAATGTGCTATTTTGCCAAGCTAACTAACAGGTAATTTTCATTCTGAGAAATAAGAGAGTGGTTTCAAGCACATGGTGGTTCTACATTGTTTTATTATTAGGAGTTGCATATCTGACCGAAGCATATTTGTTTCAAATTATTCTCATTCTTTAGTACAGTTTTCAAGAGCATCCTGGGTTGGACTATAGCCTCAACTTGCAGGAATTTGCTTTGCTAGTATAGATCAACTTATGATTGTTTAATTTGCTTTTTGAGACAAACTTCATGTAGTTGCTGTTGCTGGTTACAATGCCGCTTTCTAAGGTGGTACAGAAGCAACTAGATGGAAATTATTAGTGTACCGGTATCATACATTGCTGATATACAGTTTATCTGAAACGATGTATGGTGAACTTTTGGATTTTCTTTCTTCCCTGAGGAGGGAAATAGGTTCAGATAAATCTTTGTACTGCTTATGTAAAAAGTTAGTCAGTCAACTACATTTGTTACTATGTATTTTTTTCTACATTTTTGAAGATATTGGGGTGCAGGGCTACTGACTTATGCTTTGTCCAACAGAATAGAAATTCAATTCTAGTGGCATGAATGATTGATTTTCTTTGGTGGGCATTCCCGTGTTGATAATTCAGGGGAACAACAGGTCACTTAGGGTGCAGGGCTACTGACTTATACTTTGTCCAACAGAATAGAATTGCAATACTAGTGGCAGGAATGATTGATTTTTTTTTGGTGGGCATTCCTGTGTTGAGAATTCAGGGGAACAACAGGTCACTTAGACTAGAGTTCATTCAGATTACTTGGAAGAAATTAATATTATTTTTGAAAAATGTTGTTTCTTAGGGCTGCTTCTTAAAACGTTGTTTTAAAATAGTAGATATATTACTCGGAAAAGTGTGGTTTGGAGTATAGTTGCAATTGTTGGAAAGTTTGGTCAGAATGGAGGGGAAAAATGTCTGGAGGTTTGAAATTTTGGAAAAGTTTAGGTTTGGTTCAGAAAAATACAAGTAATTAAAATCAGACACACGTGCACACACATGTTTATATTTATGTACTAAGAAATTCATGAAAAGATTGAAGGTCTGGCCCTCACCTGTTGACTTTGAGAGTCAAGCAAAGGTGTCTTAACCCCTGCCTGTGGCCCTATTGGCATTACAGCCTGCACTCCTGCTCATGTTTGTGGGCATCTATGGTCCATGTCATGGGAGTCAGCATCTCAACATTTGGTGTTATTTTATGCTGGTGTCTGTATCTCACCGTGGTGGGTGTCTATTTCTCATGGTCTGATTGTTGTGGGTGTCTGCTGTGCATCCTCTTACATGTGGATATGGTCGATTTACCTCTGTTGTGCATATGTCCTGCTTTTAGTTTCACCGTTCAGGCATGAATCACAATGGCATGTGGTAGTTTTGTGTATGTTAGAGAATAATGGTTACTCTACTCTCTTAAGTAACAAACATTCATTTTTAATGATGTTTGCTACCTAGATAAGTAAACTGTTTTTTAATATTTATTTTTGTTTTCTCCTAAAAAAAATTGCAAGTTTAAAAAAAAATAAATAAAAAATTATGGGTTGGACTAAACCAGCTTGGACTGGCCAAAAAATTCCGAGTGGACCAAATCTGGGTCAGGTATGCCAGACTTTGTAACCATGGTTTGAAGATCCACTTACCACACTGTTACTAATTTCTTTTCACCCTAAGGCCTTCTTTATGATAATGTTTGTTTTTGGAGTTCTTGTAAGACCCCTTTTGTAATAGCTAATGCAATATTTTTTGACTGGAAAAAAATCCCTTTCAAGGAGCTGTGAGTGAGCAGAATTATTTTGTCAAAGTCACCTAAAACATGCGTTTTACCAATATTGGCATATAAAAATATTTGCTCTGTGCAGCTAAATTCATAATTTATGATATTTCCCCTAAGGCTGTGCCAGAACCTTCCATGGGCCCTTGTGTTTGACTTTGCTTAGAATTTCACCCTCCCTGGAGCAATGCCTCTTTCGCTAGGGTGTGATTCTTCCTTGTTATTGTTCTCTTGCTTCTGCCAAGAGATGTTGATCTCCAAAACCTGCTTCTCATTCTTTTGACTTGTCAGGTGAATATCTCAATTATTATTGCTTGGCTGCCTTTCTAGAATTTCTTCTCCAATGTGTGGAGTTATATCTTGATTCCTATTCCTTTGTTTTAGTAATGAGTTTGCACTTTCCCAGAATTCACTGCAGCTTCTTAGCTGCTTGAATTTCACTGTATATTTGGATAGGTCAAGGTGTCATCTACATGCACCATGCCTGTTTTTACTGTCTTTATTTGGTTCTCTACCAAGCCAAGTTAAAATTTGCTTTTTATCTTTGAACATGTTTGCCTTTTGAGGTTGAACTTAATGTGATTCTGGGGTCACCTGTTCGTACAAGAAGATACTAGATGCCCATAAACATGGTAGCCCCAATGAGAAGATTTTCTAAAACCAAGATGCTGCCAAGATTTTCTGTAATAAAGAGGTTATGTCCTTTGAATTCCTTCACATCCGAATATTTTCATCTCTAAGTGGCTGGTTTGCTAAAGTGAGCGCCTCAGACTTCAGCATGGGGGATCTTAACATGCTGCTTGGGTATTTTTTTTTTTGAAGAGGTTGAAAAGCGGGGGCATATCAGGGGCACCCTTCCTGTGAATTGAACTTGGGTCTCCGTTAAGAGAGCCCAATGACTTTTGCCATTGTGGTGTCCCTGCCAGGACAGCTGTTTGGGTATTTTACAAACATATTTTTATGGAGTTTCTCATATGTTGTAATATATCTTTGACCAAAGCCAATGGGGTTTGGGGCAATTGGTTGAGAGAGAAGAATTTTACACGTAAAACAGGGTTCAAATACCAGGGGAAATTGGGCAAGCGGTGGGGAAGAAAGAGTTTCACGCCACAAACCAAGGTCCTAATCTCCATGGGTGAACCTTTAACATTTTGCTCATTGGGTTTGGAGCAAGTGGTTGGGAATGACAAGTTTCATGCCATAAGCCAAGGTTCAATCCCATGGGTGAACCATAACTTTTTATCGAATGGCATGAGCTCAAAGGATTAAATACATCAACTTTCAAAGTGGGGACCCAGGTTCAAATCTTACCAGAATATATCTGTAGTTGCCAAAATGTTTTAGTTCCCCTATGTGGTTTAGTGAAATACTGTGATAACGGTCATGATGTAATAGGGGTGGGATCTGTTTCAGTCCCATACAACCATTTAGTAATAATAACAATGGTGGCAGGAGGTCAACTGGATAAATTCCTCGACTTTCAAGGAGGAGACCCAGGTTTAAATCTTGCCAAGCGATACGAGCATAATTGTCAAGCTGTTGTAATACCACTATGTGGTGAAGTTCTAATACGGTGGGGTCTGTTTCATATCCATATAACCAATTAATAAAATAATAATAATAATAATAATAAAATCCTTGACCAAAGATGGAAAGGCAGGTTTGAGAGTCCTACCTAAAGAAGGAAATTAATAATTTGCAAAGAAAGATAACAGTTGGCCCCTTCACTTGTTTTTTAAGGTAGAGAAATCGGTTGCTTTGCAGACAGTCCTACAACAAACTGTTTTAAAAATGGTCTTGCATTTTGGGGTTGTTTCCATGCCCCGGCCATGCAGAGAAATTAAAAAAACCTGTTAAAACACCTTTTACTATTGAAACATAGAAAAGGAAAACTAATTAATTTAAAACCCTAAAAGTTTATATTCCTTAGGAGTTTGGAGTCTAGTATAAAAATCTCGCTTGCTGTTGACCTAAAGAAAAAAAAATCACTCCTCAAAAACTACTTGGAAACTTGAACAAGAGTTTCAAGAGAGGACAGAAACTGTTTGGAGCCTAAAGCAGTACAAAGGGGACAAAAGTACCATCGGGCGTCAAGAATATAAGCGTATTGCTTTGGTTGATTTTCTGATTTATCCCCCACATTTTTTCTTAGGTCCTAGAAACTTTGGATTCAAAATGGATCCACTTCATCCCTGGCCTCTAGAGTTAAAACATGCAAAGGGACAATCTTCACAAGTTAAAAAATATATGGATCCTCAAAAAGAAGCTTTGAACAGAGGTTAATTAGCATCATGTCTGTTACACCCTAACGCGTAGGGGTCATATTGCAGTGTAGGTAGTAGATCATGGATTTGTTCATTTTTCCTGGTTAACCTAAATACATTTCTGCCTGTTAGATATCACCCCCTTGGCAGTGGAAAGAAATGGCAAAGCTATGTTTGCCAACAGGTACCTATAGAAACTAGGGTAGATTTTATAAATGAATTTACATTGCTTGAATCTATGAAACCCTTAGAGCAAGTGCAACTGCAAGACACTGATATTTAACAGGACAAAGGTTTACATGTAGCTCTTCATTCAAAAACTTTTCATAATACTGTATGATGCAAATGACAAAAGTCAAGTTAGTGCTGCATTTGGGTCATTATATGGCTGTGGTGTTGCCCTTTTGACCTTTCTAAATCCTTCTTATCTAAAGAGGCAATCAAAATGGTTAACAATTTTGTGAATATGTTCCCCCTCTTTTATGGAAAAATCTACAGGTTCTTGCGAGCAAAGAGAGGTTTACGTTGATCTGAAACTTCAGGATACCCAAACTTGGAAAGATTTAGGGTTCACATTGTTTTTACTGGTCACATTCATTAGCATTCTCTTGTCCTTTCTAAAAAGCACATTTTTTATCAAGTCATAAAGCAGTTTAGGTCACGCAGAAAAAGCCATGTGCTTGGTGGACCTTGCTAAAAAGGTAATGGAACAATGTGGACAGGTAAATGTAGTATAGTTCATAACTGATAATGCAACCAATGATTAAGCACCTTTTGGACATCTTGTATTTTTCATTATAGAAAACTTGTGCTGAAGAATTTATGTGGGTTCACTTGGTTTATTGAGTCAAACTGAGATTGCTAGAAAAATTTCAAGAATTCCTTGTCCCATTATATGTCCCAAGAAATCTACAAAAAATTTACCTTTGTAACTTCATTGCATGTAAAATAGCTTTTGCTTTTAAATTTATCATGATTAAACACTTCTTGAAACTGAAGCAATCTCTTAGGGAGCTTGTGGTCTCCACTCATTTGGAGGAATGGAGGGTTGAGCCATTTCTAGCACTGAAGTGGATGAGATGGATCATCTCATTGGCATCAATCCTCCTTAGTGGCTTGAGGACCTTATAACGGTTTGCATATTCATATTCGAAGTCTTTTACTGTTTGATTGTGATAGGTCATGTATTGGTGGTGTTCATGAGATCTTTGTTGTATAAAGTAAATATGAGATGAGATATTGAAGATCGGGACATCATCATGCGGTGAGAGACCCAAGGTGTGGTATGGATATCTGATGAGCTGAGTAGAAGATGCTTCATGTGCCTCATCGTGTTCAAAGCATTTTTGCTTTGTCCCAAATGGTTTCATAAGAAGCTATAGATGTTGATGTCATTGACATTTGGACCATTTGTTGCTTGGTGTATCATTTGAAAGACAACCATACGAAAATCAGGATGAAAGTACTAAATATGCATCCGATCAATGGGACAATTTCAGCAAGAAACGTTGCATTTGATCAAATGCTATATCAATATGGATTCAAATACCATTCTTTATTCAAATCTACAATTCAAATTCCATTCTTTATTTGTTTCTACACCTTGTGTGGTTTGCCTTATCTTAGATCATGGTTCTATATTCCGCAACTACTTTTTGGCAAATTTATGATGGTAGGTATGACTTCTAACATGGGCACAACTGTACCACTCTCAAATGGATAGACAAAGAAAGCATGTTAATGAATGCATGGAATGGTAGTTGAATTTGCTATACTTTTTATTTATTTATTGAATAAATACTTCTTATACATATACATATCCGTTGTGGGGATTGAACCCGGGTCACATCAGCGATAATGCAAGTGGCGTCCTTGCCGGTAGACCACATCACGCGGATATTAGGTTGCTATACTTATAGTGAATGATTATGGCAATGGTGAAATGACTTTTTTTTTTTAATTCTTTTTCAATTTCCATTTGAATGACTGCATCTAAAGCATTACGTTTTGATAAAACACCTCTGCTAGAGATTTGATTATTCAAAACGTTAATGATTGAAAAGATAAGTTCATGCTTGTCATAGTTTGCATAAAACATGAATAAAACTGCATTGAGCATAAAGTAATAATGATTTTTAAATTTCGAGAACTTGTATGACATTTAAAATGGTAGTTGAGGTTGCTATACTTAAACTGAATGATAATGGCAATGGTGCAATGAATCTTTTTTTGTTTTTGTTTTTGTTCTTGTTCTTTTTCAATTTCCATGTGAATGACTGCAACTAAAGCATTACGTTGCGATAAAACATCTTTGCTAGAGATTGGATTATCCAAAACATTAATGATTGAAAATAAAAGTTCATGCTTGTCACAGTTTGCATGAAACATGAATAGAACTGCATTGAGCATAAAGCAATATTGATATTTAAATTTCAACATTTTAAATGCAGACAGAGACGTATCTAAGAACTTGAGTGATGAAACATGAATAAAATTAAATTGAAGGCCTTTTTTTTTCAAATTGAACATTGAAGTTCTAATGTTTAGGAAACATTTTCCACCATGGTTGCCACATGCGTGTATGCCACTTAAAAAAGAAGGTAAAAGATAAAGTAGTTTTTAACGTCTGTGAGGCCATAGGCCATATGAGACGACTTTGAAGGATGTTACTCACCCAATATATGATTATCCAACCATATTGTGGTTATTGAAGCATAGTGTACAACTCTACACATATAGGATTTAAACCTTGGACCTCTATTTATAGTTCTAAAGTGTCCATCGTTAGGTCTAGTTTGTTTGTACAAAGGATAAAGTAGTTGTGGTTATTGAAGCATAGTGTACAACTCTACACATATAGGATTTAAACCTTGGACCTCTATTTATAGTTCTAAAGTGTCCATCGTTAGGTCTAGTTTGTTTGTACAAAGGATAAAGTAGTTGTTAGTGTTCGTGAGACCAAAAGCCATATGAGACAAATATTGTTGTACAAAGGATAAAGTAGTTTTTAGTGTTCGTGAGGCCAAAAGCCATATGAGACAAATATTGTTTACACGATATATGGTAATTCTTAACCATACTTCGATTATCGAAGCATGGTGTACAACCCTACCCCTCTCAAGATTCAAACCTTGGATCTCTATTCAGAGTCACAAAGTCTCCACTGTTTAGTAACTAATTTAGTAGCTATGCCATCTTAGCTGTCCATTAACGTGTGTCATTTTAGTTGATTGTATTTACTGCTTCATCAATAACTTTGGCCTCATTAACTCGCATAAGTACTATTGTTTTTCTTTTTGTTGTGAGATCAAAAGTGACTTTTATGTATTGAATTTAAAGCAAATTGATGTGATTAAGATGACAGTTAGAATGTGATCATATATGACTATGGTGCCAATTATTGGAGGGTTTCATTGAAGGTATGGTGGTTGTAAGTCACTGCTTCTCAAAAGGCATGATTTCTTTCATAGAATGTGTGAAAGATGTTTTCCCATTTTAAGGAAATAAATTTTACCTCTCCATATGATAGATTATTCATTTACATCGAAATGATCATAACATTCATGGAAGTGCAAAAACATACCGTGGTTTATTTATTTATATATTTATATTTTAAAGTAAACTTAAGAATAAAATAGAAACTTTGAATTCTTTCTAAATAGAGAGTTGAATGTACAATGTATGTGTCAATACATCAAAATGCAAAGGTTGATAACATTATTTTCTTACATATGATTGTTATGAATTCCTTCACAACAAACACAAAAGCTTATTTTCATTGTTAAAAAAGTTAAAAGTTTCAAAGACCACTCTCCATAGAAAGCTTCATTTGATGAGAGATCTAGGTTGTTGAAGTTGACTTATAATATTTTGAGGAATGATTAAGGAATGCATTATAATCATTGAAAATTGTAGTGGTTGTTCTGTAATCCATTGGTTGTTATCACTTTAGAACTCGAGTGCAAAAATACAACTAAAGATGTATCAAATACCTCAATTACTATATCTAATTTAGTATCCACTCTTTAACAAGAGCATTACTAAGCATCATGTGTTTCCTTTATATTATTTTTCACTGAAACAATTCTTTTGCATTATGGTATATTCCACAATTGCACTAAAAAAAATCTGTCCTTGAGTAAGATATTTGCATTCTCCTCTTGCAATGAAGTTATAATAACCAACCAATAGAATTCATAAGGGCGATTGAATTATGATCCACCCTTGATATTATCCTAATATTATTATATTAAGACCAAGCCCCTTTGAACTTATCAAATAACTTGAAATGTAATACTTTTAAGACCAAAACTAATAAAAGATCTCTTCGTGAATTCTAAATCTTTAAGCTTTTTGTAGGACACAAAACTAGCAAGAATAAAACAAATACAAAAGAATACAATAACATGTAATGGTTGATACAATCCAAAGAAATTAGTTTAGATGGAATAGTTTGAAAAACAAGACTAACTAACAATATCTTTTTAAATGCTTAATTCTTTAAGTTATTGTGAGAAATATAACCAACAAGAATGAAACATAATACAAAAGAATAAAATAACCTGTACATGTTGTTACAACCTAAAGAAAAAATAAATTGTAACTATTATGTTTTTTTTTGGATGTGCAATTGTTTTTGCAGCAACTATAATTCTAAACTTTCATCTATTTTTTAAAATTAGACCAATTACCTTAGCAACTTTATTATAGAAAGAAAGAGTAGTAAAAACGATAATGCATTGTTTGATCTTAATTGACATTCCCATTTTATGTGATGTTATAACAGTAGAAAATAATGGTGTTTATTAAGAGTAATTAGTTTTAATATATGTAATTATATGATGTTTAACAATGAGAATAACAATAGCTAGAAGCTTACTGCAGTGGTAAGGGCTTTGGTCTCTTTTTGAGAGGTCTAAGGTTCAACCCCCACTCAGTATGAAGGGACCTGGACCCCTCATAAAACTTGTGTAAAATCATTTAATTTTAAGCTACAAGCTTATTGCAGTGGTAAAGGGTTTTGGCCTCTCTTTGAGGGGTTCAAGGTTCAAAACCCACGGACTGGGATCCCTCATAAAAACCTGTGTAAACTCATTAGAAAAAAAACAATGAGAGTAACAAAATCTTGACTCTTTTAGTAAATATTTTTTAATGGGTTATATAGGATTGAAATGGGTCTTTAAAAACTTGATAATTATGCAATTAGAAAAAAAACAATGAGTAACAAAATCTTGACTCTTTTAGTAAATATTTTTTAATGGGTTATATAGGATTGAAATGGGTCTTTAAAAACTTGATAATTATGCATGTAACACACAAGATCTGGATATCGATCTCCTCTTTGAAAGTCGAGGATTTTAACCAATGGAGCTAATGCCATTCAATGATGACTTGTTTCACAATAATCTTAATTAATTGAAAAACTTTAACAATTATTGATGTCTTCATCTATCTAATATCTATAGTTCACATGTTTTGATTATGTAGGTGATTGATTTAAACATTCATGAATTTGCTTAGTTTTAATCTTAATAATTTAAATTTTCATGAAAGATGTAGTCTCTATTTATGTGCTACATGTTTTCCCTGAAAATAATTTAAGATTTACTATGGTAATTTGAGTTGCTTTCCTCTTTGTTGTGATATCTATAGTTCACATGTTTTGATTATGCAGGTGATTGATTTAAACATTCATGAATTTGCTTAGTTTTAATCTTAATAATTTAAAATTTTATGAAAGATGTAGTCTCTATGCTACACATTTTCCCTACAAATAATTTAAGATTCACTATGATAATTTGAGTTGCTTTCCTCTTTGTTGTGATATCTATAATTCACATGTTTTGATTATGTAAGTGATTGATTTAAACATTCATGAATTTGCTTAGTTTTAATCTTAATAATTTTATGAAAGATGTAGTCCTTATTTATGTGCTACATTTTTTTCCTAAAAATAATTTAAGATTTACTATGATAATTTGAATTGCTTTAGTCTTTGTTGTGACATGGTGTTTCTTTTCATTGTCTTGCCAACACTTCAATGCTTTGATGTTTGGGATACATCTACACCTTAGAGAAAAGTATCTTATATGTATGAATGAGAACTACTAGCAATATTTTATACATTATGTCTTTAGATGGATGACAATTATCACATACATAAAGAATACGCTATTTGGAGCTCAAAACATCAAGAAAAAAAAGTTAAGGAATATTGTTTTAAACCATATGTCCTATCCATGATATCTTAAAACAAACCAACTCAATAACAAAAGTTATAAGATCAAATATACATTAACATAGTTGTTACTTGGTAGATATTTAGATTTCATAATTATTTATTAATTAGAAGAAAAAAACATTTAAATGAAAATACATTTTTAAGTTACAACATTATTATTATTTTTTAATTATATATTTTATGGTCCTCAATTTCCTTTAGATGCTCCATCAAAATTTAACTTGACCAACTTCATTTCCTATGGTCTCCATTTTATATTATTTTTCTTTCTTTTGTCTCTCTTGTAACTAACATCATAATTCCATTTAATGAATTGCCAAGCTATTGTAACACTAGAATATAATATTGATTATAATATAATAAGAATATGACCCATATCAATCCTACATAACCAATTGAAAGAATATATTAAAAAAACTTGAAGTTCCATGGTTTATGCTTTGAATCTAATTAAATATTATTTCAATACTTTCCTAAATAAAAATATTTTGTAAATTCTTAAATATTAAAAGGATTTGGTGTATAAAATCTAATATGTTAAGGGCATAAAATATTTGATTGAGTTTATTTTGGTTGTTTATAAAATTTTAATGTATAAAATCTATATTTGATTGAAATTCTTTTAATTATTTATATGAAATTGTTTATATAAAATTGAATGAGTTTTATTTATGTTATCTTTCATTATCATGATATTAGTATAATAATACTTCAATATTTATTCAAATCTTTAACTTAATTTTAAAATTTTAATTTTCAATCACTTAAACACTTATTATTTAATTTTGATTTAAAAAATATAATAAAATATTAAACTTCAAACAATGATAGGTCAAATATAAAACAAAGGATGCATTATACTCCTGATGCAAAAAGCGAATAGAAATTTAACATTCCTGTAATAATTACAGGACAAAATCTGCAGGATAAAATCTCTTCATTTTTTTAATATGAAAAACTTTGGATAAAATCTTTTAAACTGTTTTAGGTTTTGGGATAAAATCTCTTTCAACTATTTTACACAGAAACGTAAGGATAAAATCGTCTCTTCAAATTTTCTGTGCAGATACAAGGACACAACTTTTTTTTTAAGCATAAGTTTACAGAATTAATAATAATCTAATAATTTTTTTTATTTATAAAGAATCCTTAACACTTTTTTTCATCCAATGTTTTCGTGTGATTTGAGATATTGTTACTATAAACTTTAGTTTCTTAGATATAAGATGAGATTTCCTATTCTATAAAGAATTGAATCTGAATAGTTCACTAACAAACACTTTAGTCTCTTGAATACAGATGGAAATTTAGATTATATAAAGAATTGAATTTAAACAGTTTACTAACAAACATTCTAATTGGAAATTAAAATTATATAAAAATTAAATTTGAACAAAATCACTAACAGTTACTTAATAATAATCATAATTTTAAATAATTGTATTCATAGAATAGGAACTACGTCTTGAAATGAAAAGCATAAGGGTAATGTATTTAGATTATTATTTTAGACAATTCTCTGTAACACGTTCACTGCATACAAATTACGTCTTGAAAATTAAAGCATTAGCTTAAAGAATACGTAATTATCTGATAATTATTTCCAACAAAAACTCAGTAACGTGTTCATTGAATGGGAATGACGTCTCCAAATTGTTCCCGTGTAAAGATAAAAGATCTCTCGACTTTTTTACACGAAGACATAGGGATAAAATCGTCGCTTTGAATTTTTATACTAAATTAAGTTAAAATAAATCTTTTAAAATAATATAATAATTAGAAATAAATAATCCGTATTACTTTTTAAATGGTCCTGAGCCCAGTCAAGTCAAATATCTGTGTGCGTCACACATCGAACCCGGTCACGTAATATTCTTTTTCGCCATTTATTTTATTTAAAAGAAAGGAGATTCGTGTATTTTAATTTAATTTACTTCCAAATTTAAGGGGCGGAGTTTGAAATTTTTGTTCCTACGACAGCGACTGATTCTACAGAAACTCGAAACAGTAAAAGCCAACAATCAGTTCCATCATCCTATATTTTAATATATATAGGTTCATTCATAGCTGTCCAGTGTTTGTAGGTTGGTTTTGAGGTTATCTCTGGTAAAGCGTTACAGGTGGATTGCAAGATTGGATTGTAAAATTATCTCTGATCCAGTTATAGGTGAGACTAGGGTTTATAGAAGTTTAAAAAAATATATAAAATTTGGGGGGACCAGAGGGGACGTTCAAAGTGAGAAAGTGCAGAAAGTCCATGACAGGATGTTCTGGTTGAATTTTATAATACAATGATTAAAAGAATAAAAATAATTAAAATTCATTGAACTATGGTTTGCCATATGTCAAAGATTAAAAAGAATTAAAATACATTGAACTATGGTTTGCCACATGTCAAAGGTTATGGGCACCAGAAATAATAATATTTATTTATTCTTTGACGGCACCGGCTTTTGGGAAGGTGGTGACGTGAGGGAGCGTCCACCCCTGCACGATATCCGAGGAGGATTCCGCGTTTGACATTTTAACGCTGAAAAACATTTATCCAGATATTGCGGTGAAAAGCGGGGGGGTGAAAATTACCTGCTCAAATAAATATCTGAGAGCAATTATAAAATGCCAACCCTCTCCCACCGCTGAAAGCGAAGGGTGGGGGGGACATGTTCCCGTGAAAAGAAATTGTATGGTTAGGAAGAGTAGATTGGTGGTTAGGTTTTTCAAAGAGCACATGGGGCTCCAAGTGCTTTACGGCAGAGTGTAGTCCCTATGGGGTACGTAAAGTCTTTATGTGTTGTGCGCACGTTGAGCACGCACCCATGTGGGATGGGTTGAAGGGGTCCACGTCAACGTGATGCCACGTCGGTGGGGTCGGGTTACGTAAAGTCTATGTGCGAACGTTGAGCATGTAAATATGATGCCACGTCGATGAGCGGAGGGGGACTTTTAGTTTTATGGCGTGGGGGGGGCGGCGGTTATTATTTCATAAGAGGGCGGATTCAAAGGGTTTATGTGGTGGTTAACACTTGGCATGTGGGACAATTTTGACTTGGGAGTCCAGTTGTTTGTGTATATTTTGCTTTTGATTATTTGAAGTCGAGAAGATGGCTTGCTTTTTCCATGTCCAGTTGGATGCCTAGTAGAGTCCAGTTGGATGCCTAGAAGAGTTGGTTGTACGCTATATGTTAGCACGTGTTTTATAATAATTTATATAGAACTAAACTACAAGCAATATTAATTGAATGAAGCTATTTACATGACTTTTTTTCCTACAGTTGGAATTTATAAAAGTGATTAACAACATACTAAAGATTCATTTTTATCAAAATACATGTAATTTAGTTTAGATTTATAATAGTAGAGTTTTTTTTTTTAATGTTTAAATAAGATTGCAAATGCTATGTTTTTTTAGGGTTATAGATTGGTAAGTGTTTGTTTGGTTAGACATTTATTAAGAAGACATCCAAGTTTAAATTTCTTCGGAGGCAGTCTGTTTGTAAAGGTAGTACTTTGATCTGACATTTTTGAGTGTGCACGAGAATGATAATGATGGTATGAATCCCAAGCAACCGGTGGTCACCGACAACTTGTTTGTGAAAGTAGTACTTTGATCTGAATCTTTTGAGTGTGCGTCAGAACGATAATGATGGTACGAATCCCAAGCAACCGGTGGTCCCTTTTAAACCGGGTCAACAATAACGAGGTGAAATAGGTTTAGTGGGAGCAACCCTTGTGGTTTGAACCTTATGCTTGTCAGTTACTATTTAATGATGGTATGAATCCCAAGCAACCGGTGGTCACCGACAAATTGTTTGTGAAAGTAGTACTCTGATCTGAATCCTTTGAGTGTGCTTCAAAACGATAATGATGGTATGAATCCCAAGCAACCGGTGGTCCCTTTCACACCGGGTCAACAATAACGAGGTGAAATAGGTTTAGTGGGAGCAACCCTTGTGGTTTGAACCTTATGCTTGTCAGTTACTAAAATAGTGTGGTTGTGACCAACTCTCCTATGTAACAAAACAAAAAAAAAGATTGCAGATATTATGGTGAATTAGCTTTAGACTTTGTGACAAGATACATGCACTTTAGTCTAGATTCAAAATAGTAGAGTTTCTTCATGTTCAAATAAGATTGCAAATGTCATGGCAAATGAGACTTTAGACCTTGAAGAACTAGTTGGTTATGAAGATCTTTTATGGTGGTGGATGCAAAAAAATAGAAAAAATCTATATTGCATGCTACATATCTATTCTAACTCTAGTTCTTGTATATAGTGACTTAGAAGAAAACCATATATTTCTTTGTCTTTGTACTAGCATAATGAGCTTAAGACATAATTTTTTTTTTTTTTTTAATTTTGAATGAAAATTTTGTTTGTATGAAAGGGAAGATGATATAACTTTCTTATTTTCTTATAATTAATAAAAAAACCTTTAAATTGTTTTTTTATCTTATTTATTGATAATTGTGTATAAGTTATTTTTTTAAAATAAGTTGAAAAATTAAAAATATATGATTTACCTTTCCCGTGAATTGAATTTAGGTCTCTATTAAAAAAAAATTCAAAAAAAAAACTTATGTATATATTATTTGGAATCAATTGATTTAATTTAATATATTTGGATGATGAGTAGAATTGAAGTAAAGAACCGACATTTAATTTTCACAGTAAAAATGTGATAGGGAAGCAAATATTTTTTTAATGTTATCTTATGGGGCAGAAAAGGAAATAAAGTAGAACTTTTTCCTTCTTGTTTCTTCTCGATGTCAAGCTCAAGTGCATGTCGGTTCATTAAGATAGCAATTTTTTTTTGAAGTTTGTATTTTATTATTATTTAGAGTTCGTTTAATTTGAGATAAATTTTTAATATTATTTAAAAATATCATTTTAAAAATTTAATTTTTTTAGTTTTATTGTAGATTTTATTTTATATTAATAATTTTAATGTTTTAATTTTATTATAATTTTGGTTTTTAATTGGTTGTTTGAGATTGGATAGATATCTATTTATATTATATTATGATGATGGCTTGATAATTATGCAACTTTGTATTAAAGTATTTTTCTTTTAAAGTAAAGGAATTTAACTTAAAGAACTCATATCATTTAATAATTTCATTGTTATATATATATTTATATATTTTAAAATATTAAACTTTATTTTATAAATAACTCATTTTCCACTGGTGGAGAAAGGAGGGTGTGTATAATTTTTTAAAATTGTTTATATAAAGTTGAGACAATCCCATCCCTATTATAACTATTTTTATAACTATTTTTATAAGATTAATTATATGAGATTGAAACAATCTCATCCATATTACATTATGATCAGGGAGTGGTATTACAATAGGCATTATGATCAGGGAGTGGTATTACAATAGGCATGTATTGCTTGGCAAGATTCAAGTTTAGGTCTTATCCTTGAAAGTTGAGGAATATAAGCGACTTAACTAATACAATTTGATACTTATATTACAACTTAAACCACATAGTTGTATTAGCAATTATACATGTATTGCCTAATAAGATTTTTACTTGAGTCTCATTAAAAGAGAAAATTAATTGGTTTGGTTCATGTCATTTGACAAGGGTGAAGGGTGGTTTTAATGTTCAATTATGATTGTTTTAACATTTTGAGTTGTTTATATATATATATATATATATATATATATATATATATATATATGGATTTTAGTTTGGTTCATGCCATTTGACAAGGGTGGTTAAAATGTTCAATTATAATAACGATTTGAGGTTATAATTGTTACAATACTAAAAAATACATATTCTTTAATAAGCTATATATGGCCACTTCCATCGGAATATCAAAATTTTATATAAAATATATTTTTTATTTTATTTTCTATTAGATATATTCTTCATCTTCTTCAAAGTGCTATGTTTCCACAATCAACTCCTTGACATCAATTTTATTAAGAGATAAAATCTCACCTGACCAATTGCCTTCTAAAATTTAAATTTCAACAATACAAAGATTAACATTATGATTGGCTAAATTCTGACACTCGATTTCCATTTTTATAGATATGCTAACATTTTCGAGATATTGCCTTCAATAATAGACATAGACGACGAACATTAGCCATAATATTATCTTTTCCAAACTTCACGTCTATTTTTGTTGATAGCATTAATGATAATTTATAAATCCCCTCAATTAAAATATATTTCCATCGTTTTTTCAATTGTAATTCTAAACCATGTAAGAAATGCCCTAGCTTATATATAGTTGTTAGTTGAAGTTCTATATGGTTTTGAAGAAGTGAGGAGAATTTTACCTTTATTATTTAAAAAACATCACCTTCACTAGTGTTTAACAGATTTCCTTTGGAAGTACCATCAACATTAATTTTGATAAACCCAATTTTTGGACATTTTCATTTTACCATAGATTGAAACATATCCTTTGTTTTAATGTCATTGTCACATGAATCTTACATATATATTTAAATCCTACAACCAAATGGTTACCTCATTTTTTCCTACACTTAGTCTTTCCATTATGAGTAACATATATGTAAACATTCTACAAGAGAGGCAAATATACAATTTCAAACTTCAACATGATTTTGAGATTTATTTTTAAAAATTCTATTGTTTTCCTCAAGCTACAAACTCCAACAAAAAATGGTAGGATCAATCCTCCATAGAATACATATTTCTTTAGCTTTGAAATAATCAATCTAACATTTCATCAAATTTCTCAATGTTGATGGAGCTACCCAATATATTTTATTTTCTTAAAAGGTAATCTCAAATGGCGCGAGCAAAAGGACAATGAAAAAGTAAATGGTTTGATGTTTTCAAATCCTTCTCACACAAGGCACATTTAAAAGGTCCATGATATCCTCTTCTTTGTAGACTCACTCTTGTAAGAATCTTACTTGGAACGACTAACCAAAGGAATGTTGATGCTCTAGAGCCTTTTGTGACCAAATATTCTTCCTAAGGAAATCTAGGCGAGTAGGGAATTTTAATTGCTCTAAATAATTATATTTCAACTTGATCAAGTATCCAACATCTTTTAATATATTTCAAACTAACTCATCCTTTCACATAAAAATAAACAAATAAAACCTTTGAAGCATCTTTTGGAGCACCTAGGCAATTTTCTTGAATTCCTCTCCTTCAACCAGGTTACTAATATAAACCCATGATACAAAGTTGTTGTTGAAGAACACAAGCTTATACTGAGAGGGGGGGTGAAAAGTATAAGACCACTTTTTACTTTTCTTTTCCAAACAATATTAATCAATATAATCAATGGCAATATCAATAGCAATAACCAAAGCAATGCACAAATCATCACACACAATAGAGACACAAATTTTAATGTGGTTCACCCAATGTGGGCTACCTCCACAGAGAAAATATTTTACTAAAATTTTCTCAATCAATATCTTTTGGGAATCCTTCCCTATTACAATGTTTATGGACCTCTGTCCAAAGGAGATGTTGATCCCCTAATCTCAAGTTCGTGGATATCTTCCACAGGAGAACTCTTTCCCCTTCTGCTTTGGCTAGTGATCTTCTAGAAGACTCTGTCTCTCTACTACATTGATTGGTGGATCTCTCTCCACTTGAAGACTCCTCACTCAGATCTATCTTCAATTGTCTTGGTTGTTGGATCTCTATCCACTGAGACTCTATCCTCTGTACTCTGTCACCTCCAAAGCTCTATCTCAATACTATACTAAACACAGTCCAGTCGGTCTAGCACAACTTTGCTCAATATCTTACACTAAACATAGTACATTTGGTCTAGTATAATTCTACTCAATAGGTCCACACAAAACCTACTCAAATCTGCTCAATAGGTCCACACAGAACCTGCTCAAATTTTCTCAATAGGTCCACATAGAACCTACTCAAATATGCTCAATAGGTCCACACAAAACCTGCTCAAATTTGCTCAACAGGTCCACACAGAACCTGCTCAAATATGCTCAATAAGCTCACTCAGAACTTGTCCAAATTTGCTCAACAAGCTCACTCAGAACTTGTCCAAATATGCTCAACAAGCTCACTCAGAACTTGTCCAAATCTGCTCAACAAGCTCACTCAGAACTTGTCCAAATCTGCTCAACAAGCTCACTTAGAACTTGTCCAAATCTACTCAATAAGTCCTCTCTAGGACTTGCTCAAATCTGCATAGCAAGCTTCCACAAAAGCTTACTCAAAATCAGTCCACAAGCCTTCTCAAAGACTTGTCTCAAATCTGCTTAACAAGCTCACACAGAGCTTGTCCAATCTCATAGAATCATAAAGAGAATTGTTAGAGACTCAATATGTTCTATACTCAATGCTTAATCAATATCTCAATTCAATATCATAGAAGCATAAAGAGAATTGTTAGAGACTCAATATGTTCTATACTCAAATCCCAATCTCAACTCAAATCAATCTCATAGAAGCATAAAGAGAATTGTTAGAGACTCAATATGTTCTATTCTCAAATCCCAATCTCAACTCAAATCAATCTCATAGAAGCATAAAGAGAATTGTTAGAGACTCAATATGTTCTATACTCAAATCTCAATCTCAACTCAAATCAATCTCATAGAAGCATAAAGAGAATTGTTAGAGACTCAATATGTTCTATACTCAAATCTCATTCTCAACTCAATTCAGATGTAGAATAGTTTGTTTCATGGAACTTGAACAATCACATGCATCCACTTGACTAGGCTCAATCAACTCAACTCAACCAATCACCTCAATGAACAACCCTTTCTCACAAACCCTAGTCCAAGCATGTATCAACCAACTCAAAATGTTTCCAACAATGTTTCAACAACAAATCTCACATAACAATGATACTCATGTTCTTCTCTAACTCAAGTTCAAGTTCTTTGCATAACCAATTGGCTTCAACAACAATGCTTATAAAACAAGGTTTAATCACAACTCTCAAACCAGAAAACTTTGAAGCATTTAACCAATCACTTTCGAAAAGGAAACCACAATCAATCATTTTCACTCCAAAGGTATTTTATAATCAACCACCATAATCAATCAATAGGAGAATGTGCCCATACCTTTTATGAAGATGAAGAAGCCTCTTTGGAAATCTGCCACAATCACAATATTCTTTTGCCAATCCTCACAAGGGTTAGAAGATCACAAAATAATCAACATTACTCCACTTCACAATAATATTCACCAAGGCTTTTAATTAGAAAACCTTCTTAAGAATTAATGCACAACTTCCTTATCACTCCTAAAACCACTTGTACCATAAAATAAAATAAATCAAAACATTGCATAACCTTGTCACTCCAAAAACCACTTATACCATAAAATAAAATAAATCAAAACATTGCATAACCTTGTCACTCCAAAAACCACTTATACCATAAAATAACTCAAATATTTTATATCCTTCCTTTCAACACTTTTGCACTTAAAAAATAATCACAAAGCCTTCTTAGGCAATATCCCACATTAATAAAATATCAAACCTTAGCCATATGCAAAAATTAAATCCACTATACTCTCCGTGAAAGTCGACACTTAACACAACCTTAGCAAATTCAAAATATTTCATGCACCCAAAAATTTTGGCGATCGAATTATGGCATACCTTGCAAAATGGCTTCAGGTGGTTTCGACCCCGCGTTCCTCCTCATCGTGCGCCTTAGCGCACTCTCCCAGTGTGGGCTAGGCCTCCCACATGGAGGCTTTAAGCCTTTGAGACTTATATTTCCGTCCTCTCCACCTATGCCTTGAAACTTGCTCCCTTGTTCCACGTGCAGTGCACAAACAAAATCGAAAGGGGGGAATCAACGATTGCGAAGGAGGGGATAATCGAATGCGAAAATATTTCTTGTCACCTACTTGGTTGATAAAATCAACCCCTTTAAATATTCGAACCTTTGCATGATAAAATATATGACGTCGACGGACATGGCGGGAAAACTCTTTTATTTAATTTTAAAATTAAAATTTAAATTTTAAATAAATTAAAATTTAAACTAAACCTTTAAAATTAAATTTCTCCATCACCAGGGCACATTTTTCGATGAAACAAAAAGCCAACTTGGGTTTTAAGAAAAACCCATTTCAAATCTGCCATCCATGGTTTTAAATAAAACCTTTCCTTGCCTTCCTTGGTTTTCATAAAAACCTTTTGCTAAGCTTCCCTTGAAGCTCCTTTTGGAACCAAATGCCATGCATCCCTTCTTGAACCTTTGATCAAAACCTTTGCTTCTCATGAAGCTCTTTGTGGAGCAAAATCATAGTGCTTACTTACATAGATCCTTTTGACATCAATGACAACTTTTAGCTTAGGGACTCAAAATGTCCAATAGTTGTTCACAATAATCTAATATTTAAACTTTAAAAATTTATAAGCTAGACATTCCCAAGCCAATGGTTATCGTTTTGAATTAGATATAAGAGGATAAGGCTTCAACCAAGCATCAAACCATAAATTTGCATAATTCCCATCATTGACCAACTATCTAATATAAAGTTCCATGTTGGCAATACTTTGAGTAGGGTTGTTTTCTTAAATAATTTCATTGCATGAAGAGAACCTATATATTTTTGAAGTAACATTTTTTCCCAACTCTTTTCTTGATCTCTACACAATTTGCACCCATGTTTTACCCCTAAGGCCAATCTCATAAGTCTATAATCCCACAAGCCCACTCCTCCAATATTCTTTCGTTTGCAAATCCTATCCCACTTATATAGAGGAAATGTAAATTTTTCCTTACATCCTTTCCAAAGAAATTTTCTTTGAATTTTATCAATTTTGAATGCTATACCTACTGAAAATCTTGAATTTGACACCATATAAATAAGGATGGATTGCAAAGTAGTCTCTATGAGTTGTAGCCTTCCCATCATAGTTAAGACCTTACCTTTCCAACCTTTCAAATAGGACTTTCATTCTATACCAAAAAGAGACCCAAACATCCTTTTAATTTCCTTTATGAGACAAAGGAATACCAAGTAGGTTAATGTATTTTTTCAATTTTAAACCCTAAAATATCCATAATAATTCGTTGTAAATCTAGGACAATGTTATTGAAGAATCCTTGATTTTATGATGTTAACCGATTGTTCATAAGCCTTCTTATAACATGATATTAATGATTGAAACTCCATGTATTCATTGATTGAGGGATAACCCAAAAGAAAAATATCATCAATAAATTGGAGATGAGATTTAAAGGAACCATTTTTGCAACATGAATACTTTTGATTTTTCCTTTTATTTTGCCTTTGAGAAAACTCTCCCTAATGCCTCGTAAGAATAATAATTAGATAAGGAGATAGTGGATCATCCTAGCGGAGTCCACGAGATGACTTAAGGTAACTAGCAAGAGAACCATTGATTAAAATAGAATTTTTGAGTGTTATAACAATAGTATTAGCATTATTATAAAACTAAGAATTTTATTTGACATTTTTTAATAAGACAACTTTATTAACATTTTCAAATATTTAAATTCATAAAATGTAAATTTATATATATAAATTTTATGTTTTATAAAATTTTAAACCGAAACAATTTAAGTTTATTTTATATATATATATATATATATATATATATATATATATATATAATGTCTTTAAGAATTAGTATCATCTAAAGTTTTTTTTTACTTGAGGAAAAGGGGTTGTACTTGGGTCCCTCAACTTTGAAAAATCACAACTCTCTCCTATAGAGCTTGAGATTTTATAAACATATTTAATTCTCATTTTAATTGAGATGCTATAGCTAGATACCATCTTTTTTCGAAAAAAATGTTTGAATTTTTTATATTCATTTTCTAGGTTTTCTTCAATTTTCTTTATAAATACAAATATCCAACATCCTTCTTCTTGATATTTTCCAATCTTGTTCATCCATCCATCCAAGTGAAATATTGATTAGTGGTGGTCTTAGATGATGCTAAAGTATCATTTAAAGTTATAATAAGTTTTATAAATAAAAATTAATTAGATTTCAAAATCAAATTAACAATGGTTGAAGGGATTTGGTATAAAAGAAAGGGATATTGAATTTGACATATACCTAGGTTTAAATATCATAAAAAAACTTTAATATTTCATAAATGATATAAAATTAAATGATTAAAACTGTGTTGAATTTTTTGAAATAATCTATAAATAATCACAAAAAGAGTAAAAGACCACAATATAATTTGTTATTTATTAATTAGAATTTTCTTTTGGATGGGCCCAACTGGAGGGGGTCAAGTATTGGTTAGCGTAGTGGAGAAGTCCCTTAAAAAATGAGTTGTCTCTCTAGAATATGGTATCTTTATCTTCCTTTGGAATATTTGGTTAGATTGCAAATGATGTACCTTTCAAAACATGGAAATGAATGTGATTAAAGTCTATAATATAATCAAATCCTCAATAAAAAAAGAAATTACCAAAATGCAGGTGAGCAAAACATGTACTTAGGAGAATGAAACCTTAGAAAGATGGATAGTAGAAAGTAGATAGAGCAAATATAGTATGGAAACAACCAATGAAGGGGTGACATAAATTGAATACCATTGGGGCTTCCAAAGGGAATCCCAACCCAATAGGAGGGGGAGTGGTGAGAAATGATACTGGTAAAATTAGAGTGGTGTTTATAGATAACTTGAACAAGACTAGCAGTACTATGGTAGAATCTATATACATGGAAAACATGTTGCTTTGCATTGATATTGAAAAAGGGTTACAAGGGGTACTTTTACAAAAGTATATTTTTAGGCTACAAAATGGCTCTTCCCAAAAGGGGAAGCCCTCTTTCAGGAAAGTGGTCAAGAAAAACCAAGAGTCTTCCATGAACACCTCGAATGGGGTGGACTTACTACTTGTGGGCCATTGCTAGTCACACCAATCCTCTGAACCTACATAACCCTTCAAAAATAGTTAGAAATATTTGGGGGCCTGTCTCGATTAGACCCCTCATGTTTGTAGACACAAAACACTAAATAAACTAACCTAATGCATCATTGAAGTTGTTAGAAATTATTGCAATTAAGAAATACAGTGATACTTTACCTGTCTGAAAGGTTTTATAGCCTGTTAATTAAAATTGACCTTTAAAGGGAGTCACAACTTAACTTACGAATGTTTGAGTCGCAAGTTACCTTGCAACTTAGACTGTGATATCTAGAAAAAATTCTAGGTTGTCAAAATAAATATTTTACCACTGCTTGAGCTTCTGTCCTGGTGTAAATCCAGCTACAAGAGGTCAGAACAAGAACCTCCAATCACATAAAACTATGACGAAAAGAAACAAAGTGAAAAAAATTCCCAATCACATAAAAGCTACAATAGATGGAAATAAACCAATAAATGCTTTATTTTCTCATTCTTGGATTTCACCCCTTTTTACAATGCAATATCAAGGGAATATATACCCCAAAATATACCCTAAATGAAACACTAAATCTTAAAGCCCAAAAGATCAGGAATTCATATATATATATTTTTAATTTTAATTTTTAATTTTTTTTTGGGCAATTTCGTGCCAGCAAAAAAAACTCAGATAACCCTCTAAATTAATACACATTATTATATTACCCATATTAAGCCTCCTAGAAAATCTCAATGCCTACATATGCCTAAATAAGAAATTATTCCAAATATGCTTTCTTCTAGATTTAAAAAAAACACTAAATCCTATTTTCAAGGCACTAGATGAAGGAATTAGGGATCGATAGCACACTAAGAAATATTCAAGGCTTTTAAACAATCCTTGCCATGACATTGTCCACCTCATTATCCAACTTCTCGTAAAATTTCAAGCCGATCCAACGGTCAGATCAAAAGTTATGCCCTCCGAAAGATAGGCTCCTACATCATGTCCTCATCGAGTCACTTTCTGAACTTGAAATAAAGAGCAATTTGCAATACAAAAAGAGTACAAAAAGAGGGTTTGGTATGGTGATTGATGGAGATTGATAACAAAGTGGATGTTGAGTGTAGTGTAGTCTAGATGGATTTTGGTAAAGTCTGGGTATGCAAATGAGTGAATGGATGAATATGGAGGAAATGATAAATTATTATGCTATGATTAGGGGGGCTGAGGTGTCTTGTGAGGTTTCTTATGAGGTGTTCCTTGAGGTGGCATGGTGTGCCATGCCTCATAAGTGCATTTGGGTGAGAGAAGTCCTCACCCATCCATATGCAATAAATGGGCATGGGTGAGCCATCCCTTATAAATGCATGGATGGAGGAAAGTCTCCAAATGTCATTTATGGCATGTTGAGGTGGAAAGTGCTTTTGTTTTTAAATGCTTTTAATTGTGTAAAAGTCTTCAAATGTTATTGAATGCATAGGGGGATGTGAAGTGGAGAAAGGGTCAAGGTCTAACCATAGTTGAGTTAACTATGGGTTAAGGGTTGACTAAGGTGAGGTGGAAGGTGACTCATCCTTACCCCATGCTTTGAAGGCAAAAAGTCCTCAAATGTCATTTATGGCTCTAAATGCACATGGGGATTTGTGGGGAGCAAGGGTCAAAGTTGACCATGATTAGATTGACCATAAGTTTAGTTGAGGTTAAGTGGGTGAGGTGGAGGCTAGGCTAGTCAAAGGGTAGACTAGGTGAGGTGGCCATGAGTTAGGTTGACCATGGTTGGATTAACCATGGTTTTGACTATGTTGTGAGGTTTGACCAAGGTTAGGAGTTAACCAAGGTTAGGCTAGAGTGAACTAGGCTTAGGTGGCATGTGGACTAGTCAAAGGGTAGACTAGGTGATGTGTCCCTAGTTTAGGCTAAAGGGGTGGTCACATGGTGATCAAGGGCTTAGCGTAGGAAAGGGCTTAAGTGGCCAAGGGGGCTTAAGTAGGTGAATAGTATTTTTAGGTAAATAATGCAAAATTAATGATAAAATTAATTAGCTAGTATGATGGGATGAAGGGTAATGTGTAAGTTTTAGATATCTACATAATCCAATGTGTTGCTTGCTAGAGTTAAGTTGACAAGGAAAATGGGCATAAGCAAGTTAGAAGTGGAGTGTGATTGACAAAAGCTAGTGAATTGGCTCAACAACAATAATAGATCCAACTAACAAGTGATGGACATGATAGAAGAGATTCTGGTTCTACTAAGTGGATGTGAGGATACTAGGATTCAATATGCCTTTTATGAAGGGAATGCTTTGTCAAACATATTAATAAATAAAAGAGTCTTGGAATAGGAGAGTTGCATTTAGAGGGAGGGTGAAGAGATTCTAGTCTCGATAAGGTCAATTTGAGAATCAAATTAAGTAAAATCAATAAGGTGAAAAATGATAGAGTTTGGGATCAATGATTTAAAGGAATGGTTGACTCCTTGAAGCCTTTTTTGCCCATGATATGAGTAATTAAATTAGGGTTTGTATTTTAAAGTCTTGTAGGGGTTAGAAAGGTACCCAATGTGAAGGATTTTGTAATCGATTTTAGGACCCATTTAAAACCTCATTTACAATAATAAAAAGATACTATTTATTATTATTTTTATATAGAAAAATAAAAATAGTTAACCACCATAGATAACCGTTTGTATAATTTAACTTTAAAATATTACCCTAAATTTTAAATTTCTAATTAAAAAAAGGAGTTTAACTTATTTAAAAAATAAAATACATTAAATAATTGTTAATAATTAATATTTAAATTTACAACAATTTCAATAATATTAATATTTATAATTCAAATTTTAAAGTATATAAATAATATTGTTAATAACTTATATAAAATATTCAAAGTTTGCTCCCACATTGTTTATTTTGTAGTAGATGTTATATATATAATTTGGAATTGAGACATCTCTTACCTATATTATATTAAGATTTGAACATTGGTGGCCTCCTTAAACGTCAAGAAATTGATTATATATATATATATATTGGTTATTTAGGAGTTTTGTTCACAACTACACTATTTTTAGTAATTCACAAGGTTCAAAAAACCATGGGGTTACTCCACCAAACCTATTCCACCTCGTTATTGTTGACCTGATGTGAAGGGACCATAGATTGCTTGGGATTTATATCGTCATCATAGATTACTTGGGATTCATATCGTCATCATCGGTCTGGCACACATTCATAGGATTTAAATCGGACTACTACCTTTGCAAACATGTTGCCCCCAAGGTTTGAACTTGGATGTCTTCTTGGTAAGTGCCTAGCCACACAAACACTTACCAATCCACCTAGCCCTTGGGGGTAATGTATAGAACTATCATTTGTCGATTTACTTAAGTTTCCTAAACATATATATTTTTCCTTTTTAAAATAAATAAAATAATTTATTTATTTTACTTTAAAATTTATATAATAATTTATACATTATTTCAACAAATATTTAAAAATTATTATAATAAAATTTAATCCTAATTAAATGATATTTGTTGTTTATTCTTTGAAAATTTGAACTAACTAATTAATTATTTTTTCAATTAGTTAATGTTCACTTGTATTACATCATCTTTTTTGATAGGGTACTTGTATTACATCATCACCACATAGTAGGATTACAATTGCTTAGCAAGATTTTAATCTTGGTTTTCTTGAAGATTCTAATCTATTGGATTAATGCTATTTGATTAACCAATTAATTCAATGTCAATAAATAAAATAATTTTCATTATCGTTTTTATCAAAGTAAAGAAAAATATTATTTATTAACCAAATCCAAATTTTTGAGTACATGAAATATTAGATATATAGTCCATGTGAAACACAAAATTCAAGAGTATATAAATATTAGATATATAATTTTTTTTTTTTTGAACTTTCATCTAACAAACCCCAAATTCAAACCATAACAACATAAAATATGTGAATTAAAAAAAAAAAAAAAAATATATATATATATATATATATATATATATAACACGACATTTATCTTCAACAAAAATATAAAATAAAGGGGTGGATAAGTTGAATGCATTGTGAAAGTGCTTACATCAATAGAACTAAGAAAACTAGAAAAATATTTGGCTAGTCAAATCAATAGATCTTTCTTCACTTAGCAGTAGTTTAGGATGCTAGTTTGGTTATGAAAGCATCCTAAAAGGAAATATTGCGAGTCAAATCAATGTATCATTCTCCATTTAGTATTTAGTCGGCGTAATATTGCTAGTCAAATCAATATATCATTCTCCATTTAGTATTTAATTAGTAATTAGTTCGGCGTAATGTTGCTAGTCAAATCCATATATCATTCTCCTTTTAGTATTTAATTTAGTATTTAGTTCGGAGTGTGAAAGTGCCCTATTTTTCAATTAAATACAGGAAGAAAAAATTGGTATACACACGGGACTTAATCTTTATCTTTAACAGTAGAGAAATTAGGTTTTTCGGGCGTCTCGTTCACATTATTTTTTAAAATTCCGTTGAAAGTATGGCATCCTCGATGGTAACTGGCCGTGCCCTCAAATTTATCACCAATCTCTGGAGGCTAAGCGCTCTCACTTCACGAGCAAATGTTTTTAATGTGACCGAACACAACACAATTTGGGTGGACGAAACCTCCCGTATGTTATCTATCATGTGGGGCATTCCTTCTTTTCATGCTATGGCCGCACACGTGTACAACTCCAATGCTGCTGTCATTATAAACTACTTTAGCCTGTTTCACGAATAGTTCAAATAAACACTTTGTTGAGATGTTGTCACTATAAATTAATGTTATTAATCAATTTATTTTTTCGATAATTTTAAAACATACATTGTACTTGAACAATCAACCTTTTCTTAATTAATTTTTTGATTCATTTTTTATTGATTGATTTTTTAATTCACGACGGTAATTCATTGTGCTTCAACGTTCAACTCCTTCTTAACTATTTTTTTTGATACATAAAGAAATCCACAACTATCTTTCTTTTTAACCCTCAACCTTTTTACTTAACTATTTTTTTTATCCATAAAAGAATCGACTACTACCTCTCTTCTCAATTCATTGTGCTTCAACCTTAAACTTCTTCTTAACTATTTTTTTATACATCAAGGAATCAACAACAACCTTTCTTCTTAACCCTCAACCTCTTTTTAACTATTTTTTTTATTCAATCTCTTCTTAACTATTTTTTTATACATAAAAGAATGAACAACTACCTTTATACATAAAAAAATCTACGATTACTAATTATTTGATTAAAAATCTGTCTAAGGATCACATTTGTCCATGAGATGGTTCCATTTTAACAGTCAAAATTCATCAGACATGTTGTTATCGAGGAACAACCATTGTCAATGGACTCATTCACTGCAAGTTGAATATTCAACTGAGCTTGATTACAATGGCCATACGTTCACACGTTAAATTTCAGATTATCAGGGGCTTGAGCTCCATGCTTTTTTTTTTTTTTTTTTCAGATTTAAAATAAATCAACAGCGGCTTTTAAAAAGTGGGTTCAAACTGCTACGAAAAATGACTGCTCACATAACTATCCGGATCGGAGTTGGTTAACTGCATTTAAAAAAGAAATCAAAAGCAGATAAACAAATTAAAAATTGGAGCATACATGCAAGCTGTAGACTTAATTACTCTTTACTGCTATCCATCCTTATTTCAGAATATCCAATGCGTTCTGTCGTAACAAATTTTCTTTTTGTATTTAATAATCTTCAGCGGTTGACTCTTTTCAGACGGCATATATATATATATATATCTTAACTTGTTCTGGGTTTTTGTACATTAATTTCCTCTAATGTCGTTTCGTGAGAGTTCATGAGTCGTCGGTCTATTTATAGCAAACCCATCAGCCACCCGGATCGCGAACAATATGAACAGAAAATTCCATTCAATTCAATTGCTTTCATTAGGAAAGCATGTGGCTGTCAGTAACCCCATTCCCCATCGTTGCAAGTTAGACTGTGGAAAAAAAAGAACATTATAGCACATAGCACATACACAGACAAGGTGTAATAAAAAAAACTATAACAAACAATTTTTCATTCTAATTCTGATTCCAATCCATGAATAGTGTCATTCATAGTCTCTTGTATACAGATATAATTTTTTTTTTTTTTTATTGAGACCTAATTTATACACCCATACACGTTTTTGCCGTTCATATGGCGTAGATTGTGATGTCGGCAAAGTCTTCGGCTCGTGTGGGCGGGTGCATCTTGTTCTCGACGCGCTTCGCCATGTAATCTCTGAACATGAACGGTCGGTATGCCGGCGGGCGGTCGGCTTCGGCGGTGAACTGCGGCAGCGGAGTCACCAGCTTCTCCGGGCTCGGCACCGTCGCGAACGCGAACGAACACCGCCGCCTCTGTTCGTTGTTCAGGACGCGGTGAAACGCACTCTTGAACCTGTTGTTGCTCCATACCTATCCAAAAACAATACCAATTTAAAATCTCTACTCTTCTATAAAATCGATTTAGTAACTCACTCCACTTCTGAATTTTTTTTTTTGCTACCTGTAATATGTCACCGACGTTGATGACGAGGGCGCCTCGGGTGGGTCGGATGTCGACCCAGTGACCGTCTTTAAGCACTTGGTATCCGCCCGTGTCGTCCTGTCCGACCAGCGTGATACAGCTGCTGTCCTGGTGTTGCCACGCTCCGATTTCGTTAGGCGTTGTGGCCTTTGGGTAACACAGCACCTTCAGCGGCTCCACCTTGTCTCTGTTGATCTCCTTCAAAAAATCCCTTGACAATCCCAGACTCTCCGAAATCAGGCTCTCTATAAACTCCGTCGTCTTCCCCAGATGCTCCAGCAGCTTCTCTATCACAAATCTGAACCACCCAACGAAAAAAAGAAGTTAAATCTGGTTTAATCTTTACTTCTCAATATTTTTTAACACACTCACACACTCCACCTTACAATAATACAAATAGCCATAGTTTATACTTGGGACTCTAGAAAAGAGATTTGTTAAATTTGAGTAAGGATGTTTTTTTTTTTTTTTACCGGAGCTGAGGGAGGTCTTCGGGGAAGGCATTGCAGCGGGAATTGCCGTCGCTGAAATCCGAGGAATCGGATTTGTGAGCGCTGTAATAGAGATTCTCGTACAGGTCCCAGCTGCCGGGAGGGTAGACGTTATAGCCAGTGGGCAAACGCTTGGCGCCCGGCGGCAACCGACAGTCTCCTTTCACCTTCCTCTTCTCCTCTTCTGGGTACTCGAAGAACACCCGACATATGTCGAGAGCCCCCTCTATCAGCTCCACGGGGATCCCATGGTTCACCACCTGGAAAAATCCCCACTCCTCGCAGGCCTTGCCGATTTTTCTTATCACCTCTTTTCTCCCTTCATCGCCATAGTCCTCGGCATGCAAGAAGGGGTGGAGATCAATCATGGGAATTTCTTCATCGTAGTACTCCATGCCGTTTAAATTCTCTTTCTCTTTCTCTCTCGCTCGCTAGCTGTGGACTCGGAGGAAGAATAACAGAACGTAAGGCAAAGAGCAGCGGACTCGAATGGGTGCCATCGCCGTGGGCGCTAGGGGGGATTAAATAGATACGGGCGTTGGAGCATGGCATTCATTTTGATCTATGTCAGACTCAATAAAAGAATCCCCGACACCGGCGCCGTCCATCACATGTTCTCAACCGTCCGATGCCGTTGACTCCGTCCGTGAGGGTCCCCCGAGAAACCCGGTCTTGAACGGGACGGCCGCTGGAAATCGAGAAATTGCGGTTCGTTGACTATAAGAAATCAACACCTTAAACACCGTGCAGCTCTGCTTCCAAAAGGGTAAAAATTACGCCCGGTACTCTATAATTTTCGGGGTAAAAATGAATTCATTGAGTATTCAAAATTCAGTTGATAATGTTGGTGGCCCGACTCTCTTGTATGATTTTTATGGTGTAGAACCTCTGGGTCGGGTTTCTTAAACCAAGGCGGTCTCTCAAAGAGTTTTTCGATAAATTAAAAAAAATGAAGTAAATGAATTTTTAGGAGTAGCTCACGTTTTCGTCTTTAGGACTTCCTTTCTTCTTCGAAAGCTCTAAGGTTCAAACAGCTTGGTGTGTGTTGCTGTATGTTAAATTCCCTATTGATAAGCTCAGCTCTCTCAGAGGTCATAGTAAGATGAGAATGTCCAACCCTAAACATGATCGTTGAGGTTTCCCACACTAACCAAATTTAAAAAACAAAATAAAATCAATAAACAAATTTATGAAACAATTTTGACCCATTGGGCCTTATGCAGGCAGGCGTGATTGTAAACCTGTAAACTGCCTACACCGTATCGAATTTAAGGAAAGGTTATAACAGAGTTGAGATTTGAAAGACAGGGTACTGAAGATTTGACGGAATTAGTGGCTGTCACTTCCTTTTTACCATTCATATTTTCATATGAAAACTATTGATGTACTACTTATCTTCAATATTATTCGGTCAATAGTTTGCAAGGAAAACAGTTATTAGTCGCTCTAGAACTCAGTAGCGGTTTATTACAGTGAATGGACCATATTTTATTACAGTGCGGCCTTTTACGTTTTAGTAGAATGCCTTCAAAAAAAAAAAAACCTTTAAAACGGTCATTTCGAAAGTTAAATCTCCACCCTGGTTGCAACTACACAATTTTTAATTTTTATGTTGGACACCCAAATGCCCTATGCTGTTGATTTTTATTTTTATTTTCTAAAAAGCTTCCTTCACAATTTTTAATTTTTATGTCGGACACCCAAATGCCCTTTGCTGTTCGATTTTTTTTTCTCAAAAGCTCCCCTCACAATTTATAATTTTTATGTCGAACACCCAAATGCCCTATGCTGTTTGATTTTTTTTTTCTCAAAAGTCCCTTCAAAATGCGCAATGCCGTGTATTTTTTTTTAAATTAATGTTTATTGAGCATTTTGTTCAGGTATAATAGGATCATTTTCTGGATAAATGTTTTATTTTTAATAAAATTTCAATATTTTAAATGAAAGTCTAATAACATAAAATCACCCTAATTTAAATTTGTGTACATTTTTTTGAATTTTTTCAATATCCTAAATGAAAGTCAATAACATATACTAATGTTTCGACTGATATACTATTAATGATCCCACTCAACCATAGCCGTCAATGGAAAATCTTTAATTTTTTCTTCCACGTTCTTTTCACGTAGGCTGTAAAGATGAAATGCATTCATCTGGCAAAGTCCACCGAACTAAGAAAAGGGTGAGAAGAGAACGTATTCGTGTATTCATGCATATATGATTCTTTTATTGACTTGGGCTTTCTTTCCAGGTTGAATCTTTGTTATTTTGACAAGTTTATCACGTATGGGGCAAGCAAGCAACCTTCCTGGGTAGTAGCGGTTTCAGATGCTTTTGACTAACTAAAACAAATTTTGTGATTACAGGCCTACACTATGCACTTGGAATCTCTCACATTCTCTTTATTTTTTCCCTTTCCCAGTGGGGTGTGAAGTATATAACTAAATACAATAAAATCATCTCTTTAAAAATACACAAACTCAGAGTGTCCAACAGAGAGACCTTCATTTTGGGTGACACGGCACTTTGTTTTACCTCATTTTATATCATGTGTTGTCAATTTGTTGTCATGAATAAAACATTTTTGTATTGGGAAGTTGCTTATGTCTTTTTAGGTTTGTTTAATCCCATTGGAGGAAAGTTCATGGAGTTCTTCTCTTTGTTTTTCATTGGATATACCTTCTGCTTTCACATCAGATTCGCCCCTTTCCCTGATATCAAGCAAGTACATTGGCTTTCACAATTTGAGTACCGAGATATGTGTCCAAATTGTTGTTATATTTCTATCACATCGCCAGTAGTTCTATGCTTGTCATAAGTCTTTGTCAACTTTCCGGTATTAAATAAGAAAGTGTACAGTTAAACTTTTGTGCACCATTGCCCAAATTGCCGTATCTGTTAGATGATCTTCTACAGTAACAATAATTTACGTGGGGTAAAGGTAATAGATGAATAGATTCGTTATTCGTAATTTATGTGGATAGAGGTAGTAGATTGACCTGTGTTTTTCTTTGAGTGTTTATTAGTTTGATGTTGACGTAGGGTAGAGGTAATAGATTGACCCGCCTGTTTTTCTTTGAGCATTGATTAGTTTGATGTTGAAAGATCTTATTGCTAGTCCCTTTAAATTCTTTCACTAAAATAAATACTCAGAGAGACTTTCTAAGTCAAAAATCATGTATATATTAAAAAACAATAATTTGTGTGGTTAATAGAAGGGGCAGGTTACAATGTTCATAAATTGCTATTTTGATTATTATAAAATTAATAAAAATATTGACTTTTGAAAAATAATAATTTAAAAATAAATAATAAAAATATATTACATATTAATTAGATGATATGAATTTAAATTATTGTTAAAGTAATAAAAATGTTGATTAATTAAAAAAGTAAAAAATAAATATGTATGAGATATTAATTAAATTATATGAGTATGAGTTTAATTTGTTAAATTATTAAGAAGAGACTCAATAATTGGTAAGGTGTAGTGGGGCAGTTTCAATTCAATGTGATCAATTAAATATATACATTGAAATTCAATCAATCAAAATGCAATTCAACTATTAATATATTAAGGTAATTCAACTATGATACAATTCATTAATATATCAAGGTAATTTAATATATAAAAGCATGGACTGCTGGTTTTTTTTTCAATAACAAGCTCAATCACATGCACACACCCTATAGTTTGAACCTGAATTAGTCTAAACCATAGAGTGTTCCACATGAACATGGACTTCAGTCCAAATTGTAATCAAATTATTTTTATTAATAACAATATAATTTATTAAATAACATAATAATGCAACCATGATACAATAATATAATCTATATGATTTGTTAAAATATCACAACATAATCATAATAAAATAATTTTAATCTCATATATTAAATAAAATATAAATTATAATTTTTTTAATATTATAACTTAATTTTAGTAAAAATAAAAAAATTACAATAAGAAATAAATATTCTCTAAAAGCAATTTATTTTGTTTAAAATTAATTATATGAAATTAGTTATTAAGCTTCGAACCTTGAACTTAAATTTATTAAGTTTATATCATTTAATATTTAAAAATAATTTTTTAATAATAATATATATATATATTTTTTAAATTTACACAATCGGTAGCCGCCACGAATCTGGGCAGGCTGTCCAGCTTTTATGGTCGTCATAGTATTCTGTGCTATCCGCCCTAGAAGCCGCCACACAGATCTTCGCGCAGTTTGCCCTTATAACCACCATGCCACAATCATTTTAAACCTTTTACACCGCTGAAAGCACTAGGAAAGGGACAAGCGTTCAATCCGACGAGACCCGAGATTTGAACTTGGACCTCCGCCCCCCTATAGGGTTTGGATGAACCAATTGATCTACATCTTAGACCTTTTAATAATTTTTATTATATATAAAAAAATTAGAATAAGTTGAAAAACTAAGGCGTAGGGTCATTTTTCCCACGGATTAAATTCAAATATTTGGAGAACCCAATATTTTTTTAGCATTATGATGTCCTTATCTAAACTTGTTAAAATTAAATATTAATACATCATTAAAAATATGATTTATATAAAATTAACTTATTTTAATTATAAATTTTATTTTAAACCAATATAACTAATTTAAAATTAAAAAATAATTTATTATTTTTTAATAAAATTTTCAACTTGAAAGAAACACATCGAACCCAAAAGTGGATAGCATGTAGTCACTAGTGAACGGTTTCTTTTTAAAATTCATATATATGATATGACGACTTGCAAACATATGATATAATAATTTTAAATTTTAAATAATTAACTAATATTTATTTAATAAATCAATTCAATTTAAATATGGGTAAATTAAAATTTTCATCAAAAGTTGTGTTTATGCATTTGGTCTTTCCTGTCTACTTCAACCAAAACTATGAGTAGAAAGAAAAACCACTTTCTGATGCTTTTACTCTCTTATCTTTGGTGTCCTATCGAAGGGATATTTTTATAGAGTTCACGAGTATTTTTATTATGTTCAATTTCGTTTAAAGGAGGGCAACCACCTCCTATGTCTAGTGAAAAGGACTGATCGATGTGCTAAAAGCAAAGGCATAAAGCCAACACCATATAATATATATAGGATGGCGAAAGGAACAACTATCATAACTTAAAAATAAAGGCTCACTTTTATTGTTGCAATGTCTAAGAGATAAACCACTTGGACCACACCACAAATATATATTATAAAGGGGTAGAATATTGAATGTCTGCAGATAAATTTTATTAAAAAATTGATTCTATTTTTATTGTAAACGTTTTTTCTCCCTCTACTTTTCTTACGATTTAACTTGATTTCCAAGTATAGTAGTTTTATTATAAAACATTAAGGTAAATGCTCTATGGTTAAGAGTTGCAAGAAATAGAGAGTGTGTTTAAAGAATAATGTCCAGGTTGCTAACACCAAGAGGAGCTTCATTAAAAAGTAGAAATATTCGAGGTAAACTTATAAGAGTTGTGGGTTTTGAGGATTCCAAATGATTTATGAGTTTTGCTGAATTTGGAAATGGTTATAGTTGTATTTTTTTTTCAAATCTAGGAATGGAGTTTTTTTTTTTTTTCTTTCATAATTTGCCTTTCGAACATAGCAAGATGATCAGTATGATTGAGGTTTTAAATGCCCATCTATGCAGTACATTTAAATCACATAACTCTAGCTCCAAAAGTCCTTTTGCGGTTAAATTGGATGAGGTTGTAGTTGTAAAGTTGTCTTCAAACTTCATTCAACATCTGATCTTGGTTCTTTCAAACCAGGCCTTGATTTGTAAATTTATAGGTATGTGGCCCAACCCAAATACAATAGAGAAGTGGATAAATAATTCCTAGGGTTAAAAAACTTATAGTTTTGAGTTTATGATGATTGGTAGAGGCTATTTTGTTGTTACCTTTCCTTCATATGAAGAAAGAGACTCTGTTTTTCATGGTGGCCCATGGTTTTTGGGAACAAGCCCTTTGTATTTGACTCCCTGGACTCTTGGATTTGACCCTCAAGAAGAGGAACTTGAAGAAGTTTCAATCTAGGTTCATCTCCCTTTCCTGCCCCTACATTTGTGGAATAAACCCACTCTAGAGGTTATAGGAAACACAATAGGAAAATATGTAGATTGGGCCCCTCCCAAGGCAAACAATGCCTCTTGTGCTTGTATTTGTGTTAGAGTAAACTTGAAAAAAAACTTCCAAAAAATATAGAAATCAAGGTCCTTGATTGGGTTTATATGCAACTATTGGATTATGAACATATCCCCTTCAAATGCATTACTTGTCACTAGTATGGACATTTCTCTAGAAACTACCCTTCTAAGGCAGAACAAGTTGAGAAAGAAAAAGAAACTAATTTCCAAATTGTTAAAAATAGAAGGCCTCATAGATCAAGAAGTCATAAAAGGGCCATGTAGAGAAAACAAGATCCCCAAAGATCTAATAGATTTGCTATCCTCACAACTAATGCAAAGGAGGAAATAGAACCACAACTTAATAATGCAGATCAAGACACAAAAATAGAAATAATGGGTGAACCTATTAATAAATAAATAGCCCCTCAAGATACCCAACAAGAGAATTTGAACAAAGGACCAGAGTCCTCTGATGGATTATTATAGGTGAATCTCACTAAAGAATCAAATCAGTCTAGTGAAGAAACTAAAGAGGAGGTTGAAGAAAATCAACATGTGGAAATCGTCATTCCAGGAGCTACTCTGACAACTAGTTTAGTAGCAAGGGGTAGAAAGTTTAAGGGAAGAGCAAAACTAGAAGGATATTTAGAATAAATCTCAGACCACTTTGAAAATTTATCCAAAGAAGTCATCCTCTAAAAAATGATCGCTCTTTCTTAGAATTACAAGGGACTAGAAAATCCCCTGAAGAAAAACTACCTATCTAAACTTGTTAAAAACCTGAAATCTCTTGTGATTTTATTGCAAGAAACCAAAATGATGGACAATTCTATGGATTTAGATTGGAATAAAATTTGGAGACACTCTAAATATGATGCTATAAGTACATCAGGTGCTTCAGATGGGTTTATAACTGCTTGGGACCCACAAAAGTTAACTTGTGTAGGGAGATATAAACAAAGAAATTGGTTGGCCTTAGATTTTGATTTATCTAATGGCACATGCATAACCTTTGTTAAATTTTATGGGCCAAATAGTCTAAGATCTAAAAAAGAAGCTTGGAATTGACTACATCATTAGATTAGGTAGGAACAACAAAAAATCTAATAGTAGGAGGGGACTTAAATGTCACTTTAGCAGATTGGAAAAAGACACGAGGAAATAAGATTCCCGATGCTATAAAAGATTTAGTAACTCAAATAATCTTTTAAAAAAACTTGTAGGCCATTATTCCTCAAAAAGGAAAATTTACCTGGACAAATCAAAATTTGAAATTCATTATATTACAGAAATATCAGACAAATTTTTAGTGAGTGAAAACCTTTTGACTCTTTTCCCTCTACTTTCTAGCCATATAGTTCAAAGTGCAATTTCTGATCACAAAGAAATTCTTCTGGAATAGAGTCAAAACAACCAATAAGTAAGAAAGATTTCATTCAAAAAAAACCCAAGATGGACATATTAGGAAGATTTTTATAAACTGGTTGAAAATAGCTAGAAATAAAAAAACTCCTAAACAAGGCCACAAGATATTTGAAAACAAAAAACCTCCTAAACAGAGCAACTTTATCCTCTTGATTAAGGATGAAAGGACTATTTTAAGGTAGAAGGTCTTGATTTTGAGGGTCACCTAGTTCATGAGTGAGCAACCTAGAATTATCTCTTTTGCTTTGAAGCAACTTCGAGATCTTTAATCAACTGCAAAAAAGTCAATTTTACACAATCAATACCTCTCCTACTAAAAATAGAGGGTTTGCCCAAATACTTGTATTTAGAGAAGGAGATGATCAACACTTCAGATATTTAGGAGTCTCGATGGGTATCCATCTCAAACCAAAAAGAAGTTGAGAACTAACTTGTTATGAACCTTGCAGTAAAATAAAATACATCCGCATAATATTGCAATCATAACATAAATATGAAATTGAAATTAACAATATTACAAGATGAAATGGAAAAACAACATATTATATTGTAAAAAGTGAAAATACAATACAATATCGCATGTCTCTTTGAGGGGTCAACCTCCTTAGAAGTAGAGTTTCAATATAAAATATGAGATATACCTTCATCTATGCTTTGTTACCTTTTTAAAGACTCTTTGTAACCCTAAATATAATGCTCAAGGATTGACTTCCATGCAAGTGGTCACCAGAGCTAGAATCTTCTACTAAACAAGCAACTACATTCTAAATAACAGTTACATAAAATGGCCCCACTTGTCTAGGTGCCTCAAATGGCACATACACATTAAAAACTCTTACATAATATTTTTTAAATAAAGGGGTAAAAATTTATTGATAAGAAGACAAGATTACAGAGTACAACGAAGCCCCCAACCAGGGCTCAAGTAAGCAACAAAACAAGCTAAAACCACCAGACAGGGTCAAAACCCGAAGAAGACAGCAAGAACAAACCACATTAAGTCTGAACATCCTTGTGGATCAACTCCCAGAGGCGTTGAGAGTCCCCATACGGGAGACTCTCCCAGTTATCCATAATCCAAGGACCCGAAAGCTCAGAAGCCCTTTTGGCCAAATAATCAACAACCCCATTCCATTCCCTTGGAATGTGCACAAAGGAGATGAATTCAAACTCTTCACTAATTCTGAGAATCTGAATGGCCACAGAGGCCAACTACCAATTAACATCCTCCAACCTTTTGTTGTTTAAAATATTAACCAAAATTTGAGAGTCGGACTCGTAGATGCTCCTACGCCAGCCAAGAGAAAACCCCCTCTGCAAGGCCTCGAGAATCGCAAGAGCTTCCATAAAATTGTTGGAGTGAACACCTTTATAAATGGAAAAGAAAAATCTGACCATGCCAGTAGAGTCTCTCCCAACACCGCCAATTCTAGCATGTCCAGGATTACCCCTAGATGACCCATCAATATTAATTTTTAAAACTCCTCCAGGGGGCGGCCTCCACCTACCATCTCTCCTAACTTTCTTGCTAAGCTGAGAAGCCCTGCTAGGGTGAGAAGAGTCCGCACCAACCCCAAAGAGACCAAGGGCCTACCGTACCTTCTCCTCCCTAGAGTCCAAAAGAGGGTTCACATCGCATTTGCTATGGATAGTTTCCTGAACCATACCCAAGATCCTTTGCCAGATCTGTTGAACAACCAAATGACTACCCTGAAAGATGCGATGGTTCCGTTCGAGCCAAATCTGCCAGATGATGCAAGAAGGGCCCAAATTCCAAGCCACCTGGAGGAAGGGGGCATTGGCCGGAGGTCTACCCAGACTGCTCCAAAACTCCACCAGGGAGAGCACATGAAAACAAGGATGGTTCCAAGCACTCCACCAATGGTGCCAAATGTCTCTGGCAAGGGATCATTGGAAAAATAAATGAGAAGAGACATCCTCATTATTACCACAAAGGACACAAATAGAGGGACCCTAAAATCCCCTCTTCCTCAAGTTCTCCCAAGTGAGGCATTTATTCCGAGCTACCAACCAGAGAAAGAAGTTACATTTAGGCCAAGCAAATCTGTTCCACACCTTTTTCCACCATGTGACAGGGAGGCTCCCAAACTTCTGCATATCAAGAACCTGGTAGCCATAGGCTACAGAGTAGGTTCCCTTGGGATCAGGGTTCCAAGCCAAACTATCTTTACCCCTCAATGAAGAACAGGGCCTCCCCACAAGAATACGAGCAAGCACATCTTTATCCTCGACCAATCCCCCTAGGGCCATTCCTATGGATCTTTCCACTTGTACATCTCCAGATTACCAAAATACTAGATTGTTTTAAAGTCCTCCACATGAGACCAACCCGCTTCCAAAAAACAAATGCTTAGGGAATGTAGCCTAGGATATTGAGTCAAGATAGGAGGGTGGCCATCCCAAGAATCCTCCCAAAAAAGAGCATCTGATCCTCGATTGCAAATCCAGAACAAACCCTGCTTAATTAAATTAGCCCCTCTTTTTAGAGTGTCCCAGATAACCGAACCTTTCCCAACCAAGCTGACTCTAGGGATCTCAACCTCAGAAATACCTCTCAAGTACTTACAAGATAATATTTTAGCCCAAATATGATCTTGAGAAGTACACCATCTCCAATAAAGTTTCACAACCAGAGCCTGCCTAAAAAGAGCCGCCTGTCGCAACCCAAGGCCTCCCTCTTGAACCGACCTACAAATAGAATCCCACCTAACCAAACTCCATTTAGATTGAGCAAGTTTTCTAGACCACAAAAACTATCTTGACAAAGCATCCATGTCCTTGATGAAACGAGAGGGAGTTGTTTGCACAAAACATCTGTAGATGGGTAAAGCTTGAACAACATATTTTAAAAGCAACACTCTACCCACAAAGGAGAGCCATATGATGGTCCAGTGATTCACCTTCCTTCTAAACTTATCCAACATAGACTGCCAAGAAGATCTAGGTAGAGGATGAGATGAAATCGGAATACCAAGATAAATGAAGGGGGGAGTCCCGACCTGAAATCTTAGAATTCGAGCAATCCTGGCTTGAATAAGAGGAGGGGTATTGAAGAAGAAAATAGAAGACTTGTCCTCATTAATCAACTATCCAGAAGCACCAAGATATATGTCAAGAGACCATCTAATGTTGCTAGCTTCCCTAATAGTGGCAACTCCTAACAAAGTAGTGTCATCAACAAATTGAAGGTGGGAAAGAGGCGATGAACTACTATCCCACTTCCAACCCTGAATGAAACCATGCCTAACCTGAGACTTGAGAAATATTCCCAACCCTTCCACCATAATGATAAACAAATAAGGAGATAGAGGATCTCCTTGCCTCAATCCCCTCGAGGCCTCAAACAGCTCCGACGACTCATTATTAACAAGAACAGAGAACGAGGAAGAAGAAACACAACTCATCACCCATCTAATCCAATCCTCCTCAAAGCCAAAAGCAGCAAGAACTTTCTGAAGAAAGGACCATTTGACCCGGTCATAGGCTTTGGCCATGTCCAACTTAATGAACATAGATTTCTCCTTAGAAGTTTCCATCGAGTGAATAGCTTCCATAGCAATAACAACCCCATCCAAGATTTTTCGGCCAACAACAAACCCACCTTGCTCCTCAGAGATGATTTTGCTCAACCATATCTTCAGCCTCTCGACAATAATTTTTGTAATGATCTTATACACAACATTGCAGAGAGAAATAGGCCTGAACATATCCAGGGAATTCGCTCCCTCTTTTTTGGGAATAAGCACCACAAAGGTAGCATTTAGGGCCCTTAGCATCTGTTTGTTCTTTTGGGACTCATGGACCACCTCCAGAAGATCAAATTTGATTAACTCCCAAAACTCCTGATAAAACTCAATCGAGAATCCATCCGGGCCCGGGGCTTTCCCTTTTTTCATCTTGAAGACAACATTTTCCAACTCCTCAAGGGAAATTGGACCCATCAAATGCTCATTCATTTCTCTAGAAACAATCGAGGGAATACAATTTAGAATAAGCTTTTCAGCCTCTTCATCTGAGAGGGAGTCCTCCTTAAAGAGAGAGGAAAAATACCTCCTAGTCTCTTCTAAAATATCCTTGAAAGAAGAGAGAAGGGCACCCTGAGAATTCACAAGAGAGGAAATCAGGTTACCATTACGACGAGCCTTAACTGAGTTAAAAAAGAAGGTCATGTTCCTATCCCCTTCCTGAAGCCAATCCACTCGAGCTTTCTATTTCCAAAAAAATTCTTCCCTCAACTCCCATTCAACAAGGTCTTTCGCAGCCTCAGATTCCTCAATGAGAAGCTCCTCCGTGAGTCCATGATCTCTGATCTTCCTTGAAGCTTCTTCCACCTTCCTAAGAGCCACCAACTTAGCCAAGGAAAGGTTCCCAAAATTTAGACTATTCCACCTCTTCAATTTATGCTTAACGAATTGCAACCGCTTCATAAAGGAATACATAGCGGTGCCATGAGAAGGTTTGTCATTGGTCCACCAACCTCGCATGAAATCATGAATCTTAGGATCCCGAAGCCACATAAGTTGAAACTTAAAGGAAGGATTCTTCTTTAGCCCAAACTCAAGAGCAGAGAGTTTGATAGGCCAATGATCAGATCCCCTACCCTCCAGAATCACAGAACTAGCACTTATATTATTACCAATCCAAAAACTAGAGATCAGAAACCTATCCAGTCTCTCTGAGATGGAATCTTCCCCACATCTTCTATTGTGCTAGGTAAAGATCCCATTATCCGGCTTGATGTCAACCAAGTTCAGGGCCCGGATATGAGCACTGAAGACAGAAGAAAAAGGCTCGAGATGATCAACCCCACCATGTTTCTCCTCCAGACAAGTGATAGAGTTGAAATCTCCAGCCAAAATCCATGGGTACAGGGGAGCCAGACTTCTCACAAAGCCAATGTGCTCCCACAAATTCACTTTACCATTGTAATCAATAGGAGCATACACATTTGTAAGTAGGATGGTTTCACCAGATTCATTATCATGCTCGATCATCGAAATAGACCATCTACTAGAAATCCAAGTAAGAGGAGAGATCTTAACCGGATCCCATAAACAAGCAATACCACCAACATATCCACATGCACCAATACACTGGCATTGACCCCTTCTCCACAACTTGGGAGCAATATTGAACATACTATCAATAGCCAATTTAGTCTCCTGAATAAACACCACATCCGGAGAATGAACATGAACCAAATCACGAACAACTTTTTGTCTGGGGATGTTGTTCAACCCCTTACATTCCATGAAAGGATAATCATTTCTGGGGGTTAGAAAAATGGGAGTCCAATGTTCTCACCAAGCCTGACTCCACCAAAGTCTCCCCCATTAACTTAATTTTATCCTGGTCTTTCTTTCGACCCACCTTCATATTCTTATCCGAAGCACCTTTTTTAATTGTTTTCTGCTGCAATCCCAACACCATAGGAGTTTTGCAGTCCAAGGATGATTGCATCAATATCTGATTAGGAGAGGGCATAACTAAATCTGTGCCACTTTCCAAAATAGTTTCCCCTCCAGGGCTAGAGCCATCCATACCACTTGTACTCGAAACCAAAGCCCTCTGTTCTTCATTTAAACCCCCTAGATCTGATTCCTTAGGTTCCACCTCAAGAAGAGACATCTGATTCGGCCTTGTTATATCTGCATCAGGTAGCGATATTTCAGGTATCTCCATGCACTGATCAAGATCATCTAGTATCTCAAAATGGTTGAGTAGAGCATCTGGTTGGCTATCCTTAAGGTCTCTTTTTGCCCTTCTTCCTCTGTTTCGGGGTTTTACAGGAACAAAGCCTTCCTTATCCCGATCCCCTTCCTTTATTGGGGCTTTTCCTTTGTCCAGATTTTGTGCAGATCGAGAGGGCCCAGGATTTGAAGCCACGGGTGGGACAAACTTAGGGTATTTTCTTTGCAGGTGGTCGTATTCATGACAGATCCGACAACGAAATGGAAGAGCTTCATAGTCAAGTTGTTGAACCCATGTAGTCGATCCAAACTGTATTTCAATAGAATCTGGAATAGGATTGTTTAAATCAATTTTGACATAGATACGGGCAACAAAGATTACCTTTTTATCCATCGTCTATTGTGATGGTCCAACCGGCTTCCCAAGAAGAAGGGCAATCATATGCAAGATGTCGTTTCTCCAGAATTCCAACGGGAGCCACGGGAGCCGAACCCACACTGGAACCCATGATGGTCGCTCCTCTGACGGGTTGAAACCCACATGCCAGGGTTTAAGAAAGAGTCCCGCTTGGTTACAAAAATAGGGACCCCCTTCAAATGCTTTGTTACGATCCGCAAGACAAGAGAAAACCACCATAAAATAGCTATTCGCACTCAACATCACCTCCACGTCACCTTCAGGGTTCCAAGTCTTCCTAACCCAAGCCTCCACAAAGGGAAGAGAAATTTGGATGCCCATAAATTTGCCAATAAGTGCATGCTTGGTTAAATACTCCACATCTTCTACCACCGAGTCTGGTTGAACCACTAGAACTAGCCTGGCTTCACATCGTTCCAAACATCCATTGTTCTTTAACAAGCGATTCCCGACATGCAATGGGAAATCCTGTTCCTTCCAATCATTTTTAGATGAAAAAACGTCACTAGCATGCACGCTCTGTGATGGGCCCGATGCCATCACAACATTCCTCCAATTGTTCAGACCTCCTCCAGAAACTTCTGCCATCTCCTCCGAAACTTCTGCCATATCCTCCAGAAACTTCTGCCATATCCTCCAATTTTTTTTCTCCGGCTCTGCTAGGGTTTCTTTCGAATATCTTCAACATCGAAACTCGCTCTATTACATAATATTATTAAGATGAGATCCCCACATTAGGAAGTGGGTAGCTACATAGTAAGTTTAGGATGGGGTCCTAACATGCCCTTCCCATTAAAAAATATTTGTACTCAAATATGGAGATGAAAAACTGTAGTTGTAATTGTTGAAGAGGCTCCCATGTAACATGTTTTGGCTATAATCCTTGCCACTGGACCAAGACTCTAGTGATGGTGTAGTTACAGAGTGTGGGTTCTTCAATCCAAAATGTTGTCAAGCTTCAAGATGAAAGAGCCTTCTTCATCTAACTCAAGAAGTGTTGATTGAACTTGAATGTGATTGCCAAGTACATTCTTTAGACAAGAGACATGGAAGAGTGGATGGATCTTGAAAGAAGGTGTTAACACAAGATTATAGGCCACTTGTTAAATCCACTACACTATATGATAGGATCCATAAATGTATGATACTAATTTTTTATGAGCTCAAAGTTGCATGAAATATTGTTTATAAGGTTAGAGTCAAAGAAAAACCATATCACCTATATTGAAGCTACACTCAAAACGATGTTGGTCGATCTGCTATTGCATCCAGTTTTGAGCTAGCATCAAGTTATACTTTAACTATTGTAAAAGTTAGGTATGCTCCTAAAGAGTTGCATCCACAATGTGAAATTTGGAGTGTCCAAGAACATATGAAGAGGGTGATGGAGGTGGGTACCCATACACTACCTCTAAAGGAGTCATTTTGGAAGCTATGTGGAAGGAAGTGTTGTACCACCACTCAACCAAAGGCAACCTTTTAGCCCACTATGTTGGGCGCTTAGAGGTAAAATAACAAAGGTTAATTTCTAAGCACTTATTGAAAATTTTAGTTTTCCCATCAATCTACAGATGGTAGGATGAGGTCATTCACAATTGCGTTCCTTATAATTTAAATAGTTCTTGCCAAAATCAAATGGTAAAAGTGGGGTCATAGTTAGACACAATGGATTTGGATATATTGTGGAGTTTGAAAATGGAGTCCATGAATATTTGAGCAATGGTGGAGGTATGGTAAGGATGGTCGAGGAAAAAAAAAAAGCATACTTTGAGAGATGGTCCACCACCACAAAAATGACTGATTTTCCTCTAGATTTAGGAAGGCCTTTAATAAAATCCATGGAGATAGCAGTCATTATATTTTCTAGAATTAGAAATGGTTGTAGCATACCTAGAGGATGAACCATTTCATCTTTCATCAATTGAAAAATTTCACATCTGACCATAAAAGTTTGGATATCGTTTTTCATTTCCTCCTAATAAAATGACCTTTTAGCTCTCTCATGAGTCTTCAATAATCCTAAATGGGCTATAGTATGTGAAATGTACATCTCCCTCATAATATCCTCATAGAGTGATAAAGTTTTGGAGATTAGAATGTGACCCTGATATCATAATAGGTTTCCATTCCATGAGTATTCAACATGCAAATTGGTATCCCTTTGTAGTTGTTCCTATAAGTTCTGTAAATATTGGTCCTTGGTTGTCTCTTGAACTTGGGAGACCCATTTGAGAAAGTTAGGATGAAAGAGAACACACTATAACTTGATCCTCAAATTGATGAGAGAGAGCATCTACCACAATATTCTCTTTTCATTTCTTATACATGATGCCATAGTCATACCCCAACAATTTGAAAACTCATTTATGCTATGTCGGAGTAGAGACCCTTTGTTCTATGAAATATTTTAGAATTTGGTGGTCTATTTTAATGGATAAATGTCTCCCAATGACATATGGTCACAAATTATTAACAACATGGAGGATGACCATCATTTATTTTTCATAAGAATATTTTCCCAAGTTTTTTCTAATAGCACTTTATTGGTGAAAGCTAAGGGTCATCCTTCTTTCATTAATACAACCCCAATGCCATGACTAGAAGCATAAATTTCAATTATAAATGGTTTGGAAAAATAAGGTGTAGCTAACATCAGGGTCAAAATCATAGCCTTTTTAAGATCTACAAATACCCATTCTATTGGATTTGACCACATAAATAAATTCTTTTTCAATATGTCTATTAAGGGAACAACTATTTTTCCATAAATTTATACAAATTGATGATAATAGCCCATGAGCCCCCAAAACTTAAGAAGTGCCTTGAGAGTTTGTGGCTTAGGAAAATTTTAGAAAACTTCAATTTTCTTGGGGTCAATCTTGACTCCCTCTTGTGAAATAATATGCCGTAAGTATTCAAAATCCTACATGTCAAAGGAACATTTAGATTTTTTTACAAATAAATAATGGTCCCATAACAATTTCAAATTTTGATATAGATGTTGTAAGTGCTAGGTCTAAGTGTGATTGTAGATGAGTATGTCATCAAAGAAAACTGAAATAAACTTATAAATAAATGGGTGGAAGACATTATTCATGAGGTTATAAAATTTCGATGGTGTGTTAGTTAGGCAAAATACCATGACCAAAACGTAATGGCCCTCATGAAATCAAAATGTTATTTTGGGAATATCTTCCTCCTTGAGGTATTGTAACTTATATGATCACCTTTGGGTAAATTTTTTTTCCTCTACTAGTCTAGCCAATCCTATGGCTTGCATCATAGACTATAGTTTGAATATTTCTACTTCTGCCTTGATATCATATTTTAACTCATTGATAAAACAACTCTGGAAAAATCCTTCATTCAATCCCTTTGTCCTATTATCCAATTTCTCAGATTGAGTCTGAATTTTTTGGATAGTAGAGGTTTATTTAAATTTTGTTAAGGCTCCTATAAATTCCTCATACTCACTAGGGCCAAAACAGGTGAGTAATTTAGACTCAAAGTCTTCCTAAGAAGGGTTAGAAGTCATGTTTTGTAACCACTGATACCATTATAGTGCCTCAAAATTAAAGTTAAACTATGCCATGGTGACACGCAAATATTGGGGAACATTATAGAGTTTGTGGTGCAGAACTTTATTATCATTAACATAAATCATTCACCAATATGCAAAAATATCAAATCATTCATCCACAAATAATTATCCACAATAACAATCCACAAATGAGAGAGAGATAGATAATACCCTTAAGGTAGGGAAACACCAATAATAATCCTTAAGGAAGGAATAACTCCACAAGATCTCCCAAGATGAGAGAGCCACTTAAGGAGGGCAAAGTCCCATAAGCCACTTCGTGGGCAAAGATGATTACATAAGATTCATCTCCATGATGATTACAATGACAAATATCTCTTCTTTATATATCCATCTTCTTATTCTACTTTGGGGAGCCTACTACTAATATAATATTATATTATAATATAATATAATATTATAATACAATCAACCTTGGGTTATGTGTGGCCCATGCCAACCCTTATACAATATAATAATATATCCCCAAATATCTATTCCTAGGTACCCTACCATGCCACCCTCCTTACAAATGTTTCATCCTCGAAACATATGAAGAAACAAGATAATATGATTTGCTAAGCAATGTTAGCAACTGGTACCAATCTCGATCATCCATCCATCCAAGTGAAACACGTTGATGTTGGTATGCCATTTTGTTACTTGAGTATCCAAATCTGCTTCGTTGGCTCCATGCTTCTACTATTGTATTTTGATAACTTGAATGATGGGTCCACTTGTTCCTTGATGTTGATGAACCACTCTAAAAACTAGGATCACTATGCTTTCTCTACCAAACACTGCCATAGTTGGTGCCCTTATGATTCCATGTAGAACCATAATATTGCTGCCTTGAGCCATACCTCCAAGAATGTTGCCGCTCATGGTGGTGTGGATGGTGATATGGTGCAACCTTAACTTGATGTTCTACCTTCTTTGACTTCCCAACATTTGGCTCCATTGTTTTAAATTCTTCTACACATTGTTCTTTCATGTTCTCTTTGTTTGGTGTGTCCTTGTGCTCTTCTATCAAAGCTTCCTTGGACTCTATTACTATTATTTCCATGGACTCCATTGTTGCTACTTCTTCCATGGACTCTATTGCTGCTACTGCCTTCTTGGATTCTATTTTAGGTTCTTCAATTTGTTTCTCTACAACCACTTCTTGATTTTCCTTGGATCCTTGCTCCTTAAGCTGAGAAATATCCTACAATGTTATCTTCTTTTTCCTGTACCATAACTTCATAAACTTCTTTTGCACATTAATGTTAACAATACCCAAAGAATCTAACCAAGGATAACCAAGAACAATATCCTCATCATCCATCTGAATAGCATAAAAATATGAATGTAAAACATATTTATCCATGGTGATCTTCAAATCTTCAAAAATCTGAACATTCTCACCCTCAAGATGTGTGCCCTTAATTTTTGTTGCTTGAACTTGCAACCTCTTAGCCAAAGAAATATTAATAAAATTATATCTGCTACTAGGGTCAATGGAAATAATAACCTGTTCCTTTTGAATGCTTCCATGAACCTGCAAAATAGACTTTTTAGATTCAAACAAATTCCTTTGTCCATTTTTTAATTTATCTTCTACCAAAGGTATGGTTTCCTCTTGTTTGCATACTGACATATTTTTTATCTTCTACCACTTCTTTGAAATTTTCTAGCTCTCTTTTTATTTCCTTTTGTTCTTTTTGAAGCATATTTATTTCTTCTTCATATCCCTTGATGGTGACCTTCAAACTAGCTATCTTTTTATATGGGTCCCATCTACTCAAGAATGCATGCTCCATTGTTTCCCAAGTTAGTTCATATTGATACATTTTACAATACCAAGAAAGAGCTTCTCCTCTAAGACAAGAATAAAACATACATTTCCAAAGAGGATTACGATGATACAAGGATTTAAAATTTTTCCACCAATCCCTAACATCAATATCATCTTCCCCTAAAAATTTTTGTAGCTCCATAGTTGATACCCTAATGCAAACTAGGGTTTTTTGACAATATATATCATGCCCTAATGCAAACTAGGGTTTTATGGAAATAAACATCTTCCCACTGAGTTGAAGCTAAAATTCCATAGAGACAACTAGATCTGCAATTTTTCTTCCAAACAAAATAAATTGCAACTGATTTGCTTACCCGAACTAAACAAATTTCATCTTTCAAAAAATTCGCGAATTGAAAATTCGTCACTACCCTTGTTCCAGATGGCTGACTTCAGAAGGTCGTATCTCCCTCAATACTACTCAGATTCCTTCATATGACCACTCATTTTAAAGCTCTTCAAATTCTGCACAAACTGATCCAAGAATCGTCTAAATCGGATAAACTTTCGCAGAGATATGGCTCCTGAAAGATGAGATATTTTTCCAAAAAAAATCTGCAAAATTCGTCACTATCCTTGTTCCGGATGACTAACTTCAAAAGGTCGTATCTCCCTCAATACTGCTTGGATTCCTTCATATGACCACTCATTTTAAAGCTCTTCAAATTCTGCACAAACTGATCCAAGAATCACCTGAATCGGATAAACTTTCATAGAGATATGGCTCCTGAAATATGAGATATTTTTTCCAAAAAAAATTTGCCCTAATTCTGCAATTTCACACAAAAATCCCCACTTTGCCAAAATCGTTGCTCTGATACCACTTGTTGCAAAACTTTATTATCATTAACATAAATCATTCACCAATATGCAGAAATATCAAATCATTCATCCACAAATAATTATCCACAATAACAATCCACAAATGAGAGAGAGATAGATAATACCCTTAAGGTAGGGAAACACCAATAATAATCCTTAAGGAAGGAATAACTCCACAAGATCTCCCAAGATGAGAGAGCCACTTAAGGAGGGCAAAGTCCCATAAGCCACTTCGTGGGCAAAGATGATTACATAAGATTGATCTCCATGATGATTACAATGACAAATATCTCTTCTTTATATATCCATCTTCTTATTCTACTTTGGGGAGCCTACTACTAATATAATATTATATTATAATATAATATAATATTATAATACAATCAACCTTGGGTTATGTGTGGCCCATGCCAACCCTTATACAATATAATAATATATCCCCAAATATCTATTCCTAGGTACCCTACTAGTTTGAAGAATTGATCTTCTCGACACAACCAACCATCAATGTCCTTTCCATTAAACTTGGAAAATTCTAATTTAAGCATCAGGTATTGGTGTCAAAAATAACATGACAAGTTTATTTCTCTTTATTTCATGAACTACCACCCAATCCTTCAGTGTTAAGATGTTGGAATACTTTTGGGCCTTCCTTTAACATTCTTCAACTCTTCAACCTCTAGGAATCTTTCTTCAATCACTACTTTGACTTTAACCTAGTTAGTTTTTATAATTTGCATGTGATATTTCATCTGTTTAACTTCTTGTCCAATGTGGGACATTTGGCTCTATAAGTTACTAAGTGTGTGATTTAATTATTCCATATATTGGTTTTTTTTGAACTTCTTAATTTCTCCCCTAGTCCCTCTAGCCACATATGTGTGATTTGAACCACCCCAACTGACTTACTAATAATAGGTGTTATTTTAGAAGTTACTATTTTTAGTAATGGGTTAGAAAAATTGTTTGGGTGTTATATATCAAAATTATCAACTTGAAAAGATAAATACAATGGGCTAGGTCTCACAATGATATTTGTCAACACCCTAGATTTATTGTTTTAAAAATAGACAAGTGCTATCTATTTTTCTTCTAGATTTTTGGTTCACTCAAAAAATTAACTTTTGTCTGACAATCCCCTTAGTAGGATCTATAGTATTTTTTATTGATTTTTTTTTGATTGGTTGAAAGGGTGTTGAAAGGTCCTTGAACCTTGTACAAGTATTTTTTACATGTTTTCCAAACCGATCGAAGAGGCCCAAGAGCTAAAGATCAAAGAAAAGCAAAACACCACAAGAAGAAAGGTGTCGCGATATCACGACATTTTGCATTTTCGTGGTTCAAAGCATAGAGAAAAAGCAAGGAGGAAAAGGTGTCACAATATCGCGACATGTTGCACCGTTGCGGCCAAAGGAGGAAAAGATGTCGCGATATCATGACAAGATGTAGCATCATGATCGAAGGAGAGAAAGTGTCATGAAATTATGACATGTTGCAACGTCGCTGCCAGAAGAGAAGAAGTGTCGTGAAATCGTGACAAGTTACGTCGTCGCGGCCAGAGGAGGAAATATGTCACGATATCACGACATGTTGCATCGTCAAGGCCAAAGAAGAAAATATGTCGCGATATCGCGACATGTTGCATCATCGAGGTCAAAGAAGAAAATATGTCACGATATTACGACATGTTGCATTATCGTGGCCACAGGAGAAGAGGTGTCACGATATCACGACATGTTGCACCGTCGCGACCATAAGAGAAAAGGTGTCACGATATCGTGACATGTTGCACCGTCGCGGCCAAAGGAAGAAAAGTGTCGCGATATCGTGACATGTTGCAATGTCGCGACCATAAGAGAAAAAGTGTCATGATATCACGACATGTTGTATCATCACGGCCTAAGGAGAAAAAATGTCATGATATCGCGACATGTTGCATCGTCGTGGCCAGAGGAAAAAAAGTGTCGCGATATCGTGACATGTTGCAGCATCATGGCCAAGGGAGAAAAAGTGTCACGAAATCGTGACATGTTGCATCGTCTCGGCAAAAAGATAAAAAATGTCGTGATATCACGACATGTTGCATTGCCGTGGCCAAAGAAGGAAAAGGTGTCACGATATTGCAACATGTTGCATCATCACGACCAAAGAGAAAAAGTGTCATGATATCGCGACATGTTGCATCATCGTGGCCAAAGAGAAAATGCGCCGCGATGATGCAACATGTCACGATGTCAAGACAACTTGTTATGAACCTTGTGGTAAAATAAAAATCCTCCACACAATATTGCAATAATAACATAAAGATGAACTTGAAATTAATAAATATTGCAAGATAAAAAGGAAAACAACAGATTATATTGGAGAAATAAAAAACACAATATAGTATCCTAGGCCTCTTCGAGGGGGAAACCTCCTTAGAATTAAAGCTTTGATACAAACTATGAAAGACACCTTCATCTATACCTCACTTTTTTAAAGACTCTTTGTAACCCTAACTATAATGCTCAAGGGTTGGTGTCACATGCAAGTGGCCACCCGAGCTAGAATCTTCTACCAAAAAAGTGATTGCATTCTTAATAACGGTTACATAAAATTGTCCCACTTGTCTAGGCACCTTAAATGCTACATAACATTACATAACATTACATAACATTACATAATATTATTAAGCTGGGATCCCCATATTAGGAAGGGGGTAATTACATAATAAGGTTAGGATGGGGTTCTAACACAACTATTGAACAACTACAAAAGTGAGTGCTGACTTATAGTAACAAATGACTAAGTCTTGCAAGAAGAAGAGTGTTAATTAGGTCAATCCTATCAACACTTCCCATATACCAACTCTTAGTTTACCACTCTTCTAAAAGTATCTAGCAAGATTTTGATAGAATAATCAAGAGTTTCCTTTGGTAAGGAGAAAAACAAAATGAAAAAAGAAATCTCCACTTGGTCAACTAGTACTCAATTACTATAAAGATAGATAAATATAGTTTTAGAATAATGAAAACTAAAATTATCAACAAATATCTAGGAGCTAAACTACTATGGAATTTATCTCAACCTACAGACTCCCCTTAGAAAAGGATATTGAAAGCTAAATATGTAGACTCCACATCAGGATTACATATTTTAAGAAATGTAAGCATAAAACCTAGAGCATCTCTAATCTGGAAGCATATAGTAGAAGATAAAAATTTGATCCTTAGCAAGGTCTTCCGACTCATAGGATGGTTCATAAATCAATCCCTAGTTTGATCCTATTCTTGGTAAGCCACCCGTACTTAGTAGCTATAGTCCAACCCTTAAAGAAGAGCTTCAAAATTCACAAACATCCAAGCTTAATTATGTTTTGCATTGGAGCAACAACATAATGGAATAATTGAATCCTATATTGCCTCCATCACTAGCAACATAATGGGACCATTTCAAGAAAAAAATAGCAACATGAAATTATTAAGACAATATTGTCTAGATTACCTTATTTGGGGAGAGATTAACAAATCAAGAGATTATACTATCTAGAGTGGTACTCAATTACAACTAGATGGAGCTTCCAATAAAATATTGACCTCTATTTGGAAAATAAATTTACCTCTAAGGATTCAAATATTTTCTTATTGGTATTACATAACAAGATTCTAATCAATGATAATCTTGAAAAGAGGAATATAGTGTATCCCCACGTGTTATAGATGCTTGAAGAATACTGGCACCATGCCCCATCTATTCTTTGAGTTCAAATCAACTATTCCAATATGGATTCAATTAGCCAATCAATTGAGCTCTCCCCTATTAGGTTCTTTGAAAGGGTGCCTAATTTTTTGATAATCTAAATACAAATGGGACCTCAAAGGGAAGCCACTAATCAAATCTCTTTAGATAACCATACATTTGCTATTTGGAATATTTGAAAAGATAGAAATAGACTAATTTTTGAAGGCAAAGGGGAAAAAATAGTGCTCTCTTTGAAAGAATAATCAGAGGAATAATTACTAATTTGAAAGTAGTCTTTAAGCATAAGCAAAATCAACAAAGCTTGAATGCTCAATAATTAAATCTAATCAGTCAATATGATCTTCAAGCCTTTGTTTCATCCAACACAAACATTCCTACTTTTACTCCTCCAAAGATTCTTCTTCTTGCTTTGTTCTTTGATGGGGTGTCCAAGGCAAATCCAAGCATAATAACAATAGGGGGTGTGATCATGGTAGAAGGAAAATCACCTACTATTAATTTTTTTTTTTTGAGTAATACTTCTTATACACATCCACCATGGGGATTGAACCCGGGTCACATCACCGATAATACAAGTACCTACTATTAATTATTGCATCAATTTATATGCCACATCTCACAATGTCATAACTGTTGACTTGTACAATGGGAGTGAAATTGGTAATAGATTAACAAATAATAAAATTGCATATCTATGGAGAGTTTACCCTTATTATTAACTCTCTCTAACGATAAAAAGATCTACTCTCTTCACCTTCACGTCATGTTGAATAGAATAAAGATGCTCATTCAAAAATTTATGATATTTCTTCACCTTCACGTCATGTTGAATAGAATAAAGATGCTCATTCAAAAATTTACTCATGTTCAATTTTTCCATATTTAAAAGGAATTTAATAAAAAAACAGGTGCACTTGCCAACAATGCTATAAAGTGATAGAGTTTCATTCTTAGAATCATAAGGAAAAAATCTCAACAATAGAGGAGTGGAGCACAAAAACATGAAATCAACATAACATATGCAAATTCTAAAAATACTTAAGAATTTGACTCTTAATTTTTGTCACTTTGAAAAAATCCATTGCTCGTGTATTTGACTCATAGTATAAGTTTTAGAATTTTTCTAAGCTCTGAAGTTTCAAGCACTGAAATTTTCCAATTGTCTCAAGCACTAGAGTTCTTCAAATGTTACAAGTGCTAGAGTTTTTGATAAGAATCAAGCACCAAAGTTTTCTTAGACTCACACACCGGACTTCTGATTCTAGTGCCATTTGTTGAATGATGTCTTCTTACATTTTAGATTATTGTATATTTAAAAATTTCAAACTCTAGCTTCTCTATTTTTTTTGGTGCCTTCTATGTTTCTTGTGCCTTTGATATTTTTGGTTCTTGTGGAGTTTCTAGCATCTCTTACCTTTTCAGTTCTAATGGAAATTTTAGAACTCTTGTGGATTTTGGCACCCTTTCCGCCTATAGAGTCTGTAGTTTCTCTCTTGTTAAAACTTTGTCATTTATTCTTGGTTGTTCTTTTTTTCAGATAACTTCTCCAAGCTATGATTGGATAAACTTGTTTTGCTCTCTCATTAATATAAATTTCTTTTTCTTTTAAAAAAGTTGGTTACATGAAATTAAAATGGGTTACATTCTTATTGCATCATGATTACACAATAGTATTAGAAAAATTTAACTACATAGCGGTATTACAATAACATTATAATTATGAATGTATTACTTGGTAAGATCTGAACCTAGGTGTCCTCCTTGAAAGTTAAAGAATTTAATTGAAAAAATTTATTGTAAAAATTTATTTCTTGTAATACTAAAGGTATCTCCATGAGTGTGGTCTACCGGCAAGGATGCCACTTGCATTATCGGTGATGTGTAAGAAGTATTACTCTCTCTCTCTCTCTCTCTATATATATATATATATATATATATATATATATATATATATATATATATCATGTGATAATTTTAATTTTAATTAAATATAAATGAATTTATTAAGTTACTTGTCTTTTGAATATGGAATAATCTTTAATATGAAAAATAATTATTAAATTTTAAGAAGTATTACTCCAAATATATATATATATATATCATGTGATAATTTTTAATTTTAATTAAATATAAATGAATTTATTAAGTTACTTGTCTTTTGAATATGGAATAATATTTAATATGAAAAATAATTATTAAAGTTTAATGATTTTTTAATAAGCTATGTTTGGCTTAGGTTGGGGCTTACTTCCATCCAAATAATAAAATATAACATTGCTATCTAGTTAATCAACCGAAATTTAACTTAATTTTTAATAAAGACATTCTTCATTTGCCTTTCTATCAAAGATATTCTTTTTTCATCATCAAACTACTATGTTTTTGCAATTAGTGCCATCACATCCTCACTTGACCAATTTCCTTTTAAAATTTAAATTGCCAAGACAAATATCAAATTATGGTTGGGTAAATTGTGTGCTACCCAGTTTCATTCTCTATAGATATGTTGACATTTCCAAGATATCACATCTACCAATAGTAAATGGACATAATATATAATATTATTTTTATCTAATTCCTATATCCTTTTTTAGTGATAGCATTAATAATATTTTTTGAATCCCCTCAATTGCAAAATATTTCTATCATTTTTCAAATTCAATTTCCATCCATGTGTAAAGTGCCCTAGCCACTATATAGTTGTTAGTTGAAGTTCCATATGATTTTGAGCGAGGAGAAATTTGCCTTCATTATTTAAAAAAATCACCTTCACTAGATTTTCTTGGATTTCCTTTGGAGGTATTGTCAAAATTAATTTTCATAAACCCAACTTCTAAACATTTTATTTTACAATAGATTGAAGCAAATCCTTTGTGGCAACTCCATGATGACCCTTCCATGTATGTTCAAATCATGTAACCAAGAGGCTAACACATCTTTTTCTACACTATAGACTTTCCATGATGAGTAACATGTATATAAACATTTTGCAAGAGAGGCAATAATACAATTTCAATATTTTTATCATGATTTTAAGTTTTGTTTTAAAAATTACATTATTCCTTTTAAACTATAAATTTCAACAAAAAATGGTAGGAATACTCCACAAAATGCATAATGCTTTAGCTTTAAAATAATTAATCCAACATTTTACCAACTCTTTCAACGTTAGAACTATCTAATATATTCTCATATTTTTGAAGCAACCCCAAATGATGTAAACAAAGACAAATGGAGAAAAAAATGATCTTATGTTTCTAAATCCTTCTTACACAAGATAAACTTAAAACGTCCATGATATCCTCTTCTTTAGAAACTCTTCCTTGAAGAATATTGCTTTAGATTGCTAACCAAAGGAATATTGAGTCCTTAGGAAAAACCTCAAGTGACTAGACATTATTCCAAATGAAATCGTTGGGAGTAGGAAATTCTAACTGCTCTAAATCCTTGTATCCCAAATTGACTAAGTATCCACTATATTTTGATAGATTCTAATTTAACTCATACTTATGCATAAAAATAGATAAATAAAACTCTTGAATATTATTTTAAAGATCATTTACTATTTGTTTGAGGTCCTTTTCTTCAACCATGTCGCTAATAGAATTTCATTGTCTAGAATTGTTGCTCTTAGTAATATAATTTTGACCTTTGGATCTTTACAAGCTAAACATGCCTGGGCCAATTATTATCATTTTGGATCATAAATAAGAGGATACGCCTTCAACCAAGCATCAGACCAAAGATTTATAAAATGCTCCTCATTGACCGACCATCTAATATATTTCTTGATCAATTGCAAGTTATCCAATATGAAGTTCTATGTTGTCAAGCCTCTAGGTAGGGTTCATTTATAAAACAATATTATTACATCAATAGAACCTATATATTTTTTAGTGATATTTTTGTCTAGCTTATTCTTTGATCTTTGAATAATCACCAATAAAATGCTCCTCATTGATTGACCATCTAATATATATTTTGATCATTTGTAAATATCTGAAATGAAGTCATATTTTCAAGCCTCTAGGTAGGTTCAAAACCCATAATATTATGCAAAACCAGCAGGTAGCATTAACCTTGGATTATGATTGGAGTAGTGTGTGATATGGTGGAGTAGGATGTGGTATTTGCATGGGCGCTAACATTACTTGCATAGGCCTTCAGGGAGCTCCATGCCCTAAAGAGGACAAAGCAAACTGGATTGAGTTTTAGGTGCGTGTAAACATATTGCTGTAGGGAGACTGACAAAGTTGCTATATGATGCCCATAGGTGTATGGGAAAGGATGTAACCTATGTTTTGAGGTGGTAGATAGATATGGAGGGTTTTATTAAGAGAGCACACAAGGGTGATAAGATGTATTTCAAGATAAAGTTGGATAATTTAGTGGTAGATGATATCACTTAGAGGTCATGGAAATGAGCACTAGATTGGCCAAAGGATGTAGAGCAGTTGTGTAGAGTAAGATAGGGGATATGGATGATCGATCGATATTCGACATAGTTAGAGTATTTTCAATTTTTTAGGATGATGCAGTAGTTTGGTTTACGATAGGGATGACCAGATCCACTAGTAGTTATATGGAGTATGCAAGGAGATCAGGGGCCACGACCAATAGTTCCTCCCTTGGACATTAACCATATGAGGTGATAGTGATACTGAATAGGGATGATTATAGATTATGATGTGTGATGGGTGAAACAGAGGTGGGATCTAGGAGTGGGTGTAGTGGTTGGATGGGACAACATAGTGGGTGGGTTACCTACATGATTGGATGAGGTACTAATTGAGGAGGGTGGCCTAGGGGAAAGGTTGCTAGTGAGGGCAACAAATGTGGAGCCATAGTCTAGCAAGGAGGAGGAGGAGGAGTTAGATGACTTACTTCGATGAGTACGATAGTAGAGGGAGAGTGAGGTAAGGTCATCACAGGTGGATGTGTTGGAGGAAAAAAGGTTGAGTGAGGGTATGAATACATATGAGATATTATAGATAGAGGAGAGGCCATTTATGGAGGGGATGGCACCCATGGGGAAGGTAGTAATGGTACCATAGCCAGAGTTTGACCTTGCTATTGGTCTACATGATATGTTGGCAGTGTAGGATGAGACCATGCTGTTGTGAGAGATAGTACAACATGTAGAGGAGTGCATGATATATATGGAGATGGTATGGGCTATGGAGTAAGAAATGTTAGTTATGAAGAGGGATGTAGTGATAATAGATAGATTCATTATATTAGTAAATAAATGAGAGTTACAAGGGAGGTAGTTGGTCAAGGATAGATATGCTCTAGCAGGAGAGCATGATGAGACCAGGGCAGAGGTGAGGTGGTTGGCCAAGGAGAGATATGCTTTAGTAGGAGATCATGATGATGCTAGGGTTGAAGCGAGGTGGATGGTCAAGGAGAGAGATGCTCTAGTTGGAGAGTGTGATGGTGCCAGGACTGAGGTGAGGTGAATGATAGAGGAGAGAGATGCTTTAGCAAGAGAGTGTGATGATGCCAATATGGTGAGGCATGGGATGATAGAGGAGGTTGCACGATTATGATAAAATTTGGATGAGGCAAGAGCAGTTGGGGAGTAGTCCATGATAGATATGGTAGGCCTACGAGAGGAGGTGTAGTGATGGCAACGATCCTAGCTAGACTTGTTAGCAGCATATATGAGGGAGATGATGAAGAGGGTGTAGTGTGAGGTGGATTTGACTAGTTGTGGATTTCTTGTTCCTAAATATTTAGAGTCACAATCATATAAATAATCTCATACGTTTTCACAACAGAGTCAATGAAGTACTACTTTCATGGTTCAGATAAGTCAATAAGTAGTAGAGCTAGCAACATCATAGATAGAGGAGTCTACCCTAGGGCTGAGCGATGCAACAATATAATGATAGATGGATGAGGCACCAAGTGCTTGGGAGGGGAGTGGAGAGACTCCTAGTGAGTAGCAAAATTAGTGCATGTTTTTGTGGGTGGCCATGAGACCATCAATTTTGTATGATTTTTGTATGAGATATATATACATATGCATTGTAGTGCTTGAGATGGCACATCAATTTTATAGGCTGAGGATGTTTTTCAGATATATATACATACTATTATGCGGTGTTATGTACATGTGTTGTAATTATGTAGATGAATGAATATAGCATATATGTGTGAATGTTAGGTTGATGTATGCTTTCATAGAATCTTGTGATGATGTATGCTTAAATGTAGATTGTCTGAGTGATAGATGCATAGACATACATGAAATGTGATTGCATTTGAATGTGAATGATCATGTAGAATGTAATGTAAATGAGAACAAATGATTGCATAACACAATACATGAGAGGTAAGAAAACATGTAGTTGATGATATGAAGGTGGAGTATGTAATGAATGTGTAATGGATGCAAGTGATGGAGGAATATGCAACAAATCAATATACAAATGTATGTGAACAAGTGAGGTAGAGATTTGTAAAAATAGTATGTAAAACAACAATGATTAAGGTACTTGTATTTTGGTGAAACAAGTTGTGATGTGATTCGTTCTGTTGTTGCAAATATTATGGATGTTAAGAGTACTTTGAAGAGAGTTGAACATCATAGTTTGAGAAATCAAAGACCTTAAGTAATTGAATAATATTTTGAGAATATCATAGCTATCTTAACTAATTATGAATCAATCATGGACCAGTGTGTGTATAGTGATGTTCATTTAACCATTTTGAGGGAGGATGGTATCAGCCTATTGTAAAGATAACCTGTACACTAGCTCATCCACAAGCATGTAGTGGTCTATATAAAAGAAGATCGCTAATGTGATAAAAATGTCACCATTTGGAAGGTATAATATGATACCAATCATGCATCTATAGCCTCAATGGAGATTAACCCCATGAATTATGGATCTGAGGGCCTCAAGGATTCAATAGTTTTGATGGTTCTTTTTTTCTTTGCTTTTCTTTTCTCTTTTGTAGTGCTCTTTTTAGGTGTTTGTTTTTGTTTTCTACCTTTTATTATATTTTGAAAAGCTTATCCTTTTGTCAATCCTTAGGATTGAATCACGCAAATGATAGGATGAGTGGGGTGAATTTCAATAGGTGGTAAGTATATACAACGTGTTGCCTTTCCTATGCTCAAAATTTACTTTAATATATGAGATGTGCAATTGGTTCATAAAAGAAGTCAAGTCAGCCAAGGGGAATCCTTGAAGTACTTTAGAAGTTGATAAATTTGGATGGAATTTGATTGAATTAACTATAAATGGTTAAAATACAAGATATCTATGATCCAGTATCTTGACAATGGAGTGGACACCACAACAGGTGTGCTAAAAAGTATATATCTAATTATTCATGAATGTTATCCACAAAGAATATGTAAAAAAGTAAGTATGAACGATATCTATATGCATTTACGGATGTACAATGAGTGTATGTAGATGAGATTTATGCAAAAGCTATGTATGACAATGCAATGAAAGGCGCTAATAGGTGATACTAGTGTAGCCAAACGTGGATTTTTATGACATGTTACAAAATTTTACCTCGATATAGACATGAAAGGGTGATAGGAAAAATGAAAGAGTGCTATACAAAAGAATGAGGAGATGAGAAAAATTGAAAAAATGTGGTGACATAAAAATGATTTATGGACATGAATGGTGATGGAAAATATGAATGTGAAAGTGAATGGGGTGTGAGAAGAGAATAAGAGGAAGAAATAAACAATATAAGAAGATATAGAAAAAATAAAAGAGAAATGTAACTTAGAAAAAGTATGTAGCTGCTCAAAGTGTGACCATAAAACATTGATAAGAAACAAGAGGAAGAAGAGAAAAGAGAAAAGAGAAAAGAGAAAAGAGAAAAGAGAAAAGAGAAAAGGAAAAGGTAACTTAACAAAGGTATGTAGCCACTCAAAGCGTGACTATATAACATTGGAAATAACCAAAAATAAGAAAAAAAAATGAAGAAATGGGAAAGGTAATTTAACAAAGGTATGTAGCCACTCAAAGCGTGACCATACAACATTGGCAAATAACCAAGAGAAGGAAATTATGGAAGTGAAAGAAGGGAAAATTAAATCAAAGATATGTAGTCACTCGAAGCATGACCATACAACAATGATAAAAAATTAGCAAAAAAGAAAAGAAAAGAAAAATAGAAGGGAACAATGTGGAGGAAAATGCAATGGAGCATACATCACTAATTGACAGTTTTTTTTTTGTTTATTTTTAGTATTTTTATTATTTTTGCATATTTTTATTTATGTAATACCTACAATGGAATGTTCAAATAATTGAGAATTGTGATGAATGTGATTAAGCATAGAATACATGGAGATGAATGATGTTGAGGGATTTAGGCTTCTCGATACCCTCGAGATTGGCAAGGCGATAAGCTCTAGAATCAAATTTATGTGTAATTATGTATGGGTCTAGCCAGTTGGGCATAAATTTATCGCAAATATGGCACGGTTGGCTAGTGATCTATTGGTTCTATTTGAGCACCAAATCTTTGATTTGAAATTTATATTGATGTGCCTTATTGTTATAGACATGTTGGAGACGATATTGGTAAATGTGTGTGTGTTCAATGGCATGAATGCGATATTCATCCAAGAGTGTCAATTGGTATAATATTGCATAACGGGCAGTATCATCATTAATAAATTCTTTCATTAAGATTATCAAAGAGAGAATTTTGAGCAATAGGGGCATGATGAATCTATGCCATAAACTAAGGAAAACAGTGTTGCCCCATTTGGAGTGTAAATACTCGTTCTATATGCCCAGAGTGCCAATGGAATTTGATTATGCCAATCACAATGAGACTCTACAACAGTTTTATGAAGAATGATGCATATGGTTTTATTGGTAGCTTTGGCTTGACCATTACCTTGTGGGTAGTATGGGGTAAAGAAGCTATGTTGGATGTTGAATTTTTCACATAATGCATGAACATTCTTTTTCTTGAAAGGTGTACCATTATAAAAAAGATGATTTTGGAAGGGATGCTAAAGCAATAGATGGTATGCAAAATTATTATGAATAGTATTTTAGGTTTTGAATGGTTTTACAAATTTTTAGATGATATGTTGATGAATGTCCCACCGGGCATTCCAGAATGAAGTACAAGAAAACTACCTTTTTGAATTAACTTTTAAAAAGAGGGTTACAAGTATATCCTTTTTACAAATTATGCCTTTGAAGGCCACAAGGTAGGGTCTTCCATAAGATAATCCCTCTTTTATGGAACAACAAGCAACTGGAGGTGTCTTCTTTGTATTCCTTAGTGTGAGTGGGCTTCTTGCTTGTGTGCCACTATTAACTATGCAGGTCCTCTAAACCTACATAACCCTACAAAAAATTGTTAGAGCGCTTGGGGGCTTATCTTAATCAGAACCCATATTAACAAAGATAAAAAGACCTTAAAACATGATTAAAATAGAATGAAATGATGAAAAACCAACTTAGGAAGCTTATTTACATGATTTTATGGCCTAGTTTTGAACTTACCTAGTTTTTACCATGTCGCACACTACTCCAACCATATTACCAACACTATGAAAAACTAGGGGCTGCATTACCTATGATCCCTTCCCCACGTTTGCCCCCCTTGGGCTACACGGGTTCCCCCCTGTTCTTGGGTTGTGCTCGGATGTGACCCTAACTTCTCCTATGAGGGTCGCTCCAACAAAAAAATTCAAAATATTAGAAAAATTCAATAAACAAAATAGCAAAAAATTCAAAATCAACAACCAATTCAAAAAACTTAAAACAATTAGCAAAAAAATAATAAAAATTTAAAAAATCAGCATAAAAAGTAACAAACTCAACAAAAAATAACAAAAACGCAAAAAAAATCAACAAAAATATGCAAAAAACTCAACCACACAAACAACAAAATCAAAATGCAACTTAAATTAATTAGCATTGGATTTTGCTTTTACAAAACATAACTTTGCTTGCTTATTTTGCATACTTTTCATTTCAAAATGATATTTTCTTTTCTAAAAATAAAAAAGGCATTACTCTTGCTTGCTTAGATTAGTTTCATTTTGCATTCCAGCTTTCCTAGTATAATACACACACACACACACACTTGCACACATTTCATACACATTGGTAATGTTGGACTTCATCACCAACCCCAAATCAAGACCAATGATGTCGGATTTCACCTCCTTCCATTGAATTTCCCTCTAGTCATCATAGTAGCCCCTACAAGTGATTTTTTTGGCCTTCATCACTAGAATATCCCCTAATCTTGAGAGACCCTCAAAGTAGGTTAGGATTAGATGCCCCTGCTCACAAGGCTTTACATAATTCATGAGTTGGTAACTATCGTTCTTAACTAAGCCCATTCAAGGGTGAAGCAAAAGCTTAGGTAGGCCAGTAGCATGTAATAGATAGTACCACCTCTTTTGCAAGAGGTCTTTTTGAGTTCCCCCCTTTTGGTTACCTTTCACCGTACCTTCCATTAACTACCATTTACCATTGTCGCACAATTTTTCCTTGCTCACTTTTGGGTGTTGTAAGGACACATCTTGCAACATACCTTCCTAATGTCCATATTCCACCTACCTTCTTGGTTTTAGTTTGGTCAACATCATCAAAACACACAAAAACATTTTGCTTATTGTTTTTACTAACATTCTATTGCTTTTGAGTGACTTTTAGGTCACAAATTTTTTTACAAAACCATAAAAAACAACTCCAAAACACACTTGTTGGTTTTCAAAAATTGGTTTATGCAAAATTCTATATATGGAGGAGCTTCATCTCCTTCCAATCCATATTTCACAATTGGGAGAGTTTCTCTCCTTCCAACCAATATTTCACAATTGGAGGAGTTTCTCTCCTTCCAAACCATATTTCATAGTTGGAGGAGTTTCCTCCTTCCAACCCATATTTCATAATTTGGGGAGTTTCTCTCCTTCCAACCCATATTTCATATTTGGAGGGAGTTCTTCACCTTCCAGCTTATTTTTCACAACTAAGGGAATTCATTGCATTTCAAATAATTTCTCATGATTGGGGGAGTCTCTCCTCCCACCTATAAATAATTTTGCAATTAGGGGATTGCATTCCCTTTTAAAACTACTTCTATGGCTAGGGGAGGGATTTTACCCTCCTTCCAACCATATTTCCATTTGGTAAAGTTAGTCCTTCTCCCATATCAAATTCCACCACCTCTCATATGCTTATGATGGTGCCACCCAATATTGCAATCACAAATAAATCACCATAAAGCTTCAAACAACTAAGATCTCAAAATATTGCACCCTTTTCCTTGCATTCACATTTCAATCCACAAATCCATCACTAGGCACCTTAAAAGGTTGCATCATTTTGTCAAAGGTTGTACCCTTTGAATTGCATTCATATTTCAATCCATAAATCCATCGCTAGGCTCTCAAAATATTTTATCCTTTTGTCAAAGGGTTGAATCCTTTGCCTTGCATTCACATCTTAATCAACAACATCCACTGCTAGGATCTCAAAAGGTTATATATTTTTGTTGAAGGTTACATCCTTTGCCTTGCGTTCATATTTCAATCCATAAATCAACTGCTAGGTTCTTACAAGGTTGCCTTATTTTATCAAAGGTTGAACCCTTTACCTTGCATTTAAATCTCAATCCACAACATCCATTGCTAGGCTCTCAAAAGGTTGTGCTCTTTTATCATGGGTTGCATCCTTTACCTTACATAAAATCTCAATCTACCAATCAATGGGTACTAGTACAACAAAAAAAAGTACTAGTCCCATAATAAAAACTCATTCAAAAAACAATGAGTACTAGTACAACAACTGTTTCGACAACAACTGGTCCCAGTGCAACAACAACAAGTACTGGTCTTGCAATAACAACTCATTCAACAACGGGTACTAGTGCAACAACAAGTATTAATCTCACAACTTATTCAACAACAATGGGTACTAGTACAATAATAATAAGTAATGGTCCCACAAAAAATCACTCAATAAAAATGGGTACTAGTATAAGTAATGGTCCCACAACAACTCATTCAACAACAATAGGTACTAGTACAACAATAAGTATTGGTCTTGCAACAACTCATTCAACAACAATGAGTACTAGTGCAACAACAACAAGTAATGGTCTCACAACAATTCATTCAATAACAATAGGTACTAGTACACAAATAATAAGTACTGGTCCTACAACAACTCATTCAACAACAACACTCACCAGGTTCAAAAGGTTGCATCCTTTTGTCAAAGGTTGCACCATTTGCCTCACCATCATAATCAATTGTGAGGTTCAAAAGGCTACTTTATTTTGTTAAAAGCTACACCCTTTTCCTCGCCATCACAATAAATTTCTAGGTTTAAAAGGTTGTGCCCTTTGCCTCACCATCACAATCAATTGCTAGGTTCAAAAGTTTGTGTCCTTTTATCAAAGGTTGCACCCTTTGCCTTACCTTCAAGGTTTCCCCACAAACCTCAAAGTGTTTGGCCCTCACAAATTAATCACTAGATATAAGGTTGTGCCCTTACCTCACCATCATAAGTCATTCTACCCTTCACTTCTAGGTTCATTCTATTCCACTCCATTGCACTCCAAAGGCCCAAAATGTATGTGATTCCAAAATTTTAAAGGCACAATTCCATTCTGTTACATTTCAAAATCTTAGTCTTTCTTAGCAAAGGCACCATTCATTTGGTCAATTTTCTAGGTTCTTAGCTTAGACATTTATTTTCCATGTCCTTAGCTTAGACATTCATTTCCATGTTCTTATCTTAGACATTTATTTTCCATGCTCTTAGTTTAGACATTTATTTTCCATGTCCTTAGCTTAGACATTCATTTCCATGTTCTTAGCTTAGACATTCATTTTCCATGTTCTTAGCTTAGACATTCATTTCCATGTCCCTAGCTTAGACATTCATTTCCATGCTCTTAGCTTAGACATTCATTTCCATGTCCCTAGCTTAGACATTTATTTCCATGTCCCTAGCTTAGATATTCATTTCCATGCTTATAGCATAGTCTAGCATAAATATAGCATAACATAACCTACTGTAGGTGTAGCCTAGCCTATCATAGACATAGTATAGCATAGCATAGACATAGTATAGCCTAGAATATGTGTAGCAATACACATAGTCTAGCATAGCATAGCATAGCCTAGCATAGGCATAGCAATACACATAGCCTAGTCTAGCATATACATAGCATAGCCTACCATAGGCGTATAAATACACATAATATAACCTACAAAAAATTAGGTAGGTTCAAAATCTAAAACATTTTTGTTGTTGGTGTTGAAGTAATGATTAATTTACAAAACCCATAAAATTTGCATAAATTGACCTCAAAACATTGTTCATCTTCATAATCCCTCTTGGGCTACTTAGGCCCCTTCTTACGCATAACTATGGGTCCTCATGCGACCACCATCATGGATTAACCTTGGTTAAAGTATTTACCTTGGTCAAAAGATACTTTTTGGTCAAATTTCACTTTATGGCTAAGCACATGGTTAGTTAGCTTAATCATGATTTAAGCCTAGCCATGCCACCTCACCTAGTCTACTTTGACTAGCCTAGACTTCCACCTCACCTAGTCTACCATTTGACTAGCCTACCCTTCCACCTCACCCCCTTGGATATTTGATCCATTTCACACTATCCTATGCATTAAATTACAATTGAAGACTTTTGCACACACAAAAGAATTTTAAAATTAAAATGATTTCCACCTAAATATGTCATAAATGTCATTTGGAGATTTTACTCCACCCATGCCACGTCAATGGACACTTTAGAGGACACCTCATAAGGGAAACCTTATAGGGGATACCTGAGGGGACATCTCAGGGGACACCTCATAAGGAACACCTCAGGGGACACCTCAAAAGACACCTCATAGTGGATACCTCACAGTGGATACCTCATAGGAGACACTTCATGGGAAATATCATAGGACACCTCAACCCCTCCCCGAACCTTGGTAAAATTTATATATAGAATTCCATTTTCTCCATATTATGAATCGACCATTTACATACTCAAACTCTACCAAAATCCATCTAGATTACACTACATTCAACATCCATTTTTATTTCAATCTCCATCCATCCTTTTGCACTCTTTTGTATTGCAAGTAGGTTTGAAATGCTTCTCAATGTGGAAAGGAGCTCTAGAAGCAAGCAACATGCTACAAAAACCCTTTGTATAGGTAAGTATCATTGTAATTACAATCATTTCAATAACACTTCAATTATGCATTAGCTTAGTTATTTAGTGTCTTTTTATGGGGTCTGATTAAGATAGGCCCCCAAATATTTCTAATAAATTTTATAGGTTGTGTAGGTTTAGAGGATCTACACCAACTAGTGGCCCACGAGAAAGAAGCCCACTACCCCTTGAGGGATACAAATATGGCAAAAAAATACAATTTAAAAAAATTAGAAAAGGTAAAAACAAAAGCAAAAGCCTAAAAAAAGCACTACAAAAGAGAATCAAAAGAGAAAAGAAAAGAAAGAGAGAGAGCACCATCAAAAATATTGAATCCTTGAGGTCCTTAGGTCTATAAATCATGGGGTTAATCTCCATTAGGGCTATAGATGCTTGACTGGTAGTGGAGTATACCTTTCAAGTTATGACATGTCTATCATATTAGAAACCTTCTTTTATACATACCACTACGCGCTTGTGGATGATCTAGCTTATAGGCTATGTTTACAATTTGTTGACACCATTCTCCCTTGAAATGGTTAAATGAACATCACTATACACACACTGGTCCATGATTGATTCATGAATAATCAGGATAACTATGATTTTATCATAATGTTGTTCAATTACTTAATGGGTTTTATTGCTAAAACTATGATGTTTGCATCTCTTCAAAGTACTCTTAAACATCCGACATCTTTGGAATAATGAAACGGATCACATCACAACTTGTTTTACCAAAATACAAGTGCCTTCTTCATTGTTGTTTTACATCATATTTTTACAAATATTCACCTCACTTATTCACATACATATGTATATTGATTTTCTATATATTGCTCTATAACTTGTAACCATTACACATTCATTACATACTCCACCTTCATATCATCCACTACATGTTTGCTTACCTCTCATGTATTGTGTTACACAATCACTTGTCCTCATTTACATTATATTCTACATGATCATTCATGTTTAAATGCAATCACATTTTATGTATGTCTATGCATCTATCAACATACATTCATTCCATCGCTCATACAATCTACATCTAAGCATACATCATCACAAAATTCTATGAAAACATACATCAACCTAACATTCACACATAAATGCTACATTCATTCATCTACATAATCATAGAACATGTACATAACACCGCATAATAGTATATATAAATATATATATCTAAAAAATACCCTCAAGCTCCAAAATATGATGTGCCATCTTGGGCACTACAATGCACATGTATATATATATCATACAAAAATCATACAAAACTAATGGCCTCATGGCCACCCAAAAAAATATGCATCAACCTTATTTCTCATTGGAAGTCTCTCCACTCCTCTCCTGAGCACTCAATGCGTCATCCACCTACTGCTCTATTGCTGTGCAACTCTACCCTAGGGTAGAATCCTCTGCCTATGATACTACTAGCTATACTGCTCGCTAACTCATCTAAACTACGGAAGGAGTACTCGGCTAACTCCACCATGAATACATATAAGATCGTGAATACACTCATGAATTTGAATATATAGGAAGGGGAAACCCATAACTAGTCAAATCCAACTCACACCACCCTCTTCATCATCTCCATATCATATGCTACTAACAAGTCTTCCTGGGATCATTGCCATCATTGCATCTCCTATCATAGACCCATTATCTTTGTCATGACCTGCTTCCTAGTTGCTCTCACCTCATCCAAATTCTACTGCAATCATGCAACCTCCTCTATAATCACATCCCTCACCACCCTAGCCTCATAATGATATCTTGCTAGAGCATCTCTCTCCTTATCGATTCACCTCACCTCATCCCTGACATCATCACACTCTCCTACTAGATAATCTCTCTCCTCAGCCATCTACCTCACCTCACCCCTGGCATAATCATGCTCTCCTAGTAGAGCATTTATTTTCTTATCCAACCATGACCAACCACATCACCTCCACCCTTGCCTCATCATACTCTCCTACTAGAGCATCTCTATCGTCAACCAATTGCTTCCCCTACAACTCCCATCTCTTTACTAATGTAGTGACTCTATCTACTATAATTGCATCCCTCTTCATAACTAATTCTGCTCGCTTCATAGCCCATGCCATATCCATCTCTATCATGCATCCCTATACATGCTACACTATCTCTCATAATAGCATGGCCTCATATTGCACTGCCAATATATTGTAAAGACCAATAATAAGGTCAAACTCTAGCTACGGTATCACTATCACCTTCCCCATGGGTGCCATCACATCCATCGATGGTATCTCTTCCATAAACACTACCTCATCTATAGGCATACCCTCACTCAAACCTTGTCCCTTTGATACATTCACCCACGATGGCCCTACCTCCATCTCCCTTCACTGTCGTGAAGAACACAAGCTTATACTGAGAGGGGGGGTGAACAGTATAAGACCTCTTTTTACTTTTCCTTTATACTTTAAAACAATAAAGCAATATATCCAAAGCAATATCAAAACAATGCACAAGATCATCCACAAAGTGACACAACAATTTTGATGTGGTTCATCCACAAAAATTTTCTCTAAAAGTTATATCAAAGTCCTCTAGGAATCCTTCCCAATTACAATATTTATGAGCCTCGGCCCAAAGGAGAAACCTTCCCCCAATCTAAATTTATGAGCCTATGCTCAAAGGAGATACCTTCCCCTACCTCTTCTTTGGCTGGTGATCCTCTAGAAGACCTCTGCCTCCGCTGCCCTTAGCAAATGGAACTCTATCCATAGAAGACACCTGTCTTCCCTGCTCTCGGTCGGAGACCTCTATCCTCAACTCTATCACCTCAAAACTGGTCCTTGAATTTGCATTAAACACAGTCCTTCGGTCTAGCACAAATGTCCTTGGGTTCTACTCATAGAACCAATGCACCTCTATCCTCAAGTTCTCTGATAGAACTATCAAAATCAGCTTCACAAGTCCTCTGCTAGGACCTGTCCAAATCTGCTCACAAGTCCTCATCGGAACCTGTCCAAATCTTCTTACAAGTCCCCAACGGAACCTGTCACCTACTCACAAGTTCATAAAGAAAAACTTGCTTGGCATGAACCCACAAAGAGAATTGTTAGAGACCCGATGTGATTCATCAACCTCATAGAAGCATAAAGAGAATTGTTAGAGACTCAATATGTTCTATACTTAACTCCCAATCTCAATCTCAACTCAATCTCAAATCTCAAAAGAATAAGATAGATGTAGTATGCTTTTCTCAAGAACATGAAACTCAACCCAACAATTGCCAACCATGCAATATCTCATATAACAATGATACTCATGTTCTTTCCAACAACCAATATCTTTTCTCAACCAAATAGGGCTTCAACAACAATGCTCAAAGACAAGGTTTAACCAACATCATTCAACTCAACAATAACCTTGAAGCATTCAACCAATAATCACTAGAAAAGAAAACAAGTAGAAATCCTTTTCCCTCCAAAGATATTTGAACAAAACATCCACCCACACAATATCACCAAATGCAAAGAATAACTTGTTCAAATCTACTCAATGGAGTAAGCCCAATATCATGTATCAAGTAAAAGCAATAACTTGATCAACCAACCTCTATGGAAGCAACTCAACCATCAACCTCAACACAGCCATCCAAGGGTTTCACCAACTCAAAGCAAGTATCAAGACTCACAACCATAAACCCTAGTGCACAATGCTTCCACTACCCCAAACCAGAAATATGCATTCACCAAAACTCTCATCAATGATAACAATGCATAAGTAGTCTTCAACAAAAAAACTAGGACTTATACCCAACCAAAGGAAACCTTGTTGAATACCTTTTCACTCCAATCTTATTTCAGGAAAACATACACCAATCATACTTATAAGAAGAATGTGCCCATACCTTATTGAAGTGAAGGAACCCCTTTGGAAATCTGCCACAATCACAAAGTTCTTTTGCCAATCTTCACAAAGGTTAGTAGATCACAAAATAATCAACATTACTCCACTTTTCAATCATCATCACCAAAGTCCTTAATTGCACAACTTCCTTATCTCTCCTAAAACCACTTGTACCATAAAATAAAATAAATCACAACATTGCATAACCTTATAACTCCCAAAACCACTTATACCATAAAAGTAAAATAAATCACAACATTCAACCTTTCTTCACTTAGGTTGACTTTCCTCTAAAATCAAACACAACTTACAAAATATCAAACCATTACATACCTCGCAATATGGAAGCTTTCAATAAAAATAATCACCTTTCTGTCACCACCGAGATTTGAAATGAAGACCTTCCTTCTCACAATATACGACTATAACCAACCCGTCTACTACAATGGATGGAACAAAAGAACTAGATGCGATATTTAATTCGTTACTCTCACGTCGTTAATTTGTCTTTCTGTTGCATTATCGGAAACACCCTCTGCTGCTCTTTAGTTTCTCACCGACTGGCGTCACACTTCTCAAGGCTTGCTCGAAGTTCATTCCTTTATCATTCGATGTTCATTTAATCAAATGAAGGTCTACCTAAAACTTCTTCTTTCAACTTTACACAAACTGATAACCATTTTAACCGAATCACATTTCGAGGTTCGTGCACTATTTTGATAATCCGTCAGCGAACCTGTGTTTTAATATTAATCGAGGATATGGTAGTTCGAGCACTATTGATCTTTTATCCTCTCATCCTGAGCATATAAATTAATTCATCTTTTTCCTCCACATCATGCGCTTTCGAAGGGCGTCTTTCGGAATCTCGTTCGCACACAATTTTTCGTCAACTATTGGATCGAAATCGAGCACCCCTTAATTGATCATGCATCGATAAAACATTAGCTCTTCGTTCGCTGGCGCAGACGATGCACGAAAATTGATATCCATCCATCACCTTAATGAATTCCATTGCCACCTTTTATATGCACTAAAATGCATTGATTAACACGTCGACACTTTTAATTTATTTTAATATTTTAATTTAAATTTTAAATAAATAAAATTTAAACTAAATATTTAAAATTAAATATCTTCATCACCGGGGCACCTTTTTCAACGAAACGAAAAGCCAACTTGGGTTTTAAGAAAAACCCATTTCAAATCTGTTGTCCATGGTTTTAAATAATTTATTTTGTCTGCCTTGGTTTTCACAAAAACCCTTCTGCTTCTTGTCATCAATGACAACATCAACACTTGAGCAAAGGCAATGTATCCAATGTACCCAAAATTGCCAACATGTCGCACCCATAAAAGTAAATAATCTAACTCCTCCTCACCAAGCTTTGGATCCACATCCACCACCCTCACTAGTGACCCTACCCCTAGGCCACCCTCCTTGGTTGGTGCTTCACCCAATCCTATAGGTAACCCACATACTCCATCACACTATCCATCCACTACACCCACTCCTAGCTCCTACCTTTGTATCGCCCACCACACATCACAATCCTTAGTCATCTCTACATCATCCAAATCTGAGATCACTATCACCTCATCTGGTATAATGTCCAACGAAGGAACTACTGGTCATGACCCTTGATATCCTCACATCCTCTAGATACTACTAGTGGATCTGGCCATCCCTACTTCAAACCAAACTACCACATAACCCTCAAAAATGGAAAATTCTCTAACTACATCAGATATCAATCGACCATCCATCTCTCCTATCTTACTTTGCACAACTACTCTGCATCCTTTGGTTAATATGGTACTCCTTGCCATGGACTCCAAGTGATATCATCTACCAGTAATCCGTCCAAATTTCTCTTGAAATACATCTCATCACCCTCTTGTGCTATCTTAATATTACCCTTCATAGTTATCCATCACCTCAACACATAGGGTACATCATTGCCCATCCACCTATGGGAATCATATGATAACTTTGTCGGTCTTTCTACAACAGTATTTTCCCACACCCACATCTGTAATAAAGAGATCAAACTCAACCTAGTCCACTCTATACTCTTTATGGCATGGAGCTCCCTGAAGGCCTATGTAAGTAATGTTGGCGCCCATGAAAATACCACATCATACTCCACCATTTCATACATTACTCCAATCATATTCTAGGGGAAATTCACCCCTAAAGTATCTGGAAGAACGTAACTCGTGATCAACAGCATCACCATCATGTGTCAGTTGGAAATATCATCCTCCCAAAACTTATCATAGTCCACTCATCCATCATGCTTCACCTCACATCATTTATCACAAAATATCCTTTGTAGTATACCATCCGGTGCATCCTTCCTCACTGTCCTCACTGTGATGCCCTCTATCACAAGTCGATATATATGCTACACATCCTCCAAAGTGATGGTCATTTCCCCTATTGGGAAATGAAATGTGTTCCTCTTTGGATCTCATCTCTTGCACAATTTTGTTACATAGGATCTATTGGAGTGCACCCTTTACATCTTCCATAATCCATACAATCCTACCTTACCCAACCATATGCTATCATTTGCCAACCATACTACATTTAGTCTCTCTCTAAGTGTACGAAATCGATGTCATATCTGTGCGAATCCATACCATTCCATACATTTGCACGCTTTCATGTGAATCTACATATAAGGGTCAATTTAGATACTCATTTGGTCAAAAATCATGCCTATGCAAATTTTTTTCCAACAAAGTGCATAAAAATAAATCAAAAACACACATATGTAAATTTACACTTTTTGAGGTAAAAATCAACACTAAAAACAAAAAGTAGAATTGGATACCCACTTGGCCCAAATTCTACCCCGTTCAATTTTTTTTGACACAAACATCATGTAAGAACATTAAACTACACACTTACATATATGCATGTGTCTCGAGACACACAAGTCAGCATCGGTTGAACCCATTTTTAAAACATGCACATGCACACATGTCCATGTACTTTTCTATTCCATCACACAATTCTAATTCTACCATGTATTTTCCATGGTTTCATTTCACTAAAAAATTATTCCCCAGAGTTCATTTTTAAACTACCTTATACACAAATATCAAGGCAAGAAAAGTCCACTTACCATCACTACACTCCCTCCTGCACCCGTGCTTGATTAACCACCCGCCATCACTCACCCTTACCCCTGCAATCCAATAGTACTTTGATTCACAAATTCTTCCTCACCACTCTCTCCCTCCTTTGAAAAATGTAAAATGAGCCTTTGCCCATGCGATCACACTTATATAATACCTTTTGGATGGATTCACATGGTGGGGTGCAAATATTGAGGCACCACCAGATTCGTACCCTATTGTACGAATCTAAAATTTTTACTCAAATTCTTCATTTTATACATAGCTCTTACCCTGTATACCATCCATTTTCAGTTTTTATTCTTTTTTACATTCTATTTTTATCTTTTTAAATTGACTCATCACCGTTTACCATCTTCTCCATCATCAATTCATCACTTGAGAGGGTATACATTCAACAATAAAAAGCTATCTTACACATGATCAAAAAACCAAACATCCAATCATGGATATCACATTTTCCTAAGAAAAGTTTTGCTAAAGATTATATCAAGTCCTCATTTGCCAGGGCAGACAAAGAGCAACTTTTTTCTTCTCAAGAAAAATCTAATTCAAATAAATATTTGATAAACCTAACACCTGCAACTATAGATAGCTCATGGATTACCTTCTTCATAGTGGAAGTCGTAAGACCACTTTTGAATAAAGCACTTAACACAAATCTACCTTACAACATTAACAATTTGTCAAATACTATCAAGAACTCATCAAGCAATCAAAAGCAAAAATTTGCAAAGGTATTTGTTTCTTCCACAATTGGGACATCTCATGTTAATCACAAGATAAGGTAATATTATGTCTTCCCTAAAAAATAAATCATTGTGATACTGCAAAGAGTCGTATTCAATCACAAATAATTTTTTTATCAATGCATCTCACTCATAATCATATACAAATCATCAATCATAAATTTTTTATCTTCAAAATCAATCCATCAATTAACATCATCAGTTTTTGTATTGCACCGTATTTTCACACAACACAATACAAAAAGGAGTAGATGTAGACACCCAAAAGTCATACATTACCACTTTCTCCATCATCATGGCTGATCAATTTTCAAAACCCACAAAATTTGCATAAATTATCTTCAAAATACTATTCATCTTCATAAGCCCCCTTGGGCTACTTAAGCCCCTTCCTACGCTTAACTCTGGGTCCTCATGCGACCACCATTACAACTCAACCTTGGTTGAAACCTTTACCATGGTCAAAAATCACTTTATGGTTAAAGTTTACTTTATGGCTAAACACATGGTTAATTAAGTTAATCATGATTAATGCTAAGCTTTCCATCTCACCTAGTCTACTTTGACTAGCCTAGCCTTTCCACCTCACCTAGTCTACTTTGACTAGCCTAGCCTTTCCACCTCACCTAGTCTACTTTGACTAGCCTAGCCTAGCCTTGCCACCTTTCAATCCTGATATTTGCTCCATCTCACACTCTCCTGGGCAATAAATGACAAATGGAGACTTTTGCACATAAAAGTAATTTCTAAATTAAAAAGGTTTCCACCTCAACATGTCATAAATAACATTTGGAGACTTTCCTCCACCTATTTATGGCATGTGGATGGGTGAGAGATTCTCTCACCCAAACACACTTATGAGGCATGATACTTGTGCCACCTATAAGATGTCCCTTGAGGTGTCCCCTGTGAGGTGGCTGTTGTGAGGTGTCCTCTGAGGTGTCCCATGAGGTGTCCCCTATGAGGTGTCCACTGTGAGGCATATCTTGTGAGGTGTCCCCTAAGGTGTCCCCTATGAGATGTCCCTTATGAGGTGCTCCTTGAGGTGGCATGGATGGAGGAAAGTCTCCAAATGTCAAAATAAATCATGTTGAGGTGGAAAGCCTTTTAATTTTAAAATGCTTTTGTGTGTGCAAAAGTCTTCAATTGTCATTGAATGCATAAGAGAGTGTGAAGTGGAGTAAATATCAGGGGGTGAGGTGGAAGGCTAGGCTAGTCAAAGGGTAGACTAGGTGAGGTGGAAGGCTAGGCTAGTCAAAGTAGACTAGGTGAGGTGGCATGGCTAGGATTTAATCATGATTAAGCTAATTAACCATGTGCTTAGCCATAAATTGAACTTTGACCAAAAAGTAGCTTTTGACCAAGGTATATATTTTAACCAAGGTTAAGTCATGATGGTGGTCACATGAGGACCCATAGTTAAGTGTAGGAAGGGGCTTAAGTATCCCAAGAGGGCTTATGGGATAAGTTTCAATGTGCAACTTTTGGGTGTTTACACTTTGAATAATCACCAATAAAATGCTCCTCATTGATTGAACATCTAATATATTTTTGATCAATTGTAAATTATCTAATATGAAGTGCATATTGTCAATCCACTAGGTAGGGTTCTTTTTCAAAATGATTTTATTGAATCAATAGAACCTATATATATTTTTAGTGATATTTTTATCTATATTGTTTCTTGATCTTTGAATAATCACTAGTGAAGTTTTTTCCTTAATGCTAAACTCATAAGTCTACAATTTTACAATACTTCCCCTCCAATACTATTTCCTTTACAAACCTTATCCTACTTACAAAGAGGAAACCTAAGTTTTCCTAGAATATTTTTCAAAGGAAATCACTTTGAATTTTATCAATTTTAGATGCTATACCTAGTCATATCTTGAAAATAAAATTGTATATATGAGAGATTATAATATAGTCTTTATAGGTTGTAGCATTTTGGACAAGGTTAAGAACTTACCTTTCCAACCTACAAAACAAGATTTCTTTCTATCCAAAATCGCGTCTGAGAGCTCCTTCTTATTTCCTTTATCACACAAAGGAACGTCCAAATATATTGATGACGATTTTCAACTTTAAACCCTAAAATATCCATAGTAAACCATTGTAAATTTAAAGCAGTGTTCATGAAAAAGATATTAGATTAAAAAGTATTAAATAATTGTCCAATAATCTTCTCATAGTAAGATAATGTTAATTTAAATTCCATGATATCATAGATTTATGGATGACCCACAAGAAAAGTATCATCAACAAATTAGAGATGAGATTTAAAGGGACTATTAATTGCAACCTGAATACCTTTGATTTTTCCTTCCATTATTACATTTGAGAAATCTCTCTCTAGTTATTCAACAAGAATAATAAACAAATAAGGAGATAGCAGGTCACATTTGAGGACTTCATAGGATGATTCAAAGTATCTAGTGCAAGATCCACTGATCAAAATATTATCAATATAAAATATCTTGGAGTGATGAGGATATCTAGTCCACACAAAGCTTCATCAAAACAATTTTTTAAAGAATATCATGTTGAAAAATATAATAAACCCTATCATATGCTTTGTTCATATCTATATAAGCATACCTATTTTTTTCATGGAATGAAGAGAAGGCATGGATTTTTGTTCAAATACTATACCAAAAAGAATTTATTTTCCATGGATAAAACTACCTTGTTCCTCTATGATAATACACCAAGATTGAAACATAATATGTTGAGTGTGGGGTAGCTTATAGAGAAAAATTAAAAAGTGGAATTTGATATCAAGGAGTAAATTATCTATGACAAAGGAAATGGGAACCAACTAGTGTTGTTGTACCTATGACAAAGAATGGAATATTTCCTTTGAAGCTTAGAGAGCAATTTGTGTCAAATAATTATTGAGAACAATAGTTGGTTATGACACCAAAGATATGGTCACACCATTTTTTGAAGCTTGTATTTATTAAATGCAAAAGGAATGGTCCATGGGATACCTTGTTAGAAATTATAAGCAACTATAGGTGGAGGTGGCTATATTGCATTTATTACATTATTAATCAACTTGGTAAAATAGCACATTCGTGCTCTCCAAGTTAGGTTGGGTAGTTATGCAACTACCCAACTACTTTATCATTGTATTTATTCCTATCAACATGAATGCAAAGGTTGTCGATTGCTCTAGTTTCTATATGGTATCAGAGCAAGGTTAAGGCGCTCGTAGTTCAAGGTTGGAAATGGTGGTGATGGTGGTTATATTCCATAACCACCCTAACTATTCATTGGATAATGTTTTTGGTGACGACGCAAGACTACGCATTTGGTAAGGATGGAGCAAGGACGAACTAGGCAAGTGGAGACACGACTATTGGAGAATAGCATAGTCGAGGGTACTCTTCCCAAGAAGACCAGACTCGACCCCCTCCCTCGATGTAGACCGACCTAACAAGACATAGTGGACACATGGCTTGAGAACACGTAGCCTAAGGATACATTGACTAGGCGCAATGGACATGCAGCCCGAGAACACACAAACGCTGAGGTGGACCTGACATGCAGACATGGACCTGACACATAGATGCTGACTTGGACTTGACACAGTGACACTAGTGTGGATGTGACACGTGGTGAAGCTCTAGTGGTTCGAAGAGCAATAGATAAAAGGACAAGGAGGGGGTGATCGCCTGAAGGCAGTCACCTTCAAAGGTGACCCTCCCACCTTTTCTACCATAGCAAATGCATCTACTGGATGCATGTGGGATAAATTCCATAATTTTTTTTTGAAATAGGGACATTGAGAGGTCTTCAAAGCCAAGGTGCTAGTCTTCTCTAACCAACGCTCTTGGTCGTGCAGCTAGTTAATGCTGCTCGTTGCTGTGGATAAGGTCCACTATTCGAATCCTGTGGAGGGGTTACACAAAGCCTAATTTTTTTATATGATGCCTTTGATGCCCCGCATGGGCAGTTGAAATCCTACACAACCCGATGATGCCCTGTGTAGCCCTGTGATGTCCCGTGTAGGCATTGATGCTCTCAAAAACAAAAATTATGCCCTAAATCAAAAAATAAATGATGCCCTAGCAAAAAAATATTGACACCCAACAACTTTTTGTCAATTTTTTATATTTTTTTGTCAATTTTTTGCCTAATCATTTTTGACCTTGGCGAGTAATTTCTTTGCATACTAGGAGCAATTTTTGGTCCACAAAGGGCACAGGACCATTTTTTTCAGCCTCAAGCCCAGAAAGATGCATTTTTCAAGGTATTCTTCCATATTTTGACTTCTTCCTTTCCCAAAATTTTTTGGAGGGATAAGTGGTTTTTTTTTTTGGAATTAGGAAAGGTCCACATACAATATTTCATCCTTGTTTATTTTGCAACAAAAAATGGGGAATCTAAAGCATTTCTTTTTGCAAAATTCTAAGACAAAGGGGGGAATAAAAATTGTTGCTTTGTGGAAAAGTGAATATTTTTTTGAAAAACTGGCATTGTAATAGGTGCATTTTTGGTGGAAACCGACACCTAAAGTAGTTAAATTTATGGGCATTTTTGGTTGTATTTTGCATTTAAATTTCCTATTTTCTTGTATTAGCAATCATGCAATAACAACAAAAGAAAAGAACCTAAATTTATACACATATTTGTGCAATTTATTGCACAACAGTGTTCGGTATCTATGATACCTCTGGTCCACACTTACAGGTAATGATGTCATGCTTGGACTACTGTATCTGATGCCTAATATAGCTACAAAAAAGAAATATGAGCTTGTTCTCTATCAATCATCAAGGAGAAATAAGGCAAACTTATTATGATATTCACTCCATTTATACCCTAATTGTTATTGTTGTTAGACGTAAATCCTAACAAAGTGATTTTCAAAGTGTTTAGGGGAAGTTACGCCCCATGCATGAGGAAAGACCTTCTATGGTAGGTGTCATAAACAAAATGATTTCCTTTCAGTATTTCCTAAGTTCCACACATCGTTCTGCTTGTATATACTTATAGTCTCCCTCACGTAAGGGTAGGTATATATAGAGAAGTTCGGTATAAAGACATGGTAGGTATAAAGAAAGGGGGACCATTTGGTATTATAATAAAACTTCACAATGGACTCTGTTCACAAATATCTATCAAATTCAAAGTTTCTAAAAGGTTCTAACTTCACACCATGGAAGAATAAGATGCGTGTTATTCTTCAAGTGGAAGATTTGTGGGATGTAGTAATTGGCACTATAAAATACCCTACAACAGTAGGAGCAGATCAAGAAGAGTTTAATAATAAGGACAAAATATGTCTCATGTTTATCCTAATTTATACTATAGATGATATCCAACCTTATATCTGTGATGCCAAAACTAGTAAGGAAGCTTGGGATGCTTTGATTACTATTTATGAAGGTAAGAATCGATCCACTATTCTACACCTTCAAACTCAACTTCATACACTCAATATGAAATCTGGTGAGACAGTTGATCTATTCCTATGCAGAGTGGTGGAATTGAAAGTCAAATTGAATACTATGGGACAACTAGTGGATGATACTCTCTTGACCTCTATCATCTTGAGAGCATTGCATGAGTCCTATAAGGTGTTGATAACCTCTCTTAATGTCTCTAGACAACAAGTATCTTTTGTGGAATTGGTGAATTTGCTTCAAATTGAGGATGCAAATCAATTTCAAAAGGATGATGTTCCAGATAATGCCATTTACACCGAAAAAAGGGGTAAGAAACATGGTTAGTTTCAAAAAGGAGGATATTCATCAAAGGGAAAAGGGAAACAACATCAACAAAATGACAAAAAATATTGTAAGATTTATGATATGAATAACCATGACATCAACAGGTGTTGGTTTAAGAACAAGCAAAAGAATTACTAAGATCATAAGAAGAAGAAAAAAGGAAAATACAAACCACAAAAAAAGAATGAGCAACCTAAGGGGTATGTTGCTTATGCTAAATCAAATTTAGACTCAGCTTCTATAAAATCAGAATTGAACTTAGAATCTGAGAGAGCACACAAGGTGCTCATGACTCATAATTCATCTCCATGCATAGATGTTGTATGGTATATTGATTCAGGTTCTAGTAAGCACATGACTAGCAATAAATCGTGGTTTGAGACATTTGGGGAGAAAGAAGGTAAGCCAATAAAAATTGCTAACAATCAAGTGTACCAAGTGATGGGTGAAGGTGATGTTTCTGTCACTCTTCCAAATGGAAAATGTCATATTGAAAAGATTATCTATGTTCCTGGGTTAGCTAATAATTTATTGTCAGCACCTCAAATGTTGGATCAAAATATTTATGTTGTGTTTCATGTTGCAAAAGGAAAAAAGAGATGTCAACATGTCGCAATCAGATCATACAAGCATGGCTTGTTCATTTTAGATACCATTTCAACGCCTCATGTTGCCCTGATAGCAACTACAAATGAGGCTACTTCACTATGGTGCAAGCGTTATGGGCATCTAAGTTCAGGTTATTTTCTCGAGTTGAGAAAATATGAGATGGTGAGAGGCCTTACCAACCATTAATCCAAACTATCAAAGTGCTCAGATTTCTTAGAAGGGAAGCAACATCGGGTACCATTTGAAGTTAGCTCTTCACGAGCTAAGAAACCTTTGGAGTTGGTACACACCAATATGTGCGGTCCTATGCCAACCAACTATGGTGGGAAGAGGTATTTTCAATTATTTGTGGATGATCAATCATGAAAGATGTGGGTTTTATTTCTTAAAATAAAGTCAGAGGTATTTCTATACTTTCAACAGATCAAGAAACTTGTTGAGGAGTGAGGATGTTCCATAAAAAATCTCCGCTCAAATTGAGGGGGAAATATAACTCCAAGGATTTTTCATCATTTTTGAATGAACATGGGATTAAGAGACAATTGACTACAACCTATACTCCACAACAAAATGGATTTGCTAAAATGAGAAATCATTCCATTATGGAAATGGTTCAATGTATGCTTGTAGGGGCACATCTTGAGCAAAAATATTGGGTAAAAGTAGTAAACATGACATCATACCTCTTGAATAGAGCACCCAAAAGAGCTCTACAGGATAAAACTCCACAAGAAGCATGGAGTGGTAAGAAAACCTCTATTTCTCATCTAAGTATTTTTGGATGTAAGGCGTTCATGCACATACCAAAATAGAAAAGGAAGAAGTTAGATGAGAAGACCCTAAAATGTATCTTTCTTGGTTATGATGAGCATTCCAAGGAATATCGATTGATAGAGACTATGACCAAGAAGACACATATAAGTAGGGATGTGGTATTTGATGAAGCTTTCACATCAAATAACACTTCTACAATTGTATACCTTGAGGAAGATGAGCCTAAAAAAAGAGAGACTCCACCTCATCAGAACAAGATTCCAAAATGGTATACTAGTATATTGAGAGATTTCAAGTTGACATCACTTCTATATCTAACTCTAAATTGACATTGTAATCATAGTATGACTCAGTAGAAGAGAGCACATGCATCAACTTTAGAGGTTGACGATATTTACCAATAATTTGATGAACTATCTATAGATGTAGAGGAAGATATGGAAGCAGATATGGAGGATGAGAGGGTTTATATGATAGCATTGGATGAAAATAAACCCACCATAGTTCAAGATGCACTTTGTGAGCCTCAATGGAAGGCTGCTATGAAAGCATAACATACATCTCTCATGAAAAATCATACGTGGAATCTAGTCAATCTGCCTTCAAGAAAGAAGCCCATTGGTTGCAAATGGGTGTTCAAAGTAAAGTATAAGGCAAATGGTACTATTTATAAGCATAAAGCTTGGCTTGTTGCAAAGGGCTATGTTTATAAAGAAGGCATAGATTATAAAGAGACTTTTACCCCTACTACAAAAATGACTACCATTCGAGTACTTTGTGCCATGGCAGCTCAATTTGGATGGAAGTTACATCAGATGGATGTAAAAAGTTCTTTCTTGAATGGTGACCTACAAGAAGAAGTGTACATGATCCAACCAGAAGGATTTTTTGTTGAAGGGAAAGAACAAAAAGTTTGTAAGTTGATCAAATCCTTGTATGGGGTGAAACAAGCTCCACGAGCTTGGTACATCAAAATAGATATTCACCTAGTGAAACATGTATTTCAAAGAAGTCCTTTAGATGCAAATCTCTATATAAAGAACAATTGTTATGACATAGTGATTTTGGTGTTATATGTAGATGATCTGATCATAATAGGGAGCTCAGAGAGTATGATTGATACAGTAAAATATGATTTGAAGCAATCTTTTGAAATGATAGATCTAGGACTTCGTCACTATTGTCTTGGTTTGGAAGTGACTTAGACAAAACTCATATCAGAGTAACATAAAAGAAGTATGCCAAGACATTGATTGATAAATATCACATGACAGACTGTAAGTCTAAGTCCACTCTAATGTAATATGGACTCAAGCTATCTCGATATGATCAATCACCATAGGTATATGGAACTCTCTATCATCAACTGATTGGGAGTCTCATATATCTAACAAATACTAAGCCAAATCTCAATTTTATTGTGGGTTATCTTTCAAGGTTCATGCAAGAACCAAAGGTGAGTCATTGGAAAGTAGCAAAGAGAGTTCTTCATTATGTTCATGGTAGTACAGATTTTGGCTTGAAGTACAAAAAAATAGAAAGTTCTATCTACAGGGATACACGAACTCAGACTATGCCAAATCTATTGATGATCGAAAGTCAACTTTTGGATATATTTTTCATCTTGGATCTGGTTCTATCTCTTGGCATAGTAAGAAGCAACATGTGGTTTCTATATCTTCTATAGAGGCAAAATATCGCACATCCAATAGAGTTGTCTATGAGATAATTTGGCTAAGTCACATTCTTACAAACATGGGCCTTCCAAAGAACCTTCCACTTCATTTATTCTACGACAATCAAGGCATTTTGAATATTGTCAAGAATCCAATATTCCATGATCATACCAAACACATCGACACTTGATGTCATTTCATTCTTGATGAAGTTCCAAAGCACAACATACAGCTCCATTACATTCCCACTGATCAACAAGTTGCAAATATTTTCACCAAGGCACTTGCTCATGTCAAATTTGAACTATTTTGCAATACTCTATGTATTTACCAATAATGTAATAAGGGGGGATGTTAGAAATTATAAGCAACTATAGTTGAAGGTGGCTATATTACATTTATTACATTATTAGTCAACTTGGTAAAATAGCGCATTCACGCTCTCCAAGTTAGGTTGGGTAGTTATGCAACTACCCAACTACTTTAGCATTGTATTTATTCCCATCAACATGAATGCAAAGGTTACCGATTGCTCTAATTTCTATATAGCTTGTGTAGAATAAAAAAATAAAGTGTGTGAAGGTCGCATGATGGAAAAAAATCATAAATAAATATTTGTAAAGGAAGAGCATGGATGATCATACCACGTGTTGATCAATCCTACTTTGTCACTTTAATTGATGATCATTTTAGAAAAACTTGGGTATATTTTTTTGAAGAATATGAGTGATGCTTTTGAAGTATTCAAGAGTTTTAAATTCATAGTAGAGAATGAAAGTAGATATAGAGTCAAAACATTAAGGTATGATTTTGGTGGTGAGTATTTTTATAAGAAATTTAATTAATTTGTTTATAAGCATAGGATAAGAAAATAACTGATAGTATCCTATATACCTTAGAAAAATAGAGTGAAAAAATAGAACAATAGGACAATCATGGAGATGGAAATAAGAATGGTATTAGCAAAAGGTTTGGTCACTCATTTATGGGTTGAAGTAGTTGCAACAATAATGTGTATTCTTAATGGAGGTCCAATAATTGTAGTAAAGAATATGACATCTCATGAGGTTTGGTATGGAAAGAATCCTTCAATGAGTCACTTGAGAGTGTTTTATTATTTACCTTATGTTTATATTAAATATAAGAAAAAAAATAAGTTAGATCCAAATAGTCAAGCATTCATTTTTGTTGGTTATTCTAAATAAAGCAAGGCATATAGTTTCCATGAACCAAGATACAAATAATGCATTATATCTAGCTATTTGATTTTTAATTAAGGGGGAGTACATGGACAACAAGTAGAGGATACTAAGAAAAATTTCATAATAATAGATTTTGGTGTATCACAAACATCAAGTGGAGGTACAAGTAATTTTCCAAAGATAATATCAAAAGTGAAAAGAACATTATAATCGCATCCAAGCTAGCAAATGTTGGATTAAAATTTTGATAGAAATTTTCTAAGAAGCCAATCACAATCCAAATATCAAAGGTAAAAGGAACATATAGATAATAGGACAAACTATGCATTATTGTCCAATATTGAAGTGGATCCTTCAAGTCTTGAGGTAATAGTCTAGAGCAAGGTATGTGCCAAATCCATGAAAGAGGAATTGAATGCAATTGAAAAGATTAATACTTGGAAGTTTTGTGAACTTCCAAATAATGAGTTAATTAGAGTGAAGTGGGTGTTCAAGACCAAGTACAATAGTGTTGGATCAATTAAAATGCACAAAGCAATGCTAGTGACAAAGGAAAATGCACAATAAATTGGCATAGATTATGATGAGATAGTGAACCTATTACAAGGCACAATATAATAAAAATGGTCCTAGCCTTATCATAATCCAAAAATAAAAATTATGAGTTAAGGAAGATAAAGAAAGAGTGCAATTCAAAAAATACAAAGTACAACAAATCAAAATACAAAAAAATAGGAAAAATAATAAAATATTTTTATTACCTAGAAAATAGAGTACAATGCAAGCAATCTATAAGAAGATATTTTAGGCTACAATATCGCAGCCATTACTCATGCTTTTTACAACCAAGGATGTATTTGTATTTATGAAATATATTTGGTATGTTGGAAGTCCACCATATTGGATATGGAGGGTCACCTACATGAAAATATGGTGGATCACCTTCGATGAGTTAGAAAATGTGTAGTAAATAAAAATTACATACACATGACTTGTAATTTTATGTTTTTTATTCTAGTGATATGTCAACGTGGCTAGAGATGCATTTTTGCTACAAAAATCTAAAATAGAAAATTACTACTCTTTACAAATATTTTATTTTGTATTTTAAGAGTTTTTGGAGCATTTTTGCATGTAGTTTATTGAAACCTATCCATGAGAAGGTTGCATATTGAAATCGTTCTTCTCACTCTAAAATTTCTAATGCTTCTTGAATAGATCAAAATAGAGTCTTAAGCATTAAGTTATGCCCTTGTTAATGTGGTTAGGACTAAAAAATAGGGTTTTGGAATTTTTGAGCATAAATCCATGCCCCAATAGGGTCACATGTTTGGATCATTCATCCTCATTGCAAAGAAATGGTTCCCATTGAATTAAATTTTGAAATCATGTATGGAGGTTATTTTTTTATATTTTTTTGTGAGACATTCCCATTGGTGACAAAGTTATCCTACCTTGACCACTCTATACATTTGAATGGACTAACTTCTAGTGGTCTTAGTTCATGTGTGGATAATATATTTTTTCTTCATTGGTGCTAGGTTATTTGGATTGAGTTCTTCTATGCTCAACTATTTTGCTACTATGGAAGTGTCCAATAAAGGTGGATGATAGGGCTTGCAAAGTAAAACACCTAATATTGGATGCAAACCAAGATTAGATGGAAAATTTTATTCAAAATTATCCTTTCCCACCTTGATAATGGAATATGGTCCATTTTTAAGAGGTTTGATCTTCCTATAGGGCCCTACACGTTTCTCTTTTTGAATATGTAACCATACCTTTTATTCAACATTAAATTGATGTGGGACCCAATATTTGTTATGATATTGGTTATATTTTAATTTTCCTTCTCTAAGAGGTCATGGATCTATTCATGGATATTTTGAATTTATTCAAAAAATCATGTTACCTTTTCTACATATTTTTGTCCATTAAGTGACTACTCCATGGGCTGCATAGGGAGAGCTACATCAATGGGTGCCAAGGGTTGTAGCCCAAAATATATATGAAACTGGTTGCATTTGATAAAGTTATACAAATATTGTTTATACCTATATTGAATTTAGGGGAGGCTCTTATACCATGTCCATGGATGCTTAAAATTGTACATTTTAAGAATATATAAAATAAGTCAATTTACAAATTATATTTTACCATTAGTTTGAGGATGGAAGGTTGTGACATGGTTAGCTTGGTGTCCATCATGCTCCACAGGGTGGACTAAATAATTATTAGAAATATATTATCTCTATTAGAGACAATGGACTTTAAAAATCCAAAGTTGATCCACACATTGCTAAAATAGAGTTTAGTAGTCTCCTTAAGAAAAATAGATTTCTTCTAAGAAATCATGATTGTTATTTTAAAAAATGATCAACTACTATGAAAGCACAATCATTACCATGCTTAGATGTGAGTAAATGTAAGAGGAAATGAATGAAGATGCATTTCCAATCTTTGAATGATAATCACAATGCTGCATACAATCTTTTTTTCTTATTGGTTGGATTGGTTAAATCATAGGGGTACATGACTTGATGTACCACTCAACGACATTCCTATTTTTGGTTCACTAGAAGTACTTTTGAATACTAACCAATGTTTCCTCCATCCCAAAGTGACCTATTAATTTGTTGAAGTGCACTTTTTAGATCATATTTAAGGACTCACAAGTTGGTACACAAATATATCCCATGTGATAGATAAGGTTATCTTAAAAATAAAAATCATGAACATGCTTATCCACATGAAGAGCTTGTTATGTATCTAAAAAATCATAATCTAATTCATACAAGGTCGACCAATTGGAAGTCTCATCCCTAGAGGAATCAATAATGTTAGATAATGTTATGATTGGAAGCGAGTTCAAACAATCTACTATTGATTCATCAGCCTCCACCATAATATGGTAAAAAAAACATCCCATTCTATGGGATGTTTTTTTGACCATATTCTATTATTTTTATATGGGCACAAGCTACTCTGCATGGTGCTTGCATGATTAGTTTTTGTCTTTGTTAGTTCTATTTTGCGTCTTTCTTTTCGATGGCCATATTATTAGGCTTCCATAGTTTAGTTTGGCTGTATTCTGTTGGAAGAATAGGTCTTGGCCCTTTTTGTTGTCAGTTTAAAATTTTAGGGCTTGGCCTTTGTCCAGTTGGTCAGTGGACCCTATTTTGTAAAATGGTTTTGGGTCAACCAGTTAAAACCCGGTGTTAATTATAATATTATCTTACTTACCAAAAAAAAAAACAATCTACTATTGAATTGATATTTCCTTTATTATTCTTAGTAATAAAATAAAAATATTATAGATATGTGACCCACTTCTAATGTATTTAATTTTTTAGATTATCCTATAGATGAACTCCAAAGGTCTATGATCTATATGGATGATGGTTTCCTTACCTAGATATTGTGCTTCCATTGCTTAAATGATTGGAAAATGGAATAGAGCTCTTTGTCATATATCAAGTATTTTCGTACTACTTCATTGAATGTTTCACTATGATAAACACCTAAATACCCATATTATTTGAGGATATATCATAGTTTATAGTCTAATGCATCATTAATTACCTTAAAAGGATGTTGTAAATTAGGTATAAAAAGTGTAGGAGCAACCTCGTAGATTCTTTCTATTGTGTATCTCCCTAATGGGACTTGGATTTGCCACCTTATTTCATCATTTGGTATAGTAGAAAAGCAATGAGTGATAAAACTAATATAAATATTCAATAGAAATTGACAAGACCTAAAAAGTTGTGAATCTCTTTCAAAGTATTTGGGGTACAACAATCTCAAATTACCTAAATATTCTCAAGATCAACTTGTAATTCTTTGTCAATACTTTATCTAACATATTGAATATTTGTCACACTAAATGATCACTTCTCCAAATTAGAATGTAGCTTGTGTATTCAAATATTATGAATTAGTTAGCAAACATGTTGTAGATACTACTCCAATGTCTTACTACATATGATAATATCATGTAGTCTACCATAAACAAATTGGTGTAGAGGCACAATATATCATCTATCATCCTCATGAATGTGGTAGTACATTGGTCAATATAAAAGGCATAACCAACCACTCAAATAGACCCCATTGGATATAAATGTATTCATGCACAAGTTAGTGGGATCAATGGTTATTTGATGATATTTAAATTTGAGATCAATATTTGTGAAGAACTTTACACCATAGAGTCAGTCCAACAAGTTATCTTTTTGAGGAAGTGAATAACAATTTTTATGTTCCATATGATTTTATTCAATTCTCTATAATCAATACAAAGTTTTTATGTTCCATATTTCTTTGGATCCAAGACAATTGGACTATCATATGGTGAAGCACTTAGTCCAATGTTTCCTAAATAAATTCTTAGATTTACCATGTGATTTCATCATTTTTAATGATTGATCTACAACACACAAGTGAATTATGAAAAGGAGAAATATGGACTAAATCAATGGAATAATTTACCTTGAAATGAAGTAAAACCTAGTTGGTGACTCAAAAAATTCATCATATTCTAATATAATTTAGTCTGTCTACTTTTTTTGTGAAGATCTTATGATTGATATAACAATAGTCCTCCTTTATGGCTTGATCATCAACAAATAAATTTCCTTGTTTTGGATATCATCTTTTTGCATTATTTGGCATTGATTAAGGAAACAGAGGTAGGACAAAGTACCTTTAGTAATCCAAAGCATTGACATCCGGTAAAGATGATGATGCTTTGGGGCCTAGAGTCTTATACACCATGCCCCTTCCACATGAATAGTTGGATCAAAATCACATCACAAACATCCAAGGGAATAAAATTACACAAATCTTTAACTAATTTTATGGCAAAATAAAGAAGATATTGTTGAGGGATATGAATATCTCTCACTTGTTGTAACCATCCATATTATATGGCTGTGATAGTGGTGTAACAGAGATAGTCAAGTCCATAATCAAGCAAAAATTAGGGTCTTTTGACTTCCAATATAAAAAATAAAATGTAATGTATTATCCTTGACCTATAAGTGAAATAAGAGTTCCTTCTCTTGTGACCCCTCTGGCATAACATGTGTGGTGGAAATGGTCATATTTGGTCCTGCTTCCATGATTTGCTTCCCTCTATATTCATCCTATGAAACTAAAGGTGATGGCGTAATGGATGTAGAGGGTTGAAACTATCCAAATAGTGACTAAATTACTTAACACTCCTCCCTCAAATATCAATTTCTCTTGTGATAATCATACCTTTTATCAGTCTTCACCTTTGAGGTATTTGTTTCTTGGGAGTCTTTTATCTAATTCTAATTCTAATTTTAGGTTTGACCCCCTTTGTCATAATTTTTTGGAGTGTCACCCTTATCTTTCTTAGGTTGGTACTTAGTATTACAGGTCTTGTTATTTTCTCCTCCTTTTTTGTTTTTGTTTTTGTGCTTCAAATCCAATTTGACAACAATGTTGTATGCCTCTTCCAATGTATTGAATTTGAAGAGGTCCATGCCCTATTGAATATACCATTTCAACCTACTATGGTACTTGATTATTTGGTATTTTTAATATCTTGAATAACTAGTTTTGTTTCCATTGATTGGAAAGCATAAATATAATCTTGAACAAACTAGTCTTTATGTGGATGAAATTATTACCATTGCATGTATTGGTCTTCATAGGCTTCCATGGGATAATATTTTTCCTTGAAGACCTCCATTAAATAATTTCATGTGAACACTACTTCATCTTCAATATGTTACTTGATCCCATGACAATATGCTTCTTTCCATTTTGAAATAGCTAACGAAGCTTTGAAAAGTGTAAAAGTGATCTTCTAGTATCAATGAATTTATTTACAAAGAAGTATAAATATAATTGATCCAACCAATTTTCTTGAATATTAGCATTAATTTTTCCTTTAAAAAAGGAACATCAAAATTTAGTTGCACCTTAAAGGGTGCAGGAGCATTAAATGGTGCTAGGGTAGTGAGAGGTTGTTTAAAGGAGGTTGCAAAATTTGTAGCAAGAAGCCATTGAAGAATTTGAACAAATTAAAAAATCAACTCATTCCTCTATTTCACAAGGGCTTTGTTCAAAATCTCCTTGAAAGGATTGATTGTCTTAATTTCATCCATTCTAATCTATCTTTGAGATTATTTAGAAAAACAAGGGAGTAAATAAGAGAAATCTTGCATCTAATACCCAAAATTTTAATATCCTAATCTTGTGGTTATGGGTATACAATAAAAAACTAGAATGTTCAGGTACCATTAGTCAAAAATAAAGAATTTTAATTTAAGGAATATCAAGAAATAGTGTAATTAAAAAAAAACAAAGTCCAATAAATCAAAACAATTAAACATAATCAAAATAATAAAATAATTTTATTGCTCATAAAGTATAGTACAATGCAAGTAATCTCTAAGAATAAATGTGAGGCTATAACATTGCATCCATTACTCATGTTTTTTATAGTTAGAGGTGTATCTCTCCTTATAAAGTATTTTGGTGTGGTACAAATCCATCATATTGAATATGGAAGGTCACCTGCATGGAAACATGGTGGTTCACCTTTTATAAGTTACAAACTGCATATTAAATGAAAAATTTATACATAGGACTTGTTATTTTGTATTTTATCTTCTATTGATATCTTAATATAGCCAAAGATGCATTTGTCTATGAAAATATAAAATATAAAATCTATATTTTTAGAAATAATTTTATTTTTGTATTTTTGAGGGCTGTAGGAGTATTTTTCCATGCAACTTCTAGGAGCCCTATCTATGACAAAGTTACCCATTAAAATTATTTTTCTCCCTCTAAGCATTTCGATGCTTATTGAATGGCTTAAAATAAAGTCCCAGGCACAAAGTTATGCCCCTAACAATTTGGTTAAGACAAAAAAAAGATTTTTGGACATAAATTCATGCCCAATTTCACCTACTTGGATCATGGTAGCTCCAAAAATATAGATTGTACACTAGCTTGATAAAGAGTGCATTATTGAATGGTAAGATTGAATAAGAAGTTCATTTGGGGAAAAATTATAAGGATTTGATATGAGAGATAAAGAAGGATATGTCTACAAGTTAAAGAAAATAATATTTATATAGACTTAAAGAAGAACCAAGGTTGTGGTATTCAAGAATTGATGCACACTTATTGAAATGTGGAACTGTGAGGAATATGGATGGGCCCAGATTGTACTATAAAAGAAAAGGTGATGCTATTTTTATTATTTTCTTATATGTTGATGATCTATTTTCATATGAAGTTTATTAACAATGGGAATAGAATTCAAGAAAGTCATGATATAGGAATTTGAAATGAGCAATTTGGATTTGATTTATTATTTCCTTGGCATGGAGGCACATCAAATACATGATAAAATCTTGATTTGCCAATCTATGTATGCACATGATATAGTGAATAAGTTTGTCATGGAAAGTTACAAAGATGTTGCTATCCAAATTACACAAGTGAAATAATGTATAATGATGATGGAAGTGGAAGAGTGGATGAGAGGAAATATAGAAGTTTGTATGGTAGCTTTATATACTTGACAACCATAAGATCATATATTGCATATGTAGTCTCATTGATTTTAAGATTCATGAGTAATCCATAAAAATATCATATGAGAGTAGTTAAGATAATTTTGAGGTATGTGAAAGGAACTTCAAATTATGGAATCCATTATACTTCAGCCAATAGGTTTGAGTTAATTAGATACAATGATTGAAATTGAGGCTCAATTGATGATAGGAAATCTACATTAGGAGATTGTTTCTCATTGGAAAATATATTGGTAATTTGGATTTCAAAGGAAAAAGCAACAATTGCACTCTTAACATCAAAGGTAGAGTATACAAAAGCCACATCATCAAGTATACAAATAGTATGGTTGAGGTGGATCCTAGAAGATCTTGGTGAAAAAAAAAAAATACCAACTACCATTTTTATGACAACATGAGTGTAATAAAAATCTTATTTTTTTATACAAATTAAAAACACATTATTTTGAAGCACAATTTTATTAGAGACTTAGTTTAGAAAAATGAAGTTAAATTGAAACATTATAATTCAAGAGATCAATATGTAGAGATTTTTACAAATAAAGTGGTAAAGAATTAGTTCATTTAACTCAAAGATAGACTATATTTTTTTCTACTCGATCTCAAGGGGAAGACTATTGAAAATTAAGATCTTGAATAAGACAAAAATCACAACAAAATAAAATTGGAATTGCAAATAAAAATAAAAAAAGGAAAAAAATATTCTCATCTACATTTGGAGACAACGTGAAGCACCAAGAGTCAAGAGACATCTCATTGTATATATAAGTATAGGGTATTGTATATATAAAGATAGATAAAGTTTTTCTTGAATATTTTTTTGCATAATTTTATTTTTTGTCTATTTTTTTATTTCTATGTTGTGTTAAATCTCTATTTAGAGTACCAATGCATCTCACACCTAGTAATATTATTATTTAAATATTTTAGTATATGTATAATAATAGATATATTGGATATTTAAATGACAATAGATCAATTGATAAAATTTCTCAACTTCAAGGAGAAGATCCAAGTTTAAATCTTATCAAGTAATACATACATTATTTCTAAGTTGTAATATCATTGTGTAGTCATATGTAATATGAGTGGGACCATATCCATCCCATATAACAAAATTAAAAAAAAAGTAAGACAAACTCATGTAGCAGAAATATTGGATATGTTTTTGTTATCTTATAAATAAGTACGAATAGCGTATACAAGCTCTTTAGATGTTTTATTATAAGCAAGAACATATCTTATATCTTTTCTTTTGATATATGATATACTCATTAATGGTCATCCAAACCATTTTTTAGTTAATTTATGTGGATCCAAGACCGTAATTTCCTCCAAATATTTATGTCATGGTGGGATGAAGCAAGATTTGAAGGATCATTTATGTACAAATTTATTCAAATGATGAAATATATAAAGGGGAAAATGAAGATTTGGAACTCAAAAAAAATTGATAACATATTTTAAATAAAAGAGGAAATGGAAGTCAAGCTCACTATATAAGAGATAGTAGAAATCAATGGAAGGACTGAGATGCATTTGTGCCAAAAAAAACTTTTATTTTTTATTATCATAATATATTACAAAACAAAAGAGTTATATTAGGTTCAAAATACATGGATAATAGATTAAGAAAAGGAACACAAATGCAATTTTTTCATGATATTGTTAAAATAAATTTGTCTTTTCATAGAACAAGAAATATTTCAATTCCAGAGGGAAGAAAGGGTAAAGTAATTTTTAATGTCCACAAGGCCATAGGCCATATTCGATGTATATTTTTTTATCCAATATATGGTTTTCCCCAACCATAATATTGTTATTGCAACATGGTGTATAACCCTACCCCCTTAGGATTTGAATCTTAGACCTCTATTTAGAGTTCCAAACTCTCCACCATTAGGTTAATCAAGATATACAAGAAGTATTGAGGAAGAAGAAGAGATCAAGAAAGGAAAAATATATTGTCCAAAGATATCCATCAAAAGCCAAGAAAGATAAAGAGGATTACCATAATATTTTGAAAAGTATTCCACCAATTAGCATACAAAGAAAGAAATATTGATAGTAAATATCTCTATGGATATCCTACATAAGGTATTTTTCTTTCCAACTTCATTATGCACTTGGTTCTCATAGATTTCTTGTATTTGTTTTTCAAACATTTTAGAACTTACCGAAGAGGAATATATTGGTTGTGGTTGAAAATAATAGAAAAGACTAAAATAAGTGATATCAATTCCACCTTTTTACATTGGTTCTAAAAAAATATGATAAAATATTTTGAATTTTGCTTAACAAACTATAATAGCAAAAATATCTTACTTGGGTTTATATGTACTTGTGAGATTCACCTATGGATTGAGACAAAGATATGAGATCCAAGATCTTGGTGAGGTAAGCATGTTACATAAGCAAAATTATAATATTATTCTAGCTAAGAAGGCAAACACAAATATGCAAAATTATTATAGTATTCTACAAGTGAAAAATTACAGATAAAAACTACATACATTCTTCCATTCTACCATCTACTTAAGCGTAAGCATGAAATGGGTATGTATAGGACATACCTAACAAGGAATATTATCAACAATGTGACACATGATATCAATGAGTGATGAAAGAAGTCAACACAATGAATGAGATTATGACACAATAAGTCAACACAATATGATAGATCATGGTACATATGTGTGAATAAGTCAAGATAATAAGTGAGATCATGACACATGTATGTGAGGGATGAATAAGTCAACACAATGTAAGAGATCATGACACATGTGTAGAAGGGATGAAGTAGTCAACACAATGAGAGCTCATGATACATGATATTTATGAGAGACAAATAAGTCAACACCTACCTAAACAAGCTTATCCTAAGTGCTAGGATAATTAATGCATAAAATAATAAAATGCACTAGTATTTTTTATACATTAATTATCCTAGCACTTAGGATAAGCTTACTTAGGTAGGTGTTGACTTATTTATCTCTCATAGATGCCATGTGTCATGATCTCTCACATTGTGTTGACTTCTTTGTCCCTCGCATATGTATCATGATCTATCAGATTGTGTTGACTTATTCATTCCTGACACACGTGTCATGATCTGACTCATGGTGTTCACTTATTCACATATACACATCATTATTTCTCACATTGTGTTGACTTCTTTGTCTCTCACACATATATATCACAATCTCATTCAGTGTGTTGAATTTTTTGTCACTCATTGATACCATGTATCACATTGTTGAGAATATTACTTGTTGGATATTTTCTATATATACCCATATTATGGTTACACTTAAGCACATGGTAGAATTAAGAGAATGTATGTAGTTTTCATTTGTAATTCTGCACTTGTGGAATATTATCATAATTCTACATATTTGTGTTTGCCTTCTTAACTAGAATAAACTTATCATTTTGCTTATGTAACTTGCTTCCTTCACCTAGATATTGGATCTCGTATCTTTGTCTCAATCCATAGGTGAATCTCACATGGTATCAGAGCTTGAGGGAGAGAAGGAGCTTGTTCATTTCTAGTTGAGTCATCATAGGTTTCAAGGATTATTTTTTTGAAACCTTCATTCAAATTTCTAGAGTCTATTTTTTCATAGAAAATATTTTTTTATAGATTTGGAGGTAGCCCACATTGCAAACCCCCATGCATCCCAACGTTGTACATGGAGCACCCAAAATAGTTCATTTATGATTCATCATTGGTATGCAGATTGAAAAAGTCTATCTATGGCCTCAAATAGGCCCCTCAGGCTTGGTATGAAAATATGGATATCTTTCTTCTCTCATAGATTTGCAAGATGCCACTCAGATTCAAATGTATATATTTTGAGACAAGATGGTGTACTACTTCTTCTGGTTCTCTATGTTGATGACCTGATCATTACAAGGGGTTCCTCATCTAGTATTAGCAAAGTTAAATATCCTTTACAAGATATATTGGCTATGATAAACTTGGACCTACTTCACTACTTTTTTGGGATCGAGACCACATAGTTTTTTTCCCACTTATGAGAGATCATTTTGTACATGGGTACCTAATGCCTACAAAATTTTCCCGTGACCTATCTATCCCTACCACCTAAGCTATGCTTATGGGGGGGTGTTAGTGCAGTTTATTATTTTATGCATTAATTATCTTGGCACTTAGGATGAGGTTGCTCAGGTAGGTATTGACTTATTTGTCTCTAATAGATACCATGTGTCATGATCTCTCACATTGTGTTGACTTCTTCATCACTCGCACACATAGAGAATCCACAAAAAAATCTCACAATACTACCTATATAAGGATTACCATTCCTAATCAAGTGCTACTTCTACTTCGTCCTTCTAAAAGGACATTTTTATCTTACAAATATGGGTTGCATAAAGAATAGGTATGCATATTTTAAAATGCATTATATAATACTTCAATTAAATGAAGCTAACAACAAATTTGAATGTGCATGTTCTAATACTCATAATTAAATAGTCTTATGTAATTAATCCAATATATGTAATAATACATGTTTACTAGTCTTCAAACTAAGATATTGTAACATAGTTTTAAAAAAACTTAAGAAAGTGAATAAATAAAATAACTTATCTTTAAGTATTTAATTTGAATCTTAAAAACTCTCTTTCCTTGTTTTTAATCTTTAGATACAATGAAATATTTTTAAATAGTTTATTTAAAAATATATATATTTGCTTTTCACTAACATCAAATTTAGATTTCATTTCTTTCCCACCCACTACAATGTTGAGTTTGTTTTTGCTTTGTTTTTGTTTATGGGATGCAATTCAAAATACAAGTTTTAACTTGATGGTTTGGTATATCCATCCAAGTTACAAGGACTTTAGGTGAGTTGGAGAGGGTAGGGCAATCCTCCAAAGAAGGTCCCTGGTTTGAATTTTCACCCTACCAAACACACATCGGGTACCCAAAATTTAGTTGATAATGCTGGTGCAATCAGAACCGAGCACGACTCTCGAATGATTTTAACGGTGTAAAACCCCTTGGTCATGGTTTCTCAGACCAAGGCGGTCCCACCAGGAATTTTTCACTAAATTAAAAAAAATATTATTATTATTTTTATTTTTATAATTTTTAAGTTTATCATTCTTAAAGATCTCCTTGTACTTATTTGTTTTAAACGAATTCTCTTATGTTTTTTCTTTTTCAATCCATCTCAATTTAAGGTTCATCTTAACTAACGAAATTAATTTAACTCCTTGAATTTAAAAACTCCACAAGTAATTTTTTTTGTAATTCAAGATTTAAATGTGCATGTTTGAAAAAAATATATTTAAATGATTTATTCTTAATTTATTAAAAATATTATCATTTTATAATTTTTTATTCTAACATAGAATTGTATAAAAACACAATTTAATATCTTTAAAGATATTTCATGAGCTACCAACAAATCATTGCTTATATTAAATACTTTTATATTACTCTTTCACTTAGAGAATGACTTGATATTTCATATCTTCAAAGGTATCCATGAGCTACCAACAAATCATTGTTTATTTTAAATACTTTTATATTACTCTTTCACGTAGAGAATGACTTGATATTCTCAAATGAATAAACGTATAACAAGCAAACCTTAATTTCATTAAGTCCAATTTTAAGATATTTGTTCCAACTATTCAAATTTTAATTTAGTTTAACTTGCATTTACATTTCTTCCTTCGAAGATTTTTTTTACTTCTTGGTTCTCTTGTTATTTTCTCCCTTTCCTTGCTCAAATTAACATACCTTCTGTCTCCCCTATACTACCATTAGACATGGTTGTGAATAAATCTAACTTGCTTGCAAAGAATTATACTTTTGAACATTAGATTTCAATCTCGTAAATCTTGTTTACATAGATTAGGCTACTAAAATGCCATGGTAGTTTTATAATTTATACTAAATTTCAAGTTTCATTTTATAAGAGTAATTTTTATAGGTTTTTCTCTAGTCAATTTAGTGTCTATCAACTCAATGCCATATAGTGTTATTATTATTATTTTTTACTCTAATATCAAAATTAATTTAATATTACATAATTTTTAGTTAAACATTTTTAGTGTGATATATTTGTAATTAAAAGTTATAAATATTATATATTTAAAATAATTTTTTTGGTAATTATTTTAATATATTAACAGTGGGTTTTTATAGAGGATCCCAAAACCTTATGTACAAAATTAGCCAAATTTCTAATGATGCATCATACCTCTTGGTTGTAACAATAAGCCTAATTGCAAGTAAAGCCATCCTAATGCTAAAGACTTGGAGAACTGCAAAAAGGGCTTTTAGGCCTGGAAACCCAAAGAAAAAAGAAACAGGACAACCCGAGAGGACAACAAGTAGAGGCCGAAGAACTGGAACAAGAAAAACGGAAGCAAAACAGTGAAGACACCATGGATAGCAAATAGGAAGGAGCGTGCCAAATCCAAGGCAAGGATTTGGCAAGATCCAAGCCCAAACATTCCCGCACACCGCCAATAATCCACACACGCGTGGGCATCGTTGGAAAGAGGTACTTTGAAATGCCAACCACGAACCAATGCCAGGATCGGACAAAACAGGTAGACCGCCTTGGTGGAGAAAAAAGTGTTGAGAGCCTACAAGGCACCAAATCTGGTGCATCCTGGAGACTTGAAAAACAAATAGCTTTGGAAACAGGGGTGCGCTTCACAAGACACTTGCGTCCACACTCGCCCAAGGGAGTAGACAGAAATGCCATGCCACCCCGATACTCATCGAAAGGGGCTTTCCAAAAATTGTGCGAGGAAAACCTCATGACGGGATGTCTGCTCTGGCCAACCTTTCCACCTCGGAAGGGAAGCGAGACCGCCACACGACCGGACACGTGGTCGCGAGCCCTTTGTTGGCCATGTGGTCAGCCACGCAATTGCCTTCTCTCAAGATATGATTTGCTTTCCACCTACCACGATGGGAGAGAAGCGTTCTTGCCTCGAGGATGATGTTGTAGACTCTCCAAGATGGATTTTTGGTGCCAAGGAGGTAATTCACGATGTTGAGCGAGTCACCTTCAATAATTAGAGGTCGAGGATCCTCAGAGAGGATCCGAATACCTTTCAGAGCGCCTCGGGCTTCGGCATAGTGATTCGTCTGGGAGCCCAAATCTTCATAGTAGGCCATCACAAGATTCCCATCGTGATCTCTAACAACACCCCCAGCACCAGCGGGCCCAGGATTACCCTTCGCCGCTCCATCAAAGTTTAATTTAATCCACCCCACGGGGGCTTGGTCCAAATAACACTCCTTCGATAGGGCCCTTTAACAACATCCAGAAACGACCAGAGATTCATCATTTTGAGAATCGCTTCTTCGCTCGACAGGTGGGGACGGGGACTGGGAACAACAATAGAATTCTCGATGGCGTAGGATAACGCCCTTTGAGCAACAGAAGGAGGCCCTTTAGGAGCTCTGCCAAAGACTCTGGCATTTCTCTCTAACCAAATTTGCCAAATTGAATGATGGAAGGAGGCCTCGAGGAGGAAGCGGAGTTTAGGATTCTTGAAAGGATTAGGCCATTGGTGGAAAGCATCTCTGAGGGAACGGGGAGAGCACCAAAGGATTTGGAAGGAGGATAGGACAATGCTAAGAACAGAGTGGGAAAATGGGCAATGCAGGAATAAATGATCCCTCGTCTCACAGTCTGCTAGACACAAGTAACACCTGTTGGGGAAAGCAAAACCTCTCTTGTGAAGGTTGTCAATAGTTAAGGCTTTGTTGTGGAAAGCAATCCATGCAAAGAAGTTGATTTTAGGGACGACCCCTTTCCTCCAAACAGTTTTCCATCTGTAGTCCAGAGTAGTCTTGGTGGTAAGAAACTCATATGCTGATTTAACAAAAAAAAGCCCATCCTCCGTACCACTCCAGATGATTCTGTCATTCCTCCTAGAAGAAGGAATTAAAACCGACTGGAGGATGTTTGCAAGAAAGGTAACCTCATTATTAAACCCCTCCACAACTGGAAGCTTCCATCGAGGAAAACGGGTGCTCCGGTCTATGAAATCCGCCACCCTGAGTTGGGAGTTTGGGTCAGTTAACCCTCTCAGTCCAGCAAGATCCGCCCTCGACCCAAGGGCTTCTTTCGATGCCCACCTGTCCTTCCAAAAGAAAATGAGGTTGCCATCTCCCAAAATCCAGCGGGCTCCCAGGCTGATCAAATGCCGGGTTTGGAGCATAGATTTCCAAAAAATTGACGCCACAGGGGAGGTCTCAGCATCCAAGAAGGAATTGGGGCCGAGATACTTCTTTTTAACCAGCTTAACCCACTCCACCGGGTCGCTAGATAGAATCCTCCAAGCGTGCTTCGCGATCAGAGCCAAATTCATAAGTCTTGATCTTCTCAACCCCAAGCCGCCTTGGTCTATCCTCGAGCACACCTTGTCCCAGGCAACAAGGGGGAGTCTAGATTTCTCTTCATTGCCAGACCATAGAAAGGTCCTCTGAATCTTCTCGATTTTGGAGTGAACTGCAATCGGAAGCATGAACACCGACATAAAGTAGGTCGGAATCCCCTGAAGACAAGCTTTGGTAAGGGTGGCTTTCTCGGCTTGCGACAGGAGCTTGCCCTTCCAAGTGCCGAGTTTCCTGTGAAGGCGCTCAAGAATCATGTTCCACATATCTCCACTGGCCCGCCCACTGTAAGACAGAGGCAACCCCAGATAGGACGTAGGCAGGGAATCAATAGTGCATTCAAGAATTCTAGCAATCCGAAGTTGCCTACGCAGGGGAGTGTTAATAAAGTAGATTTTGCTCTTGATGTAATTGACCTTTTGCCCTGTAGCTTGCTCATAACGGGACAGGATCCGCTTGAGCGATTTGGCTTGGGCAACGGATGCCCTAGTGGAGATGAGGGTGTCATCCACAAATTGCTGATGAGTGACAGGATCAACTCTAGAAGTCGGCACAATGCCAAAAATCTTGTTCTGGCGAAGAGCCTCTTTCATGGACCAGCTCAGAACCTCCGCCAGAAGAATGAAAAGGATGGGAGACAAAGGATCGCCCTGTCTGAGGCCTCTGGCGCTTTGGAAATACCCAGCTGGGGACCCATTGACCAGAACAAAAAAAAAGGGAGTGGATATACAACTGTAGACAAGGTCAATCCAGTGGGGATGAAAGCCGAACTTGAGGAGGACTGCACACAAAATTTTTTGATCAACCCGGTCAAAGGCTTTGTTCATGTCGAGCTTAAGAAAAAGAGCAGCATTCTTGGAGCGGTAAGCGGAGTGAAGGGTCTCATGGACAGTGATGACACCATCAAGAATGTTTCTGCCTTTAACAGTGCTTCCCTGACAAGGATCAATCAGGAGGGGGAGGACGGTTTTGAGTCTATTGGCTATCGACTTGGTGAGAATCTTGTAAAAAACATTGCACAGGCTGATGGGTCGATAGTCAGAGAAACTTTTGCAGGTAGGAGACTTAGGAATGAGGGCAAGAAAGGTGGAATTGAGTTTCGGGTGGATGGATCTGGAAGCTTGAATAACCCGAATAGCATCGCACACATCCGGACCCACGACCTCCCACATGACTTGGAAGAATCGGGGGGGAAACCATCGAGGCCAGGGGCCTTATCTGGTTGCATGGAGAACAATGCTTCCTTAATCTCGGACGAGGAAAAAGGTTCCAGAAGCTTAATGCTTACCTCATGGGGAACTTTAGTCAAAAAATTGGCAAGCAAAGATTTTTGGACCTGAAAGTTGCTGTCCGGAGGAGTGCCAAGCAAATCCTAAAAAAAGTCAACTGCTTCGCTCCTGATTTCCTCTATCTCCCTGGTAATGCGCCCATCCTTACATGCCACTTCTCTGATCTTGTTGACCCCTCTGTGCCTCATAGTAGATGCATGGAAAAACCTCGTGTTGGAGTCTCCATTCTTCAACCAAAGGTCACGAGATTTTTGGCGCCAGAAGATTTCCTCCCTAGCGAGAATAGAATGAAAGTCCACCAAAAGGCTCCGCTCTTCCTCCCTGAGACCCTCAGTGTAACCTTCGAGTTCCATCCTTTCCTCCAAAACCTTCAGGTTCTCCGAGATGGATTTTTTGGACTCAAAAATGTTGTCGAAAACCTCTTTATTCCAAACCTTCAACTTTTCTTTGACCATTTTGAGCTTTAAAGCCACCCTCTTAGGAGCGCTTCCTTCCACCTTCAATTGCCACCACGCTGAAACCAGTCCTTTGAAATCCTTGTGAGAAATCCACATGGATTCGAATCGAAGGGGTCTTAAAAATAGGCCCATCGTCCACCTCCAAGAAAATAGGGTTATGGTCAGACCCAATCCTTGGAAGTGCCGAAAGGATAGCCCCGCCAAGGATGGGAATGGCTTCTTGGGAAATGAAAAATCTATCGAGCTTGACTTGAATCAAACCGCTCCCAATCCTTCTGTTACTCCATGTGAAGGAAGCCCCTTTGAGTTCGATGTCAAGCAGGCCATTAGTAGAGACAAAATCTCTGAAGTCCTCCAAGCTGCGGCTGGAGTGGTCGGACCCTCCTTTTTTTTTCGAAGGATGAAGGGGACAATTGAAGTCACCCCCTAAGACCCACGAAAAATTACTAAAATTCTCTCTCATCTGAGAGATAGCTTTCCACATTTCTGCTCTTTCTGTGGCAGAATTTGAAGCATAAACGTTGGACAGAATCCAGGAAAAATTGGTGGTTTTGGACTGGAACAACACATTGATGATTCTGTTAGAAGTTGACAGTAGGCTGCCCTCAAACCTCGATGGGTCCCACAGAACCATGAGTCCTCCCGCTGTTCCCACTGCAGGGCTGGACAGACAATTTGCCTTGGCCCAAATGGCCTTCGCAACTTTATCAGAGGAGATAGCATCAATCTTGGTCTCTTGCAAAATAAGGATGGAAGGGTTAGTCCTCCTACGGAGATCAGCCACTAACCTTCGTTTGGTTGCACCGTTTAGTCCTCTCACATTCCATGAGAGGACTTTCATCTGGACAGTTTGAGATTTTTCTTGCCTCCCCTTCCTTGTTGAGGGGGAGGTTTTGATGCATGCGCTTCGTCCGTCTGAGCGTCACAGTCATCCAGAACCAGCAAACGCTGGGTTCCATTTGCAACGTCTGTTGCTGTCTCTTTGTCTCGCCTGTCTTTGTTAGGAGGACGGCCCTGCTTCCTCTCACTACCAAAATCCACACTTTGCTTTTGGCTCCTCGTGTTTCGGGGGCTAATGTGACCGGACTGTTCACCCCTCCTTCCTAGGAGGTAATCTTCTAGCAGTGTCTTCGACTGGCTGAAATCGGGATGACCCATATCTGGGAGCAGAGAAACAACCTGAGTCATATTTTGGGATGGGGTCCATTCCTTCTCTTCTTGCGATTCACTTTCCAAGTGGGAGTCTGCTCCTTGTTGGTTATCAGCTTCAAATTGCTCAGGGTCCGATTGGAGAGTGGGATTCTCTTCAGGCTGAGAGAGTTCGGCGCAGTCTCTGGAGGGGCCTGGAGATTCAAGGCCCTTCGCGTTTGGAGGATTTGACTGCTTCACCTGGCCTTCACCATGCTCTAGGGGATTACAGTTTTCATGCTTCTGCTTACCCAATTTTTGAAGAGGACAATGGGACTGGAGGTGCCCTTGGGACCGACACTGGGGGTAGAAAGCTGGTCTATTTTCATAGACAATAGCTTGTTTATGAAGAATGGTACCTCCAGACCGAAGAGTGATGGAAGTTGGGAGTTCCGCCTCCAAATCCGCCAGAACACAAAAATGGGCTTGGACGAACCTTGTTCGAGCTCGGGTAGGAGGGTCAATGGTGACCAACTCCCCAATGGAGCGCGCAATACCCCTTATAACATTTTCATGCCAACCAAAGAGGGGAAGACTCGGGAGCCTAACCCATATTGGGGCGATGTTGATATTCTGGGTGTCAGGATTGAAATCCATGCCCCACTTCCTAAGGAATAAACTTCTGCGGCCCAAAAACCATGGCCCGCCAGCCAAAATTTTATAGTAATCCTCCTTATTGTTCAGTCTAATGGCAAAAAAACCTCGGGATAGGGCCGCCAGCTCCATATGACCAGAAGTCCTCCATTTGCTTGCTGCCCACTTTCGGATGGTTTCCATGTCGGGACGGCCGCCAATGAATTTGCCTATGAGGGTAAATTTCTCAAACTCCATGAAGCTTGAAAGGACTTCTACCGGGATGTCCAACTCATCCCCAATCGAAAACAACTCTTTGGTAAAAAATCGTTTAGGGTTTCTGAGGCCGTTGCCTGAGCATAAGACTTTTGAGCCCCACCACCCCCTTTGTCTGGTGGGTCCTTACCCCGACTGACACCGTCGTCAGCCCGGTCTTCTTCAATGGGTATGGATGCTTCCGAACCTCCGGACTCCTGGTGCTCTCCGACTGCTCCACTGCGCCCAAGGATCGAACCATAGCCACTCCTGAGCTCCCCCACAGATGACTTCCTGCCCATTGACATCTCCTATAGATTCGAGGTTTCACAATTTTAGATCTTTGGGATGTTTCATATTTAAAATGAATTTAATTATATAGTAATACAATTTATAATTTCAATCTTCGAGTGTCATTTTAAAAGTATCGTGATCCTTTTACTACCAAGGTATTTCTCACAACCACTCAAGTTGCCACTTTGAATTTATTTAAATTAAATCATTATTTATTATTATTATTATCTTTTTTTTTTGGGTAGTATGATAAACCCCTATGACCATAGGGCTTAGAAACCCCCTCCCAACCGTGACCCCTTGTAAGGCCGAGAGTTATGCTTATCAATAGGGGATTAATACACATCCACACACATGCTATAGTTTGAACCTTGGACCTTCCAAAGAAGAGCCAAACCATGTGTTGCGGGCCAAACATAGGTTAAATTTGATCCTATTTTGTCACTTGCCCGTGCATTTAAATTGTCAACCTAGGGAGCTTCGTAAACTTTAGAAGTGTCTCAAACAAGATCATTTACAATACCCACTTTGAGATGAGTCCGGCTAATTCTATCATTGGGGGGTTTAAAATATCAACAATTATTCATCCACACCACAATAATTTACGTATGAATAATTAAATCCTTAGAAAGTAAATATTCATACGTGCATAATTAACTAGACATGAAAATAATTTCACTACGACAATGAAAATAACAATATAGAAAGCAAACCTATGAAAGAAGGAAATTAGTCTAGGAAAGCACAAGTAAAAGGGAAGGAATACTGGCTTGGAGTGGGCCTAGGCTCCAACAGCTCCCTTCCAGCTGAACACACGATTAGGAACTCTCAAAATTTATTATGATTGCAAAATAACTATTACAATACTTCTATCTCCTCAGAATAATGAATAAATTCTAGATATTCTAGATATCTATCAGAGAGGTCTGTGTGTGTTTATATAGCACACACATAGATCTTCTGTTACAATGAAGTTACAATAGTAGTTCAGTCTAGACTAAACTGGGACAGTCTGGTAACCGCAATCGACATCTGCTAAAAATAGTCATCGTTCCTAATGGTGGCGCGTTCATTGATTGGTTCGAGTTGCTTGAGCTGGATCATGCTTCACCTAGCATAGGTAAGACGTTCTCATCCATTGGTGCAATTCCCAGAATTGTCTTGTGTGACGTGGAACTAGAACTGCACTAGTCAACACTGCCCACGTCTCTTTATTTGGTCAACTGGCAAAGAATGGAGGCGCCTTCTCTATGAGGAAGGCGCCTTCCTCAAGTGCTTTGGTAGGCGCCTTCCTTATGCAGAAGGTGCATACTGATGTTGAGTGCCTTCTTCATGCGGAAGGTGCCTACTAAGGTCGGGCGCCTTCTTCATGTAGAAGGTGCCTACTGATGTTGGGCACCTTCTTTATGCGGAAGGTGCCTTGCCTTGTATGGGGCGCCTTCCTTATGCGGAAGGCGCCTAAGTATGTCGGGCACCTTCTTTATACGAAAGGCGCCTACCTTCTGTGGGTGCCTTCCTTGAAGAGGAAGGTGCCTACCTTCTCTTGGCGCCTTCCTTGAAGAGGAAGGCGCCTACTCACCATGCCTTGATCCCGAAAGAAATAGAGTGCCAGGTCCATGAAGGACCTCGACTGATCCAAATCTATCAAAACCAACTACATTTCCACAAAAACACACTAAAACACACAAATTAGATAACACACACAATTCTATTAAATAATTATATAATAATTCATAAAAGTACATAGTTCCTATTATATTGTCGCATAATAATCAATGAAACTCATACAAAATATGAGCATTTTTGAGGCTCATCATCCCCCCATGCCTAACATATGCCACGCCCTCATGGCATCAAACTGTAGGTAGCCCTTCATACTCCTCATCATCATTATTTTCCAGTAGATATGGTTGTACCTATGGCCTGTGATTGCTTCTTCTATGGACCGACATCGGGAGGTGTGGTATTTCTTTTCCTGCATGGAACTGTGGTGTTGAGGCGGCCAACTTCTATTGTCTGCCTCTGCTCAATCCGTTGACTTCGCCTATTCGGGTTTCCCACCCGACTACTACTGGAGGTGGTATAGCTAACGTAGTCCCTGCTGCCTGGAATGTAGCTTCTATAGCCTACCATAGGTCAGCATCCGGAGGTCTGACAACTGCAAGAGGGATGTCAAAATTATCCCTCCTGAGATGAACTACTTGGGCCTTGTGTAATTGGGTTGCCTCAGGGGTGAGCCCTACATTTTCTTTTGCAATGGTAGTAGCTTCTAATTCAGGCCCATATACCCCCATATCTCAAAATATCTCTGTATTTTAGAGGGGCGTCCTCGGGATGACCCATAAATCTCCCAAAACTGATCATCATCCACCGGATTAACGCAAATACCAGGGTCTCCCTTGACCTTTGAAGCTGATTTCCTGGCCTCCTTTGCTGTTGCCATCTCTTCACGCAGCTGTTCAAACCACTTTTGCCTCTCTGCGAATGGCTGCATATCCCATTCATCCTCAATCGATTCGACGAAGGTCACCTTAGCCTTCTTTCGAGCCGTCATGGGCCCTTTTCCTTTGGCCCCTGTAGAAAGTGTGGTGGCTCAAACAGGGGGTTTCTCCTCCTTCCCGGTGGGTGTCTCTTCATCATGAGGGACTTGCTCTGATGTCCCCGGAGCTGTCCCTCCTTTCTTCGGTTGCTCTGGTGCTGACCCAGTAGGTCCCTCGGTCCCTCCTTCCTCAGGTCTAGGGAATTCTTCCTTAACCCCTGGTTCTGTTTGTGACTGCTGGTCCACACCAGGCTTTGTATCACTCAGCTCGATAACAGGGGGCTCCGTTGGGCTCCCTCTCCCATCAATTTCAAAAATAGAGGAGTTCTCCCCTACTTTTGGGCTACCTTGTCGAGCATCCGACCAGAAATTCCCTAAAGAGAATACTCGCTCTAATGAAGTAGGGGAATTCATTGAGACCTCAATCACCCAGTCGGTTTGAGTGGACGCATCCCTCTTCTCTGCCTCCTTGGCCCAAAATTGTTGATTCTTTCCCTGTAGTTGCTAGACCAGCTGCTCAAGTTGAGCTATCCTTTGTGCTTGCTTCTCCAATTCCTCCCTATGCGTTGCCTAGCAATCCTCCAAAATTTGTTGGGCCATCCAACAATCGGTTTGCCATTCTAGGGCTTCCTCTAGGGCTGCATCAACATGTTGATTAATGCCCTCAGAGGTCCCTACATCCTATGGACTTTGGCTAGTTAATTCTTGGAGGGTCTGGGCTACGAGACCAACCTCCAGGTCATCCTCTTCCTCCTATAATGATAGGAGTAGACGTCATAGGTGCCTTCTCCTAGGAACTAGTTCAAGTTGCCATAATTCGGTTTCGCCGCTGGTGAGCTGTGCCCCTTCTTCTATAAAATTGGGCAATGGTGATTGCCCTCTTTCTTCTACCTCCTCTATGGGGCTTTCACCATCTTGCCCTACCACGATGATAGAATCTTCCTATCCTTCCTGGCTGCCATATTCCTCTGCATTGGAGTCTTCCCTTTGTGCTTCTACATGGCAAACCAGTGTTATTATCAACCCATGGTGGGCCAAGGTGGAAGGTGCACCCCTCTTGTATCAAGCCGCTTCCTCCTTTAGGGCATTTTCCAGGTAGAAGGGCACATTAATTTTCCTTCCATGCACTAGGTGATCTAAAAACTGCACATGATTAGCATGCAGGTGGGAATATTTCCCTATGCATGTGAAGAATCAAGCAATCTACTCGAACATCTTCTACAAGTTCATTGGAAGTCTACTTTTTGGCAGCCCTTCCTTCTCTATCTATACATTTTTTCCCTCCAACAATAATTCGGTGCACTGCTTCAACATACCACCCTTGTATGTGCTCTTGCCTATGAGAGGCAAGCCGGTCACCTAGGAGATGTATTCTAGGGTGACCGAAATCTCCCTTTCATGCACTTGAGTTGCGTCACCTCTCAAGGAGGCAGCAAATTCCTTGGCTGCCTCTATATCCTAGTTCCGATAGACTAGGGTACAGTAATCGAGCCATCCCTTGACTTCAAACTGAGTCCTGACCGCCCCCTGATCCCTTCCATGTCACTTGGCTCATTCTTCTTGATGGCATGGTTCTTTGAACGTCCTCCCATGGCGCCTTCCTTAACCTGCTCCTCTATTTTCCTGCCCTACCTTCTCAGGAAGGCACCTTCTTATAAGGAAGGTGCCTAACCCTAGCATTCAATTTTGGGGTTGGCAAGGTACGCCTCTCGAGCCATAACATTGGCACGATGTTTCGGCCATGGAGGGGTACATGATTTTTATGGCGACGCTATTTTTTGGTACTGCATAGTTCATGAAAAATTATATAAAAATTTAATTGGAATTATGCGCGTACCTGATTGGATGCTTCATGCATCACAAAAAATGGTGATTCATCGATCTGTGACATGGAGGATGGGCATTTTGCATGTGTGGATTACATTGGACTTCATTGCTATGTTGTTCGAGGTTCGATGCCAAAGACAGACTCATGATTGGCTTGAAAACCATCTGTCCATCATCCTTGGGGTGTGCACGAGGATCCCGCCCTGTAACTCTACAAGATTTTTGGTTGGGGTGGATTTCCATCACATGGGATGATGGTGGTAATATGGTGCTGCCCAATCGTGTGTTGATCTCATTCGAATCGAGGCGCACGTGAAATCAAAGCACCGATTGTACATGAAAGGTGCTTTTGGTGCCTTCTCGATGTGAAAGGCACTTTAAATGACTAGCGCCTTCCCTAGGTGGAAGGCGCTTTTGCTTGACGATGCCTTCCTATAGAAGGTGCTTCAGAAGAATGACACCTTCCTGCTACGAAAGCACTTTTGAAGAACGACACCTTCCTGTTGTGGAAGGCGCTTTTGAAGAACAACGCCTTCCTACTATGGAAGGCGCTTTGAATGGATGCGCCTTCCTGGAGCGGAAGGCGCCTTCATCATTTTTTTTCATGGTGCCTTCATGATGTGGAAGGTGCCTTCTCTCAATTTTTTATTTTTAGGAACTATCGATGGGCGCCTTATTTATAAGGAAGGTGCCTTATTTCAGTTGGGCGCCTTCTTTATAAGGAAGGTGCCTTATTTCTATGGGGTGCCTTCTTTATAAGGAAGGTGCCTTATTTCTGTGGGGCGCCTTCTTTATAAGGAAGGTGCCTTGCCTCCAGCTTGATACCTTCTTTATGGCAAGAAATGTCCACCTTAGTTAGGCGCCTTCTTCGAGGAGGAAGGCACCATTTCCTAAGTGGAGAGTCTTCTTTGAAGATGAAGGCTTTCTGCAAGGCATTTTTCTTAGCAGCCACATCGTGATCATCCGAGCAAGGGTGATCAAGCCTCCTTAGACTTACTTCATGCTGCCCCAACATCTTCTGGCCAGGCCTGGCATGTGATTTTTCCCCTTGGAGGAGAGTTTGTTGCCATCCCTGAGCTTGGATAGATGTTGCTTCTAAACTACGTGCGTAGGTGTTGGGATGTTAAGCCGGTTCAGGCCTGGTTTCCCAGATACCTATTTTTCGTGCTATCAGGCCCTTCACCTACAAAAAGCAAACAAAAAGAAAAGAAAATATAGGCAGTTAGATGCAATCCATGCCTGTTAGGCCCTGAACTCAGGATGCTTGTAGCTTGCATGCGGGCGTCATCCCTACAAAACACACCATAAGAAATAAAACAAAACCTAAACTAACTAATTTTGGTGGACACCTCCGTGTCCACCATTCTATTTGCTAAGAGTTTTGTCCAGATTTACAAGGATGGGGTCTCCCCCATGCCTGCTCTGGACTCCACCAGTAAATTCTCGGACGTGTTGTAGGGCCGTAGTCGGTGGCCATTAACTATCAATACAATGTTGCTGCCATCAATGGTCCTGACACGCACAACACCATTCCTGATGAGCTCTACCACCTCATACGGTCCCATCCATCTCTGCATTAATTTTCCCTTCCATTCTTGGAACCTAGAATCGTACAACAACACCCATTCTCCCTCCTGGAACTGCTTCAGCTTAATGTGATGATCATGCCACTATTTTATTTGCTTTTGTATGATCTCCATTCTTTGTAAAGCATCCATTCAAATTTTATCCAGCTGATTCAGCTATCGAACTCTTTCTTTTTGGGCTTCTTCCAAGCTCAGATTTAATTCTAAAGTAGTTCTCAATGTCTTGATTTCAAACTCGATGGGCATCATTGCACTCTTCCCATAGACCATATGGAAGGGTGTGAAGCCTGTGGTCGATTTCCACATGGTGTTATACACCCATACTACCTTCGATAGTCGTGCAACCCAATATTTTCTATGTTGCTGCATGGTTTTTGTCAGGATGTTCTCAATCTCTCTGTTCGTCACTTCCACTTGCCCATTTTCCTGTGGGTGGTAGGGTGTAGTCTTGTTGTGCCAAATTCTATATTGCTTCATCAACTCCTCGATCAACTTGGAGGTAAATTGAGGCCCCTGGTCTATTGTTATCTCTCTGGGGACCCCGAATCATGTAAAAATATGAGCAAATAAGAAATCGACGACTGTTCTTTCCTTCGAATCCCTCAATGCTTGAACTTCAACCCACTTGGTGACGTAGTATGTACAAACTAAAATGAATCTCCTTCCTATCGAAGGTGGATTGATTGGCCCCACAAAATCCATGCCCCACTTATCAAAGGGCTCTAGGTGCACTTGAGGTTGAAGGGGCATTTCATCCCGATGGGTTGGTCTACCCATTCTTTGGCATTCATCGCACTTGTTGGTGTAGGTGGCCACATATTTAAATAGAGTGGGCCAAAAGTACCCAACCTATAAGATTTTATAAGTAGTCCACTTTCCCGCAAAGTGTCCCCCACATGGTTCATCATGACAAGCTTTGAGTATTTCTGAGAACTCCTATTTTGCTACGCATCTCCTTATAATATGATCACGTCCTATTTTAAATAGGAGGTCATCAACCCATAGAAAGGAGGTGCTCTTCTCTATTACCACCTACTTTTCTCATGAGGAGAGAGTAGGTGAGGTTCTTTCGGTGGCTAAGTAGTTGGCTATGTCTGCGTACCATGATGTTTGTTCACTGATGGTGAACAAATGTTCATCCAAAAACTGGTCTTCCACTATCGCATGATCTGCTGGTATCAATCTGGATAGAAAATCTGCTACTACATTGTCCTTGCCTGGTTTGTCAACTATTGTTATGTCAAACTCCTACAATAGTAGAAGCCATCTGATAACTCTTCCACCAATAGCCAGTTTGCTCATTAAATACCTGATGGCTACATGGTCCATATGGACAAACACCTGGTATCCGATGATATAATGGCATAATTTATTGATGGCATGCACAACCACAAGGAACTCTTTCTCCGTCACTGTATAGTTGAGCTCAGCCCCTACTAAGTTTTTGCTGACGTAGTAGATGGCATAAAATTCCTCGCCATCCTTCTACTCGAGGACTGCTCCAATCGCATTGTTGGATGCATCACAATAGATATGGAAGGGTATGGCCCAATTTGGTCCTCTTAAAATTGGTGCAGATATCAAATTTTCTTTGAGAAACTGAAATGCTCTTTCGTAGTCTTCCATCTAGTTGAACTCCACATATTTAGACAACAGAGTGTGTAGTGGCTTTGCAATTTTACTGAAGTCGATGATAAATCATCGGTAATACCCGGTAGATCCGAGAAAACTTCTCACCTCTCACTACGTTCTAGGGCTGGGTAGGTCCTTGATGACCTCGATATTTCTTTTGTCAACCTTTATTCCTTCCATGGAGAGATGGTGTCCCAATACGATGCCCTCTTGCATCATCATAAAGCACTTTTCATTACTAAGGGACAAATTGTTTTCCTCGCTTCTTTCGAGCACTCTTTCCAAGTTCGTCATTGCTTCTTCAAAGGTTTCTCCATAAACGATGAAGTCATCCATGTACACTTCGACCGCATCTCCTATCATGTCTAAAAATATGCTAAGCACCACCCTTTGAAAGGTGGTAGGTGTGTTGCATAACCCGAAAGGCAATACCCGATAAGCAAACATTCCCCATGGGTAGGTGAACGTTGTTTTATCCTGATCTTCTTCTCCTATCTGGATCTGGTTGTATCCACTGAATCCATCCAGGAAGGAGAAGTACTTTCACCCCGAAAGTGTATCCAAAACCTGATCGATGAATGGGAGTGGGAAGTGATCCTTTTTGGTCGCTTTGTTCAATGCCCTGTAGTCCACACAAATCCGCCACTTCCCATTCTTCTTGGGGACCACCACAAGTGGTGACACCCACTCACTATCAAAAATTGGATAGATGAATCCGGTGGACAAGAGTTTTTGCAGCTCTACCTTGACAATGTCTTTCATTGCTGGATTCATCCTTCTCTGTGGTTGCCTGCTTGGAGTCACTTGCTCATCGAGGTATATTCGATGGGTACAAATTTTTGGGCTGATACCTTTCATATCCGAGTAATCCCATGCAAATTCCCATTGGTGTTTAACCAAGAGTTCTTCTACTTTTGTTAGCTGTGTGGGGGTCAACCCACTACTGATGTTTAACATCTTTCCTGGCCCAACGTTTATCTACTGAACGTGGTGGTTTTGGGCACCGACCAATGGTGACTCAGGCTTGGTGATGGAAGATTCTCCCTGGAGGAATTCCATGATAGCACCATCTTCATATTCATCCTCCACCAATTCATCTAATGCCATCACCGACTGGATTATGGACAACTCATTGTCTTCGTGCTTGGTCAACGTAGGCTCTCCCAACGAATCAATGGACTGCACGAGGGGTGAAATGGTCAACCTTTTGATATTTTATCCATTGGAGATGGTCATCAACCCATCACGATAGCTGATGTAAGCATCGACTATCACCAGCCATGGTCTTCCCAAGATAAGTGGGTAGCCACCCAACCTTGTTTTAGACTGTAAAACCAAGAAGTCGATCGGATATTCCCATGCATCAACCATCACTATTATATCTTCAAGCATTCCTTTCGGTGCTACGGTTGATCGATCGGCTAGTTGCAACACCATTGTGGTGGGTCTCAGGTTTATGAGCTATAGCTTCTGCATGGTCTCCTAAGGCATCACGTTGATGGCTGCACCGAGATCGACCAATATATTGGTCAAGGAATGTCCCCCAATTTTTATAGTCAACATTGGGCTGCTTGGGTCTGCATACTTAGGATGACATGCCTTCCCCATCATTAAATCTGCCAACTTACCCATGACATTGATAGTCTGGGTTACTTTTCATCCTGGATTTCTTAAGCACATCTCCTTTATCGCCTTCATATATATCGAGACGTCTCGGATAGCTTGAAAAAGTGGAATTGTCACTGTGATATTTTTCAAGCTGGAAAGAATATCATACTCCGGCTGTGTTAGTTTCTTCTATTCTTGCAATCGATTAGGAAATGGAGCCTTTGTTCTCTTAGCCACTTCTTCTTCCACCTCTTCTATAAGAGGTGTTTCTCCTACATCTGCCTCCTCTTCTATCAATGGAGGTATCTCTACTCCTAGATGTCTACCTGATCTAAGCTGAATAGGATTGCAACTAATATGGTACATCGGATACATCTCTCCTTCTACATTGTATGTCGGTTGATTTACTCTATTATTTGGATTCATCATCGGTTGTGCAGGTAGCTGCATAGGTCTCACTATGGGTAAAGCTGGTAGGTTTTGCTGGGGGTGAGCTGGCACTACATTCTGTGGAGCTGGATTCCATGGAGCATGGCCTCTCCACTATTGCCCAAAATATTGATATGGCATCCAGGGATTGCTGGTTCAGAAATGTTGCTCCTGGGGGTGCATTGGACCAAGGTGATGGCCCCCACCACCCCATGTTAGGTGGTTGAGGCTGGCCTTGTGGCATGTAGGGTCCTCCCCCATATGATGGCATTCCTATTGGTATATTCCCCCTAGGGGGTTGTGGCCAACTCCTCCGATTGCCTATAAAATAGGCTTTCATGACATCAACATCCTCCTTGATACTGGGCAATTATGGGCACAATCGAGTCTTATGATTTAGTTTGCAGACCACACATACTTTGACTTTGTTCTTTGGGCATGCATTCTTTGCATGCTTCCCTCTACATTTTGGGCAGAAATAAGCCAATGCTGCTTCATTTTCTTGCTTATTTTTCTCCAACAGTAGCATGTCCATTTGCAATGCCAGAGATGAAAGCATCTCACTTTTCAAATATTCTAGCATGTTGCCTATCTCTATTTTTGTGACCGAAGTAGTTGCTTTCATGGTTCTAGAAGTGGTCTTGCCTCTCCTTCTTGAGTAGTTTTGGCATAGTTTTCGGATGTCTTCCATGGCGTGCTGGTAGACGTCACCTCCAGAGATCATGTTGAGAGCCTCTAATGATTCGTTGTTAAGTCCTCTCAAAAATATGCTTTTAAGAGACTTGTCAGCTAACTTCGCGTGAGGAGATCGTTGAAGATTGAAATTGAATCTCTCCCAGTACTCCTCCAGAGACTCATATTCTTTCTGCATCATGCTCAAGACCTCTTCTCTGGAGTCTCTTGCTCTCCCAAAGTCTTGATATTGCTCTAAAAAGAGCCTCTTCATTTGATCCCATGTGGCAATGTGTTTGTCTCCCAGACCAATGAACCATCGCAAAGATGCATCATCTAATGTGGAAGGAAAGAGCTTCAGCTTCTACGTATCATATTTGTAGTCCATAGACCTACATAGAACATCAAACTTAAATAGAAATAGGTCAGGGTCTTCGGTTGGGTAGCCTCTGAAGGTGGGAAGGTGAGCAGGGGATATGTTTTTCATTTTGGTTTCTCCTACTCCTTCCTCTATCGAGAAGCTAAATCTAGATGAAGTCTCTTCTTCGGCCATTTTTTTAGGAAATGTGGTCTCTAATGCAGTTCTTATGGCCTCACGGTCATTCAAAATTTTTTGAGTCAAGGCTCTAAAGTCGGTTGGTGTTATCGTTCGATCCTCTACAACTTTCCACAATAGGGCTTCCTCTGAGGGTGTCCTCCTAAACAATGGGTTTACAATGGTTTGTTCTTCCCCAGGTTGGTGGGATGAGGAAGCACTTTGCACAAAGTGAGGATTCTCACTCCAGTGGACTGCTGGCGATGAATCGGGTGAATTTAATTCAAACTCAGAGTGTTCGATTGAATCAGATTTTAGTGGAATTTGTTTTATAAAATGACCGTCAAGTCCTCTTCTTATCGAGGAATTCATACAAAATTAGATGGAAGTTTTTTTAGGTATTACAATTAATCTAGTAGAGGCGCTTCCCCGACAATGATCCCAAAATGTTGTGGGCCAAACACAAGTTAAATTTGATCCTATTTTTGTCACTTGCTCGTGCATTTAAATTGTCAACCCAGGGAGCTTCGTAAACTTTAGAAGTGTCTCAAACAAGATCATTTACAATACCCACTTTGAGATGAGTCCGACTAATTCTATCATTGGGGGGTTTAAAAGATCAACAATTATTCATCCACACTGTTGAGAAGCAACACACCCCCACTGAAAAATGAGATTCCATCCTTAGAAAGCCCTGAGCTTCCATTTTTGCAACAGGGACCCTCTTGATAATTTTTAGGTTTAAATCAAATTTTGCTTGCCTCTTTGTTAAAGTTGTGCCTTTTTCCAAGTCTTTCTAGCATTGTTATTTCAAGCTTAACTTTCTACATGCTAGAATCATTCATGCTTAAACAAAATCTTGCACCGGTATGAGAAAAATGCTAAAAACAGATAGAAAATTCATGAAAAATCAAACTTTCCTTTTTAAGTAATGTCGCGAAATCGCGACAGGAAAATAGAAAACCCGCCAAGTCAATTTTGCGTAGCGAAATCGCGACACTTTCCATTTTTGGAAATGTCGTGATATCGTGACATTTCCATTTTTGGAAAGCGTCGCAAAATCGCTATGGGCCAGAGGAGAGAGAAGAAAGTTGTACAGAAAGGAGCGATTTCGCGACATGTCACGAAATCGCGACATGTCACGAAATCTCGACATGTCACGAAATCGCGACAGGAGAGAGAAAGTGGGCTGCGAAGTGAAAATCGACTAAGTCGCAAATGTGTCACAAAATCACGGTCAACGCGGTCAACGCATGCAGCTACGGGAACTGTCGCGATATCGCGACGTGTTCTATTTTTCGCGAGTTGTTGATGGAAGAAAGCTTAAGTTACAAAATTTGCAGCGATTCGCTGCATATTGGTTGAGAGGAGAGTTCAGGGCAAGGATTGCAGCGATGCACTACATATTTTCAAAGCGTGACACCAATAGTTGTAAGGAGTTCGGTAGCAAAAAGCCTAAGGGGTAAGATTTGCAGCGATGCGCTGCACCCTTTTTGTGAGAAGGTCTTAAAAGGCAAAAGATGTAGCATTTTTGCTATTCAAAGTCACAAATTGTACGGAAGGGATTAAAACATAGCGATATCGCTACCTGTATCAAAATCGTGACATGCTTGAAAAAAATTGTGTGGCAGCTAGCAGGAGGCGCAATTTCGTGACATGTCGCGAAATCGCGACATGTCACGTTTTCGCGGCCGACGGGGGAAGAAGTTGCATGGCGCTGGGGACGTCACGATTTCGCGACATGTCATGAAATCGCGGCATGTCTCAGAATCGCAAGAAGAGAGAGAAAGTTGCCCAAAGGGCCAGAAGTGTATTCCAGCTGTAAACAGAAGGCATCCTGGGATAGCGACACGTGTCAAGACACGTATCAGATGAAATAGAGGCCGACATGCAAGAAAGATTAGGATTTTAATCTGTTTTAATGTTAAAGTGTTGATTTAATGTTTATTAAATTGCTAATATAATCTTTTTGTCTTTCATGCAGGAATCCATCTGTCACTTGCGGGATAGCGAGAAAATGGCCATAAAGACAAAGTCAAATGCAATTTAATTAAAGGCGGCCATGTTGAAAAGGAAGGTGCCGAGAGTTGATGTTTCATTCTAGTATTTACAGATCTGCCCATAAATGACTACGCAACTGCCAGATTTTACCGGTGAAGGCATTCAATGAGGATTTATGGCAGAGTTAATAGCAAGTGAGATATTTTCAACTCCGGGATAGATTTGCAGATATGGAATAGCGGAGAAGTGGTGACTCATCCGGCTCACCAACGCAAATTAATGAAAGCATTTATTTGCAGTTGTGGGTGAATGCAAGTGGCATTCAAATTTCATATTCTCCATTTATGGTAGCTAACTGCACCGATTTGCAGAGGGGTTAAGTTCTAGCCGGACTTTGATTTTAAAGTGGCTTTATATTGTAAAACCCGGTCCTAGGTTTTAAGTGTGATAAGATTTAGGGTTTGAGCAAGATATTTTGAAAATATTAGGGTCTGTCCTGAGTCTATAAATACAAGTTCTAAATGTAATCGCAGGAGGCAAAGACTTAGAAATAAAAGGCTTATAAGTAATTTCTTGCAAATTTTGTGAAATCCTTTATTTTCTGGACTGGGAGTTGATGTGCTTTTGCTATTTTCTGTGGTAGCATGGCCAGGAGCCTAATATTTTATAGATCTGTGATAAGTGTATCTTCTTCTGTTATCCGTTCCATTAAATTTTATTAGATATATGTTGTAAATCTGCCATTATCAAGTTTAAATATGCTGTTAGGCTTTAGTTGTTCCATTGTCTGCTAGGGGAAATTACAGATTTGAGATTCAAGTTTGTTCTAATTGCTCTGTCTTCACTGTGTTAGCTAGGCTGCCGGTGAAAGATACCAGTTTTAACCAACTTCCCTTCGGTTTATAATTTTCTGCTAGACCTGTTCCATTTTGCCTTGTGCTCTTGGTTGAAAGTGATCTTAGAAATCTAGACACTTTCTTCTTGGATTTGTTCTGTTGTGAAGCTAGTAGTATAGATGAAATTGGTAGTTTTAAGTTTTACAGTTTAAAGTCTGATAAACTTCTCTTTCTGCCCTACCCTACCCTCTCTTTATTTTCGATGAAATGATCCATTTTTATTTTCTTTATTTGCCTTTTATTTAAATCTGCTGACGCATGAGATCTAGATCAAGAATCAAGTTAAATCTGATTGTTAACAAGTAACAACTTCTGCAACTACTAAACAAGTTCAGGAACCCCCTATAAGGTAACAGAAAGTCCATATTGAAATCTATTCCAGAAGCGGAAAAGAGTGAATAGACATTCGACCCGACTCTATAACTCGCACCTTGGATAACCAGCTAGATCCTAAAGTGAGTGGGATTCGTCTCGTGGGTGTCTTCGGAGCTTCCTGCTCATCCTTCGCAGGGTGCGTATGAAAGCCGGACCAACATCTAATTGGCGCTAGAAGGAGGGCCACAGAACATATGTTCTTAGTGCACTTGAGTTGAGAAATCCGACTGTATGTGGTACTTGACAAATACTGTATTTTATCCAAAGTCTGGTAGCCAATTTTCCCCTCCTCCTCAGCCTTTAAATTTTGTTGTTAGAGTTTTTTCCTGAACAGCGGGACTTAACACCAACATCTAATTGGTGCTAGAAGGAGGGCCACAGAACATATGTTCTTAGTGCACTTGAGTTGAGAAATCGACTGTATGTGGTACTTGACAAATACTGTATTTTATCCAAAGTCTGGTAGCCAATTTTCCCCTCCTCCTCAGCCTTTAAATTTTGTTGTTAGAGTTTTTTCCTGAACAGCGGGACTTAACACCAACATATAATTGGCGCTAGAAGGAGGGCCTGTTGAACTCAGTTCAAGTTCAGTAGTCTGTTAAGAACTGTAAAGTTGTATGTGCTGAGTCTGGTATTTTATCTTTTGAATCCTTTTCCCTCCTCCTCAACTCTTTTAAATTCTGTGGTTAGAGTTTTTTGCCTGAACAGCGGGAATTAACACCAACATTTTAAAACTGGCCCAGTGAAATCCGAGTAGTATTGTAAGTTGTCAGTACAATTTTTAAAATTGCCAGAGAAGACCTCAAGTTAAGAACAATTTTATCTCCACTGGCAGTTATCCAATCACAACTCAGAAAATCACTGTCAGCCAAGTAGTAATGGAAAATTGGTTGGGCCCCACTGCTTTGAATTCTCGGGTATAGCCCATGACCTTCCCAGAAGCTCGAAAATGTATCTCCCCAGATATAAACATGATGGGACAAGAACTACAGAATAACATCTGCTAGCTTTCAAAAATGCTTTAAAATTGTTGAATATACAGCATGAAGATGTCGCCTGCAGATTGTTCCCGTTCACTCTCCAAGAGGGAGCTTATGATTGGTTTTTAAACCTCACCAAAAATTCCATTACTAGCTGGGATGACCTAGAGAAAGCTTTTATATCACAATTTGGGGAAGTGATAGACCCAGTGTGTTATACCAACAATTTTCCAGCATCAAGAGAGAGTCGGGAGAAACTGCCAGGTCTTTCAATATGAGGTTCCAAAGAGCTTACGGTAGAATGACTCGGCCATTACATCCCAAATGCAAATCTGGCCTTAGAAATCTACAAGAATGCATTGGATTCGGTGACCTCTATTTTCCTCAAGAGAGACATTAATATCACAACCCTGGCAGGGGCTTATAAAGAAGCCTTAATTCTTGAAAGACAGCTTAGGGCCTCAAATTCTGAGCAGTCCTTTGATATCCTATGTTACACAGAACATGCCTATTTTAGACCCCATTCCACATCATGAGTTAGTGCCAACATGTCATGCTCTACCCAAGGAGACTCCGTTAACTATGACATCCACTCAGCATGTGCAAAATATATACAGAAAGGTTCTGACAAGCTCAAAGTGGAAGTGCTTGAAGTAAACACTTGTGATCTGGCATTACCCAAATTTGAAGTTTTTCCTGGTGAGTTAAATTTTCCTAGAGATCAAAGAAATATTGATATTTCTAGTTCACCCAAAAATAGTACAACCAGGGTTTCAGATTCTTTCACTTTTCCTGAAGAGACAGAAAGTCTTGTATAGACTCCTGTGGATGAAATGCAAGATTTTCAACAGTTCAAAATGGACAGTTATAATTTGAGATGTCAGAGTCCAAAAACTAACAATGATCCTTCCTCATCAGAGGATGATCAAAGTGAGATTCAATGTCACTATGCAGAAGTAACTGAGAAAGAGGATAACATCATTGAGGATATGAGGGAACTTAAATCTGACATCACCCTCCATCAGCTGGCCCAGATTGTTGAACAAAAGGATAACCTGATTGAAGCCTACTCTGGACCACCTATTGAACTTCAGGAAAAGGAGAAAAAAATAGTAAATGTGAATGTGGTCAACCAACTTGGAATAGATAAAGAGTCTCAATATAATCCTGTAACTACTGAACATAATGTCAAAGAGAAGGTTGTAAATCATGTTGATGTAAATATTGGAGTTTATAAGTTGGCAACTGAAAATGTGGGAACAGTTACAGCTCTAATCCATCACAACAGTGACAGTTGGATATTACACATTGATGAGGTTAAATCTAAGCAAGGCTCAGGTGAAAAGGAAAATTGTAAACATTCTGCTAGAGAGATAAAAATTGAAGTCCTGGATATTGAAGCAGTACAACAACCACAAAATGTTCAAGTTGTTAAGAACCAGGGCATACAGATAAAACATGATTTCTTTTAGTTGTCACATAATTTTGAAGATGTGGTGGTCTGGGTCTATCAAGATTTTAAGGTATTTGATCCTGGGGGTTTTTTGCATTCAGTCCTTTTGAAAGAACTCTGCAAACCCTTCAATTAGAAGCATAAACATGTTATCATATGATTTGTTATTATATGATTTGTTTTATTTGAAGGAGTTGCTGATTTGTTTTTCAAATGGGACAGGGAAGACAGTAAACACAAGTCTTTCCCAGATAGCAAATTTTTGAAGCATAGTCTGGAGTGCATTTCGTCAATAGGACCTGAAAGGTAATTTTTCTAAATTAGTTGCACATGGTCAAAATTTTTTTAAGGCACCATTTCTCTGCTTTTTCATCTGCTACATATTTTGAATGATCAAAGAAGTTGTAACATATGTATACATTGTAAGTAAACTTTGAAGTTTTTCAGTTTTATTTCTTTGTCAGTGCAGTTTTATTTTTAAATGTCTATACAGTTTTAACTGCTTCAGTTTAATTTTAATGCTCTGCAGTTCTTTTAGTTGCTTCATCTTAATTTTTAATCTTTAATTGTCTGTACAGTTTTAGCTTGTGCGGTTTATTTCTTTTGTCAGTGCTTTTTATTTCTTTTCTTTGTCTTTTTATGTCAGCTTGCTATTAATTCCTGTCCAGTCTTTTTGTAGACACCAAAACAGCACCAATCCGATTATGTGACTGCAAACACTGATCGCTTTGACAAACACAGCCCCCAGGGCAGCCCTCAGAGGTCAAACAGTGGTCTTAACCACTTTCATAGCGATTTTGTAAGGTCAAGGAGCAATTTGGCACACTTGGGCACTTTGCCCGGTATTCGTCTCACCCGAGAGACGAATTCAAAATAGAATCCGTCCCACCCCGGGACGAATTACGAATCCGTCCCCGGGTGGGACGAATTCCTAAGCAACGGGCAAAAGGGCAAATGGTCCCAAGTGGCAGCCCAGAACAGTCAGTTAAGGGCTCCTACCTTGCACTCATGTGTAAGTGCAGAGAGGGGCCGTTAGAGGACTGTTACAAGAAGCATTTATCAAAGTTCAAGTCAGGGAAGGACTCCCCTCCCTCATGGGAAGACAAGACCGCCACATGGCGCCCATGGTCAACACTTGGCTTTTGTGCTTCCCTCCCAAAAGAGACCCCTTGGGTCTATAAAAGGTGGGAATTTTCTCACCCAAAATATGCAGGTAGAAGGAGTGTTGAAGCAACGAAGTGCTGCCGAATCGAAGACTCATTTGCATCCCCCTTTGTTCACCTTCCTACATCCATCAATCTCTTTTGCAAGGGAGGTTGTTGGGTGGCCTTTGGAAGCTCGAACCTTACTCAAATCCGACGCATGGACATCTGAACCCATCAATTCGCCGACCCCCAAATCCTAAAAGGTTTTGGGCCCATCCTTGGTGGATTGGCTCCAAAATCGAGGGCCAACGGTGGGAGGCCCACTTGGGCACCCCCGCACCCCCAAGTTCTAATTTCAGTTTTTGAGCACTTTAGATTAATTTTTAGATTGCATTCTATGTTACTAGGTCTGATTAGTCTATAATTGCAATTTTGTAGCTTTTGGTCAGAGTTTAGGGTGTTTTGTATTGCTTTATCGTTTCGCTAACTTGCAGGTGTCAAGGTTAAATTCCCGAGGGAGGAGGTCAAATTGGGAAAATCCGACCATCTGGGTCGTCCCAAAATGGCCCCAATTACCTAACCCCCCTGTTTGCAGGGAGTTTTGCGAGGTCCCGATATTTGACATTGGAGCAGCAGCAGGTCGATTTCTCCTATTCAGAAGAATTCGTCCCACCCGGGGACGAATTACAGTTAGAATTCGTCCTGCCCAGGGACGAATTCCAGTTTAAGGTGAATTGGCCAGTTGCCTCAGTGGCAGTGGCCTTATGGTGGCTGTTCTTACCTTCTGTCAGATTTTGAAGCAATTTGGATTCACTTGTTTTCATGGTTTCGGGCAAATATTCGTATGCATATTTTGTTAGTTTTAGAGAGAGAATGATTTTCATTTGCAACGGGTGCTACTAACGTCTTGATCATTTCTTTGTTTGCGGGAGAAGCGAGCGGAGGCGAAGAACCCATCAACATCGGCGGCGGCATCATCTTAGCCCGCCCGGTGCAATCGTGGGCACGCGGAAGGAGGAACCATTCAACGATTGTAATCAAACCTTATTTGCGCTCCTAGCCCCTGAAAAGGGAGGAGGCATTATTGTAACAGAGATCGAAAGAAATTAATGAAAGGGCTGTTTTTCTTTATCTGATTGCGTCTCTTACAACATGTCTCTTTTCGTTTCATGTAATTCATATTTCTAGGACTTAGGCGTGCTTAACTTTGAATGCAATTGCACTTGAATGATTTCCTTTGACCGGAATCTCGTGCTTTCAGTGGCGATCACGGTGGGACCCTGTTCCCTGGTTTTGAAATCACAGAAACTAATTAAATTTTTGTGTTTGTGCTTGACAGGTACACTTTTTTTGTTGCAGACTGCTATTCGTCTCGACGGGGACGAATCCTTTTCCGCAATTCGTCGACCACGAGACGAATTCAAATTCGTCTCTGGGTGGGACGAATTACGTTACGCAATTCGTCTCCCGGAGGGACGAATTCTGTCTGCGAATTTTCAGAGCAAAAATTCAGAGATAACAGGAGCAGGCAGAGAAGAGGTAGGGATTTTCATGATCTCTGTTATAATTTTCTGTTTCTATTTCTCGTTTCGTTAATTGTTTTCATTTAATCTTGCATTGCATTAGGAAAAGTCATGTATGCTAGTTTCATTTTATTGGATAAAACGAATCCCACACACATCACGAGACAACTTTAAACCAAGGAGCTGGTCTTAAGACCCCAGCCCTTGATCAAGACCATTGGTGGATTTAATCACCGCCTTGGCTTGATTTGCATCCATTTCCCGATTGTCAACTGTTGTTAGGCGTAAATCCTGACGAAGACAGAGCGTAGCTGGGGTGATTCCCATGCGCGCGAGGATAAGTCTTCTATGGTAGGTGTCATTAACAGGACAATCCCCCTTCCGTACCGCCTATGTACCACGTACCTTCTGCTCTCACGTACCTATAGTCTCCCTCTCGTAAGGGCGGGTATATAGAGAGGTTGGTATATCGGCCGGCAGGTATATTGAAGGGGCGACCTTTTGGAGTTATAAGAGCCTACATGATGCATTTAAACGTTCTACAAAACTTACAAAAACAAAACAAAACATCAAAATGCACTAAACCAGTTTAGGGCACACCAAGAATCCTTAAAAGAGATAATCACGGTCTTGTGAATGTGTGTGTTTAATTATGCTTAGAGTAGACAAAAAAAAAAAAAAAAAAGAGAAAATCATAAAACGAGATAAAAACTTATTTAGATAGCATAGAAGCACCGCAATGGTGTACACCCGTAGTCAAGCCCAATCAAGGGCGGAAGCTCCGAGAGGTACACAAAAAGCGAGGCACAAGTTGCCTTCACTTCGATCTCGAGGATTTGGTTATACCGCCTTATCGGTCTAACCTACAAAAGAATCCAATTCAGAATCCTCGGTGGGGTATGCCTATTCAAAGCGGCCCCTTTCGGGAAGATGCCTTACATGTAGACCTTGACATAAATAGAGAATCACCTCTTGAAGGTAGGCATGAGTGGCCATCGCGCAATGAAGCGCTAAACGAGCACTGCTTGTCCATTTAGAGGGGCAACATGGATATGGCGTCCCTTCTTTACCTATCATCGAAGCAGAAAGACCACATCCGGAGCGCGGGGCTCCTTACATAGGGCGACCTAACTCCGCCCATCCCATTTACACTCATGAAAGGGAGTATGAGGAAAACCATCACATTCCTCGAGAGCAACAAACAATGCGGGAACCTTGCATTTCCGCACCGAGCGGGATATCATGATCACCCCTTGAGGCCAGAACCTCGAGCACATACCACCTACCTCGACCCATTGAAACCTTAGATCATCAAAATCAAGGTAGACCCATAGGAGGAACATTTGAACCTCCCAAACAAAATAGGGTAGAACAAATTGATCCGGCTGTCGCCAGATATACCACCCGTCAAGCCCAAATCATGCGGCTTAAACAAAGTCAACAAGAGATAGAGTATCAATACCGCTTGGATAAAGAACGCATGCAACGCGAAGCGGATGAGTTACGCTATGAAATACATGAGAGGGGGCCAACCCCTCGCATCCAAAGAGCTGAAAAGTATGAGAGGCGTAATCCATTGGCGCAAGACAGGTCTCCACGACCTCGTCAAACTATGCCTCCAAGACCCCATAGATTTGAAAGGGAGGCAACTCCCAGAAACAATGATGGGTACCTTCGGCAAGAACTTGATCGGGGTCATAGGTTTCGCCACTGAGACTCCTCAAGAATTTTACGAGGAGTATGAACCGGAAGAGGAGTATATCGAAACTCCCCATCAAGGCAGGAAGGATGCCATTCGGCCACCCCTCCATAGGCCTCCAGTTTACCGTAACTTGCAACAAGAGCGAACAAGAGAGGAAGAAATAAAATCTTCCGATGCATACCAAGCGCTATTGGAGCGTTTAGAGTCGGTGGAGACAAAAGCTGCTGGGCATCAAAAACCCACATTACGTCTACTCCGCAATAATCCGGTGCATCCCTCAGTGCCTACACCTCTCTACCCCGAACACTTTAAGTTGCCTCAATTGGCAGTTTTTAAAGGTGAAGAGGACGCACAAGGAACATGTTACACGGTTTCTAAGCCAATGCTTCGGCATTCAAGATAATGACGCGTTATTGCTTAGAACATTCATAACCACATTCGCAGGCCCCGCCTCGGATTGGTTCACACAGCTGCCCAAACACGGCATAAGCAGCTTAGATCAGCTAGTAGATGCGTTTCTTGAACGCTTCGCCTTCAACACAAGGAAGAAGGCATCACTTAGTGATCTTGCTAGCCTTAAACAATTTGAGGAGGAAACAATGGCAGCGTACGGGAACCGATGGAGAGCTTTGCTTTCTAAGTTACCCTACCGTCCTCCCATGTCGGACCTCACGCAAATGTTCGCGAAAAGTTGTTTAAAATCAATCTCCGGTCTATTGTTGCTGCGACAATACGACAGCTTAGAAGAAGCTTTGGCGCAAGCCGAGAGTCATAGAAGAGATTAAGATAGGCGAAGGCGCAATTGCCAAGCCTAAGAAGAAAGAGTGGAATAAAACCACTAAAGCTGGGACAACGCAACCACAACACGCTGCAATCAACCAAGTTGCGATAAATGTCCCAGCGCCTGTGCAAGAAACGCAGCCTCAAAAGGCTAACTACCAGGCAGTGCCTCCTGCTTACGAAAGAGATAACAGGAGACAAGAACGATGTCGACGGCGTCGCCCTAGGCGACAATTCACCCCGTATGCGGAGTCTAGGGACTCCTTATTTGACCGCTTGTCGGCGGCGAATCTAGTTACTCTGCCGAGAAATCCAAATTTTTGACCCTAGCGTTCCTAAGCCTAAGGGGTATAGGGAGGAATTGTATTGCAGATTTCATAGACGCGAGAGGACATGACCTAAGCGGGTGCTTTGGAAATTCAAAGAACTAGTCCGAGGATTTGATCGACAATCGAACATTGGTCGTGGACAACCCCATCGCACCTAAAAACCAACAAATGGGGGTATTCAAGGACCCCTTGCCTGCCTACGAGGCATAGAAAAAACTGCTCCAAATAAACGAGGTGCGACAAGATCTTCCCGCACAAGGATTTGTGGGAATTATTAGCATTGTAACAAGGAACGAGAAAATACCCGGCGGTTGCCCCCGAGGTACTGCGAGGGAAGTTCCGTCGACATCGCGGCCTCAACAACGCCCGATGCGAGTTACCTCCGCCTAGACACGAGGTCACGATACGAACCAAACTCACGCAGAGTTTGCGGACCACGTCGGCTAGGTCTGTCCATCTACGAGCTTATTCAACAATCGGCTCCACATAGAGAAGCTCTTATGGACATCTTAAAAGCCATTGAAGTACAACCCCACGAAGCTAATTCTTTCAACGCTTTCGTGGGACATGTGAAACAATGTACGGAGCTGTCATCACATTCAAAGAAAATGAGGTCAAAACAATATCGAATGACATGCCGGATCCACCCACGCACGTTATCGCGCGGGTCAACGGGATCCCGTACAAGAGAGTCTTGATAGATGCGGCTCGTCCAGTAACATTATAACCACTGCTGCGTTAAAGCATTTAAAACTGCCAGCCTCTCACATCACAGCTTCCACGTACACACTGCGAGCTTTTAACGATGCAATTTGCTCGACAGTCGGCACGGTTGTTTTGCCTATACAGGTAGGACAAAAGTCAATACCCACACTCTGCCATGTGTTGGAAGGCGAAATGGCTTATAACATACTGCTGGGGCGGCCTTGGATCAGGGACATGAAGTGTGTCCCCTCGATCGCACACCAGTGCTTGAAGTATGCCTATGAAGGGCAAATACATGTAGTCCCAATGGACTTAGAGCCCTTCAAGTATTGCAATGCGGTACAATTCATACCTCAATCGACCCTACCATCAACGCATGTGGATTTTCAATTAAATCCATCTAAACAGGGTCCGATACCGCGAGCACAACTGGTGGCCAATAAGGTAAAATCCCAACCAGGTGAGATGTCATCATTGGCTCCTTCATCATCGGCGCCACCTATCGTGGCCCAACGGAAGGACAAGGGAAAGCAAATCATGGAGGAGGTTAAGCCTCTAGAAGAGGGGTTGCCCACGATCTCAACAATATCAACAGAGGAAGCGCCCAACGCAACGGAAACCAAGATTCCTGAACAACCAAACATGGAATGGACTCAGGAAGGACTACCGTTTCCTCCTACCCAATCATCAACAATCACTTTTGAGATGGCCAGTACGAGGCACGGGAGAGTACATAGTGCAAAATGTTGTGGCAACCCCCACACTGGAGTCAGTACAAGACATGGGAAGACCTCGCCTCCCCATTGGAACAATCGTCCCTTTAGGCTACCCACCGAACCAAACGAATTTTGTGTATGGGGGCCTTGATCATGGTTCTGAACCATGCGAACAAAAGGAAACAGGATGAAGAACCTTTTGTCGAAAACATCAATTATCTGTCGAACCCAGAATTTGCCCTAAAATATCTCGAACAATGCAATTGGCATGGGTATGGGCTAGGCAGATACGAGCAAGGGATGCGGATCCTTTGTCAACCAAGATATCAGATGCCATACGACAAGTCGGGGGTAGGGTTCAACCATCCCCTGCCATTAGACATCTTGGTTGAAAACATGCAAGGCCTAGAAATAGGCAACAGGGGGGATTGGCACAAGACCCATACGCCAATCCAAACACAGAATACACATTGGGGGATTATCTCCCATGGTCTACAAACACCCCCAGTAACAACAATAATCCCTCTCCTTTGCTAGAGAGAGGTGAAAGTTCGAAGAGCGAGTCCTCGAAAAGAACAACAACGGCTTCCAGATATTTTTATGAAGCTGTTCCCCTTAGAGGTTCCAGGACGAAGTAACGCGAGTCTCAAAAGAATCGGGTCCCTCCACTAAGAGTGGAACAACCGCAATGGGATCGGATTAATTCATTGGAACAAGAAGAGTCCTCGATGTCGGAAGCAACGAGATCGTTGAAGAGGATGAGCAATTTTGGATCTATGAAAGCGATTCAGAAGACGAGACTGAGATGGACTATCTCAGACATGCGCGACGACATCACCACGCTCTAACCCATGAAGATCTAATGGGACAAATGGGTATACGGTTGGGACATGAATGGCACTTAGACCCAACGAGGTGGGACCAAGTGCTAGGCCTATGGCTCCAAATTCAAGTTGAGCATCGTCCACCTCAAGATCCCATCAGGACAACAGTACCAAGGGAAGACCCCGCCTTCCTTTCCGCACTTAGAGACGAATTTGCACCTAGAGAGGATCCATTCGTGCCTGTTCCCGTAGAGCCAGACCCAGAATATAGGGAACATCTGAAAGAATCAAGTCGTCACACCCGTGGTTCTGGAGACCAAATTCATTCCATCCACATGATCTCCATTGATTTGACCACACCCATCCGCAATCCGACCGATCCATCACGGTCATTACATCTAAACACGGATGCCATTGGTCGGGATCGCGTCAACTCACCATTGTCACCATCAGAGTACTGGCCTTTCGGTAAAATGCTTCATTTTACCCCAAGGACAACTCAAGATATTTTTCAAGCTGAAGAGGGACCCAAAGTCCCCAACGCAGATCTTAACTCAGTGATGATATCCATTTAATCCCAACTCCACATCAGTTGGAGGACGGATCTCACATGTCAATCGAAGAGACGACTGACGTAGACATCGGCACAGATCCAATGAATCCACTGATTCTCAAGCTGGGGGTAGGCCTTTCCCCCGAAGAGCAAGCCGATTACATGGCCCTTCTTAAAGAAAAGAAGGAGGTTTTTGCATGGTCATACAAAGATATGCCGGGACTAGACCCATGGCTAGTCATGCACAATTTAACGCTTGATCCGAAAATCAAGCCAGTAAAGCAAAAACTAAGAAAGATGCACCCAACAGTGGCCTTGATGGTCAAAGACGAATTACAAAAGCTGTTGGATGCACAATTTGTCATCTGCGTGGATTATCCGCCATGGTTGTCCAACATGGTTCCCGTCAAGAAGCCCGATGGGAGGATTCGCATATGCACCGACTTTCGAGACTTAAACAAAGCGAGTCCTAAGGATGATTTCCCCTTGCCAAGCATCGACGCATTGGTAGACGCTACGACGAGGTCACGAAATGCTCTCCCTAATGGACGGTTTCTCGGGATACAATCAAATTCGTATCAATCCTGAAGACCAACTCAAAACGGCATTCACAACGCCTTGGGGGACATTTTGTTATAAGGTCATGCCTTTTGGCCTTAAAAATGCTGGCGCTACATACCAACGTGCTATGACGTATATCTTCCACGATTACATGCACAAAACTTTGGAAGATTACATGGATGATTTGTTAGCCAAGTCTAAATTGCGCTCAGATCATCTCGGTGACTTAAGCAAGATCCTCGATCGCCTCATAGAGCATAAGGTCGGACTGAATCCCAAGAAGTGCGTGTTCGGCGTCACATATGGAAAACTCTTGGGTTTTATAGTCTCCAAAAGAGGCATCGAAGTGGACCCAAACAAAGTCAAGGCAATCCTTGAAATGGCTCCCCCAACCACTATCAAGCGGCTCAGAAGTCTACAAGGAAAGGTCGCGTCGATTAAACGCTTCATAGCGCAATTATCTGACAAATGCCGACCAATGAACAAATTATTGCACAAAGGGGTCACATTTCATTGGGATGACGAGTGCCGATCAGCCTTTGACGAAATCAAACAATACTTGGCTTCGCCGCCAGTATTGGCACCGCCTAGACCAGGTGTGCCGTTCTACTTGTACATCTCAGCTACTGAGGTGGCACTGGGCGTAATGCTAGCCCAGAAGAATGAACTTCACAAAGAACAGGCTACTTACTATCTTAGCCGCACCCTGGTCGATTACGAACTTAACTATGCATACGTTGAGAAACTCTGCTTGGCAGTGGTGTTTGCCACCAAAAGGCTACGCCACTATATTTTGAGCAACACGACGTATGTTGTGTCTAAGGAGAATCCATTGCGATACATGATGAGTCGTACTTATCATAGTAGCCGCACGGCGAAATGGATCATGTTGTTGACGGAATTTGACATTGAGTTTATTGGACAAAAATCTATAAAAGGACAAGTCATAGCCGATCAACTAGCAGAGGCTCCTCTTGAAGACGATCAGCCTCCGGTCATAGAACTACCCGATGATGAGGTCTTCCATGTCTCGGAATCGCCAGATTACGAAGAGCTCGAGTCTCGAGCCGACATAACCTTATTTTTCGATGGTTCTAAATGCGAGCAAGGTGGTGGCGCGGGAATTGTATTCTTCACACCGCGAGGCGCTCCAATGCCCCTGTCATTTAAATTAAACTTCCGGTGCACCAACAACAATGCGAGAATATGAAGCCTTGCTCCTAGGTCTTCAGACAGCAATCGCCATGAACATCAAAAGACTGAACATCTTTGGCGATTCGCTGTTAATCGTCAATCAAGTCAAAGGGGTATATCAATGCAAATGCCCAGTTATGAAGGCCTATAAAGCCCTCGTGGATAAATTCTTGGCAAAATTTGAGTGGTATGACATCGAGGCACTCCCTCGATCATCGAATCGTTTTGCGGACACAATGGCCTCCTTGGGGTCACTAATCCCACAAGACCTTTCCGGTGATATAACAACCATTCAGGTCAAAACCTTATCGCAACCCGCGATGGAGCGCGCAAGCTCAGACTTGACGCCAGGAATCCACATGATCCAGATCGAACCATTTTCGGATAAGTTCTTTCGAATCCGAGACTATTTGAAACACGCCAAGCTGGGGGTCTTTGTTCTCCCCAATTCCCATTAATAGCAACACAACGCTATTTTTACAAGTTTTATCCCAATCGGCATTTGTTAGGGAAGAACTCCAAAAGGGATTGGCTGTTCAAACTGTCGAGGTATCTGATCAACAGGATTGGTATTTACCCATAAGAGATTACCTCAAGTTAGGTAATCTACCCCTTGGATTGACGCAAGCCGCAAAACGAACATTCAAACAGCAAGCGGCAAAATATGTCTTGATAGGAGACATTTTGTATCGTCGCAGCTACGACGGAATTCTTCTTCGTTGCTTGGACCAGCAAGAGTCCACTTGGGCAGTCACCCAAGTGCATGACGGTACATGTGGCGGCCACTTTAGTGGTATGGCCATTGCAAAGCGCATTCTTCGCATGGGCTATTATTGGCCATCTTTAGAGCGAGATTGCTGCGCATATGTCAAGAGGTGTGTGAAATGTCAACATCATGCCAATCTGATGCACGCACCTTCCCAGGCCCTACAGACAGTCCAGTCTGCTTGGCCATTTTCGCAGTGGGGCCTCGATCTAATTGGAAAGATCTCCCCTGCATCGTCAGGCCGTCACACGTTTATCATAACGGCCACAGAATATTTTACCAAATGGGTGGAAGCAATTCCGTTAACCTCTACGACGGGACCCCGCATTGCGGAGTTCATTTTGCATTACATCATATGTCGTTTTGGTATTCCATCCAAAATAATCTCGGATAATGGGCCATCATTCAAGAACAAAGACGTGCGTGCTTTAACCACAAAGTACAAAATTCAGCACGACTTTTCAACACCATATTATCCGCAAGCAAATGGGCAAGCGAGGCGTCAAACAAAACGCTAGTCGCCATCCTTAAAAAGACCGTCGCGAGACGAGTCATAAGGATTGGCACATACAAATCCCACTTGCCCTTTGGGGCCTATCGCACTAGCATTCGGACGCCCACTGGGGCAACTCCGTTTTCACTAGTGTATGGCTCAGAGGCAGTAATGCCTCTCGAGTTGGAAATTCCTTCCCTCCGCATATCAATGCAGGAATTCATCGATGATGACACTGCGCGGCAGGCCCGGTTAGACCGGCTTACGTTGCTTGATGAAAGACGCGTTAATGCTCTCGAGCACTTACGTATCTATCAAGAGCGGCTTAAGAGAGCTTACAACATGAAAGTTCACCTAAGAGAATTTCGGGTTGGTGATGCGGTTACGAAGGAAAACCAACAAAACTCTAATTTGCCGTCCCATATGAGGGACAAATTTGCGGCAAATTGGTTAGGTCCGTATGTCATTGATAGCAAAATAGGACCAGGAACGTACAGGCTAGCTTCTCTTGACGGTATCAAGGAAACGGAACCCTTGAATATCAGTCATTTACGACCATTTCATATCTAAGACAACCATGTACCAAAAAAAAAAAAAAAAAAAAATAAAATAAAATAAAATAAAATTTCAACAAAAACAAACAAACAAAAAGCTCCAAGGATTATTGCAATCTCTTGGTCAACCCAAAAAGCTCCAAGGATTATCGCAATCTCTTGGTCAACCCAAAAAGCTCCAAGGATTATCGCAATCTCTTGGTCAACCCAAAAGCTCCAAGGATTATCGCAATCTCTTGGTCAACCCAAAAAGCTCCAAGGATTATCGCAATCTCTTGGTCAACACAAAAAGCTCCAAGGATTATCGCAATCTCTTGGTCACCTAAAAAGCTCCAAGGATTATCGCAATCTCTTGGTCACCTAAAAAGCTCCAAGGATTATCGCAATCTCTTGGTCAATACAAAAAGCTCCAAGGATTATCGCAATCTCTTGGTCAACCCAAAAGCTCCAAGGATTATCGCAATCTCTTGGTCAAACAATCAAGAAATTCAACAAAAACAAAACAACAAAAATCATCAAAAAAAAAAAAAAAAAGATTTGCATCTCAATTCTAGGCATACTCGAATTCATCAAAACCAACACCATGCATAAATCTTACCACACTACAGTCAGTGGTCTGGGAATGTACTAGGAGTTTCAGTAATTCAGTCATCATTTTCCTCTTTAGCCATGTAGTGTACCAAGTCGAACGGATTTTATAAAGGTAGAGTCATACTCGAAATACACCTTGTTACGTAACATCCCAACACAAATTAAAACACTAAAATTCCCAAAATCGTGTGAACGAAAGATGAAACACTGCAAAACAACTAGGTCACCACAAGCGAAACGGTTATCTTGCTCATCCCCACGTGCGAATGACCCCTAGAATGCTGAGAGTTGGCAAAAGGACAAGCTTCCTCCCTACCCAATTCCCTAAGAATCCCAAAAGTTCTCAATAGGCTGCAAAACACAAAAATTTGCAAAATGTCAAAACTCAAAAATTTGACAAAATATAGTGCACACATCAAAAGGCACAAACAACAGTGATTTTTGTCACTCCATATCCCCAATCCCTTGCTCAAAAGAAAAATCAATAAAAATAAACAGTGATCTTATCACTACAAAAGAGCAAGTATCCCAATACAATTGAAAAAAAAAGAAGGGAGTTGACCTTGAATCCCTGGAACTCTCAACATTCTGTAGGTCATAAGGCAAGCTTCAATACCAACGCGGTAACAGAAGTAAACCTCCCGCATGACGATATATCTGTCACATTAACTTGTGTACAGATCAATGTTTGCATGTGGATGAGCTAGCTTATGGCAGCCTGGATTACAACGCAGATTAATCTTAGTACATACAACAAAGGAATTCGTGGAGCTAATTAGGTGATCCTCAGTACAGGTTCGGTTGAAAGCCCATCTGGCATTGGTGGTATCCTAACAAATACCACTAAATGAACTCAATTGCACACACGGGGGATGTGAAATAGCTCGGTCAAAAACAAGTTTGATTCATACCTTGTTCAAAAGTCTTGTAAGACAAAGTACAGTCGTGGATAGTGAGTTAAAACTATCTGAATCTCAGAAAATCTTACACTCATCCCGAAAACCATCTGCCCTACTTATCATTCTTATGATACCATCAGAAAATACAAAAACGGCAAAGAAAAACCAGATAAATAAAAATAGCATTCATCCATTTTGCATATCACATAGGCATCTAAAACAATTCAATTCATCTGCATCCATCAAACAAATAAACATGCATAACAAAAATCAATCACATCATCACATGTACAAATCCAAAAATAAAACCGGTATATATATATATATATATCGTCAAAAAAAAAAAAAGATGCCCGCAGGCTACAAAAACAGGTCCTTAGACCCCGCAATCATATCCAAAACCCAACCTAAGACGTCGGCCACCATGATCACGCAGGATCGGTGCGACGGGAACTACCCCCCGTGGTGTGGGTCCTACGGGACCTGCGCGGGCGACTCTTGCTAGCCTCCGCATCATGCCTACTACCACCCCCTCATCCAACCGCTGCGGCGAGATGATCTTGTTGCTCAGTCAGACTATCCCTCGTCCGTCAAGAAGATCTGCTGATAGAAGGCTCAGGGAGCCACCCGCCAAGGCGGATGACCTCCCTCTCCAAGTCTATCCGGTATAGACACCACTGCGCCTCCCGTCGATGATAGATAGACAAGGCATCATCACGGCTGCGCCAAAACGCTATCCCGCTACGCCAAGCCGAACCCGCGAGAAGATCCCTCTCTAGATCCCGCATCCGAAGTAGCTTTGTAAGCCGTGCAACCTCATCGCCTACATCCGACCCCACCCCCTCCGTATCTGTCGGACGCATAGGACTCCCGGGGACAGTAGCCTGCCCAGGCTCCAACTGCTCCTCCACATCCTGCATGTCCGGCTGCTCCGGAACACCCAAGTCCACATCCGCCATGTCTGCATCATCCAACGGCCCTCCCCATTCACCCCCTGTCGCCTCAGCATCCTCCACTGCCGCCTCCGCACCTCCCAGAGGACCCTCACCTCTCCAGCGCCGCAAAACCCACCACGAGTCATACTCAGTGGTAGTACCCTACGTCATCCACATCCAACACCTCAATAACGACATCCGACTCCTCGCCCGGTGGCACGAGGACAGGTGGCTCCAGATCCCTCTCGTCTCCCCGACGCCGATAGCCTACGGGTTCACCAGGCAACCCCTGGCGCACCCCAAACTGTCGTGTAACCCGGCGGTACGGAAAGAACTCATGCTCCGTCCCGTGCCGCCCAGTCAACCATCGCTCCCTCCGTACCCGTCGGAGCCACTCTCCGACCTCGAGGCCGAGTGCGGGACGGTCCCGATAGGGACGCCAAAACACCTCCCCTGGAGTGAGCCATGAAAAGGCATCAATGTAGTGCTCAACTGCACCTGCCCATCGCCGACTACGCCCTGCTCCGCAGACCAGTCGCCACAACGCTGCATAGCCAATCTCATCATCCTCCATCGCCACCCGAGTCGTCCACGGTAACCCGGTAGGCCTCTCAACAGCTATGTGCTGCCAACCCCAGCACTGCAACAAAAAGCTACAACTGACACCCTTCCGCTGTCGACAGCGGACCCCGTACAACTCTCCGTAAAGCTGCGCCAACAAAGTCTGTCCCCATCTCAGGATCAACGGTGCCTCTACGGGCACTCCGCCAAGCTGCCACACCAAATCCGAGCGGGTTCCACGGGAACCTCGCGCTGACGAATCGGGGAGAAGAATGTTAGAAATGAGGCCCATCGGGAATGCGTGCCTCACTCCTAACACCCCCCTCTCCTTCCACCGACCAACCAAAATCCCACCAGCCTGGCAATCCACCTCGACTGTCTCCACTGGGTCTGCTACACCCAGCTCCCCCCCATGCCCAAAACATCTCGTGAGTATAGCAGTCCGCTGATCGAACGGAGATGTCCTAATAGGCAGACCATCTATCGGAATCCGAAGCAACCGATAGACGTCCTCAAGAGTCAACAGTCATCTCCCCTGTCGGGAGATGGAAAGTATTGGTCCTCGGATCCCAAAGCTTGATCGGGGCCGTCGGATAGGCCTGATCCGAAACCACGAGCTCCAGTCGAGCCACCTGCTTGAGCCCAAGGGCATCAAGCCATTCCCGATCGTCATCAGTCAAGGCCAACCGCGCCTCAGTAAAGGCAGCGGGTACACGGTACCGGCTCCTAACAACCTGCAAAAAAAAAAAATAAATAAATAATAATAAATAAAATAAAAATAAAATTTTCAATTCTAAGGTTTCTAACCTTAGTTGTTAAACAAAAAACATTACAAAAAAAATTCTTAAAGTTTTGAAAAGCGCAACACAAAAACAATGCATTCAGTTAAAGCAAAATAAGCCCTAGGGTCACTTACAGGACTCGCCTCGGCTCCGCCGCTCGAACCAGTTTGTGCACTCATGATGGCAGAGAGAATTCCAGTAGCGCTTCGCTTCGCAGAATTACTTCCTCCTCCCAGAGCTCCAAAATCGCAAGAAAAAAATGACACAAATGAGCCCAAAATCAAGTTTTGGCCCTTAAATAGGCCTTTTGCACTGGAATTCGTCCTTGAATGGGACGAGCGCTTTGATTAGCGCTCGTCCCACCCGAGGACGAATTCTCCGGCTAAATTCGTCCCACCCGGGGGACGAATTCGAGCCGACACAAAAAAAAATTAAGAAAAATGACTAAAAATGCACTAAAAAGACAATAAAAGCGCACGACGGGATTGCAAATGCAATTGACAGCATGGGCATACAAAATCGACATCGGGGTCACAAATTATCAATATCCTACTCCCTAAGAAGGCTACCATAGCCGGACCGCTCCAAGGGAAGACAGATTTTGAAAATTTAATCCCCAAAATAATGTCACAAAAACAACAAAAACAGTACAAAATTTAACAAAAACACAACAAAAGCATTGCCAGGCATAAGTGCTCATGCACTTAACCTCTAGGCAAAGAAAATCGATGTCGAGGTCCAAATTATCGCTCTCCTAGTTCCCCAAGAAGGCTATCATAGCCGGACCGCTCCACGGGAAATAGGTTTTCGACGATTTCACCTCATTATGACGTCACCAAAAGGGCTAACACCCACCAAAAATAGGTCCATATGTTGGAAAAATTGCACACGCTTAACGGTAAACCCTCTAAAGGCAAACCTTGCACAAGTCATCTTGGGTCAAGCGACTCGTCGCTTCTCTCACGAAGGTCATTCCCTCATCGATTAGTCGCTTGAGGGGGTAGTCACACTTAGTCACCAACCAACAATCACACACCCAATTAAGGAAAACGACATGCATTCAAAGAATCATTGACAAAGACAATCACGCTCCTGCTAGGGGCGATAAACAAGCAACAATCAAATCAATCAAACACTTGGCATTTCGTGAATCATGAACACAAGGTTCCCCACGAGGATAAAAACGCCCTTCACTTGTTCATGGTGATCAATGTCCAAGTTCAAGTTACACCTCACCAAAACGAGGTTAATACTTGAAATCAAATTCCTTAGCTCGTCGGAAGCAAGGATTCAAGAATGCATGCCCTTTCCATACTTGGGGCATCAAAAGTTGGTTAGGTTACCAAGAAACCCTAATCATTAGTGCTTTGGTTATCTATTTTTGCTCGAGCCTCTGCGTCACCGCGAGCGCTTCCCAAAAGGGGCATCTGTAGACACCAAAACAGCACCAATCCGATTATGTGATTGCAAACACTGATCGCTTTGACAAACACAGCCCCCAGGGCAGCCCTCAGAGGTCAAACAGTGGTCTTAACCACTTTCATAGCAGTTTTGTAAGGTCAAGGAGCAATTTGGCACACTTGGGCACTTTGCCCAGTATTCGTCTCACCCAGAGACGAATTCAAAATAGAATCCGTCCCACCCCAGGACGAATTCTGAATCCGTCCCTGGGTGGGACGAATTCTAAGCTACGGGCAAAAGGGCAAATGGTGCCAAGTGGCAGCCCGGAACGGTCGGTTAAGGGCTCCTACCTTGCACGCATGTGTAAGTGGACGAGAGGGGCCGTTAGAGGAGCTGTTACAAGAAGCATTTATCAAAGTTCAAGTCGGGGAAGGACTCCCCTCCCTCATGGGAAGACAAGACCGCCACATGGCGCCCATGGTCAACACTTGGCTTTTGTGCTTCCCTCCCAAAAGAGACCCCTTGGGTCTATAAAAGGTGGGAATTTTCTCACCCAAAATATGCAAGTGGAAGGAGTGTTGAAGCAACGAAGTCCTTGCCGAATCGAAGACTCATTTGCATCCCCCTTTGTTCACCTTCCTACATCCATCAATCTCTTTTGCAAGGGAGGTTGTTGGGTGGCCTTTGGAAGCTCGAACCTTACTCAAATCCGACGCATGGACATCCGAACCCATCAATTCGCCGACCCCCAATCCTAAAAGGTTTTGGGCCCATCCTTGGTGGATTGGCTCCAAAATCGAGGGCCAACGGTGGGAGGCCCACTTGGGCACCCCCGCACCCCCAAGTTCTAATTTCAGTTTTTGAGCACTTTAGATTAATTTTTAGATTGCATTACGTATGTTACTAGGTCTGATTAGTCTATAATTGCAATTTTTTAGCTTTTGGTCAGAGTTTAGGGTGTTTTGTATTGCTTTATCGTTTCGCTAACTTGCAGGTGTCAAGGTTAAATTCCCGAGGGAGGAGGCCAAATTGGGAAAATCCGACCATCTGGGTCGTCCCAAAATGGCCCCAATTACCTAACCCCCTGTTTGCAGGGAGTTTTGCGAGGTCCCGAGATCCGACATTGGAGCGACGAGCAGGTCGATTTCTCCTATTCAGAAGAATTCGTCCCACCCAGGGACGAATTACAGTCAGAATTCGTCCTGCCCAGGGACGAATTCCAGTTTAAGGTGAATTGGCCAGTTGCCTCAGTGGCAGTGGCCTTCTGGTGACTGTTCTTACCTTCTGTCAGATTTTGAAGCAATTTGGATTCACTTGTTTTCATGGTTTCGGGCAAATATTCGTATGCATATTTTGTTAGTTTTAGAGAGAGAATGATTTTCATTTGCAACGGGTGCTACTAACGTCTTGATCATTTCTTTGTTTGCGGGAGAAGCGGCGGAGGCGAAGAACCCATCAACATCGGCGGCGGCATCATCTTAGCCCGCCCGGTGCAATCGTGGGCACGCGGAAGGAGGAACCATTCAACGATTGTAATCAAACCTTATTTGCGCTCCTAGCCCACGAAAAGGGAGGAGGCATTATTGTAACAGAGATCGAAAGAAATTAATGAAAGGGCTGTTTTTCTTTATCTGATTGCGTCTCTTACAACATGTCTCTTTTCCGTTTCATGTAATTCATATTTCTAGGACTTAGGCGTGCTTAACTTTGAATGCAATTGCACTTGAATGATTTCCTTTGACCGGAATCTCGTGCTTTCACTTTTGTTTTAGTTTTATTTTGCTGCCTGTGCAGTTTTAGTGTATTTGCTTTAGTTTTAATTTTAAAAGTCTGTGCAGTTTTATTTTTGTTTTGCTTTAGAGGCCTGTGTTCTTCCTTGGAGGTCTGTGCAAAGTTCTTCAACTTTTGAAATCTGTCCTTTAACCTCTGCCTGAGCAATCAATGAAAAGTCACCGCTTGAAAATTGTTTTATTCTGAGCTGATCAACCCAGTCCCACCCGAGTTCATTATTAAAATTGAGATAGTCTGCTTAAGTTGAACAGTGGAACTATTTTGTTAGTCAGAACAAAGGTAGAGAGATGATTGGATTTTGTGTCTTGCCATAGTTGTTTTAATGATAGAAAAACTGCTATGCTGTTTGGTTGGAGGAACTCCCGAGGAATCCAAGAAAAGCTGGTTATAAGAGGGGACTATGGTTCATGCAATTATTTGGGTGTCACCAGAGGCTATCAGTGCCTAGACTGAAACAAGTATAGATTGATCAAATGATAAAAGAAAATTGTAATTTCTCTAATGCCTTTCAGGTGTTGATATATAAAAAAAAAAGAAAAAAAAAGAAGAAAAAAAAGAAAAAAGAGTTATATGAGAGAGAGGCAGCTAGATTCCAAAAGCTATTTTTCTTTTACCAAGTTGAAGATCCTTCCTTACAGTTGTAAATTTGGGTCGTGTAAATCTAAAGGGTAACTCTGTCTAGGTTGTAAAAGGCTAAACTAGTAAACATAGCTCTACTCGGTTTCCCCTTTTACAATTTAGAAAAGCTGATCAGTCCAAAGTTCATCATTCAATCCAGTCATCCTAAATAAAGTTTTATACCCTTTGTAATTGCACATCAGAAATCTTCCTTGAAGTATTTCAGCCTAGTATGTCCTTGGGAAATTTTAACAGCTAGCAGTTGGCAGTCAATTTATTGTGAAGAATGTTTGTGGCAAGGCATGATGCATGGTCTTTTTGTTTTGAAACTAGAGTCCTGGGTTCTAAAATAGTGCTACTATTTTACCCACAGATATCGCCATTTGTTGAGAAGCAACACACCCCCACTGAAAAATGAGATTCCATCCTTAGAAAGCCCTGAGCTTCCATTTTTGCAACAGGGACCCTCTTGATAATTTTCAGGTTTAAATCCAATTTTGCTTGCCTCTTTGTTAAAGTTGTGCCTTTTTCCAAGTCTTTCTAGCATTGTTATTTCAAGCTTAACTTTCTACATGCTAGAATCATTCATGCACAAACAAAATCTTGCACCGGTACGAGAAAAATGCTGAAAACAGATAGAAAATTCATGAAAAATCAAACTTTCCTTTTTAAGCAATGTCACGAAATCGTGACACTTCTATTTATGGAAATGTCACGAAATCGCGACAGGAAAATAGAAAACCCACCAAGTCAATTTTGCATAGCGAAATCGCAACATTTTTCATTTTTGGAAATGTCACGATATCACGACATTTCCATTTTTGGAAAGCGTCGCAAAATCGCTACCGGCCAGAGGAGAGAGAAGAAAGTTGTACGGAAAGGAGCGATTTCGTGACATGTCGCGAAATCGTGACATGTCGCATTATCACGATAGGAGAGAGAAAGTGGGCTACGGAGTGAAAATCGACTAAGTTGCAAATGTGTCACAAAATCGCGGTCAATGCATGCAGCTACGGGAACTGTCACGATATCGCGACGTGTTCTATTTTCGCGAGTTGTTGATGGAAGAAAGCTTAAGTTACAAAAGTTGTAGCGATTCGCTGCATATTGGTTGAGAGGAGAGTTCAGGGCAAGGATTGCAGCGATGCGCTGCATATTTTCGGAGCGTGACGCCAATAGTTGCAAGGAGTTCAGTAGCAAAAAGCCTAAGGGGTAAGATTTGCAGCGATGCGCTGCACCCTTTTTGTGAGAAGGTCTTAAAAGGCAAAAGATGTAGCATTTTCGCTATTCAAAGTCGCAAATTGTACGGAAGGGATTAAAACGTAGCGAAATCGCTACCTGTATCAAAATCGTGACATGCTTGAAAAAAGTTGTGCGACAGCTAGCAGGAGGCACGATTTCGCGACATGTCATGTTGCATTTTTGCGGCCGACGGGGGAAGAAGTTGCATGGCGCTGGGGACGTCACGATTTCGTGACATGTCACGAAATCGCGACATGTCTCAGAATCGCAACAGGAGAGAGAAAGTTGCCCAAAGGGCCAGAAGTGTATTCCAGCTGTAAACAGAAGGCATCCTGGGATAGCGACACATGTCAAGACACGTATCAGATGAAACAGAGGCCGACATGCAAGAAAGATTAGGATTTTAATCTGTTTTAATGTTAAAGTGTTGATTTAATGTTTATTAAATTGCTAATATAATCTTTTTGTCTTTCATGCAAGAATCCATCTGTCACTTGCGGGATAGCGGGAAAATGGCCATAAAGACAAAGTCAAATGCAATTTAATTAAAGGCGACCATGTTGAAAAGGAAGGTGCTGAGAGTTGATGTTTCATTCCAGTATTTATAGATCTGCCCAAAAATGACTACGCAGCTGCCAGATTTTACCGGTGAAGGCATTCAATGAGGATTTATGGCAGAGTTAATAGCAGGCAGATATTTTCAACTCCGGGATAGATTTGCAGAGATGGAATAGCGGAGAAGTGGTGACTCATCCGGCTCACCAACACAAATTAATGAAAGCATTTATTTGCAGTTGCGGGTGAATGCAAGTGGCATTCGAATTTCATCTTCTCCATTTATGGCAGCTAACTACACTGATTTGCAGAGGGGTTAAGTTCTATCCGGACTTTGATTTTAAAGTGGCTTTATATTGTAAAACCCGGTCCTAGGGTTTAAGTGTGATAAGATTTAGGGTTTGAGCAAGATATTTTGAAAAGATCAGGGTCTATCCTGAGTCTATAAATACAAGTTCTAAATGTAATCGCAGGAGGCGGAGACTTAGAAATAAAAGACTTATAAGCAATTTCTCACAAATTTTGTGAAATCCTTTGTTTTCTGGACTGGGAGTTGATGTGCTTTTGCTATTTTCTGTGGTAGCATGGCCAGGAGCCTAATATTTTATAGATATGTGATAAGTGTATCTTCTTCTGTTATCCGTTCCATTAAAGTTTATTAGATATATGCTGCAAATCTGCCATTATCAAGTTTAAATATGCTGTTAGGCTTTAGTTGTTCCATTGTCTGCTAGGGGAAATTGCAGATTTGAGGTTCAAGTTTGTTCTAATTGCTCTGTATTCACTATGTGAGCTAGGCTGCCGATGAAAGATACCAGTTTTAACCAACTTCCCTTCGGTTTATAATTTTCTGCTAGACCTGTTCCATTTTGCCTTGTGCTCTTGGTTGAAAGTGATCTTAGAAATCTGGACACTTTCTTCTTGGATTTGTTCTGTTGTGAAGCTAGCAGTATAGATGAAATTGGTAGTTTTAAGTTTTACAGTTTAAAGTCTGATAAACTTCTCTTTCTGCCCTACCCTACCCTCTCTTTGTTTTCGGTGAAATGATCCATTTTTATTTTCTTTATTTGCATTTTATTTAAATCTGCTGACCCATGAGAGCTAGATCAAGAATCAAGTTAAATCTGATTGTTAACAAGTAACAACTTCTGCAACTACTGAACAAGTTCAGGAACCCCCTGTAAGGTAATAGACAGTCCATATTGAAATCTATTCCAGAAGCAAAAAAGAGTGAATAGACATTCGACCCGACTCTGTAACTCGCACCTTGGATAACCAGCTAGATCCTAAAGTGAGTGGGATTCGTCCCGTGGGTGTCTCCGAAGCTTCCTGCTCATCCTTCGCAGGGTGCGTATGAAAGCCGGACCAACACACACCATAATAATTTACATGTGAATAATTAAATCCTTAGAAAGTAAATATTCATACGTGCACAATTAACTAGACATGAAAATAATTTTACTACAACAATGAAAGTAACAGTACATAAAGCAAACCTATGAAAGTAGGAAATTAGTCTAGGAAAGCACAAGTAAAAAGGAAGGAATACTGGTTTGGAGTGGCCCCAGGTTCCAGCAGCTCCCTTCCAACTGAACACGCGATTAGGAACTCTCAAAATTTATTATGATTACAAAATAACTATTACAATACTTCTATCTCCTCAGAATAATGAATACATTCTAGATATTCTAGATGATTATCTAAGAGGTATGTGTGTGTTTATATAGTACACACACAAATATTCTATTTACAATGAAGTTACAACAGTAGTTTAGTCTAGACTACTTTAATTAGTTAAAATATTTGGTTTGAAAAGATCCTAATTTCTATAAGTACTATGATTATGTGATTTGTTATAGTAAACTAATCATATTGTTCATAGAAATATCACAATTATACAATCATAGCTTGAGAGGACCTAAGTGGCATGCCTCACCACGGGCTAGGATTTTTAGAAAACAAAGCCCTGTAGCCTAGTGAATGCTCTTTTGTACAGAGAACTAATTTGGAAGTTGAATCTCCAATAGTAGTTTGGTTTGTTGGGTAGAAGGTTGAATCAGTTGAAGAAACCACAGTTGAGGGATTGGGTGGAAAGCTGAGTCAGCTAAAGGAACTACAACGATTGGCTGTGTTGTTGAGAGGAATGCTGGATTTATTCATTTTGGGTTGATGGGTTTTTTGGGTTGTTGGAAGATCTTCTTTTTGCTAGTAGTGGGTGCTAGACAGTTGGTTTTTTTCCTCAATTATTTTGGTCTTTTCCCCCCTCTCTCAAGTTAATACTAGGGAGAGACCTTGGGCTTCATTGTTGTCCGTTGAGGAAGATTTGTGTTGTCGACCCTTGTGCTTGGAAGGTGTGGCTATTGGTTGTTTGCTAGATGTGGGTGCTTGACAGATGGGTTTTCTCTATGGCATTATTTAGGTCTTTACCTCTCTCTCTAAAATTAATACCAGGGGAAGACCTTGGGCTTCATTGTTGTTAATTTGAGAAAGGCTCATGTTGTTGATCCTCATGTTTGGTAGGTGTGGCTATCCTATTGGTTCTTTGTTTATTATATGTGGGTGTTGGACATATGGGATTTTCTCCTTGGTATTATTTTGGTCTTTGCCCCTCTTTTTGAAGTAATTACCAATGTAATACCTTGGGCTTCTTCATTGTATGATTGAGAAAGACTCTTGTTGTCGGTACAGGCATCTAGCGGGTCAACAGGTTGCTAGGGACTATCTTTGGTTTATTTTTTTTGGGAGGTAGTCTTACTAACCTTGTGGAAGGGTTTGCTTTTTACTTCCTACTCACTCAGCTTTCGGGTGAAGATATTATGGTTGTGGGGGCTGTGCTTGGGTTTGATTTTTTCTTGGACTTCATTGATCCACACTTTTTCGTGGTCAAGCGATGTGGCAGATCCAAATCTAGGTTTCGAGGGAGTAGTGTTTGTTTGAACCTATGGTATTCTCCATTGGTGTCTTCTAGCAGATTCTAGAAGTTTATTAAGCCTTATGGATGGATATATTGGTTGGTTGTGCTACTATCTCATTTTTTGGTGGGGTCAAATTTTAATCTTCTAGCTAAAGCATAGGCTTGAGCAATTTTTTTGTGACTGGTGGATTTGATCTCCCAGTTTAGGTGAGATGTTTTAAATTTTATTATTTCTAGAAAATGCATTAACTTGGGCATATTTCTCTTAGCTAGTGGCTGGATTTTTGGTTCGATTCTCCTGTTAGATAGTTTTTTCCATCTTCCTTTGAGCATTCTAATTTTTTTTTTTCATTTTGAGCACTTAGATTCAATTATCATTTCCAAGGTTATGGGTTCCTTTCAAAACCCTGTGATCCTTTGTTAGAGGTTTTTTTCACTTTGGGGTTTTGGGTTCCTTTCAAAACTTTGTATTCAGGTTCTAGGTTCCTTTCAAAATCCAGTGTTCAAGTTCTAGGTTCCTTTCAAAACCTAGTTTTCTTTCAAGTGTCTGATGTGTCTAGTTCTCCTTTTGAGCGAGAATTTTCAAATGAGAATTTCTGTTTAATTTCAAATTGAGTGCCCAAATTTTTTGCAAATTGGTAGGTTCTCCTACTAGATGATAAGGGCAAAAAAAATTCATATGTCAAATATGAGCGTCCAATTTTTAATTTCATTTTGGTAGGGTATTTATCGAATGCTAGTTCCACATTTTGAATACTATATATTAAATATTTTTTGTCAAAAGCAGAACTAGTTCTCCCTGCAAGAGACAACCCCATTTATGTTCTTATTTGATTTTCATCAAATATCCTTATAGCCAAATTTAAGTTTAGGATCCCTCATAAAACCCCATTGCAAAATATTCCAAGGCCCTTTCAAAACCCCCTCTTCCACCTAATAAAAAACAACTATACAATCATAATCCTCTTCCACATAATAAAAAACAATTATACAATCATAATGTATGAGACTCATTTCAATACCATATAATCCATTAAAACTAGTTATTATATACATTTGTCAAATTATTCTTAATAAATCCCATAGAATTATAGACTCTATTAAAATGTTACGCTATATGCATATAGATATGTATTTATATATAAAACCTTTTTAAACTCCCCAAACCTCCCATAAACTTAAAACACTTTGTAGAGTTTCCATTTCTATTGCAACATATAGTTGTCTAATTTTAGCTTAACTTTTATGTCTACAGGGACTAGAATACAACCCCTTTTCTAAAGGAAAAAATCCATAACAAATTACCATCATTTTTAAATGGTTGGATTATGTCATTATAGTTCCAAATTCCATATTATTAAGATGATTATTACAAACATAATAACACTGAAGGAAGAATCATTAGTTAAATAACAAGAACGTGGTTAAATACATTAAATTTCAAGATGATGAACATTAAGATTCAAATCTTGTTAAGTGATATATGCATAGTTTTCAAAGATATTTTTATAATATCATGTTATCATAGTCATGATGAAATGCAAATGGTTCATTTCAATCCATATAACTAATTAAAAAAAAATTATAAATACCATTCTTCTCCCATCATGTTTTTAAGATAAAATATTTAACTAAAAACATATACATCAAAGATAAAAATAATAAAATTATTAAATAAATTTAATGTGATTCTTGTAAGTATAGATGAAGAGAAGAAAAACACATTTAGTTCATATTTCAACCATTTGTTTTTGATTGATAATAGAAGGGGTTTTAAAAGGGTCCCCAAACCCATTACAAGTAGGGTTTTGAAAGGCACCCCCAAACCGTAGATCTAGATATAAGATACCAAGAAAAACTGAGTTGGATTCCACGAATCAAACCCAAAAATCCAATGAAAATGCCTCCTAGCAAATAAGCCATACATTTTTATCAAGTAAATACAAGATATTTTACCATGGTCAAACCACCGTGTGCTCTGAATCTAAAGCAAGGTTGAAAAACATCATTAATAAAAACATAAATAGCTACAAGATAAAATATTTAACTAAAAACATTTACATCAAATATAAAAATAATTAAATAATTAAATAAATTAAGATAGACAAAATAAATTTAATGTGATTCTTGTAAGTATAGATGAAGAGAAGAAAAACACATTTAGGTCATATTTCAATCATCTTTCAACATAAATAGCTCTGCAACCTTACTGCAATGGTAAAGGCTTTGGCCTCTCTTTGAAAGGTTCAAGGTTCAAACCCCACTTATTATGAGGGGAGCGGGACCCCTCATAAAAACAAGTGTGTAAAAACATTAAAAAAACCATCTTTCAATATAGAGATATTTAACTAAAACCATATATATTAAAGATATAATTAATTAGAACCAACAATTATATTCAATAAAAAATAAGAGAGGTTACAATAAAAAGGGAGTTAGAAAAGTCACGGCTGAGGGCACAAGGCCACCCAAACAATAAAAATCATAGAGACTTGAGACCAAAAACAAAACTAGACCCTAAAAGGGTGAATAAATAGAATAACTAAATAAAGGAAGCCAATCCAAGAGGAGACCGAATTCTACTGTGGGCACTGACAGAACGACCTGATTCTAGAAAATGTAACCCCCTCAACCTGCTACACTGAGCAGTCAAAGAAACAAAGGGACCTTAAGATGAAAGAGGTTAGGTAAAGCCATGTTTATAGTGCACGAAGCCTTACACTATAACCTGACAAGATTTATCAAATGTGGCAACTCATGAGTCAACTTGGTAGCCTGCGAATGAAGTTGAATAGTAACAGTATAAAATATTGTAATATTTTTATTCAAGGAAACTGACTAGAAATTGAGTCTCTAGAATAGACAAAAATATTCCTAACTTTTCAAAGTTGAAATAAAATAATAACATGGAAGAAATTCTACACAGTGACAATATCATCTACCATCTACCATCTACCATCTAAAAAATTTAGGATGAAAGGGCTTGAACAATGAGTGAATCCAAGACCAAGAAGACTGAGCACAAGGGCAAAACCAAAATATATGTTTGAAAGTCTCAAAACTTCCACAATCTAGACACTTAGGTTAGGAATACCAACCCTACTAAGTCTCTCTCCCATAGGAAGCCCTTGATAAATAAAATATCAGAGAAAAAAGGTAATCTTGGGTTCAAGTTTAGACTGCCAGATATGGTTTAGATGAGCAATCCAAGTATATGAGGTAGAATGAGTCTAAAAAATCTCATTAAGTTTATCAAAACTAGGGGAAACATGACTAAGTAGCTGATAAATCAAGGAAGAAGAGTAGTTCTTGAAAGGAGTATCCACATTCCAACACCAATCCCTCCACCAGGAACTTGGGCGTTGGAGACCAAACTTGTGAAGCATGAAATCAGGTATGAGCTCTTGAATCTTAAGAATAGAAGAAATATTTGAATTCTAAAGATTAAATTTTTGTTTAAGATCAGGCCAAGAAATCAAGTCTCGAGAGTGCACTAAATCATTAATATAGCATATGCCCTTGTGAAACAACCTCAAAGCTTTAATCCTTGGTGTATCAAAAAGAAAAAATAAAGAGTTAGACAAAATAGGAGACCACCAGATATTATGAGAATTGAATGAAATACCATTATAAAAACCATCACCAATCCAATTAAGATGAGGTTTCACCACCTCAAAATATCACCAAAAATTTTTAACAACAAAAGAACCTTGAATCTTAACTGGAGAAAAAGTAATGATGAGAGTATGGAGGCAAATATTAACCCAATATTTGTGCCCATAAGGTAACCCTGAAGAAATACAATGACGAATCAAAACCTTCCAGGATTCAGGGCCTTCAATAGCTTTAATCACCTAGTTAACATAGAGAAAAGTTTTACCTATAAATGTCAATGATGCCCATTCCACCCTTATCAATAGGTGTACAATAAGTATCCCAAGTAACTCGATGAAAACCACATGAATGCTTTCCCTTGGTCCAAAGAAATATTAAAAAATATATTTGAATGTGTGTTTTTTCAATTGGTTATATGGGATTGAAAGGCCTCTCTTTGAAAGGTTCAAGGTTCAAACCCCTTTCAATTGGTTAAATGGGATTGAAAGGCCTTTCTTTGAAAGGTTCAAGGTTCAAATGCCAAGTATCCCAAGCAACTCAATGAAAACCATGCGAATGATTTCCCTTGGTCCAAAGAAATATTAAAAAGATATTTGAATGTGTGTTTTTTCAATTGGTTATATGAGATTGAAAGGCCTCTCTTTGAAAGGTTCAAGGTTCAAACCCCTTTCAATTGGTTAAATGGGATTAAAATGTCTTTCTTTAAAAGGTTCAAGGTTCAAACCCCACTCAGTATGAGGGAAGCGGGACCCCTCGTAAAAACTAGTGTGTAAACTCATTAAAAAAACCATCTTTCCACGTAGAGATATTTAACTAAAACCATATATATTAAAGAGATAATTTAATAAAATAAAAAAAGGAATATTAAAAAAGATATTTAAATGTGTGTTTTTCAATTGTTTATATGGGATTGTAACGGGTCACGTATTTCATCATCACCGTATAGAAGGTATTACAACAAAGCCTAGATATTATCCATATATTGCTTGGCAAGATTTGAACCTTGGTCTCCTCCTTAAATGTTGAGGAATCTAACTGGTTGAGATAATTCTACTCTATACATTTTAATGTGTGTGTGTTGTAAGTATAACCAAAGAGAAAAAACACATTTAATTTATTGGAATTTAAATTCATTAATTAAACTATAAATTTATGTAGATATTATAATTCAACATGTTTAAAAATTTAACAAGTTAACTAAAATTGAACCAATGATATTAAAATTTAACCATGGCCACACAATAGCTACAATATTTTATTCAATTTTAAAAATAATATTATAATATTGATTGTAATTTTCTTATTTTTTTAGTTAGTTCTAATTGAAATAGGCCCCCTCCATATTGATGATCATAATACCATAATACTCTATCACACAACAATATTTGAACTTGAGTTTCTAGTGAAAGTTTAATTTTTTAATCATTTAAATTCATGTTATTTAACTAAAGGAAATTTTTATAGGTGTGAAACTATTTCCTCCTTATCACTTGACCTAAAACCCATGGGCCTTAGTGTTGAATAAATTTGATTGATTATTTTTAATCAAATTTAATCAAAGATATAATCCTAGTATTTAGTATTTTATTTTATTAAATTAATTTAAACTTGTTAAATATTAAATCATTAATTTTTGTGTCCAATTGGAAAAGCCCAAACTTTCATACTTTAAATCAATATTCAAATCTCATGGGTGAACTTTAACATTTTAAATATGACCATAAAGTGAGTATGGACAAGGAAAGAGTGCAAGCATGAAGTGAGCCTTACCATTTCTTATTTCATATCATTGGAAAAGATCATAGAGCATGTGCAAGTAGGTAATGATGCAAGCAGGGAATGAGCCTCAATTTTTTTTAAAATATTTGTAGAAAGTAAAAAAAAAAGGATTCTTATGAATCAAAGCTAAGCAGTATGGAAGGAAAGTCATTTATGAAATTCATAACTAGAAGTAAGGATGCCCTAGTTGGGGACAAGAGAAAGAGTGAGCTTATGGTAATCCTTATATAGGAAGTAGACCTTACACCACAAGTGATTATCAAGGTTGAGATGATAAAGCATGCCAAAATGTTTGTTAAAATCATAAGGTTAATATGTAAGTTCTATAGATGCTAGTCATGTTTTTCAAAGATATAAAATTGGATCAAGTGGAAGTAGAGATTGAATCCAAATTACTTCTTGAATTTTCTTCCAAAAATAAAATTTCATCATATTTTGTAGTTCAAAAATAAAATATAAAATAATAAGTAGTGGCCTATGGTTAAGGTGAAGATATGCCCCAATGTATAAAAAAAAATGAAGAGATGCCCCATCCATAATGTATGCTTTAATAAGCCTTTGCATTTAGAGGTAGACTCATATGGATCCCCCCTTCATTTGAAATCTACTGGTGTAAAAATATTTCATACACAAGAGTCCTCTTAGGCTAGACCATAGTCACCATTGCCACTATTAGATAATCTCATTGACATCCAAAAAACACTTTTGTCAGGACTTCAAATGAATAAGAGAAGTCACTATCACAACTTTTTAAAGGATAAGCTATTTTAATTTTCCATTGTTACGTAAGGTATGTCTAGAAAGTCCAAAAATTTTCCATTTACAACATACATCACCTATTTGAAGACTTCTTGCTTGTGGACCACCTAATTTTAGTCATAAAAACAACTTTGCATGAACCTACTTAAAATAAAGGTTGTAACAAAATTTTAAGAGTACATACACAATTAATAGAAGAAGGAAGAGATCATGAAGGATTAATCTTCATGAATAAGTTGAATTATTTTTCCAAATAAGGAAGAGGGATTGACTAAGGCACATTTTGAATCCTAATCCTAAAATCCTCTAAAATACTCAAAATATTTTCCCTCTATCACAAATTTATTTATATCTCCTAATAAATTAGGTCAAATATTATAAGTTGATGAAATACTATAATATTACCCATTAAGGCAAGTAACTATAATATTCTAGAGATAGAAATCCAAAGCAATCCAACTGAAGGAAGGAGAATTCAAAACCAAGTATTTCCATGCAGCCACTCTCAGACATAGAAGTTTCAATATGATCAAGGAGATAACTAGGGAAGATATCTCCTCAACTAATGATCTATTGGAGATTAAAACCAAAAATGTTGCTTACTTTGAAATCTTGCTTGGTTCAAGTCTACCCTATGCCCCTCTTGCTTTCGATAGCATCCTCTCCAACATCCCCTACTTGATTCCTCAGAACCTAAACTCCCACATTTCAATATCCTTCTTCGTTTATGAAATCAAAATCATTGTCTTCTCTATGATAGGGGATAAGGATACCAAACTAGATGGATTCCTGACCATTTTATTCCATAGGCTCTAGAATATTGTTGGTCCTAAGGTTACTACTACCTGTTGGGTGCCAAAAACTGGTTAATTTTATCCTATATTTGTCACAACACTCACATTTAATTTGTCAACCCAGGAGCTTGTAGACTTTAGAAGTGCCACGATTGAAACTACTCAAATTACCATTTTGGAGATGAATACGATTATCTATAATTTGGGGGTGTTTGTGAAACAATGATTGATTCATCCACACCATAAATATAAATGAAATGCATGAAAGTAAACACACCACTCTGAAAGCAATAATATGCCTACTATAAAAAGAACATAGCTTCTAAAATGATTAAATTTAATCTAGGAAACAAATGTACTACTATGCATAATTAAATCTATGAAAAACAACTAAGAAAATAGGGGAGGAATACTGGCTTGGAGTGGTCCCAAGCTCTAGCAGATCTCGCCCAGCAATTCATGAAAACCACATGCAAATAAAAGAATGCTCAAGCTTTATTAACAGTGGAGAAAGTATTACATCATTATTGTTCTAAAATAATGCTTCTCCTACTATAGAGAAGTTCGTGTGTTTATATACCACACACAGGACTTCCTATTATAGTTCTACTACAACAGGCATCCTAGTTACAATCTAAACTAGGATAGTTTAGTTATTGTAGGTGGTGTGCGATGATCATCGTCTTTGTCGTTTACTTGGAATCGAGTGATTTTCGTTTCATATGGTTCTGCTTCGTGAATGGTTGTGTTCACCCATGCTGTCTGGGACAACTCATGCATCAAAGGTTTCCCATAGATGACATGGAATGGTGGTCAATGGGGTCCTATCCAACCATTGGGTCAACACACGTAATCTTGGTGCTTATGTGAGTAAGGCGCCTAACTCAGTAAGGTACCTTCCTTAATGAGGTGCCTGCCTTAGTAAGGCATCTACTTGAGTAAGGTGACTAATTTAGTAAGGCACCTAATTCAGTAAGGCACCTAATTCAGTAAGGTGCCTACCTTCATATGCCTTCATATGATTGAACGAAACTATGCCAGGTCCATGTAGGACCTCGATTGAGCAAAATATGATACAATCTGGGAAATAACTACAAAAAACACACTTCACGCATGGATTAGATAATACACATGATTTTATTAAATACATACATAATATTTCATAAAAATATACAACTCATTATATATTGCCATGTAAAAACTGTTAGTACATATACAAAAATATGAGCATATCTAGTGCTTAGCATCCCCCATGCCATAATGTGCCACACCCTCATGGCACCTGAAATCAATAAAAACCTCCTATGTGTAGGCCACTGTTCGTCATTTCCTTTTCTTGTCGATGGCCTTGGATTTATCTCCATCCTGAGGCTTCTATTTGTACTAAGGGGCCCTATTTGTTACGGGGCATCCTTGGGTTGTGTTGCTCTCTGGCTACGCTGGCTTCCTGCTGTGCTAGGTTGGCCTTCATTCTACACTAACTTCTTGTTACGCTGGCTACGCCTTCCAATTATGCTTGGTCCAAAACCTATGCTAGGTGCTATCATAGTTGTTGCTCCCTTCTGGAAGGCTACCTCTGCTTAATGGGCACCTTGTATGAGACTACTATTTTATACAAGGTTGGAGAGTTTGTGGGCACCTTAATTTCCCAATTAGTTTGGGTAGAGGCGTATCACCTATTGATCACCTTTACTTGCAACTACTGGTTCTCTACCCTAAGCTGCTAAATCAATTGCTGGAATTGGGCGATGGTGGCCTTCTGCCTCTAAATTGTTCTCATAGTCATGTCCTTATACTCTTCAAACAACACTTGCATCATGGATTTCTCGCTCTGCTTAGCATGGTCCTCTTCCATTGGTACTTTAGAATGTTGTTGTAGGCTTGCTAAGGGCTGTGGGTCTTGTGGGCTATGAGTGGCCAAATTATGTAGGGTTTGGGCTATGAATATGAGTTCTGTATCATCCTCCTCTTCCTCACTCAAGAGGATTAGGTGTTGCAGTTGTATTCGATTGTGTATATGCTCTGTCTACTATATGGAGGTTTCAGGGCTGGAAGACTTTGGCCTTTCCTCCATGTAATTAGGCAGAGAGCTCTGCCTCTCCTTTGCAACATCTGGTGAGAATCAGGGGTGTTTCTCTTTGGACATTCCCCCCAATTTGACATCATCTTAAAATTCTATTGTCACTTGCTCCGCTACATCAAAAGGCTCAAATTTAACTTCTTTGATTGTCCCTCTTAATTTGGCCTCTTGATCTTGTTCGACTACCACCTGCTCTCATGCACCAGAATGTTCAACCCTAGCCACCAATGAACTCCCCCCGTGCTCCTCCACATGGCATATTAGGGCTGTAATTAGCCCATGGTGGGCTAGGGTAGAGAGCACCCCTCTTTGATATTGTGATGCCTCGTCCTGTAGGGCATTTTCTAGGTAGAACGAGACGTTAATTTTTTTCCCATGCACTAGATGGCTCAAAAACTACATATGGTTCGTATTCAGGTGTGAATACTTCCCGATGCATGTGAAGTATCTCGCCACCTACTCAAAGAGCTTCCTCGAGTGCATAGGGAGTCTCTTCTTCGAGAGCCCATGTGGGTTGCAGTAGACATTTTTTTGTCCTAGCAACACCTCCGTGCACTTCTTGGCCATGCCATATTTATATTTACATTCCCCAGTAAGGGGAGGCTAGTGACATGAGCGATATGCTCTAGAATTACTAGAATTTCTAGTCTACATAGTCGAGCAACTCCCCTGTTCATAGCGTTAGAAAAATCCTTTGCTGCCTCTATGTCCTGGTCTTGGTTGACTAGGTGACAATAATTCATCCACCCAGTTGCTTCAAATTGGTGCACAACATATCCCTTGATCCCCTCAGTGCCATTGGGATAATGCTTTTGAGTGAATGATTCTTCGATCGTCCACCCATGGTGAATTCCATAGTGGTTTTGACTAGTTTGATGCCCTACCCTTAGTAAGGTACCCTTAGTAAGGTGCCTTTTTATAAACTCAGGTGCCTAACTCTAGAAATTATTTCTGAATTGGGATTGGTAGGGTATGCCACCCGAATTAATTGTCCCATATGATGTATTAGGAATAAGGGATAAATTCAATTCTTGCACCGAAAGTATTTTTAGAGAAGCATATTATATGAAAAAGTACGTATATATCTAAAGACAATCATGCGTATACCTGATTGGTCATTTCATGTTGTATGGAGTATGCTGAATTGATACTCGATGATATTTTTCTCATGTGCTAATTACATTGCCTTGGGTACTTCATTCCTGGTTCGCTTGAGGTTCTGTGCTAAAAATGTGGTGGCTCCTATTGGTTTAGGTTGGGATGTATATCTCCTTGACGGTTGGCCTTGGGACGTGTAGAGATGCTATCCAATACTTTTGAAATATTTTTGGGCACTTTCAAATTTCCATCACGTGATATGATGGCATTGGCTTTGACTACTCCATGTACTACCAACTTTGTGCATGTGTTTTTAAGTCGATCGAGGCACCTGCTTGAGTAATGTAACTACTTGAGTAAGGTGCCTACTTGAGTAGGACACCTACTTCAGTAAGGTGCCTACTTAAATAAGATACCTACTTGAGTAAGGCACCACATGACTATGAAGAACACTCCAGGGTGGTTCCTCCTTGGTGGAGTAAGGTTTCGCTCCTTCAGAGTAAGGTGCCAAAGTAAGGCGCCTCCCTTGGAAAAAGAAAATATTATATATATATATTGAGTCCTTGGGGGGTGGTGCCTCCTTGGTGGAGTAAGATGCCGCTCTTTCAGAGTAAGGCGCTAGAGTTAGGTGCCTACTTTAGTAAGACACCTACTTGAGTAAGGCGCCTACCTTAGTAAGGCACCTACCTTAGTAAGGTGCCACTTGACCATGATGAACACTCTAAGGTGGTGACTACTTGGCTAAGCAAGGCACCACTCCTATGGAGTAAGAAACCTCCCTTGAGTACTAGAGAATTCAAAAGCACTTTGGGTGGCACATCCTTGGTGGAGCAAGGTGCTTCTCCTCTAGAGTAAGGCACTAGAGTAAGGTGTCTCTTCTCCAGAGTAAGGCGTCGAAGTAAGGTGCCTCCCTTCCAGAGTCATTCTTTCCTCCATCATTGAAAAATCAATGGCTGACGTGTCTGCTGATGTGAGGTTGATCAAGCCTCCTAAAATTCTTATTGTACAACATTGATGTCTGCTTAGTCCAGGCATGGGGGTGCATAATTTTTACTTACAGGTAATTGGTGCCCACCTTGTGCCTAGATCTACACTATCCTCTTACTACATAGATTTATGGATGTTGAGATGGTCTAGGCCCTTTTACCAGAGATGCCTATTTTTTGGAGCAATCAGGCCATTTCCCTGCAAAAAAAAAAATACAGTTAAACACAATCCGTACCTATTAGGCCCTAGCTCTCAGGATACTTGTAGCTTGCATGCGGGTGTTGTCCCTTCCAAACACATCATAAGATAAAAACATGAAACTATACTAATTTTTCTTGGTGGACACCTCTGTATCCACCATATTGTTGAGAATTTTGGAAATTTTTTACTTGCATGGGGTCTCCCCCATGCCTGTTCTGGACTCCACCAGTAAGATTTCAGCCCTATGATATGGATGCAATTGGTGGCCATTTGATGTCAAGATGGTGTTGCTACCATCAATTGTCTTGACCCTCACAACACCATTTCTAATTATCTCCACTAACTTGTATGGTCCCATCCATATTTGCATCAGTTTTCTCTTTTGTTCTTGGAATCTGGAATCATACAACAATACCCAATCTCCCTCTTTGAACTGCTTCATTTTAATGTGGCAGTCATGCCACTGCTTCCTTTGCTTCTACATGATTTTAGTTCTCTATAGGGCATCAATTCCAATTTTTTCCAACTGGTTCAACTACCGAATTCGTTCTTTCTATGCTTCATCTAGGCTAAGGTCAAGTTCTACCACTGTTATAAGCGTCTTCACCTTGAATTATATGGGCATCATTGCATCCTTCCCGTATACTAGCTAGAAGGGTGTGAAGTCGGTGGTTGATTTCCATGTTGTATTATATGCCCATACATCCTCCAATAATCTAGCAACCCAATCCTTCTTATATTGCTACATGATTTTTATCAGGATGTTTTCTATCTCCCTATTGGTTACCTCCACCTGCCCATTCACCTATGGATTGTAGGGGGTCATCTTGTTGTGCCATACCATGTATTGTTCCATAAGTTCCTTGATCAACCTAGAGGTGAATTGGGGTCCTTGGTCTATTGTAATTTCCTTGGGCACTCCAAACCTTGTAAAAATATGGGTGAATAGGAATTCGGCTACCATCCCCTCCTTGAAATCTCTCAATTTTTTAACTTCCACTCATTTGGTAACATAGTCTATGCAGACTAGAATATAACTCCTTCTAGTTGAATGTGGATTGATGGGTCCCATGAAATCCATGCCCCATTTTTCAAATGTATTAATGTGTATGTGGGATTTAAGGGGTATTTTTTCCTTGTGGGTTGGCCTACCCATTATTTGGCATTCATCACACTTGCTGGCATATGCGACTACATATTTAAATAGAGTGGGCCAAAAATACCCAATTTGTAATACCTTATACATAGTACTTATCCCTAAGAAATGTCTTCCACATGGCTCTTTGTGATAGGCTTTGAGTATCTCTGGAAACTCATGCTCTACTATGCACCTCTTTACGTTCTAGTCATGTCCTATTTTGAATAGGAGGTCATCAATCCATTGAAAGGAAGCACTCTTTTCAATAATCCCTTGCTTATATCTGTATGAAAGAGCAGGGGATGTTCTACCGATGGCCAGATAATTAGTAATGTCAGCATACTATAGTGTCTGTTCGTTGATGGTGAACAAATGCTCATCCGAGAACTGGTCTTCTACCGTTACATGATTTATTAGTATTAGTCTGGATAGAAAGTTCACGACTACATTATCCTTCTTAGGCTTGTCAACTATAGTGATGTTGAATTCCTATAATAGCAAGAGCCACCTTATTATCCTACCACTAATCACTAGTTTACTCATTAGGTATTTGATGGTCGTATGGTCCATGTGAATGAACACCTTGTATCCAGTGATATAGTGGCATAATTTTTTTATGGTGTGTACTACTATGAGAAATTATTTCTTTGTTACTGTGTAATTGAGTTTAGCCCCTACTAAATTCTTACTAACATAATAAATGGTGTAGAATTATTCACCATCCTTCTGCCTGAGGACCGCTCCAATTGCATTATTGGATGCATCACAATATATGTGAAACGAAACAACCCAGTTTGAGCCCCACAACACTGGGGCAAAAATTAGCTTCTGCTTTAGCATCTAAAATGCTCGTTCATAGTCCTCCATCCATATGAATTATGCATCCTTCACCAGTAGGTTGTGCAATTGTTTGGAAATCTTGCTGAAATCGGCGATGAACCGCCTGTAGTACCCGATAGAGCTGAAGAAACTCCTCACTTCCCTCTGCATTTTTGGGCTGGGTAGATCTTTAATCACTTTTATTTTCTTGTGATCTACTTTAATTCCTTCTATCAATAGATGATGTCCCAACACTATGCCCTCATGCATCATCATAAAAAATTTCTCATTGCTGAGGGATAAGTTGTTTTCATCGCACCTCTGGAGCACACGTTCCAGGTTTATTGTTGCTTCTTCGAATGTCTCTTCATAAATGGTGAAGTCATCCATATATGCCTCTACTGCATCCCCCATAATATCTAAAAATATGCTCAACACCACCCTTTGGAAGGTGGCTGGTGCATTGCACAACCCAAAGAGTAGCAATCTATAGGTAAATGTTCCCCATGGGCAGGTGAAAATTGTATTGTCTTGGTCCTCCTTGCCTATATAGATTTGGTTGTACCCACTAAAACCATCCAGGAAGTAGAAGTTTTTTTCTCTCAGATAGTGTGTCCAAAAATTGATCGACGAAGGGAAGCAAGAAGTGATATTTCTTCGTCGCTATATTCAATGATCTATAATAAAAATAGATTCACCATTTCCCATTCTTCTTGGGGACCACCATAAGTGGTGACACCCACTCGCTATCGGAGATCAGGTAGATGCACCCTGTAGACAAGAGCTTATGTAGCTTGGTATTGACAATTTTTTCATGGCTGAGTTCATTCTTCTCTAAGGCTACCTAAATGGGGTTACCTGCTCTTTGAGGTATATCCAATGTGTGCAGATTTTAGGGTTGATTCCCTTCATATTCAAGTAATCCTAGGCAAATGCCTATTGGTGCTTAGTTAGGAGCTCTTTTAATTTTTCCAACTATGTGGTGGTCAAATCATCACTGATATTCAACATTTTTCCAGGCCCAATGTCAATTTTCCAGGTATGGTGGTCCTGAGCACTGACCAATGTGGACTTAGGAACTATGAGGAAGGATTCTCCTTGTAGGAATCCCATTATAAAATCATCCTAATTGGCATCCACCTCCAAATCTATTAATGCCATCATCGGCTGGAGTATGAACATCAAATTATCATCTTTCTCGGTCATCATGGGTTCACCTAATGTTTCCACGGACTAAGCAAGAGGAGATATTTTCAATCTCTTGATGTTCTACCCATTTGAAATAGTCATAAGTCCATCATGGCAGTTGATGTAGGTGTTTTCCGTAGCTAACCATGGTCTCCCCAAGATGAGTGGGTAACCACCCAGTCCCATTTTTTATTGCAGCACCAAAAATTCCGTCGGGTAATCCCAGGCATCAACTATTATGATGATATCCTCGAGCATATCCTATGGTGCTACAATTTATCGATTGGCCAATTATGACACCATCTTGGTGGGTTTCAAGTTTTTAAGCTTTAGCTTCTGCATGGTTTCCTGCAACATTACGTTGATAGCTACACCCAGGTCAACCAAGGTGTTTTCCAATGAATGCCCTCCTATTTTCACCATCAGTACCGGGATACCTGGGTCTACATATTTGGGATGATATGCATTCCCCATCATCAAATCAACCAATTTCCCTATGACATTGATAGTTTGTGCTGTCTTACATCCAGATTTTATTAGACATAATTATTTTATCACCTTGGTGTATATGGGCACATCTTGGATAGCTTGAAAAATGGGGATGGTGACCGTGAGATTCCTCAAGCTTGAGAGGATATCGAATTCTAGTTATGTCAGCTTTCTTTGCTCCTATAACCATTTGGGGAATGGAGCCTCTATTTTCTCAACAACTTTCTCTACCTCCACATCTTCTATCAGAGGGGAATCTCCTATTTCTTCCTCCCCTTCTACCAAGGGAGGTGCCTCTACTCCTAACTGCTTGCCTGATCTAAGTTGAATAGGATTACAACTGATATTATACATTAGATACATCTCTCCCTCTACTTGCTATGCTGGCTAGTTTACCTTATTATTCAAATTAACTATTGGCTATGCTGGTAACTGTTGCAGGCCAAACAAGGTTAACTTATTTCTTACTTTTTTCACATCCCATGCATTTAATTTATCAACCCATGGCGCTTTGTAAACTTGCGAAGGGTCTTGAACAAGATTGCTTACAATACCACTTGAGATGAGTTCACTAGTTCTACTATTGGGGGGTGTTTCAACGATCATCAATCATTCATACACTCCTCAATAATTTACGTAAAAACAATTAAATCTATAGAAAGGAAATATTCATGCATTCCTAGAAATAAAACTATTGCAATACGAGAAATAACAATGCGATAAACAATCTTATAAAAGCGGTAAACTAATCTAGAAAAAACATAGGAAAAATAGGGGAAGAAATACTGGCTTGGATTGGGCCTAGGCTCCAGCAGATCCTCCCAGATGAACATGCACTTAGAAACTCTTATAACTATATTATAATTATCAAAGTATTACAATGTTTGTTCTGTATATCTCTCTACATTTACTATCAAAATATTTTATATATCCTTAGAGAGGTCTACGTGTGTTTATATAGCACACCCGTAGATATTCTATTACAAATAAGTTATAATAGTCGATTCATTCAGACTAAACTAAGACAGTCTAGTAAATGTGATCAACGTTTGCTAAAACTAGCATTCATTTCTAATGGTGTCATGTTCACTGATTGGTTTGTGATTCGCCTGGCATTGGTAGGATATTCTCATACATTGGTGCGATCCCCAATTTAACTCTACATGATGTAGAGTTGGAACTACACCAGTCTCTGTTGTCCATGTTGTGCTTGTATGGTCAACGAGTGAAGAATAGGGGTGCCTTCCCTATGAGGAAGGTGCCTAAGTATTTTGGGTGCCATACGGAAGGCACCTTACTACCGTTGGTGCCTTCCTGGAAGAGGAAGGCGCTTATCTTCTATTGGCACCTTCCTGTGAGAGGAAGGCGCTTGCCTTCTAGTGGCACCTTCCTGTCGGTGCCTTCCTTATGAGAGGAAGGTGCTTGCATTCTAGTGGCGCCTTCCCGTCGACTCCTTCCTTATGAGAGGAAGGCACTTATTTTCCTTTGGTGCCTTCCTGGAAGAGGAAGGTGCTGGCCTTCTATTGGCACCTTCCTAGGAGAGGAAGGCGCTTGTCTTTCCTTGGTGCCTTCCTGGAAGAGGAAGGTGCCTACCTTCTCTGCATTGATTCTAAAAGAAACAAAGTGCCAAGTCCATGAAAAGACCTCGACTGATCCAAATCTAAATAAATCAACTACAATTCCACAAAAACACACTAAAACACACGAATTAGATAACATGTATAATTTCATCAAATAATTATATAATCATTCATAAACATATGCAATCCTTATTATACAGCCGCATAATAATCAAGAAAATGTATACAAAATATGAGCATTTTTGATGCTCATCATCCCCCCATGCCTAACATATGCCACACCCTCATGGCATCAAAACTACAGGTAGCCCTGTTGAACCCTCATCGTTGTTGTTTCTTGGTGGATTTGGCTGTACCTACGACTCGTATCTGCCTCTCTTGTGTACTAGAATCTAGAGATGTTGCTCCTCTTTTTCTATGCAAGGTTGTGGGTGTTGCTGTCGGCTTTGATTTCCTCATCCTAGTTGCTATTGGAGGTGATCTAGCCAAATTCATATTTGCTGCCTAAAATGCAGCTTCTGCAACTTGCCATAGGTCAACGTCTGGATGTCTGATTGCTGCAAGAGGGATATCTAAATTATCCCTCTTGAGATGCACTACTTGGGCTTTGTACAATTGAGCTGCTTCAGGAGTAATCTTTGTGTTCTCCTTTGAGATGGCAGTGGTTTCCAATTCGGGGCCATATACCCCCATCATTCAAAATACCTTCTTATCTTGGAAGGCCATCCCCGAGATGACCCATAAATATCCCAGAACTGGCTGTCCTCTGCCAGATTGATGCAAATACCAAAGTCCCCTTGCATCCTCGAGGTTGCCTTCCTGGTCTCCTTAGCTACAGTCATCTCTTTGAGTAGCTGTTCAAACTATTTTTGCCTCTCTGCAATGGCTGCATATCCCAATCATCTTCTTCTATCTCAGCGAAGATCACCTTCACCTTATTTCGAGTTGTCCTGGGCCCTTTTCCTTTGGACTCTGTAGAAAATGTGGTGGCTTAAACAGGGGTTTTCCTTTTCTCCCTAGAAAACGTCTTCTCACTCCGAGGGGCCTGCTTTGCGGTCCCTAGAGCATTATCTTCACTCTGGGGGACCTGTGCTACCATCTTTGGGGGTGCTTCTTCACCCGCTGTCTATCCTATGCCGACCCCTCAGGTTCTTCTCTTTCTTCCTTAGGTCCAATGAGTTCTTCCTTATCCCTCGGTCCTATCTGCTGCTGTTGGCCCCCGTCCTACTCTGTACCACTCAGGTCGATGATAGAGGGTGTTGTGGGAATTCTTTCCCCTTCACTCCCAGAAATAGAGAAATTATCCCCTACCTCTGGGCTGCTTTATTGGGCATCCAATCAAAATTCTCTCGAAGAGAATACCCGTTCTGTAGATGTGGGAGAATTTGTTGTGACCTCTCTTGCCTGGTTAGTTTGGGTCGATGCATCCCTTCTTTCTGTTCCCTTGTCCTAGAGTTGCTGGTTCTCCTCTCACAATTGCTGGACCAGCTGGTCAAGCTGGGTGATTCGTATTTCTTGTTCTTCCAATTCCCCTCTATGTTCGTTCTAGTAATCCTTCAAATTTTTTTGGGCCATCCAACAATTGGTCTGCCACTCCAATGCTTCCTCCAAGGCTATGTTGACCTGATCATTGCTCCCAGAAGTCCCTGCATCTTATGGGTTCTAGTTTGTCAATTATTGGAGGGTTTGGGCTGCCACATCAACTTTCGGGTCGTTCTCTTCTTCTTCTGTCGAGAGGAGTCACCACAGGCATTTCCTCTTGGGGACTGGTTCTGGTGGCCAAAAATCGGCCTTGCTGCTAATAAGCGGTGCTCCTTCCTCTTCATACTAAGGCACTAGGGAATGCCCTATTTCTTCCATGAAAATGAGCAATTCCAATTGCCTGATACTTGCCATATCCTCTATAGGGCTTCCATCTTCTTGCCATATTTTGGCAATAGCATCCTGTTTCATTTCTTGGCTGCCATCTCCCTCTACATTGGGGTTTTGCCTCTACGCTTCTACATAGCGGACTAGTGCTGATATTATCCCATAGTGGGCCAAGGCGGACGGTGCTCCCTTCTGGTATCTAGTCGCTTCTTCCTTCAGGGCATTTGCCAGGTAGAAGGGCACGTTCAAATTCCTTCCATGCACTAGGTGATTCAAAAACTGCACATGGTTAGTGTGCAAATGGGTATACTTCTTGGTGCATGTAAAGAATCGAACAACCTTCTTGAATATATTCCATAGATTCATGGGAAGGCTACTTTTTGGTAGCCCTTCCTTATCTAACTGCACATTTTCTCCTGGTAGTAGCACTTCAGCATACGGATTCAGCAGTTTGCCTTTGTATATACATTCACCTATGAGGGGTAATCCAGTCACCTACGAGATGTATTCGAGGGTGACCAGAATTTATACCTCTAGAAACTGAGCTACATCGCCCCTAAAGGAGGCAACAAATTCCTTGGATGCCTCCATATCCTGGCCCTGACTGACCAGGGTACAGTATTCAAACCATCCCTCAGCCTCGAACTATGTTTTTATCGCTCCCCTGATTCCTTACGTATCACTTGGCTCATTCTTTTTCACCCCATGATTCTTCGACCTTCCTCCCATGGCGCCTTCCCTTACTACTGTGCTTTTTTTTTTCTATCCTTAATTTTTTAGGAAGGAGCCTTCTTATAGGGAAGGAACCTAACCCTAGCATTTAATTCTATGGTACGCATTTCAAGCCATATCATTGGCACGTGGTTTCGACCATGGGGGTATATGATTTTTATGATGACAATATTTTTTTGGTACTACATAATTTATGAATAATTATATAAAGATTTGAGTTAGTATGCTCGCACCTTATTTGGTGTTTCATGCATCATGAAAAGTGTTGATTCACTAATTTATGACACGGGGGAGGGGTATGGTAATCTGATGCTACTCGTTCGTGTGGTGATTTCATTTCGATCGAGGCATCCATGAGACTTAAGTGTTGGTTGTACGTGGAAGGTGCTCTTTGGTACCTTCCTAATGTGGAAGGTGCTTATGTGGTGCCTTCCCAATGTGGAAGGCACTTATATGGTGCCTTCTCGATGTTTTCGGTGCTCTTTGAATGGATGCACCTTTCGGTGGTGGAAGGCATCTTTGATTGGATGTGCCTTTCGGTGGTGGAAGGCACCCTTTTGATGATGGTGCCTTCCTACTATGAAAGGTGCTCCTGAATGGGTGTGCCTTCCTGATGTGGAAGGCACTGCTAAATACCTGTGCCTTCTTGATGTGGAAGGCACCGCTAAATACCTGCGCCTTCCTAGGGTGGAAGGCACCTCGGTCTATATGCACCTTCTTGATGTGGAAGGCACCTCGTGCTCTTTTTTTTTTTTGTGGTGCCTTCCCGATGTGGAAGGTGCCTAATTTTTATTCTCTTTTTTTTTGTGCCTTCTTTATAAGGAAGGCACCTCTTCTAGTGGGGCACCTTCTTCATAAGGAATGCACCTTATTCTAGCGGGGCGTCTTCTTCATACAAAAGGTGCCTTATTTTGGTTGGGCACCTTATTTATAAGGAAGGCACCTTATTCTGGCAGGGCACATTCTTCATATGAAAGGTGCCTTCTTCTAGATGGGCACCTTATTTATAAGGAAGGCGCCTTCTTCTGGCTAGGCACCTTATTTATAAGGAAGGTGCCTTATTCTGGCTGGGTGCCTTCTTTATAAGGAAGGCGCATTCTTCTGGCTGGATGCCTTCTTTATAAGGAAGGCACCTTCTTCTGTGCCTTCTCGATGTGGAAGGCGCTTTAGTCTTGGTAATCATGTTGCGATTGACTGGGAAAGGGTGATCAAGCCTTCTTAGTCTCTCTTCACACTTCCTCAGCTTCTACCTATAAGTGCTAGTGTTGGAATGCTGAGGCAAATTAGGCCTGGTTTCCTAGATATCTATTCCTCGTGCTGTCAGGTCCTCCACTTATAAAAAGAAAACAAAAAGAAAAAAAAATAAAGGTAGTTAGACATATTTCATGCCTGTTATGCCCTGGATTAGGATGCCTACAACTTGCATGCAAGCGTCGTCCTTACAAAACACACCATAAGAACAAAACAAAATTAACTAATTTTGGTGAGCACCTCCATGCCCACCGTTTTGCCTGTTAAGAGTTTGGTCTAGATCTAACAAGATGGGGTCTCCCCCACATCTATTATGGATTCCACCTATAAGGTTTTAGATGTGTTATAGGGGTGCAGTCGGTGGCCATTGATCGTTAACACGGTGTTGCTGCCATCAATTGTTCTAATGTGCACTACCCCATTCTTGATGAGCTCTACCACCTCATACGGTCCCATCCATATTTGTATTAATTTACCTTTTCTTTCCTGGAATCGAGAATCATACAACAACACCCATTCTCCTTCTTGTAACTACTTCAGTTTAATGTGGTGATCATGCCATCACTTTCATTGCTTTTGTATGATTTCCGTTCTCTGTAAAGCGTCCATTCAAATTTCATTTAGCTGATCTAGCCGTCGAATCCTTTCTTTTTGAGCGTCATCCAAGATCAAGTTCAATTATGAAGCTATCCTCAATGTCTTGATTTTAAATTCAATGGGCATCATCGCACTCTTCCCATAGACCAGTTGGAAGGGTGTGAAGCCTATGGTGGATTTCCACGTGGTATTATATGCCCAGATTGCCTCCAGTAACCGTGTAGCCCAATACTTTTTGTGTTGCTACACGATGTTCGTCAGGATGTTCTCTATTTCTTTGTTTGTCACTTCCATTTGCCCATTTGCCTATAGATGGTAGGGTGTAGTTTTATTGTGTTGAACTCTATATTACTCCATTAGCTCCTTGATCAAATTGGAGGTAAATTGAGGCCCTTGGTCTATTGTTATCTCTCTAGGGACCCCAAATCATGTAAAAATATGGGCAAATAAGAAATCAACGACTGTTATTTCTTTTGTATCTCTCAATGCTTGAACTTCAACCCATTTGGTGATGTAATCTGTACAGACAAAAATAAACATCCTCCCTATTAAAGGTGGATTAATTGGTCCCACGAAGTCCATGCCCCACTTATCAAAGGGTTGCAGGTGTACCTAAGGTTGGAGGGGAATTTTGTCTCAATGGGTTGGTCTGCCCATTCTTTGGAATTCATCGCACTTGCTAGCATACGCAACCACATCCTTGAACAGAGTGGGCCAAAAGTACCCAACCTATAGGATTTTGTAGGCAGTTCATTTCCTTGCAAAGTGTCCTCTGCATGGTTCGTCGTGACATGCTTTGAGTACTTTTGAGAACTCCTATTCTTCTATGCATCTCCTTATAATTTGGTCATGTCCTATTTTGAACAGGAGGCCATCAATCCATAGGAAGGATGCACTTTGCACTTTTCTCTATGACCGCCTAATTTTCTTGAAAAGAGAGAGTTGGTGAGGTTCTTTCGATGGCCAAGTAATTGGCTATATCTACGTACTACAGGATTTGCTCACTAATGGTGAACAAATGTTCATCCAAAAATTGGTCTTCCACTACTGTATGGTCTATCGATATCAATCTAGATAGAAAATCTACTACGATGTTGTCTTTGTGTAGTTTTTTTACTATTGTGATGTCGAATTCCTACAGTAACAAGAGCCACCTGATAATTCTTCCGCCAATGGCAGGATTGCTCATTAAGTATCTGATGGCCACGTGGTCCATGTGGAAAAATACCTTATACCCGATGATATAATGGTGGAATTTATTTATGGCATGCACAACTACAAGGAACTCCTTCTCCATCACCATGTAGTTGAGCTCGACTCCTACCAAGTTTTTGTTGACATAGTAGATGGCATAAAATTCTTCGCCATCCTTTTATCTGAGGACTTCTCCAATCACATTGTTGGATGCATCACAGTAGATATGGAATGGTATGGCCCAATTTTGTCCTCTTAAAACTAGTGCAAATATTAGTTTCTCTTTAAGCAACTGAAATGCTTCTTTGTAGTCTTTCATCTAATTGAAATCCACATCCTTAGATAATAGAGTGTGCAATGGTTTTGCAATTTTGATAAATTTGGTGATAAATCATCAGTAGTACCCGGATGATCCAAGAAAACTACTCACCTCTCTTTGTGTTCTATGGCTAGGTAGGTCTCTGATGACCTTAATTTTTATTTTATCAACCTTTATTCCTTCTATGGAGAGGTGGTGTCCCAATATGATGCCTTATTGCATCATCATAAAGCATTTCTCATTGCTCAGGGACAAATTATTTTCCTTGCTTCTTTCGAGCACTCTTTTCAAGTTCATCATTGCTTCATCAAAGGTTTCTCCATAGACGATGAAGTCATCCATGTATACTTTGACCGCGTCTCCCATCATGTCTAAAAATATGCTAAGCACCACCCTTTGAAAGGTGGCAGGTGCATTACAAAATCCAAAAGGTAATACCCGATAGGCAAACATTCCCCATGGGCAGGTGAATGTTGTCTTATCCTGATCCTCTTCTCCTATCTGGATCTAGTTGTATCCACTAAATCCATCTAGGAAGGAGAAATACTTCCTCCCAGAGTTTGTATCTAAGATTTGATCAATGAACGGGAGCGAGAAGTGGTCCTTCTTGGTCGCTTTGTTTAACGCTCTGTAGTCCAGACAAATTTGCCATTTCTTGTGCTTTTTAGGGACTACCACTAACGCACTCACTGTCAAAAATCAGATAGATGAATCTGGCAGTCAAGAGTTTTTGCAATTCTTCCTTGATAATGTCTTTCATTGTCAGATTCATTCTTCTCTATGGTTGCCTGCTTGGAGTTGCTTGATCATCTAGGTATATACGATGGGTATAGATCTCTAGGCTAATACCCGTCATATCTGAGAAATCCCATGCAAATGCTTGTTGGTGTCTAACCAGGAGCTCTTCTACTTTTGTCAATTATGTGGGAGTCAACCCACTGTTGACATTCAACGTTCTTCTTGGACCGATGTGTATATGCTAAACATGGTGATCTTGGGCACCAGCCAATGGTGATCCAGGTGTGGAGATGGAGGACTCCCCATGGAGGAACTCCAAAATAGCACCATATTTGTCTTATTCTACCAACTCATCCAACGTCATCATCGGCTAGATCATGGATAGCTCAGGATTTTCATGCTCGGTCAACATGGGTTCTTCTAATGAGTCAAAAAAATATGTTGGGGTGAAATAGTCAAACTTTTAATGTTTCGTCCATTGGATATGGTCATCAGCCCATCTCAACAGCTGATGTAAGCATCAGCTATTGCCAGCCATGGCCTTCCCAAGCTGAGTGGGTAATCGCCCAGCCTAGTTTTAGATTGTAAGACTAAAAAGTTGGCTATGTATTCCCATGCACTAATTGTCACTATTACGTCCCCCAAAATTCCTTCTAGTGCCATGGTCGATCGATCGGCCAGCTATAGCACTATCGTAGTGGGTTTCAGGTTTGTGAGCTGTAGCCTCTGCATGGTCTCCTGAGGCATTACATTGATGGTTGCTCCGAGATCGACCAACATATTGGACAGGGAATGTCCCTCAATTTTTATAGTCAGCACCGAGCTGCCCAAGTTTGCATACTTAGGATGGCATGTTTTGCCCATCATCAAATATTCTAGTTTACCCATGACATTGATAGTCTGGGTTGCTCTTCGTCCTGGCTTCCTTAGACACATCTCTATTATTGCCTTGGTATATATCGAAACATCTCGGATGGATTGAAATAATGGAATTGTCATGGTAAGGTTCTTCAAGCTAGATAAGATATCGAAGTCTCACTATGTTACTTTCCTCTGTTCTTGCAATCGGTTCGAAAATGGAGCCTTTGCTCTCTCAGGCATTTCTTCTATCACCTCTTCTACAAGAGGTGTTTCTCCTACCTCTTCCTTCTCTTCTACCAGTGGAGGTGTTCCTACTCCTAGCTATCTACCAGACCTAAGCTGAATATGGTACATCGGATACATCTCACCCTCCATGTTGTATGCTAGCTAGTTCACCCTATTATTAGGATTTGTTGTCGGTTGTGCAGGTAGCTATATAGGTATCACTGCTGGTAACGCTGGTAAATTTTGTTGGGGGTGAGTTGGTGCTACATTCTATGGATCCTAATTCCACGTAGTGTGGCCTCTTCCCTGCTGCTTAGGATATGGCATATATGGCTGCTAGTTCAGGAATGCTACTAGGAGTGTGTTGTACCAAGGTGATGGCCCCCACCACCCCATGTTATGTGGTTGAGGTGGGCCTTGAGACATGTATGGTCATCCCCCATATGACAACATTTCAGTTGGAATATTCCCTACAAGGGGTTGTGGCCAACTCTTTCGATTGCCTATGAAATAGGCATCCACGCTTTCAGCATCCTCTTGATTACTGGGCAGTTGTGGACAAAATCAAGTTTTATGGTTTAGCTTGCAAACTATGCATACTCTAAATTTGTTCTTTGGGAATGCATTATTTGCATGCTTCCCTCTACATTTTGGATAGAAATAAGCCAATGCTGCTTCATTTTATTGCTTATTTTTATCTAACAGTAGCATATCCATCTACAATGCTAGAGATGAGAGCATTTCACTCTTTAAATCTTCCAGCATGTTACCTATTTTTGTCTTCGTGACTGAAGTAGTTGCTTTCATGGTTCTAGAAGTGGTCTTGCATCTCCTTCTTGATTAGTTCTGACATATTTGTTGGATGTCTTCCATAGCGTGCTGGTAGACATCACCTCCAAAAATCATGTTAAGAGCCTCCAATGATTCATTTGTAAGTCCTCTCAAAAATATGCTTTTGAGGGACTTATCAGATAATTTTGTGTGAGGAGATAGTTGAAGATTGAAGTTGAATATCTCCCAATATTCCTCGAGAGACTCACCTTCTTTCTGCATCATGCTCAGGACCTCTTCTCTGGAGTCTCTTGCTCTCCCGAAATCTTGCTATTGCTCTAAAAAGAGCTTCTTCATTTGATCCCAAGTGGCAATGTGTTTTTCTTCTAGAACGATGAACCACCATAGAGCTGCATCATCCAATGTGGAAGGAAAGAGTTTTAGATTTTGCATATTAGATTTGTAGTCCACAAAATTGCATAAGAAATAAAAATTAAATAAAAATAGGTTAGGGTCCTTAGTTGGGTATCCTCTGAAGGTCAGAAGGTGAGCAGGGGATATGTTTTTAATTTTGGTATCTCCTACTCCATAAATCGGGAAACTAAAGCCAGATGAGACTTCTTCATTGTCAGCCATTTTTTTAGGAAATGTGGTATCTAATATAGTATTTATGGCCTTACTATCATTTAAGAATTTTTGATTCAAGGCTCTAAGGTTGTCTGGTGTTATCGTCCGATCTTCTACAACTTTCCACAATAGGGCATTCTCTAAGGATATCCTATTAAATAGGGGATTTATGATGATTCATTCTTCCCCAAGTTGATGGGATGAGGAGAAACTTTGCACAAAGTGCAGATCCTCACTCCAATGGATTGCTGGAGGTGGGTCAGGTGAGTCTAATTCAAATTCAGAATGTTTGGCTGACTCAGGTTCTGGTGGATTGTTTTTATAAACCAACTGTTAGGTCCTCTTCTTCTCGAAGAACTCATAAAAGTTTATATGGAATGTTTCTAGGTATTGTAAATAATCTAGTTGATACGCTTCCATGGCAATGATGCCAAAATGTTGCAGGCCAAACAAGGTTAACTTCTTTCCTACTTTTGTCACATGCCCGTGCATTTAATTTATCAACCCATGGATCTTCGTAAACTTGTGAAGGGTGTTGAAAAATATTGTTTACAATACCACTTGAGATGAGTCCGCTAGTTCTACTATTGGGGGGTGTTTCAACGGTCATCAATCATTCATACACTCCTAAATAATTTACGTAAAAAAAATTAAATCTATAGAAAGGAAATATTCACACATTCCTGGAAATAAACCTATTGCAATACGAGAAATAAAAATGTCATAAAAAATATTATAAAAGTGGTAAAATAATCTAGAAAAACATAGGAAAAATAGGGGAAGAAATACTGGCTTGGAGTGGGCCCAAGCTCTAGCAGCTTCCTCCCAGCTAAATACGCACTTAGAAACTCTTAGAACTGTATTGTAATTATCAAAGTATTACAATGCTTCTTCTATATATATTTCTACATTTACTATCAAAATATTCTATATATCCTCAGAGAGGTCTACGTGTGTTTATATAGCACACCCATAGATATTCTGTTACAAAGAAGTTATAACAGTCGATTCATTCCAAACTAAACTAAGATAGTCTAGTAAATGTGATTGATGTCTGCTAAAACTGGCATCATTTCTAATGGTGGCATGTTCACTGATTGGTTTGTACTTTTCTTGGAATTGGTAGGATGTTCTCATATGTCCGTGCGATCCCCAATTTAACTCTACATGACGTAGAGTTGGAACTGCACCAGTCTCTATTGTCCATGTCGTGCTTGTCTAGTCAATGAGCAAAGAATAGGGGCACATTCCCTATGAAGAAGGTGCCTAAGTATGTCAGGTGCCTTCTCTATGTGGAAGATGCCTTACTACTATTGATGCCTGCCTGGAAGAGGAAGGTTCTTATCTTCTATTGGCACCTTCCTGTGAGAGGAAGGTGCTTGCCTTCTAGTGGCACATTTTTGTCTGTGCCTTCCTGTTGGTGCCTTCCTTATGAGAGGAAGGTGCTTGCATTCTAGTAGTGCCATCATGTCGACACCTTTTTTATGAGAGGAAGGTGCTTATTTTCCTTTGGCACCTTCTTGGGAGAGGAAGGCGCTTGTCTTTCCTTGGAGCCTTCCTGGAAGAGGAAGGCACCTACTTATGCTTGGTGCCTTCCTGGAAGAGGAAGGTGCATAATTACGCTTGGCGCCTTCCTTGAAGAGGAAGGTGCCTACCTTCTCTACGTTGATTGTGAAAGAAACAAAGTGCCAGGTCCATGAAAATACCTCGACTGATCCAAATATGACTAAATAAACTACAATTCAAAAACACACTAAAAACACATGAATTAGATAACACGCATAATTTCATCAAATAATTATATAATAATTCATAAACATATGCAATCCTTATTATACAATTGCATAATAATCAAGAAAATGTATACAAAATATAATCATTTATGATGCTCATCAATAACTGCGTAGGTCTCACTGTAGGTAGGGCCGATAAGCTTTTTTGAGGTGGTACCTGCACCATGTTTTATGGTATGGAGTTCCATGAAATGTGGTTCCTCCACTACTGCCCAAGATGCTAATATGGTGTCCATGGTTGTTGAATGGGAAATGCAGCTCTTGGATGTACATTTGTCCAAGGTGGTTGTCCCCACCGACCCAAATTAGATGGTTATGGATGCCCTTGTGGTATATATGATCCTACTCCATAGGGCAGATTTCCCATGGGCACCCCATAGGGGTTTGCTACCAATTTATTTTATTACCCATAAAATAGGCTTTTGTTATGTCAGCCTCCTCCCTGGTATTGGGCAGCTACGAGCATAGTCGGGTCTTCTGGTTTTGTATGTAAACTATGCATACTCTGACCTTGTTCTCTGGGCATGCATTCCTAGCATGCTTCCCTCTATATTTAGGACAAAAGTAGGTCAATGATGGATCATTCTCCTATTTATTCTTCTCCAACAAGAGTGTATCCAACCGCAATGCTATAGAGGATAACATTTTGCTCTTTAGATCCTCCAACATGTTGCCTATCTCTGTATTTGTGACCGATGCAGTTGCCTTCATGGCCCTAGGATCTGGTTTACCTCTTCTTTCATGAATAATTCTAACAAAATTGTTAGATATCTTCCATGGCATGCTGGTAAATGTCTCCTCTCGAAATTATATTTTGCACTTCCAATGACTCGTTGTTGAGTCCTCTCAAAAAAATAATTTTGAGAGACTTATCTCCTAGATTTGCATGAGGAGATCACTGCAAGTTGAAGTTGAACCTCTCATAGTATTCTTACAGGGACTCATCCTCCTTCTATGTCATGTTGAGGACTTCTTCTCTAGAATCTCATGCTCTGCCAAAGTCCTCGTACTACTCTAGAAAGAGCTTCCTCATCTCTTCCCATTTGGTGATCTATTTGTTTTCCAATACGGTAAACCATTGTAGTGTTGGTTTGTCTAATGCTGACAGGAAGAGCTTCAGGTTTCAAGCATCTAACTTGTAGTCAACAGAACTGCAAAACACATCAAATTTTAACAAAAATAGGTTAGGGTCTTCGGTTGGATATCCCAAGAAGGTGGGAAGATGGGCAGGGGATATGTTCTTCATTTTGGTTTCCCCTGCTCATTCCTCTATCGAGAAGCTAAATCTAGATGAGACTTATTCAACCATTTTTTCAAGGAATGTGGTATCTTTTGTAGCTTCTATGGCCTTTCGGTCACTCAAGACTTTCTGTATTAGAGCGTCTAAGTCATTTGGTGTTACAGTCTGATCCTCTATGAATTTCCATAGTAGGGCTTCCTTCGAGGGTGTTCTTTTGAAAAATGGGTTCAAAATGATCCACTTTCCCAAGTCGATGAGATGAGGAGGCACTTTACACAAATGAGGATGCTCACTCCAGTGGACTACTGGGGATGAGTCAGGAGAATCTAATTCAAATAATAGATCGTCGATTGACTCAATTTTTTTTGATGGGCTGTCTTATAAAATTACCATCAGGTCCTCTTTTTCTTGGTGGACTCATACAAGGTCAAGCATAAGGTTTTATGAGGTAATGTAATTAGTATACTAGTGATGCTTCCTCGAAAATGGTGCCAAAATATTGGGTGCCAAACACTAGTTAATTTTATCCTATATTTGTCACAACACTCACATTTAAATTTTCAACCTGGGAGCTCATAGACTTTAGAAGTGCCACGATTGAAACTACTCACATTACCATTTTGGAGATGAATTCAGTTATCTATAATTGGGGGGTGTTTGTGAAATAGTGGTTGATTCATCCACACCAAGAAAACTTAAATATAAATGAAATGCATGAAAGTAAACACACCACTTTGAAAGAAATAATACACCTACTATAAAAAAAACACTTCTAAAATGATTAAATCTAATATAGGAAAAAAATGTACTTCTAAGTGTAATTAAATCTATGAAAAACAACTAAGAAAATAGGGGAGGAATACTGGCTTGGAGTGGGCCCGAGCTCCAGCAGATCCTACCCAACAATTCATGCAAACCATAGGCAGATGAAAGAATGCTCAAGATTTATTAACAATGCAGAAAGGATTACATGAATAATGTTCTAAAATAATGTTCCTCCTACTATAGAGAAGTTTGTGCATTTATATACCACATAAAGGACTTCATGTTATAGTTATGTTACAACAGGCATCTCAGTTACAGTCTAAACTAGGATAGTTTAGTTACTGTAGTTGACGCGTGATGATCAACATCTTCGTCGTTTACTTGCAATCAGGTGATTTCCATTTCATATGGTTTTGCTCTGTGAATGGTTATGTGTTCACCCACGCTGGCTGGGACAACTCGTGCATCGAAGGTTTCCCATAGATGACGTGGAACGATGGTCAACGGGGTCCTTCTCCAGCCGTTTGGTCAACACATGTAATCCTGGTACTTATGTGAGTAATGCGCCTAACTCAGTAAGGCGTGTTCCTTAGTGAGGCACTTGCCTTAGTAAGGTACCTAGTTTAGTAAGGGGCCTACTTCAGTAAGGTGCCTACTTGAGAAAGGCACGTACTTCAGTAAGGTGCCTACTTTAGTAAGGCGCCTACCTTCGTATGCCTTCATCTAATTGAACAAAACCATGCCAGATCCATGTAGGACCTAGACTGAGCAAAAGGTGAAAAAAATTAGGAAATAACTACACAAAACACACTTCATGCATGGATTAGATAATACACATGATTTTATTAAATACATACATAATATTTCATAAAAATATACAACTCATTATATATTGCCACACAAAAATCGTTAGTACACATACAAAAATATGAGCATATTTGGTGCTCATCACTACCATTCAAGAGATCCAAAGAACCAATTACATTCCTAAAGATATAAAATCAACCTTTCATGCCCTAATTACAAGATCTCTGGAGGTAAAGTCTGTATCCAACTTTAGACCCATAAACCTATGCAATGTGATTTACAAAATCCTCACCAAGGTCATGGCCAATAGAATGGAATAATTTTTTCCATAATTATTGATCCATGCCAAGGAAGCTCTCAAGGAAGACTTATCACTGATGGAATCATATCCATTCATGAGATGATTCATTCTATTGATAAAAGTGGGAAAGCAGGGTTATTTCTAAAACTTGATATGAACAAAGCTTTTGATAGAGTTTCTCTTCTCAATTTTGTCTAGGTTTTCAACTAGATAGGATAAAAATAATTAAGAAATGTATCACCTTAGCAAAATTATCAGTTATTTTTAATGGTTATGCTATCATATACTTCAAAACATTCAAATAATTAAGCCAAGGAGACCCCCTCTCATATTTCCTCTTCATCATCCTTGTAGAGGCTCTTGAGATATAATTAAAAGCTATTTGTGTCCAAGGAACTATTTTTGGAATTAAGCTAGCCTTCTCTTTAAACACCATCACCCACAAAAAATTCATTGATGATACCATTCTCACCATCTTATCCTGCATCCCCCAAGCCAAAGCCATCAAGACTATTTTTCAATCTGTATGAGGAAGCTATGGGAAAAAACGTGAATTACCTCAAGAGCAAAATCTTCTTCATAAACACCCCTCTTGAAAGACAATTAAAAATAACCAAAATCCTTAATTGCACCATTTCAAATCTCCCATCCACAAACCTTGGTTTACCCCTATTCTCTCGAAAATACTAGGAATGTTTATGGTCCACTGTTATTGAAAGGATGCAAACAAGCTTATATGGTGGAAAGTAGCCCTTCTAAGACAATATGGAAAAGCCCTTCTAGTTAAAACCTCCTTGCAAAGCATTAAAATATTCTTTATTTCTCTATTCAAAGTCCCAAATTCCATTTGTCATAAAATTGAGCAAATTCAAAAAGAGTTTCTCTAGTTTGGATCTGAAACTCGTAAAAGTATTACATTGGTTGCTTGGAATTAGATTTGATCCAAGAAATATCAGGGAGGACCAGGGTTTATGAAAGTAAAATAAATGAATATGTCCCTCATAGCTAAATTAGTTTGGAGTCTAATCAACAAGGACAAATAAAACTAGGTCAACATCATCAATGCTAAATACCCATGGTAGCATAAGAATTTCCTAGAAGAACTATCCCCCCAAGGGCTTGGCTTTCTAGAACTCCCTTATTAAAACCAATTAACTCATCCAAAAAGGGATCAAATGGAAACTAGGCAAAGGTAATACTACCAAATTTTGGAAGGATCCTTGGATTTTGGACACTCCTCTTATGGAGCACCCCAACATGGCTATTTTAAAACCCTTAACATATTATCTCTTTCAAAGTAGGATATGCGACTTCATAGACTCAAACCATGAAAGGATAGTTTGGAAAGCCCTACTAAGGGATAACATCTGTGGAAGGGAAATAAATGTGAGAAAAGACATTTCCAATTTATTGAGAACTTGTTTTATTTCCAGTGCAGATGCTGAAGACTCTTATGTGTGGAATACTAGTGAAGATGGTCAATTTTTAGTTAAATCTTCTTATTAATTTTATGAATAAGGAAGCGAAAATTAGTTCCCAATCAAGCATGTTTGGCTCAAACACCTCATCCCCAAGGTGGATTTTTTCTATTGGTTAGTTGTCCAAAATAAAATTCTCACCATCGACAACTTACATTCAAGAGGAATGACAATCCCCAATAGATGTTATCTTTGCAAAGCAAGTGTTGAATCCACCAATTACTTATTCGTTTGATACCCGTTCTCCTAGGATATCCTTAATTTCATATTTAATACCTTTGCATATGCCTAGAAACACCCCAATTCTATCATAGAATTGTGCTTTAAATGGTCCTCTCCCTTTTATGGCCATAGATTAAAATCCCTTTGGAGCTTCAGCCTTCCTCACTATCTCTGGGGAATCTAGATGGAGAGAAAAATATATATTTTTGTGATGTTGCCAAAGACCCCCTATCCATGGAAATCCTAATTCTTACTATAACTAAAGAGAACTCTCATCTAATCCCTCCTATTGATGTCAAGGAAAATCCCATGGAGATCAGGTTGGCCGATTATCTTAGCCTTCCCTTATCTCAACCAGTCCTCCCAATACTCTCAAGACTAATAGGTCTAAAGTAAAATGGAATCCTCATCCCTTGGGCTAGATAAAATCAAATTTTTATAGTGCTACCAAATTTAATCTTGGTTGTGTTGGTGCTGGTAGAGTTTTTAGAAATGATAAAGGCCAAATATTGCTTGCCTATGCTGAGAACATTGGAATTCAAATGAACCACTTTGTCGAGGCTAGAGCCCTCTTCCAAGGCCTAGCTCTCCTTGATAACCTCCCTTCCAATAAGCTCATAATAGAAGGATATTCAATGAATATAATTAACAATCTAAAAGGATCCCAATCCCCATCCTAGAGTATAGATAACCTCATTGAGGAATCTAAAAGAGCCCTTCAAAATCTTGACAACTATGTCATCCAACATGTTTATTGTGAAGGCAACCAAGCTATGGATAATATGGCTAATCTAGGCCTATCTCAATATATCTCCATTTGGAATAAAAAATTCCCCATAACTCTTGTGCAATACTATTAAAATTATGTCCTCTGGTCCATGTGAATCCTTGGATTTCCTTATGTTTATCACAAAAATGATTAAGTTGCAGATTTATTGGCTTTTATGGGTCTTTCTCAAGAATCTCCCTTTCTCTAGTCTCATGACTCTCTTCAAACTCTTGTGACTACCTATCCTTTTATGGCCTTCTATACACGACCATTTTATCTATTCCACCTTCATTACCATGTGGATAAGGTTTTTGGTAGAACAGAGCCCAAAGCATTGGTCATTGTCCCCTCCCAAAAGCACGTGCCTTGCCTTGAGTGTCTTCCCTTCATGCTCCTCATTGGATGTGGTTTTTGGTCTGGGGCTCTTTTCATTTGCATATTCTCCTTGAACACCTTTTTAGGCCTTCCTTGGAGTTTCAATATATACCTTTCCACCACCAATTCCATCACATGTGCCAAATTATTCTCATAATTTTCTATTTTATGGTAATCTATTACAACCTTCTTCTTAATTATGCTTGGTTGTGGAGCGAATATCACACCTTTCAAAATTATGAAATCTCGTGTTCAAGTCATATACCCTTTCAAATTTCTATGGATTCTTGGCCATCCCACTTCAAATTTTAAAAGCTCATGATATCATATCCCTACCACATCAACATCCCTTGCTTATTTACTCATTTTATGTAGAGGTTCATAAGTTATTTTCTCCATTTCAACTGTGACCACATTGTCAACCATTATGATATCTCCTTTCCAATTAAGGTGCTAATATCAAGGAGGATTTATCAAAATGGGTTAGATCATATTTTTTCAAGGTTGATCATCATCATAAGCTACATTGGTATTGTACCAAAGCCATCTCAAACCTTCACTTTGCACTTTTTATAAACAGGGCTTTCACCTACAACAACATTCGATGCCTTCTACTTTTTAGACTCGAAGCTTATTTTGGTTTCCAATGTTCCACTTGTCCTATCATACCCATAAGATTCATCCATATCTCCATTCCCCATATTTTTTTCCCTCTTTTCCTATTTTATTTGGCCCCTCCACTTGCTATCAATGGGTGACTATGATTATAGATTTGAGCTTGAGGTGATCTAGTTGGATAAGCTAGTTGAAAAAATCCTAAGAGATGTTAGGTTTCTACCCTTCAAAAATTTAATGACCATGATATGGAACTTAACAAGGATTTGGACCATAGTTGAGAAGATGAAAAATTCATGGTGAAGGGGCTCAACTTCATAATCAATGTCGAACTATTGCCAAAATATTATGAGCTCCCCAATGATGGTGAAGTTGTCAAAAGAGAAAATCATTCCCTAGTTGGTGAAATTTCATGCTTCAAGGAAAGGAGCAAAAAAAATGACAAATACAAATGTAGAATTATAACGAAATCTCTTCCCAAACCTTGGGATAAGGTGATGGTTTCCATCCTCCAATAATTTGCCATGGATAGTCTGAATACCATCCTCAAAAGTTTTCACCTCGTCTTTCTAAATCACATCCAAGGGAAAAAAGTATCAATGTTCTTGAGTATCTCTTCAAGTCCATTGAGAGATTCATCTACAATTTTAAGAAAGGATCCTCATACTTACCTATTCACCATGGTATTCATATCATTAGCTACAAATATTTTCTTCAAAAGAAGTTTCAAAAATAGTAATCAATTTTATCCAAAGCATGGAAAGCCCCTTGGATGAGCTCCCTAGGCCCAAATACTAAGAAATACCTTTTCATGAGATGAATGATGAAGTGGATGGGAATACCTTATCCCCTAAGGCTATTTAAATGCTGAATTTTAAACCCAAGGGTGAGGAAGATACTCCCAAAGTGAAGTTGGAGGCCATACATCGTTCTACTCGCAACAAATAGGAAAATAAAATGTTAGGATCCCATCCTAACTTTATTTTATATTTATCATTTGCTTATGTAATGACCCACTTCTAACATGAGGGATTCTATTATAATTCTATTTTGTAATAATTTATAATATATGTGATAAGTAAAACACCTATCCAAGTGGTGCCATCTCATGTAACCGTTATCAAGATTGTAACCAATGTTTGGTAGAAGATTCTAGATCGAGTGGCATTTTGCATGTAAGCTAGCTCTTGAACATTTAGGTAGGGTTGCATGCAAATTTTTATTTAAAAGACATGCAGCCATATACAAATGTATCTTTTTGGTAAGTTAATTAAATATTGAAGGAGATTGCCCCCTCAAAGAGGCCTGTGATTCTGAGTTATTTGTGAGATTGTTTTAATTTTGCAATTACTTTTTGCATAGTGTTATTCTATTATTTGATGTATTTAAGTTATTTTTTTAGTATTTTGTGTGAGTGAGCTTTCTTTTAATAGTAGATTCCTAACAAGTGGTATTAGAGTACTTTCTAGGGTTGAGTTATACTGTGAATGCAATAATTCTTGCTCAGTTATTTCTACCCATTAGGTATAATGCTCCTATGTTTTTCATTTTGTTTTTTATTTTATTTTAAAAAGCCAAAAAAAATACACTTTTTTTTTTTTAGTAATTGAGTAGGCTAGAAACCCTGTGCCAAGGGCTTTAAAATATTGTGAAGGAATTATTGTTATTGGCTAAGCTAGATAACCCATAAAGCGTCTATTAAAGTGAGGGGCAATTAGGCTCCAATACCCAGGCCTTAGACAACACTCACACACGAAAGCAAGCTCCCACGCATCTTTGGGTGTATCAGTAGACCATTCTAGGGTTAAACAAAATTTTATCTAGTAGGAAGCTTTTCAGTCTTTTATCATCTATTCCATGGGATAAATTTTTTTGAACAATTACCCACTCGTATTTTTAGAGAGGTAGATAGTGTGCTCAAGGGTATGTGTGGATTACTCCTTGGGTGGTGGCCTAAAATATTGGTTTGAGCACTATTGTTTGTCATTGTAGTATAACAAAGGGCCTATGGGTGTTACATGATCCTTTGCATAGTGTACCTTGGTTTTGTTAAAAATTCAACCTACAAAAATAATATCTTCTTGTTTTGTTAAACCTGCATTCATGAGCCCAAAAAGTGAGTATACGAAGGACTTACCTATCACTGAAGAACAATATTGCATGCACCAAATAGTCATGATATAATCTGGAGTAGTTTGAAATATTCTAGTGCCATCCGGTTCAGTGGTAGTAACAGTCAGGTCAGTGACAATAACAATCAACTTAGTAACAATAACAGTCAGGTTGATAGTGATAGTAATAGTAATAGTCATCCATAATAGTAAAAAAATATAGGAGGTTAGTGTCAAAAATAGGATCATCAATGTCAGTAACTACATAGTATAGAGGATCCTAGGGTCAAAGACGTGAACAGTATTAGTAATCGTAGTATAGGTGATAGGGCTAGTGACAAGGTGGTCAGTCTACAGAATGGATAGGTCAAAGACAATTGATATAGAACCCAAATTTTGAACTATATATCTGAATCAAAAATTGACCACACTAGTAGACTCATAAAAAGAGGATAAAAAAGTCGAGGGTGCCCAAAATCGATGTTGTAGGATATAGCTCATTGTGACCATATTTTTGAGTTGATCATTTTGACATATAAAATCCAAGCACATTTTTGGACTCCTTACTAAAAATAGTAACTCCTAAAAACAACATTTCTATTTTTAGTAATTCAGTAAAAGAGTTTCAAGAATCATCCAAATGGTTGGTGGAATTTGTGGACATCAAAAAGAGGTAGAGTAAACCACCATATTGTTGGAGTTCATAATTGTTGTGGATGCTCCAAAACGTACCCCAAAATTGAGGACCCACATTTTTTGCATGTTTTCCAAGAAGACCAAAGTGGCCCATATGCTAAAGATCAAAGAAAAAGCAAAACATTGCAAGGAGAAAAAAGTGTCGCGATATCACGACATGTTGCATTTTCACGGTCCAAAGCAAAGAGAGAGAGCAAGGAGATAAAAGTGTTGCGATATCGCGACATGTTGCATTGTCGTGGCCAAAAGAGAAAAAGTGTTGCGATATCGCGACATGTTGCATTGTCACGACCAAAAGAGAAAAAGTGTCGCGATATCGCGAAATGTTGCATTGTCGCGTCCAAAAGAGAAAAAGTTTTGCGATATCATGACATGTTGTATTGTCACGGGCAAAAGAGAAAAAGTGTCGTGATATCGCATCATGTTGCATTGTTACAACCAAAAGAGAAAAAGTGTAGCGATATCACGACATGTTGCATTGTCATGACCAAAAGAAGAAAAATTTCATGATATCATGACATGTTGCATTTTCGCAGCCATAAAGAATAAGAAAGAAGAAGAAATCAAAGTGTCGCGATATCACGACATGTTGCATTTTCATGACCAAACGAGAAAATAAAGAACAAGAAAGAAAAGTGTCACGATATAGCGACATGTTGCATTTTCATGGCCGAGAGCAAGAGAAGAAAGAAAAGTGTCAGGATATCGTGACATGTTGCATTTTCATGACAAAACAAGAAAAGAAAGAACAAGAAAGAAAAAGTGTCGCGATATCGCGACATGTTACATTTTTACGGCTAAAAGCAACAAAAGAGAGCTAGGAGGCAAAAGTGTCGTGATATTACGACATGTTGCATTTTTACGATTCAAAAGGGGCAGGCAAGCAGAGAAACAAGAAGTGTCATGATTTCATGACATGTTTGATTTTTGCCAAGGGAATAGAGTAGTTGACAGTGCGTCTGATATTAGTGATGAACACCAAGATAGTGAAACGAAAGACTGCATAGTGACGTGGACATAAGGACAAAATCCAATGAATAAGAAAAAATGTTACATAAGGAATCTTTAATGATTTGAAATCATTTAAGATGGCCATTACACACGGAAGGAAATAGACGCAAGCCCATGTGGAGAAAAGGAAACATTATTTCGAAATCAAATAGAGGAAGCCAAACCATGGAAATGAAACGAAGGGCCACAAAATAGAAATGAAAAGTTTTTGGAAATCAAAACACATGCATGCACAAGGGAAGGAGAAAACAAACAGTCATGGAGGGAGAAATAGATTTTTTTCAGAGGTTTTAAATACGCCATTAAAGAAGTGGAGAAGGGCTGGAAATTGTAGGAAAAAAAACAAAGACTATCTTTCGGAATAAAGGATTTTTTTTTGGAAAGAGCAACTCTTGTGTGTGAAATCAAAAGGAGATTGAAACTAAGACTGTTGCTATTTCTATAAATCTTTCCTTTGCATTATTGCTTCTTGTATCTATTCGTTTACGCCATAAAGTGGGTTACGATAGGTGAATGATGGAATGATGCAATTATTTGTTTCCTTAGAGTCTTGCATTTGATCTAATTTGACTGTGTTTATGTTACAAGTCTGTTAGGTCAGGTTGTTTTAGAATTTCATCTCATAACTTGGGGTTTTACAGGGAGGATATTGCTAACCAAATTAATGTCTTGTTTTGCTTTTCCAGCTAACTTTTGTAAATTATGTTTCTGTTTTAGTTTTATGATGTTTAGATTAGTCTTGCTTTAAAATCTACTATTCCAATTCAGGTCCATTCCAGAATTTTTGCATTTGTTTTCATTCTATTCTGGTCCTTTTCCAGAATTCATGTTCATAAAAAGTCATTTATTGCCATGAATAATCTAAGTTATAAAGAAGGTAAATAAATCTGCCAAGAGTATGCTCTACGTCTGCACTTGAGAAAGTGATCTGCTCGGACCAAAAATTGGAGGGTTTGTTTATAGATCTAGTGTTTCCCAAAGAAAACCAGGGATTAATAGCGGAGAAGAGAAAGCCGCTTCTAGGTCCACTTCTTTAATTTAGATTTTCATTCTTGCATCTCCAAACACCTTCATCTAATTTTTAGATAAAATATGGGTTTAGGAGGGCTACTAATTCCAAATGCACATTAAATCAGATCAAGTGAATGAATCCTAGCTTGCTAATTTACTAATTTTTGCTAACAATTAATGCTAACATTGCTAACTTTACTAACACCAAATGTTAACATAAGGATAGTGGAACACTTTTAAATGAAGATGAAATGAACCCGCTAACTCTAAATGAACCTCATGTTAAAGGCACGGAGCTTAAAATGAAGTGGTTCATACCACACACTTTCTCATTTGGAATCTTTTTAAGCTAAAGATAAAAGAGGTTACTAATTGGGTTTCAGGTAGATTAATTTAATCTCAAGAACATTAAAAGAATCTATCATCGCATTTGGTTGATTTAATGGATTATGGTTGTAAAGTACTTGTTCAAATCATTAAAGGCCCCTTGTTAACTGTTACTTGCATGGTTTAAGTTATTCTGGTATACATTCATTTATTTGCTTTTGTCTTGATTGATTATATGCATATGAATGTTTGTTCACAAGAACCTTGGAGAAATGAATAACGCTACTTAATTTCTTTGCAAGAGAGAGTTTCCTATTTGAGACTCTAGTTGTGGTGATTGTTTTGCTATAGGGAAAAATATCCACTCAATATTTTTGTGCTAGAAGGAGGGCATTCTTTATTGCTTTGTGATTGCGATCTGTTCTAATGATTAACGTGGGTAGTTTTGTTTCCACCTATTGTGCTGGTAGGTACAAAAATTATTTATTTTCTTTTGCAAGTGAGTTAAGAGAAGCCTTTTAGAGTTCTAGAGTTTTCAAGCTGGCCCAACCTGAGTACATAGCTACTAGGTCCAAAACCACAGGGGAAACTATTTTCCAAAGCCTTTCTCCCACTAGTAGGAAGCCGAGAAACAAAAAATTAGAGATCGAAATACCACCCAGTGTACTTGAGTTAGGAGCTTCTTTAGACTCAAGTACGTCTAGCGGGCCTGAGCCCACAATTTCAAACGTGACCGCTACACCAAGTGCGTCTGTCCCCATCATTACAAGTGTTACCATTATTCCTATAGGGTCGATACCTTTGAATAACATGGCCCAACAACAACAACAACAACAACAGCCACCTACCCTTTGGTATGATGCGCAATGTTCTCCCTTGGATATCCCTAGGGTAGTTCATGACTTGCCTAGAAATATTGAAAGGGGATTTACTAAATTCATACATGATGGTCCCATAACAGCTGAAGAACATGTCCAAATTTACAAGGATTACATGTTTAGACAAGGAGTTACCCATGAAGATATCGCTTGTCAAATTTTCCCTGCTAGTCTAGACAGTAAGACCAATGAATGGTACAGGAATCTTCCCGCAGGGTCCATTACTTCATGGGCCAAATTAGAAGCTACCTTTATTAGCCAATTTCGAATGTTGTTGGATCCTTCCATAATTTATAATTTATTCGTATCATGCAAAAGGTTACCCAATGAGCCCATAAGAACATTCAATCAGAGGTTCCAAAAACTATATACAAATTTAACTCGCTACTTTGCAGTAGATCTTGCGTTGGCCCTGCAATTGTACTTTGGAGCTTTAGATCCATTAACATCCTTGTTGACTAGAAGGAATCCTCAAGTTACGACGCTTTCGTTAGCTTATGCGAAGACAATGAAAATTGAACAACAAATGAATTTACCTGGAGTAGGGTTGTCTCAATTGACTAGGATGGGACAATACGGTCCATACAGTCAATTCGCCACGATGAATCAATTAATGGCACCACAAGTTCCAAAAATGAACAATTTCCAAAAACCATATCAAGTCGCATCATTCCCACTTATCCTAATGCCTCTATTTCAACACAGGCATTGATTCCAAATAACCCGATGACCTTGCCTGGGTTCAGTATGAGTAATAACTTGTTGACCATACCTGGGTTCTTCTGATTAGTATGCCAAGACCAACAACTTATCCAAAAATCACTCCTATTCAAAGTGTGAATCTAGGATGGAATCAAAGTGCCTAGACCCAAGCCATTGTACCTGTTCCAGAGGTGGCTAATGCAGAAAATACAACTAGGCTCAGAATTATAGTGCCCCAACCACATGGGCCTGAATTCATGATAGAATACATGAAGGAAACATTGGCCAAAGTTTTGGTTACTGTGGAAAATGTTAATAAAAAAGTTGACCAAGTCATGGGTCATAACTGACCTCATAACCATAGAGGAAAAGGAACATATAACACACATCCTAATAATGGACGAGTACCCAATACCATAGCCAATCAGGTAGATGTCTTAGAAGATTTTGTAGAGTCAGGATCTTGTGATAATGATTGCCTGCACTGTTGCCATGGAAAGTAGGAGTCTATATTGACTGAAGTTATATATTTCCAAGAAAGTGAAGAAGAGGAGGATGTAGAGTTTTTTGGAAAAGAAGATGAAGAAACATTGGAAGTTCATGCCAATAAATGTTTTGGGAAAGAAAATCACAAGTATTACACAAGGAGTTCTAGGGATACCAAAAATTCCTCCACCCCTCCAAACAACCCATTACTTCCTCTTGATTTCAAAGGAGATGTTAATCCACATCCTCCATCAATGGCGAAGAAGTCTAAGTTGGTGCAAAACATGTCAAATTTGGAAAAACCCACTTATGACTTGATAGAAGACATGAAGAAAACTAAGGCCAATGTCTCAATGTATGATATGTCCCAAATTTTAGGCCAAGAAGTAAGTCCAACAAAAGGTTTGGATCCACCTACCCAAGTTCATGAAGCTAAGGGTGTTGAATCCCAATTGGTTTTGAAAAGGGAAAAGCAAGACGTACCCCCATTTCTTATAACCATTAGAATTGCTGGTAGAAATCTACACAACTATCTAATAGATTTAGGGGCCTCTGCTAGCATTATGCCCCTAGAAATATGTCAAAAATTGGGACTTACACCAAAATCTTCTAAAAGCAAGGTGGTGCAACTGGATAGATCGACCATGGAGGCGGTGGGAGACATAAGGGATCTTCTTATTCAGGTCAACTTAGAACCTAGGGTTCAACATCACATAGATATATTGGTACTTAACATTCCTATCAAATATGACATGGTGTTGGGAAGAGATTGGAGCAAGAACTTAAACGGATACATTGTAACCAACTCTTCACATATGTGGTTGCGTTGGAGAGGAGTGGCCAACCAAATTCGAATTGATAGTGAACCTAGATAGAATACAACAAATCTAATGAGATTCAATACATTGAAACTAAATTAGGAGCCTATTACTTGGATGTAGAAATTCCTGAGAATTCTCAAAATGGAAGTATTGGATGCAATTATTCTAAAGAACACCATAATGTTTGGAATTTACAATTTGATGGATCCAAGTCCAAACAAGGGGCGGGAGTTGGTATTGAAATTTCATGTCTAGACAAAAAACCTATGTTGGCTGCATATAGATTACAGTTCCCAGCCACCAACAATGTGGCAGAATATGAGGCCTTGATTTTCGTATTTCAATTGGCCCTTCGAAAGAAAATCAAATGTATCAAGGTCTTAGGTGATTCTGAATTGGTGGTAAAACAAGTTAAAGGAAAATATGCATGTAAGAACAAGCGGCTCAGCCTTTACCGAACCAGAGTTAGAGATTTAATAAACAAATTTGATGCTTTTAACATATCTCTAATCTCTAGAAAAGGCAATCGTTTGGCAGATTCTTTGGCCATAGCTGCTATCATGCTTAAACCAGTGGATCACAAGAAGTGTAAGAAATTTTCCATAGAATTAGTCCCTTGCTCCTTGATACCTGATAACGTCATGAATTTCCAAGTCTTTGATAGTGACATACATATATTCAATTTTGTTGCTAATTCTGGTATCTTTGAAAATTAGGTTATTGATGAAGACGAGAGGGGGAAAGAAGAGGCATATTTGAAAATAGAAGCCACTGGAAAATGGAATGAGATGCCAAATGGGATGGCCTCATTAGAGAAAATGTTTGATATTGGATACCAACCGAAAGAAAGAAGAAAAGTTCCATCTCCCAAAGAGGCTTGTGACTTAGTCAATATTGGAAGTGCAAAAAATCCTCATGAAATACTCATTGCAAAGGCATGTACCGAACATGAAAAGAACTCCATTGCCAATGCATTGAAGAAATACATAGATTGCATAGCTTGGAGCTATAAGGAGTTGAGAACTTATGATCAGAATGTTATAATGCATACAATCCCTTTGAAACTAGACTCCAAACCCTTTAGGCAAAGACAGAGGCCAGTCATTCCGTTACTAGAGCCCTTGATAGAAAAGGAGGTAAAGCGACTATTAGAAGCTAAAATCATCTTTCCTATTAGGCATTCCACATGGGTTGCTAAATTGGTCCCTGTGAAGAAAAAGAGTGGAGAGATAAGGCTATGTATTGATTTTAGAAATCTGAATAAGGCCTCACAAAAGGACAATTACCCTTTACCTACCATTGATGAAATCCTTCAAAATGTAAATGGGTAAAAAATGATGTCATTCCTAGATGGCTATTCAGGATACAATCAAGTCCTCATCCATCCTAATTATAGGATGAAAACCGCCTTCACCATAAAATGGGGCACGCTTGCATATAGAAGAATGCCTTTTGGATTATTGAATGCAGGTGCCACATTCCAACGAGCCATGTACTTTGCCTTTAAGGGGCTCATCAATAAGTGCATTATTTTCTATGTAGATGATATTCCTATATTTTCTAAGAACAGGGAGAACCATGTCAAGGATCTAAGGAAAGTTCTCCAAAGGTGTAGGGAACATGGCATCTCACTCAACCCAAAGAAGTGCATTTTTGGGGTAACAGAAGGAAAATTATTGGGACATGTAATATCCAAATATGGAATTTCCATTGATACTAAGAGAATAGATGCCATAAAATAGATTCCTTTTCCCAATAGCAAAAAAGAATTGAGATCATTTTTTGCGAAGATAAATTTTGTTAGAAAATTTATTTCAGGTTTTTCAAAAATTGCAAAACCCTTGAACGATATGTTGAAGAAAGAGGCCCAAATCAAATGGACGAATGAAAACAAGGATGCTTTCAAAAGAATCAAGGATGCAATTTCTAGAGCCCCGATTTTAGTGAGTCTTGACTATGCGAAGCCTTTCTACATTTACACATTTGCTTCAGACCATTCCTTTGTGAGTGTTCTAACTCAGAAGAGTGAATGCAACATTGAAAATCCCATTGCCTTCCTTAGTACTCCTCTCAAATATGCGAAATTGAGATATTCCATATTGGACAAGCAAATATATGCCCTATTTAAGACTGTAAAAAAATTCAAAAATTATATAGTCCATAGTAGGGTGTTTTCTATAGTCCCAGATCCTACAGTTAAAGCCATGTTTATACAGAATGAACTGGGTGAAAGGTGAGGTAAGTGGATCTCAACTCCTCAAGAATTTGATATTGAAATTCAACCTATGAAGATAGTGCAGGGACAAGGGTTGGTTAAGGCCATAGTAGAAAATGATCCTTTAGTTTCATGTCAGCATTATGAAATAGCAGATATAACTGAAGATGAGTGGTATGTAGATGTGTATTTTTTACTGAATGGTAAGTGTCCATCACATTTGAATTCTACTCAATGAAGAGCCTTGCATTTAACTAATTTTCTAATCATATCCGGTGCATTATACAAGAAAAACCATGAAGGAATTTACCTTCATTGCGTTGATCAAAAAGAGGTAGCACAAGTACTCGAGGAATTCCATGGTAAGTATGGGACAGGACATGGGTCTGCTAATGCCACAGCCCATCAAATCCTTAGAGCTGGTTATTATTGGCCTCAAGTGTTTAAAGATGCTCATGCTCATTCAAATCAAAGCAAATAGATAAAGGGGTGCTTCTATGCCATTACAATTTGTAATCAAGTCTAGACCTTTTGCACAATGGGGTTTGGATTTTGTTGGGATCATCGGTACCAATTCATCTGATTCCCATAAATACATTCTCATAGCTACAGATTATTGCACAAGGTGGACAGAAGCTATTCCCACTAAAAATGCTACTTCAGAAGTTTTTATTAAATTCTTAGAGGATAACATTGTCACACGATTCAGAATGCCTAACTCCATTGTAAGTGACAACAGTTCCGCTTTCTCCTCTTTGGAATTTGCAAATTGGGAATTCAAAAACATGGTGAGTTTGAAGTTCTCTTCAAATTATTATCCATAAGGTAATGGATTGGCTAAGTCTTCTAATAAGAACTTGTTATGTTTCATTAAAAAGTTGCTTGAAAGAAATCATAGAGATTGGCATAACAAACTTAAGTTGGATCTTTGGGGTGATAAAATCATAATCAAGGAATCATTAGGAACATCTCCTTACCACTTAGTTTATGGAAAAGATCCTATTTTTCCCACAAATCTTAAGTTACAAACATTACATTTCATGAAATATTATCTTGGAACTGATAATAAACTTGAAGCTAGACTAACACAATTGATGCATCTGGATGAAAAGAGGGATGAGGCTATGCTTCACTTTAGTAAACACCAAGAAATAGTAAAAAGGTGGTTTGATAAAAATTCTAGAGTCAAAACATTTAAAGTTTTAGATTTAGTGTTGTTGTGGGATAAGAGACATGAGAGGGGATAAGAGACATGAGAGGGGAGATCATGATAAATTTTATTACTTATGGTTGGGTCCTTACCAAATTTCAGAAGTCCTAGGTGAAAATAGCTTTAGATTAAAAACCATGGATGAAAAATATTTGGCTTTACTCGTCAATGGGCTGCATTTAAAGCACTATTTCCAGGCCTGAAATGGCAAGGCCTTGTATTATATGTAAATATGTCATGCTTTGTTTTTGCGTGTGCAGATTTGATTTTCTTAGGTGTGTGTTAGGTTTTTTGCCTTCAACCTTTATTTTAGCATGGTGAGATTGTTCTGAATGAGGTTTTGGAGGCATTTTGATTGCATTGTTCTTTTCTTAGCTTAGTGTGTTGGTCATGGGACCAGTTTTGGGCTTGATAAAAAAAAAGGGGATAGCAAAGTGGTTAGTTTGTATCCTTATCAATGTTCTAAAACTAGAAGTATATGAAACAATAGAATTGTATTACAGAAAGCTCCACGAGCACTACAAACACATTAAAGAATATCATTTGAAATTTGGGATACATGAAAGTTGTCAATTTTGCAAGACAGGGTGAAGCATTTTTGTATAATCCATCTTACCCATTTGTGTTTAGGATGCATTGCATAATAGCCTCGAGTCTCATTCCATTCCATATTCCAAATACAACCACCAAAAGCATGTCAGAACCTCTTAGGATCATTACACAATAAAAATTAATTAAGGTCTTGGGGTTGGAAACTGATGCCGCATTGTCTTGAATTAGACACGTTCTGCACATATAAAGAACATCTTGGGCAAAATGGTTGAAACCTTGGAAGAAAAGTGAGGCAAAAATAAATTTTCTTGTCTACCCCATCATGCAAAACATAGTCTATGAAACAATGGTTTTCACCACTCCACATCCATAACATCACTTGGATTGAAAGGATCATACAGCATGTCCCTCATAAGGATGAGTAGTCATCCCTAAGATTCAAGGAAACCATTACTACTCCACCTCCATAACATCACTCGGATTGAAAGGATCGTACTACATGTCCCTTGCAAGGATGAGTAGTCATCCCTAAGATTCAAGGAATCCATCATTAATCCACCTCCATCACATCATTTGAGTTGGAAGGATCGTACTACGTGTCCATCACAAGGATGGGTAGTCATCCCTAAGATTCAAGGAATCCATCATTAATCCACCTCCATCACATCATTTGAGTTGGAAGGATCGTACTACTTGTCCCTCAAAAGGATGGGTAGTCATCCCTAAAATTCAAGAAATCCATCATTAATCCACCTCCATCACATCATTTGAGTTGGAAGAATTGTACTACGTGTCCCTCACAGGGATGGGTAGTCATCCCTAAAATTCAAAAAAGCCAAAGCCAAATCTTGGACTATGGGGCTAATCTCCACCGGGGCTATATATGCCTGACTAGCAGTGGAGTAGGCTCATGTGTGGTGACATGTCTCATTTAAAAGCAAGACCTCTGACTGCTCACACGAAAAGGCTAGCCTGACAGTTATCCATAATAGGTTTAATAATTTTTCTTAAGATGAGGTAATGAACTCAAATCAGAGTAGTAAGGATAGGGTTAAATTCTCATCACGCTTAGGTTGAGAATCTGATTCCCAAAAGCTCTGATTTCACTTACACATGCACATTGATTCAATATGGCAGTGGCGCATAACCAAACTTGAGATTGGGTATATGAACTCAATTCATGCATGATTGGTCCTGAGAGGGTTTGATAGTTTTAATGTTTGTGCTTGTGCTACTAAAAGTTAAAGAGTCTTGGTAAAGTAGGTCAGCCATAGTTCATTATGCTGGCAATACATTCGATCTTGCATAGACCCTCCATGATTCATTATATGCATTCATGTGAAATTGACAATAGAATGGGAAACTATTTCAAACAATAAAGAATGAATCACTATGCATACATTGAACGGATGCTAAATAATTCTAATGTTTCATGTATTTCTGGTTTATTTACATTCTTTGGATATTTGCTAATGCTTGCAGTTGAGTTGTAGGTTTTCAGGTTGGGTTTCTCACCAAAATGCTCAGGAGCATTTCCTAGCAGAGTCGCCATTTGTTGTGGTTGCTCCACAAAGTACCCCAAAATTGGGGACCCACCTTTTTTACATGTTTTCCAAAAAGACCAAAGTGGCCCATATGCTAAAGATCAAAGAAAAAGCAAAACACCGCAAGGAGAAAAAAGTGTCGCGATATCGCGACATGTTGCATTTTCGCGATCCAAAGCAAAGAGAGAGAGCAAGGAGAAAAAAGTGTCACGATATCGTGACATGTTGCATTTTCGTGGCCAAAAGAGAAAAAGTGTCGTGATATCATGACATGTTGCATTGTCATGGCCAAAAGAGAAAAAGTGTCACGATATCACGACATGTTGCATTGTCGTGGCCAAAAGAGAAAAAGTGTCACGATATCGCGACATGTTGCATTGTCACGACCAAAAGAGAAAAAGTGTCGCGATATCGCGACATGTTGCATTGTCACGCCCAAAAGAGAAAAAGTGTAGCGATATCACGACATGTTGCATTATCATAGACAAAAGAGAAAAAGTGTCACGATATCGCAACATGTTGCATTGTCTCAGCCAAAAGGGAAACAGTGTCGCGATATCACGACGTGTAGCATTGTCGCGACCAAAAGAAGAAAAATGTCGTGATATCGCGACATGTTGCATTTTCATGGCCAGAAAGAATAAGAAAGAAGAAGAAAGAAAAGTGTCACGATATCACAACATGTTGCATTTTTGTGACCAAATGAGAAAAGAAAGAACAAGAAAGAAAAGTGTCGCGATATCGTGACATGTTGCATTTTCATGGCCAAGAGAAAGAGAAGAAAGAAAAGTGTCGCGATATCGCGACATGTTGCATTTTCGCAACCAAACGAGAAAAGAAATAACAAGAAAGAAAAAGTGTCGTGATATCGCCACATGTTACATTTTCGTTGCTAAAAGCAACAAAAGAGACCCAGGAGACAAAAGTGTCACGATATCATGACATGTCGCATTTTCATGATTTAAAAGGGGCAGGCAAGCAGAGAAACAAGAAGTGTCACGATTTTGTGATATGTTCGATTTTTGCCAAGGGAACAGAGTAGTTGACAGTGCATCTAATATTAGTGATGAACACCAAGATAGTGAAACAGAAGACTACATAGTGACGTGGATATAAGGAAAAAATCCAATGAATAAGACAAAACATTACATAAGGAATCTTTAATGATTTGAAATCATTTAAGATGGCCATTACACATGGAAGGAAATGGACGCAAGCCCATGTGGAGAAAAGGAAACATTCTTTCAAAATCAAAAAGAGGAAGCCAAACCATGGAAATGAAACGAAGGGCCATAGAATAGAAACAAAAAGTTTTTGGAAATAAAAACACATGCATGCACAAGGGAAGGAGAAAACAAACAGTCATGGAGGGAGAAACAAATTTTTTTTAGAGGTTTTAAATACGCCATTAAAGAAGTGGAGAAGGGCTGGAAATTGTAGAAAAAAAAAACAAAGACTATATTTTGGAATAAAGGAGTTTTTTATGGCAAGAGCAACTCTTGTGTGTGAAATCAAAAGGAGATTGAAAATAAGACTGCTGTTTTTTATGTAAATCTTTCCTTTGCATTATTGCTTCTTGTATCTATTCGTTTATGCCATAAAGTGGGTTACGATAGGTGAATGATGGAATGATGCAATTATTTGTTTCCTTAGAGTCTTGCATCTGATCTAATTTGATTGTGTTTATGTTACAGGTCTGTTAGATCAGGTTGTTTTAGAATTTCATCTCATAACTTGGGGTTTTACAGGGAGGAGATTGCTAACCAAATTAATGTCCTATTTTGCTTTTCTAGCTAAATTTTGTAAATTATTTTTATATTTTAGTTTTATGATGTTTAGATTAGTCTTGCTTTAAAATCTATTATTCTGATTTGGGTCCATTCCAGAATTTCTGCATTTGTTTTCATTCTATTCTGGTCCTTTTCCAGAATTCATGTTCATAAATAGTTCATTTATTGACATGAATAATCTAAGTTATAAAGAAGGTAAATAAATTTTCCAAGAGTATGCTCTGCATCTGTGCTTGAGAAAGCGATCTGCTCACACTAGAAATTGGAGGGTTTGTTTATAGATCTAGTGTTTCTCAAAGAAAACCAGGGATTAATAGTGGAGAAGAGAAAGCCGCTTCTAGGTCCACTTCTTTAATTTAGATTTTCATTCTTGCATCTCCAAACACCTTCATCTAATTTTCAGATAAAATATGGGTTTAGGAGGGCTACTAATTCCAAATGCACACTAAATAAGATCAAGTGAATGAATCCTAGCTTGCTAATTTACTAATTTTTGCTAACATTTAATTCTAACATAGCTAACTTTACTAACACCAAATGCTAACATAGGGATAGTGGAACACTTTTAAATGAAGAAGAAACGAACCTGCTAACTCTAAACGAACCTCATGTTAAAGGCACGGAGCTTAAAATGAAGTGGTTCATACCACACACTTTCTCATTTGGAATATTTTTAAGCTGAAGATAAAATAGATTACTAACTGGGTTTCGGGTAGATTACTTTAATATCAAGAACATTAAAAGAATCTATCTTCGCATTTGGTTCATTTAATGGATTATGGTTGCAAAGTACTTGTTCGAATCATTAAAGTCCCCTTGTTAACTGTTACTTGCATGGTTTAAGTTATTCTGGTATACATTCATTTATTTGCTTTTGTCTTGATTGATTATATGCATATGAATGTTTGTTCACAAGAACCTTGGAGAAATGAATAATGCTACTTAATTTCTTTGCAAGATAGAGTTTCCTGTTTGAGACTCTAGTTGTGGTGATCATTTTGCTATAGGGAAAAATATCCACTCAACACTAATAAGCAATGTTAATAGTTCGTAAAGCACAAATAAAAACCTGATGGAAGAATTTCAAAATTTTAGAACTGATTACGATATCTCCAAAACCCGCCTAGAAGAACAACTTGAAAAAGTTGAGTCTAAATTGCAAGGTGGTCTAAGTAAGTTTGAGTACCACACTGAACACTCATATTTCAATCGATGTAAAGGAATGGGAATAAATGACTCTCATCCTCACTATGATCATGATCCTACCTTTAAGATGCTGAAATTAGACTTTCATAAGTTCAATGGGAAGGATGTGGATGGGTGGCTATGTCGTGTTGCTCAATTTTTTAACCTCCATGATGTCCCTATATATTACCGAGTTCAAATGGCTTCCTTCAAATTGGACTCTAAAGCTTTACAGTGGTATCAATGGTTGCAGAACACTACCTCTAATCCTTGTTGGGAAGACTTTAAGTCTCAATTACTCACTCGCTTTGGCCCTAGAGAGTATGATGATTTTATAGGATAATTAAAAAATTTGAAATAAACTTTGACAACTCGAGATTACTAAATACAATTTAATAATTTGTCCAACAAAAGTGGAGGACTAAATGAAGTGTTATTTAAGAGTTGTTTTGTTAGCGGTTTGAGGGAAGATATCCAAGCTGAGGTCATGATGTTTAAACCACAATCCATGATGCAAACTATCAAGTTGGATCATTTTACCAAATCCAAATTTTTAGCTCAAAGGTAGATATCTAAATTTCCATAGGCTAGACCCTCTTTTCCTCCTAGATTCCAAAATCAAAATGAACAAAAAACTATTACACCCATTATTGCACCCAAATGTCTAACCACTACCAAAATGGATGCGTGACACACCCAAGGGTTGTGCTACAATTGTGATGAAAATTTTTCTCGTGGGTATAGGTGCACCCAAAATAATTTATTCCTCATAGATGCTGATGTGCCTGACACCAGCGACCACAATGATGATGACACAAAATCAGTAGAGGAACCACTCAAATCAAAGGAAGAAAACTAAGATGAACTATATATTGAGATTTCTATTCATGCTCTTGTTGGTATTACTACTCCCCAAACCATGAAATTTGTGGGTTATTTTAAAGGCCTACATCTTACCATCCTAATGTATTATGGTAGTACACAACTTTATTTATTCCTGCATTGCCAAGCAGGTAAACTGTTACGTACATACATGTAATTACGTTGAGGTAATGGTAGCCAATGGTAGGACCTTACCTTGAAAAGGTAAATATCATAATGTTAAGATAAAAATTGGGGGTTATGAGCTTAAAAAATATATGTTTATGCTTCAACTAGGGGGATGTGACATCGTGTTGGGAGCTCAATGGTTGGGTACATTGGAAACCATCTCATAGAATTTTATCGAGCTCTAGATGCAATTTTTGTAAAATAGATAGTCTCACACTCTCCATGGCTCCAAATTTGGATCTCCATAAATTATCAGTTCAAGCCAAATGGAGAAGTTGCTAAAAAAATCATCTCAAGGTGTCATAGCTTAGATATTTGCAATCCAACCTCCCACTTCTAAGGTGGAGTCCATTCCCACTGATTTGCAACTTATTTTGGTCAAACATGATTCTATTTTTGTCGACCCTTCTGAATTGCCACCTCATAGCTCACATGATCATGCTATTCCATTATTACCTAGTGGTGTACCACCCAAAATTAGACCGTACAAGTATCCTCAAGCTCTAAAGTCATAAATCGAGTAGTTAGTACATAAATTGTTGAAAGTCGATGTCATTTGACCAAGTAATAGTCCTTACTCTTCTCTAGTCTTACTAGTATGAAAGAAAGACAACTCTTGGTGATTGTGTATAGATTATTGAGAGATCAATAAGCTCACCATCAAAGATAAGTTTCCTATTTTTTTGGTGGATGAAAAACTGGATGAGCTACATGGAACTATGTACTTTTTCAAATTAGATCTTCTCTCTAGGTATCATCTGAACAGGCTCAAAGATGAAGATATTCCCAAGATTGCTTTTTGTATTCATGAAGGTCAGTACGAGTTATTGGTGATGTAATTTATATTTCCTAATACTCCTTCCATATTTCAAAGCCTTATGAACAACATATTTCACCATTTCTCTGCAAATTCATCCTGGTTTTCTTTGATGATATTTTAGTTTATAGCCATTCATGGGAAGAGCACCTTGACCATATTGATCAAACTTTACAGTTGTTGGAACAACATAAAATTTTTAATAAGAGGCCCAAGTGTTCCTTTGGTTTGATGGAAGTGGAGTATTTAGGACACACTGTCACCAAATATAGTATTAAAGTTGACCCCAAGAATATCCATGTAGTCCAAGACTGGCCAAAACCTTGCACTCTCAAAGGACTACGAGGATTTTTAGGGCTTATAGGATACTACCACAATTTTTTTTGTAATTATGGTAAAATTGTAGCTCCCCTAACTTCCATGTTAAAGGACTCCTTTACTTGGTCGGGACTAGCTGAAAAGGCTTTCGTTGAATTGCAACATGCCATGACCAAAACTCATGTCCTAGCCATACCAATTTTTTCCCAAAAATTTGTCATTGAAAGCGATACTTTTGGTCATGGTATTGGTGTAGTGTTGATGCCAGAAGGGAGGCCCTTGGTATTCACTAGTAAATATCTCTCTATTTGTAATTTTGGAAAATCCACTTATGCCAAGGAGATGATGGTAATTCTACATGTGATTACTCATTGGCGACCATATCTCATTGGGTGTCATTTCTCTATTAAAACTGACCATCAGAGTCTCAAATAATTTTTGGAGGAATGGGTTTCCACCCTCAAACAACAAAAATGGGTCTCTAATATGATTATGAAATTACCTACAAGAAGGAAAAGGAGAATATCATGGTTAATGATATCTCTCACCAATTTAAGGATCTCAGTATGTTGTGTGCTATTCATCACCTGTTCTTCAATGGATCGATTCCTTACTCTAGGAGGTACTTCATGATTCTGAGTTACAAAATTTGGTTACCTCCTTACACACTAACTTCATGCCCAGGATACACTTGGGATGGCCATGATTTGAGTTACCACCAATGCCTTGTTCCCCACACTTCTCCACTTTGGGAAATTCTCATAAAAGAACTGCATACCATCCCATCTGCAGGTTACTCAAGATTTCGCAAAACATATGAAAAAATTAAGTACACTTTTTTTGGAAGGGTATGAAAAAGAACACTCAATATTTTGTAGTGGCTTGTGATACCTTTCAAAGGATGAAAGGTGAAATAATATGTTCTCTAGGAACTCTTCAAACCTTACCCATTTTTGACAAGGTTTGTACTAATATTTCCATGATTTTTATTGAAGGGTTACCTAAGTCCGAAGGCAAATGTGTTATCTTCATGGTAGTGGATCATATTTTGAGGTATGCTCACTTTTTTTCCTCTCCCATCCTTACACAACCTCCATCGTTGCCCAAAATTTTCTTGATTCTATATTTCACCTTCATGGTATGCCTACCTCCATCGTGTTTGATCGTGACCCAACCTTTACTAGTCATTTTTGGCAAAAAATATTTAAGTTGTAGGGAACTCAACTCAAAATAAGTTCAACCTATCATCCACAAATGAATGGTCAGATTGAGATTGTTAACAAATATTTGGAGACCTACCTTTTCTACTTTGCATCTGATCATCTGATGCAGGAGCATCTAGTGGCATCTGATGCAGGAGCATCCAGTGGTAGCAGAGCCATCTTCAAAAATTTGGCTAAGGAAGGAAGATGTCGCGATATCATGACATGTCACAAAATTGTGACCAAAATAAGAGAGAGAAGATGTGGAGGAAAACTGTCGCGATATCGTGACAAAAAAAGTGTCGTGATATCACGACCAAAATAGGAGAGAGAAAGTGTGGAAGAGAAATGTCGTGATATCATGACATGTCATGTTTTCATGACCAAGGGACGAGAGCTTGAGCAGAAGAAGAGAATGTCGCAATATTGCGACATGTCACATTATCATGACCAGAAGGCGAAGAAGGAGCCTGAGGAGGAAAATATCATGATTTTGTGACATGTCGCATTTTCATGACCAGAAGGCGAAGAAGGAGCCCGAGGAGGAAAATTTCGTGATTTCGTGACATGTCGCATTTTCACGACCAGAAGGTGAAGAAGGAGCCCGAGGAGGAAAATATCATGATTTCATGACATGTCGCATTTTCGTGACCAAAAAGTGAAGAAGGAGCCCGAGGAGGAAAATGTCACGATTTCACGACATGTTGCATTTTCGCGACCAGAAGGTGAAGAAGGAGCCAGAGGAGGAGAAATGTCGTGATTTCGTGACATGTCGCATTTTCACGACCAGAAGGCGGAGAAGGAGCCAGAGGAGAAAAGTGTCACGATATCATGACAGGTCGCATTTTCACGATGAGATGGCGAGAGAAGGAGCCAGAGGAGAAAAGTGTCACGATATCGCGATAGGTCGCATTTTTGTGGCCAAAGGACGAGAAAAGGTGCAAGAAGGAAAAACTATCATGATATCGCGACATGTCACATTTTTGTGACCCGAAGAGGAGAAAGATGGCTAGTGAGAAAAAATGTCACGATATCGTGACATGTCGCATTATCGCGACCCAAAGAGGAGAGAGAAGGTTATGTAGCAAAAATGTCGTGATATCGTGACATGTCGTGTTTTCGTGACCCAAAGAGGAGAGAGAAGGCAATGGAATAGAAATGTCGCGATATCATGACATGTCATGTTTTCATGACTGAAAGAGAAGAAGAAGAGCGAGAGGGAGAAGATGTCGTGATATCACGACATGCTACATTTTTGGGAGGCCGTTACAGAGTGATAGGTGGCATATTCAGAGGCCATTACAGAATGACAGTGCGACAGTTAACAGAAGTCATTGTGCCAGTTATAGAGGATGTTACGAATTGCAATTATGGAGCAGACGAAGATGAACAGTCATGGCAGAAATAAATCGAAGGGCTGCCAGATGGAAGATGAAGAGTCATGCAAAAGTTATAAAAGGGCAAGCCAAGCCATGCACAAGGGGTTGGAAAACCTGCAGTTGCAAAGTTTCACAGTTAAGTTACAGAGTCGAAGGCAGAGGGCCACTCGGACCGGCTTGGAGTGTGTTTTCCTTCCAGAGTTGTAGAGTTAGGGAATATTTGCAATAGAGAGTGAAAGAACTGTGCCTATGTGCCAATTTTTGTAAAGCCTACGAGCCGTAAATGTAAACCTTTGTAAGTTATTTAATGAAACATTGGGATTTCTATTTCTTGTAAAGCGTGTTTCCAATTTTCTATGTGAAAATTTGGATTTGGTTGATACCAATTTTTTTTTACCCCCATCAAGTGGTATCAAAGCGAGAAGTTCCTGAGTGTGCAAACAGATCCACTGAATGTGAGGAAGTTTACACCAGGATCTGTGGAAGAGGAAAGAATTTGGCACTCTATGCAGTGCTTGCAGGGGGTTTCTTGTATGAAGCCTCAGAGGAAGAAAGTTGGCACTATCTGCAGTGCTTGCAGGAGGTTTCTTGTATGAAGCCTCAAAGGAAGGAATTTGGCACTCTGTGTAGTGCTTGCAGGGGGTTTCTTGCAGTATAGAAGTGAAGGTCACTTCTCCATCAACCCTGGGTGTTTGATGTAGGAGCATCCAATGGCATCTGATGTAGGAGCATCTAGTGGTAGCAGAGCCATCTTCAAAAATTTGGCTAAGGAAGATGTCGTGATATCGCGACATGTTGCGAAATCATGACCAAAATAAGAGAGAGAAGATGTGGAGGAAAATTGTCACGATATTGTAACAGAAAAAGTGTCACGATATCGCGAAAAAAATAGGAGAAAGAAAGTGCAAAAAAGAAATGTCGCGATATCGTGACGTGTCATGTTTTCGTGACCAAGGGACGAGAGCTTGAGTAGAAGAAGAGAATGTCGCGATATCGCAACATGTCACATTATCGTGACCAGAAGGCAAAGAAGGAGCCCGAGGAGGAAAATGTCACAATTTTGTGACATGTCGCATTTTCATGACCAGAAGGCGAAGAAGGAGCCTGAGGAGGAAAATTTCATGATTTCGTGACATGTCGCATTTTCGTGACCAGAAGGCGAAGAAGGAGCCTAAGGAGGAAAATGTCATGATTTCGTGACATGTTGCATTTTCATGACCAAAAAGCGGAGAAGGAGCCCGAGGAGGAAAATGTCACGATTTCACGACATGTCGCATTTTCGTGACCAGAAGGCGAAGAAGGAGCCAGAGGAGGAGAAATGTCACGATTTCGTGACATGTCGCATTTTTGTGACCAAAAGGCAGAGAAGGAGCCAAAGGAGAAAAGTGTCGCAATATCATGATAGGTCGCATTTTCATGACGAGATGGCAAGAGAAGGAGCCAGAGGAGAAAAGTGTCGCGATATCGTGATAGGTCGCATTTTTGTGGCCAAAGGACAAGAAAAGGTGCAAGGAGGAAAAAATGTCGCGATATCGCTACATGTCGCATTTTCACGATCCGAAGAGGAGAAAGATGGCCAGTGAGTAGAAATGTCACGATATCATGACATGTCGCATTTTCACAACCCGAAGAGGAGAGAGAAGGTGATGGAGTAGAAATGTCACGATATTGCGACATGTCATGTTTTCATGACCCGAAGAGGAGAGAGAAGGTGATGGAACAAAAATATCACGATATCGGGACATGTTGCATTTTCGTGACTGAAAGATAATAAGAAGAGCGAGAGGGAGATGTCGTGATATTGTGACATGCTACATTTTTAGGAGGCCATTACAGAGTGACAGGTGGCATCTTCGGAGGCTATTATAGAATGACAGTGTGACAGTTAACGGAAGTCGTTGTGCTAGTTATAGAGGACGTTACAGATTGTAGTTATGGAGCAGACGAAGACGAACAGTCATGGCAAAAATGAATCGAAGGGCCACCAGATGGAAGATGAAGAGTTACACAAAAGTTATAAAATGGCAAGTCAAGCCATGCACAAGGGGTTGGAAAACCTGCAGTTGCAGAGTTACACAGTCAAGTTGCAGAGTCGAAGGTAGAGGGCCACTCAGACTGGCTTGGAGTGTGTTTTCCTTCCAGAGTTGAAGAGTTAGGGAATATTTGCAATAGAGAGTGAAAGTACTGTGCCTGTGCACCAGTTTTTGTAAAGCCTACAGGCTATAAATGTAAACCTTTGCAAGTTATTTAATGAAACATTGGGATTTCTATTTCTTGTAAAGCGTGTTTCAATTTTTTTGCGTCAAAATTAGGATTTGGTTGACACCGATTTTTTTTTACCCCCATCATCATCTTACTAAATGGGTGAAGTGGATTCATTTGACCAAATGGTGATACAACACTTCCTATCACATAATAACCAAGTTTACCCCTTTTGAGGCAGTTTATTGGTGTCCTCCACTCACACATTCCTCTTACATTTTGAGCAACTCCAAGGTTCATGCAGTCGATACTACTCTCAATCAATGCATCGATGTCCTCCACCAACTGATGTTGAATTAGGACATGGCCTAGAATTAGATGCACCAACAAGTTAACAACATCATTTTGAGTGCAAATTTGATGTGGGTGACATGGTTTTACTTTGCTTGTAACCATACAAATAGTCACCCCTCTAGCTTTCCAGGTGCTAGAAACTTGCTGCAAAATACTATGGGCCCTATCAGGTTTTACAGTAGATTGGTGCCATAGCTTAAAAATTGGCCCTCCCACCTACCTCCAAGATCCATCTTATTTTTCATGTACCCTCTCTCAAAAAGGCTATGGGCACATAGGTACAGGTCCAATATACAGTATCAAAATTGTATGAAGAAGGTTCTATCTTGCTCGAGCCCAAAAAGTTGTTGGATCATCAGACTCGCACTCTTTGCAATCGTACCATTACTGATGTCCTTGTTCAATGGTATGAAATTAAGCTAAAATATGGTACATGGGAGTCTCTCCACTAGATCAAGCACCGGTTTCCTCATCTCCAACTTTGAGGACAAATATTTTTTAAGGGGAAGGATATGTTAGGATCTCATCCTAACATTATTTTGTATTTATCATTTGCTTATGTAATGATCCCCTTCCAACATGGGGGATTCTATTGTAATGTTTTTTTGTAATACTTTGTAATGTATGTGGTAAGTAAGGAACCTAGCCAAGTGGTTCCATCTCATGTAACCATTATTAATATTGTAATTGATGTTTTGTAGAAGATTCTAGATTGAGTGGCATTTTGCATGTAAGCTAGCTCTTGAGCCTTTATGTAGGGTTGCATGAAGCTTTCTCTTTAAAAGACATGAAGCCATATACGAATGTATCTTTTTGGAAATTTAATGAAATATTGAAGGAGGCTACCCCCTAGAAGAGGCCTATGATTACGAGTTATTAGTGATATTTTTTCAATTTTGCAATTACTTTTTGCATAGTGTTATTATGTTATTTGATGTATTTAAGTTATTTTTTAGTATTTTGTGTGAGTGAGCTTTATTTTAATAGTAGGTTCCTAACAAAAAACCCTCCATTTTTTTTGAACATGAACCTAAGGATGTAGAAGACTCTCCCCCACTGGGCCATAATATAAAATGAGAATCCAATTCTATGTAGTATTCCACTAGGAAGGTGGCTCCTCCTTGCCTTCAAGATCCACTCATAAAAAATCATGTATGCCTTTCACTACCAAGAAAGGTTATATCTAAGAGCTTAATGACCTTGTTAGTGCCATGGCAAGAGTGGCCAAAATGAGCTCCTCTATAATCAAACAAGCCATCATTATTATTGAATAGTACAATAAAATGTTTGATGACAATGATCCTGAGAGGCTTGCTATCTCCCCTAGTCCTAACGATGCTGAGTAATACAACCATCCGTGCTGCCCCCTCTCAAGTAATTTTTGGTGATGTTCCTAATTTTTGAGAGTCCCTTGGTCCCTAGAGTCTCTTGAATTTCTATGTGCACATTTTGTTTGCTCTCCCTCAGTATTAGGGAGACTGTCTCTAATGACCTCTTATGGAGTCCCTCTCTTATGGATTTTCTTTTTTGTAAGTTTTTATTTTATCTCTCAACTATATTAAAGGGACTGTCTTTATTGACCCTTATTGGTGGTCCTCTCCATATGTAATATTTTTTTTGTAAAAGTTTTGGAAACCATTTTAAAACCCCTTTCTTCAATCTATCAAAATAAAAAAAAAACTAGGGCTTTGTGGTCAATATTATAGAATCCAAGCCTAACACCATATAAAGTTCATAAATTGATGACCTTTAAAGGGGCTCATGACAAATGGGCTCAAGACACTTATGTATGAAAAATTTATGACCTTTAAATGTTTCACCCTAATGAAAACAAAATTAAAAATAAAACCCCCAAACCTTAGTGTATATGCATCCAATTGATCGTTGCCACTTACTATAGTAAGACTCACCAATGTTCTTCACTTATATTCTTCCACCTCAGCATCCTTGTTCTAATAAGATCATGACAAATGGTGAATACAAAATGGTGTACGGTGTATATAAATACAAAAGGTATTTATCCATAGCATACAAGGGTGCCAAGCCAACTTCCATGTTAGCCTCAAATTTTATGCATTGAAAATTCTTTATAAAATATTCTTATGAGGTTTGGACCATTGACGTCGTTGAACAAATTTTATTGCTCTAGTCATGAAGAACACAAGCTTATACTGAGAGGGGGGGGGTGAACAATATAATACCTCTTTTTACTTTTTCCTTTATACTTCAAAATAGTAAAGAAATATACCCAAAGCAATATCAAAGCAATGCACAATATCATCCACAAAGTGACACCAATTTTAACGTGGTTCACCCGAATGGTCAGGCTACGTCCACAAAAATTTTCTCTAAAAATTATCTCAAAGTTATTTGGGAATCCTTCCCAATTACAATGTTTATCAGCCTCGATCCAAAGGAGATACCTTCCCCCAATCAAAATTTATGAGCCTCTGCTCAAAGGAGATACCTTCCCCCAATTAGAATTTATTAGCCTCTGCTCAAAGGAAATACCTTCCCCTATACTCTAGAAATGATCCCTCAGAAGATCAACTGCCTCTACCTCTTGCTAGCACGTGGAAATCCTTTCCACAGAATACCTCCTGTCCTCAATGCTTAGCCTAAGAGACCTCTGCCTTCTATGATCACGTCCACAACAGCTCAGCAACCTATACCAAACACGGTCAGTCGGTCTAGTACAAGTCTTCCTCTATCTGTCAGATTTGTCCAACTCTTGAACAAATCAATCCTCTACATACAATCCTTCTCAAAGACTTGCCAAATATCCTTAGGTTCTTCTCATAGAACCAATGCACCTCTGTCCTCAAGTTCTTTGATAGAACTATCAAACTCAGATTACAAGTCCTCTGCTAGGGCCTGTCCAAATCTGCTCACAAGTCCCCATCGAAACCTATCCAAAACTGCTCACAAGTCCCCACCGGAACCTATCCAAAACTGCTCACAAGTCCCCACCGGAACCTATCCAAAAACTGCTCACAAGTCCCCACTAGAACCTGTCCAAAAACTCAGCAAGCTCACCAAGAAAAACTTTCTTAGTAGGAAATCACAAAGTGAATTGTTAGAGACCCAATGTGATTTGTCAAACTCATAGAAGCATAAAGAGAATTGTTAGAGATTCAATATGTTCTATACTCAAATCCGAATCTCAAAACTCAACTCAAATCAACTCAGCTCAATCTCAATCTCAAATCTGAAAACTCAAATCAATATATGAAATGGATAGGATAGAATGTTTTCTTTGAAGAAGATGAAACCCCAACAATTGCCAACTATGCAAAGAATCACATAACAATGATACTCATGTTCCTTTCACCATCAATTAGGGTTTCAACAATAATGCTCATCAAACAAGGTTTAGTCAACCAACACCATTCAACTCAACATCAACCTTGAAGCATTCAACCAATCATCATAAAAAAATGAAACAAGTAGAAATCCTTTTCCCTCCAAAGATATTTGAACAAAACAGCCACCAACACAATATCACCAAATGCAAAGAATAACTTGCTCAAATCAACTCAATGGAGTAATCCCAATATCATGAATCAAGTGAAGCAATAACTTGATCAAACAATCTCTATGGAAGCAACTCAACCATGAAACTCAAAACAGCCAACCAAGGGTTCCACCAACTCAATGCAAGTAGCAAGACTAACAAACATAAACCCTAGTGCACAATGCTTCCACTACCTCAAACTAGAATTATGCATTCACCAAAACTCTCATCAAGGATAACAATGCATAAGAAGTCTTTAACAAACCAAAAAATAGGATTTACACCCAACCAAAGGAAACCTAGTTGAAAAACTTTTCACTTCAACCTTATTTCAGAAAAACATACACCAATCATACTCATAAGGAAAATGTGCCCATACCTTTTTGGAGTAGAAGAAAATTGATCCTTAAAGTTGTCACCACACACAACCCTCAAACTTCCAACCAATTTAGGGTTAGAACCAAGATAAATGAGCATATATAAAAACTTTCCTTAATACACCTTTTAGCTCCTCTTATTTAAAAACAACCACCAAAGAATCCAAAAACACAACAACCAAAACTTACACCTTATATCTCCATTTTTAAATTTAGCATAGCAAAAGACTAATCTCAAAAATACAACCAAAGAAATATCCCCTTATTTCTCCTATGTCTTTTAAACAATGCTAAACAATGCCAAAAACCATATCAAGAAAATAATCACACCTTATAATGGCTGCCCTTGAAGAATCCGAAATTCGCGGCACAAAACACGTTTTAATAAAAATGTGACTAATCCATGCACAACTCCCTCCGTGGGGATCGAAATGTAGACCTCCACCTACGCAAGGCCCAAACATAGCCTTCACTGCCACTAGCCCACAAGGGGCTTACAAAGTCCAAGACGGACTTCCTTCCACATAAACGGTCAATCTTTTCGAAAGATTTTCAAACCACGAGATCTCCTCTTTCGTAGCGTAAATAGAACATTCGATCGCAGCCAAACCAATTATTTGCCTTCCATTTTTCAAGCGAGTTTAACCTTAGGAACCTTCTCATATTTATAGTCCATACATGGACTTTAGAACATGTCGGCTGCAAAGAAAAGTAATTTCAAATTTAATCGAAATTTGCTTTCTAAAGGGTTTAAAAACCCTTAAGTATTTTTAATAAATTAAAAATAATTTCTCCATTAATTAATTAAATAATTAATTAATTAAAACCTTGAAGGGTTTTAAATAATAATTAAATAAATAATAAAGAGAACCTCCATTGGTTTTAATAAAACCAGTTTGGTTTTAATGAAAAACCCTTGCCAATGGAATCTCTTCGGATTGTCTTAAAAATATTCTCTTCGAATATTCCACCTTTGAATCCAACACATCCTCTTAACATTAATGCCATTTCCTTTTGACATCAATGACAACTCATAGACAAGAAGCTAGGATCTCAAACCCAAAATTGCCAACAATTTCCCCCTTTGTCATTGATGGCAAACCATGCTTTTCAACAACACAAAAACTCAATATAAACAACTCCCCATGTCTTGAGGCTCTCCCTCTTACTCAAATCTCTCCCCCTTTGTCATCAATGGCAAAGGGTCACCTTTGGGGCTAGAGACTAAGAATGAGCCTCTTAGCTTAGTCCCTCCCCCACCTCCTGTTGAGGTGTTTAATTCTGGGGTGGGAGTAAAACTCCCAACAAGCACTGATCATCATCAGTGTCTATAGTTGCCTTACCATGTCTTCTCTTGTTCTCCTTGTCCATATTCCTATTCCTGTTCCTATCACTATTCCTGTTCCTATTATCATTCCTATTCTTATCCATGCCTTGATCCTTGGACCTGTTCATACCACTGTTCTTGTTCCTGTACCTTGGAAGTTTAGCTCTACACTGTCTAGCTGTGTGACCTTCATTGTTGCACTTGAAACACTTGACGATGTTGTTTCTCTGAGGTAATCCTGATCTTTGAATCCACCTGTTTTGACAAAACCTATTATGACCAAACCTGTTCTGACCAAACGTGTTCTAACCAAACGTGTTTTGACCAAACCTATTCTGACCAAACCTGTTTTGACCTTGCAATAGACTACCTTGTGCCCAAAATGTTGACAAGAGTAGCAATACCCTTGAAAGAAACTAGCACTTCTAAAATTTTCATTTACCTTCTTCACTTGAGCCAAGCAATGTGAAGCCATGTGACCAAACCTGTGACAAGCAAAACATTTGCCTTGAAACTTTCCTTTATTTGACCTCTTGGGTCCTAAATACTTCTTCTTCTCATTCTGAATTTTGTTTTCTGTTTCTGTGTATCTATCATTCAAGGACTCCTTTTCTGAAATACTTTTCTCATCAGAACTCTCTTCCATTTGGAGTCTCTTACTAGACTCTCCAACTTGTTCCTTATGTCGCTTAACAAAACCAAGGCCTGTTTTATCTGTTGTCTTTCTTTGACATTTGATGAGTGACTTAACCTTTTTGGAGCTATCTTGAAACTTGTAAAGCTTATCCTTGTACTCTTTAGTTTCCTCTTTCAAAGAAGCCATTTTATGTTCTAACTCACTATACTCAAGAACCTTAGACTCTAACTCATCCTTGAGTTCTTGTGTCTTAGCTATAGAGAAGTCAAGACTTTCTATAAGATCATCTCTCTCCATACAACATTCATCTAATTTATCCTTGAGTCTAGCATTCTTCTTTCTTTCATTTTTCAAAGCACTAAGAGCACTAATAAGTTCACTTTCAAGATCCTTTATTTGATTGCTTTTTGAATCATCAAAGCCTTTTTTCAGATTTCTTATCACTAGAGGTGCTACCCTTTTCAAAAACCATACATGCATCTTCCTTATAGTTTTCTGAAGCATCCTCATACATACTAGAAACCAAATCATTATTTGTGCAATCATCCTCAAGGTGACCAAAATTTCCACATCTAAGACATTTCATGATAACGAATCTATGTTTCGGTTCTTCCTATTTTTTTGATATGAACAACATCTCATTTTTATTATCACTTGAAGAACTTTCACTATCACTACTAGAACACTTACTTGCTTTGTCTAGGTATAAAATATTTTATGCTTGTGAGAAAACCTCTTTCCTTGATTGCTGTGCTCATATTTGATCTTCCTGTGATGCTTGTGCTTTTCAGAATCCTTGCTCTTAGAATCCTGTTTATCTTCATCACTTTCATTCTTGGGAATAGTACAGTCAGTAGCATAATGACAAAAATTTCCACAATTGAAACATCTTATATTTTTCATACTTTTGTGCTTTCTAGAGAACTTGCCTTTCTTGTTGTAATATGCCTCTTCATCACTAGAAGACTCATCACTATCTTGAAGCTGTTTACCCTTGGAATTATTGGTAGCCTTGAAAGCTGCCTCTTTCTTGACATCAACCTTCACTTGAGTTCTCAACTCAAATGCTGCAAGTATACTATGGAGCTCATCATTTTTCAACTTATCCAAATCTTTAACTTCCTCAATAGCAAAATTTTTTTCACTAAATCTATTAGGAAGAGATCTTAAAATATTATCACAAACATCATTTTCAGCAAGCTCAAGACCTAAGTCTTTCATGGAGTTAACAACCTCATCCATACGAAGCATGTAGTCACTAATATTTTCATCATCATTCATCTTGAGTTGTTCAAACATACCTTTGAAGTGTCTCAACTTGGCCTTTTTGAAATTTGTATCACCTGTATGAACCACCTTCAACTGATTCCACATTTCACTAGCTATCTTGCAGTGAATCACTTTGGTGAGATTTGCTTTCTGTAAGCCTTTCAGGATTGCATTCATTACTTTTGAATTGCTGTGATGTAGGAGCCTTTCTTATTTAGTATTAGGACCATGTTCAAGAATAGTGTACTCATATTCAATCACTTTCCAAACCTCATTACCAAGTGCCATTAGATGAACCTTCATCCTCGCACTCCAAAAACCAAAATTTGACCCATCAAGAATAGGTGTTGCATTGCCACTTGAATGATCCATTGTGTTCTTTACTAGCTTTTCCTTCAAGCTATTAAACTTTTCGAAGGCACCCACTCTGATACCAGTTGAAGAACACAAGCTTATACTAAGAGGGGGGGTGAATAGTATAAGACCTATTTTTACTTTTTCCTTTATACTTAAAAATAGTAAAGCAATATACCCAAAGAAATATCAAAGCAATGCACAATATCATCCACAAAGTGACACCAATTTTAACGTGGTTCACCCAGAATGGTTGGGCTATGTCCACAAAAATTTTCTCTAAAAGTTATCTCAAAGTTCTTTGGGAATCCTTCCCAATTACAATGTTTATGAGCCTCGGTCCAAAGGAGATACCTTCCCCCAATCAAAATTTATGAGCCTCTGATCAAAGGAGATACCTTCCCCCAATTAGAATTTATGAGCCTCTGCTCAAAGGAAATACCTTCCCCTCTACTCTAGAAATGATCCCTCAGAAGATCAACTGCCTCTACCTCTTGCCAGCCACGTGGAACTCCTTTCCATCGAAGACCTCCTGTCCTCAATGCTTAGCCTAAGAGACCTCTGCCTTCTATGATCACGTCCATAGCAGCTTAGCAACCTGTACCAAACACAGTCAGTCGGTCTAGTACAAGTCTTCCTCTATCTGTCAGATCTGTCCAAATCTTGAACAAATCAATCCTCTACATACAATCCTTCTCAAAGACTTGCCAATTATCCTTAGGTTCTTCTCTTAGAACCAATGCACCTTCGTCCTCAAGTTCTTTGATAGAACTATCAAACTCAGACCACAAGTCCTCTGCTAGGACCTATCCAAATCTGCTCACAAGTCCCCACTGTAACCTATCCAAAACTGCTCACAAGTCCCTACCGAAACCTATCCAAAACTACTCACAAGTCCCCACCGAAACCTGTCCAAAAATTTCTCACAAGTCCCTACCGGAACCTATCCAAAACTTCTCACAAGTCCCCACCAAAACCTGTCCAAAAACTGCTCACAAGTCCCCACTGAAACCTGTCCAAAAACTCAGCAAGCTCACCAAGAAAAACTTTCTTAGTAGGAAATCACAAAGTGAATTTTTAGAGACCTAATGTGATTTGTCAAACTCATAGAAGCATAAAGAGAATTTTTAGAGACTCAATATGTTCTATACTCAAATCCCAATCTCAAAACTCAACTCAAATCAACTCAGCTCAATCTCAATATCAAATCTGAAAACTCAACTCAATATATGAAATGGATAAGATAGAATGTTTTCTTTCAAGAAGATGTCACCCCAACAATTGCCAACTATGCAAAGAATCACATAACAATGATACTCATGTTCTTTTCACCATCAATTAGGGTTTCAACAACAATGCTCATCAAATAAGGTTTAGTCAACCAACACCATTCAACTCAACATCAACCTTGAAGCATTCAACCAATCATCACAAAAAAGGAAACAAGTAGAAATCCTTTTCCCTCCAAAGATATTTGAACAAAACAACCACCAACACAATATCACCAAATGCAAAGAATAACTTGCTCAAATCAACTCAATGGAGTAAGCCCAATATCATGAATCAAGTAAAGCAATAACTTGATCAAACAACCTCTATGGAAGCAACTCAACCATGAAACTCAAAACAACCAACTAAGGGTTCCACCAACTCAATGCAAGTAGCAAGACTAACAAACATAAACCCTAGTGCACAATGCTTCCACTACCTCAAACTAGAATTATGCATTCACCAAAACTCTCATCAAGGATAACAATGCATAAGAAGTCTTTAACAAACCAAAAAATAGGAATTACACCCAACCAAAGGAAATCGAGTTGAAAACCTTTTCACTCCAACCTTATTTCAAAAAAACATACACCAATCATACTCATAAGGAAAATGTGCCCATACATTTTTGGAGTAGAAGAAAATTGATCCTTAAAGCTGTCACCACGCACAACCCTCAAACTTCCAACCAATTTAGGGTTAGAACCAAGATAAATGAGCATATATAAAAACTTTCCTTAATACACCTTTTAGCTCCTCTTCTTTAAAAACAACCACCAAAGAAGCCAAAAACACAAAAACCAAAACTTACACCTTATATCTCCATTTTTAAATTTAGCATAGCAAAAGACTAATCTCAAAAATACAACCAAAGAAATATCCCCTTATTTCTCCTATGTCTTTTAAACAATGCTAAACAATGCCAAAAATCATATCAAGAAAATAATCACACCTTATAATGGCTGCCCTTGAAGAATCCAAAATTTGTGGCACAAAACACGTTTTAATAAAAATGTGACTAATCCATGCACAACTCCCTCTATGGGGATCGAAATGTATACCTCTGCCTACACAAGGCCCAAATGTAGCCTTCGCTGCCACTAGCCCACAAGGGGCTTACAAAGTCCAAGACGGACTTCCTTCCACATAAATGGTCAAGCTTTTCGAAAGGTTTTCAAACCATGAGCTCTCCTCTTTCGTAGCGTAAAAGTGAGTTTAACCTTAGGAACCTTCTCATATTTATAGTCCATACGTGGACTTTAGAACACGTCGGCTGCAAAGAAAAGTAATTTCAAATTTAATCAAAATTTGCTTTCTAAAGGGTTTAAAAACCCTTAAGTATTTTTAATAAATTAAAAATAATTTCTCCCTTAATTAATTAAATAATTAATTAATTAAAACCTTGAAGGGTTTTAAATAATAATTAAATAAATAATAATTAAATAAATAATAAAGAGAACCTCCATTGGTTTTAATAAAACCGATTTGGTTTTAATGAAAAACCCTTGCCAATGGAATCCCTCCGGATTCTCGTAAAAAGATTCTCTTCGAATATTCCACCTTTGAAGCCAACACATCCTCTTAACATTAATGCCATTTCCTTTTGACATCAATGACAACTCATAGACAAGAAGCTAGGATCTCAAACCCAAAATTGCCAACAATCTCCCCCTTTGTCATTGATGGCAAACCATGCTTCTCAACAACACAGAAACTCAATATAAATAGCTCCCCCTATCTTGAGGCTCTTCCCCTTACTCAAATCTATCCCCCTTTGTCATCAATGGCAAAGGGTCACCTTTGGGGCTCGAGACTAAGAATGAGCCTCTTAGCTTAGTCCCTCCCCCACCTCCTGTTGAGGTGTTTAATTCCGGGGTGGGAGTAAAACTCCCAACAGGCACTGATCATCATTAGTGTCTATAGCTGCCTTACCATGTCTTCTCTTGTTCTCCTTGTCCATATTCCTATTCCTGTTCCTATCACTATTCCTGTTCTTGTTATCATTCCTATTCTTATCCATGCCTATGATCCTTGGACCTATTCATACCAATGTTCCTGTTCTTGTACCTTGGAAGTTCAGCTCTACACTGTCTAGCTATGTGACCTTCATTGTTGCCCTTGAAACACTTGACGATGTTGTTTCTCTGAGGTAAACTTGATCTTTGAATCCACCTATTATGACCAAACCTATTATGACCAAACCTATTCTGACCAAACCTGTTTTGACCAAACCTATTTTGACCAAACCTGTTCTGACCAAACTTGTTTTGACCAAACCTGTTTTGATCAAACCTGTTCCTGTTATTTACCTTGCAATAGACTGACTTGTGCCCAAACTGTTGACAAGAGTAGAAATACCCTTGAAAGAAACTAACACTTCTGTAATTTTCATTTACCTTCTTCACTTGAGCCATGCAATGTGAAGCCATGTGACCAAACCTATGATAAGCAAAATATCTGCCTTGAAACTTTCCTTTATTTGACCTCTTGGGTCCTAAAAACTTCTTCTTCTCATTCTGAATTTTGTTTTCTATTTCTATGCATCTATCATTCAAGGACTCCTTTTCTGAAATACTTTCCTCATCAGAACTCTCTTCCTTTTGGAGTCTCTTACTAGACTCTCCAACTTGTTCCTTGTGTGGCTTAACAAAACCAAGGCCTGTTTTATCTGTTGTCTTAAAAAAAACAAAGTTATCTCAAAGTTCTTTGGGAATCCTTCCCAATTACAATGTTTATGATCCTCGGCCCAAAGGAGATACCTTCCCCCAATCAAAATTTTTGAGCCTCTGCTCAAAGTAGATACCTTCCCCCAATCTGAATTTATGAGCCTCTGCTCAAAGGAGATACCTTCCCCTCTACTCTAGAAATGATCCCTCAGAAGATCAACTGCCTCTACCTCTTGCCAGCACGTGGAACTCCTTTCCACCGAAGACCTCCTATACTCAATGCTTAGCCTAAGAGACCTCTGCCTTCTATGATCACGTCCACAATAGCTCAACAACCTGTACCAAACATAGTCAGTCGATCTAGTAGAAGTCTTCCTCTGTCTGTTAGATCTATCCAACTCTTGAAAATATCAATCCTCTGCATACAATCCTTCTCAAAGACTTGCAAACTATCCTTATGTTCTTCTCATAGAACCAATGCACCTCCGTCCTCAAGTTCTTTGATAGAACTATCAAACTCAGATCACAAGTCCTCTGCTAGGACCTGTTCAAATCTGCTCACAAGTCCCCTCTATAACCTGTCCAAAACTGCTCACAAGTCCCTACCGAAACCTATCCAAAATTGCTCACAAGTCCCCACCAGAACCTGTCCAAAAACTGCTCTAAAGTCCCCACTAGAACCTGTCCAAAAACTCAGCAAGCTCACCAAGAAAAACTTTCTTAGTAGGAAATCACAAAGTGAATTGTTAGAGACCCAATGTGATTTGTCAAAATCATAGAAGCATAAAGAGAATTGTTAGAGACTCAATATGTTCTATACTCAAATCCCAATCTCAAAACTCAACTCAAATCAACTCAGATCAATCTCAATCTCAAATTTGAAAACTCAACTCAATATCTGAAATGGATACGATAGAATGTTTTCTTTCAAGAAGATGAAACCCCAACAATTGCCAACTATGCAAAGAATCACATAACAATGATACTCATGTTCTTTTCACCATCAATTAGGGATTCAACAACAATGCTCATCAAACAAGGTTTAGTCAACCAACACCATTCAACTCAACATCAACCTTGAAGCATTCAACCAATCATCACAAAAAAAGGAAACAAGTAGAAATCCTTTTCCCTCCAAAGATTTTTGAACAAAATAGCCACCAACACAATATCACCAAATGCAAAGAATAACTTGCTCAAATCAACTCAATGGAGTAAGCCCAATATCATGAATCAAGTAAAGCAATAACTTGATCAAACAACCTCTATGGAAGCAACTCAACCATCAAACTCAAAAAAACCAACCAAGGGTTCCACAAACTCAATGCAAGTAGCAAGACTCACAAACATAAACCCTAGTGCACAATGCTTCCACTACCTCAAACCAGAATTATGTATTCACCAAAACTCTCATCAAGGATAACAATGCATAAGAAGTCTTTAACAAACCAAAAAATAGGATTTACACCCAACCAAAGGAAATCTAGTTGAAAACCTTTTCACTCCAACCTTATTTCAAAAAAACATACACCAATCATACTCATAAGGAAAATGTGACCATACCTTTTTGGAGTAGAAGAAAATTGATCCTTAAAGCTGTCACCACACACAACCCTCAAAATTCCAACTAAGTTAGGGTTAGAACCAAGATAAATAAGCATATATAAAAACTTTCCTTAATACACCTTTTAGCTCCTCTTCTTTAAAAACAACCACCAAAGAAGCCAAAAACACAACAACCAAAACTTACACCTTATATCTCCATTTTTAAATTTAGCATAGCAAAAGACTAATCTCAAAAATACAACCAAAGAAATATCCCTTTATTTCTCCTATGTATTTTAAACAATGCTAAACAATGCCAAAAATCATATCAAGAAAATAATCACACCTTATAATGGCTGCCCTTGAAGAATCCAAAATTCATGGCACAAAACACGTTTTAATAAAAACGTGACTAAACCATGCACAACTCCTTCCACGAGGATCGAAACGCAGACCTCCGCCTATGCAAGGCCCAAACGTAGCCTTCACTGCCACTAGCCCACAAGGGGCTTACGAAGTCCAAGACGGACTTCCTTCCACATAAACGGTCAAGATTTTTGAAAGCTTTTCAAACCACGAGATCTCCTCTTTCGTAGCATAAATAGAACATTCGATCGCAGCCAAACCAATTAATTTCCTTCCATTTTTCAAGTGAGTTTAACCTTAGGAACCTTCTCATATTTATAGTCCATATGTGGACTTTAGAACACGTTGGCTGCAAAGAAAAGTAATTTTGAATTTAATCGAAATTTGCTTTCTAAAGGGTTTAAAAACCCTTAAGTATTTTTAATAAATTAAAAATAATTTCTCCCTTAATTAATTAAATAAATAATTAATTAAAACCTTGATGGGTTTTAAATAATAATTAAATAAATAATAAAGAGAACCTCCATTGGTTTTAATAAAAACCGGTTTGGTTTTAATGAAAAACCCTTGCCAATGGAATCTCTCCGGATTCTCTTACAAATATTCTCTTGGAATCTTCCACCTTTGAAGCCAACACATCCTCTTAACATTAATGCCATTTCTTTTTGACATCAATGACAACTCATAGACAAGAAGCTAGGATCTCAAACCCAAAATTGCCAACAAGTCAATGTTCCCCCATTGAACTCATGGGGTAAAGAACTAATTAGAGCAATACTTCTTCCACATATAGAGAGAAAAAAATACAAATAAAATCTCTACCTAGAATCAAACTAGGGTCTAAATATATACCAATACCTTAATAATGATATACTCATAATAATACAAGGCTATTGAGCTAACTGGAAAGCCTCATGACTTCGTGAAGCTCTATGAGTACAACACCAACTCAAAATACCCTATCTCCTATGCATAAAATATCCTCCTATCCCCTATCTATATTTTCAAAAGGGGAGCATAAATGGTTCAAACTTGTAACCCACCTACCATAAGCCTTAACTCCTCACCACATAACTACCAAAACAATGCCATTGGTTTTTCCTCTTCTTTGAGCAGTTTGATGTTGAAGCCTCTCTATGATATTGGTTCTCAAAGTGCACAATAGGAGCATGTATGTAAAAACAAAAGCATGTGCACCAACACATATATCAAATTTAAAATAATTGGTATAAAAAAAGAGAGCAGCCAATGAAATTGAAAATGTAGGTAAAAAAGGAGTTTACCTTGTAGTAAGTAGATTTATTGAGAAACAAGCATTAACTTGTGGAATAAATTTTCTTCTTGTATTATTTTGCAAAAAAAATTTGTGAATATATTAGAAATAATTCATCCCTAAACTTGGAATAAGAATCAAAGGAACCAATTTATCTTTCCATGTGAACAAGTGATGCTGCTCTAAACCCACTCTAATACCATGTTGGAATTATTAATATTTTATAGAAATGAACATAAGCAAATCATCCACTCAAGTCTTATGCATAAAGTGGAAGAAAGGACAAAAAATAGAGAGATATGGTGGGTTCTTGTAGGCACCATTAATCACTATATCCATAGATAATATTACATAACACTTTGATAAAAAAAGAAGTGTAAGGGGGATATTTATAACATTACCAAAACCCTAATTACATCATAAAGTATAACCTAAGTCAACAAAATAAGAGGAATTTAGGTTACTCACAAGTATTGAATAAGGTTTAACCATAACAAGGATAACCCTATCCCATTGGGATTACATAATAAAATACTTTAAAATAATAAGTAAATTGTACAATGAAATTTCCTTAGGCCTATCTAATACATCATGCAATATTGACCTTGACCATGGAATATATTATAATTTTATCAAAAATAATTTGATTGCTCCTCATTTTTGTAGGAAAGAGGAAAATAACAAAGTTGATATTATATATGTATATGCTTCTATAATAGGTACTCCTCGTAAAATATGTTGGAAGGAAATTAGTTTATTTATGTAAATTTCAATGATGATTTATAATTGTGATTTATGGATTATTTAATTGGACGTCAACATATTTTTATCTCCTTCAAAAAAATATGGTACTCCTAAGATGGATAACAGAGAATTTTACTTTATTTGTAAATTCAAATGGCCTTTGGAATTCTATTTATTTAAGATTTCAATATACATGGATAATATGTGTATTGGGAAAACTCATATAGTAGAAATATTGGATAGATTTTTGTTATCTAGTTTATGGTTGCAATTAGGTTATACAATCTCTTCAAATATTTTATTACAAGAAGGATCATATTACAAACCCATTTCTTTAGATTTTATCTACTCAATAATGATCATCCAAGGCCATTTTGATTTTAGTCTATGTGGATCCAAGACAATGATTTCTTCTATATTATTATGTTATGGTGGGATGAAGCAAGATTTGAAGGATCATACATTTATAGGTTTGTTCAAAAAGTATATATCAATGTAGTCAAAGGAATATTTATAATGTGAAATCTTTTGGTAACATATTTAAAAATTTACCAAAAGAAATTAAATCCATGCTTAAAAGTTTATAAGAGATAGTATAAATCAAGGGAATTGACCAAGATACTTATGTGTAAGGAAAATGACTATTTGATTATTATCATAATGTATTGAACAAGGAAGAATCAAATTGGGCCCAAAAATCTAGGAACATATCACTTAAGTAAAGGAAATTTATTTTTTCTCATGCTACAGCTAGAATCTTTTTGCCTTTTCATTGAGTTAAAAAGAATTTAAGTTTAGGTGGAAGAAATATTGAGAAAAAAGATTTTAAAATGAATAAAATAATTATTTCAAAGATATTTTATTAGAATTTGGGAAATATAAGAAGTTTGAAGGTAAACTTTTGTAAAATATTCCATCAATTGTAAAAGAAAGATAGAATAAAATCTTGTTGAGGAAGATCTCTATGGAAAAGCTATAGAAGGAATTTCTCTCTTTTGACCTTAATAAGGAATCTAAGCTCTGATGGATTTCTTTCAATTTTATTTAAAATAATTTAGGATTTGTTAAAGAATGATATATTGGTTATGGTTGAATAGACCAAAAAAATAAGGCAATAATAAATAAGATCAATACCATATTTATTGTATTGATTTCCAAGAACATTGCGATACAATATTTTGATATTTTTCATCCAATAATCCTTTGTAATATGATTTCTAAGATAAATTTGAAAATTATGGTAAATATATTGAAAAACATTTAGTGGCCATACAATAATTTTTACAATAGTGACATTGAATATTCCTCTTATCCAAAAGTATACCTCTATATATTCCACTATAGCCTCCTCTTCTACCATGAAATATTCCTCTTATAGAATTTAAATTTTGCTACTCCCCTATTTGACCTTATCAATTAGAGATTTAGTTGGCCCTATTATTATGTGAAACTCTAGCCTTAGAATCAAAAGATGCTCAAATTTTTATTTTTCAATATTTTTATGTTTTCTTCATGGGACATAAGTGATCACACCATTTCATCAAAATCCAATTTCTTCAAATATTTAATTTCTTTAATAACCATTGTATAATTATTCCACTTTGATGTTAATTTTATCAATACCTTTATGCCATTATCTCCTTATGTTGGTTATTCACAATAGATACCTATTTTATGTACAATATCATACACCTTCCACATTCTCATTGTCCTTAATTCCTAGATTTTCTCATTCTCTCTTCAATATCTATTACTTCACTAATTTCACTTGAGAAAACCGTTGATAATATTTTTTCAAGGTGTCCCAAAATACTTTGAATTTTTTAGTTTAAAAAATGCTTGTATTAGGAGATATTTGTATGTGATACAAATCCAAGGTATTTCTTCTTTGTGCTTCCTTCATATTATTTTTCTATGGCTGATAAAATACTCCAATATAATAGTTCCTTATATCCATATTTCACAACACTCCATACTTCCTTAGTGATAAAAAAATATTTTATCTTTATGCACCAATAATGATAAATTTCTCCTTCAAATTCTAGTATGGGTTTGAAACATTACCATGAGCTATGACAATTAATGTATTAATTTTTCCTCCATAACTTTTGAATTCCCTAGGTAAAGAGAATAAAATCCTCAAGCTCTCCACTTATCCAATATACAAAATTCAAGCTCTGATATTAGAATGTGAGACTTAATATAACATATAATGGAGATAATGATTAGAAAATAAAACTATACAAAAAACCTCCAGAAAGACTTTATCTATCTTCAAAAATATGCATTATAGTTTAATACAATACTGTATACCTATATATTATATAGGATATCTCTTGGTTGTCTTAAGAGACTCTTGGTGCTTCACATTCTCTCAAAATCTGGGTGAGAATATATATATATATATACTTTCACTTCCAATTCCAATTTTGTCTTGTTCTGATAATTGTCTTATTCTTATCCTATTCTAAATTTTATCTTATTGTTCTCCTATTTTATTTATTTTTATCTCTTTCAGTATCATAATTTCCAATGTAAGGTCCCTTTGCATTGACAAAGAAAACAAAATCCTACATTGTGTTAGACCATATAGGAATGCCACTCTTATTTTTTAATGAATATATAAATGTATTAAAATCCTTATAAGAATTGATGGATCACAATTGTGAATCATCATTGAATTTAACACAAATATATTAAGATCCTTTTAATATCTATCATGAACAATAATTGTATTTGAAGCATATACATTTATAACTTCAACTTTAATATATAGTTTTCATTATTTCAAACAACATATGCAACTTTATTACTTCTTGCTTTTGGCAATTATTGATCCCATTTTTAATTATTCTACACTGTTATGATACCTCCTAAAGCTCCCATAATAGGAACTGCTAGACAATCACCCATATTCCAAAATGTTTTCAAATGCATCATTGTATTCCTCAGTATTTATTTTTGTTTTATGTATTGAAATAAGTTTAGGATTATAACAACATATTAATTCCTTGATAACTTTTTAGAGGCCTTATTTATATCCCAAATATTCCAAAATACCATCTTCATCATCACACTATGTTCTTATTCGTAGGCTTACAACCCCTTGTTATTGGTGGTTGCAATATTTATTTTTGGTTTCTCAAATCAATATACCTTTAAGTTTTCTTTTTTCTTTGTTGTTGCTTTGAGAGTATTCCTCTTCCTTTTCCATTCCTATCAATGCTTTCATCCATATCAAAATAATTCATTTTTTAGATTTTTCATAGTTTAACTTATCATCTAAATGCTTATGTTTCTCTATAAAACCTAAAGTGCAAGGGATGACCTTTTTTTTTTTTCTTTATGTTGCCTTGAAGACCCTAAAGTGCAAGGTCCATCCTCTACAATATTTACTTTCTTATGATAACCTAGAAATGCTAAATTATTTTAGTGATCCTATGCACTAATTTCTTTTATATGATGCATTCAAACCCTAAAATGCAAGGGATAAACTCTATACTACTTTAATTTTTATTCTAAAGGTATGATTTTCTATAATTTAAAGGAAAATGGAGATGATTTACATAGTTTCAAATTTACCACTTCCTACTTATATATTTAAATTTCCTTAAAATATTCCTGTATAGGTTTAATTCCTTGTAAATTTGAACTTACATATTGTAATTCCTTACCCCTTGCATCATTTTTTAATTTCTTCTAATGTTTGCTTCAAATAAAATATGATGGCCTTTGCATCTAATGAGGTAGAGGGTTTTTCTTTAACAATTTTTATGATTAGAAAATGTTTGATCTAATTAAAATTCTACTAAAATATGATCTCTTACTTTATCTTGAAGTTTATCTCATGAACAAAACTTTCCATCTATTTATCTATCATTTTCATTTATAATATCTTTCCATATGTCTAGTCTTATAATGTTTGTGATATCAAAATGAAATATTTTTAGAATCCACTAAATTGTATTCTCTTGATTTAGATCTAATACTAATGTATTTCGGCTAAGGTTTTACAATATCCATGATAAAAAATATCTAGGTATACACATAATGCTTCCTCTTCTTAGTAGTTGGCTCATCCTAGATGAACTCCCCTAAAGTATTACCAATATTATTCAAAACCTCTTTATTGATTTTTTGATATTGAAGTCTAAAAATCCTAACATACACTAGAAGCATACTCCATGGTCTTAAATACGATCCATATATCCCTTGAACCATACTACCCCACCCATTATATTATTCTTGAATTTGAAACTAGAGAACAAGATATGGAAAATTTATTTAAGAAGGAAAATGTTGACATTTTTGCCACCCTACAGTTAGAAGTCAAAAAAGTGAAAATCAAGAAGCGGCTATTTTTAGAAAATTGGCCTAAACGAACACCTATGAAATTGAAAATTTATCCAAAGGAGGGAAATGCAAGAATTTAACTTATGGTAAAATAATCACCCCAATATCCTAAATGATTTGAGAGATATTAAAGTTTTTATCTTAAGAAATTTCTCTAGAACAACTTAAAAATAATATATGAAGACCTTAGAGGTCCCAAATAAGGATGAAAATTTACTTCAATGATCTTTAGGTATTGAGGCAATGTAGATATCTTCCCAAGCTTTTCAAAAATATATTACAATAGACAATCGGGTCAACAGATCAAAAGTTATGGCTCCGGGAAATTGTACCACCAAAAATCATTTTCGGGCAATTTCTTCAGCAAAAATCATTTTTGGATAATTTATTCAGTGAAATTGATGTTAGGGTAGTTTCTTCAGTGAAATCATCTTCTGGTAGTTTCTCCAATGAAATTATATTTCAAGCAATTTTACCCTAGGCACAACGACATTCCATTTTCGCCCCAAGATGGAGCGAAATTCATTTGCACCCCCTTTTGCAGTGAAATTCCCTTTTTCGAGGCAAAATTGCTAGCCAAATCCACTTTTGGGTGAAATTGTTAGTGAAATTCCCTTTCGATCTAATTTCCAGTGAAATGCATTTTTTGAGCACGTTCTAGGCGCAATTTTAGGCGAAAACCTTTTTCGGGTGAAACTGGGAGAAGATACTAACGGAAATCATTTTTTGTCAGTTTTGCCAATGAAACCCCCAGGAGAAGAAAAAATATAATTTGGGCATTTTTATCCTTGTTTGGAGTGAAATCCCATTTTTGTCCCACTTCCCAATGAAATTCCATTTTTACCCATATTTTCAACGAAACTCCTTTTCACACAAATGCTGTGGCAAAATTTATCTTTACCATTTCCTCCAGGCAAAATCCTTTCCAAGGTGCTGTTAGTGCATATCATTTTTGGAAAAGTGCAAGGACTAGTAAATTTAATTCTTGGGTAAAAGAAGCTAATATTTCTAGAATTATTGCTAAAGAATTACTAAGATTAAATGCTGATTCGCTTCACCTTTGACTCCAGTATGATTCTATTCATTTTTGAGGCACCGTCCACTGTGGTGGGCGCTCATTTTTGATGCACCAAACCCTGAAATGAATTTCCATCATCCCTTCTTGCTGATTTACAAGGATATCTCCATTGAATAAGGATCACAACTTCCCAAGGCATTCGCTTATTTGTTTGTTGCTGCTATCGAGGAAAATACTGCCGACCATACCACCAACTTGCCACCATTGCCACCATTTTATTTAATGCTTATTAAATTTTAGGGGTGAAATCCTCTATAAATACTGTAAAACTTGATAAGTTTGAGGGAGGATAGACACTCTACCAAAAAACACTTTGAGTTCTTTGCATCAATTGAAAGATATTTGGCTCTAGTTCATGGATCAATGTTGTATGCAATTACTTTCTACCTATCATTTATGATATGTTCATTTCTATTATTAGATAAGTTTAAATTCTGCATTTGAATTTAATTCCTGATAAAGAGGTGAATACTAAAATATTTATTAGAAGTTATCCTTGCAAATCTATGAATGGTTCCTATGTTTTATTTCTATTACATGCTAGTTAAAAACTTAATTTGATTTTTAGCTGCTAGTTTATCCCCACTTTGTTTTTCTAGATCATAGCCATATTTCCTATTTTTATCTATCATTTCCCATATCTTTCTATTACCCTAAGCTTATACCAATATTATATTAGTAATAGAACCAACCCTCTCTAGAGATTGGTCCAAGGACATCTCTTTCCTTCAGCCTTTCAGTGTTGGTCGGGTCTAGGGCACACATATTTTTTACTTAGGAAAATTTATGACCAACAAAAAGTCATGGAATGATGTTATTTCCATTCCCATTTCCACTTAATTAAGTTTTGAATATCTAAATAAGTTATCCAATATCCATTGAACTTATATATCATCCCTATATTTTAAAGAACTATTATATCGTGCTTGTTCACATCATCATTGATAATCACTTCTAGTGAAACATTTGTTGCCTAAAGAGAAGTTACAAATAGAATTTCTATTCATTTTATTTGTAACAAGAGAATTTGATGGGCATGCTTAATTTATCCCCATTGCGAGTAAATTTTGTGACTATGACAACATTTTGTATAGAACTAAAAATATTAACCTAGTTAATACTTTGCTTATTTTAATTTATTTGTGCATGTTGCTGATTGATTTAATTTTCTGATGCAGGAGCATCCGGCGACAGTAGAGAAATCTTGCATCCTCCAAAATTTTTCTAAGTTTTCTAAGTACTTTGTATTCCAAATTTTTCTAAGTACTTTGCATTTTGATTTATTTCAGTTATTTCCCAAGGGGGAAGTTTTGTAAAGCAAGGGGGAAGTTTCGTAAAGCAAGGGGGAGGGGTTGTGAAATCATGACATGTCACGAAATCACGACCTCAAAAGCTACGACAAGACATAGGCAAGTTTTGTCATGATATCGCGATGTCGCGATATCGCGACGTCGCGATATCGCGACGATATTTCAAAACTAAGGCGAGGGGGGGAGTCCCGTCGCGATATCGCGACCAGTTGAAGGCTGCCACGTGGCTATGATATCGCGACGTCAAAACTAAGGCAAGATGGAGACAGCTTCAAAAGCTAAGGCAAGGCGGAAAACAAGGCAAAGGCAGAAGGCAAGGCGGTTTGTCACGATTTCATGATGCGAAATCACGACAGAAATAAACAGCTAAGGCACGGGCGCAGTTTGGTCATGATATCGCGACGTCGTGATGTCGCGACATTTTTGCGGACCAAGGCGCAGGGGGCAGTTTGGGTCGTGATATCACGACATGTCGTGGTATCGCGGACAAGAAAAGGACAGGCCAAAGTAAACATGCGGACGGCCAGGTAAGGCCAAAATAGACATGTGGCTGCCACGTGTGTTAAAAGCGACGCAACCAGTTGGAGGTAAAGTCGAATTAGACACGCGGAAGCATACGTGTATTAAAACAAAGATGAGGGCCACGTAAATTAAAAATAGAGATGTCGGCCACGCATATTTTTTTAAATTCTGGCAAAACAACAGTTACAGGCAATGGACATTATGGATGAGACAGCGATGCAGAAGAACAGTATGACCAAAATGGTGGTTGCAGGCCAAGGGAGGTCTTTAATGCGAGTTTCATGGTGGATCGGGCAGTTGCCCATTTATGGCAAAAAATTTGAAAACTCGGCCGGGGGGAAAGCGAACTTGAGATTTTGTTAGGCGGGGGCATTAATTGCCTAGAGGGTCGAGGCCTCGATAAAAACTCGAGAATTGTAAGGGAATGGGGATGGCGAGTTTGAGATCGAGTGGGGAAGAACTATGCCTGGAAACGGTATTGTAAGACTGTGTTAAGCAATTTACAAAAAAATAATTTGAAGTTGTGTTGTGTGAATCTCGGCTTGCCATCAAGTGGTATCAGAGTGGGAGCTCCTGAGCGTGTAACAGATCGCCGAAAGAGAGGCAGTTACACTAGGATCTGTGGACAAATTTGTAAGGGAAGAAAGAAAAAAATGCCTCCCCGAAGAAACCATGGTGGAGAAAGAAATGTGGTGCCGGCCGAAGACTTTCGAGCCTTGCAGAGGCAAGTTCAAGCCCTGCAAGAAGAGCTACGCAGAAGGCACAAGCCCGAAAGGGATGAGGGAAGTGAAGACAAAGTTGATGAAGAAGAAGACCAGTCTGAGGAAGAAGAAGAGGCTGTGGATCCTGCACAAGCCAGGTTGTACAAGGCCATCTCTCAGATTGGAAAGCAACCAAAAATGGAGGTTTCTACATATTCGAGAAACCTAAATCTAGAAGAGGTGATTGACTGGATAAATGACTTAGAAGAATATTTTGAATATGAGGAGGTTGAAGACCCTAATCGGGTCAGATTTGCTAAGACCAAGTTGAAGGGTCATGCCAGCATTTGGTGGAGGGGAATACAGCTGGAAAGGAACAGAAGAGGGAAGGAGAGAATAACAAGATGGGATAGAATGGTGGAAAAGCTGAAGAGATAGTTTATTCAGGTAGATTACAAGTTGGATCTGCTAAGGAAAATGCAGAGTTTGAGACAGACAAACAAAACTGTCCAAGAATACACCGAGGAGTTTTACAAGATCTCTATTAGAACTGGACATTTAGAGGCAAACAAAGAGAAGGTAGCCCGTTATATCAATGGGTTGAGACTCGGTATCCAGGAAGAAGCTGAGCCTAGTTCGGGTAAGCACCATTGAGGATGCTTACCGGTTTGCCTTAAAGGTGGAAGAAAAAGCTGAATAGGCGGTTTGAAGGCAAGCAAAGAGGAAGGGGCCATGGTGGAAGAACTGGTGGGAGAACCAGTGGAGAAAAATATAAAGATCTAAAGAAGACTGGTGAAGCCAATAGTAACCAGGATCAAAGGGAAGAGGATGTTTATCAGCCCCATGATCAGAACAACTACCCAAGAGGACGGGGTGGATCTGGACGAGGATTTGGAAGAGGAGTATTTCGTGGGACATGTTTCCACTGTGGTGAAGAAGGACATCGAGCATTCGAGTGTCCACAACATCGAGAAAGGACGAAAAAGAGGCCTGAGGGTCCAGCCAGAGTTGCTGTGGCAGAGGAAGATGTTGGATCTGAACATTCTGAAGAAGCGGAGAGAGGGGAAGCAATGATCGTAAGGAGAGTCCTATTGAATGAGGAGAAGGACACAGATCAGAGAAGAAGTTTATTCCACACAAGGTGTAAATGCGCGGGCAAGATTTGCAATATTATTATTGATAATGGTAGCATGGATAACCTGGTTTCAGAAGAAATGGTTACCAAGTTACAGTTAGAGAGGAAGAAGCACCCGCATCCATATCGGGTCGCATGGTTACAGAAGGACCATAGGGCTTTGGTCAGTGAGCAGTGCTCCGTTAAATTTAACATTGGGAATTATTGTGATGAGGTCCTGTGCGACATCCTGCCTATGGATGCTTGCCATATGTTGCTGGGAAGGCCCTGGCAGTTCGATCGGAGTGCAGTGCATGACGACCATGCCAACACCTACTCATTGACGAAGAATGGCGTGCGCCATAAGCTGAAGCCCGTGAAGGAGGTGGATGAAAAGGTGTGTAACAGCTCCAGAATCTATTTAGTTGAAGGGAGAAAATTTTTGGACGGATTGAAGCATGAGCATTTATGTTATGCAATAATTCCTAGAGTTAGGGGGAAAGAATGCCAAGATACCCCAACAGAAGTCCTAGATCTGTTGGAGGAATTTCTAGATATTGTGTTTGATAATGTGCCTGAGGGTTTACCCCTAGTAAGGAAAATCAGCCACCATATAGACTTGGTGCCAGGATCGAGCTTGCCAAATAAAGTTGCACATAGAATGACGCCTGTAGAGACTGAGGAGTTAAACAGGCAGGTCCAGGAGTTGCTGGAGAAGGGATTGATTCGGGAAAGTTTGAGCCCATGCACAGTACCTACAGTGCTGGTGCCAAAGAAGGATGGAGAATGGAGAATGTGTACAGATTCACGGGCCATCAACAAGATCACAATAAAATACAGATTTCCATTGCCAAGAATGGATGACATAATGGATTGTTTAAGTGGAGCCAAGTACTTCACCAAGGTTGATCTCAAAAGTGGTTACCATCAGATCCGTATCAGAGAGGGAGATGAGTGGAAGACAACCTTCAAGACTAGAGAGGGCTTGTATGAGTGGTTGGTCATGCCCTTTGGGCTATCCAATGCACCGAGTACCTTCATGCGGCTGATGAATGAGGTATTGAAGGAGTTTTTAGGAAAATTTGTCATAGTCTATTTAGATGACATATTAATATTTAGCAGAACCTTGGAGGAACACCTGATGCATATCGGAAGGGTTTTTGAGAAGCTGCGGGAGGAGCAGTTATTAATAAATCCGAAAAAGTGTAATTTTGTAAAGAAGGAGTTAGTGTACCTGGGATTTGTAATCTCAGCAGATGGTCTGAAAATGGACCCAGAGAAGGTGAGAGCCATCATGGAATGGCCTACTCCAAGAAGCACAACAGAGGTAAGATCATTTCATGGTCTAGCCAGCTTTTATAGAAAATTCATTAAAAATTTTAGCAGCATTTGTGCACCCCTCACAGAAACAATGAGAGGGGATAAGAAAGAATTCAAGTGGACCTTAGGGGCTGAAAGGAGCTTTGATGCATTAAAGAAAAAGGTCACAGAATAGCCTATTTTGGCACTTCCAGACTTTAACAAAGTATTTCGGATAGACTGTGATGCCAGTGGCAGTGCAATAGGGGCTATACTGAGTCAGGAAGGCAGACCTGTTGCCTATTTTAGTGAGAAGCTAAATGATGCTCAAAAAAAGTATTCAGTTTATGACCAAGAATTTTATGCTATAGTTCAAGCTCTAAAGAAGTGGAGGCATTATTTGTTGCCAAAAGAGTTTGTTCTATTCACTGATCATCAGGCATTACAGTACATTAATAGCCAAGCAAAACTGAATCAAAGGCACTTGAAGTGGGTTGAGTTCCTCCAAAGCTATACCTTTGTGTTGAAGCACAGAAGCGAGAAATCAAATAGAGTTGCAGATGCCTTAAGTAGAAGGCATAATTTACTGATTAAAATGATAGTGGAAGTAGTGGGATTTGAAGAATTGAAGGGTTTGTACCCTAAAGATCCGGATTTTGCGAAGCCTGTATGGCTTGCTTGACACCTGTTACTGTGGACAGGACAAGATGGTTGGATTTTCTAATCCAAGACGAAATGTTGTTCGGAGGAAGTAAATTATGCATTCCAAGGAGTTCCATGCGGGAAAACTTAGTCAAGGAGAAACACAACGGAGGATTGGCCGGACATTTTGGCCGGGATAAGACAATTGCCCTGGTGAGTGAAAATTACTATTGGCCACAACTACAACAAGATGTGAAAAAGTTTGTACAGAGTTGTAGAGTATGCCAGATGGCAAAGGGCAGAAGACAGAACACGGGATTGTATCAACCGTTACCAGTACCTGAGCGGCCATGGGAGGACGTCAGCATGGACTTCGTCCTCGGATTTCCAAGAACACAGAGGGGAAATGACTCTATATTTGTAGTAGTTGATAGATTTTCCAAGATGGCACACTTTATTCCATGCTAGAAAACAAGTGATGTGGTTCACATTGCAGGGTTATTTTTCAAGGAAGTGGTACGACTTCACGGTCTACCGAAGAGCATTGTTTCTGATAGAGATACAAAATTTGTTGGGTATTTCTAGAGAACTTTGTGGAAGAAGTTGAAGACAGATCTGAAGTTCAGTTCTACATACCACCCACAGAGTCGATGGATAGACGAGAGGTGGTAAATAGAAGCTTGGGTAATTTATTGAGATGCTTGATAGCAGATCAACCCAAGGGATGGGATTTAGTTTTACCGCAAGTGGAATTTGCATATAACAATTTAGTCAATAAGAGCACAAATAAATCTCCATTCTAGATAATATATGGAAACAGCCCGAGAAATGTGTCTGAACTGAGAAAGTTGGATAAGAGAGAAAAGTGCAGTGCCGAGGCAGAAGAATTTGCGAAACATATGAAAAGTCTGCATGAAGAAGTAAGGAAACAAATTATAAAAATGAATACTCAATATAAGACAAGAGCAGACCAGAAGCGGCGGTTCAAAGAGTTCGAAGTAGGAGATGAAGTCATGGTCCATCTCAGGAAGGAAAGGTTTCCAGCCAAAACTTATAACAAATTAAAGATGAAGAAGTTTGGGCCATGCAGAATATTGGAAAAACGGGAGTCAGGCAATGCATATGAAGTGGAATTGCCAAGTTGGCTTGACATTTCACCTATTTTTAACATTTCAGATTTAGTGGAATATCATGAGGGAGAAAGTACAGAGGAGCCAAGTATGGAATTCTGGCAAATTCCAGCATCTACTCCAACCACAGACGAGGTCGAGGAAATATTAGATGCTCGTGAAGGCAGAAGCACCGGAAACAAACAGTATTCTGAATATTTGATAAAGTGGAAGGGCAGACCTGTTGAAGATGCAACTTGGTTGTCGAAGATGGAGGTTGACCGCCTGGGTCTTCCCCTAACAAAATAGAAGTGAGGATCACTTTTTAATTTACCCCGGGTGTCTGATGTAGGAGCATCCGGTGACAGTAGAGCAATCTTGCATCCTCCAAAATTTTTCTAAGTTTTCTAAGTACTTTGTATTCCAAATTTTTCTAAGTACTTTGCATTTTGATTTATTTCAGTTATTTACCAAGGGGGAAGTTTTGTAAAGCAAGGGGGAAGTTTTTTAAGGCAAGGGGGAGCGGTCGTGAAATCGTGACATGTCGCAATTTCATGACATGTCGCGAAATCGTGACCTCAAAAGCTACGACAAGACAGCCAAGTTTTGTCGATATATCGCGACATCGCAATATCGTGACGTCGCAATATCACGACGTCGCGATATCGCGATGATATTTCAAAACTAAGGCGAGGGGGGGAGTCCCGTCACGATATCGTGACATGTCATGATATCACGACCTGTCACAATATCGTGAACAATTGAAGGCTGCCACGTGGCTATGATATCGCGACGTCAAAACTAAGGCAAGACGGAGACAACTTCAAAAGCTAAGGCAAGGCGGAAAACAAGGCAAAGGCAGAAGGCAAGGCAGTTTGTCATGATTTCACGATGCAAAATCATGACAAAAATAAAAAGCTAAGGCATGGGCGTAGTTTGGTCGTGATATCGCGACGTCACGATATCGCGACGTCGCGATGTCATGACGTTTTTGTGGACCAAGGCGCAGGGGGCAGTTTGGGTCGCGATATCGCGACATGTCGCGATATCACGACCAAGAAAAGGACAGGCCAAAGTAAACACGCGGATGGCCAGGCAAGGCCAAAATAGACACGTGGCTGCCACGTGTGTTAAAAGCGATGAAACCAGTTGGAGGTAAAGTCAAATTAGACACGCGAAAGCATACGTGTATTAAAACAAAGATGAGGGCCACATAAATTAAAAATAGAGATGTCGGCCATGCATATTTTTAAATTTTGGCAAAACAACAGTTACAGGCGATGGACATTATGGATGAGACAGCGGTGCAAAAGAACAGTCTGACCAAAACGGTGGTTGCAGGCCAAGGGAGGTCTTTAATGTGAGTTTCATGGTGGATCGGGCAGTTGCCCATTTATGGCAAAAAATTTGAAAACTCGGCCGGGGGGAAAGAAAACTTGAGATTTTGTTAGGCGGGGGCATTAATTGCCTAGAGGGTCGAGGCCTCGATAAAAACTCGAGAATTGTAAGGGAATGGGGATGGCGAGTTTGAGATGGAGTGGGGAAGAACTATGCCTAGAAACGGTATTGTAAGACTGTGTTAAGCAATTTACAAAAAATTAATTTGAAGTTGTGTTGTGTGAATCTCGGCTTGCCATCAAGTGGTATCATAGCAAGAGCTCCTGAGCATGTAACAGATCATCGGAAGAGAGGTAGTTACACCAGGATCTATGGACAGATTTGTAAGGGAAGAAAGAAAAAAAATGCCTCCCCAAAGAAACCGTGGTGGAGAAAGAAATGTGGTGCTGGCCGAAGACTTTCGAGCCTTGCAGAGGCAAGTTCAAGCCCTGCAAGAAGAGCTACGCAGAAGGCACGAGCCCGGAAGGGATGAGGGAAGTGAATGCGAAGTTGATGAAGAAGAAGACTAGTCTGAGGAAGAAGAAGAGGCTGTGGATCCTGCACAAGCCAAGTTGTACAAGGCCATCTCTCAGATTGGAAAGCAACCAAAAATGGAGGTTTCTACATATTCGAGAAACCTAAATCTAGAAGAGGTGATTGACTGGATAAATGACTTAGAAGAATATTTTGAATATGAGGAGGTTGAAGACCCTAATCGGGTCAGATTTGCTAAGACCAAGTTGAAGGGTCATGCCAGCATTTGGTGGAGGGGAATACAGTTGGAAAGGAACAGAAGAGGGAAGGAGAGAATAACAATATGGGATAGAATGGTGGAAAAGCTGAAGAGAGTTTATTTTGGCAGATTGCTAGTTAGATCTGCTAAGGAAAATTCAGAGTTTGAGACAGACAAACAAAACTATCCGAGAATACACCGAGGAGTTTTACAAGATCTCTATTAGAACTGGACATTTAGAGGCAAACAAAGAGAAGGTAGCCTGTTATATCAATGGGTTGAGATTCGATATCCAGGAAGAGCTGAGCCTAGTTCGGGTAAGCACCATTGAGGATACCGAGTCTCAATAACAGCCAAGCAAAACTGAATCAAAGGCACTTAAAGTGGGTTGAGTTCCTCCAAAGCTATACCTTTATGCTGAAGCACAGAAGCAAGAAATCAAACAGAGTTGCAGATGCCTTAAGTAGAAGGCAGAATTTACTAATTAAAATGACAGTGGAAGTAGTGGGACTTGAAGAACTGAAGGGTTTGTACCCTAAAGATCCAAATTTTGCAGAAGCCTGGATGGCTTGCTTGACACTTGTTACTGTGGACAGGACAATATGGTTGGATTTTCTAATCCAAGATAGAATGTTGTTCAGAGGAAGTAAATTATGCATTCCAAGGAGTTCTATGCGGGAAAACTTAGTCAAGGAGAAACACAGTGGAGGACTGGCCGAAAATTTTGGTCGGGATAAGACAATTGCCCTGGTGAGTGAAAATTACTATTGGCCGCAACTACAACAAGATGCAAAAAATTTTGTACAGAGTTGTAGAATATGCCAGATGGCAAAGGGTAGAAGATAGAACACGGGATTGTATCAGCCATTACCAGTACCTGAGCGGCCATGGGAGGACGTCAGCATGGACTTCGTCCTCGGATTGCCAAGAACATAGAGGGCAAATGACTCTATATTTGTAGTAGTTGACAAATTTTCCAAGATGGCACACTTTATTCAATGCCAGAAAACAAGTGATGTGGTTCACATTGCAGGGTTATTTTTCAAGGAAGTGGTACGACTTCACGGTCTACCGAAGAGCATTGTTTCTGACAGAGATACAAAATTTGTTGGGTATTTCTGGAGAACTTTGTGGAAGAAGTTGAAGACAGATTTGAATTTCAGTTCTGCATACCACCCATAGACTGATGGATAGACAGAGGTGGTAAATAGAAGCCTGGGTAATTTACTGAGATGCTTGATAGCAAATCAATCCAAGGGATGGAATTTAGTTTTACTACAGGCAGAATTTGCATATAACAATTCGATCAATAAGAGCACAAATAAATCTCCATTCCAGATAATATATGGAAACAACCCGAGAAATGTGTCTAAACTGAGAAAGTTGGATAAGAGAGAAAAGTGCAGTGCCGAGGCAGAAGAATTTGCGGAACATATGAAAAGTCTGCATGAAGAAGTAAGGAAACAAATTATAAAAATGAATACTCAATATAAGACAAAAGCAGACCAGAAGCGGCGGTTCAAAGAGTTCGAAGTAGGAGATGAAGTCATGGTCCATCTCAGGAACGAAAGGTTTCTAGCCAAAACTTATAACAAATTAAAGATGAAGAAGTTTGGGCCATGCAAAATATTGGAAAAACGGGAGTCAGGCAATGCATATGAAGTGGAATTGCCAAGTTGGCTTGACATTTCACCTGTTTTTAACATTTCAGATTTAGTGGAATATCATGAGGGAGAAAGTATAGAGGAGCCAAGTATGAAATTTTGGCAAATTCCAGCATCTACTCCAACCACAGATGAGGTCGAGGAAATATTAGACGCTCATGAAGGCAGAAGCACCGGAAACAAACAGTATTCTGAATATTTGATAAAGTGGAAGGGCAGACCAGTTGAAGATGCAACTTGGTTGTCAAAGACAGAGGTTGACTGCCTAGGTCTTCCCCTAACAAAACAGAAGTGAGGATCACTTTTTAATTTACCTCGGGTGTCTGATGCAGGAGCATCCGGTGACAGTAGAGCAATCTTGCATCCTCCAAATTTTTTCTAAGTTTTCTAAGTACTTTGTATTCCAAAATTTTCTAAGTACTTTGCATTTTGATTTATTTCAGTTATTTCCCAAGGGGGAAGTTTTGTAAAGCAAGGGGGAAGTTTCGTAAGGCAAGGGGGAGGGGTAGTGAAATCGTGACATGTCACGAAATCGTGACCTCAAAAGCTATGACAAGACATAGGCAAGTTTTGTCGCGATATCGCGACGTCGCGATATCGCTACAATATTTCAAAACTAAGGCGAGGGGGGAGTCCCGTCGCGATATTGTGACCTGTCGCGATATCACGACCAGTTGAAGGCTACCACGTGGCTATGATATCGTGACATCAAAAATAAGGCAAGACAGAGACAGCTTCAAAAGCTAAGGCAAGGCAGAAAACAAGGCAAAGGCAAAAGGCAAGGCGTTTTGTCGTGATTTTGCGATGCAAAATCATGACAAAAATAAACTAAGGCACGGGCGCAGTTTGGTCACGATATTGCGACGTCGCGATGTCACGACGTTTTTGTGGACCAAGGCACAGGGGGCAGTTTGGGTCGTGATATTGTGACATGTCGCGATATCATGACATGTCACGGTATCGCAACCAAGAAAAGGACAGGCCAAAGTAAACACGCAGACGACCAGGAAAGGCTGAAAAAGACACGTGGCTGCCAAAAAGCGACGCAACCAGTTGGAGGTAAAGTCGAATTAGACACGCGGAAGCATACGTGTATTAAAACAAATATGAGGGCCATGTAAATTAAAAATAGAGATGTCGACCATGCATATTTTTAAATTCTGGCAAAACAACAGTTACAAGTGATGGACATTATGGATGAGACAGCGGTGTAGAAGAACAGTCTGACCAAAATGACGGTTGCAGGCCAAGGGAGGTCTTTAATGAGAGTTTCATGGTGGATCGGGCAGTTGCCCATTTACGGCAAAAAATTTGAAAACTCGGCCGGGGGGAAAGTGAACTTGAGATTTTGTTAGGCGGGGGCATTAATTGCCTAGAGGGTCGAGGCCTCGATAAAAACTCGAGAATTGTAAGGGAATGGGGATGGCGAGTTTGAGATGGAGTGGGGAAGAACTATGCCTGGAAACGGTATTGTAAGACTGTGTTAAGCAATTTACAGAAAATTAATTTGAAGTTGTGTTGTGTGAATCTCGGCTTGCCATCATTTTCCATATATTAAGATAATTTTTTTTATATAGAAATGGGTAGGATTCCAGGTTTCCTATTTCTAGTAGGTTTAGAGGATGATAATTTTTTTATTATAGACACATTCCTTTAGTAAATGATATAAGTGAACACATGTTATAAAAAAAACAAACACTAAGAATTATTAGTTGCTATAGATCTGGTAGTTGCTACGGGCTTGATAGTTGTTATAGATCTAGAGAACATTATAGTGCTACAAAAATAATTACAAGTGAACAATCTAGACATATTTGACCTAGTTTAACCACCAATAATTGATTTGATTATTCTACTATGCACTAGTTGGTTGGATTCAAAGAAACGCTTTCCCCTACCCCTTTTAAAATAGAGAGGCTCCCCTCTGTTTTAAAAAAGCCCTTTTAATTAAAATAAAGGTAGTGTGGAATCTGAGAAACAAATTTTTTAAAATAAAAAGGTCCTCCTCGAAAATAGAGGAGCTTTTTTAGCGCGTTTGTTCAGCCCCCTCCCCACTCTTCAAAAGAGGGCTGGGTTCGAGCTTCGCGTCCTTGTTCAAATATATTTGTACACAGATCTATTTTATGAAATAATAAAATTTTCATTATTTCATCATTGAAATAACCCCTCCCCTGAGCACTTTCAATTGGTTTCTTGGGACTTGTCAAAAATACCTAATTATTTCTTGTAAGCATGACATTTTTTATCTCCATCAATAGTCAAATTTAGTTTCTATTGGTTAATTATACCTACTATAGAATAAGAAAAATTCTATTCTAGGATGTTAAGATAAGTAACCATTGTTTCTTGGAAATAATTAGTTAGCTTTTATTTGTTTCCTAGATTCTATTGAATTCTATTCCATAAAAAGGATAATCTGGGCTAGGAACTCAAAGGAGATTGGATAGGATGTCATATTACTATTTTGTATACTAAATTCTATAGAAGCCAATTCTAGATGTAGATCAATTTAATATAATAAATAAATATTCCATTATTTTAATTATTGTAATAGTGTTGAGTGATGGAGGATGCACCTGATAGCTTTTAAGAAAAGACCCACTCATGAAGGACAATGGAATATTTCCTTCATATGATTTAAGTAGTTTAGTTTCTATATATGACTATGACTATTTTATAACATGTTTGATTTCTATATGAGAGTGTACATAGTTAATTTCTATTTTTATAGATGCATGTTTTATTTCCATTTCATACATTTTTTTTTGAATTTACATGGTGGAATCGGTAGCCGCCATGAATTCGGGAAGGTTGTCTAGATTTTTTATGACTGTCATAGTATTCTGCATTGTCCACCCCAAAAGCTACAACATAGTTCTTCGTGCAGTATGCCCCTATAACCACCATGCCACAATCATTTTAAACCTTTTACACCACTAAAAGCACCAGGAAAGGGACAAGCATTCAGTCTAACAAGGTCTGAGATTTGAACCTTGGACCTCCACCCCCCTACAGGGTTTGGTCGAACCAATTGGTCTACAACTCGGACCTCATTTTATACATTCGATTTGGTGATTAAAAGGGTTTAATTGTAGAGTTATAATACATAGAACTATAAGTTATTTTTTTTATGCATTATTCTTTTAATATTCCTCTAGTAGACTCCTCCACTCTTTGATTTTTTGTACATCTTCCTTCTTCTTCTCTCTAGAACATTCTATTTTTTTTCTATAGATTTCCTTCCCTTATTAATGTAGGTTTACTCTATTTCATATTCCTTTATACACTTATAAATTTTGGATGAAATTAAAAAATTTTATAGGGGAAGGTGTTACAAGATTAGACATGGATGGGAATGTCCCATATGTTGGAAAAAAAAATATTTTATGCTTTGTGCATTTGAAAATTATGAGGTAAAAACTTATAAATATACATTATTAAGTGAGAGGTTAGGATTAGTAGTAGTAGTAGTTTGTTTATGTTCTACCATTGATATACTAGAATTATTATTATATTATTTTTATAGCTTTATCATTTTATACTTCCTTTCTTTACTCCCTAATAGGATTATGTGCATAAATTTAGATTCTCCATTACTGGAAATATTGTTTCTCGCATATATAGTGCATGACACATTGTTAAAATCTACATTCTTAGATTAATATAATTTAAATGACATATTAAAGACCCAAAATTTTTAGTGCCATTTTCAATAAAGATGTCAAGTTTTTTATTGGATTTTTCATGTTGAATTTAGGATAATATATGACAAGGGTATATAGGAGGAATGTTAATATTTTTTCTATCATTATATTTTGCATGATGTCCTCACTACCTTTGTATATTAGTATATTTAAATGCATGAATCATAGGAGAGGTATTTAGGAGAGATTTATTTAGAAACAACCTACTAATAGTATAGGTATAACTAAGAAAACTAATACACCTATAAGAAAAATATATATTTTAGCTACCTCACAAGGATTGATTGTGGTTGGGTTGAAAATAACCTTTAAACAAGAGATTATTCTATGAGTAATTGGAGAAAAACTATGACAAAATTGTCATCTATTCCTAACCCTTAACCTTATCTTTCTAAAGATTTACACGAATTTGTTATAAAAGGTAGCTTGAGTTGGATTGCTATAAATTTAAGGTTTGTTGTAGAGTCAAAGGAGATTAATAATACACTTGATGAGGATGAGAAATTTGAGATCCATACCTTATATAATAAACTACATTGGATAATACACTTTACTTGACATGGAAGATATAGAATAAGAGAGCTCAAAGTAGGACTACTATAAAAAATGTGTTTAAAAAAAGTAGGACTACTACAAAGCATATGACACTCGAGATGATATATTTAGGATGACCTAGGATAAGGACAATGTTAAAATAAGTAATGTCATCTTATTAGCCAAGGTTTCTAGTGTTGATGTAAGCCTATGAGCTCTATTGATGTAGGCCTATGAGATCTCTTAATGTAGGTCTATGAGCATGTGCAATATAAGTCTATGAGCATTCAATATGTAATACTATGGGAAGTATTGATGTATTCATCCTTAGAAATATCAATTCAATCAATTGCATGACTAACCTTAATTAAGGGTTTTATAAATTTTAATTTATTAGAATTTAATCTAAGTCAATCTATATTGGCTTGAGGATTGTAATAATTAGAGATTAAGTATCTACTATAAATATTCCCAATAATTAATCCATCGTATTTATTTATGTGATGTGATATTATGGGGGTGCCAATGGGCACACTTCCCTTCTTGTTTCAACTATCTATATTATTTTCTTTCATCTATATGCTCTTTTATTTTTCTTCTATAATATTTTACATCTAATTGTGGTGAATCCTATACTTTAGAACGTTTCTAAAAAGAATTCTAAAATTCAACATGGTATTAGAGCCAATAAAAAGTGACATAATTCACTTGTGCATATAAATTATTTATTTTTGGTATGTTTAGAAGCAAATAAAAAGGATAGAGAGGATACCCCCCTTCTACTTTTTGAAGGAAAAAAGTTATAGTTTTTTGAATTTAAAGAAATTGAAAAATAGTGCCAAGTATTGTATGCTAAAGCTTCTAGCATTTTTGTGCATGCAAGGAGGATATTTTACCATTTTTTCTCTTTGCTGTTAGGGAATGATATCAACTTTACTTTTTATATCTTCATTCCATCCCATGGCATGGTCATGAATACATTAATTTATTTAGAATCATCACTCTAAAAGGTATAGCATGGGTTGTATAAATGCTCAAAAACTATCAATGACATTTTTTATTGAAGGATTGTATATTTATTTTTTAGAAAGATTAACTATCTCAAATTAACCTTACTCAAGGCCTAAAGAGTATTACATATATCATTTTATTTCCATAATAAAAATATAATGAATACAAAGAAGTCCTAAGGGATATGTTTCAATTTCAAAACTCAGTCCCAATTAAAATTAATACTTGTTGAGAGTGTGACATATTGGGCACGTGCACTTCATAGCCATAAGCAATATATGCATGAATAAATATTCCACTAAATGATGGAATATGATGCAATTATTAAATTATTTTCATAAAGATATTTATCTTAGAAGGTATGAATTTGAATCACATCCATGTCATATATTTTTCTCTCTTTTCCAAGGTGTTGGAAGATGGTAATATGGCCTTATTTGCCAAGTTCAACAAATTATGAACAAGCCTATGGACATTATAGATGTAAGAATTTAGGAATTATTTATGTAAGACTAAAAATATTATTTGTGTAATAAATACAAAATATTGATAAATACACCCCTAGTGGGATTCATTAAGTCATTTGTGTGGTTACGTCACAACTCTCATTTAATATCCACTAATGCAAATATTGGTTTTCATTTTCCTTGTGATGGAATTGAGATGGGAGAAACATGTCAAATGTCTACCCAGGGTTATGTTTTCATAGGTTTAGTTTAGATGTACAATGCAATTTTGGTAGTAATATTCCATTTTGGTTGGAAAATATGGTCCAATGTTTGGAGTAGTATAAGGGATCAAGGATTGGTATTTCATATCATGGGAGTAAACTTTGAGTTCTATTATAATTAATGGGAGGTTTTGTGACCTTGTATGGATACAAGCCTATCAAGTTATTCAATATTATTATTCTTTATTATTCACATATGGTATTTTATTTTTAGGTGCTCACTTTGTTTAGGCCTTTAAATAAATATTATTATTTAATGGTCATGTGTATTGGGAAAAACTTATTGAATCTATTGTTTGATCCCATAACAAACTTAATGGTTGCTCCTACTATCCATCCTAGAGCCTTGAGTATTATCTAAGAATGTGATGTAGGAGTATCATATTACCTTCTATGTGGAATCACCACAATATGGGCATTCTTTCTTGTAATAATTGTGGTAGTAGGATAATCACTAGGAGGATTTAAAAAACATCATGATATCAAGATTTTAAAATTTTAGCAAAGGCTTGGCTTAGGATCCAAATACTCATTGTATTTGGTTTGGTGTTGCTACCACACATAAATTCAAGAGTCATAACGATATTACCAAATAATGCATTTCAAAAAATATTTTTTCTTCTCACTTTGGTTAGTTAGTAATAATATTTATGTGGGCCTCTTGTTCACCCCTAAAAATATTGGCTAAACAACTTGGATGGTTAACCTTAACTAAAAATTTATTAAGGTTTTAATAACTTGAATTAATGTGACTTATTTTGTTCTAGGTTAAAGTGATATGTAATTATAATATGAGGATTATGTATCTAATATACATACTATCAACCACTATTCAATTCTCCTTGTTTATGATATGAAGTGATATCATAGGATGCCTATTTATCTCTCCTATTTTATTCTCTTTTGTATATTTAATATTTCTATTTCACTTGTTTATTCCCTTGCATATGAATTGTGATGAATGTTATGATTCATTTGATTTTTGATAAGTATTGTGAAATATAACATAGGGTATTATCATATCCAACTTGCATGAGATCATGAAGAAGGAGAAAATTTTAACAGTGTAGGTTGAACATTTGAATCTAATCAACATTTATTTTTTGAGTCTTGTTTAGTTGTACTAAAAAGAAATAAAACTTATATTATTTATATAAGAATACAATAATTATTTGTGTAATCCATAGGAAATAACCTAGCAATATTGTTTAAGCTAGTTGTATACCTTTAGTTTTTCATTTGGTGTAGACCTTTAGTTAAATGTTCTTATTTAGTGACCATGGGTATTGGTAAGAAATTATTGAATATATTGTTTGGTTTCATAAAAAAATTAAATGGATTCTCCTACTATCCATACTAGAGCCTTGAGAATTATCCAAGGATGTTATATATGAGTATCTCATTAAGTTCTAGGTGGAATTGCCACAACACATGAATTATTTCTTGTATGAATTATGGTAGTAGGATAATGGGTAGGAGGATTTGAAAAGAATTATAGCCTAAATATTTCAAAATTTTAGACAAGGCTGGGCCTAGGACCCAATTACCCATAATTTAGGAATGCTACAACACATGAATTCAAGAGTCATACTGATATGACCAAAAAAGATCTTTATCGAAATATTTTTTCTTCTCACTTTAGTTAGTTAGTAATAATTATTTTTATAAAATTCTCAATCATCCCTAGATGGATTTCCAAAACCACTTGCATGGTTAACCTTAACTAAACCTTTATTATTTTTTAGTAACTTGAGTTAACATGAGCTTTTTTTGGATTAGGTTAAAGTAATATGTAATTATACTTTAAGGATTAGGTATCAACTATACATACCCCAACCACCAATTCATTCTATCAGTTAATGATATGAAGTGATATTATACGGTGCCTATGGGCATCCACCTCTCCTATTTTTCTCTTTTATCTATTTGATATTTCTATTTCACCTTTATTCCATTGCATTTGACTTGTGAATTCTATGATTAATTTGATTTTTGATAAGTATTATGAAATATAACATAGGGACAACATATTCAATAAGGTATCCTACATTATTATCATGTCCACCTTAAATGAGATCATGAAGAAGGATACAATTTTAATAGTGCATATTAGGCATTTGAATTTGGTCAGCATCTCCTTTTTAAGTCTTATTTATAGTAATAAAAAAGGGAAAAATGCATATAATGAATCAACTATAACACCTATGGTCTTGGCCACCATAAATATTTTTAAAATGTTCTAAGGAATAGGAGTGCTAAAGTTTGAATATTGAGCAAGATAAATCTTTTATTGTATCCTTTAGATGTTTTATCCATGAAGATATCTTGGAAATATTATTCCTAAAATTTAGTTAGGTGTAGTGGCCAATGTGAAGGCATTAGTGTCATATTATTTTCAAAATTCATATCTAATAAATAATGAGTCATTTTAGTATATTTAGACTCAAACTCGGAGACCTTATGATAATTTCTTACCCAAAATATCATTAGATTTAGTTGCTAGCAAAAAGTGTTATTGTATTTTTCTCTTAGGAAGTATTTGATTAATATTGATCACCTATCCTCTTGAAGGCACTATCATTTTGATAAATAAAAAGGGCTTGTTGGTATTCTTGGGTAATTTAGACATAAATAAGATGTACATGTTGGAGTATATTACATTATTTGGTACATGCTAATGTACCCCATGGTACCACCATGGTATAATTGTAAATAATAGATTAGGGTTGATTCATGGTTTAGAGTGTGAGTTATATTTCCCATTTATGTAAGTGTGAATCTACAGTTGTAATGTGCAATAAATGCTCAAGTGTCATGTGAGTTAGTGTGCAAGTGTAAGTTGAGTCTATGTGCACAAGTGCCTTGCATGTACGGGAACAAATATGTAATGTAAATATATAAAGAAGTATCTTATATTAGAGTGATCAAGTTATAGAAGTGTAAGAGTCATGTATATGTGTGCATACAATATAGAGTCAAGTGTTCATCAAGTATGCAAGTGTCAAGTAGATAAGCCAAGAGTCATGAGACTTAGCATATGGAAAGGAATAGTCAAGTATACAAAGAGTCACACTACTATGACTATATTATGGAGGTAATGTATAAAAAGGGATATGAAGTGATGAATACAATCACAAGAATTTCTTTGTAAGAGAAAGAGAAGAGTAATGAATATTACATATATTTGAGCAATTAATATTGTAATATGTATTACATGCTTAGTACATGTTTATTAATTAAGGCTATTTACATTCATATGGTTGCTTATTATTGAATGTTATTTGATATATTAAAAGCCTTCATTTACATATTAATTTACTCATATTATTCTACTCAAATCATTAGCTTGACCTTATTATATTGTGGATGATTTATATTCGATCCTATGATATTTGTGGTAGTATTAAGGCTTAAAAATCTATTAGTACAAAACATGGTTGATGGTTTGAGTTTGATGGTTTGAGTCCTAAGTATGTTATTTTGCTTTTGTAATGTGAAGGAAAGCATGCATCATGCACCATATCCGCCTCAAGGAATAGGCATAATCCTTGTATCTCAATGCTTGTATGAGGGAAATTGGTTAAAATAACTAGCTTAGAATACCTCCAATATGTATGTTGGATGTTTGAATCCATTTCCCACAAATTTAATTTTTGTAGTGTCTTCCACCTTAGTTAGACATTTAGTGCCAACATGGAAAAATAAAAATTTCTATTCTATATTTTAAAGTAACCAATCACACCTTTAAAATTTTAATCATCCATTTAATATAAAATCCCAATGGTAGAGGTTATATCATCATAAAGGTGGTGATAACATGGAATATAAGTAGTTTTTCATAATTACGACATGTGGTAGGCATGGATTCACTATTCATCTTCTAAGTTTGTGTTGGAGTATATACATTATTTGGTACATGCCAATGGACCTTCATGGTACAACTTGTAAAATATTAGATTAGGGTCAAGTATTAGATTAGAGTATGAGTAGTATTTTATGTAATGTAATAATTTACAAGAAATGTGCAAGTGTCATGTGAGTAAGTGTGCAAATATAATGTGAGTATATGTACACAAGTGTCTTATGTGTAAGTGTGCACACGTGTCTTTAGATTAGACCGTGTTATGTGAAGAGTCATGTCTAGGTGTACATACAAGATAGAGAGTCATGTGTATGCAAGTGTCAAGTAGAGAAGCCAAGAGTCATGAGACTTGGCATAAGTAAAGGAATAGTCAAGTAACAAAAGAGTCACCCCATAAGGGCTATATATTATTCCATGGAGGAACATAGTGAATATAGCAAACATAGTGAATATAAAGAGCATAGTGAAGATAACTTGTGTAGCTATAATTATTGTAATAGAGTTTTGTGATACATTTACAAGAGAAAGAGGAGTAATAAATATTGCATACATTTTGAGAAACTAATATTGTAAGTTGTGCTACATGCTTTGTACAAGTATGATTCAGGCTATTTACATTCATATATTTTGAATTATTAATGAATGCTAGTTACTATATTTTAAGCCTTGATTTACATATTAGTTTGCTTATATTTATTTTGTTGACATTGTTATCTTGGTCTTACTATATTGTGGCTATCATATATTTGATCATGTGAGTTTACATTAATATTAAGGCTTCAAAATCCATCAGTGGTATGAGAGCTACAACAAAAAATTTCATGCACAGATCAAATTTATTTATCTTCATATAAAATTGATTTAGAGTATGTCTACTTGAAAGGGAGATAGAACTGGAATCTATTGTAAGATCAAAGTAAGTAAAAATCTAGTCTTTCCATAGTTGCAGAAATAAGTAGTGAAGACTAGGACTCAACTATAGAGTCTTTCCATGATTGTACAATAACTAGTGAAGACTAGAAATAATATATAGGGTATTTCCATAATTATAACCAATGAATATTAGGAATCAACTATTGGCGCAAATCAACTTGAAGATAATTGATTTTTTAGGGAAACAACCAACCCTTGATATTTATTTTAGAGATACAAATTTTTTAGAAACTTGGATAATCTTGACATTGATATCGATCAACATAGAATAAAGTTGAAGGTTTCAATACAATCAAGTCATCTCTACTTTGGTTAAAGCATAAAAAAAATTTGAGTCACCTTGATATTATTATAATTATTAGGTGTGACCTAAGACAATACTGCAAAAAATATTGATCTTCAGAAGAGTGAGAAGCTTCCTACAATAGATAGATAAGAATTTCATCTTCAAGTCCAAGAGAAAGCAAAAAAGAAGGATATATTACGGACTGGTGTCTATCTTATAGTCAAATTTTATCAAGTAGAGGTTAATTGAAAGTTGTAAAAAGATTTCAATTCTTGAACTGAGACCTTGACATAAATATTTTAGGTCTTGAAGGTAGACCTTGACATAAATATTTTAGGTCTTGAAGGTAAACCTTGACATAAATATTTCAGGTCTTGAAGGCAGACCTTGACATAAAGATTTTAGGTCTTGAAGATAGACCTTGACAAAGGATAATATTCAACAAGCTATAGGTCTTAGAAAGAGGCCTTGATATAAAGGATAGATTCAGGTCTTGAAGAGAGACCTTGATAAGAAAGTTGCAGGTCATTAATATTGACCTTGACATTGAAGAAAGAAATAAAATATTGAAAGAAAGGATAGCAAAAACAAAAGAAAGATATATCAGGTCTTGATAAATATACATCAAATATCAAGATAGATATATGGTTCTTGAAGCCAAGCATTAAAATCAAGAAGATATGAAGAAAAATTATTCAATTCATACTGACCTTGACATTGGTTCAAGAAACTAATATAGAAGATATAGGCTCAATAGAATGATATAAAGGAAGAGACCCTTTCAAAGATAGGTTCTTGAGAATAATCAGAAAAAGAGGCTCAAGGATAAATAGATAAGAAGATTGTAAGTAACTATTTAGAGAAGCAGTGAAGAAGGTCAAGAGAATAAGTGAAGAAGACCAAGGTATAAAGAGCCCGAGATATATTGCAATCAACAAGCTAATGCAACATTAAAGCAATGTGAACATATAAGAGCAGAAGGCATAGTATAAGGTGAAATCCGCATAAAAGCAAGAGTGCAATAAGGAAGAAAAAGAATTAAAGGAGCTTGGTAGAACATAGAAAGAGATAAAAAACCATTGAAGAACCTGTAAAAGAAAAAATAAATCACAACAAAAACCACCCATGAGAATAAGAAATGAAGCACCCAAAGTAAAGGTTTCAAGGTGCGTAAAAGAACACTCAAGGAAGAGTGTAATTATTTAATGCAAACAAGAGTTGCACTATCAAATGTGATTTGTTTGCAAGGATGTAGAAGTAATCATATGCCAAGTGGAAGTACCATTTAACCTATAAAATATATAATATATTAAAAGAGCTAAAGAAAAAATATAGTGTATATCTACATTGGAAGTTCCAAGCCATGAAAGAGCCAAACATAGCCAAACCAACTTGAGGAAATATAGTAATAGAGCTAAACTAGGAAGAGGAAGAACTATAATCAGTCTCTAAGCATGAAGAGGAAATGCAGTAACAGATCCGAGCTAGGAAGAGGAAGCACTACCATCATTTTCCAAGTGCAAAGAGGAAATGAAACAATAGCAAAGTTTGTAATGTTAAAGGCAAGGTAAGGGCAAAGTTTGTAATGTTAATAGCACTACCTACCAGTTGGAGGAATTTTTGAATAAGTGGTAGAAGATATAACAATGCCCAAATTGAGCAAGAAATATTTAAAGAAACATCAAAATACCTAACATTTCATGTTTTATCAAAGGTAGGTAATCCAACGTTCCACCTAAAGTGAAACATTTGAGGCAAAGGCATAAGTTCTAATGCTCCACTCAAAGTGAATCATCAAAGCTGGAAGCACATAATGCCTATTAAAACCTATTCGTACAAGTGTATTTCAAGGTAGATCAAGGTAGCTTGAGGCAATTCAAAAAAATTCAAATATAAGGTGCATGTTCAAAGTTAACCTTTAATTTAGGGTTTTATAAAGTTTTCTAAGGAGTGATAAGGTAGAAATACTTTAATATTTTATTAAAGGTAAAGGTTAATATTTTAATTAAGGAGGGATAAGGTTTAATTGAATGTTTTAGATATGGAGTGATAAGTAGGTTTATAATTTAAATTTTTATAAAGTTGGAGTCATAAGGTTTATTCTATAGTTGTTTTTTTTTTCTAAATTTAATTTTTTTAAGATGATTTGAAAATTAATTTATTTGGGAGTCAAGGAATTCAACATCAAACTTACGAAATATTAAATTTGCAAAATTCTTATTTTCTTAGTTTCTAATATTTGGAGACAATGATTTCTACTTCATAGGATTCAAGTTTAGAAACTTTAATCTAGGGAGACATAAGGTAGCATACATCAAAGGTATTATAAGAAATACTATGTCAAACAACATCTTTATTTTTGAATCTCAACTTTTGAAAGGACCAAAGATACTTTATTTTATGAGTTAGTCAACATTCTACAAGAATATAAAATATAAAATAATGCTAGAGATGAAATGAATAACAATGCCTTCATATCAAAAGAAAAAGCACAAGGTAATCTTAATTCAACTTCAAGATATAGGTCCAAATAGAATAATAGATATTATCAAGTATGTAAGAAAAGAGGACATAGCATAAAATTCTATAGATATAATCCAACGAATAAGTCTCAAGGAAATTAGATGAATCAAAGTGGTCAAAAAAATAGGTCATTACATCAGAGATAATATCAAACTCAATAAAATACACAATGATATCAATTTCAACGTCATTATCCTCGTTAGTATCAGTAAAGTCAACCTTAGTTTCAATATAGAGAGGGAAATAAAAAAGGACATCTAGCCCAAAAAATTCATGAAATTCAAGAGTTAGAAGAAACTACTAAAGAAAATGAAATCAAAGCTCTTTTAGCAAAATTGATAATCAATGAAGATGAATTTCTCTTATAGAATTTGAAAGATACTAATATTACAATTGATCAAGATACAGGAAGACAACATGATAAGAACAATTTAGAAAATAATAGACTAAAGAAGTAGAAGAAGAAGATCAAACAAATTTAGAAGGTAAAAAAAGAACAGTTCAAGCTCAAATCTCAAGATCACTTGAAGAATGAAGATCATGATTGAACACTAAAATTTTCAATGACAAAATAATGTAATAAAATGGGTGTTGGAGTAGATTACATTATTTGGTAAATGCCAATGTAACTTCATGGTACATCTTGTAAATATTAGATTAGGATCAAGTATTAGATTAGAGTGTGAGTAATATTTTTTGTAATATAATAATGTGCATGAAATGTGTAAGTTTCATGTGAGTAAGTGTGCAAGTGTAATGTGAGTATATGTGCAAAAGTGTCTTATGTGTAAGTGTGTACAAGTATCTTTAAAATAGAGTGTGCTAAGTGAAGAGTCATGTCTAAGTGTGCATATAAGATAGATTCATGTGTATGCAAGTATCAAGTAGAGAAGCCAAGAGTCATGATACTTGATATAAGAAAAGGAATAGTCAGGTAACCAAATAGTCACTCTACAATGGCTATATATTACTTCATGGAGAAACATAGTGAACATAACCAACATAGTGAGTATAGAAAGAATAGTGAAGATAGCTTGTGTAGCTATCATTATTGTAATAGAGTTTTGTGATACATTTGTAAGAGAAAGAGGAGTAATAAAGATTGCATACATTTTGAGCAACTAATATTGTAAGTTGTGCTACATGAATGATTCAGGCTATTTACATTCATATATTTCAACATATTTATAAATTTTAGTTAATTTATTAGAAGCCTTGATTTATATAATAGTTTGCTCATATTTATTTTGCTTACATCATTATCTTGATCTTACTATATTATGGCTATCATATATTTGATCTTGTGAAATTTATCCTGTGAGTTTATATTAATATTAAGGCTTCAAAATCCATTAGTTTGAGATTTGTTTTTTCAAATTTGAGTGCTAACTAGCCCAACCTTCCAAAGGCTGCAACTTTTACATACAAAAGTATATCATGTCCTTGTTATTTGATCACATATTTTTTTAAGATCTATGAATTGGTTACATTAGTTTAAGGACCTATTATAGTGTTGTAATTTATTTTTTGGTTGCAAAAGGAGTATGCTTTGGATAGTTAATGCAAGTTGCATATTGTTACTATGAGTCCCTTTCAAAATATGGAAAATGATTATTTAAAAACTTGCTTTTTTTGCTTGATGATTGAACTATTTGCTTTTGAGATTGGAGGACAAATTGTGGTTACCATATTGCATGTTTATGGTCTTTTCAAAATATTCAATATAAAATGTGGACTTATGACCATGCTCATAAAGGGTTGATTTATTCTATGTAACTTGAGGAAGATAAGATAATAGAATTCCTGTCCCATTTGACCATTCACTATGGGAAGAGATGAAACCATCTCTAATGTCTCCTCTCCTTGGCCCCTCAACTAAATATATAAGGGATGATGGAATATGTAATATGATCTTATTCACCAAGTTCAATAATGTATATGTATGCTTAGGGGTGCTCTTTATGTAAGTCTATTCGCACATGCAATGTAAACCTACAAGCATTCTCTATGTAATCCTACCAAAATTATCTATGTAAGACTATGCGAAATGTTGATATATTTACCCTTAGTAATATTAGGTAGACCACCTTTATTGTTAACCCTAATTAAGGGTTTAATATATATATTTTTAATTTACATGGTAGAATCAGTATCCACGATGAATCTAGGTAGGTTGTTTGACTTTATGGCCGCCACAGTATTCTGTGCTATCTGCCTTGAAAGTTGCCACAGTTTTTTCATGCAGTATACCCCTATAACCACCATGACACAATCATTTAAATATTTTACACCACTAAAAGCACCTAGAAATGGACAAGCTTTTAGTTTTATGAGGCCCGAGATTTGAACCTTGGAACTCTGCCCTCTTTATGAGGTTTGGTCAAACCAATTGGTCTACACCTCAGACTTGGGTTTAATATATTATAATTTAGACTTTTAAGGTAAATTAGGTCAAGCTAAGGTTTGCAAAAATAGGGAATTTATTATAAATCCTACAATCACTAATCCATTGTATAAGATTATGTTATGTGATATTGTGGAGGTGCTTTTCAGTACCCATATTTTATTCTTATTTCAACTATTTATATTATTTCCTTTCACGTATATGATATCATATTTTGTTTCTATAATCTTTTTTATTTGATGAGGTGAATGCTATTCTCTAAAATATTGTTGGAAATTATTCTAAAATCTAACAAATGAATCATTGGAGGACTACATGGAAAGGTTTCAATATAACCTATAAAGGTTGAAGTAGTGCAAGTTAGACCAAAATTAAAATAAATTTGATATCTTTAATAATTATTCAGAAGGATTATATAGAAGCACTTAATATTATAGGATGTGCGTACATATAAAAACTATATTTTAGTGAGATATATAAGTTTTGAAGACATTATTATTGATCTATGACGAGGAACAACATAGCCTTGAGATCAAACATTATATAATTTATAAAAGTATTAGGATGAAATGTGATAACTAAGATTGGCAACTTATTGAAAGAACTCAAAATTAATATTATTAGTTCTTTAGAATGATATATGGGCATCCTCTATATGTAGAAGCAAGAAGAAAAGGAGAAGACACTAGCATTATTTTTTATAAAGTATATACCAAAGCATCTTATTCATGAATTTCCTTTAGACAAAAATAATAACTAAATCATCTATGATGAAAACAACCTAACATAAAAGTTATCCTTGTTGTCTAATTGAAGGAGATGTACAAGGATAAGGAGAAGGATATTCAACAAGTCTACTTCATGGGATAGAAGAAGTCATGACAACATCAATGATAGTATGCATGTATGCCTAACAATCCTTAAATTTTCAATCCTTATTTTGCTAGTCATATAGGTTATTCTTATCCGCCTATTCCAATGTAAAAGTAGAACTCCACTTTAATATGATGGTAATAACCACCCCTTATCCTTTAAACCAATAATTATATAATTTATATCTATGGCAGACAACTAAGTTGGAAACTATAGAATCAACCTCAAGGAATCAAATAAGGCTTATTACCACCTCCATCAAGCAATCCACCTAGATTAACCCCAATATATTACCTTTACCTGATCAACTTACACAAAATCCTAACAAAAAACTAACTCATCCTGTGTATAACAATGATATAATAAGTTATCCCATCTATATTGTCCAATATATAGATTTAGATAATGTTCACCTCCAATTAGGGAGGGTCTTTGAAGACCCTTAGAATCCATTTATTATAAAATAAATTATGAGAAATTTTGTGAAGAAATGACTCCACAAAATATAGAGTTACCCTTATTTAATCCAACACCTATAACAACCCCTCTTCTTAAGAGGATTCATAAATAAAAAATGTCCCCCAACATAAATTTAACTTCTTAGGAAACTTGATGAATTTCTATGCTAATGTTATGCTTTTCCAAGTGATCAAGGGTATTCCTTAAGAATAAAGAACCAAAAATAGTTTATGTGGTAGGAAAATTAGTGTACTTGATGCTCTTTAAAGTGGTTGTGGAGATTTAAATAATAGAGATCCTTGTTAAGGATAACCAAATAAATATAGGATCATAAATGTTATGACCCAGTAGACCATGGATATGTTAAAGTTGCTGATATCATGTCATATTGGGGCTATACTCAATATGGATGATGTGTCAACCATCTAGCCAAAAGAAGTCATTGATGACATTATCATCTATATGGAATCTTGGAAGTACCCAACTAATTTCATTGTGCTATATACAAAAGCTATTTTGGGTGGATATGTACTCATCCTAAGTAGACCATGGCTTATAATGATTGATGCATACATTAACTGAATATACTAAGGTATGATAATATCTAATGATATCAACACTAAGAAATCATATTGTAACCACCTACCGAACATTTTTTAGAAATTCAAGATCCATTTTGGATAGAACAAATTGAAAATAATGTTGCTACCATACATCATGTTCTGACCATATATAAGGCTTTCGCATTGGAACTAATGAATGAAGACTACCATTCTATATGACGTTTACTTTATACATCAAAACCTACCTATATATAATGAAGAAATTTCTAAGAATAAGTCTCTTGTTGAGGGTTCTTGACACAAAAATATAGAATTCATTACTTCTTGCCAACTACTTCCTTAACTTTGTATCTAGGATTATTTGTTATAACTAGTTCTTGATCTTAAGAAAGAGCCATCTACGATCATACCTATAGACATTGATGAGGCTAAATATATACTCATAAGTAGTCAAATTTTTCCCAAGCAACAATAATATTTAATTGAATTATTGTAGAAGCACAAAGTAGGTTATACTTAGGACTATCAAGAAATGTAAGAAGTTTATCATCACATTTGTACACAATAAATCTACATCAAGGATGAATTCCATCCTATTCAATAATGTAAAAGATGAATGAATCCTATAGTAAAGAAATTGTAAAAATATACTATAGAAGCTACTTAATGTAGGATTTATTTTTCCTATATTGGATTCCAAAGGGTTTTCCCACTTGTGATAGTACTAAATAACGATGATAAATGATACTTATCATAGATTATTATGAGCTCAATAAGGCCACCTAAAGTACCACTTTTGATTCCTTTCATTATTAATTTTTGGACACTTTGGCAGGTAAACATTACTTTCCCTTTCTTGTTGGGTTCAATAGATATAATTACGTCTACATAGCCCTCATGGACCAAGAAAAAACCATTTTTACCTATCCTTAGAAAATATTTTTCCACTTTGTCTTTTCCATCAAACTATGTAATGCTCCTACAATATTTCAAAGAGTAGTTTTTACTATTTTGCTAATTTAATTCATGATTATGTAAGATATACATGGATTACTTATGACAACATATATGAGGAAGACATGCATAATTGTATCGCTCCAAATTTTTTGCATTCTTACCTTCAGGCTATAGGATCTGCACCCGAAAGGGGGATGCGAGAAGGATGGGACAATACCTCGGAATGAGAGGCCCTTTGAAGGTCACACATCTCGGGGGAGGGGTATAAGGGTGAATTTTTGACGTATGGTGGGTTCACTAGGAAACTTTGAGTGGCAGTTTCCATGCCTATGTTGAGAATGGGTTTGATGTGATCATTTTTATATTCAAACATTCAATTCCTAGGCTTGGCCAAGATGAATCTAAGCTATTCTATATGCCAATGCTGATTTATATGGATACAAAAAACATGAATAAGTGCTAAACATAGAAAGTATGCTAAATAAGACAGAATGTACCTGATTCCGGATGTCTGATGAAGATTCTAAGGTTTGTAGAAGTCCAAATTGTCTCAAATATTACATGATCGTCTGCAATTGCACATGATCATCTCAAATCATATCTGGTCGTCTAAGATTAGACGAGATTGTTGTCGACCTGATGAATTTGTCAGATGAATTTGTCAAAAACCTACAATCATAGAAACAGATACCAAAGACCAAAAATGCAACTGCAAAAGCAAGGGGAAATGATAGAAATGATAGTAAACTTGCCTAAATGATAAATCTAGATAACAATTAAAGGAAATGCATTAATTTAATAATTTATTTTAACTTTATCATGCATCTATGTTAAATGAGGTGAACTCCAGGATGCAAAAATAGAATAAACTAAGTCAATGCATAAGGAAATAAAGAGAGAAGATAAAAAAATGCAAACTCCGGGCTTTGATTGCCCCCAATCTGGACTATAGTCGAGATCGCCTCTAATCGTACAAGATCATCACCAATATGTGATAGGATCATCCAATATCGTCTGGAATCACCTATGACGATCCGAGCTTGCTCCAGCTGAAAAAAGTAAAATTCTTGCAAGAAAACTTGAAATACACAATGCAAACAATGGTGCAAAGGTGTTCTAATGCATGAGAAACTAAAGTTGTAGGGAAAATCAGCTAGGGGGAAGTCAAGAGAAATCCTAAGTTTATATAGGATTTAGGGAGAGGTTAGGAGGTTGGGGATCATCCCAATCTAGGAGATCCTTAGCGGGGGAATCTCCAACTACGCAGACAAGCTTCTGCCCAAGTTGGAGCGGCTATTAAAACAAAAGCTAATTATGAAAAATTAGTTTTGGGATGAAATCATTTGGACATTTTGTTCTAGATGAATTTGTCAGATTTGGGATGATTTCATTTGATCGTCGACGATATCATCCAAAATGGTGCTAAAAACAAGGGGAGCGGGTAACGGGCAGTTAATGAGCAGATTTGGGGTTAAAATTCAAATTTTTATCTTTTTACTAAGGGTTTAACTGTGCCAATTTTAGGGTGCTACATTTTGCCCCCTCTTTAGTGAATTTTTTGAAGAAAATGCATTAAATACGAGTTCTTCCCATTTTATGAGAAAGCAAAAATTTACTCAATTTTCTAGACGACGATTCTAGGTCGAATCGTACGACTGCTTACTATGGTGCCCCCTCCGTGTTTTTACCCAAATCAAACATTTGAGGTAAAAGCGTAGAAAAGAAAAATTAAAAAAAATTGTTTTTAAATAAAATTAAGAAAAATAGGGTAAAACCCTAATTCATTTTTACTGTTCATTTTTATTATTTTTAGAGCTCTACAGGCAAAATGGTAGAAATAGCGCACAAATCGATAGAGGTCCGACGCGAGCTACGGGTAAGGATCTAAACCTAGTGAATTATGTTTTACTTTGATTTGTGTAAGTTGCAATTTAAATTTTGACTATTTTGGGGCATCACGGCCGTTTTTAGGCCGTCGATGACGTCGGGACGAAATCATCCCAATTTCGTTGAAATTGTCCCTAGATCATCTATTTCGTCTGACGGTGAAATCGGTGAAATAGAGGCGATCTTGTACAACAAGGGGTGATCCCCAAGTTGAGAAATCAGAGATGATTTCATCCTACAAAGGACAATTTGATTTAATTTAGGACGATATCATCCAATGGTGGACGATATCATCAATTTTATGAAATTAAGTTTGTTTGAATTGTATTTAATTGATTGTAATAATTTTTTTATTAATGAAATTTATTGTTTTATTGTTCATTTTGTAGAGGGGATTACTAAAGAGTCAGGAATGGAAATACAAGGGGCTGAGGGATGACATGGCCACGCTCGACCAGGCGGAGTGAGACCAACTGGTAGAGGTCGAACTACAACATGTGGCAGAAATACCACAAATATCGACAGACATGGGGCTACTGATAGCCCTAGTAGAGAGATGGTATTCGGGGTCGTCTTGCTTTCGATTACTGATAGGGGAGATGGCTCTCACACTATAGGATGTATGGAGGATCTTGAGGATCCCCATATGGGGACGGTTTATGACTCCTGCAGCCAATTAGGGTCAGGATATGATGATGCTATGTGAAGATCCGAGCTTCATGCTATAGAAGGACGAAGTGAACATCGAGTCTCTAAGGCAGATGCCTGGGGCATCTAGGTTGACTCAAGTTTTGGCAGGGATAGTGGGTTGCATACTACTGTGCCACCAGAGCAGTTGCAGATTACCCTGGCTCCTTTTAGATGTGGTCTGCGACATGAGAGACCACGGGTATAGATTTGCATGGGGTAGCTTTGTACTATGCCGCTTGTATAGGATCCTACACGGGGTCGTATACAAGGGAGGCCAATGTCTGGTTTTGACATCGCTGCTATAGGTTTGGTGCTGGGAGCACATCACGATGTGAAGGCCAATAGGACTCCCACTGATAGGGGTTGACCGGGAGAGACCCCAAGTTTTCTATTGGTGGCTACAGAGAGGGTCATAGTGGCAGATAGATCTGTCAATGTCACGGAGGTTGCTAGATGACCTCATTCCAGGCCAGATCACTTGGAGGCCATAGAGAGAGCATCCATGGTGAGCAGAGGATGGGCAGGAGCTAGCTCGCATCAGGCGAGTCTACTAGCTAATGATGGAGCGGGGAGAGGTAGAGCTCCATTGCTACAACCAAGTTTTGTGATAGTTTGATCTATAGTAGGGGATCCCATATCTCAAGGACTATGATTACTCCTGGACTATTCGATATAATACCACACTAAATAAGGCTATAGATATGTAGTGATTTTGGAGCCAAGACGTGGATGATGCCCCCATCTAGCCAATGGATGGGGATGACGCTGGGGTCACTGATGGATATGATGCCTGGTACATAGGCATCCACCCTCCTCGGATGACGAGGGCACAAGGTCTGATGCATGCGATTGTACGATGGATGGGGAGGCAGCGCCAGGCAGCCATTGAGGTAGTGCAAGGTCATAAAGGGAGAGAGCAACGATGGTCTCCATAGGAGAGATGCCAGAGGATGACATAGGCTCCACAGAGACAACAACAAATAGGGAGGGGGGAGGAGGGATTCCTTTCTTAGTAGGGAGAGAGGCCACCATAACCCGATAATGGCAAGGGTATCAAGGTAGGGGAGAGCAGTGAGATGGTGGCTCTTCGGGCTAAAAATGCCTGCCTTTGGGCTCAGGTGCAGACATCGCAAGATGAGGCTACATGGCTTAGGGCTTAGAGCGGAGGGGCGAGCATGTAGGAGTTGGCATGGTCTATGGCTCAGACTACGTTCTATCAGGAAGCATACTTCTATCTGGTTCCAGAGGGCCAGAGGTTGTAGCTGCCAGCTGACATTGCAGATCTGATCAGGGTGGGATCATCGAGGACATCATCATGATCGACGACGAGGACCCGAGACACAACCCGGACCTCTATGGGACCACCTCCTCTACACTAGGGTGGGAGAGGAGATGAGGCTAAGAGCTCGAGGGCTTCTCGAGACTAGCTGCTAGAGACTAGATTGCATATATTTTTGGGAGGATTGAGTATGCTAGGGTATAGATTGTGGCATACCAATCCAGTTTTGATATGATGTACATAATTTGTTGATATATATAGATGGTCTTTTTTGATGATATGACTTGTGTATATGTTGTATGATGCTTTAATATTGTATTTGTTGATTGATTATTCATGTAATTATGTCATTGGAAATAAATTATAATTTTATGTCATGCCATGAAATTTAAATGGAATAAGCTGATGTAAAAAAATTGGTTGTTTTGTGGTGTGATTTGATGCAAAATAAAAGGGACTGTTAACAATAATTTCAAAGGACATTGTCATTGTTATAGATCATTTCATGCAGTCGCCACTCGCTAGGTCGTCAAGCTAATCCCAGTATAGAAATATTGTTAAAAGTAAAAGAGTGCTTAAGAGACTGTCTTAAGAATTTATGTTGTGATGATGAAAATGATGATGGTGATGATTTGTTTTCAGATTTTCATAAAAATATTATGCATGAAATATTAAAAAATATGATTTTTGCTAGGCATAAATTCCTAAGTGTGATAATTTTTTTGAATAATTCCCTAGGAATTATACCATCATTGCAAAATTGAATTTTTGACATAATGAAATGAAAATAGAAAAATTTGCGTTCTTTTTAAATCACAATTGTGTAACATAATGATGTAAGCCATATGGTTTTATGAATTATAATTAATGGAAAATAAAATTAGAACAATGGTTTGCACTAGGCATAGAATTATAGGTATAGACTTATACCATCATCACGAAATCCAAAAAGGAAATTGATATAATAGTTTTATTGCATGATTTGATTTTTTTAAATAAACAAAATATAAGATAAGGACTTGTGCTAGGCATAAAATTCCAGTTTAGGTTTTGGAACTATACCATCATTGCGGAAGTCGAATATATAAAGAAATGTGACTTTATTGCATGTTTTGAAAGAAGTTTTAGATTTTTGGAAAGAAATATGTATGTAATTGTTTTTCTACTAAACAAATGTTCTTTTAAATAAGAAGATGAAATTATTCCAAAAAGAGTTGCATAAATATTTTAAATTATCTCAAAGACAAAATGCAGATTTATAAGGAACCCCATGTGCAGATGTGAGTTCATTGCCAGTCTTGATTTATCATAATGATACAAAATATCTCAAATATAAATGTGTGTGCAATTGTATTGTTCATTCACCAATTTTGAGCAAGATACTTTGATACAAGCAATTTGAATTAACCAAATAAGTGTTCATTGACCATGATTTATATGCATGTAATCATATCGGACTACTATGTAAGTCGGGTCATCAATAGCTAGCTAATCCATAAGCCGACATAGGTCTATACAAAATAAGGTTGCTAATGTGACAGACATATCACCACGCTATGGATTATCCAAGGCCAAGTGAGTTGGGCACAAACCACCTGTTATGGGGCTTACCTCATAGTTTTCGAATAATTGAGAATTCCAAGGATTCAAGCTCATTCACCCTTATTTTATTTTCAAAGGGTAGGGAAAAGGGATTTTATTGCTTTTTGCTTTTTCTTTTCTCTTTTGCTTCTCTTTCTCTTTTTTTTTTGTATTTTTTTGTATTTTTTCTTGGAACTGAGACAATGCTGAAATATTGCTGTGATGGTACAAAATAATATTTTTCTTTTTCTCATTTGCTTTAACTTTTATTTTTCTTCCTATACTAGGGATACTTGCTCGGATTGGTTGTAGAGCAAGGGATTTTTATTCTGGGTAGGGGTGAGCTTGTCCTTTTGTCAATTCTCAAAGATTCTAGACCATGTGCATGATAGGATAGCAGGAGAAAATTTTCGCTCAAGAAACCATTTATACTATGCAACATCATATCGAATTTGCAATGAAATCATTTTAATGTGAAAAGATATGCTTGGTTCAAGTAAATAACAAGATCAGTTCTCTATGCTCAAAAATTTATTTAATTCAACCGTGGACTTTGATATAAGAGAGATTAATAATCATACCAAATAAAATCAAGATATTTATTCATGTGAGTGTGAAAGTGCGGGATTCCAAATAAATGCTAATTTATCCAAAATAATTGAAAATATAACTACAATACTTCAAGAAATAAAAGATGTTTTTGAAGATTTTGATGATTTTGAAGTTTTTATATTTTTATTTTAATTTATGAATTGAAAGAATAAATACTATTATTGTTTTTGAAATTTTTATATGGATGACTAAAAGAAAACAATATGCAAAATAACAATATATACAATGATGAAATGACCAGATTTTATGCATAATAGCGTTTAAGATGCATAATGTTCATAGGTTATTTAAGATCTTTACCATCTAAGGTAGCTAATCGGTATGCTCCCGATCCAAATTTAGCAATGATGATATACGGTCCAAGCCAGTTGGGCTCAAATTTACCTTTAAGGTCTTTAGTTGCATTAGTATATTTTTTTGATTTTCTTTCAAGACAAGGTCACCTATCTCAAAGGATCGATGATGAACTTTCTTAAGGTATGCTCGCTTGAGCTTGTTTTGGTAGGCACGAAGATGTTCCAAAGCATTGATGTGCTTCTCATCTAGGAGTTCCAGCTGACTAAATCTATCAACACAATATTCATCTCCTACTTTAGTATCTTGAAGTAGCAGAGCCAAAGAAGGAAATTCTAATTCAAAGGGAAAAACTGCTTCAGCGCCATAGACCAAAACAAAAGGTGAAGTACCTGTGGGGGTACGAATGCTAGTTCGATAAGCCCACAAAGCAGGATTTAATTGGATGTGCCAATCTCGGCCAAATTTATTGACCAGTCATTTGAGGATTGTAATTAATGTTTTATTAGATGCTTCTGCTTGGCCATTAACCTAAGGATAATAGGGAGTGGACCAACGATGTTGAATTTTATATTTTTGACATAATTTCTTGACATCTTTATTTTTGAAACAAGTTCCATTATTCGATATGAGATTTGCAAGAATTTTGAACCTACAAATAATTTGATTAAAGATAAATTTGGAAACTTGGGTTCCAGTGTAGGAAGCTAAGGGCATAGCTTCAACCCACTTTGTAAAATACTCGATGGTAGTTATGATGAATTTATGTCCATTAGATGACATAGGGTTGATTTTTCCAATGATGTCTAAGCCCCATTTTGAAAAGGGCCAAGGAGATGAAATAGCATGCAGTTCTTGTGCAGGCGCATGGACAAGGTTAGCATGTTTCTGGCACTTGTCACAATGGTGCACATAATCATGTGCATAGTTCTCCAAGGTAGGCCAAAAATATCCTATCCTAAGGAGTTTCTTAGCAATGGTACTACCACTAAAATGTCCCCCACAAGATCCATCGTGGGATTCACTCAAAGCTAATCTAGATTCTTATAGATTCAAACATCTCAATAGGATGTCTTCAAAAGATCTCCTATACAACATATTTCCAATAATTACAAAGCGACTTGCTCGTCTACATAATAACCGATGCTGGTTGCTATTACAACCTTCAGGGAAGGTCCCATTTTGAAAAAAATTAAATATATTAGAGTACCAAGGTTCAGGAGTAGTTTCGTTGATTAGAAACTTATCCAAAGGTTCTAAGCATGATTTATTTGAAGCAGGTTCCTGGAGTCGACGAATAATGATGGTAGCATATTCGTCATCTAACTCCAAGGGAAAAAGAGATGCAGCTGCAACCATAGCGTCAGCCGTACGGTTGCTAGTTTGAGGAATAGATTCCAAGGTAACTTGATCAAATAAAGATATTAATTGTAAGACATGCTTTATATGGATGTAATTTATCATCTCTGGTCTGATAAAAATCATTTATTTGATTTATGAAAAGTTGAGAATCACCGAAAACCATAGATTTTTAATTTTCAATGCTAAGGCAACTCGTAATCCTAGGATTAGAGCCTCATATTCAGCAGTGTTATTAGTACAAGAAAACGTTAATTTAAAGGAAAAAGGTATAAGATGTTTTTGCAAAGATATTAAAATAATACCTGCACCAGCCCCACTCATGCATCAGGCTTCGTCAAAGTATAGGGACCATTGCTCTAGATGGTCTGCCTCTAATCTAAGGCATTCATCAAGAAACTCAATGATGAGGGGATGGGTAGACTCTAAGGGTGTAGCAGCTGATTGGTCTACTATGATTTGACCCATAACAGAAATCTATCCTATAAATGTGAGTTCAAACTCACTTAGCGCAAGAACCCACTTTGCTATGCGACTAGATAAGTACGATCGACTCATGAGATACCGTAAAGGATCAAATTTAGCAATAACATACGTTTTCTGACTAAGCATATAAAGGTATAATTTTTGTGTAGAAAATATGACTGCTAGACATAGTTTCTCTAATGCTGTGTAGCGGGTTTTATAACTGATTAAGGTTCGGCTAATGTAGTAATTAGCACGCTCTATTTTCTCATTGTCAAGTTGAGTTAACATAGCTCCTAAGGCAAAATATGAAGCAAAAATATACAAAATAAATGGGCGATCAGGTCTATGTGGTGAAAGCATAGGTGGGTTAAGGATATCGACATGTCTAGGTCACAAAAATGCGACATGTCACGATATCGCGACTTTTTTTCCATTTGGCTCTTTCATCTACAACAAGTCATGAAATCGTGACAGGTTTCTCCATTTGGATTGATCTCCACAATATGTCACAAAATCATGAAATTTTTTGTCTTCTTTCAATTTGATACTTTTAGGCCATGAAAATTAGACATGTCACAAAATCATGACATTCCGTACAGTCTGGATGCCTCCTTGCTTCCTCCTCATGAAAACGTGACATGTCATGATATCGCAACATTTCTTTGCGCTTTTCTCTCCTGCCTTGACATGTCGCGAAATCATGACATTTCTTATGTTCTCCTTCATTGCTGCTTCCTATCGTGATATCGTGTCATATTTCTATTTCTTGACTTCATCTCCAAAAATATCATGAAATTGCGACATCTTTCAAGTCTTGTGTTTATCTATCAGCCCTTTCTGCGATAACGCAACATGTCATGATATCGTGACAATTTTCTTAGGACTTGCCTTTTTCTGCCTTCTACCCGCAAAACTTGACATGTCGTGATATGATGACATGTTTCCTTGGCACTCTTCCTTGCTGTTGTATGTCGCGATATCATGAAATTTTTCATTAACATTGCCCTTTGCTGCTTTATTTCACGATATCGTGACATTTTCCTTCACTCTGCTCCGTGGCCACTACAAGTCGCGAAAACGCGACATGTCACGATATCGCAACAACTTTTCATTTTGATGCTCCCTTACCGCAATAAGTCATGAAACTCCAACATGTCACGATATCACGATAATTTTACCTCCTTGCTGCCTTTGACTGCGTTGACCTCAAAAACGTGACAGGTCGGGAAAACGTGATAGGTCGTGAAAATGCGACAGGTCGCAAAAACGTGACATGTCACGATATCCTAACATTTTATTGACTTAGCTTTATTTTTGCATTTGATGCCGTGAAACTACAACACGTCACAATATTGCAAAAAATTCCCATGCTTACACTTTTTGGCTTTGGACCCCGCAAAAATGAGATAGGTCTCAAAAATGTGACATGTCGCGATATCGCGACATCTTTTGGGCTTAGCTTTTTTATGGTACGGATACACAGCGAAGACGTGACACCTTTGATTTTTCACTTACAAATAGAGGAGTGAGTATCTTTACAATCTGAGCATTCTTTTGCATGAACAACAACAACAAAACAATGTGGCAAAAATGCCAACATTCTTGGCAGCTCACGGGGTATACAGTTCTACTGTATGCACGAACCTTAGGCCTTTATCCATTGGAAAATAGAGTCAAGAAATAGGAGGGATAGGAAAGTAAGTGTTGGTTGATGCTGAATGTCTCTACGGGCTGCTACAACAATCTCTTGCTGGTACTCGACACTTAGAAATAGAACTGTCAGTAGAAATTAATAGAAGAGCAGAACTTCCCTTATTCCTGTAACTACTACATAAAAATAACACACACAAACTAAAAAGAAACTATACCTAAGCTCATAAGCAACACTTAGTGCCCTCGACACTTTATTTACTAGCCGGGCTATTTACAATATGTACACAAAAGTTTACGACATGATTGGCATGCCGCCACCACAAACCTAGCTTCGGGTGTCTATCCGGTGAACCTGCAATGTCCAGACCAGATCTGATTATACTTTAGTCGATCTTTGAAGTCTGGTTGGCTTCTTCCTAAAGTTCTCCATGGTGCGAAGAGGGCACAACGTGGTAGGTTATCATGCATGCCGATACCCATATAGTTGATGAATACTATAGCAAAGAGATTTGTCACATGGAGGGCTCCTTGGGCTACCGATTATAGTAATGACCGAAGCCAATACCACCATTTTGAAGAGTCCACTAGCTGTGGACTGAGTACATGTTCCTCCAACCCCTTGATGTGATAACAAGAATTGTCCAACGATAGTCCTTTCTCCAGGATCTCTTCAGGCTTAGCTTCTTGATGAGACATAGTTAATGGGTTCTGGTTGAACACTTGCATGCTATGCCCTAGGACACAAAAAGGGTGCAAAAATGTGCCCTCCTTGCTCTCAGGTTCTACCACTTGAGCCTGTTATTCTTCTCCTTCACTCATCTCCTCTTGATCCATTTCCCGATAGAAACTACAAGCAACCATATTATCTATTATCGAGACAAGGCTTATCGATTTCCATCATGGGACTTGGATGAAAGCCACATTTTGAGCTCCACACAACTGCATCTTAGGTATCTGCTTAGTATGAGGAATATTCCATGGTGAATACTACGTAGGAGAAATAGGAGCGGTGACTACCAAGGAAAGTACTGGAGTTTCTCCCCACTGCCACTTTCCTGACAGGAGCAAAAGTTGTTTCGCTCACACTACTTCTTCAAATATTTGAGGGAACCTTCGTTCACCTGATTGCAGCAAGAGGAGGCTTATGTCTAGGTGAAAGGCACGAACATAGAAGAGGTGGGATTGGGTGGGTGTCGATTGGATCTCCCTAGGAATTCTCTTCCAACTTCTACAGAATCAAACATTGAAGTCTATGATGTTCTCCAGAGGTGCTCTCATGATGGTGGAGAAGTGCATCAAGAGCTGGAAGGGATCCTGAGAGCCATCGAATGTTCTGATTAGTGCTCCCACTAAGTCATCCCATGAGTAGATGCTTTTTTGCCCGATCATTCTGTACCATTGCAACGCCCTTCCTTCCAAAGACTGAACCAAAAGTCTAATCATGAAATCTTCATGGATTATGTCATGGAGGATTGCCAAAGCAACAACATCTTCAATATGCTCTTGGGCCATTCCCTTAGTGCCATTGTATTTTTTTAGTGTATTCAAGGACCTTTTGGGAATATCATGCAAAATTTGGAGATTCAGGGGGCCAAGATCATTCCATCTAGGACAACGTACACTCTGCATTATAGCAGTGGTTTGCAGGAATCATGGTTCTCACCACTAAGTTAGAGTCGCCAGGTGCACATTATTTTCTTTGCTTGTGAGGTCAAGGCTGCTCACCAAACCTTGATTCCTCCGAGGTATATTATTTTAGATTCAAAATGCATCTATGATCAAGAAATTTGGATCTTCAGCTCAACAGAGTCGCCAGATGAACTTACAATCTCCGCTATGAGGTCAAGATAGTTCATCAAAATCTTGATTCCTTCGGGTATCAAAAAATGAGACTTGTGAGTCCCACCGGGCGTGCCAAAAATTGTTGGTACAGGTGGGTTTATCAATTTGAAATAATGCTTATCCCACTGATTATGGATCTTTTGAGATAGAAATAGTCGGTCCCACCGGGCGTGCCAAAAACTGTTGGTCACAAATCTGCCACAGGAAAGGATTTTGTACATGTACGCGCCCTAGACTTGGCCAACATTGAAAGGCTAAGAGAAAGAGAAGTCTCTTGAGCCAATCTCTAGAGAGGGCTGGTTCCCAAACTAATCTAAACTGGTTTTGGAGATAAGGATGCAGGAAAGAAATGGGAAAATGCTGAAAGAGAGGGAAATAACATAAAGGAATGGAAATAACAAGAAAGAGATGGAAATATGGCCACAGGCCGAAGTGTATAATTTGGGGCAGACTAATAGCAGGAATTTCACCAAGTTTTATAACAACATCTAGAAAAAGAAAAGCAACAGAATTAAACTCATACCTTTGTAGAGATAACCCCCAGATCACATTCCAAAATCTACTCACTAACTAGCAATGTTTGAATCCAAAATGCAGAATTCAGAACTTAACAGTAGGAACATGAGCATAAACAAAAATGAATTTTAAAATAGAGGGACATCACACACATAAGAACGCTTGCAAATTTTTGGAGCCAAGTCTCTTCTATTGATGCAGAGAACTTAGAGAGTTTTCTTGCAAAATGTCCAACCTTTTTTGCTTTAGATATACATGAATATTTATAGAGGTCTTCCCTCTCTCTTTTGCATCATAGCATTTAAAACATACAACAGATTTCAAAGAAGAGGTCCACAAATTGGGCACTTGAAAAGAGAAATGATTCCCCTTAATCTGCCTTGGAGAAATCACACATTAAATGACCATTATCAAGGCAAGCCAAAAATTGTTAGGAGACCACGAACAAAACTTTTAATGTTGGAGGCGTCTTTAATTTTGGTGGCATCGAAAACTACCTCATGTTCTTCTATCTTGCGCACATCGGTAATCAGCAACATTTAATCGTTGAGCTTTTACTTGATCCTTATCTTCTCTTCACATTCTCCTATGCAATCCTGAAGGAAAATGCAAACAAAACTGTATCGGGCCTTTGTTATTGCTCTGGTCATGAAAATGTGACAGGTCGTGAAAATGTGACATGTCATGAAATCATGACACTTTTACCTTACTATCTTCTTTTTTGCCTCCAAGTCATGAAAATGTGACATGTCACGATATCGCAACATCTTCTCTTAGTTTAGCTTTGTCTTCCTGACATGTCACAAAATCGTGACATTCTCCTTTGTTTGGGCTTCTTTCCTCAACATGTCATGAAATCATGAAATTTTCCTTCGCCTGCCTTCTTCGCTACTCCAAGTCATGAAAACTCACCATGTCGTGAAATCGTGACATCTTCCTTATGTGTCCTTTTCTTCTGTATACCCGTGAAACTGCAACATGTCACAAAATTGTGACATCTTTCTCTTCCTTGGCCTTCATCTTCCTGCAAGGAGTGAAAATGGGACATGTCACGAAATCACGACAGTCCGTACTTAGCATTGTATTTCGGGCTCCTTCATCGCGAAAATGCGACATGTCGCGATATTGCAACAATTTTTGTCTGCCTTGTACTTGTCAGCTTTCATTTCGCAAAAACGCGACAGGTCACGAAAATGCGACATGTCGCGATATCATGACGTTTTTTCCATTTGGCTCTTTCATCTGCAACAATTCATGAAATAACAACAGGTTTCTCCATTTGGCTTGATCTCCATAATTTGTTGAGAAATCGTGACATTTTCTGTCTTCTTTCACTTTGATGCTTTTAGGCCACAAAAATTAGACATATCGCGAAATCATGACATTCTGTACAATCTGGCTGCCTCCTTGCTTCCTTCTCATGAAAACATGACATGTCACGATATCACGACATTTCTTTGCGCTTTGCTCTTTTGCCCTGACATGTCACGAAATCGTGACATTTCTTGTGTTCTCCTTCATTTCCGCTTCCTGTCGCGATATCACGACATATTTCTCTTGCTTGATTTCATCTCCAAAAATGTCATGAAATCGCAACATCTTTCATGTTTTGTGTTTATCTTTCAGCCCTTTCCATGATAATGCAACATGTCACGATATCGCGACAATTTCCTTAGGACTTGCCTTTTTCTCTCTTCTACCTGCGAAAACTTGACATGTCGCGATATCGCGACATGTTTCCTTGGCGCTCTTCCTTGTTGTATGTTGCGATATCATGGAATTTTTCATTAACATTGCCCTTTGCTGCTTTATGTCGCGATATCATGATATTTTCCTTCACTTTGCTTCGTGGCCATCTCAAGTTGCGAAAACGTGACATGTCATGATATCGTGACAACTTTTCATTTTGATGCTCCCTTATCGCAACAAGTCAAAAAACTCCATGTCGCAATATCATGACAGTTTGACCTCCTTACTGCCTTTTACTGCGTTGACCACGAAAACGTGACAGGTCGCAAAAACGTGACATGTCGCGATATCGCAAAATTTTCTTGACTTAGCTTTATTTTTGCATTTGACGTTGCAAAACTGCAACACGTCGTGATATCATGACAAATTTCCATGCTTGCACTTTTTGGCTTTAGACCCCGTAAAAACGTGATAGGTCACGAAAATGCGACATGTCGTGATATTGCGACATATTTTGGGCTTAGCTTTTTTATGGTACGGACATCGCGAAGATATGACAGGTCACAATTTCGCGATATGTCACGAAATTGCAACACCTTTGATTTTTCACTTACAAACAGAGGAGTGAGTATCTTTACAATCTAATCATTCTTTTGCATGAGCAGCAACAACCAAACAATGTGGCAAAAATGCCAACAGGAAGTTATAGGAGTAAAACAAGAAGCATTGGTTGTGGGTTTAGGATCTTTTTGAGGTCCTAATGTGGTTTGTTCGGAAGATGGTTGAACTATATGTAGAGATGGATTTGATGGAGAAAAAGTAGATGATGTTATGGGTGTGTGTTTCACACGTTTAGATTAATAATGAGAATTAGGATGTGTGGATGACAGAGCAGGGTAAAATTGAACTCCAACAGGTTCTGCCAAAGCACACATATCAAAGGGTCTAGGATCACCATGAATGGTAACCAACTAATTTTTTAATTCGAATTTAACACACTGATGTAAAGTTGAGGGAATAGCTCGCATCGCGTTGATCCAAGGGTGACCCAAGAGTACATTGTACGATGCAGGGCAATGTACAATAAACATGGTCATGTATAAGGTTCTTAGACCAACTTGCAATGGGATAGTAATAAATCCACATGTTTCTTGTGTTTCGTCATTGAAGGTTTTTATGATCATATCAATTCTTTTCATTTCGTCACTTCTAAACCCAAATATTTGGTAGAAGTCAAAAGTGTAAATGTTTAAAGATGAACCATTATCAGTCAAGACTCGTTTAACTGCTACATTTCCAATTAGGGTAGTAATATATAAGGTGTTATCCTTATGTAAACTATGTTGCGGTATATCTTTATCCCGAAAGTCAATACAATCGACTTCTCGAGTTATGATAGTATTGGCCATGTCTTTAGGTTGAATATTTTGTGGTACCATCATTTGGCTTAATTTGAGCATTAATTCATCCCTATGTGTGGGAGAAGATCTTAAAAGGTCCAAAAGGGAAATTCTAGTTGTAGTATTTGATAATTGTTCATTAATATTATAAGGAGGTTTAGGTTGAACATTAGGCACATGTTTCCCTTTATTAGGAAGTTTCAAAACAAATGGAGCTGATCCATCATTTTGAGTTTGATCTTGTTGAGAATTTTGAGCCTGTTGTCTAGTAACAGCTTCGATGGTACCTACAATATTATTTTGCGGATGATGAATGGGTCTTGGTCTAGTGTTTATGGCTTGTTCATTAGAAAGTAATTGGTGTGAAGATGGTCTAGGAGTGACTCTTCTTGGAAATGGTTCTTCTCGAACCATAGAATTTATGATAGGTTGAATAACATTTGATTCATATTTAGAACTATTCAATTTATTTGATGTGATTTCCATGTCACTTTCAGTCTCGTATTCTGTATCACTAAGATCAGGTGTCTGAATATTATATAGAGGTCTGGTCATAATCATGGATAAAGTTGTGTCAAAGATTTGCAGATCATGAGCAGGTAAATGTCCACTAATAGTCCCTACATATTGGGTAGGAGGAGGAACATTATGATGCTCAATTTGATTAGCCACCTCTTTACCATGCTTTGGTAAAGGATGTTGAAATATGTCTAATGATTGATTGGCATTCTTATTCTAATTTTGGGGGATGTTCTTTTGAGAATTATTAGGAGGATTTTGTTTAGGTTGAAAGGCTTGCACCTCCATCTCATTATTATCAATCAGGTCTTGTATTTTATGTTTTAATCTTTTACAAGAGTTGGTAGCGTGTCCAAGTCCTCTATGGAAATCATAGGCTAAATCAGCTCTGTATCCGGGTATAGTTGGATCAAGTTCCTGAATGTTTGGTAATTGGATCAATCCTCATTCTAATAATTGCGATAGAATGGTTGATAGAGGTTGATTTAGCCTAGTAAATTCTTGAGGTGGTTTATCAGGAGGTTTCAGTATAATCTTCTCTGTTGTCTTCGCAACATTAACAGTAGCAATATTTCTACTATCAATGACTCCATCACCCACAAATTGTTTATTTTTATATTTTTTTTGGATGTTTTCTCATCATATTTATTTTTAAGCTGTCCTCTCCTAATGAGAGCATCTTCCACTCTTCGAGCTAAGTCTATAGATTGATCAAAGGTGGTCAAGGTAGCAGTTGATAAATCATAGGATAGTTGTTCTTGTAAATTATTGATAAAGATATCCAACATTTCTTGATAAGGTAACACAAAGTGTAATTTTCCTATCAACTGTCTCCACCGAGCTAGGAAATCAGCAAAAAAATAATCTTTGTCTTGTTTTAAGTTGTACAAATATTTAATGGTTACATGCCTTTCGATGTAGGCATTAAATTGATGAAAAAAAGACTCAGTTGTTTCTTCAAAATTCCTCAAAGAATGAGTGGGTAATTGATGATACCACTCCAATGCCATTCCTCCTAAACTTTTCGGGAACATTTTTAGTAATAACAAGTCATCATGTGATATATCATGACATGCTATCCTAAACATACGAATATGCTCTATGGGATCTTCGGTTCCTTTGTATATAGGTAGGACAGGCATAGGAAAGTGTTTAGGATATGGCTATGCTACAACTATAGGATCTAGGGGTTGACTACACATATCTTGATAATTGTATGAGGGATGGTAGGGATCTATCTGGTCCATGCGGAAAACTAACTGTTTCACCATAGTTTCAAGATTACTAGTTTGTCCACCATACTGGTTCGGTGGTACATGAGTATGGGATTTGTGAGCGTATGATGGCATGACGTAAGGATTAGATGCTATATTGCTATTATGCAAATGGTTGGTAGGAAGAGTATTATGAAGAAGATTTGTAGTAGCATTATGTTGTATCCCAGATTGTTGGAAATTGGTGTTTGGTTTTGTTTTGGACTTTTGTTGATTTGAGGTATGTTGATCAATAGCTTGGCAAAATAGAGCAGTGAATGAAGGTTTCTTTTATGTGGGAATAACTCTAGGCTTGGTAACAAGCACTCTAGGTGGTTGGGTAACCTGTTGTTGCATGTTCTGGATTATAGCAGCCATATCCAAATTGGATGGTCCATCTTGATCACTTTCTTGATCAACGAAGGACAAGGGATTAGTGCATGTGTGATATATTTCTTTTAGGGTTTCTTGAGTGTCACTAATTTGATCCTTGTCCATATGGACTGCTCTATTAAAAGCATCGATATTAGTATTGAGGAACTTCCAAAAATGTTCCATGTTATCAAAAGTAACAACTCCTCCCGAAGACATTTTAGGGGATGAGGATCCTTCCTCTCTAACAGTTTCTCTTTGTTCATTTCCTTTAGCAAACTCTTCTTCTTGTTGGTCTAGGGTTCCTTCTTCCTAAATTGGGTCTTCAGGAAGGACATCTGGGTTATTTGATGGTTTTCCTAACCAATCTTCTTCTACTTCAGTCTATTTTCCATTCCAAAGTCTAGTCATTATGCTTAAACTTAGATTTTAGCAAATATATATATATATATATATATATATATATATATATATATATATATATATATATATATATATTTATATATATATATATATGCAACAAGTTTGGGAGGTATATATTTTAATTATATACCTACTGTTATACTTAAAAAAAATGTTTTAATTTTTGTTATAGTTTTGTTTTTTTTTTTTGTGTTTTTATAATTATATTATGAATACAACAAACAACATATTAAATGCAAGAAATAATAATAGTAAAATAATGGCCTAGTTTTCTATAAATAGTTTATGGATATCATTAATAGGATCGATTTCATCAGGAGTTATGAAATGCTCCTATTCAAATTGGAAATGGTTTTTCAAGAATTTGACAAAATGTGCTATGGTGATATTATCTATTTCAGACTCTGACTTGTAGAAATAAAGTTCATGACAATACTCTTGATATAACACAGCTCTAGGAACTCTATTCCATCTCTTTCTATTCGTAAGAATGACCTCTTGATCCTCTATACGAGATAGAAATTTATTTACTACAACTGTGTTGTCAAGGTATTCCTCAAAGGTGTACAACTCGAAAGACACAAGTGCTCTTTTATCAGCTAACCACCTATGGCAAGCTCTCTGAAGCTCATGGTACAAAGTCACCTGATTAGGATCTAGGATTCTATCTAGGACAAACCTCTTAATTTGCCTAAGTTTTTTTGACCTAGATGAAATAATACTCAATCTCTTATTAAGTTCATCCCATAAATGTGGGACTCTATATGTTTGAGATACTCTAAGCAAAAAAGTAATCTCTATGGCTGCTAATTGATTTTCAACATTTATGGTGACAACTCATCTTTTATTATAATCTACCATCTAAATATGATATGCAATATTAATAATCTTCTATTTTTTTTTTGTTTTCAAAAGGTTTTTAGTTTTCACGTCAGGTTCACCAAAAATGTATCGCTCCAAATTTTTCGCATCCTTACCTTCAGGCTATAGGATCCACACTCGAAAGGGGGATGTGAGAAGGATGGGAAAATACCTCAAACTGAGAGGCACTTTGAAGGTTGAGCCTCTCGGGGGAGGGGTATAAGGGTGAATTTTTTATGGATGGTGGGTTCACCAGGAAACTTTGAGTGGTAGTTTCCACGCCTAGGTTGAGAATGGGTTTGATGTGTTCATTTTTATATTCAATCATTCAATTCCTAGGTTTTTCCAAGATGAATCTAAGCTATTCTATATGCCAATGCTGATTTATATGGATATAGAAAACATGAATAAGTGCTAAACATAGAAAGTGTGCTAAATAAGATAGAATGTACCTGATTTTGGATGTCTGATGAAGATTTTGAGATTTGTAGAAGTCCAGATTGTCTCAAATCTTACATGATCATCTAAAATTGCACAAAATTATCTCAGATCACAGTCGGTCATCTGAGATCAGACGAGATCATCGTCGACCTGATGAATTTGTCAGAAACCTGCATTCACAGAAACAGATACCAAAGACCAAAAATGCAACTACAAAAGCAAGGAGAAATGATAGAAATGATAGTAAACTTGCCTAAATGATAAATCTAGATAATAATTAAAGGAAATGCATTAATTTGATAATTTATTTTAACTTTATCATGCATCTATGCTAAATGAGGTGAACTTCAGGATGCAAAAATAGAATAAACTAAGTCAATGCATAAGGAAATAAAGAGAGAAGATAAAAAAATGCAAACTTCGGGCTCTGATTACCCCTAATCTGGAATACAGTCGAGATCGCCTCCAATTGTACAAGATCATCACCGATCTACGATAGGATCATCCAAAATCGTCTGGAATCGCCTGCGATGATCTGAGCTTGCTCTAGCTGAAAAACTATAAAATTCCTGCAAGAAAACTTGAAATACACAATGCAAACAATGGTGCGAAGGTGTTCTAATGCATGAGAAACTAAAGTTGCAGGGAAAATCAGCCAGGGGGAAGTCAAGAGAAATCCTAAGTTTATATAGGATTTAGGGAGAGGTTAGGAGGTTGGGGATCATCCCAATTTGGGAGATCCTCAATGGGGGAATCTCTAACTGCACAGACACGCTTCTGCACAAGTTGGAGTGGCTGTTAAAATAGAAGCTAATTATGAAAATTTAGTTTTGGGACGAAATCATTTGGATGTTCTTTTCCAGATGAATTCGTCATATCTAGGACGATTTCATCTGATCATCGACGATATCATCCAACGGTCAAAACAAATCCTAAAAATGACGCAAAAAATAAGGGGAGCGGGTAACGGGTAGTTTTGGGGTTAAAATTCAAATTTTTATCTTTTTACTAAGGGTTTAACTATGCCAATTTTACGGTGCTACAATAATATTACAAAATTACTATAATATTTCCATAATAATCTATCATTAATCATGAAATATTCCACTTTATGATAAAAAAAGGTATCATCCTTCATCACCACCTTTCATAAAGAGGGATTAATATTCCTCGCTAAGATATAAATGATCTAAACCTTCATTCATCATAAAGCAAAAGGATATTTATAGTTTCCTTGGCCATGATAGATACTATACAAAATTTATTCTAGACTTCAACAAAATAGCAACCTCATTATTAATATTTATATCTAAGTAGATTTCTTATGGATACTTGCTTTCTGTTGACCCACATTTTTTTATATGCTTGCCAATAGGTGGAACACACACACACAACATATATTCCCTCTTGAAAAGGAAAGATATTTCCTCCAAGGTTTAGGTAGGCTGGGTCTCAACCATGTAGGGTTTACTTAGTGGAGGCTAAGTTGGTGATCCACAAGTTTCTTTTTGGGTTTTTTATAGCACATTCAATATATGAGATATGAATTTAATACTACCCACAAGCTTTAGTAAAACTAAAAAATTTCCAGCATTGACACACACACACACACACACTACAACTACAACTACAACTAACTAAGAGAAGCAATTGTATAATCTATACCATTAATCTACTAGAGGAGATAAAATAAATACAAAAAATGAGATGGTTAGGAGAAATAAAACCTAAATCTACTTGAATTGCCGAAAATAGAATTGTAGCCACCATAAACATGCATAGATTGCAGTTACACTATTATCTTCAAAAAAATTCTCTACTCATGAAGTAGTTTTCCAAACATTTGCAATAACAACTAGGAGCCTTAAGAAAAAAAATGTAAAAAAATAATAATAAAACTATTCTAATGTTGCTGCTAGGAGTATTCCTAGTTTTTTTTTTTTTTTTTAATTTTTTTTGGAACCCTTTACAAATGAGCGAAATTTTATTTTATAAACTGAGGAAAAGCAATTTTCCCTCCATTTTCAAAGTTGGACTTCCATGAAATAATAATTTTAAATTGAAGCCCTTTTTCAAGTCTTCATAGATTACAATGACAAATAATTCGGCTCATTAAATCATGCATTTCCAAGTGGAAGGGGGACATCTAGATACTTTTCTAGCTGTTGGGTCCTTGCACGATGGAAGATAAAATTCATGCCCAATCAAAATTTTTTGAAAAAAATTCATGCATCTTTAACTCTAAATCCAACGTGTAAGATTTCTAACGCATCCAATTTGAGCTCAATCAGGGCTCTAGATGAAAAGTTATGGCCTTCAAAAAATTACTTTCCAAAAAATGGGAAAAAAATTAGTTTGTGTGGGAAAATATTATTTAATAAATTACTCTGGGTTTCAAATAGTATTTAAACAAGATTTTGAAATTTTAGGATTTTGAAGTTTCAAGATTTGGCAAAATGCATTTCGCCAAAAAAAAAACTTTGAAATTCTAAATTTTTTAAGAAGAAACTTGTCCAAGACTAAAGAAGACTTGATGACATGCCCAATAGTTATATTTTTTTTTTTTTGGGTTTTTTTAAGGATAAACATAAAATTGGAAATCCAAAACTCTGCAAGATTGAGGTCCAACTGAAAACACCAAAAACATCAAAAAAATGGAATTTTATAAACATAAGCTTAATAGAAATAGATTATATTCCATCATTTGGGTTATGTAAATGTATCTTCCAAGGTACAAACTTAGGAAATTAGATTACTTTAGGGGGAAGTTATCTAGTTACTTCATGTAATGTAATAAATGCACATGCATATGCAAGTTGTAAATGTGCAAGGTGTCACTTGTACGACTAGATAGAGTGTTGGCCAAGTATCCTATTTTACCTATATAAGGAAGGCCTCATGGTTAGCTAAGATACAAGGGATCTTCGGTGACACAATGGCTTAGGGATATTAGTAGGTAGTACAGTTCTGTGTAGATCACCATCCATTGGTGATGGGTGCAATGTAGTTCAGTAGATTTATTGATGGAGTGTTCATTTCATCCATAGCTACATTGTATTCATTTATATATCATTTATGTTTATTGCATATCTTAGTCATATAGTAGATTTAATTTATTTCATATTATTCTAAATATCATGATTGTTATCTCTCTTTGGATATTGTATCAAAAGCTAACAATGATATCAGAGCTACGATAGATCTAGTATGTGTAGGTCTACAAAAAAATCACCATCATTATTAAGCCTGAGTGTTTTGTCAACCTGATGTACCATTGGACCAGTCACTGTCAAAAGATCTTAGAAGAATCTAGGTGATAGAATCAAGGAGAGTCACAAGTGAGGACTGAAAGATATCTTAGTCCCAAAAAATACTGAGATTGCATTTGACTAGAGTCTTTCCATAGAGTTATAGGAAAACTCGTGAAGACTAGGACTCAACATTCAATCCACTAGATTGACAGATCATCTAGTGAAGATCCAGGATATTTGGAATTTGCTAACTATTTACCAAAGTTTATTTTGTTGTAGATAATTAATTATTAGAGGATTGGTACTCCTCCTATGATAGAAATCTAGGAGACTCCAAATTAATTTCTCGAAGGTGAGCGTGCCCTCATAGTGCAAAGATTAGTTTCTTGTGTAGGATAAGAACACTATAGAAGAAGACTTCTAAAGAAAATATGTGGTGAAGCTAGGAGACTGAAGATATCTATTACAAATTGAAGAAAATGCCATAGTAGCCTTGAAGAAAAGGCCATAGAAGCCTTGAAGGAGAAGCCACATAAGTCATGATACTGAAAAGGCCATAGAAGCCTTGTTATAGAAAAGGCCATAGTAGCCTTGAAGTAGAAGCCACATAAGTATTGATATTGAAAAGGTCATAAAAGCCTTTGTACTAAAAATGCCACATGAGCCTTGATAGCTAAAAAGGCCATAGAAGCCTTGATCCTAAAGAAGAATTCTAAAAGAATATCTAATTCAAAAGGAGATTAAGATTTCAGTATTAATGTTTTTGTTACAGGAAAAGGTTATTTTAAAGGTTATTTTGCACATTAATTAGGAGTTTATTATATTTTAAAATTATATGTATCAACTACCTATAATCTACTTTGGAAATAGAAAAGAAGACTAAGTCCTACAATATTAGTTGTAGTGAATTTTCATAACTTTTAAAGATTCATTTTAGGTTATTCTTGATTAGTTGCAGTAGATTGATTAAAGTGCATTATATTGAGAGTTAATTGGAGTGATAAGGTGAAATTCTTAGTGCATTAGAAAAAAATTCTATTAGATTTATTTTGCACTATTATACTACTCTCAAAATAAATTAGTTTTTTGTGTTCTTGAAGGGCACAAAATCTGATTTGTATCAAGTGTCTAAAGAAACTATTGAAGCATAGAAATCTGAAACTCATAGTGGCCAAAAGAAGCCACCCAAAAAGTTTAGAATCCTCAAAAACTTGGAGAAGAACACAACTAAATAAAAATAGAAATAGAAGCTTCAAGATGGAGACTTGGTGAGTCTCAAATCCAAAGCATTACAATATTGAATGCAAAAAAAAGAAAATGCAAAAAATTGCATAAACTAAAAAGCTTCTTTCTACTATTATCTAAGCTTGGATTTATTGTAAAAGTGTCCAAGAAAAAAGGGGAAGGTGTCTACTCATAAAAGATAACCTCAAAACCCTTGTAGTGTAGGAAGAAAAATCTGCCATGAAACCATAATTTCAGATCTGAAATAAGAGTGCAAAAGAAGAAGGTTAATGTACAATATATAGTACATTTCATTGCACCATTTTAATATAGTATTTTAAAATACAAGAGCATATTTGGATGTGTCCCAAAATGGCACAATATCAATAGGAAAAGAAGCCAAGAAAGACCAAACATAAGTACTCTTCTCCCCAAGAAATAGGAGCCACTTGAAGAGCTCATCTTGGATGGATGAACCTGCAAAACAAAGCCCACAAGAGGCCATCGTCAAAGCTAAATCTATGTAGAGAAAAGAGTGCACATCTACCAATGTACAACAATGAGAGACATACAAGGACAACAAGGTGAGATGGACAACAACATGAGATAGACAGGGACAACAATGTGATATGGACAACAACGTGAGATGGACAACAACATGTGACGAACAACATATACATTGAAAAAGGCATCTACTCCTACCAATGTAATACAGATAACAATGCAAGATGAACAACATCTAAAATATGTCTACTCCTACCAAAGAGAAACAAACAATATCTACACTACAAATACGAACATGTTTTAATACGTTGGAGACATAGAATATTGTAGACATAGAAAATTAACCCACTTTAGTGGGAAATATTCCTTGAACCTTCTAAGAGGCCTATAACACTTTCTCAATGCATGGGATAGGTCCCTTTCCCTTTGTTCCTCCCTTTTTACTCCTCTATGTGAAATAATGCCAGGTTAAGATAGGGCATGACTTTGCATAGGTGAAGTCGTGTTCAGCAAAGATGAGGTGCGACTTCACATTTTTAGGATTTTATCCCATAGAAACCCTAATTCTTCTAGTTGGTGTGTTTTGGCATCGGCCTTCCTAGATTTTTCCCTCTCTTTTCATCGTTAAGATGACTATAAAAGGAAGGTTTAATCCCCCATTTAAAGGACACAACGTGATGATTTTTTACATGCTATTATTCTTACATGCTCGTAATTGTTTTCTATATGCTTCCTGTTCTTCTACAAGCAAGCTAACACTTAAGTGTAATTTTATCTTCTGCTACATTGATTTGATTTGTTGTTCACTCTGGTGGATTCATGTCGTAGCCCAAAGAAGATATTAAATACTTGGAGGTCTTGACCCTTCTGAATTCTTTTGCACCATTCACCAGGTGTTTTTATTTGGTTTAATATGTTTGCATTAAATTTTGTATTTTGTTTCTATTTTTATCGCATCTTAGATGAGATCGCACCAGGAATTAATGGGGCACAACCTCATAGGCCTAAACTTAGGGCTTTTTTTAGAATCAAAATCATGCCCGGTCTAGACAGGACATGACTTTGCCTTCTACGTTGTCACACCTACTCTTTGAGGAGCGCAACTTCACCCAGATTCAATCTAGGGGTAATTTGATATTTTTGACCACATGATAACATTTTAGACTACATTTTGACCATATTTGCATACTCTATATTTTGTTTATATTCTATTGTACTACTATTTTATGATTAATATCCAAGGGTTAATTTTTGCTTATTTTTTAAATGTCATTTAAAAGGACCTAGGGGGCTTGACTACTGCACCTCCAAGCGTTATTGTAGAGTGATCTAAGTAGGCCCCCTAATGCTAATTCCATTTTCAAGTGTTTCTTAAGTTATCTTGTAGGAATAGGCACTATTGATATCATTGGACAAGAGGATGAAAGCTTGGATCAACCATCGGTTAAGATAAGTGTTCCCATTAAACTATAGGTTTTTTGTTGAGTGCTCATAATTCTATTTCAAAACCCTAGATCTGATTTTATAGAGATATATTTAATTAAGTTCTAGGTATTGAAATATAACAACATATATTGGGTTTAATTCTATTTGTGCACTTTTACTTGGACCCTTTCTTAAATATTTTTTGTTTAAAAACCCTAGGTTAGAAAGCATCCAAATAAATAATCGTTATAGGGTTAGCTCTTATATTTTTGCATTCTATATTTCTGCATTGTCCTTTATATTTCATAGCAGAGATCTAGAAAGGCCAAAATTAGGTGATTGCTTTTAACTGAACACAAAATATTTTCAAAATTCTAGAGGACTTGGAGCGAGTCCTTAAAACATTCTTGGTGAACCCTTCCTCCATCATTCAAACCTGAGTTTAGAGAACAACACAGCCCTCACAATTCACCCCATAAGGCTTTCTATCATTGTGGATCCAACCTTTTGGAAATTGTATGCGGTATGGTAGTTTTCTCCCTCTACATATTTTGTGAACCCGACATGAACACATCCTTTCTTGTAAAACATTAATCAAGATCACTAATTTTGATTGTGTGTGATTGAAAACCTTTAATAACATTATTAAAAACCCCTGCATTAGTATTTTTATCCATATTTCTTCACTCCTTCTAATGGCTCCTTTCCTTAGAATTCAGCGGAGACAACTAGAATTTGATTATGTTCCTCCAAAAGATAATAATATTGATAGGGAAGACCCTAATGTAGATCCAAAAGAGTATAATGATATGGATATGAAAATTGATATAAATTTTAATCCTTATGAAGGACCCAATGGTGGGTTTGTATTTTCATCATTTGATCATATTTGGGGTTTTATGAAAGTTAATATGGACAAGTTATTGGAATTTATAGAATGATAAGCTCATATTGAAAAAGAGGATGCTCCTCATTATCCTCCAATTAGGCCTCCTTTTCTTAAATAGGATAACCCTACATCTCAATCAATGCATTTTGATAATCTAAAAAACCAAGTGACTAGTATCGTTACTACAACCACCAACATTGAAAGTAATTTACAAGTTCCTCTAATTAGTAATAGCACCCAACATTGTTTTCAATTTCCTTATCAATCTCCAAATGTCAAAACTTTTGCTTATGTACCACCAAATGCTAGTCATCCATTTTCACAAGGTATCATGAATAGTAAAAGTATCCAAATCCCCAACTTAAATCCTCAATATACATACATCCCTTCTTTAAAGAATCTGGGGAACACACATAGCAGTAATCCAAAAGTGTAAATTTTGGCGAATATGGTAAAAAAGTTGGCTTCAAATATGGAAATGATTTAGCCTCTATGTTTCACTCATAGTTATAAAGATATGTGTAATCAGTCATTGGATCCCATTATCGCTGCTAGACCTTACCCTAAGCATTTTTCTATGCCAGTGCTACCAATTTACAAAAGAACAAAATATCCAATAGAGCATTTAAGAAGGTTTAGAATAGCTTGCCATTTTCTCATGTGATGATATGTTATTATTGAAAACTTTTCCAAAGAGTCTTGCTATCATGGCATTAGAATAGTACTATCAATTTCCTAACTATTCTTTGAACAATTTTGGAGAGACTGCAGAATTATTTGTTCATCAGTTTAGTGCATATATTGAAAAAGAAGTTTCAATGAAATATTTTTATAATTTAAAGCAAAATAAATAGAGTTTTTCAGAATTTTTAGTTTGTTGGAGAAATTTAGTGGGTCGGCTAAGACATCTTGCATCTTAGAGATATATGCTCGATATATTTATTGGTAATCTGCAAGAACAATTATCTTATGCACTAGAGACTACTACTGTCACATATTTTGATCAAGGAATTGAGTTAGCTAGAAAAGAGGAACATGCCCTTATTAAAAGATGCCAACTTAAGGTTAGAGGATAAGCCCACTAAATCTCAGCATAAGAATAAACACACAGGAGGTGATAGTGATAGTAGGACTGTTAACAATGTCACTAATAGCCTACAATAAAAGTTAATAATTTAGAAACCTACTCAAAGGAATTTTATAATGCTTAACATATCTAAGGAAGTAGTTTTGAAGCAACTTTTAGAAGCCAAGGTAGTTGAGTTAACTCTCATAAGACAACCAGATACTATAGCTCACAGGTATAAAGCAGGTCAATATTATGCGTATCATAGAGTAGAAGGACATTGGATGAATTTTTGTAAGAAATCTAAGCATGTGGTTCAATATTTGATTGATGTAGGGCGTATTGATTTGAGGAATTCTAAAATTATTAACAATCATATTCTCACTCAACAAGCTCCAACTACTAATCAAGACATGGGAATATTCAAAGATCCACTACAAAAACATAACCAACAAATGACAAACGAGGTTACTCATCATAATTATCCCCCACGCCATAATAATGTGGTCAATATGGTTGGAATTACCATAAGGAAACAAGATTAGAATAAGCAAGGACCAAGTTTAGTGTCACATCCCAACTTAGTTTTAAAGGAAAACCAAAAAATAATTTATCTACAAGGATTCCACTGTTAGTGGTGAAACCACAACCCAAGATTTCATTTGATATTTAGAAGCAATTAGCTAATACTTCAAAAAAGATATCAATTTTAGAACTTTTGTAAACCTCTCCTAATCATAGAAATGCTTTGATGGAATTTTTAAAGCAACAATCAGTTCCTCTAGATATTTTCCCTGATGCCATAAATGATGTCATATGTTCTTTTGGGATACATCATGTTTCATTCTCAGATGATGATAAACCTTCCTCAAACTTACATGGAGATTCTTCACTTTACATCACTGCACTTGTTGGGGATACCTTTATCAAGAGATTCTTGATTGATAATGGCTCTTCCCTAAATTTTTGTACATATCAGTTCTTTCAAAAATTTTGTTTAAGAGGAATATTTAACAAAAGCTGATATCATCATAAAAGCTTTAAAAAATGAGTCCCAAGAGGCATGTGGTGTCATTTTGCTTACCCTTAGAGTGGACCTAAAATATTGGAAACTTTATTCTATGTAGTACATTATCCTACATATTTTATTCTTCTTCTTGGGCATCCTTGGATTCATGCAATGAAGGTCATCCCTTCTACTCTTCATAAATATCTCAAATTTGAAAATGGTAATCAAGTTGTCACCATTTCAGGCGATCCTCGACCATTTGAATATTGTTAAAATATAGAGTTACCTCAATATAAATTCAATTCATGTCCTATTTCTTCAACCATTTTACCATGTTCCTCATTTCAAATATTAGAATATTTTCAAAGTCTAAAAGTGAGTGAGGAATGTACCTCCAATTGATCATCTATGAATCATGATAATTAGTTTCTTCAAGAACCTCTTATGTATCTGGCTAAGCTACCACCTTCACCAAGAACCATGGGATTGCCCTATAATAAATGTGATGTTGTACACTTTGGCACATGTACCTTTATCTTTAGAGGAACTACTTTTTAAGAAAGGATTCATGGTATCAACCCCTCTCCTAGTGAGTGAAGAACACAAGCTTATATTGAGAGGGGGGTGAACAATATAAGATAAAACTTTTTAATTTTCAATCCAAATGATAACAAAAATAATATCAAGGTAGTAAATGATGCAAAAATCATCACATACATAAGATATATGGTTTTAACATGGTTCAACCAATGTGGGTTACTTCAATGAAGAAAATATTTCTTATAAATTTTCTCAACAAATATTGGGAACCAAATCCCTATTACAAAGTTTATGGACCTCTGTCCAAAGGAGACACCAAACCCCTATGCTCAAGTTTGTGGACCTCTATCCATAGGAGAACTCTATCCCAACTACTCTTGTTTATGGATCTCTATCCATAGGATAAATCTATCCCCTTTGCTCTTGGTTGACTCCAAATTTTGCTCTCAACTCTGCTCAACTCTGATCAAATCTGCTCAACTGCCTATACTAATCTGTCTCACACTTGATCACAAGTCTATCTCAAACCTGCTCACAAATATTGCACAAGTCTACCTGTAGCCTATTTACATACCCTGCTTAGAACTGCTTACAAGCCTTCTCAAAGACCCTGTTCAAAAAAACTCACAATCCTTCTCTAATATGCTCACTATCTCTGCTCAACTCTGCTCTAACACATGCTCAAAAATCTTGACTTGCTTTGATGAAGAAGTCCCCTCAAAACCTATCTCAAAATATTTTATCTTTCTTATGCCACTTTCAAGGGTTAGTTAGCATAGCACTTTTTAATCATCCACGGGATAAACCTCTCTTCAAAAATATGCACAAAAATATTACTTTACAATTCCATTTAATTTCTCAAAACAAGGCTTTTTAATCAAATAACAAAACCCTTCAAACTTTCTTTCATTATGCAAAAATATAAACAATAATTAAACCACAAAACACCTTATAAATCCTACTTTTAAAACACACACAATCAACTCATACAATGAAATAATCCTTACCACCCCTTATTTCTCTTTCTAAATAGATTTTAAATTTCAATACCAAAATATCATTTTCATACCTTATTTCTCCATCAAATGAGAAAAAATAAATGACAACTCAACCTTATAACTTCCAAAAAAATCAAATCACAATTGAGAAAATATGTACCTCTTTTATTTTTCCCTCAATGTGACTCAAACCTCTCACCTCGTGAGGGCAAGGAACCTAACCAAAGCACCATGACCAGATGTACTAATGCAGCTCATGAGAACACAAAGGTGCCAATCACATTTTACTTCCTCCTATCCAAAAATCTATCCATAAAAAAAAAATGGTCCATGATGGGTTTTGAACCTGAAACCTCCTTCTTATGACACCTTCACACAGGAACAACCACCAGCTGGTCTAGCTGGTTGGATGGCATTTTATGTGCACCAATCTGAACATAAAACTTCACTGTTCATTGTAGAAGACTGCGATCTCCTTTCCTTTCCTTCTCTACCACGTACAATGAATCATATCTGTAATTCATACTTCCAACCTTGGTCTCTCTATCCTTGAATGACACAATTCGATTTTACTTTCCTCTACCTCCACTATATGCTTGAGCAGATATCCAAAACGTACTCACTACAAACCTTAGGCCAAGCAAATAGTAACATTTATATATACATTTTATTACCTTTGGAAATTTGACGTCGACGCTGCGCTTGGAGTAATATATTTTCAAATTTAACTTTTTGGAACCAATATTTTAAACCTTTAAATTAATTATAATATTTTAAATCTTAACGGATTTAAATATTATAATTTACAAATAAAACCTTTGGGATTCTTTCTAACAAAATTAAGTCTTGTCATTTCTTTGCAAATGCCATCTTGAAAAACTAATTAAACATTTTATTTTTCTTTGAAAATACAACCATGGAGAATTATTTTATCTTAACAATTATTGCATCACTTGCACTTTGATATTTCAACCTTGAAGATCATTTTCACCTATCTTTCCTTTGACATCAATGATAACCATTGTACTCAATATTTCCAATAATCTCTCCCTTTTTCATTAATGGTAGCCCTTCTAAAATACTTCCTTTTGCTACCACTGAATTCCAAACCGCTCCTCCTGAGAAGTTGCCCCCCCTTACTAAAAATCTCCCCCTTTGACATCAATGGCAAAGGGACTCCTTTGGGACTAAAAATAAGACTCGTATCTCAGACCCCTCACCAACTCCTCTCCTTGAGGTGATCAAGTTTGGGATGGGAGTAATACTACTTCCAACTTTCCTCTAAGATTCTCAAAAGTTTCCTTTAGAAGTGGCTTAGTAAATATATCCGCAATATGTTTCTTTGTAGTAACATATTCCAATTTGACTTGCTTATCCATCACCTGCTCTCTCAAAAAATGATATTTGATTGGAATATGCTTGGTTCTTGAATGCATCAGTAGATTCTTTGAAATATTTATGGCACTTGTATTATCACATAGTATGGAGATGGGAAGATCATGCTCTATTTTGAAATCTATTAAAGTTTACTTCATCCATAACACTTATGTACAACAAGAAACCACTGCAATGTACTCTACCTCTGTTGTGGATAAGGACACTGATGCTTATTTATTGCTTAGCCAAGAGACTAAGCAATCTCAAAGAAAGAATGCTCCTCCACTTGTGCTCTTACTGTCATAACTATCGCCTACCCAATATGCATCTGTATATGTTGTTAGAGTGAAGTTGTTACTTCTGGGATACAAAAATCCAAATTCCATAGTTCCTTTTAAATACCTGAAAATTCTCCTTACTGCCTGTACATGTGTTTCCTTTGGTGTTGCTTGAAATATTACCACTATTCCTACTGCCTGCATTATATCTGGTATTGTATATGTGACATATAGTAAGCTACCAATCATGGATCTATACAATGTTTGATTTACCTTAGGAGATTCATCATATTTACTCAACTTGCATCCTATAACCATAGGGGTACTTATTGTTTTGCAATCCTCCAATTTAATTTTTCTCAACATTTCTTTTATATACTTAGTTTGTGATAGAAATATACCTTTTTCTAATTGTGAAATTTGTAATCCAAGGAAGAAGGACAACTCACCAAGCATTGACATTTCAGATTCATTTTGCATACACTTCATAAATTTTTGACACATCTTATCATTACTACCTCCAAAAATGATTTCGTCCACATAGACCACCACAATCAACAAGTTATTTCCTTCATTTTTGATTTATAAATTGCTATCATCTATTCCTTTTTTGAAATCTTGTTCTTGAAGATACTTATCCAACCTTAAATACCAAGCCCTAAGGGCTTGCTTTAGTCCATAAAGAGACTTGTTTAATCTACATACATAATCTAGCTTATCATTCAGGTTGAACCCCTCATGTTGCTCAATGTAGACTTTTTCTTCTAAGAAGCCATTGAGAAAAGCTGATTTTACATCCATTTGATATAATTTGAAGTTTTTGAAGCTTGAGAAAGCTAAAAATATTCTTATGGACTCAAGTCATGCAACACAAGAAAATGTTTCATCAAAATCAGTCCCTTCAACCTGTGCATAGCCTTTGTGTACTAGTCTTGCTTTGTTTCTGACTATCTGACCATCTTCATTTAATTTATTTTTGTAAACCCATTTAGTGCCAATTATATTCTTGTATTTTGATCATGGGATAAGTTACCAAGTCTCAATTTTTCTATTTGATCCAACTCCTCATCCATTTCCTTGACCCAAAATTTATCTTCTCTTACCTCATTGAAATCCTTGGGCTCAATTTTAGATAGCAAAGAAATATTTGCATGTTCACTTGCTCTTATTATCTTCCTCATTATTTGTATTTCATCTGGATTTCCAAGAATCAAATCTCTTGGATGATTATTTTGCACATACCTAGATGGAGTCGTAGGTGGTGTTCTTTGTGCTTCATATTCTTCTGATTATTCACCTACTTCTTGTCAACTTTCTTCTTCTTGATATACAATTTCTTGAGCTAGTTCTTTTGACGCTATTTGTTCATCAACTGTCACATTTGTACTTTCCATAATTGTATGTGTCCTTTTATTATAGCATTTATAGGCTTTTATCTTAGTGGAATAGCCAAGGAAGATACCCTCATCGCATCTTGAATCAAACTTGCCCAAATTTTTCTCTTCCCATCTAATGTGGCATTTGCTTCCAAAAATTCTGAAATACTTTATAGTAGTTGGTATTCCCTTCCAAAGCTCATATGGAGTTTTGTGATGATTTACTCTTACTTGAGCTCTATTGATGATATAGATGGTTGTATGAACTGCCTATTTCCAAAAACCATATGAAATCTTAGATTCATTTAGCATAGCTCTAGCCATATTCTCAATAGTTCTATTTTTTCTTTCAACTACTCAATTTTGTTGTGGAGTCCTTGATGCTGAGTATTCTCTTTTGATTCAATGTTGTTTGCAGAATTATATGAATTCACATGAATTAAATTCTCCTCCTCTATCTGATATTATACAATTGATATTTTTACCTGTTTCATTTCTACTATAACATTGAATGCTTGGAACTTATCAAAGGCTTATAACTTTTCTTTTAAGAATGCCACTCAAGTCATTCTGGATAAATCATCTATAAATAGCATGAATTAGCTTTCACCTTTTAAAATCTTTGTCCTTTTAGGACCACATAGATTAGTGTGAACTAATTTTAATGGTTCAAATGAAGAAAAATATTTTGACTTGAAACTTGTTATTATTTTCTTACCATGCTGACATTGTACAAAAATTGTGCTTTGTGGTATTTTTATCCTGGTAAATCTCTGATTACCTATTTTTTGCTTATTTTCACTATTTTCCAAAGTTAAAATGACCCATTATTCTATGCCATAACCAACTCTCATCCTCTTGTTATAAGAAAAATTTTCTCCCTTAATTTCACTTAGCATGTAGAGATTGTTTGTAGTTCTACTGACATCTATAATAAGCTTTCTTGTCTTGGATTTTATAATCTCACATCTATTTGGATGAAAGGTGATTATGTGCCCCTGATCATAAAGTTGATTTACACTTAGTAAATTGTGCTTAAATTCATTAACATACAATACATTTTCTATCTTTGATTTTCTTTTATCTAAACTCAAATTCCCTTTCCCAACAATTTTTGCGGAAGCATCATCGCCAAATTTTACTGATCATCCATTGATTTTTTTAAGTGAAAGAAATTTACTTTTGTCACCTGTCATATGACGTGAACAACCACTATCAACAAACCACTGATTTCTCTTATCTTGTGCAGGAAGAGCTATTTATAACAATATTGACTTCTCCTTTTCTTGCTCATCTCTCTCTTTCCAAATTTTTGAGGTTGTATTCTTTTGAACCTTCTAATCCTTCTTCATTTTGCTTGATTCAAGAAATATTATTTTACACCATTTGGCCTTGTGTCCAAAGTTATTACATTTGTAACAAATGATATTGTTATCCATGAGAGGTACAAATGAATTGAAATTTCTATCAATATTATTTCTCACATGGACCATGCAATGTACAAATCTATGACCATATTTGTTACATTAAAAACAATAACCATGGAAGAAATTTTGTAACCTATTAGATTGCCTTGAATGATATGGTCGCATGATTCTTCCTTTGCTATTTTTATAATTGAATTATATCCATGATATCTCTTTTTTTTCCTCTTCCTTAATACTTTTGCCTTTCAATATATCAACATAGGTCATAACCTCTTATTTCGTTGATATATTTGTTCCTTTGGAGCTTGACTCCTCTTTCTAATTTCTGAACCTTATATTTTGCTGTAACTTATTCTTAGACTTTTCAACTCCCTTTCTTAGAGAGACAATTTCAAGTTCTAATATTTCACACTCTAACTCTTTTGCCTTTAACTATTTGACATTACATTTTTCAATTTTCTTTGCCTCTTCAACCTTCACCTTTAAGTCTATGAGATTATGTAGAATCTTTGTCTTTGTTTCCTCATCCTTTTGAATTTGAGCCTTCAATTTTGAATTATTCTCTCTAGCTCTTTTCAAATTTCCAAGAACAGCAATAAGTTCCTCTTTCATGTCAATCATTGCTTCTTCTCCTTATTCTGCGGTCCTGTGTGTTCTTGTAGGATCTTATTTCAAACTGTTAGGCTTTTCATTACGAAACCTGCTCTGATACCAATTGAAGAACACAAGCTTATACTGAGAGGGGGTGAACAATATAAGATAAACAATTTTACTTTTCAATCCAAATGATAACACCAATAATATCAAGGTAGTAAATAATGCACAAATCGTCACACACATGAGAGACATGGTTTTAACATGGTTCATCCAATGTGGGTTACATCCACAGAGAAAAAATTCTTATAATTTTTTTCAACAAATCTTGGGAACCAAATCCCTATTAAAAAGTTTATGGACCTCTATCCAAAGGAGATACCAATCCCCTATGCTCAAGTTTGTGGACCTTTATCAATAGGAGAACTTTATCCCCATTACTCTAGTTTGTGGACCTCTATCCAAAGGAGAAATCCATACCCTTTGCTCTTGGTTGACTCCAAATTTTTCTATCAAATCTGATCAAATCTGTTCAACTACCTCTACTAATTTATCTCACACCTAATCACAAGTTTATCCCAAACTTGCTCATAAATCCTACATAATTCTACCTCTAACCTATTTACATACCCTAATTAGGACTACTTACAAGCCTTACCAAAATCCCTATTCAAAACAACTCATAATCTTGCTCTAATCTGCTCACTTTCTCTACTCAATTATGCTATAATACATGCTCAAAACTATTGACTTGCTTTGATGAAGAAGTGCCCTCAAAACCTATCTCAAAATATTCTTTCTTATGCCACTTTCATGGGTTAGTTAGCATTGCACTTTTAAATCATCTACATGATAAACCTCTCTTCAAAAATGTGCACAAAAATATTACTTTACAATTCCCTTTAATTTCTCAAAATAAGGCTTTTCAATCAAAGAACAAAACCCTTCAAAATTTCTTTCACTATGCAAGAATACACACAATAATTAAACCACAAAACACCTTATAACTTATTTTAAAACACACACAATCAAATCATATAATTAAAGAATCCTTATCACACCTTATTTCTCCTTCTAAATAGATTTTAAATTTCAATACCAAAAGACCCTTTTCACACCTTATTTCTCCTATATCAAATGAGCAAAAATAAATGACAACTCAACCTTATAACTCCCACAAAAATCAAATCACAATTGAGAAAATAAATACCTCTTATATTATGCCATCAATATGACTCAAACCTCTCACTTCGTGAGGGCAAGGCGCCCAACCAAAGGACCATGACCAATTGTGCTAACATAGTTTGTGAGAACACAAAGGCACTAATTACCTTTTACTTCCTCCTACCATGAACTCTGTTTAGTTAAAATTTGTTTTCCATGATGGGTTTCAAACCTGAAACCTCCTTCTCATAACACCTTCGCACAGGAACAACCACTAGCTAGTCTAGTTGGCTGGATGGTATTTGATGTGCACCAATTCATACATAAACCTTCACTATTTGTTGTAGAATATTGCACTCTCCTTTCCTTTCCCTCTCTACTATGTGTAATGAATTAGATCTACAATTTGTACTTCCAACCTTGGTATCTCTATCCTCGAATGGTGCAATTCGATTTGAATTTCCTCTACCTCTACTATATGCTCGAGTGAATATCTGAAATGTGATCACTGCAAACCTTAGGCCAAGCAAATATTAACCTTTATATATACATTTTATTACCTTTGGAAATTTGACGTCAACACTGCACTTGGAGTAATATATTTTTAAATTTAAAATCTTTTTAGCACCAATATTTTAAACCTTTAAATTAATTATAATATTTTAAATCTTAACAAATTTAAATATTATAATTTGCATTTTAAACCTTTGGACTTCTTTCTCACAAAAGTAAGTCTTGTCATTTCTTTACAAATGGCATCATGGATAACTAATTAAACCTTTGATTTTATGGAGAATGTTTTTATCTTAACAATTCCATCACTTGCACTTTGATATTTCAACCTTGAATATCATTTTCATCTATCTTTCCTTTAACATCAACAACAACCAATGTACTCAATATTTCCAACAATGAGCACTCTTTCGCTTAATGTTACCTCACTAATGAATACCCTCTTCCTAAGAAGATCCTATCTAGTATGGGATATGTACGCAAAGGTTTGGGGCCACAACAAAAGGGTATTCAAGAACCCTTGGATGTCGAAATTTGATTTGGGAGATGTGGCATAGGTTTTATACCTAATAAAAATTAACCTTTACCATTTTAGGATGATTGCAATCTTGTAACTTATGCAGAATATATGGATTATCAGAATTTAGCAAAGCATGAAAACAAGATTAAAAATGATGCTTTTCCTTTTTCTTCAAAAATATTTTTTTGTAATATGGTTCTATTCATTCTAACAATAGACCTGCTATTGTAAAATAAAATCATGATTTGTTATATGGTGTTTCTTATGTTAAAAATAATGGTGTTGTTCAAAAATGTAATGATTACCATGCCATGATTGTCAAAAGAGAAGCCTTAGAGGAACTCCTTTATGATTTTCATTATCGAGAGGACATACTTTTTGGGGATCTCCTCGATCCGATAGATCATGGCATGCTTATTCATTATAATAAGATAAATGGTGCATTTAAATTTTACATTGAGTATAATTCTACTCACTCAGAATAATATTAAAAAAAGAAAAAAAGAGAGAAAAATCATCATATTAGTTGCATCTGCATTGACCTGCTTGCTCATATTGCATTGTTTCCTGTCATACTTGCATGATTGCTTGACATATAAAATAACTTGCATGATTGAGTATCATAAAATTGCATGGTTGATTGTTCATGACTTCATGATCGTGGAGATTTTTGGGAATCTGGTGACAATGGCACATAATGATACCTAGTTAGGTTGTAGCTCACATGCATTGCTCTATCACTAGGACTCTGATGCTTAGCTAGATCCCCACCTAGGAATTATTTTTTCATCTTCTCTATGGTGTTGTTTCTTTCTCCTTATTTTTTCTTGCTCTTGTAAAAACATAATTTTATTTTATTCTTCTCTTCAACCTCTTTTTCACATTAGCACACACTCACATTGTCCTCTGTATTCTCAAAACCCCATTTAGCATAACACTTGAAAAAATTTCATATTACACCCCACATAGGATACTTGTATATCCTAGTGGGTATTACATCGTCTAAGATATTCTATTAGGTCATACTCTCTTTTGACTTAGCAGGTTCAACAACCCATTACAGGATAAGCTCCTTCATCAGTATCAATAGACTTTGACATACATCCTACCGGGTAATCGCCTCATAACAGTCAATAAGGAAGCAACCACCCATAACCGGTCAAACTCTAAATATTTTTCTCTTCAAGAAAGTGCTAGGCCCATAGCAGGTTTTTGCCCTTATTTTTTCGTATGATAAATATTTAACTACATTGGTTCCTTACAACCTATGCTAGTTTTATATTGTGAATCACTCATCCTTATATACTTTAGATGGTTGGCCTTTGGATCTTCTTCTTCTTTTTCTTCTCCTTCTTCTCTTAGTCTTCTCTTCCTTCTTCTTATTTTATTTCTTCTTTTGATTCCTTCTCCTCCTTTATTCTTCGTATTTCTTCTTCTTTCCTTTTCATCCATGCATTTCATGTAGTTTTGCATTAGGATATTTTTTGCATACATAAAACATAAAACATAAAACATAAAACATAAAACATAAAACATAAAATAATGAATAAAATAAAGTAAATCATCACACATGCATAACACATGAAGTAAAATAAAGGAGCAAATCTATATTACTCGAGATAAAAAGAGATACAACTTAGTGTCTGGTTGGTGTACCATAATCTAGACATGATACACAACCTAGGGATGCACACCACAATCTAAAATCGATGTGTCATCCTAATACCAAGCCTGAGCTTTGGGATCCTACTTCCTCTGACCCACCTTAAGGTGAAGTCATCCTAGGCTGCTGCATGCCCATAAACTATGTAGTTGACACTATCTAAGACCAAGATCATGACCTGCTAGCTAACTATAAGTATGGAGGGAGTGGAATCCTCTACTCCACTAAGACCGTTGCATAGTATACTATCTCAAAAAATGTAGCTCATTGAATAGCTACCTCCAGCCTCTCTCCTATCCTTCACAACTCTACTTATAAGAGTTGGGTCCCATCACTCGCTTGGTTGCTCCCAATGACAACCATAACCTTAACACTAACCCTCTAACACTCATCATATATATGTGTCACCTTCATTTGAAGTCAATTGACCTCTACTCAAGTTGCATCCCTCTCTTCTTCTATGACACTCAATGAGCTTCGTAGTCCCTACAACTTTTTGGACCTATCTTCTTGGATCTGGGTCATATACCCCTATAGAGTTTCTACCTATACTTGTAGCTCCTCTATATTTCCTTATCCCTTGTCTTGGCTAGTTTTTGCTATAGATATAAAGGAATCTCTAGGATATCCATCCTGTAGCCTCCTAGTCTCTATGGGGGCAACTCTTGATATACCTGCTTGCTCGAATATTGTAGAGTTGGTGGTCTCCACCACCAACACAATTCAAACACATGTCTACCTCTACCTTTGGTTTGTAAGACCCTATTGTGCCCTCTCTATGGCATAATGAGAAACCTCTCTGAAAGCTTGTTGCATGCCCAAGCTCATGACCTGGTGCCTCTATATCGGGACAAGCGAGAAGATCCTATGGGGAAAAACTCCTCTATACCATTGCCTATACTCAAAAACCACTCCTGCATTATCTACCCTTGGGTCAACATAATTAGGGTCATCCAAGTCCTTCTCAATCCACCTAGTGAGGTTTGGCTCACCTCCAATCCTTGCTGAGCCCCAATATACCCTCTAGTACTAGTAGTCCCCCAGGTTTGAGATTTATTACAAGATCTTGAGCTACCTCAGAACTTTGTTAAATTAGAAAAACTTTTGCTTGCCCTTCTCTATCATCAACCATATCATCCTACTCACCCTGGCTAGCTCCACCCTATCCTCAACCCATCTAGGGTGAAGATGCCATAGTTTTCAAATAATATTTGTAGCCCAAAGCTCATCGATCACCCACCTAGCTAGTGGCAGGTTCTTGACATAAGTCCTTGTGGATCTCTCAAGGTATCTCAGCTACGTGTATGCTACTAGTCACTCCGAGTTGGGTAGTAGACCTAGTAGTGCATGCGGTCTCTGGACTACTATGTGCTCCCAACACAACACCTAGAGCAAAGTAGTACAAAATAACCCTGTATACCACTTGTACATGCCATTATATAATATCCTATACAAATGGGCCAACACATATGGGTCCCATGCAAACCTCACTCCCTGTTCTTGCATGTATACCAATACTCTTGCCACGGCCCATGGTATATTTCACCTACTATTATAGCACACTAGTAGCCCCACCACCACCCCGTAGAGCACGCTCATTAGTGGATCTACCACATATATGCCCACTAGATCATATACTACAATGGTTCTCTCACACTTGGTGGGCCCAACATCCTAGAAATCATTGAAGAGTGGTTGGTCATCCTCATGCCTTGTAAACTGATGCTCCCTTTATAGGAATGAGTAAAATCCACCACACATCCTTCAGTGTAATGATCATTTACCCTATCGATAGATAGAAGGTGGATGATTCTGGGTACCATATCTCTACTAGGGCTATCAGCAAAGCCCTATCTATCTCAAAACAAGGCATCCTCACTAGGTGGTATAACCCTACCACCTCTAGTCAAGCCATATTTGTCAGCCCTAGTGCATCTATATCCAGAGTCTGCTCACCACTCATGGCTCTCGAGAAAACCAAGTTACATACACAAAAAGAAATACAAATTTATCTCATAAAGCTCATAAAATAATAATAAAAATAATAGCCAATTATAATTAAGTATTATGTTAGCTTGCTTGCCTTTCCCTCTTCTTCTTATTTATTTTTTTCTTTTTTTTTCCCATTTTTTTCCTTTTCCTTTTCCTTTTTTATCTCTTTCTTTCCCTTCCTTCTCTTAGGTTAAATCACACCCCATTTTATAGATTCACGATTTCACCAGAGTGAAATTGCACCTCTTATTTAGGAGACGCGATTTCATTGAAGTGAAATTTAGCGCAATATTGCCATGCACCAACCAGGGAAAATAGTGACCAAGCCCTGAAGTCGTGCCTTGGTTGAACACAAAAACTACCACCCTTCATGGTGATGAATTTCCTAAAACCCCTCTTAAATACAAAAAAATATGTAAATTTAAACTAAAATTGGCATAAAAGTGATGGTTTTTGGTCTACCTATGCTCGATACACCTCTATTCCGACCTCGCCTATCACAATAATTGAACGGTGCACTAGTAGCACCATCACAATTTTTCTTGGAGCTCTTTTTTACTCCTTCATGTAGTGAAAATGAATTAGGGTTTTACCCTTTTTCACTTTTAACTATATTTCTTTTTACCCTATTTTTCTTTGTTTTTCCTTTTTTTGTCTCTTCTTCTGTATTTGCCTTTCAAGTTGTTATGAGGAATGTCTCCCTCATAAAACTTGAGGGGGCACCCCAGCCTATAGAGGCATTAAAGTCCCTAATACCTTGATTTGAATTCAAAACAAGAAAGTATATGGAATGACACCATTTTCGCACCATCCCTTTCTTCTAAATAAACTACCCCATTTTTGCTTGTTTCTTGATTGAGTGTGTGTTTACATCTCTTCTTTGACACATTTATTAGGCCATAAATGCATCAAAGAGGGGGCAAAATGTAGACACAAAAAATTGATCCACTTTAGTGGGAAATCTTCCTTGAACCTTCTAAGAGGCCTCCAAAACTTGCTCAAGGCATGGGATAGGCTCCTTTCCCATTGTTTCTCCCTTTTTCCTCCTCTATGTGAAATAGTTCCTAGTTAAGACGAGGCGTGAATTCGCATAAATGAAGTCACGATCAGCCAAGATAGGGCATGACTTCACCTTTTTAGGGTTTTCTCCTATAGAAACCCTAATTCTTCTAGTTAGCATGTTTTAGCATTGACCTTCTTGGGTTTTTCCCACTCTTTTCACCATCAAGATCACTATAAAATGAGGGTTTAATCCCTCATTTAAAGGACACGACTTAATGATTTTTACATGTGATTATTCTTACATGCTCACAATTTTTTTCTATCTACTTCTCATTCTTCTGCAAGCAAGCTAACACTTAAGTAAAATTTTTATCTTCTGCTCCATTGATTTGATTTGATGTTCACTTTGATGGATTCATGTCATAGTCCAAAGGAGATATTAACTACTTGGAAGTCTCAACCCTTCTACCTACTTCTATGCCATTCACTAGGTATTTTTATTTGGTTTAAGACATCTGCATTGAATTTCACTTGTTGATTCTATTTTTCTTGCATTTCAGGAGAAGTTGCACCAAGCATTAGTGGGGAACAACCTCACAGGCCCAAACTTAGGGCTTCATTTTTATAGGATCAAAATCATGCCCGATCCATATGGGGTACGACTTTGCCTTCTACATTGTCGCGCATGATCTCTAAGGAGCACAACTTTACCCAGAGTCAATATGGGATTAATTTGATATCTTTGACTACATGATAACATTTTAGACTACATTTTGACCATATTTGCATACTTTGTATTTTGTTTATATTCTACTGTACTACTATTTTATGATTAATATCCAAGGGTCAATTTTTACTTCTATTTTTAAAGGTCATCTAAAAGGACCAATGGGGCTTGACTATTGCACATCCAAGCATTATTGTACAATTTCCTAAGAAGGCCCCCTAATTCTAATTCCATTTTCAAGTGTTTCTTAAGTTTCTTGTTGGAACAAACACTATTGATATCATTGGACAAGAGGACGAAAGCTTGGATCAACCACTAGTTAAGTGTTCCCATTAAACTATAGGTTGCTTGCTGAGTTTTCATAATTCTATTTCAAAACCCTAGATCTAATTTGATAGAGATATATTTAATTAAGTTCTAGGAATTGAAAGATAACAACATATAGTGTGCATCTAGGGTTAATTTGGTTTATGCATTTTTCCTTGGACCTTTGCTTAAATATTGTTTATTTAAAAACCCTAAGTTAGAAAGCATCCAAAGAAAGAATCATTATAGGGTTTGATTTTGTATTTTTGCATTTTCATTTATATTTAGTAGCATAGATATAGAAAGGCTAAACTCAGGTGATTGTTTTTAACTGGACACATAAAAAATTCATTAAATTCTAGAGGACTTGGAGAGAGTCCTTAAACCGTTCCTGGTGAACCCTTCCCCCATACTTCACACCCGAGTGTAGAGAACAACACAGCCCCCACGGTTCACCCCATAAGGCTTTCTATTTTTGTGGATCCAGCCTTTTGGGAATTGTATGCGGTAAAGTAGTGTAGGCCCAACATTGCCACATCCTTAGAAAGCATTGCAAATTTTATTCTAAGGTATGTAAGTTCCATTTCGTACACTTTTTAGTGTATTTTAGAATGGATACACTACATTCATTGCTTAATTTGCCCAACACTTAGCATATTTTTGCCTTGAGCGATTTTGCTCAGTTTATAACATAAAATGGTGCAGATTGTCAATGCATCCTGATTTCGTAAAAGGTTTTGGTAATGATGACGTTAGCACAAAAGAAAGTGCATATTGGAGATCGAGAGTAATTTCTTGCATGCTCCGAGTGGCTAAGTGTCGGTAAGGCTAAATCCATTGAGTCTCAAGACTATTTTGGTGTGGATTGATGATGAAGAGGCATAAGGCACTACATTATTTGTGGATTGGTGACAAAGTCAATTTCACACTACTGAGGGTGTGGATTGTAGACAAGAAGCTGTTTTATACTTGTCTAAGTGTGGATTGGTGATTTCGTATATTTATAAATTAAAGGTGATGTTAGCATTCTTTAAGATGTAAATTTCAGAAGCTTTGAATCCAAAGAAGAGAAAAGGAAGGGTAATGAGTGGATTGCATCCCGCTCACCTCTTAGTTCATTTTATGCCAAAATGTGATTCCGTAGGATCAAGGTTATAGTGATGATGTCAACAACTTAAAAGTGTGGAATGGTGTCTGGGTTTTCTTCACCAATTTATAGAGTGTCTTGGGAAGTTTTAATCTCAGCCATCCATGATGAATATCAATGGTTGGGAACTTGCTAACACTGATAGGGTATTTAAAGGCATATTCTTGCTAGACCAGAGCATAGTTAGTTAGAGGATAGTAAGATGAAGCATTGAGGGTTTCCAAGAACAAGAATGTGATGCAGTTGTAGATCTACGATGGAGTTGAACTTCCAAGAACGATTGATGGATGAGATGCAATTCCCAAATATTATAAATCCAACTACCACCAACAATCTAACAACTTATAGAGGTATACTGCCATGGCATATTTCTCATAGCAAATTTCTCGGAGCTTCACAACCATTAAGATGATGCCAGCAAACTCTCTACTAAGATTTAAATATATAATATTTGTAATATCTCCTTGATATTATTTTATTTTACAAGCTATAAATAGAGGCTAAACTTTCAATTTTTAGGGTCGGATCTAGTGTATATGTTTTCCCTACTATAAATATAATTGTGAGCTAATGGAAGGAGCATTACTCTAATATTTTGACTCAAATTTGTCATATTCATTATCTGGTACAAGAGGTTCGAAGTCTTGAACTGCATTTCTATTAATACTTGAATGGTTAGTTCATTCTTAATTTTGTATTACTAGTTGTGAGAGTAGTTGAAATATGTTCTTGATTAGATTTGTATTGTTAGGAAGTTTATTTCTATTAAATATGACTATTGGTCTATTCTGCTATTTGGGTTATCAATATTGGATGTTAGAATTGATTTCTGCAATATTTCTCTATTTATGATTTAATGTGTGAGGGTTTCATTGATTTGGGTAATGTTTATTTGAGTTATGGGAGACTAGAAATAGCTTGTGGGAGCCTTTTTATGTAGTTGCCTATGTTGTTAGCCTATCCGACCACTATTTTTCATAACATTTCTAACCCTAAAACTTTTCTAACCCTTATCTCAAAACCCTATTTGAGATTTAATTGGGTAAACACCATTTTAAGTTGGAAAGGAACTAGCCTACTTTGGATGTTGTATTGAAGTTGTATTTGGTCCATCCAATGCTTTAGTGTCGAGCTATGACTATCGGGTGCATGCCTAGACAAAAAATTGGAAGATATATAGTTGCAGTGTCAAGTAAAACTTGATGATATTTTGGTGTCCAATAGTTTTTGGTACACTTGGTGGAACCAATTAACATGGAACACAAAAAACCATCATATGAGTATTGTTTTATCTCTACTCGAAGGAATCAATATTTGATGAATTGTCTTGACCTTGTTAAGCGAAGAATATCAAATTCACCTGGCGACTCCTTGGTCTTTAAACCTAGAAAATAATTACCCCTATAGATCAGTATCCTTTCATGTATACCAGGTATTTCAAAAGGAATTGCCCTAACTCTTTTTTTCATTGTGAGCTACCTTATATAGGGTATACCATTATCATAAGTTTGAATCAAGATTTCCTCTCATAAGAATAGCTTCTTGAGGAAAATCCTACAATTAATTCAAAATCCCCTACAGTAGGACTTACACCTAGAAATATGGTAGGAAATGCAACCCAAAATAAGGGAAATGTATCTCCAAATAAATCATTATAGAAGTACCCCAGATGGAACACAACTGGTCCCCTTAGGTTGGCCCATATAAATGCCAATCCCTAGGCTATGTCCAAGGCTAGTCCCACTTATTATGGATATGGAAAGACAACATATGCTCACTATCAGGATATTTTGAATATGGTAGCAATCCACAACATAAAGGAGGAGGATGTTATTGTGAGAATCCTAGCCCTATCCTTCAGAGGAAATATTTTGCATTGGATAAGCCTTTTATGGAAGAATTTAATGAATTTGTTGACCCTTTCTCCTTGCTTAATCAATTTACATCCATGCAAATATATCAGCAAGAGACTGTTTTATATTTCAATTTGAGGTCTAGCAGAACATGGAAGAGAATTCCCCCTATAGCTAGACCATCTACATGCTTGGATTATATGTATTATATCAAAGCTCTTGGATCATAGCTAGGCTTGCAAACACAAAAATCTAGAGTGAAAACCTTTCCACAAGTTTATAATGCAAAAATTCATGTAGATAATATCCTAATTAATATGGGGAGGTTACCTCCCAAAGCTATGCTACCTTATAGTTCAAAAACCACTAATGGCCAAAGCCAAGCTACAAGCTCATCTTACATGGATCCCCTTTCCTTATCATCCCCATATCTGCAAATGAATCTCATTCCTCAATCGAAAGCACCATATACTGCAGTTCCTTTCCCTCCTCTTCCTTATTAGACCTCTCAGGAGTTTTCTACCATTCTTGATATAAAAATACTCTAAAAACTCTAAGTAAAAAAATGAATTCATTGGAAAAAAAGGATCAAGAGAGATCTGAATAGAGGATATTTCCATATGTGAACAAAGATCAAAGACCTAGTCCTAGTAACAGTACTGGGGTCAAAGTAAATGTAGAATATGAAGAACCTGAGTGTTCTTCAAAAACAAGTCTAGTGAATATTTGGTGTTTGGTATGTAATGATCCTAATGATTCAATATTGTGTCATGTACCAACACCATGTTCAACAAGCTATCGATCAAGCTAAGAGGAATCAAATGGGAAGAGTAAATATGTTATGGAAACTTGAAAAAATCATGGTTGGGAAGGAGATAGATGAGGATGGTCCAATTGCTATTATGACAAGGTTAGAAAAGAAAACCTTTCAAGTAGATCCCCAAAATATGGGACAATTCCAGGTTCCTTATCAGAAAAGGAATAACACACTCCCCCAAAGCAGTGATACTTTTCCTATTCCCCAAGCTAAAGGGAAAGAGAAGACAAATAGTCTCCCCAAGAGATTTGAAAAATAAATTGAAGGAGACCGAATGAAGTCTAAATATGAGGCTCAAGAGAGGCTTATATTCCCTTCTATTACCAAAAGACAAATAATAGAAGCCACTCAACAATATAAAAAAAAATATGGTGAGCCAGAAAGAAGTCATGAGAGGACCAATTTGGCTAAGTTTTATTACAAAATTATGGAAGAGATGCAAATTATTCCATAAAAATCTAGTTTATAAGATATTCTTTTCATTCCTAACCAAATAGACTTGCTTAAGGCTTCGCTCAACAAGTATTCACAAGATAGGCAGGCTACCACAATCCTTAGTATATGCTCAAAAAAGAAAGAAATGTCCTCTACTATTTTTAATAATAAATCCCTTAATTTCTATATCTCTTTAAGGATGGAAGGTTGGGTATTCCAAAGTTGTATGATAGATTTAGGAGCATCTACTACAGTTATGCCTAAAGTAGTATGTGAAGAGATGGGTATGGAGTATACCCAGTCTTACCCTAGAGTATTGTAATTGGATGGAACACTTGTAAAAAAAAATTGTAGTAATAAAGGATGTTCTAATGAGGTTACATAGAGCACTTGAGGTGAATATGGTACAAGAAATAGTAGTTGTTGATCTTGAGCCCTAATTTGGTTTATGCCTCTCAAGCGAGTTCACTACAAAATTAGGTGGATGCATGTATATGGATTATTCCAACATGGTCATTCCATTCAAAGGGAAGAGGATAAGGATAACACCTAAAAATCTTGTGTCTTATCACATAGAAAAATTGAAGAAGACATGTGCAACCTCACTCCCCTTGAAGAATTTGAAATTGTGGATAAATTTGAGGAACTACAACTGGAATATGAATTACCTTTTAAAGAGGATTACAGTCAGTTTGGAATAGGCATGGGCACATATAATATTTCTAGAGAATTATAGAAGAAAATTCCTGCTATATCTAATTAGTCTCTAAGAGATACAAAGGTATGGACCATGTAATTTAACAGTGCTAGATACAGAAATGGATTTGGTGCTGGTGTGGTACTATAGTCCTAATAAGAAGGGATAAAGAGTTTTATCTATAGGTAAACATGGTCATGCACCAATAATGCTGTAGAGTATGAGACTCTATGCCTTGGAATTATGAAAGAAAAAATTATGGGTATTAAGGTCCTAAAAATATATAGAAAATCTGAGTTAATCATCCATCAGGTAAGAGAAAGGTGCACTAGTAAACACCATTACCTAAAAGCATACAGAAACAGGGTATGGGATCTGATGGAATCCTTTGATGCCCTAAATAGAAATTTTATTCTTAAAGAAAATAATACTTTGGTAGACTCTTTAGAAGTAATGGGAGCTAACTTCAACCCTTCTACAAACATTTGAGTTAAGAAAGACAAGGGAATCAAAATGATTTTTAGGCTTGCAATGCCAGAAAAGCAGATCTTTTGGCAGGTCTTTAAAAGTAATGAATAGATCATTGAATTTCTGGTAAGAGAGTCCTATCTCTCCACTATCCAAGAAGAATATATGGAGGAAATTGATAAGCAAGATGTTATTCAACTTAGGAATAATCACATACCTAGAGGGTTGGTCACTCTAGAAATCATGTTTGATAATGAAGATAGGAGAAAGATTAGATCCATGGAAGTCAATGACAATATATATAAATAATTTGAAATAGAAAATGAAAAGAGGCTCAAGGTTGGAATATGATGTTCACCAAAAGAAGAAGAGGACATTAAATCTTTAGGTATAAAGTACCAAGACATTGTAGCTTGGTCATATGAAGACCTCAAGTTATATGACAAAAGAATTATCCAACACACCATTGAGCTAGAGCCTGATGCAAAGCCTTTTAGGTGGAAAAAAAGGCTATAAATCCAAGTATTGAATCCATTATGAGAGAAGATATCTTAAATATATTAAAGGCTAAGATCATCTATCCAATTAAACATTCAACCTAGGTAGCCAATTTGGTACATGTGAGAAAAAAGAATGTCGATAATGGTTTGTGTGTTGATTTAATAAATCTTAACCAAGCATCTCTTTTAGAGAAGTTATCACTATTGGATGTCTTCTTTGTGAACCACCAAAAAGGCTCACACCTAATAGCTTCTATTGCAATTAGAGAAAGATAACAACTAAAAATGCACCAATTGACAACAAAAAGGGAATGAAAATACGAGAATATTTTGTTAATTCCACATTGATTCAAGTTACATATTCATCCCTCTTATGGATACGTATTTTGATACTTTAATTACAATAGATCTAATCCCAATTTAGGGTAGATGTGAATCAAATTCCTTCTAGGGTGACACAAAATGCTCTAGGGTGTCGATGACCCTCTTCTTCATGATTGGAGGAAATGGAATGCTTTGTCTCCAATATTTATTCCCTATGATCAAGAAACAACAACACCTCAAAAGCAAAGGTAGCCTCTCTTGATGAGGCCTTTTAAGGAAATTTCACAAAAGATGCCATCACAAGCATATAATCAAGAAAATACATAAAACATGGTAAACCTATGTTAATCATGAAATTTTGCCATTAAACATGTGCTAGATAACAAGTATTATCTGTCTATTGGATTAGTTTGCCAAATGTGAAGCATAAACACATGAAATGACAATAATTGCAATAATTACTAAATTGATAACATGAATGGAAATCTACCTTCAATGTCTAATTCGACAGGTCAGTAATCTCTAAAAATGAAAATTAAACCTACATTAAGCATAATATGATCTAGCTAATTAATCTACAAAAAATATCATAAGGGGATCTGTGATCATTTGCTCACCATGGGTCTAATGTACGACTGGCACTATTCACCATAGTTGACAGTTGTGGTGGGGCTCTGAATAGGTTTGCCCTCCAAATCTAGGGTTAATATCCAATCCACTTTGCCAAATTGATGGTCAAGGATCACCTCTATGTCCTTTCATAGATTTGGTGGTTGAATTGATTAGATGGTGCACAGATTGCATGAATTGGTATTTCTTGGCTCTCTTAGGCTTTTAAGACCTCCATGGCAAAGTTATCTTCAATTGGGTAGCAAAAGTGTCCCTCTCAATGCACCTATGTGAGTATGCAATTTGACAGGGCTTCGTTGCTTAATTGATTACACTTCTCTCTATATCTTCCCCAATTTAGAGGAGGTACTTATAGGATTTGCCTAGGGCTAGGGGTGGCTTCCTCATGAAGCCAAGATCAAGATTAGGCAACTGATTTTGTTGTATGGAAGGATCTAGAACATTCCTCTCTCAAACCCTTTGTTGCATAACTTTTTTTATTAAACATAAACCATTCACCATTATGCATTATTATCAAATCATTCATCCACAATACATTATCCACAATAACAATCCACAAATGAGAGAGAGATAGATAATACCCTTAAGGTAGGGAAAAACTAATAATACTCCTTAAGGAAGGAATCACTCTATAAGTTCTCCCAAGATGAGAGGCCACTCAAGGAGGGTAAAGTCCCATAAGCCACTTCGTGGGCACAACGATTATGTAAGATTCTTCTTCAATGATATTATGAATAATTACAATGACAAGTATCTCTTATTTATATATCCATATTCTTATTCTACTTTGGAGAGCCTACTACTAATATAATATTATATTATAATATAATATTATAATACAATCAACCTTGGGTTATGTTTGGCCCATGCCAACCCTTATACAAAATAATAATATATCCCCAAATATCTATTCCTAGGTACCCTACCATGCCACCCTCCTTGCAAATGTTTTATCCTTGAAATATATGAAGAAACCTGATAGTATGATTTTCTAAGCAATGTTAGAAATTGGTACCAATGTCGATCATCCATCCATCCAAGTGAAACCCGATGATGCTGGTATGCCATTTTGTTACTTGAGTATCCAAATCTGCTTTGTTGGATCCATGCTTCTACTACTGTATTTTGATAACTTGAATGATGGGTCCACTTGTTCCTTGATGCTGATGAACCATGCTAAAAACCATGATCACTATACTTTCTCTACCAAACACTACCATAGTTGGTGCCCTTATGATTCCATGTAGAACCATAATATTGTTGCCTTGAATCATGCCTCCAATAATGTTTCCGCTCATGATGGTGTGGATGGCGATATGGTGTAACCTTTACTTGATGTTCTACCTTATTTTACTTTTCAACCTTTGGATCCATTGTTTTAAATTCTTCTACACAATGTTATTTCATGTTCTCTTTGTTTGATGTGTCCTTGTGCTCTTCTATCAAAGCTTCTTTGGACTCTGTTACTGTTATTTCCCCTAAATAAAATGTTGCTACTTCTTCCATGGAATATGTTGTTGCTATTGCCTTCTTGGATTCTATTTAAGGTTCATCAATTTTTTCTTCTACAACCACTTCTGGATTTTTCTTGTATCCTTTCTCCTTAAGCTGAGAAATATCCTGCAATGTTATCTTATTTTTCCTGTACCATAACTTCATAAACTTCTTTTGCACATTAATGTTAATAGTACCCAAAGAATATAACCAAGGATAACCAAGAACAATATCCTTATCATCCATCTCAATAGCATAGAAATCTGAATGTAAAACATATTTATCCATGGTGATCTTCAAATCTTCAAAAATCTGAACATTCTCACCCTCTAGCTATATGTCCTTAATTTTTGTTGCTTGAACTTGCAACTTCTTAGCCAAAACAATATTAATAAAATTATATCTACTACCAGGGTCAATGGAAATAATAACCTGTTCCTTTTGAATGCTTCCATGAACCTGCAAAATAGAATTTTTAGATTCAAACAATTTTCTTTGTCCATTTTCTAATTTATCTTTTACAAAAGTTATGGTTTCCTCTGTCTACATACTGACATATTTTTTATCTTCCCTAACATTTTCCTCTTTCTTCTTGAGTAATTTTATTTCTTTTTTATAGTCGTCGATCAAATCCATTAGGCTATCTACATAATATGGGTCCCATTTACTCAAGAATGCATGCTCCACTTCCTCCAAATTGTCTTCATCATTCGTTTCTTGACAAAAATTTATCCACCAAGACAAAGCTTTCCCTTTAAGAGATAAATTAAGGAAGGATTTCCAGGAAGAATCATCAGGGACAATTTTTTTCCACCATTCCATAGCATCAATATCATCTTCTCTAGAAAAACTTTGGAGTGCCATTGTGCATGCCCTAATGCAACTAGGGTTTTATGGAAATAATTATCTTCCCACCAAATTGAAGCTAAAAATACACATAGACAACTATATTTGCAATTTTTCTTCCAAAAAAATAAAGTGTAACTGATTTGCTTACCCAAACTAAACAAATTTCATCTTTCAAAAAAATTGTGACTTGAAAATTCATCACTACCCTTGTTTCATATGGCTGACTTCAGAAGGTTGTAACTCATTCAATACTACTCAGATTCTTTCATATAACCACTCATTTTAAATCTCTTCAAATTCTACAAAAACTAGTCCAAGAATTGCCTAAATAAAATAAACACTTGCAGAGATATGGCTTTTAAAAGATGAGATGTTTTTCAAGAAAAAATCTATGAAATTCGTCACTATCCTTGTTCAAGATGACTAAATTCAAAAGGTTGTATATCCATCAATACTTCTCAGATTACTTCATATGACCACTCATTTTAAATCTCTTCAAATTCTTCATAAACTAATCCAAGAATCACCTAAATCGGATAAAATCTCATAGAGATATGGCTTCTGAAAGATGAGACATTTTTCTAGAAAAAATATGTGAAATTCATCACTATCCTTGTTTCGGATGACTACAAAAGGTCGTATCTCCCTAAATACATTTTATATTCCTTCATATGACCACTCATTTTAAAGCTCTTCAAATTCTACACAATCTGATCCAAGAATAGCCTGAATCGGATAAACTTGCGCAGAGATATGGCTCCTTAAAGATGAGACGATTTTCCAAAAAATTGCCCTAATTTTACAATTTTACTAAAAAATCCCCTCTTTGCCAAAATCATTGCTCTGATAACACTTGTTGCATAACTTTTATTATTAAAAATATACCATTCAACATTATGCAAAATTATGAAATCATTCATCCACAATAACAATCCACAAATGAGAGAGATATAGATAATACCCTTAAGGTAGGGAAACACCAATAATACTACCAGTTTCTAACATTGCTTAGCAAATCATACTTGGATGGATGGATGATCGAGATTGGTACCAATTGCTAACACTGCTTAGCAAATCATATTATCAAGTTTATTCATATGTTTTGAGGACAAAACATTTGTAAGGAGGGTGGCATGGTAGGGTACCTAAGAATAGATATTTGGGGATATATTATTATATTGTATAAGGGTTGGCATGGGCCAAACATAACCCAAGGTTGATTGTATTATAATATTATATATAATATTATAATAAAATCAACCTTGGGTTATGTGTGGCCCATGCCAACCCTTATACAATATAATAATATATCGCCAAATATCTATTCCTAGGTACCCTACCACCCTTCCAATATGCAACCAATTGGCCATTGCAACCAACTTTGGGTCGAATGAAGGCCAACTAATTTTGAGTGCTGACTGTGGATGGCAGGCACAGTGAGCACTGTTAACTATGGGTGTTAGAAACAACTAGCACTAACTAGGCAAAGATGCCAAAAATGAGTGGTAAAACCATTGCTATACTTTGGATTTGTCCAAATATCATTCATATGGTGTTCTAGCATTTCCCATATGAGTAGTCGCCTCGACATGATGCATTTTAGGTGTCTACAAATGCCCATTTTGAGATGCATTGTGATATAAAACAATGTTGAGAAAAAATAGACCTCCTAAAATGATGTTATAGGTTGGATGATGATCATTAGTTTGATCAAAATTATATTCCCCAGGTCCTGCAAAGGATGCACATCCTAGAATCATTACTTCTAACTTGATAGAAGGCTTAAATTTGAAAGAGTTTGCACTCGTCATCAGAAATTCGGGTAGCTTTGGTGCTACAATAGGAGTTAGGCCTATATAACCGAAAGGAAGAGAGTTACAAAAAAACTATCATATATGCTATTTTCCCCAACAAAAGGGTAAGCTTATGATAGTCTTTGGCAATGATTCATAATTCGAACACAATTTTGACAAGATCAAGGGATCTACGATCAAGGGATCTTCTATTGACTTTGATTATGATTTGATATTATGACTACCTCCTCAAGTGACGAGTCGATGAGGGTAATGACAATAAATGAAGCGACGAGGTCGCTTGACCACTATGAATGATATTGAACAAATTAAGATTTAGCATTTGAATACTTGGTAAGGCCTGATAAGCTATGGTTGCAACTGTTAATAGTAATTGCCTATTTCTATCCCATGGAGCGGTCCAACCACAGAGGCCTTCTTAGGGAATCAAAATGAAGACAATATCGATTAGGCATGTGTTGAGTCATATTGTCGATGATATGTTGAAAATATCATAGGAAATTGTGATGAATATATTGTTTCCCTAGAGTAGTCTGACCATCAAGGCCTTCTTAGGGATAGAAATGAAGCATAAAAATTCCATGATGATGAATTTGTCCCAAATTTCCTTATGGTAATTTACTCATATTACCGAATTTCATGGATCACAGGTCGCTACAACCGCCAAGTGTATAGGGAAAATGACTGAATACGAGGAATATTTGGCTTTTGATTTATTTGATTTTTTGTTAATTTTGAATTAAATTTTGTTTTATTGGATTGGAGGTGTGAATTTCTAAGGAAGTATTTCCATAGCAATGACCTCGGTTGAATGTACTTTGTAATCTCAACCAGTTATTTTGTTTTGCCTTATGATGACATTTTCTAATGTTGTTGTGCTGTGTTTAGCTTATTTAGATTATTTTGTATTTTTTGATGCACTTATGGTTTGATGAACAATTTTATTTTGACCTTTTAAGGCTCTCCACGATGGAAATGAAGAACACAAGCTTATACTGAGAGGGGGGGTGAACAGGATAAGACCTCTTTTTACTTTTTCCTTTATACTTCAAAACAGTAAAGCAATATACCCAAAGCAATATCAAAGCAATGCACAATATCATCCACAAAGTGACACCAATTTTAACGTGGTTCACCTAAAATGGTTGGGCTACGTCCACAAAACTTTTCTCTAAAAGTTATCTCAAAGTTCTTTGGGAATCCTTCCCAATTACAATGTTTATGAGCCTCGGCCCAAAGGAGATACCTTCCCCCAATCAGAATTTATGAGCCTCTGCTCAAAGGAGATACCTTCCCCCAATCAAAATTTATGAGCCTCTCGCTCAAAGGAGATACCTTCCCCTCTCGCTCTGGAAATGATCCCTCGGAAGATCAATTGCCTCTACCTCTTGCCAGCACGTGGAACTCCTTTCCACCGAAGACCTCCTGTCCTCAATGCTTAGCCTAAGAGACCTCTGCCTTCTATGATCACGTCCACAATAGCTTAGCAACATGTACCAAACACAGTCAGTCGGTCTAGTACAAGTCTTCCTCTGTTTGTCAGATCTGTCCAACTCTTGAACAAATCAATCCTCTGCATACAAGCCTTCTCAAAGACTTGCCAATCTGTCCTCAGGTTCTTCTCATAGAACCAATGCACCTCTATCCTCAAGTTCTCTGATAGAACTATCAAACTCAGCTCACAAGTCCTCTGCTAGGACCTGTCCAAATCTGCTCACAAGTCCCCATCGGAACCTATCCAAAACTACTCACAAGTCCCCATCGAAACCTGTCCAAAAATAGCTCACAAGTCCCCACCGAAACTCGTCCAAAAACTGCTCACAAGTCCCCACCGGAACCTGTCCAAAAACTGCTCACAAGTCCCCACTGGAACCTGTCCAAAAACTGCTCACAAGTAGCCACTGGAACCTATCCAAGAATGGCTCACAAGTCCCCACTAGAACCTGCCCAAAAACTCAACAAGCTCACCAAGAAAAACTTTCTTAGTAGGAAATCACAAAGTGAATTGTTAGAGACCCAATGTGATTTGTCAAACTCATAGAAGCATAAAGAGAATTGTTAGAGACTCAATATGTTCTATACTCAAATCCCAATCTCAAAACTCAACTCAAATCAACTCAGCTCAATCTCAATCTCAAATCTGAAAACTCAACTCAATATCCGAAATGGATAGGATAGAATGTTTTCTTTCAAGAACATGAAACCCCAACAATTGCCAACTATGCAAAGAATCACATAACAATGATACTCATGTTCTTTTCACCATCAATTAGGGTTTCAACAACAATGCTCATCAAACAAGGTTTAGTCAACCAACACCATTCAACTCAACATCAACCTTGAAGCATTCAACCAATCATCACAAGAAAAGGAAACAAGTAGAAATCCTTTTCCCTCCAAAGATATTTGAACAAAACAACCACCAACACAATATCACCAAATGCAAAGAATAACTTGCTCAAATCAACTCAATGGAGTAAGCCCAATATCATGAATCAAGTAAAGCAATAACTTGATCAAACAACCTCTATGGAAGCAACTCAACCATCAAACTCAAAAAAGCCAACCAAGGGTTCCACCAACTCAATGCAAGTAGCTAGACTCACAAATATAAACCCTAGTGCACAAAGCTTCCACTATCTCAAACCAGAAATTATGCATTCACCAAAAAACTCTCCTTAAGGATAACAATGCATAAGTAGTCTTCAACAAACTAGAAAATAGGATTTACACCTAGCCAAAGGATACCTAGTAGAATACCTTTTCACTCCAACCTTATTTCAGAAAACATACACCAATCATACTCATAAGAAGAATGTGCCCATACCTTATTGGAGTAGAAGATAATTGAACCTTCAAGCTCTCACCACACACAACTCTCAAACTTCCAACCAAGTTAGGGTTAGAATAAAAAGAAATGAGCAATAATATAAACTTCCTTTATTACACCTTTTAGCTCCACTTCTTTAAACACAACCACCATAACATGCCAATAAATCAACAATCATAGACTCACACCTTATACCTCCATTTTTAATTTTAGCATAGCAAAGAATAATCTTAAAAATACATCCAAAGAAATATGCCCTTATTTCTCCTAAGCTTTTATTCAATGCTAATCACAAAAGCCAAAACTCATAAAATTTAATCACACCTTATAAATCGCTGTCCAAGAAACTTCGAATTTCGTGGCATAAAGACGTTTTAATAAAAACGTGTGTTACTCTAGCAAAGCACCCCACCTCATGAGACTCGAAATGATGACCTCCGCCAATGCAGCGCCCAACAGTAGCCTTCACTGCCACTAGCCCACGCAGGCTACGAAGTTCACAAGTGAACTTCCCTCCACTTCACCCTCAAAAAAACTCTCGAAGACTTTTCAACCGCACGTGCTTCTAAGTCTTCCTTCGATCGCAGAGAATACAGAGCACAAACACCACAAATTGCATTCGAGGAATTTTGAATTAATTAGCCTTCCAACCTTAGGAGTTGGAGAATAAATAGTCTCTTCGAAGACACCTTGACGTCAGTGAAAATAAAGACCATTTCAAAATTAATCAAAAGTCTTTTCAAAAAGGGTTTAAAAACCCTTAAATAATTTTAATAAATTAAGAATAAAAAAAGGTTTAAAAACCTTTAAGTATTTTTAATAAATTAAAAATAATTTCTCCCTTAATTAATTAAATAATTAATTAATTAAAACCTTGAAGGGTTTTAAATAATAATTAAATAAATAATAAAGAGAACCTCCATTGGTTTTAATAAAAACCATTTAACTTGGTTTTAATAAAAACCGGTTTGGTTTTAATGAAAAACCCTTGCCAATGGAATCTCTCCGATTCTCTTAAAAATATTCTCTTGGAATCTTCCACCTTTGAAGCCAACACATCCTCTTAACATTAATGCCATTTCCTTTTGACATCAATGACAACTCATAGACAAGAAGCTAGGATCTCAAACCCAAAATTGCCAACAATCTCCCCCTTTGTCATTGATGGCAAACCATGCTTCTCAACAACACAGAAACTCAACATAAACAACTCCCCTTGTCTTGAGGCTCTCCCCCTTACTCAAATCTCTCCCCCTTTGTCATCAATGGCAAAGGGTCACCTTTGGGGCTCGGGACTAAGAATGAGCCTCTTAGCTTAGTCCCTCCCCCACCTCCTGATGAGGTGATTAATTCTTGGGTGGGAGTAAAACTCCCATTAGGCACTGATCATCATCAGCATCTATAACTTCCTTGCTGGGCCTTCTCTTGAACTCTTTGTCCATATTCCTGTTCCTATCATTGTTCTTGTTCTTGTTCTCATCCCTGTTCTTGTCCATGCCTTGATCCTTGGACCTGATCATGCCACTGTTCTTGTTCTTGTATTCTGGAATTTCAGCTCTACACTGTCTGATTGTGTGACCTTCATTGTTGCACTTGAAACACTTGACGATGTTGTTTCTCTGAGGTAAACCTGATCTTTGAATCCACTAGTTCTGACCAAACCTATTCTGACCAAACCTGTTCTGGCCAAACTTGTTCTGACCAAACCTGTTCTGGCCAAACTTGTTCTGACCAAACTTGTTCTTGTTATTTGCCTTGCAATAAATTGCCTTGTGCCCAAACTGTTGACAAGAGTAGCAATACCCTTGAAAGTAACTAGCACTTCTGAAACTATCATTTACCTCCTTCACTTGAGCCATGCAATGTGAAGCCATGTGACCAAACCTGTGACAAGCAAAACATCTCCCTTGAAACTTTCCTTTAATTGACCTCTTAGGTTCTGAAAACTTCTTCTTCTCATTCTGAATTCTGTTTTCTTTTTGTGCATCTATCATTCAAGGACTCCTTTTCTGAAATACTTTCCTCATTAGAACTCTCTTCCTTTTGGAGTCTCTTACTAGACTCTCCAACTTGTTCCTTGTGTGGCTTAACAAAACCAAGGCCTATTTTATCTGTTGTCTTTCTTTGACCTTTGATGAGTGACTTAACATTTTTGGAGCTATCTTGAAACCCGTAAAGCTTATCCTTGTACTCTTTAGTTTCCTCTTTCAAAGAAGCCATTTTCTGTTCTAACTCACTATACTCAAGAACCTTAGACTCTAACTCATCCTTGAGTTCTTGTGTCTTAGCCATAGAGAAGTCAAGACTTTCTATAAGATCATCTCTCTCCATACAACATTCATCTAACTTATCCTTGAGTCTAGCATTCTTCTTTCTTTCCCTTTTCAAAGCACTAAGAGCACTAATAAGTTCACCTTCAAGATCTACTTCACCTCCCTCTATATCTTCCTCTATTTGTTTGCTTTTTGAATCATCAAAGCCTTTTTCAGATTTCTTATCACTAGAGGTGCTACCCTTTTCAAAAACCATACATGCATCTTCCTTATAGTTTTCTGAAGCATCCTCATACATACTAGAAACCAAATCATTATTTGTGCAATCATCCTCAAGGTGACCAAAATTTCCACATCTAAGACATTTCATGATAATGAATCTATGTTTCGATTCTTCCTCTTTTTTTGATATGAACAACATCTCATTTTCATTATCACTTGAAGAACTTTCACTATCACTACTAGAACACTTACTTGCTTTGTCTAGGTAGAAACTCTTCTTGTGCTTGTGAGAATACCTCTTTCCTTGATTGTTGTGCTCATATTTGTTTTTCCTGTGATGCTTGTGCTTTTTAGAATCCTTGCTCTTAGAATCCTGTTTATCTTCATCACTTTCATTCTTGGGAATAGTACAGTCAGTAGCATAATGACCAAACTTTCCACAATTGAAACATCTTATATTTTTCATACTTTTGTGCTTTCTAGAGAACTTGCCTTTCTTGCTGTAATATGCCTCTTCATCACTAGAAGACTCATCACTATCTTGAAGTTGTTTACCCTTGGAATTCTTGGTAGCCTTGAAAGTTGCCTCTTTCTTGACATCAACCTTCACTTGAGTTCTCAACTCAAATGTTGCAAGTATACTATGGAGCTCATCATTTTTCAACTTATCCAAATATTTAGCTTCCTCAATAGCAAAAATATTTTCACTAAATCTATTAGGAAGAGATCTTAAAATCTTATCACAAACATCATTTTCAGCAAGCTCAAGACCTAAGTCTTTCATGGAGTTAACAACCTCATCCATACGAAGCATGTAGTCACTAATATTTTCATCATCATTCATCTTGAGTTGTTCAAACATACCTTTGAAGTGTCTCAACTTGGCCTTTCCGACATTTGTATCACCTGTATGAACCACCTTCAACTTGTTTCCACATTTCACTAGTCTGTCTTGCAGTGAATCACTTTGGTGAGATCTCGCTTTCTGTAAGCCTTTCAGGATTGCATTCATTGCTTTTGAATTGTTGTGATGTAGGAGCCTTTCTTCTTTAGTATTAGGACCATGTTCAGGAATAGTGTACTCATCTTCAATCACTTCCCAAACCTCATTCCCAAGTGCCATTAGATGAACCTTCATCCTTGCACTCCAAAGACCAAAATTTGACCCATCAAGAATAGGTGCTGCATTGCCACTTGAATGATCCATTGTGTTCTTTACTAGCTTTTCCTTCAAGTTGTTAAACTTTTCGAAGGCACCTGCTCCGATACCAATTGAAGAACACAAGCTTATACCGAGAGGGGGGGTGAACAAGTATAAGACCTCTTTTTACTTTTTCCTTTATACTTCAAAATAGTAAAGCAATATACCCAAAGCAATATCAAAGCAATGCACAATATCATCCACAAAGTGACACCAATTTTAACGTGGTTCACCCATAATGGCTAGGCTACGTCCACAAAACTTTTCTCTAAAAGTTATCTCAAAGTTCTTTGGGAATCCTTCCCAATTACAATGTTTATGAGCCTCGGCCCAAAGGAGATACCTTCCCCCAATCAGAATTTATGAGCCTCTGCTCAAAGGAGATACCTTCCTCCAATCAAAATTTATGAGCCTCTACTCAAAGGAGATACCTTCCCCTCTACTCTGGAAATGATCCCTCAGAAGATCAACCGCCTCTACCTCTTGCCAAGCACGTGGAACTCCTTTCCATCGAAGACCTCCTGTCCTCAATGCTTAGCCTAAGAGACCTCTCGCCTTCTATGATCACGTCCACAGTAGCTCAGTAACCTGTACCAAACATAGTTAGTCGGTCTAGTACAAGTCTTCCTCTGTCTGTCAGATCTGTCCAACTCTTGAACAAATCAATCCTCTACATACAAGCCTTCTCAAAGACTTTCCAACTATCCTTAGGTTCTTCTCATAGAACCAATGCACCTCTATCCTCAAGTTCTCTGATAGAACTATCAAACTCAGCTCACAAGTCCTCTGCTAGGACCTATCCAAATCTTCTCACAAGTCCCCATCGAACCTGTCCAAAATTGCTCATAAGTCCCCACTAGAACCTGTCCAAAACTGCTCACAAGTCCCCACCGAAACCTATCCAAAAATTGCTCACAAGTCCCCACCGGAACCTATCCAAAAATTGCTCACAAGTCCCCACCGGAACCTGTCCAAAAACTACTCACAAGTCCCCACCGGAACCTATCCAAGAACTGCTCACAAGTCCCCACTGGAACCTATCCAAAAACTCAGCAAGCTCACCAAGAAAAACTTTCTTAGTAGGAAATCACAAAGTGAATTGTTAGAGACCCAATGTGATTTTTCAAACTCATAGAAGCATAAAGAGAATTGTTAGAGACTCAATATGTTCTATACTCAAATCCCAATCTCAAAACTCAACTCAAATCAACTCAGCTCAATCTCAATCTCAAATCTGAAAACTCAACTCAATATCTGAAATGGATAGGATAGAATGTTTTCTTTCAAGAACATGAAACCCCAACAATTGCCAACTATGCAAAGAATCACATAACAATGATACTCATGTTCTTTTCACCATCAATTAGGGTTTCAACAACAATGCTCATCAAACAAGGTTTAGTCAACCAACACCATTCAACTCAACATCAACCTTGAAGCATTCAACCAATCATCACAAGAAAAGGAAACAAGTAGAAATCCTTTTCCCTCCAAAGATATTTGAACAAAACAACCACCAACACAATATCACCAAATGCAAAGAATAACTTGCTCAAATCAACTCAATGGAGTAAGCCCAATATCATGAATCAAGTAAAGCAATAACTTGATCAAACAACCTCTATGGAAGCAACTCAACCATCAAACTCAAAACAGCCAACCAAGGGTTCCACCAACTCAATGCAAGTAGCTAGACTCACAAATATAAACCCTAGTGCACAAAGCTTCCACTATCTCAAACCAAAAATTATGCATTCACCAAAAACTCTCCTTAAGGATAACAATGCATAAGTAGTCTTCAACAAACCAAAAAATAGGATTTACACCTAGCCAAAGGATACCTAGTAGAATACCTTTTCACTCCAACCTTATTTCAGAAAACATACACCAATCATACTCATAAGAAGAATGTGCCCATACCTTATTGGAGTAGAAGATAATTGAACCTTCAAGTTGTCACCACACACAACTCTCAAACTTCCAACCAAGTTAGGGTTAGAATAAAAAGAAATGAGCAATAATATAAACTTCCTTTATTACACCTTTTAGCTCCACTTCTTTAAACACAACCACCATAACATGCCAATAAATCAACAATCATAGACTCACACCTTATACCTCCATTTTTAATTTTAGCATAGCAAAGAATAATCTTAAAAATACATCCAAAGAAATATGCCCTTATTTCTCCTAAGCTTTTATTCAATGCTAATCACAAAAGCCAAAACTCATAAAATTTAATCACACCTTATAAATCGCTGTCCAAGAAACTTCGAATTTCGCGGCATAAAGACGTTTTAATAAAAACGTGTGTTACTCTAGCAAAGCACCCCACCTCATGAGACTCGAAATGATGACCTCCGCCAATGCAGCGCCCAACAGTAGCCTTCACTGCCACTAGCCCACGCAGGCTACGAAGTTCACAAGTGAACTTCCCTCCACTTCACCCTTGAAAAAACTCCCGAAGACTTTTCAACCACACGTGCTTCTAAGTCTTCCTTCGATCGTAGCGAATACAGAGCACAAACACCGTAAATTGCATTCAAGGAATTTTGAATTAATTAGCCTTCCAACCTTAGGAGTTGGAGAATAAATAGTCTCTTCGAAGACACCTTGACGTCGGCGAAAATAAAGACCATTTCAAAATTAATCAAAAGTCTTTCAAAAAGGGTTTAAAAACCCTTAAATAATTTTAATAAATTAAGAATAAAAAAAGGTTTAAAAACCTTTAAGTATTTTTAATAAATTAAAAATAATTTCTCTCTTAATTAATTAATTAAAACCTTGAAGGGTTTTAAATAATAATTAAATAAATAATAAAGAGAACCTCCATTGGTTTTAATAAAAACCATTTAACTTGGTTTTAATATAAACCGGTTTGGTTTTAATGAAAAACCCTTGCCAATGGAATCTCTTCAGATTCTCTTAAAAAGATTCTCTTGGAATCTTCCACCTTTGAAGCCAACACATCCTCTTAACATTAATGCCATTTCCTTTTGACATCAATGACAACTCATAGACAAGAAGCTAGGATCTCAAACCCAAAATTGCCAACAGAAATTGGGAGCATTTATTGTAGCTCACTGACCGTACCTATCAACTATGGGTAATTTCGTTGACCATGGCTCAAAGTCACAGTCGCAAAACCCTAATTCGGGGATCACGGTTGTTAGTCATGGGCCGACCCAAATTTGAAAAGCATATAAAAGGGTTTATGCATTTGAAAATTCAGTATTTACCTGATAGTAATAGTAAAATTGAGAGCTCTAAGAGGTAAATATTAAAATTTGACTCAGGATGTTGCTGAAAACTCAACCCATTCTGCATATTCCACAGCAATGGTTGACCAGTTGGAGGCTTCAACCAGTGGAGGAGCCAGTGCCTCTAAGGTAACTCAAAAATTGAGACCTCGCTTGCAAATTATCGGATTAAAATTAACCACATTAAGAAAATGGTAAATTAACCACATTAAACTGTCTGTAATTAACCTCAACCTAGTTATGTTTAGCATAGGTTAGTTTAGGGGGTGGGTTAATTTATTAATTTTCTTTTTTAAGGTTTATTTTGGGAGGACGGGGCCCAAAAAGGGTCTCGCTCCTTAGCCATGAGTGGTAGTCGTGGCTCCTAATTGGCAAATTGGGGGCTGCATCTGTCATCCTTGGTGGGATTTAACTACCAACGATCACTTTTTTGACCATTGTGCTGACTGCGGTTAGGACCCGCTATGCGCAAACCTTAGAAATGTTTTTCAAAATTTTTAATTTTTTGGGATTTTATTGGCAATTAATGCCATTTAATGCATTTTTGAAGTATTTTTTTGATGTATTTTACATTTTTATGATATTTTATGATTTTTTTATCATTTTTAATTGTTTTTAATTGTTTTTTCATTTTTACTTGATTGCTTTTATTCAGTACCTGATGAACAGAATGAGGGAGACTAATCTCCTTCATAATCTTTGCCACACACTGATTTATGGGGAGTGGAGTTGGTTTAATGATGTGGGATTTGGCTTCATCTTAGACCTCCCCACTATTCAAGTGGACTAGACGTACCTTACTGTATTGGCCCATCACTGGGATGCGAGGATCAATACATTTCACCTACCTACAGGTGAAATGACTATCACCTTGGAGGACATGTACCACATCTTATGGATATCCATTGATGGTGAGCCCATAACCTTCTCTCCTACCATGATGAGGAAGGTCATATTTGATGCTATATTTAGGCAATAGAGCATGGAGGCACAGGGCTGCATTGACCACAGAGGCATCCACGTTCAAGAGTGGTACAAGGCTAGATTTTTCTCATAAAGGGAGGTAGTATTTATGTATATTATCATTCAGATAGTCCTACCAGACTCTTCAAGTGTGAGGTTCCCTTGGAATTTATTGGCTTAGACTAGAGATGTCATGGTTAGTTCAATCGAGCAACTGCTTATATTTTCCTGGGGGAGCACTCTCTTAGCACAACTCTACCACGAGCTATTTTAGATTACCCACTACAGCAGAGTGGGCATCGACTGTAGCTTCCTTATGTAGATCTAGGACTACCAAAATATACTAATAGAGCACCCAATTGAATTTCCCCTATAGATCACTACCCTTGCGAATGATCAATAGTGCTATACCACCTTCTATCCTTGGGATCAAGAGGGCTTCAAGAGTAGGTCTCATGTAGGAGACCTAGATCATTATATTGATCACTTTGCATAGCTGCACTCTGAGGATATCCAGTGACAATCCTACATGGACAGTTCATCCTAGATAGAGGTAGATAGATACCTACACTGGGCATGCAGAGATATATGGATTATCGGTCGTAAGGTTGATTGACATGAGTATCACTAGTTCTGTTGCGTCCTACAACAGTTTGGGATTTTGTAGGATATCCCAGATATGTTGACTATCTACATATTCTTGGTCCTAGAGAGGGATCTAACCTGGTCCCAGGTCACTCCACTAGGAGAGGATGAAGATGAATAAGACTTGGGGCTAGAAGATGTGAGTACTACTCCAAAGTATGATGGCTAGTGGGCCGAGTTCAAGTGGCACAACAAGGGTCCTCTAGATTAGCCAGTTGAGGGATTTTTAGACAAGGGTGTAGAGGGCACAGAGGTGGATCCTCATGGGCATAGGACTCACCAACAGACAGAGGGAGCATGGGGCATAGCAGAGGAGGTCCCATAAATAGATATCAAGGGGGATGTTTCTAAGGAGGGTGAGGTAGCTCTAGATAGTGAGGTCTAGCAGCTAAGGGCATAGATCACTAACCTATAGATCTAGGTGGGTAGACTTCACACTCAAATCCTACATAGGGATACTTCTATCACCACTCTAGAGGTAAATCTAGCTCACGTGTAGAGGCAATGGTGCAAATACGAGGAGGAGAGGACAACTCTCCATGCACAGGTTACCACTAAGGACACTCAGATTACATAGCTTACCAATGAGCATGATTTGGTGTAGGCATAGCTAAGTGCAGTGACTACTGAGAGGGAATTTATTAGGGTAGTGAGAGAAGATTCCTCATCCTCATAGGTTATCATGGGACCTCCCACAGTATCATCTTCTTTATTTCTAGGAGGTCATGACCGCATGGTAGAGATCATGTGGCTACATACCCTCATGGAGGAGGGTAATAACCAGAATACAATGAGTGTACCTCGCATCACCTAAATAGAGGGTCACATCAAGCTACTAGGTGGGGAGGTTCCAGAGGATACCCACACTACAAGGACCCACAAGAGTAGGTCTAGGACCAGAGAGACAAGGCAATCATCCACTAGCTCCAGCCACAAGATGCATAGGACTGAGAGGACTCACAGGTCTTCCAGTAATCATGGTGCCAACTCATAGAGGACCCACAGGGATGGTGGAGGCGATGGAAGTGCCTCATAGACTGGGGGTGTAGGCCCTATGTAGTACAGATCTTTAGAGATGCTTATTATACCATTTTTGAGTGTAAGGTCAAGGACCTACACGTATGTAGCCTATGGGCATTTTGATGTACCCCACTTATTATGTATATTTGACATATATATATATATATATATATATATATATATATATATATATATATATATATATATATATATATATATATATGATATGACATTTCATATCATTACATGTGTATTTTATTTTTGGTGTTTTATGTTTTGTGTTATTCATATGGATGCAATGCATTATTGATTTGATGCTATATGATTTGATGTATGGATGACATGCATTAGATAGCTATGCGATATATGATTAGACGTTATGAGTTATGTATGTAGATATACTACTTATGATGGATGCATTATGAGTGTGATGTTTATTTTAAATGCATGTATAACTTTCTATACTTGTATGCATTTAGTTTATGTTGTTATGACATAATGTATGCCATGTATGTACTGCATGTATTTATTTGTTTCTTTGATAATGTGTTTCTAAAATGGACATGTATGCTTTAATCACTTAAAACATAATGTATGCAATGTGAGTTTTAATCAATCTAATGGATGACACCACAAAATGTATAACAATCATGGATTGTAGTTGTTTTATCTTTATGAATGTTTGATAAATTGTACACCTATTTATGAGATGCAATGATATATTGTTTCTATTTGTGGGATTTTGCAATATAATCAATGGTTGTATAAACATCATTTTGACATCCATTCGGTATCTAGTTATATAGTACAAATAGTTCTAATAAACAAACTCCCATTAAAGAAATTTATTTTTGATAATTGAACTTTAAATTATTACTGCTATTTGGGAATTTTTGAGGTTTACCATGAGACTCAAACACCCTAATTAACTTATCAAAAGTTGTATACTAACCATACTAGACTTTTGAAACATAAGGCTTTCACTAGGATAGGCCCTAACTGTGCATTATCCCTGTGTGTGCAAATTAGTATATTAAGATAAGGCATAAGCATACCCCGATGTCAAGTGGGATTATTTTAGCCCATTTCTAAGATCGGGGTCCGTAAATGTCTTACCCAATCATAGGTTTATATTTTAGTTGGACTGGACCACTAGGCGATACAGGAAAGCTGAAGCTAGCTCATCCACATTCAAACATTGGTCTACACACAAGACAAATGCTAATGCATCAAATATATCATCATGCGTAAGGTACAGTAATGCAAAAAATTCTAGGGATTCAAGTTCACCCCCTTCTTTTCTTCAAATTTTTAGGATACTTGCTCATATAAAGTGATAAAAATCATTGTTTATTTTGTACTATAGTGATAAAAATCATTGTTTATTTTGTACTTTCTCTTTTTTCTTTTGAGAAAGGGATTTGATACTGATTTTATTCTCTCTGTACAATTTGATCTTCATTTGATATAACTTTTTGGGATTTACATTTGATAATTTGCTTCAAAAATTTCATTTGGGAATTTTCTTTGTGGAACTATTTTTGGGATATTGATCTAGGATATCAATATTATGATATAAATATGGGATATCACTCTGGGATGTCGATCTATGATATCGATCTAGGGTATCAATTTGGAGGATTGATATAGGATATCACTCTAGGATATTTCTCATTTTAATGTAAGCAAGGGATTTATATGGGTAGGGAGTAAACTTATCCTTTTGCCAATTGCCAATATTTCCCATACCATTCGAACAGGGGGATAAGCAAGAATAAAATTTTCACCTTAGGATACCTAGTCTTGTGTCGTGGATTTCATATTCCCCTAGTCCTTATTAGGATTGTTTAATTTGTTGATTAGTGATAGAATTATGATATGCTAAGGGCTATACTAACTAGACCTCAACTACAAAAGCAAAGAAATATTTCTATCAACTCTTGAGAAGACCTCTGGATATGGTTGAATGACCGGAAAACCCTAATATATTCTTCATAGCAACAAGATGGGTTGTGTTGAAAAATATAATTACTCACAAGGATGATAAATGCATGAAAAATATAGTGCATATATGCATTATTGAGATACAAATGTGGTTTTATTTTTAAGATTGTAAACACAATCTATCCTAATGCAAGGGTGATAGATGGAAACACCTAATGCAATGCAATGAAATGAAATGCAAAATACAATGCAATGCAATGATGCAAATGAAATGCACATGTTTTTTATTTTTGATATATTTTCCCAATTTTTTTTATGGATTTTAACATTTTGACCAAGGTATTTTTGAAAATCCTTGGAGCCTTTTCAGATTGATCAAGCAATTTGAGAAAACCCTTGGAGCCTTTTGGGATTTACCAAGTAGTTTTGAGAAACCCTTGGAGCCTTTTCTGAATGACCAAAGGGCTTATAGATGCCTTTGGAGCCTTTTTTGAATGACCAAAGGGATTACAGATGCCTTTGGAGCCTTTTATGAATGACCAAAGGGCTTACAGATGCCTTTGGAGCCTTTTTTGAATGACCAAAAGGCTTACAAATGCCTTTGGAACTTTTTCTAGTTCTTAGGCATGAAACACTTTAAGATGAAGGATATTGAGAGGTGCAGGTTCTTCAAATCCTCCAAGCAATGTCAAGCGATATGTCCTAGGTCCAATATTCTCTGATATCATATAAGGACCCAAATAGTTAGCTGTAAATTTATCTCGCATTTTTGATGGAAAATTTTAGTTCTGTTGGTTCTCTTTCAGCACAAGATCACCAACCTCAAAGTCCCTCAGATGGAATTTACTATTGTAAGATAATTTTAAGCGCTCATGATAAACACATAGGTACTCAAGGGCATTCACGTAGTATTCATCAAGTAGCATCAATTTATCTAGGTGAGCTTGCCATGCAGTGTCATCATCAATGAACTCTTTCAATGCAACGTGTAGCGTTGGAATTTTCACTTTTAGGGAATAATGGCCTTATTGCCATATAATAATGAAAATGGAGTTGCCCCAATGGGAATATGAATACTAGTCCTGTGAGCCCATAATGCAAGGGGTAACTGGATGTGTCAATCTTTGTGGTGCTCTTGTACCATCTTTTTCAATATGGAGAACACTATATTATTTTAATCTTTAACATGCACGTTTGCCTGCAGATAATATGGAGTCACAAAACTGTATTTTATTCTATACTTAGATGTCAAAGCTCTCACAATTTTATTCTTAAATAACATTCCACTATCCAAAATTATCTTGGATGGTATCCCAAAATGACTAATGATATTGGTGAGTATAAACTCAATAATATGTTCTCTAGTTGTCATTGTTAAGGGAATGGCTTCCACCCACTTAGTGAATTACTCAGTAGCCGTAATAATAAAAGTATATCAACTCGATGATGGAGGAGAGATATTACCTATGAGATCAAGTCCCCACTGATCAAATGGCCAATCTGCTTGAATGGGTTGTAAGGCCTGTGATGGCAGGTGTGTAAGATTAGAAAAATGCTAGCATTTAATGCATTTACTAACATACACATTTAAATACTTATCCATACTGGGTCAATAATAACCCATACAAAGGATGCACTTGATGATAGCCATGCCATTGAAATGGCCACTACATGTACTAATGTGATCTTGAAAAATTTTGCAAGATGACTCTTGGGGCTCAAGACAATGAAGGAGAACTCCATCATAGCTTCTACGATACAAGATGTCTACTAACAAGACATACTTTGTTGATTTCTATTTGAATGTGCATTTTATGACATGCAACAATACCTAGGGGATTAGACCAAGTTTAAGAAAGTCATGTATCTGTGATGTCCAGTTATAATAAGCTTCGGCCTCGATCAACAAGACAACATGCTCCCCTGTGATTCTACATTTGCAAATGCAGACTGGGAAAAAACCCTATTGTGAATGGTAGTACCACTCCTCATTGGATCCTATGAGATCAAATACCCCTAAGATGCTCTCTTGAGAAAGTCTCTAGATTTGTAGAACCACTCATGGTTTGGTTCTACATGAATCATGTTGATTGAATATTTTTTATCCAATGCTTCGTGTTGCACAGTAGAATGTGACAACATTTTTACATGGATGGTAGTAAAATTGAAAGATATATTATGAGGGATTAGAGATCCCAAAGATACCATTATGTCTAAAAATTAATTGGATGAATGAGAAATTGCCTCAATATAATACCATTATAATCGAGCTAGATAAATGTCAAAAATATCCTTTTAAGATTTCAATACTGAACATCGGTATTGAAATAATCCCTTAACTTGGTTCACAATGAGAAGCGAATCACCAAATATATTTAACCTTTTTATCTTCATGGAGAAAGTAGTTTGGAGACCCAAAATTAGGGCTTTGTATTCAACATTATTTTTAGTGCAAGGAAAGTCCAACTTGAACAACAAGGGCATTGGAGCTCCTTGTGGCGTGAACAACACTATTCCTGCACCACCCCCTTGCTCACACTTTGAACCATCGAAGAACAAGGTCATATCGGCTTTGTTTTCCAGTTCTTCAGGTTCAGGTGCTTCTAATAAAACAAATACTGCATCATCAAGAAGCTCTATGGTGAGGGGCCCACTATTTTTTAGAGGTACCTTAGCCAATTGATCTGCTATGACTTGTTCCTTAATGGAATTTTGGCTTCTGAATTCCAAATTGAATTCTATTAGTAGCATGATACACTTTGTAGTACATGTATTATGATATGTCTTGCTCATCAAATACTACAAAGGATTTTTTTTGGATATGACATACATTATATGACTCAACATATAGTGTCACAATTTCTTTGTAGCGAACACTACTGCTAAAAATAGTTTTTCAATGTATACATATCCGAGCTCATAACTCACCAAGTTTTGGCTAATATGATATATGTTCTATTCTTTGTCTTGCACATTATTTTGGGCTAACATGGTTCCTAGTGTAAATTCGGTCATCGATATATAGAAAAAATTGCACATCTGGCCTTGGTGGAGCTAGAACTAGTGGCATCACTAGGTATTGCTTAATTTCAGAAAAGGCTAATTGATAGTCCTCGTCCCAATTGAATGGGACCCCCTTATATAACAATCGATTCATGGGTCGATATTTATACGATAACTATGTGATAAATCACTTTATGGATGCTACCTTGCATTGAAGGCTTCTTAATTCTTTGATGTTTATGGAGGTACACATTTTTAAAATAGACTTGACCTTTGCTGGGTTGACTTCGATGCCTCATTTTGAAATGATGAATCCTAAGAGCTTTCCAAAAGTTACACCAAATATGCACTTCTTAGTATTCAACCTGACATTATGCTCTATCAGGCAATCAAAGACGTTCCTCAGGACCTTCGCATGATCAGAACGCAATAATGACTTTGCGAATAAGTCATCAATATAATATTCTAGGATCTTATGCATATAGTCATGAAAGATATATGTCATAGCTCCTTGATATGTGGCACCAAAATTTTTAATACTAAATGGCATAAATCTATAGCAAAATGTTCCCCATGGTATTATAAATGTGGTTTTATGTTGGTCTTTGGGCTTAATACGAATTTGATTATAATGAGAAAAATCATCCATTAAGGAGAGCACCTCATGACCTGTAGTAGCATCTGAAAGAGAATAGATATTTGGTAACAAAAATTAATCCTTTGGTATTGCCTTATTTAGGTCTCTAAAATCCGTACAGATATAGATCCTTCCATCAGGTTTTCCTACAGGCACCATATTGGATACCCATTCCGAATAGTTGATGGAGATGATAAATTCTACATCTAGTAGCTTTTGCAATTCATCCTTAACCATTAAGGCTACTATTGGGTGCATCTTCCTAAGATTCTTCTTGACAGGATTCTTTGATAGATCTAGTGAAAGGTTAGGAGTAATCAATTTTAGATCTAGACCCAACATATCCTTATAAGTCCAAGCAAAGAGAGCATGTATCTCTCAGTAGAAGGATGAGGTTGGCACAATCATCAGGAGTCAAATTTTCTCTAAATTTAACCTTCCTTGGATTGGTGGGATCATTATGGATATCCACTTTGAAGGTTTCCTCTACTAATATATGGGATCCCTACTCAAGCTAATGAGGTGTAGGGATCAAGTGGATGTCATCTACTGGGTTTATGGGTTCTGCATCGAAAGTATCCTCAATATGATAAACATCATGTGCACAAACTAGTGCAAAATAGAAAGGTTGCAACATTTCTTCATTATGGAAGAAATATTCAGGCTCTAGAGGTGAATCAGTGTAGTCCCAATCAATAGCATATTCATTTAGATGCAATGGTTTGTATGGATCAACTAGATTGTGGAGTGGAATGATCAAATAAATGGAGATCATGTTGATAGAATGGATTATATCTCTAGGACCATGTATGTGTGACTCTACATACGCGCACCTTCCACACCCAAGATTTAGCTCTTGTAGTACAAGTATAAATGGATCCTCTCTATGTACTATTAATACGATCAGATATTCCCTATGAACCGATTACAAAATAGGGTCATTTGGCTCAAGGAGCTCCATGTAAGTCAGAGTAGGTATATTAACCAACTGATAGATTTGATCCAGGTTTAGTCGTCTCTCCCTTAAGCAAGGATCGACATGTAGCTAACAATAAATCTCATCCATATCAATGGGATGATGATAGTGATGTACATAGTGAGGACCAATGTAGGACCTCTCTATCTCATCTTCCTTGTCACTATAAAAAATCCATAGTCCTTCATTCACCCCTAAAGGAATGGGATGCTTTGGAAAATTTGGCCCCATATAGGTTATCTCTTGATCTCTATCGTCACTGTCTAGTAAAATTGGGTACAAAAATCATAAATACGATATTGCTGAATAGACTGGATCAGTCTCATCATTATATTGATCATTGGATGAGGAATCATTGTCCTCTCCTATACTGTAGCTTGGTCCACCTATCTCAAAAATGGACTCTACTATGTCCTCATCGGAATTCCCTTCCAACTCAGGATCTATCACTATGATAATATCTTGACCCTACATGCCTTTATTGCTGATTACCCCATGGATTTGTTGATCCAAGTTTTATTTTGGTATATCATATGGACCAGTGTCCACCAAGATATCCTCATGATATGTCCGAGGTGGTTCTATGGTGACGTAAGATACCATCTTGTTATCCCTTCAAAAAATGGAAGGAATAGGGTGATAACGATTGTAATCAACTTCACCCCCTAGAATGAGGTATAGGCAGTCTAGAGATGCCACGAGGAGTTAATCCTATCCTCAGCTATTAAAACCTACACTAAACCTATCAGTAGGTAACTGATATCATGGTTCAATAGGTCTATTGCACCCTTGCTTGAATAATCCAAGGATGTAACCATGCCAATGGTAATGGTCAAAATATTTCATGGCATACTCAAGGTTGGAAATATAATGAACATTTATAGCAAAAGGTTCATAATCATATTCGTCCATGGACGTGTGAGAAGCTAACTTATAAAGCCCTCCATAGATGAAGTTGGTTTGGTTAGGTGGAGCTCCTAGTGGTACCACCATCCCTACGGAAAGGTGATGGGCTCGTGGTCGACCTATGTCCTATGTAGTCTCAATGATCAGTGTGAACATCACATTCTACATAATGTATTAACCTAATCTAGAATTAACCAAATGAATGGTCTCCTGCGGTGCATATGACCATACTACAGATGCAGGCAAGGTAGGTTGATGTGCCTCCTTGACTTCTCCTTGAACTTCCTCTACTTCCATGGGATTAGGGTCTTCAATGATGATTGGCTTGGGTGCATGATTTACCTCCTTTTAACCCATATTTGTTTTAAACTTCTCATTATCCTGACACATCATGGATGTTGATGGTCTAGTAGAAGCAACCATGGTGTGCTTCGATCGTTGAGATACACACACTGTTGGTTTTACACACACTTCTTTGACTTTGCCTCCTAGCTTTTGGATCGGTGATGCATACCGAATATCCAAGTACGTTGAGGGGAGCATAAAATCCCATGGGAAATTTGCTAAGTTCACATACTTGAAGGGTTCCTCATCTAAAGGGACCACGTGAACTTGTCCCTCATGCACATATTTGATACATTGGTGCAAAATGGAAGGGACACAATGCATTTCTCTTATCCAAGGCCTACCTAGAAGTATGTTGTATTGCATAGCACCTTTGATAACATGACACATCATGGGGATGGTCTTCAATTCTACCTGAATAGGTAAAATTATAGTACCTACATTCGAGCACAAGGTATTGTTAAATTCTCTCAATGTGAAGGTAGAAGGTACAATATGCATCTTTGGTAACTTCAAGTGAGTTAATGCCTTGGTAGTTATGATATTGATTTACGACCCCATGTCAATCAAAACCCGTTTAAATGATTTATGATTCACATAAGCAATAATATGTAGCGGTGGTTCTGCTATAACAGTGGAGACCGTCTTGACTTCATGGTCATGAAATTGAATGACCAGCTCCTGGAACTATTGCACATGTCCCATTAAATGTGTAAAAATTTTAGGATCTTGGGATTATACTTCTATGGACCTTAAAATATCCATAAGCATCTCCTTGTGCTTAGGAGACTACTAAATAAGCTCATAGATCAACAACTTTGTTGGAGTTGTCTGTAGGTTTTGAACCAACCTACTTCTAATGGTCACCATCGGTCTAGTTGGTGGGCCTGGCATATTCTAGGCTAGCCTTGGAGGAGGCACAACTTGGACACTAATAGGTATACAAGGTTGATTGGGTCTTTCATACCTCGCATTCCTTGTGACAATGTTGAACATATCGAAAAACCCTTGAGTTGGTGGTTTGATTTGTACTTGGTTGACCTAGACAACATTATTCTTGGGTTCCTCATGATTTAGAAAAGGATTTTTATAAATCCCCATATTTTGGTTTTTGGGCTATTGTGGGTTGTCGACAAGAAGTGTACCTCTTTCGATCATATTTTACACAAGATGTTTGAAGGACCAACATACCTCGATTTCATGGCCCTTCATTCGATGAAATATGTAATACTAATCATATTTTTTACCCCTTAGGATTTTGTTGATTAGGTTCTATTAAATATACTTTGGGTAAGTTTATGCCTCACATAACTAATAAAAAATCAAAGCCAATGACTTCGATAACTAAGTGAATATGTGATGTGGGCACTAATATTTGTTTTTACCCTTGTAATTATTGTTGCATTTCTCATACTATGTAGGTGGAGGTTGGGCTTGATAATTTTGCTTTTGCTGCCCTTTTTCTCCCTTTTGAAGATTCCACACCACCTGATTAACATGGGCCAACTTTTCCTTTTATCTCTCAGTACTCTTCTTGTGCCCCTCCTTATTCCTAAGATTCAAGTTACCCTCCTGTAATTTGATATCCTCAATCACCTTGGCTTGCACCAAAGCCTCTTCAAATGTCTGGTATTGTTGCAACTGTAGCAACAATGAAATATGCTTGGCACAACTCTTCATGAAAATTCACATTAATTTGGAGGACAAGATGGGGAATTATAGCTTTTCCATAATCCTCCTCCATAATTTTCTATAATCCATCACTTTCTCATCATCATGTTGTGTTAGAGTGGCTAGGTCAGATAAGTTTACCTTCTTCTTGATGTCGAAGGAGAAGCATTCCAAAAATGTATTAGCTAGTTGTTTGAAACTAGTGATGTTGTGCATTTTTAGTTGGTTGAACCAATCCTAATATGGGCCTGAGAGGGTCATGATGAAGGTGCATAGGAGCAAAGCATCGTTGCTCTCAATTTGAAAGCACATGTCTAGGAAACTAGTCATGTGCTCCTATGCATCTTCCTATCCTTGAAACTTTTCCAGCCTAGGCATCTTGAAAAGCTCAGGATATGCTGGAATAGTCATTGATGTGTATAAAGGTTCATTATGAATTTTGTTTAAGGTAGACTTTTGATACACCATTCCTTTCTTATCTATGGCTTGGACCTTCTCTTCTAAGGTCTTGTAGGCTTGTGAGGAAAGAAACTCCTCCTCTTGAGATTGCCTTGGAGGTGGCTTCGGAGGTAGATTATTCCTCGGTCGAGGTGGGGGGCTAGGCTTACCCTCCTCCTTGAATTCAAATATTTTAGGATATTTTTCTTCAAATTCCTCTCCCACTTCATTCTCATACTTCTTATGCTCATATTGTTCAGATGCTGGACATCGATCTCTATGTTGAGTTGCATGGAGAGTATGTGTGTCTATGTGCTTAGGGTGTAAATCTGGCTGCAAAGCCACTCATCTATTGATACACTTCCTAATCTCACTATGAGGATGTAAATCAGCACTAGTCAATCGATCCTCTATCTCTACACATTCCTTATGATCGAGGATGCATTGTTCATGCATGCACTATTCATACAATTTTTTCCTGATGAACCTCTACCTATGAGTATTCTTATTTTTGAGGTACTCTTTTTCTATGTGAACATCCTCCAATTGGTCTTGGAGAATCTATCGTCTTTGCTTTGAAATAAATCTATGAGCCCTATCAAGATGATCGACTATATGAGGCCTCAGGGGAGTACAATTTGTTCAAGCGATTTTATACATATGTCCTCTAATGGACTAATTTACCACACTCTTGCCTCGGTATGTAAAGATGAAATTCGTGTTAGGCAGTCTCCTATACTCAGTGTCTGCATGTGATCCAGGAGCACGCATGTCTCAATAATTTTTGGAGCACTCTCTAGGTTCTCATGCGGTCCTAATAGTGCTTTCGCTACACATGCTCATAGGTCAAGAGGGTGCAAGTTTAGGCTTATATCCTAGATGCCCTAGGACCTTATCTAGACCATCCAATTGTTTTCTATGCCATGGATCATGAGGCGGTGTACCATTTTCTCCCACTTTGAATATATCTATGGTGAACTATATGTGTTCACCCCTATAAGGATTCTGTGTGGGTCTGTGCTCAGAAGCAACCCTCTATGTTCACCCATGAATGGGCAGATCTTGGACATATATATGCTCTAACAGTGGAGGTCACGAGCCTCCCTTAGATATTGCTTGAAGGGGTACCAATATGGATCTCTTGATGACATATTCTTCTGTAGAACCCGTGGATCCACGTGGAATGCGATCACGGTAAATGCTACCATGTGTAGAAACCCCATGTTGGGAATTCCCATGCTTTGATATGTGTCTAGAGGAATGTATATTACTTCCTCTAATTGGGATATTCTCAATGGAATCTCCTCATGTAGAATTATCCCATCTAATTCTCGATGAACGATGTCCAGGAGGATTCTGTAATTGAGGGCATTCTACATTGTGCTATGCATTCGGTGGAGCTTGGACCTCGATATAAGGTCTATGCTCGGGTCGACCACTCTATGTTTGCACCATTGTGTATCCTATGTCTAGATTTAACTTTTATTAGCATGCAAATAATACAATGATGATTATCTCTTTTTAAAATTTTAAAATGAGCCCTAAACTGCTTGATGTGTTTTCAAATTTTTATATCAGTAAAGTAACTCTTATCATGTTTTACAAAGTTTTGATAATTTTCTCAAATTTTTAATGTCTTTCACTTGTATGCTCACAGCTCGAAAACTTGGCTATGAACTCCAGGTTGCGTAATCCCCCCAAAGTGTGACAATGAAAGTCCACACCCAGGTAGGGAGCACAGGTCCTCCCAGATCCTTACCCATTTTCATCCAGTCAGTGTCATACCCTCCGAAGAGGAGTATATGCAAATTTTCCAAGCTATAAAATATTCTTGGATCCGGTATTGATCTAGAACATAGGGTATGTGGGATTTGGTCCAACGGATGGAAATCACCTCCACCATCATTGAAACCCTACTAGTGGTTAGATGTGACTTCCAATTCACTAGAATTTAAGTGTGTCATGGTGTGTGTATGTTATTTTTAATTTACATAAAATAAAGATGCATAATAAAACATTAAAATGATCATTTCCTACATGATATGCAATAAAGAATGCTTGATATTCAACTATATAGGTACACTAAAATACTTGATGTTCAGAGAATGCAACTAGTATGATTAATTGGCCACTGATTGGGCCTAATGAAAGTAAACTCTAATATTCAAATGACCTAGACCATTGGAGACTAGGGAAGGTACACTCAAAGGTCTGCGGTTCCTAGCAGTGACTAGTAGAAGTATCAAATGAAAACCCTAAGGATATAATTCACTTTCCCTTTCTATTTGTCCTTATTCTAATTAGGTTTCATCTTTGATGTTCTAGAAAAACATAGACACATAAAACATAAATATAAAATTTTAGAAGAGCCTACCTTAGGTCCTCATCTGATTTAGCTTTTTACCTCTACTTTGTGGTTGGTCTGTTGCCGATCGTGGCTCTGATGTGTGACTGCGACTGTTGCCCGTGCTTGTCAACTGTGGGCCAAATTTTTAATCATAGATTTCAATCGCAGTGAGTATTTTCCATAAAAACACAAACCACAGTTAATAAATCATGGCTAAAATTATGGGGTCCCACCGTTATCACCTTCTATAACCACCAAAAAGGCTCACACCTAATAGCATCTATTGCTATTAGATAAAGATAACAACTAAACATACACCAATTAACAAAAAAAAGGGAATGAAAATACGATAATACTTTATTAATTCCACATTGAGTCAAGTTACATATTCATCCCTATTAGGGATACCCATTTTGATACTTTAATTACAATAGGTCTAATTTATTTTTAGGGTAGATGTGAATCAAATGCATTCCAAGGTGACACAAACTACTGTAGGGTGTCGTTGACCCTCTTCTCCATGATTGGAGGGAATGGAATACTCTGTCTCCTTCAATATCTATTCCCTATGATCAAGAAACAACAACAACATGTCAAAAGAAAAGGTAGCCTCTCTTGATGAGGTCTTTTAAGGAAATTTCACAAAAGATGCCATCACAAGCATATAATCAAGAAAATACATAAAACATGGTAAACCTATGTTAATCATGAAATTTTGCCATCAAACATGTGCTAGATAACAAGTATTATCTATCTATTGGATCTGTTTACCAAATGTAAAGCATAAACACATGAAATGACAATAATTGCACTAATTACTAAATTGATAACATGAATGGAAATCTACCTTCAATGTCTAATTTGATAGGTCAGGAATATCTAAAAATGCAAATTAAACCTATATTAAGCATAATATGATCTAGCTAATTAATCTACAAAAAAGAGCACAAGGGGATCTGTGATCGTTTGCTCACCATGGGTTTGATGTGTGGCTGACACTGTTCACCATGGATGATAGCCATGATAGGGCTTTGAATAGGTTTACCCTCCAAATTTGGGCTTAATATTTGATCCACCTTACCAAATTGATGGTCAAGGATTACATATATGTCCTATGATATATTTACCAGTTGAATTGATTAGGTGGTACATGGATTGCACAATTTGGTGTTTCTTGGCTCTCTTAGGCTCCTAAGACCTCCATGGCAATGTGATCTTCAATTGGGTAGAAAAAGTGATCCTCTCAATGCACCTAGGTGAGTATGCAATTCGACAGGGCTTCATTGATCTATTGATAATGATTTTATCTCTTTATTTCCTAATTTTGAGGGGGTACTTATAGGATTTTCCCAAGGCTAGGGATGGCTTCCTCATGAAGCCAAGATCAAGATTGGATAATTGAGTTTGTTGGATGGAAGGATACAAAACCTTCCTCACTCAAACTGCTCCAATATGTAACCAATTGGCCATTGCAACCAACTTTAGGTCAGATTAAGGCCAACTAATTTTGAGTTATAACCATAGATGATAGGTGTGGTGAGCACTGCTAACTATGGGTGTCAACAACAGCTAGCACTGACTAGGCAAAGGCACCCAAAATAAGTGGTAAAAACTACTGCTATACCTTGGATTTGTCTAAAAGTCTTCTAGCATGTCCCATATGAGTAGTCGCCTTGACATGACATGTTTTATGTGTCTAAACTTTGGATACAACCAAATTTGGGTGAAAATTGAAGATCAATATAAAACAACATTCACCACAAAATGGGGCACATTTGCCTACTAGAGAATGCCTTTTGGGCTATCCAATGTGGGAGAAAAATTTAAGATATCCATGGATTATGCCTTTGGGGAGCTTATTAATAAGGTCATTCTGATATATTTGGATGACATGATAGTATTTTCCCATAACAAGCATGACCACTTAGCACACCTTGAGCAAGTTTTTCAAAAGTACAAAGAATTTGGCATTTCCCTCAATCCTAAGAAATTATTTTTTGTAGTACATTAGGGAAAGTTGCTAGGTTATGTGGTATCAAAATAAGGTATGGCCATAGATCCAGATATAATCTAATCCATTCGTGTTCTTCCACTACCTGTAAACAAGAAAGCCTTACAATCCTTCTTTGGCCAAATAAGCCAAATAAACTTTGTCAGGAATTTCATTGTTTGATTTTACACAAAATGTCAGGCCTATTTCTGAACTACTGAAGAAATATGTAGAGTTCAAATGGACTAAAGTAAGGAAAAAAGCCTTAAATATTATCAAGAAGTCTATTGCAATAGCTCCAGTGCTAGTAAATCTAGATTTCAGTAAGGATTTTATTCTTTACACTTATGGATCTGAAGAGAGTTATGCATCAGTTCTCATCCAAAATAATGATCAAGGTGAGAAGGACACTGTATTATTCTAGATCCAGAATCTCTATGATTACCAGGTTAAGTATAATTTTATTGAAAAACAAGTATTTCTATTATGAAATCATTGAATAAGTTCAGGTAGTATTTGGTTCAAAGTAAGACCTTGGTATATGTTGTTCACCCAAATGTAAGAAGATTTATTTTGCAAGGTGAAATAGGAGATAAGAGAGCTGGGTGGATCACTAAGATCTGGGAATATTATGTGGAGATACACCCCACAAATTTATTAAGGGGTAGGGACCTATGCCAAGGTTTAACAGAGGCAACAACATCAACTAAAATAATAGCTTGTTAGGCAACTAAAGATGATTAGATTGAAGGAGTACAACCAGGTGATTCTGACTGGGTAGACCATATGATCAAATATTTTCAAACTAGAGTATGCCCTCCTGATATTAACACATCACAAATAATAAGATATAGAATTCAAGATGTGAAGTATGTCTTACTACCAGAAGGGCTATACAAAAGAAACCTTGATGGAGTCCTCCATAAGTTCTTAAATATGATCAACAAAAAACGATCATTGAGGAGTTCCATGGAGGACCATATGGAGGACATTTATTAGGAAGACTTATATATTTAAAGATCATAAGAGTAGGCTAATACTAGCCTACTATTTTTGTTGACACCTTCAAAATTAGTAGAGCCTGTGACAAAAGCCAAAGGTATGTAGGGAGGGCAAGAAATGCTTCATCCCCACTCAAACCAATAGAAGTTGAGGAGCCTTTTCAATAATGGATGCTAGAATTTATAGGGGTCATCAATCCTCATAAATAGAAAATTTTGCAAAATATTAGCAAAGTGTTCCCATAGGATGCAATAGTTCCTATTATGTACTCAAATACACTAAGTGTGAAGTGAAATATAATTGAGCTCCAATCCGCATTCAAAAGAACCATCATACCATTGAAATGGCAAGCGGGTTCCAATACACACCTAAATAAACTATATATATATATATATATATTGATTGGTTGAAAGGGTGTTGAAAGGTCCCTGAACCTTGTACAAGATATCCGTGGGCCTTCGAAGAGGGAGGCAAAGGGGAAGAATGGTGGTAGCAGAACGAGACAGCCTGAAAACAGTAGGGGTCACCTAAGGTAAAGGCGCCCAGAGGAACCAACTAGAAGAACTAACTAAAGGGAAACATGACCAGAGGTTAATAAAAAAAGGGGAAGTGAAACTTAAATAGAGAAATTCATCATTTGGAAGTGTTTTTTTTGCTCCACAACGTACCCCAAAATTGGGGACCCACCTTTTTTGCATGTTTTCCAAGAAGTTTGAAGAGGCCCATATGCTAAAGATCAAAGAAAAAGCAAAACACCATAAGGAGGAAAGTGTTGCGATATCATGACATGTTGCATTTTCATGGTCCAAAGCAAAGGGAGAAAGCAAGGAGGAAGAAGTGTCATGAAAATGCACCATGTTGCATCGTCGTGGTCAAAGGAAGAAAAGGTGTCATGATATCGCGATATGTTGCATCGTCACGACCAAAGGAGAAAAATTGTTGTGATATTGAGACATGTTGCATCATTGTGGCCAAAGGATAAAAAGTGTCACGATATCATGGCATGTTGCATCATCATGGCCAAAGGAGAAAAAGTGTCATGATATCATGACAAGTTGCATCGTCGAGGCCAAAATATAAAAAATATCGCGATATCACGACATGTTGCATCATCATTGCCAAAGGAGAAAAATTGTCATGATATCGCAACATGTTGCATTGTCGTGGCCAAAGAGAAAAAGTGTCATGATATCATGACACTTTAGTGGAATGTGACATGCACCATTATTCACACTCAAAAGGACCACAATGCTAGCGGAGCGATGGGTAGTTTCCAATATACTGGGTTTCAAGGCTTCTGATGTGTAGAATGAGGAAGTTCCTAATCCACCATAATTTAGAGTTAAGTTGTGTGGAATAATAAAGTGTCACCAATCCACTGTTTTCAAGTCTACTTTTGAGCGAGGCAGCAATTTCACATCGTATCACTTGGAAAATGGCAGAAGGGTCTGCAATAAATGCTAATTTTCCCATGCTTGAAAGATAAAGGACAAAGTGACACCACAAGGGTTGAAACACATTTGAATTTTGACCAATCAGAGGTTAGAACATCACCTCTAAACCACCAAAATGGATAGAGTGCTAGTTGAGAAGCATGCCAATGGGAAAGTTGTGTAGTAGCCGCATTAATGGCAGAAGATGTGCATGCAACAATAATTAAAAGAGTGAAGCACATAATTCATACCATTGGATAAGATCAATGTTCACTGAGTGAAGAAGAACATAACGATAGCAGAAGCATTACCTACAAATTCTATAGAGAAATCTAAGTCGTTACTGACGAATATGGCTTCTGAAGATTTCCAAGAAGATGGAAAATTGATGAAGAAGATAGTGGGCCATTATATTGATAAAGTAGAAGCTGTAGCAGATACTGTGTTGGTCCTCACAAATATATCGAATATGAGGAGAAACATTAACAATAGATACAAGAAAGGAGTGGCCTTATCAGTTGAAGGTAGATGTGTTGTGTTCTCATTCTTATATTTTTATATTTGTGATTCCCTTCATCCTTATCCTAAGTTAATAGCAGCCATCGTTAAGTTTTATGAACCAATAGAAAAAGCAGTAAAAACTGCTAAATACAAAACCCTATTTAGGATCACTATCACAAGTCCTTTACCCTAGGAACAGAACCACCTGTAATACCAAAAGAGTTTAAAACAACTACCCCAGCTAGGTATTACTCTTTGGAGAAGCGAGCTAATGATGGTGAATCCTGGTATATAAACAACACAAAGATACTAGGGCCAGGAAAATATTACCCCAGGTCCCAATTGATATTGAAAATTTTGAACACCCGAATCTATATTCTATGTTAGCTTGTATGAATGGTTTAGAATTTGATAAAATGGTGAATGGTTGGCAAATAGCCACTGCATATTGCATTTTCAATGAAAGGATGTATTAAGAAGGTATGAATGAAAAGGGCATAAGGGTTATCTATTTTTATTGGCCATCTTTCCTTACTCAGAGAATGCATGAGCAATTAGTAGTGCTAAAAAGAAGCTCTTTTGCACTTTATTTTTGACATTGCTCAAGCCTGGTTTGGATATTTTCACTGTTGTAAGGGATATGATGCCCTGGATTCCAGTCAAATATAAGACCAATGAAGGAGAACCCATGTCAATTTATTACTAGACTAACCATATGAGAAGTACTAAGTCTTTTTATAAATTCAATTTGGAGTTCTTAGGGCCAACATTGAAAATAATGTATGGATTTTGCCCTAGGATTTCACCTCTGGCTGAGAAAATATTTAGAGCAGAAGGTGTAGAGGAAGGATACTGGTATCTCCTAATAGAGGGTAAAATCATTAGACTATATGGATTTATGGGTAAGCCTTTTCTGCTACCCCAAATTATCACAGAGAGGCTATTTGCCGTAGAATATTTCAGGCAAACAAAATATATAGATTTGAACTATGGCTCTGGGAGAAAGAGGAAGTCTATGTTGACCTATCAAAATGTTAGTGATATAACTATTACAAAGAAGCGGTAGGGTGAAAAATTGACCAATACCTAGATAGGCTGAGTCTGTTCTATATTCCTTAGAGATGGAGTTATGATCCAGATGATATATTCTTTAAAAGGAATATAGACTTAAATGGAGAAAAGGCCTATAAGTTTGAGAAAATATCTAGACCCAATTTTGAAGAAGGCAAAAATATCAAAGAAACTGCTCTTTTAGAGTGGAATTTTTCTAAAATGGATCAAATCCCTCCATGGTTGGACTTTTATGAGAAAATTAAGGATTTTGACCCAAAAAACAATGTTAAGCATCAATTGAAGGAGTCTACCATAAAAAATATTGAGGAAAAAAGAAAAAAGAAAAATGACCCTCAATCTCAAAAACCTAATGATGAAAAGGTAGAGAATAAATGGAAATGGAATGAGGCCAAGATATCATATTGGTGGAGGATGAGAATTGAGACTGGTAAAGCAAAATTTAAATTTGGGATTAAAATGGATGTTGAATTCTCTAAAAGGTATGACAAACATGTCAAAAATTGGAGGTCAAATGATACAAGGAATATAGTGTTAATATATAAAATGACACAAAATAGATCTTATTCCCCATCCCCACATTCTGAAGAGGAAGTTTAGGAAGAAGAACCTGATGCTCCATTGACCTCTTTCAAAGTTATGAAGCATTTTCAACCTTCAACTGAGCAGATAGAACAATTTCCAAAGGGATCATGGTTGATGAGTAAAATGCACTATTATGAGGAGAGGATTGTTAGTGCACCAGTTATAGAAATAACAAAAATACCTAAGCACCTAGACCTTGGGTACATAGCCTCTATAAATAGACATAGACTAGAGTGAAAAATATGAAAACTTCAGGTTCACACCTCTGAGTTTCACCATTGCAGCAATAGTGGAAATAAAACCCATTTCTAAGAAAGTATTACCTTTGAGTTTCACTATTGCAACAACAATGGAAATTAATCCCATTTCTAAGCAAGTATTGTTGGAGGAAATAGTATAGGAAGGGTTTTTTGAGGAAGATATAGAAAGTTATAAAGTTACCTTTCAAGTTTTTTAAAGAAAAGCCAAAAGGGCCCCAAAAAGATTTGAGAAAGAGATTTCAAAGAAGCAAAGGTTGGATAAAGAGGATATAAATGAGGGGAAAACTATTTCAGTTGTTGAATAATCAATACAACAAGAACATCATATCATAGAGACAACTCCAAAAAATCCTACATTAGTAGGTAAAGGTATGGTCTCTAATCCCTCCTATCCTCTTCCTCCTCCATATTTCCCAAGGAAATATCCCTCCCTTTCTAAGAAAGAAGTTGTAAAGAAGGTACTTTATCCACCTCATAGTAAAACTCCTACTTCATCGGTCATCCCAAATTCATTCTTCATCACCTCAAGTTCTTGTTTCATCAGCTGATATTCCCCTCTCATCATCTCCCATAGTTAATACTTCACCATTACCACCACAACCATTGTTTGAGAAGAAAACTATTTCCATTTCACGTCCTCACCCATCTATGAGTCTCCCTTTAGTTTTCATAAGTTTACCAATTGCAAAAATAGCGGTGGTCATAGATTCCACTATGGTCACAAATTCTGTCATAACTACTTCTACACAAATACTATCAACTTTTGATTATGCTCTTACATTCCTTGTGTCTTCTTCTCCTCTTTCTAGAAGTTACCCTACCTAGGAAAATTTGCAAAAGAAGTAGGAGGCTACATATAAAATCAATGATTTTTGGACAAAAAATCCGTCTAAGCCTTTTAACAGGATAGCCACCATGAGAAGAAGCATGTTCATTGATCCAGTTTCAATGCAAAGGACATCTAGATCCATGATTCCACTTGTGAGCAAGCCTAAAATCAAGATGAAAACTTGAGATTATTGTATAGAAGAGTATACAGAAGATATTGAGAAGTTTCCTGATGAAGATGAATTGGTCATAGATAGAGCCCACTTAGAAAAATTTTATGTAATGAATGGTATATTCAAGGAAAATGTGGGTAAGTTGGAAAAGTAAATTGAAAAGATTCAAAAAACTATCAACAATAAAAAAGAAGTGGAGAAAGATCTGAAAAGGTAAGCTAAGAGCTAGCAAGATATTTTTCAAGAAGCTAATAAGCTCAAGAAGTAGGTTGTAGAGCATTAGAAAAATAATGAGAAACAAGCTAAGGAGATATAAAGTTTGAAGTAGCAGCTCCAGATTGAAAATGCTAAATCTTCTAGTTTTTCTAAGGCTGGACTCAAGAAAGTGAGAAAGAAATTACTCTCTAAAGTCTTGGAGAAATGCTCAGGATTGTAGCTTATTATTGATTACTTAGATGATGCCAACCGCCTATTCCAAAGTATTTAGAAGGACTTGGATAAAATCATTGGAGAGTTGCAACCTATGGTAATTCTATTTGAGCAAATTCATAAGCTGGTAGATAGTAGACTCAGTTATTCTGCTAAGCCAATTCCTAATAAGGAGTGGAAAATTTCTAGGTTTGCTACTAGAATTGTAGTAAAAAAACATAGAGTACTCCAAAAGGCTCGGCTATTGTATGAAAATATTGAAGGAGTAATCAAGGATGTAGTGGATGTTAACAAGGAAATGATCCAAATTGGTTTCAAGGTGTTATGGATGGAAGACCACAAATTTTTGTTAGTTGAAGAAATCAAGAAAAGTACTAGCGAGAGCTTACAAGATGAGTCTAAAATTGATGCTCTAGAGAAACCAATTGATCAAGAGCAAACTTCATAAATGAATATTGATTTTACTAGGCTAAAAGACCTCATGGAGGATCTAGTAAATAGAGGAAGTGCTACTTACTATGAAGATATTGGTGTACTACATTACATTTACAAGTAGCTAAAAGAGACTTCCAATCCCTCATAAGCAACTTGGAAACAAGCCCTGTAGACCTTGAAACTGATGGTGCAGCTATTTGGCGATAGTGTAGAAGAGAAAAAATAAAAATAAGTTTTGTATTTTTTTCAGATTTATTTTTACTCTGAAATGGTTAGAAAGAAAAAATAAAAGCATGAATCCAGAGAGACATAGAAAATAACAAGTTTTGTATGAAAGTATTTTTATCATGATATATAAGAAGGCTTTATAAGGAGAACATAGTTATGTTTTGATGGAGCAGTGAAGCAGTTTTGCTGGAATGGCATAATGTTTATGACATAGTATCCATGTGAATAGTTATTCTCTAGGATGTATGAAGCATGGTCTTGATATGAACATTTATCCTCGAATATGACCATTAAGTTTTCAGAGGGTAGTGTTCACATGGAAGTTATTCTTTAAAGCATTTTTTGAAGAGAAGCATTTTTGACTCTTGATGCCCAATGGATAAGACTCTGAGTTCGATGGCTTTGTGAGTAAATCCACCTAGGAGGAACCAAAATGTAGGCCCAAAATGGCCACATCCTTAGAAAGCATTACAAATTTCATTCTAAGGTATGTAAGTTCCATTTCGTACACTTTTTAGTGTATTTTGGAGCGGATCCGCTACATTCATTTCTTAATCCACCCAACACTTAGCACATTTTTGGCTTGAGTGATTTCACTCAGTTTATAACATAAAATAATGTGGATTATTGACAAGTATTGATTCCACAAAAGTTTTTGGCAATGATGACATCATTGTAAAAGAAAGTGTAGATTGAAGATCGAGAGTAATTTCTTGCATGCTTCGAGTGGCTAAGTGTTGGTAAGGCTAAATCCATCGAGTCTCAAGACTATTTTGGTGTGGATTGATGACAAAGAGGTAGAAGGCACTACATCAGTTGTGGATTGGTGATAAAGTAAATTTTACACTACCGAGGGTGCGAATTGGAGATAAGAAGCTGTTTTGCACTTATCCAAGTATGGATTGGTGATTCTGCATATTTACAGAGCAAAGGTGAAATTAGGATGCTTTAAGGATTTTAGAATATTTCAAGCCAAATAAGAGAAAAGGAAGGGTAATGAATGGATTGCATCTCTCTCACCTCTTAGTTCATTTTATGTCAGAATGTGATTCCACAGGATCAAGGTTATAGTGATGATATCAGTAGCTTAAAAGTGTAGAATGACACCTAGGTTTTCCTTACCAATTTGTAGAGTGTCTTGGATGGTTTTAATATCAGCCATCCATGATGAAGATCAATAGTTGGAATGAAAAGTATTTTCTCATTGAACCAAACCATAGTTAGTTGGAGGACAAGAAGACAAAGAGTCAAGGGTTTCCAAGAATAAGAACCTGATGCAGTTGTAGATCTACAGTGGAGCTGAAATTCCAAGAATGATCGATGGATGAGATGCAATGTACAACTGTTAGAACTCCAAATTCCACCATCAAACTAGCAATTTGTAGAGGTATGCTGACATGGTATATTTTTCATAGCAAATTTCCTAGAGCTCCAAAGCCAGTAAGATGATGCCATCAAACACTATGCTAAGCTATAAATATATAATATTTGTAATGTCTCCTTGATATTATTTCATTTTAAAAACTATAAATAGATGCCTAACCCTCATTTTTTAGGGTCGGCTCTAGTGCATTTGATTGCCCTACTATAAATATTCTTGTGAGCTAATGGAAGGAGCATTACTTTGATATTTTGACTTAAATTTGTCATCTTCATTATTTGGTGCAAGAGGTTCGAAGCCTTGAGTTGGATTTCTATTAATACTTGAATGGATAGTTCATTATAGCTTTTGGATTACTACTTGTGAGAGTAGTTGAAATATGTTCTTGATTAGATCTGTATTGTTAAGAAGTCTATTTCTTTTAAATCTAGCTATTGGTCTATTCTACTATTTGGATTATCAATATTGGATGTTAGAATTTATTTCTACAATATTTATCTGTTTATGATTTAATGTGTGAAGGTTTCATTGATTTGGATGATGTTTATTTGATTGATGGAACATTGGAAATATCTTGTGGGATCCTTTTGTTGTAGTTGCCTATGTTGTTAGCCGATACAACCACTATTTTTCATAACAATTCTAAATCTAAACCTTTTATAACCCTTATATAAAAACCCTATTTGAGATTTAATTGAGTCAACACCATTTTAAGTTTACAAGGAACCAACCTACTCTAGAGGTTGGATTGAAGTTGTCTTTGGTCCATCCAATGCTTGAGTGCCGAGTTGCGACTATCGAGTGCATGCCTGGATAGAAAATTGGAAGATAGACAGTTGTAGTATCAAGTAAAACTTGATAACATTTTGATGCCCAATAGGTAGTTTTCCCTATCTACAAAGATAAAGAACAAAGAAGCTACATTCAAAACTTGGTGAATATCATCCACCAAATGAAGCATCGAAATTGCTATTCAAGATCCATAGCGCCTCATCAATCCACCTACAGAAAACAAGGTTGCTTGCTGCTCAAGAAACACAAGGCAAAGGAATGACAAAATAAAAGCCTTAAGGAATTTTAATAATCTCCTTGGAAGGTGTTATGGTAAAGGTCTACATGCAAAGAGCATGAATGCCACTTAGCATCAATATTCTAAAGAGCATGCGTTACAAAAAAATCATCTCTCAAACACTCAAGCATACATTTCAAAGAACCTTACTCAAGCATATGTTTATAGAAGCTTTGTATCTCAACACACTAGCATATGTGGTGACACTTTTTATTATCCTCAAGTCCCACATGAATGAGCAGGTGTTACAAAGTGACCAACAACATTGAAAAAGAAAGAGTTACGAAGAAGGAGTGCCCATACATAACGAACATGACACATGTCACAAAGCTTGAGTTTGCTCCTCCAATAAAAATGCTTGAAGTCCAAATATCACAACAAGGTAGAGAGAGAGAAATGTAGTCAAATATAGTCAAGCATAGCATGGAAGGAATGTAGAAGGAGCATTTAAGTCTCTAGGTCTTTGAAGATCAAATCTTCCATATTCAGTAGCATATACGTTGTAGCATTGAATATGAGCATCTCCATTGGTTCCAATGGCCAATGGAACTTTATCATTGTTGTTATATTCAGACAAAGGGAGCTTCAAAGAGTGGGGAGACTAGCATAAAAAAGGTAATGGTGAAATCACACTTTATTACTGCTTTCAACATTGGATATATAAGGGTTATAAACTAAGGTAGAAAATCTAGTTTAGTGAAAACAAAGCTATAAGGGATAACTTACCAAACTAAAATAATATTTGCATCTCAACCTAGGAGAAATAAGGAATTCAACTTGGATTAATTTCTTTGATATTTTGTAAATATTATTGATTTTCTATTTTTTCAAATTTAGGAGTGATAAGGGTTACAACATCAAACTGGGTCTTTGGAAATTATAAATTGAAACCTAAGGGTTATAAAAAGAGGTTATTAAATAATTATTGTTAAAGTTGGAAATTTATATTTTTCTTGTCTCTAAATTTTTCAAAAGGGACAAAAGGATTCCAACATTAAAACCTCTTCAAAATTGGAAAAGTGCTTAGTTCAATTAGGAAAAATAAGGTGTTAGAAAAATTGATTTTTGAATGTACAATATCAATCATAAAATTGAACTTTATTTTTACAAAAGTACTATATCATATTCCAAAAACACTAGGGATATATAAGATAGCCTAAAAATATAAGGTTTTGAAGAACCCAAGCTTATACTGAGAGGGGGGGGTGAAAAGTATAAAACCTCTTTCTACTTTCTCTATTTAAATTCAACTTCGCAAAGCAATGAACCAATAGAAATATCAAAGCAATGCATAAAGCAACACACAATGAGACACCAATTTTAACGTGGTACACCCAACATGGGCTACCTCCACAAAAATTTTCTCTAAAATTTTTTCTCAAAGTTCTTTGGGAATCCTTCCCAATTACAATGTTTATGAGCCTCAGCCCAAAGGAGGAACCTTCCCCTACTAAAGTATTTATGAGCCTCTACCCAAAAGAGAATCCTTCCCCTCCTCACGAATTTATGAGCCTCCTACCCAAAGGAGAATCCTTCCCCTCCTCATGAATTTATGAGCCTCCTGCCCAAAGGAGAATCCTTCCCCTCAGCACGAATTTATGAGCCTCCTGCCCAAAGGAGAATCCTTCCCCTCAGCTCTGGAAATGATACTTAAGAAGATCACCTACCTCTTATTTTGCTATCATGTGGAACTCCTTTCCACAGAAGACCTCCTGTCCTTAATGCTCAGCCTTAAGAGACCTTTGTCCTCACTGATCACCTCCACAACAACTCATCAACCTATACTAAACACAGTCAGTCGGTCCAGCACAAGTCTTACTCAATCTATCAAATCTATCCCAAGCTCAACTCATAAAGCTTGAATAAATCAATCTCTACTGCACACAAGCTTTCCCAAAGACTTTTCAAAACTGTCCTTAAGTTCTTCTCAAATAACCACTTCAACTTTGTCCTCAAGTCCTCTACTAGGACCTATCCAAATCAGCTCACAAGTCCTCCCTAGAACTTGTCCAAATCAGCTCACAAGTCCTCACTAGAACCTGTCCAAATTAGCTCACAAGTCCTCACTAGAACCTGTCCAAATCAGCTCACAAGTCTTCACTAGAACCTATCCAAATCAGCTCACAAGTCCTCACTAGAACCTATCCAATTCAGCTCACAAGTCCTCACTAGAACCTGTCCAAATCAGCTCACAAGTCTTCACTAGAACCTGTCCAAATCAGCTCACAAGTTCATCAATAAAAACTTGCTTAGCATGAACCCACAAAGAGAATTGTTAGAGACCCAATGTGATTCATCAACATCATAGAAGCATAAAGAGAATTGTTAGAGACTCAATATGTTCTATACTTAACTCCCAATATCAATCTCAACTCAATCTCAATCTCAAAAGAATAATATAGATGTAGTATGCTTTTCTCAAGAACATGAAACACAACCCAACAATTGCCAACCATGCAATATCTCATATAACAATGATACTCATGTTCTTTCCACAACCAATATCTTTGCTCAACCAATTAGGGCTTTAACAACAATGCTTATAGACAAGGTTTAACCAACATCATTCAACTCAACATTAACCTTGAAGCATTCAACCAATCACTACATGAAAAGGAAACTAGTAGACATCCTTTTCCCTCCAAAGGTATTTGAAAAAAATATCCACCAACATAAATCACCAATGCAAAGAATAACTTGCGCAAATCAACCTCAATGGAGTAAGCCCAAATCATGTATCAAGTAAAGCATTCACTTGATCAAAACAACCTCTATGGAAGCAACTCAACCATCAATCTCAAAACAGCCAACTATGGGTTTCACCATCTCAATGCAAGTAGCAAGACTTACTAACATAAACCCTAGTGCAAAATGCTTCCTCTTCCTCAACCAGAATTATGCATTCACCCAACAAACTCATCAATGATTTTAATTCATAAACAATCTTCAATATCCAGAAAATGGGATTTACACCAACAAGAATACCTAGTAGACAACCTTTTCACTCCAAACTCAATTTCAGAAAATACACCATCAACAATATACATGGAATAAGTTGCCCATACCTTTGTTTGAGGAAGAAGAGAATAGTTCTTCAACCTTGTTACCAACACCACCCTCAACTTTGCCACCAAGTTAGGGTTAGATCATAAAAGTAACCACAAAAATATTTATTCCATAAAACACCTTATGACTCCAATCCTTAGAAGTCAACTACCAAAAATATAAAGCATACAAACAATATATCCTTTTACAACTTATTTCTCCAAATTAATTAAACCATGCTCAAGGAAAAATAGCTTCTAAGAAAATCTCACTCAACAATCAAGCCAAAAATCTCAACCACACACTATCAACCTTATATCTCCAAAGAAGCATTTAACCTCAAAAATAATTTCAGATAAATCTGCCCAACCACTTCTTCTTTAACAAAATGTAGATTTTATTTAAAAAACCTTACCAAAAAAATGCTTCTGAAAATCGTGGGTCAACAATGCCTCCGAAAAAAAATCAGAGCGCAAAAACTCTTCTCACACTCCACGACAAGAGTTGAACGCTTGACCTCCCTTCAAGCGCCTTTGTAGAACAGTCATTGCCACTAGGCCAATGGTGCTAGCTTGAAGGCTAGCAAGAGTATCCTTCTCCTTAACCCTTTGGCGGTAGATAAACATGGCAAAAAAATGATAGCCATAGCTTTTACTTCCCAACCTTTGCACAATTTGAATTTCTTTAACACCATTGCTTTGGACTATAGGTTATGGCTTATATAGCCAAACTTCCATGCTATACACGACGTCGACGGAAGGATAATTCAAATTTTTCAAATTAATATTACTTTGGCACATTCAAAACAACTTTAGGGTTTATGAAACCCTTTTGATTATTTAAAAAATAATCAAAGGTCTTTTAGACCTTAGACCTTAGGTGGAGAACCCATTAAATTATTAAAATAATTTAATCACTAAATCAAATAAATAATTAATTAAAAAAACCTTAAAAAGGTTTTATTAATTAAGTTATTTAATTAATAAGTGTCTCCAAGCATTTTCATTAAGCAGAGAGTGGTTTTGAGAAAAACCCTTAATGCATCCACCTGGTTTTAATAAAAACCCTTAAACCTGCCATGGTTTTGATAAAAACCTTTTCATCTGCCACATGGAATCTCTCCGAAGTCTTCTAGAAAATATTCTTTTGAATCTTCAACCTTTGAAGCCAATAAATCCTCTTGAAATTAATGCCAGTTCCTTTTGACATCAACGACAACTCATTGACAAGAATCTAGGATCTCAAACCCAAAATTGCCAACAATCTCCCCCTTTATCATTGATGGCAAACCATGCTTCTCAACAACACTGAAACTCAAAACTACTGTATAGAAATCAGATCCCCCTGACTTGAGGTTCTTCCCCGTACTCATATCTCTCCCCATTTGTCATCAATGGCAAAGGGTCACCTTTGGGGCTTGGGACTAAGAATGACCCTCTTAGCTTAGTCCCTCCCCCACCTCCTATTGAGGTGATTAATTCTGGGGTGGGAGTAAAACTCCCATTAGGAATTGATCTTCATCAGTGTCTATAGCTGCCTTACCATATCTTCTCTTGTTCTCCTTGTCCATATTCCTATTCCTGTTCATGTCACTGTTGTTGTTCTTGTTATCATTCCTATTCTTATCCATGTCTTGATTCTTGTGCCTGTTCATACCCATGTTCTTGTTCCTGTACCTTGGAATTTTAGCTCTACACTGTCTAGCTATGTGACATTCATTGTTGCACTTATAACAACTAAAAATGTTATTTATTTTAGGCATACCTAATCTTTGACTCCATCTATTCTGACCAACCCTGTTCCTGTTATTAGCCTTGCAATAAACAGCCTTGTGCCCAACATGTTTACAAGAGTAGCAATACCCTTGAAAGAAATTACCACCTCTGAATCTTTCATATACCTTCCTCACTTGAGTCATGCAATGTGAAGCCATGTGACCAAACTTGTGACAAGCAAAACATCTGTCATTAAACTTTCCTTGATTTGACCTCTTAGGTCCTGTAAACTTTCTCCCCTTTTTTTGATTCCTATTTTCTGATTCTGTGCATCTATCACTCAAGGACTCTTTTTCTGAAGTACTTTCCTCATCAAAACTCTCTTCCTTTTGGAATGTCTTACTAGATTCTCCAGCAGAGTCGCCAACCTGTTCCATGTGTTTCTTATCGAAACCAAGACCTGTTTTATCTGTTGTCCTTCTTTGATCTTTGATGATTGACTTTAACTTTTTGGTGCTATATTCAAACCTGTAAAGCTTCTCCTTGTACTCTTTAGTTTCCTCTTTCAAGGAAGCCACTTTCTATTCCAACTCTCTACACTCAAGAACCTTAGACTCTAACTTATCCTTAAGTTTTTGTGTCTTAGCTATAGAGAAGTCAAGACTTTCTATAAGCTCATCTCTCTCAATACAACATTCATCCAATTTATCATTGAGTCTAGCATTCTTCTTTCTTTCCTTTTTCAAAGCACTAAGAGCACTAACAAGTTCAGCTTCAAGATCTACTTCACCATCCTCTATAACTTCCTCTATTTGTTTACCTTTTGAAACATCAATGACTTTTTCAGATTTCATATCACTAGAGGTGCTACCCTTGTCTAAAGCCATACAAAGATCTTCCTTACAATTTTCTGAAGCATCCTCATACATAGTATAACTAGAAATCAATCCATAATTTTTGCAATCATCCTCAAGATGTCCAAAATTTCCACATCTAAAACATTTCATAAGGACAAATCTATGTTTCTTTTCTTCTTCTTTTTCTGTTAGGAACAACATCTCATTTCCAACATCACTTGAAGAAATTTCACTATCACTACTAGAACACTTACTTTCCTTGTCTAGGTAGAAAATTTTATTGTGTTTGTGAGAGTACATCTTTCCTTGATTGCTTTGCTCATCTTTATTCTTCCTTTGATGCCTGTGCCTTTCAAAATCCTTGCTCTTATAATATTGTTTATCTTCATCACTTTCATCCTTGGCAGCAGTACAGTTAGTAGCATAATGACCAAACTTTCCACAATTGAAACACTTGACATATTTCATACCTTTGTGCTTTCTTGAGAACTTGCCCTTCTTGCTTGTAATATGCCTCTTCATCACTAGAAGACTCATCACTATCTTGAAGGTCTTTACCCTTGGATTTCTTGGTAGCCTTGAAAGCTGCCTCCTTCTTAACATTAACCTTCACTTGAGTTCTCAACTCAAATGCTGCAAGTATACTATGAAGCTCATCCTTTTTCAACTTATCCAAATCCTTAGCTTCCTCAATAGCAGAAATTGTTTCACTAAATCTTATCACAAATATCATTTTCAGCAAGCTCAAGACCTAGTTCCTTCATAGAGTTAACAATATCATCCATACAAAGCATATAGTCACTAATATTTTCTTCATCATTCATCTTGAGTTGTTAAAACATACCTTTGAAGTGTCTCAACTTGGCCTTTTAGACATTTGCATCACCTGTATGAACCACCTTCAACTGTTTCCACATTTCACTAGCTATCTTGCAGTGAATCACCTTGGTAAGATCTGCCTTCTATAAACCCTTTAGGATTGCATTCATTGCCTTTGAATTGCTATGATGTAGGAGCCTCTCTTCCTTAGTAGAAGGACCATGCTCAGGAATGGTATACTCATCCTCAATCACTTCCCAAACTTCATTTCCAAGAGCCATAAGATGAACCTTCATCCTAGCAATCCAAAGCCCAAATTATGCCCCATCAAGAATAGGTGTTGCATTACCACTTGTAGATTTCATTGTGTTCTTTACAATCTTTTCATTCAAGCTGTTAAAATTTTTGAAGGAACCCGCTCTAATACCAATTGAAGAACCCAAGATTATACTGAGAGGGGGGGTGAACAGTATAAGACCTCTTTCTACTTTCTCTATTTAACTTCAACTTCGCAAAGCAATGAACCAATAGCAATATCAAAGCAATGCATAAAGCAACACACAATGAGACACCAATTTTAATGTGGTTCACCCAACATGGGCTACCTCCACAAAATTTTTCTCTAAAAACCTTTCTCAAAGTTCTTTGGGAATCCTTCCCAATTACAATGTTTATGAGCCTCAGCCCAAAGGAGAAACCTTCCCCTAATCAAGTATTTATGAGCCTCTACCCAAAGGAGAATCCTTCCCCTCCTCACAAATTTATGAGCCTCCTGCCCAAAGGAGAATCCTTCCCCTCCTCATGAATTTATGAGCCTCTTACCCAAATGAGAATCCTTCCCCTCAACACAAATTTATGAACCTCCTACCCAAAGGAGAATCCTTCCCCTCAGCTTTGGAAATGATACTTCAGAAGATCACCTACCTCTTATTCTGCTAGCATGTGGAACTCCTTTCCACAGAAGACCTCCTGTCCTCAATGCTCAGCCTCAAGATACCTCTGTCCTCATTCATCACCTCCACAAAAACTCATCAACTTGTACAACTCCACAATAACTCATCAACTTGTACTAAACACAGTCAGTCAGTCCAGCACAAGTCTTCCTCACTCTGTCAGATCTGTCCCAATCTCAACTCATAAAGCTTGAACAAATCAATCTCTGCTGCACACAAGCCTTCTCAAATACTTGTCAAAATTGTCCTCGGGTTCTTCTCAAATAACCACTTCAACTTTGTCCTCAAATCCTCCTGCTAGGACCTGTCCAAATCAGCTCACAAATCCTCCCTAGAACTTGTCCAAATCAGCTCACAAGTCCTCACTAGAACCTGTCCAAATCAGCTCACAAGTCCTCACTAGAACCTGTTCGAATCAGCTCACAAGTCTTCATTAGAACCTGTCCAAATCAGCTCACAAGTCCTCACTAGAACCTGTCCAATTCAGCTCACAAGTCCTCACTAGAACCTGTCCAAATCAACTCACAAGTCTTCATTAGAACCTGTCCAAATCAGCTCACAAGTTCATCAAGAAAAAATTTCTTAGCATGAACCCACAAAGAGAATTGTTAGAGACCCAATGCGATTCATCAACCTCATAGAAGCATAAAGAGAATTGTTAGAGACTCAATATGTTCTATACTTAACTCCCAATCTCAATCTCAACTCAATCTCAATCTCAAAAGAATAAGATAGATGTAGTATGCTTTTCTCAAGATCATGAAACACAACCCAAAAATTGCCAACCATGCAATATATCATATAACAATGATACTCATGTTCTTTCCACAACCAATACCTTTGCTCAACCAATTAGGGCTTTAACAACAATGCTTATATACAAGGTTTAACCAACATCATTCAACTCAACATTAACCTTGAAGCATTCAACCAATCACTACATGAAAAGGAAACTAGTAGACATCCTTTTCCCTCCAAAGGTATTTGAACAAAACATCCACCAACATAAATCACCAATGCAAATAATAACTTTCTCAAATTAATCTCAATGGAGTAAGCCCAAATCATGTATCAAGTAAAGCATTAACTTGATCAAAACAACCTCTATGGAAGCAACTCAACCATCAATCTCAAAACAACCAACTATGGGTTTCACCATCTCAATGCAAGTAGCAAGACTTACTAACATAAAACCTAGTGCAAAATGCTTCCTCTTCCTCAACCAGAATTATGCATTCACCCAACAAACTCATCAATGATTTTAATGCATAAACAATCTTCAATATCCAGAAAATGGGATTTACACCAACAAGAATACCTAGTAGACAACCTTTTCACTCCAAACTCAATTTCAAAAAATACACCATCAACAATATACATGGAAGAAGTTGCCCATACCTTTGTTTGAGGAAGAAGAGAATAGTTCTTCAACCTGTTACCAACACCACCCTCAACTTTGCCACCAAGTTAGGGTTAGATCATAAAAGTAACCACAAAAATATTTATTCCATAAAACACCTTATGACTCCAATCCTTAGAAGTCAACTACCAAAAATATAAAGCATACAAACAATATATCCTTTTACACCTTATTTCTCCAAATTAATTAAACCATGCTCAAGGAAAAATAGCTTCTAAGCAAATCTCACTCAACAATCAAGCCAAAAATCTCAACCACACACTATCAACCTTATATCTCCAAAGAAGCATTTAACCTCAAAAATAATTTTAAATAAATTTTCCCAACCACTTCTTCTTTAAAAAAATGTAGATTTTATTTAAAAAACCTTACCAAAAAAATACTATCAAAAATCGTGGGTCAATAGTGCCTCCAAAAAAAATTGAAGTGCAAAAAATCTTCTCACACTCCATGGTGGGAGTCGAACACTTGACCTCCCTTCAAGCGCCTTCGCAGAACAGTCATTGCCGCTAGGCCAACGACGCTAGCTTGAAGGCTAGCAAGAGTCTCCTTCTCCTTAACCCTTTGGCGGCGGATAAAAATGGCAAAAAAATGATAGTCGTAGCTTTTACTTCCCATCCTTTGCGCAATTCAAATTTCTTTAACACCATTGCTTTGGACTATAGGTTATGGCTTATATAGCCAAAATTCCATGCTATACACGACGTCGGCGGAAGGATAATTCGAATTTTTCGAATTAATATTACTTTGGCGCCTTCGAAACAACTTTAGGGTTTATGAAACCCTTTTGATTATTTAAAAAATAATCAAAGGTCTTTTAGACCTTAGACCTTAGGTGGAGAACCCATTAAATTATTAAAATAATTTAATCACTAAATCAAATAAATAATTAATTAAAAAAACTTTAAAAAGGTTTTATTAATTAATTTATTTAATTAATAAGTGTCTCCAGCATTTGCATTAAGTAGAGAGTGGTTTTGAGAAAAACCCTTAATGCATCCACCTAGTTTTAATAAAAACCCTTAAACCTGCCATGGTTTTGATAAAAACCTTTTCATCTGCCACATGGAATCTCTCCGAAATCTTCTAGAAAATATTCTTTGGAATCTTCAACCTTTGAAGCCAATAAATCCTCTTGACATTAATGTCAGTTCCTTTTGACATCAATGACAACTCATAGACAAGAAGCTAGGATCTCAAACCCAAAATTGCCAACAGGTTTGATATTAGGAAGATCTAAATGGCATCTACTAAATTCTTCCTAGTAGAATCTCAACTACTCAAGGGTCCTAATTATTTCTCTTGTAAAAATAAAGTGAAAGCAATCTTAGTGTATGAAAAACTTTGGGATGTTGTAAAAGGGAAAACACTGAGACCTATCATAGGTGAAACTGGAATCCTAAAGTTTGAAGAAGATGATTCAAAAGACCTCATGATAATAACATTTGCTATCACTAATGAGATTCAACATTATATCAGTTCAACTAAAATATATTCAGATGCATGGACTAGCCTAGAGAAAATATTTGAAGGAAATAATAAGGTAATTATTCTTTATCTCCAAACTCAACTTCACTCATTGAAAAAGAATAGTGGAGAAATCATTGAATTATTCCTAAGGAAGGTAGCAGATATTAAAGGGAAATTATTAACCTTAGGAGAAATAGTTAAGGATGAACTTATTACTCAAGTAACCATGAGAGCACTTATAGACAACTATTACATTTTTATCACATATTTACACATCTTAAATAAAGATACATCTTTTGATGACTTGGTCAATATACTTTAAGAATATGAAGTAGAAAACACCTTGAAAGATGAGATGACTAACACTACATTGGCATCAAAAGATAATCCATAGGGAAATATTGCTACATCAACAATAGGATGAAAAGCATGATATTGTACAATATGCATAAAGAAATGCCATAGTACCAGCTATTGCAAATGCAATACCAAAAATAGGAACCAAGGAAATAAGATGAATAATGGGAACAAAAAAATTCACCATGACAACAACAACAATTTTAGCGATCAACAAATTATCGTCAACTAGAATATCAGAAGAGAAATCCGATAGGTCACCTGGTTTAGAGGATAGAATAAATTGAAGATCTGGAAGAACCTTTAGAGGATTATGAAGTGAAATATTTATTAAAAAATGTAACATATTACAGAAATACTGAATATTTCCTTCAACAAGTTACAAAGAATGCAGAGGAAGAATACGAAGCTCAAGAAGAAGATGAAGATCCATATTGAAGACTAAAAGTCTTCAATACCCAAATAATGTAATACAAGGGGCGTTAGAAATATATTATATTCTATCATTTGGATTATATAAATATATCTTCCAAGGTACATGCTTAGGACATTAGATTACTTTAGAGGGATGTTATCTAGTTACTTCATGTAATGTAATAAATACACAAGTGTCAATGTGAAAGTTGTAAATATGCAAGGTGTCACTTGTACAACTAGATAGAGTTTTGGCCAAGTATCCTATTTTTCCTATATAAGGAATGTCTCATTGTTAGATAAGATACAAAGGAGAGTCGGTGACATAGTAGCTTAGGAATATTAGTAGGTAGTATAGTTCTATGTGGATCACCATCCATTGGTGATGGGTGTAATGTAGTTTAGTAGCTTTATTGATGGAGTTTTCATTTCCTCCATGGCTACATTGTATTCATTTATATAACATTTATATTTATTACATATCTCAGTCATCTAGCATATTTTCTTTATTTCATATTATTCTGCATATCGTGATTGTTATCTCCCTTTGGATACTGTATCAAAAGCTAACAAAGCTCACTAATCTTCATAGCCTAAAAGGTCCACGAAAAAAATATAAAACTAACTCTAGAACGCAAAAAAGGGGGGCATTGTTTAGAGTATAAACTAGGGCCATGTTGTCCAGGAACAACAAATGCCCAAAAAAACAAATAACAAATCAACATTTGTTAACATTTGTTGTTAATATTTAAGAACTTGAATCGATTGGTACCTCATTAAGATTGTTCCAACATTTAACAAGTTTTTAACTATTTCATGAAAATATTAAGTACATGCATCTGCCTTATCACACCTAGTATAATGGAGTTAATCCAATATAGATGCACAATATGTGTGTTTATAAAATAAATTACTTTCCTCATTAGAATACATAGCATGATGCAAAGAAACAAGCCATAAACCTCCTCATTACCTAATTGGGATGTATTATTATTATTATTATTATTATTATTTTATATATTATGGGAGGATAGGGGCAGAGGGCATGGAATGTTGTGGACATTGCTCTACTGCCATTCAGGTGTCCATAGCCCCAGTAGATATTACCCAAATCACCTTCTTAAAGAATTTTTTTTTTGATAATTTTGCTTTTGATATTCAATTCTCTCATTTTATAAATTTTTATAAGCAATTTCTTCCCATAAAAAAAGTTTATTCGAAGGTTGAGAACCAATTCATAGTGAATATTTGATGAGGTGGTATTATGAAACAATATAAGTAAAACTAGTTCTTCTTATCATGCCCATGTACTTTTGAGGAAGACTTTTAAATGTAAGCATGTAGTAGTGAATCCATACCAAGTTAAGCACTCATATTTTTAGTTGGTAATTAAGAAACATTAACCCAATCTAATCAAGAAATCTTGTCAAGCAAGACTAAAACTAATTTTGGACAGCTATAAGAGAAAAAAATAGTTGGTTCAAGCTTTGATTAATTAGCTATAAATTTCAACAAAATGGATCTATCAGCTTGTCAATTCAGAATTACATGTTCCAAGATGGTTCACGTCCACAACACCCAATAGAGGACAAAAAACAACAACAACAAGACCAAACAAGATAAAAAACAAAACAAAGAAAGGGAAAGAAACAACTAGACTACTGGGTTTGAAAAGGATGCCCTTTATGAAAGCAAGAAAAATAGAAAAGGAATACAAAAACAACAAGTAAAAGTTAGGCCTAAAAATAATGTTTGAGAAGTTTCCCATTCATTGAAAGTGGGACATCTTCATCAATCAAGGTTTGCAACCTAAATGCATTTTCTCCAAGAACTTTAGATATTTGGTATGGGTCTAACCATAGGACACTAAACTTAGGGTGTTCACCTTTTTTTCATGATCCTTTTTCAATAACAAGATAAAATTATCAAACCTTCTTATCAAACCAATGTTTAACAATTTCTTGATGTTTGATAAAATTATGCAAGGTTTCATCTCTCTTTTCTTCCAAATGGATCAAATTTTCTAATTTGATTTTAACTTTGTTATCATCATCTAGGAACTCATCAATAAATTTTAGGGTAGGGATCTTAAAGTTTACAAGGAAGATAAGGTTTTTCCCATAAACTAGGTGATAGGGAGAGGTTCCTAGACATTTCTTGACTCTTGTTCTGTCATTCCACAATGCATATTTTAACTTATTATGCCAGTTCATAGGATTTTTCTCAATAATTTCCCAACAATAATGCTTACATTTTTATTAGTGGACTTAGCCACTTCATTCCCCTAAGGATAGTAATTAGGGAAGAATTTTAAAACTACCTTATTTTCATAGGGCCATTCAATGAATTGAATTGAAGTAAAAGTAGATCCATTGTCACATACCAAAACGTATGACAAACCAAACATGGGCATAATTTACTCCTCAAGGAAATCAATCACCATCACCGTTGTGTGATTATTTAGGGCTCGAGCTTCAGACCACCATGTGCAATAATTAGTTGTTGTGAGGATGTATTGATGTCTGGATGAAGAGTGTGGGTTGATTATTCTAATGAAATCTAAACCCCATTGCATGAATGGGCCACTGTAGATCATAGGTTGCAAAGGTATTTATGCATTTATTTATCTTTTCACAAAAAAGTGGTAGATATGATAATTTTTGATGTGCAATTGGAAATATCTAAAAATATGAGGCCAATAATAACCAACCCCCATAATACGATGGGCTATTGAAATTCCTAAACCATGACCATTTCCATACTTTCCATAAAAATTAGACAAAAATTTAGAAACCTCTTGCTTGTCCAAACATCTCAAATAAATTCCTTCATGGTTCTTATTGAACAAAACTATAGATTTTACCATGTATTTTGTACACTTAGAATGAAGAGTAGCTCTTTGAATCAAATTCATACTACCAAGGCAATTGTTATTTAATAGATAATAAACCACATCAACATACCACTCATCATTAATTATCTCTTTGACCACATATTGTTGATAGGAAATCAAAGGATCAACTCTAGCGAGAGTTTTAGTCAATCCTTGGGCTTTAACAATCTTCATGGACCAAATTTCCAAATCAAATTCTTGTAATATCAAGGCCCAATTTCCTCTACATTCACCAAGTTCATTATGAGTTAACATAACCTTCATAGTAGGATCCAAAACTATGGCATAGACTTTGCTATAGAGAATGTAGTGTCTAAATTTCTTAACAATTCATGTTAAGGTAAAAGCTTACTTGTCAAGTACCAAATATTTCAATTCAGATCCCCTCAATGGAGAACTCATAAAAGCAATATACCTTTCATCTATGTCTCCCTTTCTCTAAGTTAGTACCTCAAAAAATTAGTGTTTAGATGCAAAAGAGTAAATGTAGAAGGGCTAGCTGTAATTAGGACTAATCAAAATAGGGATATCAACAATAATAGATTTTATTTTACTAAAATCATTCTTCGCTTCTATATTCCACACTACCTTTGCATCCTTTTTTAATAAAGCATTAAGAGATTGCACAATATTAACAAACCCAACAATGAACCTCACAAAATTAATATTTTTGAAGAAATATTTTAATTTATTATGACTTCTAGGTAGAGGTATTTTAGAGATGGCTTGAACTCTGTTAAGGTCCATAGATATACCATTTTTAGAAATAATGTTCCCAAAAGTTTACATTTAGTCACATAGAAGATATATTTCTTAGCATTAAGAGAAATTCCATGGTCTCTATACCTTTGCAACACACTTCTAAGGTCCTTGACATGGTAAGATCTATTATTTGTAAACAAGTTGCACCAACATTAATCAATCTGAATGGCATTCTATTGCATGCAAAGGTTCACCACTTGGTGGTGAACCTTGTTTTTATGCAGTCTATATGGTGAACCATGACCTGATTGTAACTTGAATAACCATCTTAAAATGATATCATTTGAGAAACATTGATAATCTAAAGTATTTCATCTAGAGATGGCAATGGATAGTTATCCTTTTCAGAAGCCTTGTTTAAATTTTGAAAATCTAAACACAAATGAATCTCTTTGTTATTATTACAAACTAGGACCAAATTTACCAACCATGTGGAGTTCCTGACTGGAAATATGATCTTTGAAAATAGTAACTTTTGTACCTTCTTTAAAATAAATGGCTCCAACAATGAATTTATAGTCCTTTTCTTCTGTCAAAAAGGTTTTGTACCAGGCCAATGGTATGGTATTTGTGATGATATTAGGGTTGTAATTTTTCAAATCCTCATACCTCTAAGGTATAACATCCCTATACTCTTTAAGAGCTACAATCACCTATTTCTTATCTTTTTTAGTGCATAATTTTTCAATGAACACATTCTTCAGATCGACTTCTATTGGAATTTTTGCCACACTAAAATAAGTTTTAAAATTTTGCATAAGTGTGCAATAAGTTTCACTCAGTGAAATCCAATTTTGGGTAACACTTTGAGAAAATTATAGTTTTTGGATAGGTGACAATTCAGTTTTGTTGGCATAATTAATTTCAAAACTTTGCCAATTGATTTCACCTATTTTGCCCACTTTCTAGCGAAATCACCTATTTCACCAATTTTCTATCGAAATCACCTATTTCATGCATTTTTTGGAAAAATCATCTTTTCAGGTGAAATTCTCATTTTGATAGTGACATTCCATGTCATCCCATGCCTTGGCACATTTTCAGGTGAACTCTGATTTTGGGTGAACTTCATTTTTGCCTTGGCATATTTTTGGAGCATTCATTTCAAGCAAAATTTGTTCCTGACAGAAAGATTAATTTCGCACAAAATTTGAGTGAAACTCCCTTTTTGTGTTTCACCATGGCAAAACCATTTCGTGATGGCTGGGCAAAAGTACCTTTTTGCATGCTACACTAGAAAAAACACCATTTCCGGTGTTGCCTTCCTAAAAATATTTTTTACGCGCTGCTTGGCAAAAGTGCTCTTTTCGCACAAAAGCTAAGCGAAAGCCCCTTTGTGCACCACTTGGTAAAATCTTGTTTTGCACACTAAATTTTCAACATTTCATTTCGAGGCCATGCCTTGGCGAAAGCTCTTTTCGGGCTTCACATTGGCAAAATCAATATGCACCATTTTCTCCAGGAAAAAATCATGGTCAAAGGCACTCTGAGCAAAGATTAGTATGGAGGGAATTTCAAGGCCAACGAATTCAATTTTTGGGTTAGAAAAAATGTTAAAGTTTCTGGAATTGCTACTAATAAAAATCAAATTCTACAGATAATTAGAAGATTGCTCGACTTAAAAGCTCTCCACTCTTGACTCTGGTGTGATCCTGCTATTTGAGGCATCGTCATGAAGACGAATTTTGCTAATGATTTCGATTAAGTATTGATATGCTATCTACCAAAATTGCTCATTGCTTCGCAAGGTAGCACTAGATTGGTTCGTTGTTACCATCGAGGATAAAATTATGATCAATCAATCTATCATTTCCCATAATTTATGTTTAATGAGTATTTAATTTTGGAGGTGGAATCCTCTATACATGATGTAAAATGGGGAGATGGACATTTTCTTGTGAAACTCTCTAAGTTTAAATATTTGCAATGATGTAGACTATTTTGCTCTGAGTTCCTAATCATTTTGTGTATGTTTATACCTTTTTCTCTACATTTCTATTAGATTTATATCGTCATTGGTGGATTAAATTCTGAATCTGGATTTTATTTTCAATGAAGAATGAATGTTGGAATGCCATTGGAAGTCATGCTTTATGATATGATCTAAGTTTATTTTTTACTTTATCTTTCTATTGAATGTTGTTAGTTTAAATTGGGTTGTTAATATTGTTGTTAGTTCATCCTCACATTATCTCTCTAGCTCACAACCATATTTCCCATTTATTTTAGTTATTTTCCATTTATTTCTATTATTTCCCATTCCTTTCCATTAATTTATCCCTCTAAACTTCATACTAGTCATAGAATAGCAAGGGAACTAACCCTCTATGGAGATTGGCTTGAAGGAAATTCCTTTCCTTCAACATTTCAATATTGGCCGAGTCTAGGACGTACATACATTTTATCCTTAGGTAGAATCTTGACCAACAATTTTTGACATGCTCGATGGGGCTCGAAATTTCCTCCTTAAGATATCTTTTATTGTTTAATTAGAACATCTAGTGACTCAATTTTACCCATAAGCCTTTGAATGTGAAGTTGGCGAAAGCTTTACTTCCTAATCACAAGATCGAAGGCCAAAAATTTAGAAAATCCTATTGAGTTCTTTGAGCTTGACAACAAAGTCCTAGGAGAGCATCCTAGATTAGTCACTATGACTATCCCATCAATCATAACATATTCATAGATAGCTGGTGTATTTTTTGTTCCTTCATGTCCCTCTAAGACTACAACTAGCATTCCTCCCTAAGCAAATTCTCTGGTCCAAATGGCTCAAAACCCACCATGATAGTTTCCAATGTGGAATCATTCTGAAGCTTTGAATATGTAAGCTCAAAACCCAATCCTTCCAGAAACATTGAAGGCTTTCCCTACTTATGAAGGTATGGGAAAAACAACTTATGAGCATGTTCAAGACGTGGCTTCTTTGATGACTATTCATAGCATCATAGATAAATATGTCACAGTAATATTGTTCATGCTCTTTCTTAGAGATAAGTTGCTTTATTGGTACTGATCCTTACCACATGCCAATATTACCACATGGGACCAGTTGGTTGAGTTAATGATAAAAGACTTCAATGAGCAAGTGTATCCTTTTTTCCTGTTGCATCAATTCAATAAAATTCAAAGGCATGCATAGTAGGAAATCATTGAATTCAATGTTAGGTTTGCTTGAACTTGGTAGAGATTCCTTGACTGGATCCCAAACAAGTTGCAATTTATTGTCTTTGAGCATTCAATTCTGACATTAGCATGGTTATCCATTAGTCCAACATTGATATATTTATGGCCTTGTACTCCAAAGTGCAAAAGGTTGAAGTTGATTTAATTACTATTGATAAGCTCCCATCGAATATGACGATGCATATCTTTTCTGATATCCCATAAAATTTATATTCCAATACACCTTCTTAGTCTTTACCAATATCCTCCATGTATCCAGTTCTTTCATGGAATCCTAGTTCATATCAAAACTCGATAGTTTCTATCTCACAACTACCTACTCCTTCCATTCCATAGTGGGATATATTATATTGTATAAGGGTTGGCATGAGCCACACATAATCTAGGGTTGATTGTATTATAATATTACATTATATTATAATATTACATTATATTATAATATAATATTATATTAGTATTAGGCTCCCCAAAGTAGAATAAGAATATAGATATATAAAGAGGAGACATTTGTCATTGTAATCATCATGGGGAGTAATATTATGTAATCATATTTGCCCATGAAGTGACTTATGGCACTTTACCCTCCTTGAGTGGTTCTCTCATCTTGGGAGATCTTGTGGAGTTATTCCTTAAGGATTATTATTGGTGTTTCCCTACCTTAAGGGTATTATCTATATCTCCCTCATTTATGGATTATTATTGTGGATAATACATTTGTGGTTGAATTATTTGATATTTCTACATATTGGTGAATGATTTTTGTTAATAATAATAAATTTATACAAGTGGTATTAGAGCAATGATTTTGGCAAAGTGGGGATTTTTTATGTGAAATTGTAGAATTAGGGCAATTTGTTTTTTGGAAAAATGTCTCATCTTTTAGGAGCCATATCTCTGTGAAATTTTATCCAATTCAAGTGATTCTTGGATCGGTTTGTGCAGAATTTGAAGAGTTTTAAAATAAGTGGTCATATGAAGGAATCTAAGTAGTATTTAGGGAGATATGACCTTTTGAAGCTAGTCATTTGGAACAAGGATAGTGATGAATTTTGCATATTTTTTCTAGAAAAAGGTCTCATCTTTCAGAAGCCATATCTCTACGAAATTTTATCCCATTCAGGTGATTCTTAGATCATTTTGTGCAAAATTTGAAGAGCTTTAAAATTAGTGGTCATATGAAGGAATATAACTACTATTAAGGGAGATATGACTTTCTGAATTCAGTCATCTGGAAAAAGGGCAGTGATGAATTTTTAGTTTGAAATATTTTTTGAGGGACGAAATTTGTTAGTTCGGATAAGAAAATCAGTTGCAAATTATTTTTGTTGGAAGAAAATTTGTAGATTTAATTGTCTATGTAGAATGATAGCTTCAAATCAGTGGAAAGATACATTTCTATGAAACCCTAATTCATAAAACCCTAGTTTGCATTATTGGGGTGTGAACTTATGGAGCTACAAGATTTTTTTGGGAAGGATGATATTGATGCTAGAGAATGGTGGAAAAAGTTTAGATCTCTATATTGTAATAATTCTTTCTAGAAATTCAACCTTCATAGGAGTATTAAAGGGGAAGCTTGGTCTTGGTTGAAATTTTTTTATGAAAGGAATAATGAATACACTTGGGATGAAATAGAGCATGCATTCTTGAGTAAATGAGACCCATATTATATAGATAGCCTAATGGATGTCATCAAAGACCTTGAAAAGAAACTACAAGGAATTCAAAATGAGTGAAATGAAATAAAAGGAGAATGGAAAGTTTTAAAGAAACAAAATGAAGACTATGAAAAATAGATTTTATGCATAAGGGCGAATTTCACAATTTATTGCGAATTTTAGGATTTTTAAAATTTTTATTTTTCTAATTTTGAGACCCTAGAGGTCGGTCCATTCACCTTAAAATTATATAATTAATATTTTTTAGGGTGAATTTGCCCTACTAAAATATGTTTTCTCGTATAATTTTCTTCCTAAAATTATTTAATTTTTTTTATCCCACTTAATTCACCTCTTGTACCCCACTATATATAGGTAACCCTAACAACGTCACTCATAGTCTCAAGATGTCTGACACAAGATGACCACAAAAATCGATTGGCAGAAGCAACTGACACAAGGTGACCGATAGAAGTGACTGGCACAATGCGACTATCACAATGCAACTAACACAAAGTGACACAAGGCACAAGGTGACTATCACAAGGTGACTGTCACAAGATGACTGATAGATGGTGACTGATATAAGGCAATTGAAAAAAGGCAACTGGCATATGCGACTAGCAGAACACGATGGATAGAACACAACTGTCACAAGATGACTGACAAAAGGTGACCGATGAATACAACTGACAAAACATGACTATCACAAGTGACTGTCACAAAGCTACTATCACAAGGCGACTGACATAAGGCAACCATCAGAAGCGAGTGTTGTAAGGTGACTATCGTAAGAAGACTATTGTAAGGCGACTATCGTATGGTGACTATCACAATGCGATTGTCACAAGGCAAATATCACAAGGAAAATGTCATAAAGCAATAGACATAAGGTGACTAACATAATGTGATTGGTAGAAGCAACTGTCACAAGGCGACTATCACAAGGTGACTGGCATAAGGTGACCAGTAGAAGCAAAAACCATTTACCAGTAAATTTATGTTACCATTTATGTTTTTGTTTATACATTTTTATTCATTGAAAATCAATAAGGAGGTTTTCCTATTATTTGGGCACCAATATCAAGCTTCCTTTGGTTAGATATTCTGTCATATTGAATAGTAGTTCTCTCTTTTACTAGTTATTTTTATTTTTCAAAATGATGGTCTTGTTACTCTTCTATTTATATAGGTAAAATATCACCTATTGACAATGGAAAGAAGGGAGGCCAATTCCAATTCCAATAAAAGGAGTATCATCAAATAATTTAATAATATTTCAAAATCCAGTCAACCATCAACATCTGGACAAATTGAAGGTATGTACGCCTTTACTTAATAACCAATTAATTTTTGTACATTTTTAATTTTATATGTATAGTGTCTTCATTCATTAAGAAGGGTGATTTTTGATGGATGGCTTTGTCCATTGTTTATCTATATTTTTAAAAATAAGGTATGATTTAAAAAAGAATAATGATAATGATCCTAGTATCATCTCTACAGAAAATACTGTTGACCCTAGTATGAATCCCCTTCCACATAACTATGATCATGAAAAGTCCATAGAAGAAAATTTTCTTAAAGAAATGGAACAACAACATGAAGACATTATTGAAACAAACACCAAATGGAAAACAAAGTAGTAGTTCTTATGCAATACCTACTTCAGTAGAATTTTCTTCTAAAAAACATAAACGTGCAAGGTCATCTAGATGGACAATTAACAGATCATTTCAGCCTGATTGGGTTTTAAATTTTCCATTTGTTGAGCCAGTGCTTCCAGAGAATCCTAATGAGGTAATAAAATAATTGAGATGCATAATTTGAAGTTGGAAACATGGAAAGGATCATAGATTGCAAGTTAATAAAGATATAGTTGAAAAACATTATGGAAAGGTTTATATAAAAACAAATGAAAGTGATGGACCAAAATAGAAAAATTATAGGTGGAAGGATGCATCAGAGTGTGCCCATATCATATATGAACAAGAATATGATAAAGAAATTAAAAAAAAGCAAAATTTGGTTGAGAAAGGTGCAACGATTCAAGCCCAATTTCAAAAAATGGAAAAGTTCACTTTCGCTTCAAAAATTTTACAGTTTGTTGTTGTACTCACTATTCTTAAAAGGGGTAGACCTATGTCATATTTTATTAATTATAAATATTTGTTTTTACTAGCTGATGTGCATAAATTACCCAGTGCCGATTGGATAGATCGAAGTGGTTGGGAAATGGCAAAATATATGTCATTAGTTGAGCAGGATTACCTCAAAGAGAAAATTCAAAAATGCTAAATTTATTTCACTTTCAATTGATGAGGTAACTGTTGTTGACAACACATATTGGATTTGCATGCATGTTTACACATTGGAAAATCATTTAAGGCAACCTAATTTACTTGGACTATGCAATATGGTGGAAAATTGCAATGCAGAAAACATTTACAATGTTGTTGTTTCTAGTTTAAGGTAAATCACATGAATGAATGAAATGGAAATAGCCACTAAGTTAATATGTGTCAGAGTCGATGGTGCTGCTACAATGTAAGGACACAAGAATGGTATTTGTGTTAGACTACAAACATCTGTTACCCCATATTTGATCCCTATTCATTGAATGCTTCATAGAATTAATATTGCATACAAAATTGTGGATACATTTATAAATGTAGCAAGAGAGGAAGAGCTTATCCATGAAATTCATGATTATTTTTTGCACGGTCCAAAAATATTTTCAGAATTTTAGCAGTTTGCACTAGGAGTTACTGATGGTAAAAACTCTTAAAAGATGTAGATACTAGGTGGATTTTGATGTATCAACTGACATATATAGTTTTAAAAGAATATCAATCCTTGGTAGGGTTTATGTATGTAAATTGTAGGGCAGTTGATAAGGCTAAAGATTTACTATTTTGAATTAGTGACTTTGAAACACTTCTCACATTGTGTGGTATTCTTCCAATGTTGGAAGAAATGAATACTTTGATTAAAATTGCACAAGAAAGATCGATTTATATTGTGGATTTCATTAGGGAGAGAAAATAAATTTGCTTACATATTGATATGATGTATGCATCTGGTGAAAGTTTTATGGATCACATGTTTAAGAGTTTGAGAGCATTGAAAAACATGAATGATCCTCAAATTTTTTTGAAGTTCAATATAAACGATCATCTTTGTATTAATGTCCACGAAAAGGAAATTCCTTTATATTGTTTTGGTCAGTGAATGGATATAGCTACAAATGAATTTGAACAAATACCCATAACATACAATATATTTCATGTAGTTGTAATAGATACAAAAATTAAACTGAAACAAATAGCAGAATCATTGAAAAAAAGATTAGAGACCGTTTTCAAAGAGATGAATTGCTTGAGGCTATGGGCATGGTTAACCCAATATTTTGGAATCCTTATAATGAATACCAGAATATAAATGGTTTGTTTCAAAAATACATGGGCAATCTTGCTATCCATTTCACTAAAACTGTGGTATTCAATGGTATTGAAATCAATGGAATTCTCAACAAAGCTCTTTTGACAAAACAATCAAATTGTTTTGGAACAACAATGTTTGTTCAAGTTTCACAATTCACTAATCACCATGAAAGGGGTTCTATTTCATGTTTGTGGAAACATTTATATCCCTGAAGTATCCTGCAACATACTATGAGTGAATATTTTAATTTATATGAATTATGTCAAATGATGATTTTAGGATCAATTGAGAATGAAAGGGTATTTAGTGCATTATTATATGTCAAATTTAAAGTTCAAAATAGATTGGACAAAAATTTCGAAAATTGTTTGAGATTATGTGTCGACATATGAGGTTGACCAGTTTCCTTATGAAAGAGATTTGTCATATTAGAAATCTCTGGAAAACAGAAGAGGTGTCATGAGTACTAAAGATGATGGAGATAATTGTAACAATGATGAAACAGTTATCGAGTGAATATTTTTCCCTATTACAAAATGATCACTACAAATAGAGTATTGAATTGAAAAATCTATCTTGCAAAGAAATTAAATAAGACTCATTCATTTCTCCAAGGTTCTGGTTCATTCCTTAGTAATCAAGATATTCAAAATATTCAAAGTGCAAGTGATAGTCAACAAGGGGCCTTTATGGTTCATTCCTTAGTAATCAAGATCTTCAAAATATTCAAAGTGCAAAATATTGATTCCTTTTAGTTCTCTTGATATTAAAATGGTCTACCCTGAATCCGAGTTAGTAAACCCCTTTTATCTTCAAATTAGAAAGATTCCAAATGTAAAAGTGTGTGGAATAATCCACTTCATTTTAAAATCCGTGCCTTTAATGTGAGATTCATTTTAAGGTTAGTGGATTCATTTTATCTTCATTGTATGTGTTCCACTATCCCTATGTTATAATTGGTGTTAGTACAAGTTAGCAAGTTGTAATGTTAGTGTTCATTTGCTTTATTTGTCTTAGTGTAAATTTGGCTTTAGTAACCCTCCTAAACCAGTGTTTTATCTAAAAATTAAATTGATGTATTTGGAGGTGCAAAAATTCTGGATAAGGACCAGAATAGAAGCAAATGAACCAGACATATAATAGGAAATTTTGGAAAACGGACCAGAATGAAAACTAAAATTGAAAACAAATAGAAATTTTGGAAGGACCAAAATGGAAATACTTAAATAGAAATTTTGGAATTGACCAGAATAGAAAACAAATGAATGCAAAAATTATGGAATGATGATAATAGAACAAACAAAAATTATGGAATGGACCAAAATCAGAAATATGCAATTGAAAAGAATATTAAAAAATTCATTCTAAGTACAAGAACAAAAAAAAAAATCTACAAGGTTAGCTGGAAAAACAAATGACATCAAATTTGGTTAGCAATCCCCTCCCTGCAAAACCCCAAGTTGTGAGATAAATCTAAAACAACTTGACCTAACGAACCTGCAACACAAGCACAATCAGATTAGACCAAGTGCGAGACTCAAAGGACAAAAAAAACTCGCATTTTCTTTAACATTCACCTATTGCAACCCATTTCATGGCATAAACAAATAGATATAAGCATAAAATAATGCAGAAAAAGATACACAATAAAACAATAGTCTTAGACGTAATCTCCCTTTGGTTTTGCTCACAAAGGTTGCTCTTGCCAAAATGAAAGCCTTATATTCCAAAAATCTCTTTGGTTACAAAAATTTCCAGCGCCCTTACAATGGCCTCATTGGGTTTTTTAAAAGACACGAAGTCCCTCCGTTTCCTCTTCTCATACTTAGTGATGTTAAAATAAATAATGACAAACAATAAAAAAAATTACAACATTTTATCATTTTCTATAACTCTTTTTTAACATCAACAAATATTTTTATTTTTTATTTTTTATTCCTTATAACTCCGAGAGAATTTAAAAAAAAATTATTATAATTCAATAAAGAACCTTAATCCTTATATTATATAATATAAAAATTAAAAAAATTTATTAAAATATAATAAAAAACGTTAATAAAAATATTATATAATATAAAATTTATTAAAACTTTATGAAAAACTTTTAAACTTTACATTATGCTTATATTTTTATTTATATCCAGGCCTATATTTTTATTTATATCCAGGCCTTATACTTCCACCGCTTCCATTATGTATTAAAATAAAAGAAGATTTTTACCATCCATATGCCATATAAAATAATAACATGAAGCTGCTGCGGATGATATTATACAATCAAATTTATTGTTAATATAGAAAATTTTCACCTCTACAGTTGCCATGTCAATTATATACATGTCGTCTATTTCTTTTAATTATTTACACAATCAGACACAGAATAATTTTTTTATATCGCTCTATGTTTGAATTCTGCTTCTTCCGAGCATCAGTCAGCACGAAAAAAAATCTCCTCTGTTACTAACTACTTTATAGGTAATTGTTAAGGTTAAGGTTTATTTTTTCTTTTTCGTTACTACATTGTGGCCCTTCTCTTTGCGTGTAGTCCTAACTATGTTTTTGAGTTCTAGAATTGCTACCGCATAATAATGCCTTCCACGTAGACATCGTTAAATGGATGCCTCGATATTTTATTGGTGGCCATAACTCCTGTTGGTTCATTGTTAGTTTCTTTACTCGGTCCCTTTTAGCCACGTAGCCAATCATCCAAAACTATCATCTGAATAAAATCCACACTGCACTGCAAACTTCAAAAGTTGTCGTTATAAAATACTACACGCGGGCTATGCTCTCCATCTGGGTAACCCGAAGCACTATGTGACCCGAAGCATATCAATATTGCCAAGTCTAATTACGTGGACCTTTCATGAGCACCACTTCTGTCTACAACGATGTTACAATAATAATGATACTCTTTCAATGCAGCGCTACCATCATTCTGCTATCCATTCACACCGGGATTTTGAAGTGTAAAACGATTGCAACCCCACCAAGACTCAATCATTGGTGGGTTTTTCTGACCTTATTCGTTGCAACCCACATAGCAATGTCATCTAAGCCCTTTGCTGCCACTAAATTCTGCTGTTATGAGGTTCACGCTTTGAAATTTGTGTCCCTCTCATCCATTATACTCAGACCGTGCCACTCGCTGGGCTATCACTGCCTCTTATATGCCTAATCATCACTCTATCCACAATGCCATACCTTATTGTAATGCTTTCTATCCAAAATTTGACATCTGCTCGATTGTGTGATCGCTTGCATTACCAGTAAACCTGCCACATAAACATTGAAGCTAATTCGGGTCCATAATGCCATGATATTCACCCCTTAATCCGCGTATGGTTCATAGACAGGTTCGGGGAATCCGTGCATCTGAAGTCTGACCACCGTAGTAAATTTTGCTTGTGACAAAGCATCTCTGTATCATCTACGTGGCGACCACCACGTAAGCTTTATTCACCATGGAGCCCACTGTCACTTAAATCTGCATAGCTTGTGACTATTCTTGTTAGTTTCTACTGTGTATCATTCAATGTGGTCATCGATGCTCATTTAATCCATTATCTTCTACTATTTACCGCTGTCTGCGTATCCAAATCATAGATCCACTTGTCCAAACACGTGTTGGCCAAGACATATTTAAAATGTCCCACGTCAGACCATGAATCTTACCATTCATGATTTATATTAGTAACCACTAATAGATATCACCGAGTATGGATTAAGATGTGTCTTCATCTCCTACACATTCCTCCTTAGACTCCAATGCCACTTTGTCCACGTTTTCATCATCCCGTGGGTTCTTTATCTCACATCGTGGTCGCTAAAAAACAACTTTCAAATGTTGCCTAGGACTTTTCATTCATTGACGCTCTTTGATGTCATGGTTACTCTCAACCAAACCTTCTGATTGGTCCATAGCCATACCTAGATCCATGTCACCGCGGTCCTCTCTTCTACATCCATTCGAATCTTACACCGTTTGTTATGCCTGAATCGTCGCTGCGCTCCCTGCGTTTTTGGATTGTGCCGCTATTTTCATCGCCTATAGCTATGTATCTCGCTATTTGGCCATATTCAGCTATTAACCTGCACATGACCATAAGTCAAGTTAAACACAAAGCAAAGCCTCGGCTATATTTTATATAGACTCTTTTTTTCTTTTTTCCTTTTAATATATCTTATCATACTATAATATAATATAATATTATATATATTGTATCATAATATTATATAATATTATTATATTATTATATTATAATATAATATAATAATATATATGCCACAATATTTCTTTATTTATTATTTTTTGAATTATTATTATATGTAAGAAAACATAACAATAATAATAATATATTTTTTTATTTTTCATTTTATTTTTCATTTTATTTTTTATCTTTTTTTTTACAATATGATTTACTTATTAAATGTTATTATTATCATAGGGAATATGATAATAATAATATTTATATATAGATGTATCTTTTATTATTATTTTTTATTATATCCATATATATATGAAATATATTTAGATATGCATTTTTATTTTTTATTTATTTTATTGATTTGATCAATTTTAAGCGATTAATTTTAAAAGCTCAAACATTAATTTTAATCCAAAAATATTAAAGCCAAAGAACACTTGAAATTTGAACCTCAAACCTAAAAAACCCACCTTAAGTGAAATCAAGAAAGCAAAATAAATATATGCAAGCCTACAATATAACCACGGGCAATATAAGATAAATTCCAAGGACCTAACACTCTCGAAGCGAATCCGCAATGCAAGCTCTTGAACCCGTGATTCCATTCACACTCAAGAGGAACTTCTTTCAAGTAGACCAAAAGACTTTGCAAATTGTATAACATTGGAGAAAGCATGATGATCTCATGATTAAGAGGCTATCAAAGATGATCTTTCCAAAACCAATAAAATCACTCAAAACAACGAAAGCCAAAAAGGTGGGTCCCCAATTTTTGGGCTAGTTGTGGAGCAACCACAACAAATGGTGACTCTACTGGGAAATGCTCCTAGAATTTTAGCAAGAACCCCAACCTAAAAATACACAAAACTCAAATGTAAGAATCAACAACTATCCAAAGAATGGAAATCTACTAGAAGTACATGAACTATCAAAATCATTCAACATCAGCTCGGTGTGTGTAACATGATTCATTTTTATCGTTGAAACCATTCCACACTCATTTTAAACTTCACATAGATGCATTTAATAGGTTATGGATGATTTATGCAGGATTGAATGTATGGCCAGGATGTTAAAATATGAACGACTTGCTTTCCAAAGCCTCCAACATTCTAGTACCATAAAAAACACACTAAACCTATCTAAACCTCTTAGGACCAAATGTGTGTGCGATAGATTCATTTACTAGATCAAGAGCTCAATTATGAACCGCCACCATCTAGAACTAGTGTGTGCAAATGGACTCAGAGCTTTGGGGAATCATATTCTCAATCTAAGTGTGATGATAATTTGACCCTATCCTTACTACTCTGATCTAAGTTCATTACCTCATCTTGAACAAAATGATTAAACCTATTATGAATGAAACTACAAGGCTAGCTTGTCTATGTAAGTGGTTAGAGGTCTCACTTTTAGATGAGACATGTCACCACACCTGAGCATACTCCACTGCTAGTCAAGTGCCTACGCCCCGGTGGAGGTTAGCCCCACATTCCATGATTTGGATTTTGATTTTTTAAATCTTGGGGATGACTACCCATCCTTCTAAGGGGACATGTCGTACGATCCTTACAACTCAATAAATGGTGGTGCGATGGAAGTGAAATGGTGAAAATTATACTTTGCATTTCTTGAATCTTGGGGATGACTACCCATCCTTCTGAGGGGACATGTAGTATGATCCTTATGACCCAACAATTAGTGGTGTGATGGAGGCAGTATCAAAGCTTTGGGGAATTAGATTCTCAATCTAAGGATGATGAGAACTTGACCATATTCTTACTACTTTGATTTTGGGTTTTCAAGTATTATGGAAGTGGTAAAAACCACTATTTTATGGACTATGTTGCATGATAGGACAGACAAGGATGACCCTTTTTGCATTATTTTCTTCCAATGATGGTTTTGGCCATTTTACCCAAGATGTTTCTTAATATGTGCAAATCATGTTTGGTTCAAGATAGTTTCGACATCGGTTTCCAGTCTCAAGATCTTCTTAGTGTATATTGTGCAATGATCCTAAGATAATTTGACATGCTTTTCGATAATTGTCCTTGAAATGTGGATTCAAGTGAGACACAATGTTTATGCAATGTGATATGTACAATGAAATACAGATGAATGCATTTGAAATGTAGATGGAGTATACAAAAAATTTCACCCTTATTTTCAAACTTGACAACTTCATGCATCACAAGTTTCAAATGATATTCTTTAATGTATTTATGATAATTGTGGAGCCTTCTGCAATATAATTCCGACATTTCATATTCTCCTGGTCTTAGTTAAAATTCATGAGGATGTGAGCTGACGTCTTATTTTAAAATACTAGAAAATAACCAAAACTTGGAAGTGAATAAATACAAAACACTGAAATCAAACTTACAAACATCAAAATAGAATCCAACCCCAAAGCTGAACATGAAATCAGTACCCTCAAGCTATATACAAAATATTTACAATCAACAAAATATTGGAAGTGAATGAATACAAACACACAATCAGACTCAACATCATCAAACACAAACATATTTACATATAATAAGGGATCTTACCTTTTTTAGGCCTGAAAATAGTGCTTTAAGTGTAGCCCATTAACGGAAAAGGCCAAATCATTACCATCCAAGGCTTGTAATCTGAAACTATTTTCACTTAGGACTTCAAAACTTTGATACGGACCCAACCACAAACAATCAAATTTTTCATGATCTCCTTTCTTATCATGTCTTTTATCCCACAATAAAACTAGGTTTGAAACTCTATTCTTTTGATTTTAGACCTCTTATCAAACCATATGTTCACTATATCTTGATGTTTACTGAAATGAAGCATAGTATCATACATTTTATCATCAAGATGCATTAACTGTGTTAACCTAGCTTCAAGTTTATCATTAGTTCCAATATATTCCTTCATGAAATGCAATATTTGTAATCTCAAATTTATGGGAAATATGGGATCTTGCCCATAGACTAAATGATATGGAGATGTTCTTATTGACTCTTTGGTTTAGATCCTATCAGCCCAAAGGGCAAAATTTAGCTTACTATGCCAATCCCTAGGATTCTTTTCAAGTAATATTTTGATTATGCATAGTAAATTTTTATTGGAGGATTATGCTAAACCATTACCTTGTGGATAATAATCTGAGGAGAATTTCAAGATTACCATATTACCATATGCCCAAGTTGCAAATTCCAAAGAAGAAAAGGTAGATTCGTTATCACTTACAATCAAGTTGGGCATTCCGAAATGAGTCACAATATAATCCTCTAAAAACTTAATAATAACCTCTAAAGTGGTGTGTTTTGAGGGAATGGCTTTAGTCCACCTTGTGCAATAATTTGTGGTAGTAAGGATATATTTATAAGAATCAGATGAGTTAGGATTGATGATACCAACAAAATCTAATCCCCATTGTGCAAAAGGTCTCACCTCTACCACAGATTGTAATTCACCATCCATCAAAAATTCACCCTTATACCCCTCCCCTGAGAGGCGCGACCTTCAAATGGCCTCTTAGTCCGAGTTATTGTCCCATCCTTCTCGCATCCCCATTCTGGGCGTGGATCCTATAGCCTGAAGGTAAGGATGTAAAAAATTTGGACCGATACATTTTGGTGAACTCGACGTGAAAATTAAAAACCTTTTGAAAAAAAAAGGAGAAGATTGTTAATATTGCATATCATATTTAGATGGTAGATTATAATAAAAGACGAGTTGTCACCATAAATGTTGAAAATCAATTAGCAACCATAGAGATTACTTCTTTGCTTAGAGTATCTCAAACATATAGAGTCCCGCATTTATGGGACGAACTTAATAGGAGATTGGGTATTATTTCATCTAGGTCGACAAAACTGAGGCAAATTAAGAGGTTTTTCCTAGATAGAATCCTAGATCCTGATCAAGTAACCTTATATCATGAACTTCAAAGAGCTTGCCATAGGTGGTTAGCTAATAAAAGAGCACTTGTGTCTTTCGAGTTGTACACCTTTGAGGAATACCTCGACAACGTAGTTGTAGTACATAAATTTCTATCTCGTATAGAGGATCAAGAGGTCATTCTTACGGATAGAAAGAGATGGAATACAATTCCTAGAGTTGTGTTATATCGAGAGTATTGCCATGAACTTTACTTCTACAAGTCATAGTTTGAAATAGATAATATCACCATAGCACACTTTGTTAAATTCTTGAAAAACCATTTCCAATTTGAAGAGGAGCATTTCATGACTCCTGATGAACTTGATCCTGTTAATGATATCCATAAACTATTTATAGAAAACTAAGCCATTCTTTTATTATTATTATTTCTTGCATTTAGTATGATGTTTGTTGTCTTTATAATATTATTATAAATATATATATATATAACTAAAATTAAAACGTTTTCTTTTAAGTATTATAGTAGGTATATAATTAAAATATATACCTCCCAAACTTGTCGCAAATATATATATATATATATATATATATATATATATATATATATATATATATATATATATATATATTTGCTAAAATCTAAGTTTAAGCATAATGACTAGACTTAGGAATGGAAAACAGATGGAAGTAGAAGAAGATTGGTTAGGAAAACCATTAAATAACCCAGATGTCCTTCCTAAAGACCCAATTCAGGAAGAAGGAACCCTAGACCAACAAGAAGAAGAGTTTGTTGTAGGAAATGAACAAAGAGAAACTGTTAGAGAGGAAGGATCCTCATCCCCTAAAATGTCTCTGGGAGGAGTTGTTACTTTTGAGAACATGGAACATTTTTGGAAGTTCCTCAATACTAATATTGGCGCTCTTAATAGAGCAGTCCATATGGACAAGGATAAAATTAGTGACACTCAAGCAACCCTAGAAGAAATATATCACACACGCACTAATCCCTTGTCCTTCATTGATCAAGAAAGTGATCAAGCTGGACCATCCAATTTGGATATGGCCGCTATAATCTAGAACATGCAACAACAACAAGTTACCCAACCACCTAGAGTGCCTATTACCAAGCCTAGAGTTATTCCCACACAAAAGAAACCTTCATTCACTACTCTATTTTGCCAAGCTATTGATCAACATACCTCAAATCAACAAAAGCCCAAAACAAAACCAAACACCAATTTCCAACAATCTGGGATACAACATAATACAGGTAAAAATCCTCTTCATAACACTCTTCCTACCAAAATTTTGCATAATAGTAATATAGCGTCTAATCCTTATGTCACATCGTCATACACTCATAAACCCTATGCTTATGTCCCATCGAATCAATATGGTGGACAAACTAGTAATCTTGAAACTATGGTGAAACAATTAGTTTCTTGCATGGATCAGATAGATCCCTACCGTCCCTCATACAACTATCGAGAGATGTGTAGTCAACCTCTAGATCCTATAGTTGTAGCACAACCATATCCTAAACACTTTCCTATGCCTGTCCTACCTATATACAAAGGAACCGAAGATCCCATAGAGCATCTTCGTATGTTTAGGATTGCATGTCATGATATATCACATGATGACTTGTTATTACTAAAAATGTTCCCAAAAATTTTAGGAGGAATGGCATTAGAGTGGTATTATCAATTACCCACTAATTCTTTGAGGAACTTTGAAGAAACTACTGAGTCTTTTATGCATCAATTTAGTGCCTACATCGAAAGGCATGTGACCATTAAAGACTTGTACAACTTAAAACAAGACAAAGATGAATGTTTTGCCGATTTCCTAGCTAGGTGGAGACATTTGATAGGAAAATTGCACTTTGTGTTACCTTATAGGGAGATGTTGGACATCTTTATTAATAATTTATAAGACCAACTATCTTATGAATTGTCAACTGATACCTTGACCACCTTCGATCAAGCTATAGACTTAGCTCGAAGAGTGGAAGATGCTCTCATTAGGAGAGGTCAGCTTAAAAAGAAAGACGATGAGAAAACATCCATAAATAAATATAAGAATAAACAAGTTGTGGGTGATGGATTCATTGATAGTAGAAACATTGCTAATGTTAATGCTACAAAAACAATGGAGAAGTTTATACTGAAACCTCCTGATAAACCACCTTGAGAATTTACTAGGTTAAATCAACCTCTATCAACCATTCTACCACAATTATTAGAATGAGGTTTGATCCAATTACCAAATATCTGGGAACCTGATCCAACTATACCCGGATACAGAGCTGATTTACACTGTGATTTCCATAGAGGACCTAGACACACTACCAACTCTTGTAAAATATTAAAACATAAAATACAAGACTTAATTGATAACAATGAGATGGAGGTGCAAGCCTTTCAACCTAAACAAAATCCTCCTAATAATGCTCAAAAGAACATCCCCCAAAATCAAAATTAGAATGCCAATAAATCATTGGACATATTTCAACATCCTTTACCAAAGCATGGTAAAGAGGTGGCTAATCAAATTGAGCATCATAATGTTCCCCCTCCTACCCGATATGTAGGAACTATTAGTGGACATTCACCTGCTCATGATCTGCAAATCTTTGACACAACTTTATCCATGGTTACGACCAGACCTCTATATAATATTTGGACACCTGATCTTAGTGATACAGAATATGAGACTGAAAGTGACATGGAAATCACATCAAATCAATCAAATAGTTCTAAAGATGAATCAGATGCTATTCAACCTATCACAAATTCTATGGTTCCGGAAGAACCATTTCCAAGAATAGTCACTACTAGACCATCGTCTCACCAATTAATTTCTAATGAGCAAGCCATAAATGCTAGACCAAGACCCATTCATCATCCGCAGAATAATATTGTAGGTACCATCGGAGCTATTACTAGACAACAGGCTCATAATTCTCAACAAGATCAAATGCAAAATGATGGATCAACTCCATTTGTTTTGAAAGTTCCTAATAAATGGAATCAGGCACCTAATGTGCAACCTAAACCTCCTTATAATATTAATGAGCAATTATCAAATACTACAGCTAGAATTTCCCTTTTGGACCTTTTAAGATCTTCTCCTACACATGGGGATGAATTAATGCTCACATTAAGCCAAATGATGGTACCACAAAATATTCAACCTAAAGCCATGGCCAATACTATCATAACTCGAGAAGTCGATTGTATTGACTTTCGGGATAGAGATATACCGCAACATAGTTTACATAAGGATAACCCCTTATATATTACTGCCCTAATTGGAGATGTAGTAGTTAAACGAGTCTTGATTGATAATGGTTCATCTTTAAACATTTGCACTTTTGAATTCTACCAAATATTTGGGTTTAGAAGTGACGAAATGAAAAGAACTGATATGATCATAAAAGCCTTCAATGACGAAACACAAGAAATGTGTGGAGTTATTACTATCCCATTGCAAGTTGGTCCAAGAACCTTAGACACGATCGTGTTTATTGTACATTGCCTTGCATCGTACAATATACTCTTGGGTCACCCTTGGATCAATGCGATGCGAGTTGTTCCCTCAACTTTACATCAGTGTGTTAAATTCAAATTTAAGAATCAGTTGGTTACCATTCATGGTGATCCTAGACCCTTTGATATGTGTGCTTTGGCAAAACCTGTTGGAGTTCAATTTTGCCCTGCTTTATCATCCACACATCCTAATTCTCATTATCCATCTAAACATGTGAAACACACACCCATAACATCATCTACTCTTTCTCCATCAGTTCCACCCCTTCATATAGCTCAAACATCCTCTAAACAAACTACATTAGGACCTCAAAAAAATCCTAATCCCACAACCAAGGCTTCTTGTTTTACTCCTATCACTTCTATCCCTATAATAGACTCATCCATCGACATCTCTACAACATCTACATCCACCAAAGGCATATTTTTTGCATCCGAAGATGTAGGAAATGTTCCTTCTACCTCTTATGCTCTTATTGACGAGCTCTTACCCGATTTATCTAAAATTCTTATATCGAGCAAACGAATGTTGCTATGCAAGATTCCCTTATCTTAAATAATTTTCCACCATCTCCTCATACCTTGGGCCTCCCACAGACCTATGGGAAGTATTTACCAAGTCGGGAGTTGTGCTTTTATTTATAAGGGATATGACTAGGGAAGAATACCTAGAAACATCAAGACACATTATGATGGATATGCTCGATGTTATTTTACTAATGAGTATATTAAAGCCAAATATATAATGCTTAAATTGGGATATAAAGGGAAAGGTTTGGGACCTTTCCAAAATGGCATGAAAGAACCCTTTGAGGTAGAACCATGGCCTGCCCAATGTGGTGTGGGCCTATTTCCTAGTAAAGGTCAGCCCTTCCCATTTGAGGATGATGACCATCTCATATGTTACCAAGATTATTTGGATGAACATGATGCTTTGTGTCTAATAAATAAGCCACTTACATGTAATATGCTATCCATAGCCTACCCTGAGATGATCGCCAAATTCGACGATGAGTTGGAGGGAGATATCTTCCATGATGTCTCCGTTGAGGAATTATTACATCATGAATTTTATTTTTATGGCTCTATACCTAGTATAGCCCAGCTTGAGGCCATGACTCCTCAAGACGAATTATCCAAATTAACCTTGGAAGAATTACAAGGATTGGGTGTTTCACCCACCCCACCTAATTTTGAGAGAGATCTACACATGGAAGTAGAAAATGTCATAAAAATTAACATTGGAACCGAAGATAATCGTCACATAATCAACATTGGATCAGAATTGAGTCAAGGCAAACAAGATAAATACATTGCATTTCTTAAGGAATATGAAGATGTCTTTGCTTGGACATATGAAGATATGCCAGGATTAGACCCTTCTGTAGTTATGCATCACCTAGTAGTCCATCTCGGATGCTAAACCTATTAAACAAAAACTTAGAAAAATGCATCCTAAAGTGGCCTTACTAGTCAAAGGGGAATTAGAAAAACTCTTAAATGTTATTTTTATACAAGCCATTGATTATGTTGAATGGATCTCGAATGTAGTTCCAGTAACTAAGAAAGAAGCTACCAAGGTTAGGGTTTGCACAAACTTTAGAGATATTAATGTTGCATGCCCTAAAGATGATTTTCCTCTTCCCAATATGGATCAGATCATTGATTTTACTATTGGGAGTGGAATGATATCTCTAATGGATGGATTTTCTGGTTATAATCAGATCAGGATAGCTCCTGAAGATCAGGCTAAAATAGCCTTTATTACCCCTTGGGGAACCTTTTGTTGGAAAGTGATGCCATTCGATTTAAAGAATGCAGGTGCAACCTATCAACGAGCCATGACTTATATCTTTCATGATATGATGCATGATATTCTACATGATTATGTAGATGATATTATAGCTCGTTCCATCAAAGAAGATGATCATTTAGATGACTTGAGAAAAGTATTTGATCGGTTAAGGGAATATCTTATCCGATTGAATCCAACCAAATGTATATTCGGAGTTAAGTCCGGTAAATTATTGGGGGTTATAGTTTCTTTACGTGGCATTGAAATTGACCCTCTCAAGATCATGGCTATCACTGATATGCCCACACCCACAAATATATCTGAATTATGAAGTTTACAAGGTAAGCTTCAAGCTATTCGTCGCTTCATCGATAAGTTGGCGGACAAAACAGGACCCTTTCTTAAGCTTCTTAAGAAAGATGTCTCTTTTCATTGGGACGATGAATGTCAGGAAGCATTTGAACTCCTCAAACAATATCTCCTTAACCCACCTGTGCTTTCACCACCTAGACCTAATCGCCCATTTATCTTGTATATTTTTGCTTTAGATGTTGCCTTAGGAGCTATGTTAGCTCAACTTGACGATGAGAAAAGAGAGCGTGCTAATTATTACATTAGCCGAACCTTAATCGCTTATGAAACCCGCTACACAAGCATTAGAGAAACTATGTCTAGCAATCGTATTTTCTACACAAAAACTACGCCATTATATGCTCAGTTAGAAAACCTATGTTATTGCTAAATCCGATCCTTTGCGGTATCTCATGAGTCGACCATACTTATCTGGTCGCACAACAAAGTGGGTTCTTGTGCTAAGCGAGTTTGAACTCACATTTATAGGATAGAAGTTTGTTAAGGGTCAAATCATAGCAGATCAATTAGTTGCTGCACCCTTAGAGTCTACCCATCCCCTCATCATTGAGTTTCTTGATGAATGCCTTAAACTAGAGGCCGATCATTCAGAGCAATGGTCCTTATACTTTGACGGAGCCCGATGCATGAGTGGGGCTGGTGCAGGTATTATTTTAATATCTCCATAGAAACATCTTATCCCTCTATCCTTTAAATTAACATTTGCTTGTACTAATAACACTGCTGAATATGAGGCTCTAATCCTTGGATTACGAGTTGCCTTGGCACTAAAAATTAAAAATCTATTGGTTTTCGATGATTCTCAACTTGTCATAAATCAAATAAATGATGTTTATCAGACCAGAGATGATAAATTACGTCCATATAAAGCATATGTATTACAATTATTATCTTTATTTGATCAAGTTACCTTGGAAGCTATTCCTCAAACTAGCAATCGTGCGACTGACGCTATGGCTATAGCTGCATCTCTTTTACCCTTGGAGTTAGATGATGAATATGCTACCATCATTATTCGTCGACTCTAGGAACCCGCTTCAAATAAATCATGCTTAGAACCTTTGGATGTGTTTCTAATCAACGAAACTACTCCTGAACTTTGGTACACTGATATATTTAATTTTCTTCAAAATGGGACCTTCCCTGAAGGTTTTAATAGAAACCAGCATCGGTTATTACGTAGACGAGCAAGTCACTTCGTAATAATTGGCAATATGTTATATAGGAGATATTTCAAAGGTATCCTAATGAGATGTTTGAATTTAGATGAATCTAGATCAGCTTTGAGTGAAGCCCATGATGGATCTTATGGGGGACACTTCAGTGGTAGCGCCATTGCTAAGAAGCTCCTTAGGATAGGATATTTTTGGCCCACCATGGAGAATGATGCACATGATTACGTGCACCATTGCGACAAGTGCCAAAAACATGCTGACCTTGTCCATGCCCCTGCACAAGAACTACAGGCTATTTCATCTCCTTGGCCCTTTTCAAAATGGGGCTTAGAAATCATTGGAAAAATCAACCCTGTGTCATCTGATGGACACAAATTCATCATAACTACCACCGAGTATTTTACGAAGTGGGTTGAAGCTATGCCCTTAGCTTCTTGCACTGGAACCCAAGTTTCCAAATTTATTTTTAATCAAATTATTTGTAGGTTCGACATTCCTACAAATCTCATCTCAGATAATGGAACTTGTTTCAAAAATAAATATGTCAAAAAATTATGTCAAAAATATAAAATTCAACATCGTTGGTCCACTCCCTATTATCCTCGGGGTAATGGCCAAGCAGAAGCATCTAATAAAACATTAATTAAAATCCTCAAAATACTGGTCAATAAATCTGGCCGAGATTGGCACATTCAACTATATCCCCGCTTTGTGGGCTTATCGAACTAGCGTTCGTACCCCCACAGGTACTTCACCTTTTGTTTTGGTTTATGGCATTGAAGCTGTTTTTCCCTTTGAATTAGAAGTTCCTTCTTTGGCTCTACTACTTCAAGATACTGAAGTAGGAGATGAATATCATGTCTGCGGATTTAGTCAGCTGGAACTCCTAGATGAGAAGCGCATCAATGCTTTGGAACATCTTCGTGCCTACCAAAACAAGCTTAAATGAGCATACCTCAAGAAAGTTCATCATCGATCCTTTGAGATCGACGACCTTGTCTTAAAAGAAAATCAAAAAAATACTAATGCAACTAAAGATCTTAAAGGTAAATTTGAACCTAACTGGCTTGGGCCATATATCATCATTGCTAAATTTGGATCGGGAGCATACCGATTAGCTACCTTAGATGGTAAAGATCTTAAAGAACCTATGAACATTATGCATCTTAAGCGCTATTATGCATAAAATCTGGTCATTTCATCATTGTATATATTGTTATTTTGCATATTGTTTCATTTTAGTCATCCATATAAAAATTTCAAAAATAGTAATAGTATTTATTCTTTCAATTCATAAATTAAAATCAAAATATAAAAACATCAAAATATCAAAATCTTCAAAAACATCTTTTATTTTCGTACCGTCAATTCTTGAAGTATTGCAGTTATATTTTCAGTTATTTTGGATAAATTAGCATTTATTTGGAATCCCGCACTTTCACACTCACATGAATAAATCTCTTGATTTTATTTGGTATGATTATTAATCTCTCTTATATCAAAGTCCACCGTTGAATTAAATAAAGTTTTGAGCATAGAGAATTGATCTTGTTATTTACTTGAACCAAGCATATCTTTTCACATTAAAATGATTTCATTGCAAATTCAATATGATGCTACATAGTAGAAGTGGTTTCTTGAGCGAAAAGTTTCCCTTGCTATCCTATCATGCACATGGTCTAGAATATTTGAGAATTGACAAAAGGACAAGCTCACCCCTGCCCAAAATAAAAATCCCTTGCTCTACAACCAATCCGAGCAAGTATCCCTAGTATAGGAAGAAAAAGAAAATCAAGAAAAATCATGAGAAAAAGAAAAATATCATTTTGTACCATCGCAACAATATTTCAGCATTGTCTCAGTTCCAAGCAAAAATACAAAAAAAAAAAAAGAGCAAAAGAGAAAAGAAAAAGCAAACAACAATAAAATCCCTTTTCCCTACCCTTTGAAAAGAAAAGAAGGGTGAATGAGCTTGAATCCCTAGAATTCTCAATTATTCGAAAACTGTGAGGTAAGCCCCATAACAGGTGGTTTGTGCCCAACCCGCTTGGCCTTGGGTAATCCCTAGCATGGTGATATGTCTATCACATTAGCGACCTTATTTTGTATAGACCTATATCTGCTTATGGATCAGCTAGCTCTTGATGACCCGACTTACATAGTAGTCTGGTATAGTTACATGCATATAAATCATGGTCAACGAACATTCATTTGGTTAATTCAAATTACTTGTATCAAATTATCTTGCTCAAAATTGGTAAATGAACAATACAATTGCACACACATTTGTATTTGAGAGATTTTGTATCATTATGATAAATCAAGATCGGCAATGAACTCACATTTGCACATGAGGGTTCCTTATAAATCTACATTTTGTCTTTGAAATAATCTAAAATATTTATGCAAATCTTTTGGAATAATTTCATCTTCTTATTTACAAGAACATCTGTTTAGTATAAAAACAATTACATACATTTTTTTCAAAAATCCAAAATTTCTTTCAACAACATATTCAAAAATCTAGCAATAAAGTCACGTTTATATATTTTTTTATTTTCTGTTTATCTCAAAATCAAAAATCAATTATGCAATAAAATTTCCTTTTTGGATTTCGCGATGATGGTATAAGTTTATACCTATAATTCTATGCCTAGCGCAAACCATTGTTCTAATTTTATTTCCCATTCATTTTAATTCATAAAAACATATGGCTTATATCATTATGTTACAAAATTGTGCTTTAAAAAGAACGAACACATTTTTCTATTTCATTTCATTATGTCAACATTCCATTTTGCAACCATGGTATAATTCCTAAGGAATTGTTCAAAATTTTATCACACTTAGGAATCTTATGCCTAGAAAAAATCATATTTTTAATATTTCATGCATAATATTTTTATGAAAATCTGAAAACAAATCATCACCATCATCATTTTCATCATCACAACACAAAGTCTTAAGACAGTCTCTTAAGCACTCTTTTACTTTTAGCAATATTTCTATACTGGGATTAGCTTGACGACCTAGCGAGCGGCGACTCCATGAAATGGTCTATAACAGTGACAATGTCCTTTGAAATTATTGTTAGAAGTCCCTTTTATTTTTCATCAAATCACACCACAAAACAACCAATTTGTTTACATCAGATTATTTCATTTAAATTTTATAGCATGACATAAAATTATACTATTTCCAAATGACATAATTACATGAATAATCAATCAACAAATTCAAAATTTAAAGCATCATAAAACATGTGGACAAGTCATATCACAAAAAAATCATATATATATATCAAAATATTTGTACATCATATCACAACTGGATTGGTATGCCACAATCTATACCCTGGCATACTCAATCCTCTCAAAAATATATCCAATCCAGTCTATAGTAGCTAGTCTCGAGAAGCCCTCGAGCTCTCAGCCTCATCTCCTCTCCCACCCTGGCATGGAGGAGGTGGTCCCATAGAGGTCCATGCTGTGTCTCGGGTCCTCATCGTCGATCATGAGGATGTCCTCGATGATCCCATCCTGATCGGCTCCGTAATGCCGGCTGGTAGCTATAACCTTTGGCCCTCTGGAACCAACTGGAAGTATGCTCCCTGATAGAATGTGGTCTGAGTAATAGACCGTGCCAACTCCTGCATGCTCGCCCCTCCGCTCCGAGCCCTGAGCCATGTAGCCTCATCCTGCAGAGTCTGCACCTAAGCTCGTAGGTGGGCATTCTCAACCCGGAGAGCCGCCATCTCGCTGCTCTCCCCCACCTCGACACCCTTGCCCTTATCGAGCGATGGTGGCCTCTCCCCCTACTGAGCAAGGAATCCCTCCTCCCTTCTCCCTATTTGCTACGATCTTTGTGGAGCCTATGGCATCCTCTAGCGTCTCTCCTATGGAGACCATCATTGCTCTCTCCCTCCATGACCCCATGCTGCCTCAATGGTAGCCTGGCATCGCCTCCCCATCTATCGCACAACCACGTGCATCGGACCCTATGCCCTCATCATCCAAGGAGGGCGGATGCCTACGTACCAGGCATCGTATCCATCTATGATAGTGTCATCCCCATCCACTAGCTGGATGGGGGCATCATCCATGTCCTGGCTCTAGAATCATTGCATATCCGGAGCCTCGCTCAATGTGGTATTATCCCAGATAGTCCGGGAGTACTCATAGTCCCTAAGAGATGGGATCCCCTGTTGTAGACCAAACTATCACAAAACTCGGTCATAGCGATGGAGCTCTACCTCTCCCCGCTCCATCCTCAGCCAGCAGACTCACTTGATGTGAGCCAACTCCTGTCCATCCTCTCCCCACCCTGGATGCTCTCTCCATGGCCTCCAGGTGATCTAGTCAGGGATGAGGTCATCTAGTAACCTCCATGACATCGATAGATCTATCCGTCGCTGTGACCCTCTCTGGAGCCACCAATAGAAAACCTGGGGTCTCTCCCGGTCAACCCCTATCAGTGGGAGTCCTACCGGCCTCCGCACCATAATGTGCTCCCAACACCAAACCTATAGTAGCGATGTCAAAACCAGACATCGGCCTCCCTTGTATACGACCCCGTGCAGGATCCTATACAAGCGGCATAGTACAAAGCTGCCCCATGCAAATCTATACCCATGGTCTCTCATGTCATAGACCACATCTAAGAGGAGCCATGGTAATCTGCACCCACTCTGGTGGCACAGCAATAGGCCACCCACTACCCCTGCAAAAACTTGAGTCAACCTAGATGCCCTAGGCATCTACCTCAGAGACTCGATGTTCACTCTGCCCTTCTCTAGGGCGAAGCTTGGGTCTCCGCACAGCCTCATCATAGCTTGGCCCTGATTGGCCATAGGAGTCATCAACCATCCCTGTATGGGGATCCTCAAGATCCTCCATACGTCCTCTAGAGTGGGAGCCATCTCCCCTATCGATAACCGGAAGCAGGATGACCCCGGATACCATCTCTCTGCTAGGGTTGTCAGTAGCCCCATGTCTGTCGATATTTGTGGCATCTCTGCCACATGCTATAGTCCGACCTATGCTAGTCGGTCTCACTCCACTAGATTGAGCATGGCCATGTCATCCCTCAGCCCCCCGTATTTCCATTCCTGACTCTTTAGTAATCCCCTCTACAAAATAAACAATCAAACAATAAAAATCATCAATAGATAATCATTAAAATCAGTTAAATCAATTTAATCTTCTAAAAACAATGATGATATCATCCACCATTGGATGATATCATCCTAAATTGGGTCAAATCATCCTTGGTAGGATGAAATCATCTCTGATTTTGCAACTTGGGGATCGCCCCTTGTTGGATTCTATCGATTTTGCCCCTAGACGAAATCGGCGATCTAGGGACGATTTCGACGAAATTGGGACGATTTCATCCCGACGTTGTCGACGGCCTAAAAATGGCCGCGATGCCCCAAAACAATCAAAATTTAAATAAAAAATTACACAAATCAAATTAAAAACATAATTCACTAGGTTTAGATCCTTACCCGCAACCTGCGCCGGACCTCTGTCGATCTATGCATTGTTTCTACCATTTTGCCTATAGAGCTCTAAAAATAGTGAAAATAAATTAGGGTTTTACCCTATTTTTCTTAATTTTATTTTAAAAACAACAACATTTTTAATTTTTCTTTTCCGTGCTTTTACCTCAAACGTTCGATTTGGGTAAAAACATGGAGGGGGCACCATAGTAAGCAGTCGTACGATTCGACCTAGAATCATCGTCTAAAAAATTGAGTAAATTTTTGCTTTCTCGTAAAACGGGAAGAACTCGTCTTTAACGCATTTTCTTCGAAAAATTTGCTAAAGAGGGGGCAAAATGTAGCACCCTAAAATTAGCGCAGTTAAACCCTTAGTAAAAAGATAAAAATTTGAATTTTAACCCCAAAACCGCCCGTTAATTGTTGTTACCCGCTCCCCTCATTTTTCGTGCCATTTTTAGGATTTGTTTTGACCGTTGGACGATATCGTCGATGATCAGACGAAATCATCCCATATCTGACGAATTCATCTGGAATAGAACGTCCAGACGATTTCGTCCCAAAACTAAATTTTCATAATTAGCTTCTATTTCAACAGCTTCTCTAACTTGGGCAGAAAGCGTGTCTACACGGTTAGAGTCTCCCCCGTTGGAGATCTCCCAAATTGGGGTGATCTCCAACCTCCTAACCTCTCCCTAAATCCTATATAAACTTAGGATTCTTCTTGACTTCCCCCTGGCTGATTTTCCCTACAACTTTAGCTTTTCATGCATTAGAACACCTTCGCACCATTGTTTGCATTGTGTATTTCAAGTTTTTCTTGCAGGAATTTTACTGTTTTTCAGTTGGAGCAAGCTCGGATCATCGTTGGCGATTCCAGATGATTTCGGATGATCCTGTCATAGATCGACGATGATCTCATACGATTGGAGGCGATCTCGACTGCAGTCCATATTGGGGGCAATCAGAGCCCGGAGTTTGCATTTTTTTTATTTTCTCTCTTCATTTCCTTATGCATTAACTTAGTTTATTCTATTTCTGCATTCCGGAGTTCACCTCATTTAGCATAGATGCATGATAAAGTTAAAATAAATTATTAAATTAATGCATTTCCTTTAATTGTTATCTGGATTTATCATTTAGGCAAGTTTACTATTATTTCTATCATTTTCCCTTGCTTTTGCTATTGCATTTTTGGTCTTTGGTATCTATTTCTATGATTGTAGGTTTTTGATGAATTCGTCTGATGAATTCGTCAGGTCGACGATGATCTCATCTGATCTCAAATGATCGACTATGATCTGAGATGATTCTATGCAATTGCAGATGATTATGTAAGATTTGAGATGATCTGGACTTCTACAAACCTCAGAATCTTCATCAAACATTCGAAATCAGGTACATTCTATCTTATTTAGCACACTTTCTATGTTTAGCACTTATTCATGCTTTCTGTATCCATATAAATCAGCATTGGCATATAGAATAGCTTAGATTCATCTTGGCCAAACCTAGGAATTGAATGATTGAATATAAAAATGAACACATCAAACCCATTCTCAACCTAGGCATGGAAACTGCCACTCAAAGTTTCCTGGTGAACCCCACCATCCGTCAAAAATTCACCCTTATACCCCTCCCCCAAGAGGCATGACCTTCAAAGGGCCTCTCAGTCTGAGGTATTGTCCCATCCTTCTCGCATCCCCCTTTCGGGCATGGATCCTATAGCCTAAAGGTAAGGATGCAAAAAATTTGGAGCGATACATTACAATCAATGAAATATTGGAAGTGAATGAATACAAACACACAATCCAACTCAACATCATCAAAAACAAACATATTTACATATAATAAGGGATCTTACCTTTTTTAGGCCTAAAAATAGTGCTTTAAGTGTAGCCCATTAACGGGAAATGCCAAATCATTACCATCCAAGGCTTGTAATCTGAAACTATTTTTACCTAGGACTTCAAAAATTTGATATGGACCCAACCACAAGCAATAAAATTTTTTATGATCTCCTTTCTTATCATGTCTTTTATCCCACAATAAAACTAGGTCTGAAACTCTATTGTTTTGATTTTAGACCTCTTATCAAACCATATTTTCACTATATCTTGATGTTTACTGAAATGAAGCATAGTCTCATCCCTTTTATCATCAAGATGCATTAACTATGTTAACCTAGGTTCAAGTTTATCATTAGTTCCAATATATTCCTTGATGAAATGCAATGTTCGTAATCTCAAATTTGTGGGAAATATGGGATCTTTCCCATAGAATAAATGATACGGAGATGTTCCTATTGACTCTTTGGTTTAGATCCTATCAGCCCAAAGGGCGAACTTTAGCTTACTATGCCAATCCCTAGGATTATTTTCAAGTAATTTTTTAATTACGCATAGTAAATTTTTATTGGAGGATTCTGCTAAACCATTACCTTGTGGATAATAATTTGAGGAGAATTTCAAGCTTACCATATTATCATATGCCCAAGTTGCAAATTCCAAAGAAGAAAAGGTAGAGCCGTTATCACTTACAATCAAGTTGGGCATTCCAAAATGAGTCATAATATTATCCTCTAAAAACTTAATAATAACCTTTGAAGTGGTGTGTTTCAAGGGAATGGCTTCAGTCCACCTTGTGCAATAATTTGTGGTAGTAATGATATATTTATGAGAATCATATGAGTTAGAATTGATGATCCCAACAAAATCGAATCCCCATTATGCAAAAGGTCTTGCCTCTACCACATATTGTAATGGCATTGCAACATTTCTTTCTCTATTGGCTGCCACTTGACATGTGTGACATGATCTCACATGAGCATGTGCATATTTGAACAAATGGGGCCAATAGTATCTAGCCCTAAGAATTTGATGTATCATTGCATTAGCTGACCCATGTCCAATTCCATACTTACCATGGAAATCTTGAAGTACTTGGGTTACCTCTTCTTGGTCAACACAACGAAGGTAAATCCCTTCGTGGTTCTTCTTGTAAAAAACACCAGACCTAATTATAAAAATTGTAGATTTCAAATGCAAAGCTCTGTATTGAGTGGAATTGAGATGCGATGGACACTTACCATGCAACAAGAAATATACAATATCAACATACCACTCATCCTTAGTTATGTCATCTACCTCATAATGTTGACATGATATCAATGGATCTATTTCTATGATTGACTTAACCAAACCTTGTCCATGAACTATCTTCATGGGTTGGATTTCTAGATCAAATTCTTGGAGGGTCAAAATTAATTTTCCCCATATTTCACCTAGTTTGTTTTGTAAAAACATAGACTTAACGGTCGATGAGGAACTACAACAAATAATTTACTATGAACTAGATAATGCCTAAATTTCTTGATGGTATTGAATAATGCATACATTTGTTTATCCAGAATAGAATACCTCAGCTTTGCATCCTTCAAAGGGGAACTCAAGAAGGCTATGGGATTTTCAATGTTACCTTCGCTCTTCTGAGTCAATACACTCACGAAAGAATGATTTGAAGAAAACGTATAGACATAAAAAGACTTTGAATAATCTGGACTGATTAAAATAGGGGCCCTAGAGATAGCATCTTTGATGCTTTTGAAATCTTCCCTATTTTCATTTGTCCATTTGGTCTGAAAATCCTTCTTTAACATGTCATTGAAGGGTTTGGCAATCTTGACAAATCCTAAAATAAATTTCCTCACAAAGTTGATTTTATTGAAAAAGGATCTTAAATATTTCTTGCTATTGGGGGGAGGAATGGATAGCATAGCTGCTATTCTTTTTGTATCAATAGAAATCCCATATTTCGAAATGACATGAACCAATAAATTACATTTCATTTTTCCAAAAATATATTTTTTGGATTGAGGGAGATCCCATGTTCCCTACATCTCTAGAGTACTTTCCTCAAATCCCTAACATGATCTTCCCTTTTATTAGAGAAAATAGGAATGTCATCAATGTAAACAATAATACACTTACCAATGAGCCCTTTGAATGCAAAATCCATGGCCCTTTGGAAAGTGGTACCTACATCCAGTAATCCGGACATTATCCTATACCCGAATGTGCCCCATTTTGTTGTGAAGGTCATATTCATTCTGTCATTTGGATGAATAAGAATCTAATTATATCTTGAATAACCATCTAGAAATTACATAATTTCTAACCCATTAACCTTTTGAATAATATCATAAATAGTGGGCAATGGGTAATTATCCTTTTGGCAAGCCTTGTTCAAATTCCTGAAATCTATACACAACCTTATCTCTCTGTTCTTCTTTCTTATTGGGACAAGATTGGCAACCCATGTGGAATGTCTAATAGGAAAGATGATTTTTTCTTCTAGCAACCTCTTGACCTCTTTCTCTATTAAGGGTTCTAAAATTAGGTTGACCATTCTTTGTCTTTATTTGAAAAGCTTGGAGTCAGGTTTTAATGGAATCGTATGTAGTATCACATTTTGATCGTAAGTTTTCAAATCCTTATAGCTCCATGCTATGCAACTGATATATTCCTTTAATGCATGAGCGATGGACTCCATTTATTGTCTTGTGCATGCCTTAGCAATAAATACCTCTCATGGATTTTATGCACTCCCTAAGTTGATTAAATCACATGCTTCTTTAGGGGGTGGTACCTTTCTGCCTCTTTTTGTTTGATATCCGATGTCAAATATATTTTCTAGAGAAGCCATACCATTCAAAATCTCATTCCACAATCCAGTTGCTTCCTTTTTCAAATCTACTTCTTCTTGCCCTCTCTTATCTTCATCTATCACCTAATTTTCAAATATGCCAGAATTAGTGACAAAATTGAACACATGTCTATCACTATCGAATACTTAAAAATTGGTAACATTGTCTGGTATCGAAGGGCAAGGCACTAATTCAATTGAGAATTTATTTTACTTTTTATGGTCCACAGGTTTAAGCATACTTGCCACTACAACTAAATAATATTCCATGTGATTATTTTTCCTAGAGATAAGGGATATATTGAACGCATCAAACTCATCTATAAAATCTTTTATACCTACAAGTATATTAACCTTTGACTTGTTTAACCACCAACTCCGAATCTCCCAACACCTTGAGACACTTCACTTTCTTCCTTAGGGAAAACTGAAGTCCAAAAATAAGGGCTTCATATTCTACCACATTGTTGGTGGCTAGAAACTATAATCTATAGGCAACAAGCATAGGCTTGCTACTAGGACATGTAAGTTCGATACCAGCTCCAACACCTTGTTTTGACTTAGATCCATCAAATCTTAGAGTCCAAACCAGATTATCCTCTTTCAAAGTATTACAAAAAAAATTCTCTTTTTGAGGTTCTTCGATAGCTTCTTCTATGTCCAAGTTGTAGACCCCTAACTCCATTTCAAAAATTTGAATTTCATTGGGCCTATTGTATTATGTTATCATCTCTTTGAGTCTTGGCTCACTATCCACCCAAATTTTATTTGCTACTCCTCTCCAAGGTAACCACATATGGGAAGAATCTGTAACAATATACCCATTCAAATTTTTACTCCAATCTCTTCCCAATACCATGCCATATTTGGTAGAAATGTTCAGCACGATATTAATCTAAATTAGAACATCATTCAAAATTCCAATCACGTCAACCAACGATCTATCCAATTGGACCACTTTACTCTTAGATGGAATTAGTGTGAATCCTAACTTTTGGCTAATCTCGAGGGGCATGATGTTAGCCGAGGCACCCGAATATATCAAAAAATTGTGTAGATTTTTACCTGCGATTCTAATGGTTATGAGGAAAGGAGGCACTTCTCATTTTTATTTTCTCAAAACTAATTGGGGCTCAACAACTTTGACTTCATGAATTTTACTAGGGGAATTCAGTATTTTTCCCAAGACTTTCTCTTGTCCCAATAGTTGAGCGACCTCAAAAATAAAGATGTTAGCCTTGGTATTTTTCATATCCTCTTCTAAATTATAAGTGGACTTTTTATAATTTGGCACTTTTTGTGTTGTTCTAGATACTTCAAAAATAGGAGGCGAAGGTGGATTAACATCACACTTCATGTCAGGAGGAAGTAAGGGGTTGTTTGGAGGAGTAGAGGAAGTTTTGGGATCCTTAGAACTCCTTGTGTAATACCTATGATTTCCTTTCCCAAAATGTTTAATGGCTTGGACTTCCAAAGTTTCATCATCTTCTTCTCCCAAGACCTCTATGTCATCCTCCCTTTCCTCATTCTCTTGATAGTGAATCACTTCAGTCACCAAAGCATCTTGCTTCCCTTGGCAACAATGGGGTAATTCATCATCACAAGGTTCCAACTCACCATAATCTTCCAAAGTATCTGCCTGATTGGCTATGGGGTTGGGTACATGCCCATTTTTAGGTTGAGTATTATATGGTCCTGTCCTCCTATGGTTATGATTATGATTCGGTATAGTATTTTGGGAAACTTGTTTCTGTAAATGAACTATGTCATTGTCTTGCTTGATAGTGATTCTATTTAACTGTTCTAATTTAGAATTAGATCCTTGTAGTTGGGGCATGATGGTACTAGGTCCACTAGCATTTCCTACATTGGCAACCTCTTGACTAGATGTGATGGTTTGATTTTGAGTATTTTGGTTCCACCAAGGACCTCTACTTTGAAGAGGTGTAACCATAGGATAAGCTGTTGAGGTTTGAGTGTTAATCACCTCAAATCCTGGTAAAGTTATCTGATTATTTGCCATCATTGGTGGGGTAGGTGGAATGGTTGCATTAGGATAGGTTGGAAAAGATGAATGTGCGGGCATGAGTGGGTATGGTTGGTGATATGGTAATGTGTTCATGGTCGGCATTTGTGATGTCATAATTTGATTCATCATGGTGAACTAACTATAAGGGCCATATTGTCCCATCATGGGGAATTGAGGCATCCCTCCGCCTTGCAATGTCATTTGTTGCTCAATTGTCATGGCTTTCACATAGGCTAGGGCAAGTTTTGTAACCTAAGGGTTTCTCCTAGCGAACATGGCTATCATGGGATCTAGAGCTACAAAGTATAATTGCAAAGCCACAACAACATATACCACAAAATGACGAGTTACATTTGCATAAATATTTTGAAATATTGCATTGAATGTCCTAATTGGCTCATTTGGATACCTTTTACAGGACACAAATTGATTATATATGATCGTAGGATCTAACAATGACCTAAACTAATTGACAAAGGCTGCCTCTAGTTGGGCCCATGAAGTGATGGACCCTACGAGAAGATTCCTATACCACTCATGAGCCATTTGGTCAAAACTGTTAGGAAAAAGTTGACAAGCAACATCTTCATGATTAACCCCTTGTCTAATCATATGATCCTTGTAAATTTGGATATGTTCCTTAGCTATAATGGGACCATCGTGCATGAATTTGGGTATCAACCTCTCAAGATGTCTAGGTATGTCATGGACATCCCTAGGTATATTCAAGGGAGAACTTTGTGCACCATACCAGGGAACTAGTCGTTGTGCCATGTTATTCAACAGTAGCGAACCCATGGGAATAGTAGAAACTATTGAAGTGATGGGTACATATAAACTTGGTGTAGCTATCATAATGGAAACAATGGGTGGAGATCCACTAGATGTACTTGAACCTAAAGGTGACCCTAGATCAAGTATGTTGGGTGGGATTTCAATCTCTTGAGTTTTGTTTTTTGGCTTCCTATAATTGGGAGTAAGACTTTGAAAGATAGTTTCCCTAGTGGTTTTAGACCTAGTAGCAATATGCTCAGATGGGTCCAGCTTGGGAAACTTAACTATTCTAACAAGGCTTCTCACAAACCACTCAAAATAAATTTGAATAATGTTGTACCTACAAGCACAATAAGGTGGAAACAAAACTAACCACGTTAATCGTTAGAAAGATCTAAATCACAAAGCAATAAAGAAGGCCCTCCTTCTAGCACCAAAATATTGAGTGAATATTTTTCCCTATTACAAAATGATCACCACAAATAGAGTATTGAATTGAAAACTCTCTCTTGTAGAAAAAATTAAATAAGACTCATTCATTTCTCCAAGGTTCTGGTAAGCAAACATTCATATTAAATAAAACATATGTATACCAGAATAACTCAAAATGTGCAAGTGATAGTCAACAAGGGGCCTTTATGGTTCATTACTTAGTAATAAAGATCTTCAAAATATTCAAAGTGCAAAATATTGATTCCTTTTAGTGCTCTTGATATTAAAATGGTCTACCCTGAATCCCAGTTAGTAAACTCCTTTTATCTTCAAATTAGAAAGATTCCAAATGCAAAAGTGCGTGGAATAATCCACTTCATTTTAAAATTTGTGCCTTTAATGTGAGATTCATTTTAAGGTTAGTGGATTCATTTTATCTTCATTGTAGGTGTTCCACTATCCCTATGTTAGAATTTGGTGTTAGTACAAGTTAGCAAGTTAGAATGTTAGTGTTCATTTGCTTTATTTGTCTTAGTGTAAATTTGGCATTAGTAACCCTCCTAAACCAATGTTTTATCTGAAAATTAAATTGATGTATTTGGAGGTGCAAAATTTTTGGATAAGGACCAGAATAGAAGCAAATGAACCAAACATAAAATAGGAAATATTGGAAAACGAACCAAAATGAAAACTAAAACTAAAAACAAATAGAAATTCTGGAAGGACCAGAATGGAAATACTTAAACAATTTTTTTGGAACTAACTGACCAGAATAGAAAACAAAAGAATGCAAAAATTATGGAAGGACCAGAATAGAACAAACAAAAATTCTAGAATGGACCAGAATCAGAAATATGCAACTAAAAAAATTATTCTAAGTACAAGAACAAAAACATAATCTACAAGGTTAGCTGGAAAAATAAATGACATCAAATTTGGTTAGAAATCCCCTCCTTGAAAAACCCCAAGTTGTGAGATAAATCTAAAACAACTTGACCTAACGGACCTACAACACAAGCACAATCAGATTAGACCAAGTGTGAGACTCAAAGGACAAAACAAACTTGCATTATCTTTAGCATTCACCTATTGCAACCCATTTCATGGCATAAACAAATAGATATAAGCAAAAAATAATGCAGAAAAAAATACACAATAAAAAATAGTCTTAGATGTAATCTCCCTTTGGTTTTGCTCACAAAGGTTGCTCTTGCCAAAATGAAAGTCTTATATTCCGAAAATCTCCTTGGTTACAAAAATTTCCAATCCCCTTACAATGGCCTCATTGGGATTTTTAAAAGAAAGTTTCCTCTTCTCATACTTAATGATGTTAAAATAAATAATGACAAACAATAAAATAAATTACAGTATTTTGTCATTTTCTATAAGTCTTCTTTAACATCGACAAATGTTTTTTTTTTATTCCTTATAACTCCCAAAAGATCTCTATAACATAAAGTTTAAAAAACTTTATTAAAATTTAATAAATAACCTTAATACTCATATTATATAATATAAAAATTAAAGAAATTTAATAAAATCTAATAAAGAGCCTTAATAAAAATTATTATTTATTAAAACTATATGAATCCAGGCCTTATACTTCCCCCACTTCCATTATGTATTAAAATAAAAGAAGTTTGTTACCATCCATAGCCATATAAAATAATAACATGAAGCTCCTGCACATGATATTATACAATCAAACTTATTGTTAACACAAAAAAATTTCACCTTTAGTTTCATGCGTACGGCTACCATGTCGATTCTACACATGCCGCTGTTGCCTTTAACAATTTCCACCATCAGACAGAACAATTCGTCTATAACACTCGATGTTTGAATTCTACTTCCTCCGAGCATCAGTCAGCACGAAAAAAAATCTCTGCTCCATTACTCACTGCTTTATGGGTAATTGTTAGGGTTAGGGTTTATTTTTTCTTTTCACTACTACACCGTGGCTCTTCTCTTTCGGCATGTAGTTGTACATCCTAGAATATTCTCTATCCTTTGCGTGCAATTCTAGCTATGTTTCTCAGTTCCAAGATTGTTGTTATAGAATAACGCCTTTCATGTAGGCACCGTTAAATGGATGCTTCACTATTTTATTGGTGGCCATAACTCCTATTGGTTCATTGTTAGTTCTGTTACTCGGTGCCTGTTAGCCACATAGCCAATCACCCAAAACTGTCGTCTGACTACACTCCATACTGCACTCAAACTTCAAAAATTATTGTTATAAAATACTCCACATGGGCTGTGCTCTCCATCCGCGTAAACATGGGATCCGTTGCGTTCTGCGTCAATGTCACATCAGTGTCTTTGTATCACCACATGACCCAAAGCATATCAATCTTGCCGAGTCTAATTACATGGACCTTTTGTGAGCACCACTTAGGTCTATAATAATGTTACAACCATAACGCTACTCTTTCAATGCAGCGCTGCCATCATTCCACTATCCAATCACACCAGGATTCTACAGTGTAAAATGATTGCAGCCCCACCAAAACTCAATCATTGGTGAGTTTTTCCAACATTATTCGTTGCAACCCATGCAACAATGCCATCTAAGCCCTTCGCTATCACTAAATTCTACTGTTATGAGGTTCATGCTTTGAAATATACGTCCCTCTTACCCACTGTAATCAGACCGTATCGCTCGCTAGGCTATCATTACCTCTTTCCTGCCTAATAATCACTCGATCCACATTGCCATGCCTTGCTATAATGCTTTCTATCTAAAATTCAGCATCTGCTCGATTTTATGATCGCTTGCATTGCTAGTAAACCTGCCACATAAACATTGAATCTAATCTAGGTCCATAATACCATGATATTCACCCCTTCATCCACGTATGGTCCATAGACGGGTTCAGGGAATCCGTGCATTCGAAGTTTGATGACCATAGTAAATTTTGCTCATGACAAAGTGTCTCTATGTCATCTACATGGCGACTGCCATGTAAGCTTCGTTCACCATGGAGCCCGTTGTCATTTCAAACTGCGCAGCCTGTGATTGTTCTCGTTAGTTTTTGTTGTGTATCATTCAATGTGGTCACCAGCTCTCATTTACTTTGTTATCTTCTGCTATCTACCGTTATCCATGTGTCCAAATCATAGATCTACCCATCCAAACACGTGTTGGCCAAGGCATCTTTAAAATGTCCCACGTCAAACCATGAATCTTATCGTTCACGATTTATCTTAGTAGCCGCTAATAGATGTCATTGAGTATGAATTAAGATGTGTCTTATCGCCTACACATTCCTCCTTAGACTCCAATGCCGCTTCGTCCATGTTTTTGTCATCCTGCAGGTTTTTTCTCTCACACCCTGGTCGCTGACAAACAAATTTCAAATGTTGCCCAGGTCTTGTCATTCATCGGCGCTCTTTGACGTCGTAGTTACTCTCCACAAAACCTTCTGATTGGTCCACAGCCATACCGAGATCCACGTCACCACGGTCCTCTCTTCTATATTTGTTCGAAGCTTACGTCGTTTGTTATGCCTGAATCATTGCTACGCTCCCCACGTTGTCAGATTATGCCGCTACTGTCGTCACCTATAGCTACGTATCTTGCTATTTTTCCATCTTCAACTATTAACCTACACATGACCATAAGTCAAGTTAGACACAAAGCAAAGCCTCGACTATATTTTATATAAAGTCTTTTTTTTTTTTTTTTGGGATGAAAAAGCCATTATATTAATAAAATAATGTTTAATCATACAAAAAAGGGTGGGTGGGATTAGCACACCCCGTAAACCAATACATTAACCATTGTGGTTAAGAGTATACAAGAGTGTCAGAAACAACCCACAAACTGCCAATAACAACTGCCAAAACAGTATTAAATATGCATTCGAAAAGAAAGAAGCCGAGAAATTACTGCCACCTGGAAGGGGAAGGAAGATGCACATGACTCATAATGCAGGGTGCATTCCCCCAATGATCCATGAGGGTACGCAAGTACTGCAGCTCCACTTGTACTTTTTTAACTTGTACTTGAATCAGAAACCAGCAATCAAAGAATATATCATATTTATCAGCAATAGAGAAGACATGTCCGACATCTTGCTCGAGAAAAAATAGCTCTATTCCGGGACTTCCATAGATAAAACAAGGTACCAATTCTAAAAATATTCCAAACAACATCCAAGTTGAAGGAAAAAGCAATAGGGTCACCCAAAATAGCATGCACCCAAGTAAAATCCTCCCGCATAAAAGGTCTGAAAATTTCAAGAAGCCACTCCCAAGCTGACTGAGCCCGATCACAAGACCAAAAAACATGCAATAAATCTTCCGCTTGTCCACAAACCGGGCAAATGAGATTATGAACACCCAGATGCTTGAGCCTACTGCCAACAGGTAACCCTTGATGTAAGAGACTCCAAGCAAAAAAACTCTGTTTAGGTTCAATATAAGTAGCCCAAGCAATCCGAAACCTCTTATTCCATTGGGAGGGAAGAGAGACTAAATTCCATCTCAGAGTGAGCTTATCAACCATTGGAACTTGTGGGGTGAGCCATTTGTAACCAAGATGAGCTTTATATTGCAAAACAGGAAGCTCCCCAGGCCAACACCAATCTGACCACCAGGGTTTTTGAAAATGCTTATGTAGTTTGCTCCAAATAGAAAACGGAATACTATCAATAACCACCTCATAAGTGTCTCTATCACCAGGATTTAAATTGTGAATTTGACGAAAACTTTCCCAGGGTATCCAACACCAGGCATGTCGGGAGAAGAAATAAAAAATGGAAGCAATACCACGCTTATAGAACCTCTCGCGCTCCGACCCACTCGCACCGCAGCTAAGGGAGAACCTTGCCAAGTGATAACAGGAGACCACCAAATATTCATGGAAGGCAAAGAGGCACCTGCTTTGCGAAAACTCCCTTTCCAACTAAGCCAGGGTTTGAAGGCCTCCCATGCTTTCCAAATACTCTGAATGACAAAAGAACCTTTAACTTTAATAGGGACAAGGGCGGTAAGAATGGATTGCAATCCCACCCCTTTCCAAATTTTCTTCCCCTGAAGCAAACCAGAAGAAATGCAATGCCTGACCAGCACTTTCCAAGATTCATCCCCAATTAAAGATCGGGTGATCCATTTAGCACAAAGGGCAAGACCTTGTCGGTGACAATCAAACAAACCCATGCCTCCACAATCCTTGGGCAAACAACAAATTTCCTAGGCTACCCGATGAAAACCTTGCTTGACAGAGTCTTTGGCCCACAAGAAGTCTCTTAGAAGCTTATCCAGCTTTTTATAACAAGATTTGGATGGAACCCAACAAGATGAATAATAGACATGGGTAGTGGCTAAAACCTTAGAACAAATCTGAAATTTTCTCGGCGGAGAAAGTTTCTTACTAGTCCTATAAGAAAGCTTCTTTTCCACTTTATCAATAACATACCGCCACAATTGAGCAGAGGAACCATGAAATGCAAAAGGAATTCCAAGAAATTTAAACACCTCACCTGGATGAATCCAAGTCCATTGGAATTGATGTAACCAAGGGTGGCAATTGAGATTGAGATTGCCAAAAATAGGATGTTTTTTTCCATTGTATAGAAGAACCAGAGGCTAAACAGAACACCTCTAAGCAACTAATAGCCGAGGAAAGGGATTGCTCATCTTCTTGAAGCGTTAAGAAGGAATCATCTGCAAAATGACCATTGACCAACCGACGGTCGGAATTGGGGAGAGAAATACCCTTGATTAATCCTTGATCCATCTTATGGGCCAACAAATAGCCAAAAGCCTCCATAGCAAGAATGAAAAGAGATGGAGCAAGAGGGCACCCCTGTCTCACAGAGCGACCAAGAGAAATTGACTGAGATTGACTATTATTCAAGGTAAGAACAGCTGAAGCATCTTGAAATAACATAAGAATGGTGCTCACAAATACCGGCCCAAAACCTAGAGCCTGAAGCATGGCGGTTATGAAGTACCACTCCATCTTATCATAGGCTTTCTCAAAGTCTATCTTAATGAATAAAGCATCTTGTTCAGAATTTCTTGCCCACTCCATACCTTCCCAAACAACAAGAACATTATCAAGAATGTATCTTCCCTTAACAAAGCCAGTTTTTTTCAAGTTTGACAATCAAAGGCAGAATAGATTTAAGCTTAAGCGCAAGGGCTTTAGCAATAATCTTGTAGCTCACATTAAGCAGGGTGATCGGCCTCCAATTGGTGATGAGCTCAAGATCTCCAGACTTAGGAATAAATTTAACATTGCCTTTGTTAATAATGGAACCCAATGAACCACATTGCAGGGCTTCAAGATAAACTTTGTGGAGATCAGAACCAAGCATATCCCAAAATTCTTTATAGAATTCACATGGGAAGCCATCAAGCCCATGTGCCTTATCATTGGCCATAAGTGACAAGGCAGTTTTTAGATATTCCAGAGAAAGAGGAGTGTCACAAAATAACATTTGCTCAGGAGAAAGCTTGTTGGGGACAACAACGGTACAATAAGCAAGAGCTTGCCTTCTAGCATCATCAAGGGGTTGAGAAGCAAAAACACCTTGATAATGTGAAACAAATACTTTGACAATGTCCGAAAGATCTGTAAATCTCTTCCCATCAACTTGAATGGCTTGAAACTGAGAATGTTGAGCAGGAGGTCTGAGGCGCTGAAAAAATTCTTTGGTCACTCTGTCCCCCACTTTGAGCCAATGCATTCGAGCACGTAATTGAGCCCCCTTGGCTTCATACAAATCAACCTTTTTTAGCTCATGCCGAATGGAAGAAACTTGGGATTGAGCAACAGAGTTGAAAGGAGAGGCTTCAAGCTCGAGACAGGCTTTGGATAGCTCACTTTGCAAGGCAGACTTAGCTCTGTTTTCGTCATTTTGCAACTTCAACACCCAGAGTTCGCAACACCTTAGTGGTTCGTTGAATGGCAACATTCCACCATTCAATCCTTCCAAAAATACCATCAAGTCTAGGAATCAAATTCCAAATGCGGCATATATGAGCTTTCATGCTAAAGCTATGCAAAAAAGAAACATTTAGGTAAAACCGTGAAGAATGCACTCTAGGTTGAAAGTTTAACATTGCCACCGAGAATAAAATAGGTGAATGATCGGACAATGTAGTACCGAGCAAAGTCAACACATACGGTGAAGAAGGCAAAATACGAGGAGAACCGAAAGTTGTCACACTCAAAAATCATGGCTCCGTCCAATATTACCAAAACCCTAGCAGAAGCAACCTAAAAATTGGACCAGGTGTACCAAAGAGCTCGCGGGAAGTCGAAGGCGAGAAGCAAGAATTAGGGTCATAAAGGCGAAGCTTGTTTTTCATAAAAAACCAAGCTTCTCTTTCACCTAAACACCACCGCATCGGGACATGACTGACCTTATCAGAAGATTTCTCCACCATATTAAAATCTCCACAGAGCACCCAAGTGGCAAATGGCGGATTCATGGTAAGCCATCTCCACAACTCGCATCCGTCGGAAGCGACATTTGAGGCATACACATTAACCACCCCAAGCGGTTTTCCACAGATCTCGAGCAAAATCCAGATAGCTTGATTGGATGGGTCAACACCCCAAGTCACAACATTCTTCTGTAATCGAGGCCCAAGGATAGTGACGGCTCCTCCTTTTCTCGGGGAATGCTTTGTGGCAAAAGAGGTACTTCGTGGCCACAAAAAGTCACATGCACATCGCAGATTGAAATCAGAAATCTTAACTTCTTGTAGACATAAAATATCGAGGCTTCCATGCATTCGAGAAACATTTGACATCTCATTTCGGACCAAATATTTTTTGACCGGGTCCGTCAGTCCTCGAACATTCCATGATAAAAAAATCATTGGGATTTGTCAGATGCATGATCTTCATGACATCCTCTCGCATCACCCAAACCCGTAAGTGAGCCAAAATAGTTGGAGGTCGCATGGAAAGCATCACCGTTTAGTTGTCGACGTTTATCATTCCGAATAGGGCTACGAGAGCGACGGACCTTCAAGGCCCGACCCTCCTCCACCGAAGAATTATCCGGAGCTGCCACCACCGAGGCCAAAGAAGGGCCCGACCAAAGAAGTTGAGACACTCGTGGAACTGGGGGTTGCATGTCAACAACCGGAGGGGCCGTATCAACAGGATTCTGAACAACTTCAACAGAAGCTTGCATGTCTTGAGAAGGAGAAGGGGCAGGTTGTGCAGCAGAAATCAAAGCTTCTTGTTGCTTAGTACCACGAGATTTCTTGCTAGAGACAATAGTCCATTCTTCAGTGTTTCCCCGCGAGCCATTAGCAGGAGCCGCAGGAGTGGGCGAGGGATTTGCCTTATATTTCCATTCCATCAAAGGGCACTCCCAAATTTTGTGAGCTGTAGATTGACACCGATAATAGGTATTGGGTAAATTGATATAGGCAACTCTTTGCCTTATGGATTGGTCCCCGATTTTAATATCAATAAACTCCTGCAAATCCTTAGTAAGGTCAACTTTGATACAAACCCTTCTAGTGGGTCGAGCGGAGAAAAAATTTTCTGGCTCAAGGCAAACAAACTTACCTAAGGGGGCAACTAAAGTCTGCAAAAAACCCCAAAGAGGAACAGGAAGACCAGGGAATTCAACCCACACCGGGACTTCCAGTGCAGCTTGATCACTGACTTGGAAATTTTGAGAGTAGGGTTGCAAAATCAACAGAGAATTACGGACAGTCCATGGACCCCTAGACAGAACCTTTTGTGCTTGAGCTGGATCTGAAAAGCGAAAAAGGAAATACCCTTTTGTAAGGTTTTGTACATTCTCCACTTTGACTCCATATGGGCCCCAAACTTGCTCGACCCATGAACGAATAAGGGTATCATATGGGATACGACCCAAAAAATAACCCACCAGGGTATGACTCTCAAACCATTCACAAGTCGTATGAAAATCATGCAAAGGAATAACAGCTTCAGGGACAGGGCCTTTACCTCGTGATACATTGTCAGAATGAACTTGCACGGACGCTTCCCGGGTACCATTGAGCTCTCCAGCAGACTCAAAATAAATGGAGCCGACTGCATGAGCGGCAGCCATTAAAAAGGGTGAATTAACACCGCCTCAAGGCGGTGTTAATGCAACAGACAAGATTTTCCCACTGAAACCCTTACGAAAAATGCACAACCAGTCTTGCATCAAACCCTAGCGAGCCAAAAACAGTTTAACTTCTTTTTATTAAGAAAACATAACAATAATAATAATATATATTTTTTATTTTTCATTTATTTTTTATCTTTTTTTTTTTTTTACATTATGATTTGCTTATTAAATGTTATTATTATCATAGGAAATATGATAATAATAATATTTTTATATATATGTATCTTTTATTATTATTTTTTTACTATATCCATATATATATGAAATATATCTATATATGCATTTTTATTTTTTATTTATTTTTTATTGATTTGATCAATTTTAAGCGATTAATTTTAAAAGCTCAAACATTAATTTCAATCCAAAAATATTAAAGCCAAAGCACACTTGAAATTTGAACCTCAAACCTAAACAACTTACCTTAAGTGGAATCAAGAAATCAAAAGAAATATATGCAAGCCTATAATATAACCACGATAACTATAAGACAAACTCCAAGGACCTAACACTCTCGAAGCGAATCCGCAATGCAAACTCTTGAACCCGTGATTCCATTCACACTCAAGAGGAACTTCTTTCAAGTAGACCAAAAGACTTTCCAAATTGAATAACCTTGGAGGAATCATGATGATCTCATGATTAAGAGGCTATCAAAGATGATCTTTCCAAAACCAATAAAATCACTCAAAACATTGAAATCCAAAACGGTGGGTCCCCAATTTTGGAGCTAGTTGTGGAGTGGCCACAACAACAGTGATGACAAAAAAAATTGGTATCAGCACAAAAGATTTTGTACAATATGAAAAGAGTTTGTTCCAGCTTCTGCCATTATGATGCAAAGATGTTTTCATTTGATTGATTTCATGTATTAAACTACCAATCCTCAATAGAGAATATTGGGATTTGATTCATTTATTTGATTTTATTTCACAAATTAATATTGAGATTTGATTATATTTTGAGACATGTTTTCATTGATTTTGGAATAGAATATTGGTTACAGTATCACATATATTTCTATTTTTCGTATTTGATTTCATATATAATGCTACCAGTTGTCAACATAATATGTATATTATGATTTGATATATTTTAAAAACCATTTATAACAAAGTTCAAACCATGTATTGAATAAAGTATAAGAAATGTATTCAATAAATCATGTATTAAAATGAACAATGTATAATCCATGTTTTGAAAACCATGTATAGCAAACCATGTATTGAATAAAGTATTAACCATGTATGGAATAAACCATGTATTGAAAACAATGTATGGCAAAATATGTATTGAATAAACCAAGTATAGCAAAGTTCAAACCATGTATTGAAATAAATAATGTATGGCAATCCATGTATGGAATAAACCATGTATTGAAAACAATTTATGGTAAACCATGTATTGAATAAACCATGTATAGAAAACCATGTATATTATGATTTCATATATTTTGAAAACCATGTCTAGCAAAGTTCAAACCATGTATTGAATAAACCATGTATAACAATGTTCAAACCATGTATTGAATAAATCATGTATTGAAATAAACAATGTATGACAATCCATGTTTTGAAAACCATGTATTGAAAATAATGTACGACAAACCATGTATTGAATAAACCATGTATTGAAAACAATGTATGGCAAACCATGTATTGAATAAACCATGTATAGAAAACCATGTATTTTATGATTTCATATATTTTAAAAACAATGTATAGCAAAGTTCAAACCATGTATTGAATAAATCATGTATTTAAATAAACAATGTATGGCAATCCATGTTTTGAAAACCATGTATAGAAAACCATGTATTGAAAACAATGTATGGCAAACCATGTATTGAGTAAACTATTTATAGAATAAACCATGTATAGAATAAATCTATGTATTGAGTAAACTATCTATGGGAAAATAAATGTTGCTGCTCCATTATTGCATCCATATAATTCAAAATTATTTATTCCATCCACACTACTGATCAAAAACATCACAATAATGAAAATAAACTATGAAAAATGAATATAAAACTTATAAAATTTATGTAATATAAAATAATATGTTTAAAAATATGTTAAATATGAGTCTTTGAAACCATGTTTCTATCAACAATATTCTTGAATCATGAAATAATGAAACAACAGTCCTAATTTTCTACGTTTTCTTCCTGAAAAGTGCATGAAATTTTAGTTGCATCTTGTAGCGACCCTGGGGCACATGCGCCGCTCTTAACTCTACTTGCGATGTTATTACTGTAACAAAAATGAAGCTAAAAGATTATGAGAAAACATATAACATGGAAATGAAAAATAATGGATCTTTCATTAATATTGAACCCCGGTTACATGTCGGTCCCTCTTAGGGATACCCATCTTGATACAATGATTTACAAGTGGATGAAGAGATGTCACCTTTTGCAAAAGGGTGGCACGCTCTAAAATGCTTCCCGATTCCACACACAAAATTTTTGAGGTCTTACAGATGCCTCCTTCTCTAGGTATGTCTCCCGAACGGATCCTCTTGCTCTCGTATGTCGTGGATTATGTCTCGTGAACTTGTGGCCCTGTATGCAATTCAAACAACAATGCACGTTTAGTTGTCCGAGATTGCCTCCTCGGATAAGGTTGTTAGTAATCAGATAATGTAACAAAAATATGATAAAACGATACCATGGAATCAAGTAAATCTAAGCTAATGATATAATAAAACAAGATAAAATATGTTACGTCTATTTAAGCTAAGCCTATGGGCCATTGTCCAAGACAACGACCGCTAAAGAAAACCTTGCTCTCCTTGCCCCAAAGCTATGGGTAAAAGACTATGATCTGATGTTGAAGAAAGTAGGTGTTATGCCCTTTGATTTGTCAAAGCTCCACCGCACACGTGATCCCAAAGAGAACTCTCTCTCTGAAATGATCTCCTGTATGTAATTTTGGTCTCTATATGTCATATATCGATCATGTCTCTATATGTCATATATTGATCATGTGTCTCCCTTTTTATTTTTCTCTTTTTTGTGCTCTTAGGCTTGCACATTTTATAGTGTGAAACCCTAGGTCTATGTCCAAGCCCTATAAATAAATTTCTCATGTGTAGTGCAAGTTAGCATGAGAAGCCCTTGTCTATTGTCTATATTTGAAGTCTAGTTAACTGAAATCTAACTGCCCACTTGAGTCTTCTATGTGAAATGTTCATTAGCATGAGAAGCTTTTATCCTTTGTTTATGCTTGAAGGTTAGTTAACTTAAGTATAAATACAAACTCAAGTCTCCTATGTGAACTGGTTGTGAAAAGGAATGCAAAGTCACTCCCACTCACCTTTATTGCATGCAGACTACCACTTCTGCCCAATATTGGGCCTTTTTGTCACCAAACCGCTTCTTATGGCTTAGCCGCTGTCGTCTGCAGTGGCTATGATTTGGATGCTATCATCTGCAGTGGCTAAGGTTTGGCTGCTATAGGTTTGAGTAGCTAGAATCTGGTTGCTCTTGGCTTGAGCGGCCAAGTTTGGATGGCTTGAAAAGGCCCCAAATGAGTGGTGAGAACCACTGTTGGTGCTTGGGAAGTCTAACATTAAGTCTTATGATATTATGAGTGTGTCTATGTAAGTAGCTCCCCTAAGCATGACATGATTTAGGTGTCTACAAATACCCCTTTTTGCGACGCATTGTGTGGAAAACACAATGCTGAGCAAAAATGTAGACTGATCTATTTGTAGGGTGTATGGTGATCAATGGTATGATCAACACTAGATGGCCCAATCATACAAGATGGCATGCATCCCTTGAAACATTGCATCAATGTTCGAGGGACTTAGGACTTAACCCAGTGTATTTTGCATGTTAAATTAAACTCATTCCTCAAACTCAATCGGGTAGCTTCAGCTGCTACAACAATTTTGACCAGTAGGAGAGCTACAATTGAATATGTAATGTCTGCTTACGTTCCTAGCAAACAAGGGAAATTTGTTATTGTTGTATGCAATGATTCGAAGGATGAACACAATTTTTCTATGATCAAGTGATCTTTTTTTATTTTGATTATGATTAAGTTGAAGTTTTGAACTACCTCCTCACACAATGGATTGGTGAAGAAATGACAATGAATGAAGCGACAAGTCGCTTGACCAATATGACTAATCTGGTTCCTTTCTTGCATTTGTTGCTTTTAATGGACAATTCCACATCCAAGTGTGATTTCAATTGCTTATCATAATCATCCATCCCTATCCCGAGGAGCTGTCTAGCTATCAATAGACTTCTTAGGGAGTTAGGATGAGTGATTCTGTTTATGTTTAGATTGTATCACTTTGAATTAATGTTTTTGATGTCATAGAGGAATTAGAATGATCCCTTCGCACCCATGGAGCAGTCCAACCATATTGATATTATTTGGGTTTGAAGGGTGACATATCGTAATTCCAAAATGAGTTTCTTTTGCCCCAAGTGGCCTTATGGTTGCCTACTCATCTCATCAAAATACATGGAGTGAAAATCACTGCAATCGCTAAGTGGATAGAGTAGGTAAATAGATACGAGGCTTGATTGAGATTGTGATTTTATGTGATTTTTTTTTGTTATTTTGAACATTCTTATGATCCTAAACCATCAAAGTGTGATTATTTACTATTTTTTTATTCCCTCATTGAAGGAAATGCTTAATTTTGACCTATGGGCTTGGCCGCTATCAGGTCCCAGCAACCTCTGATTTCTTGCCTATGGCCGCTGTCATCTTGAGCAACCAAGAAGCTCAGGCCGTTGACGTCAACAACAACCAAGTAATAATTAAGGAAATATAAAACTTGCAATTCTAGGGTTTTGACATGTCATTTTCGTTGTTCAAGATTTCATTTTCAGATCTCTGGTGCAAGGGCGACAGTTGCGACTTCAAAATTTTGCTAGTGCTAAGGACATGGTTGTACGGGGTGAGATATCAGCTGTTGGAGGAGCCATAGCTTCTCGGGTATTTCTCTTCAAAACCCTAGCTCTCTTTTCTTTGTCTAAGTAGAATTGAACTTCACTAAGAAATGAGCAAAAAAACCTACTAAACATACTGGCAACGACAAACTCCGTAATTAGGCTTAGGTTCCTTTCTGCCATGGTGGGTTGGTCCCCAAATTTACAATCTATCAGTGGCTTTAGCCTAGGGTTTTTGAAGATTTTCCAGTATTCACCTATTTCTGCCATTTTTGGTATTCTCAAACTTAGCTTAGTTTTGATGCTTGGGTAGGGGATTTGTTTTCCAATTTGTTTGCTTTCCCTCCCATTTTTTGCTTTGCTTAAGTTATTTTGTCAATTGTAAATTTTTTTGATTTTCTGGCTAAGGGTTCACAAGTTTGACGTGTTTCCCCTTAGTTGTTGTCACTTAGAGCAGCTGTCTCTGAGCCGCTATTGCTCAAAGCAACCAAGCTTGAATCCCAATGGTCAAAAATTTGACCATTGGGCCTTGGTCCCTGCTGCCTCCAACGGCCAGGTTTTGACCGATGTAGGTGATAATGGCTAAAGCTTAAGCCCTTTTTTTTGCATTTCGTGTATTGATTTTATGATTTTTTTACTTTTGAATTTTTGCTTGCTTGATTAGTGCAATTTATTATTTTCTTGCTTATATTTAGAGTAACTCAAATTATTTTGCACCATTTTCATGTTTATTGTGCATTATGCATTAGATGAATTATAGTTATGTTTTGTTTTTCTTCTACTTTGTTTAGATCCTCACTGCTCGGGCTTGGGACCCGAAGCTCATGCTGGACTTGCTTCCTAGATTTGATGACATTGACTGGGAGTGGTTTAAGGCCCGTGGACTACATTATATTATTAGGTTGCCCCACATTATGGCCGACCAGGCTTATCTTATGACTTTAGCCCACCGTTGGGACCCATGAACCAACACCTTCCACCTTCCACCCGATGAGATGACTATCATGCCGGAGGACGTGTATAAGATCTTTCGGATCTCGTTCGATGGGGTGCCCATTATTTCATCGACCACTAATGATTAGGTGGCCATCTATGATAGGGTGTTTGGGGCACGTTCTGCACAGGCTCTCCAGGAGACTAGGTCCGGGGGAGTATCTATCAAGACTTGGTATGATGCTCATGTTTTTATAGTGAGGCATGTTGTGTTTCTGATGGTGATTAGTAACGTTATTATCCCAGAATACTCAAGTTTGAGGTTCCCTTGGAACCTCCTAGTGATGGTGCAAGACCTACTGGATAGCGAGGATCCTATCATATATGCATGGGGTATATCGCTATTGGCTTAGTGCTATGATGAGTTGTACCACATCCATCAATGGGGATGCATCAACATTGCTTGTAGTTTTCTCTTACAGGTTTGGGTATGGGAGCACATTAAGGTAGATTGCCCTAAGGGGATCCTAGCTAAGATTACATCTATTGAGGCTTAGACATAGTGCTATGCTACTAGATGGGCTCGGGAGCATGAGGAGCATAAGAGCCACACTTTTATAGGGGATTTGTCCCACTACACTGATGATTTCACCAGACTATTGGCCAAAGATGTCGTGTGGTAGCCATATTATGAGTGTCCAGTTTGGGATGATCCAACTAGTTTTACTGCTAGGACACAACACGAGCGATGGCTTGTTGGCCATAATATTGCCATCTGGGAGTATTTATTCTACTCTCGGGTTCTTTGTTAGTATGAATTGCAGTAGGATGTGCCCTTGGTACCATTCTTATACAGGTGCCTCATAGTAGAGAGGGACCTACCTCCATGACATGTCATAGAGCTTGCAGATGAGGAGGATACCCTAACCGTAGAATCTATAGTTGTTGGGGGAGTTACAAAGGCCTACTCTAAATGGTGGGGTGATCGTATGTGGAATGGAATCAGTAGCCTAGGACATGAGGATGATGGTGGGTGTGAAGGCACAGATCTGATAGGACATAGGGTTTGAGCCAGGACTGAGGTATGGGGCCAAATGGTAGAGCAAGTGGTAGCAGAGGATCTTGATGTTCCTAAGGGGGAGGAGGATTTAGAGCTCGAGGAGAGAGACTCTCCTCTGAGAGCATAGTTGCACAAGGTTGAGGCTGAGCTCCAGGCTACTAAGATCTAGGTACAGTGGCGAGATGCTACGATTGAGCAACTCATAGCATAGATATAGGCTCTATAGGCTACTAGAAGGGATGGTGATGTTAGGATGCAGTTTGTTGTTCCTGCTTCTACACCACAGGAGGTTCCAGAAGCAGGCTCAGGGACAAAGGTGGGATGGCTTCATTCCTTGTTGGATAAGCATGAGGCTCGGATCTAGGGTCTTACGGATCATGTTACCCTCCTTCAGATGCAGCTCAAGAGGCACGAGATTGTCCCTAAGGATCTAGTAGATGTAGGTGGTTCGTAGGTCAATGGGCGCTCTACCTCGGGGTAGTCTTCCACTCATCCTAGCTAGTAGACCCGGACTCGAATAGAGATACCTACAAGCTCACGTCACTCGACTCGCGACACCGCCATAGGGGGAGGTGGCACTGGAGGAGGTGATGTAGGGGGCTCAAGCCCGACACTAGATTGATGTTCTACTTGGTTCTTGATCCATTTTTGAGGTCGACTGACCTACATGACTATAGCCCACGGGAATTTTTGTATATCCATTGGACTTGACACACATATTTTTATGATAGATTTACCTTTTGTGACTCATTATGTGTATTGTTTATTGCTTATGTTTTTGTTGTTATTTTATTTTATGATATGATGCGATAATGATATTATGATGATTTGATGGATATGTTAGATGATAGATGATTTTTGAAGATGCTTAGATGGATGTGTAGATGCTTATATGATTTGATGATATAATGCAATGTATTTTTATGATGAATGATGAATTTATGATATGCAAATGGATATTGCCTGTATGTTTTATGATGTGGTTTATGGATGATTAATGACTTGTTTTCGTGGATGCAAATGTTATTGTTAAATGCATGTTTAATCTTTGTTTTAATTATATGCATCTAACTTATGTGATGGAATGGTATAAATGAACCTATATGCTCTAATCATTAAAAACATACGGAATGCATATGACATTGACAATCTTAATGGGTGATACCACAAAAAGTTTAAAAATAATCATGAATTTAAATAATCACTTCTATCATAAGAATTGATTAAGTATTCATATATGAGATGTAATGGTGTGTAATGTATCTTCTTAATAAGTTTATGTAAATTAAAATATATAAAATAGTCAGTGGCCATCTATATACTATTTATAACATATATGTGGTATTTGTCCTACTATGTTGATACCCCCTAATTTGTAGAATCTTATAAATAAAGTGATGGTGTGAATGATTTAAATTTTTGTTGCTATGTAATTTTTTTTTTGGGGCTTTTCGGAGATTCAAACACTCTAGTTCCCCTATCAACAACTGTCTACTTACCACTTAGACTTTTGAAAGGTAAGGCTTTTACCATGGACCTGGTTTTTCATGATCTCTGTGTGTGCATGTGATTGTATATTTTGAGGTAGAACTCAAGCATTTCCTCAAATATCAGGCGGGATTCTTTCAACCCATTGCTAAGATCGAGGATCCTCAAGTGTTCATCTCATCCTTATGTGGACTTAGTTGGACTATACCACTAGGAAATATTTGGTTACCTAAGCTAGCTCATCCACATTCAAAAATTTGTCTACACAAATGCATGAAGCAATTATAATAGACATATCATCATGTGTAAGGATTTCTCCTTCCAATTTTATACAATGTTGAGAATTCCAAGGATTCAAGCTTTATTCCCTTCTTTTTGGCTTCTTTTTGGCTTTGGATATTTGCTCATATGTAGTGATGAAAATCACTGTTTATTTTGATTGATTTTTTTCTTTGAGTGGGGATTTTTTTGTAGTGATGATAATCATTGTTTATTTTGCTCATTCTTAGTGATGAAAATCATTGTTTATTTTTTATTTTTTCTTGAGTTTGATTTTTTTGTATTTTGAATATATGATTTGTGTATCGGATTTTTGCTTTTGAAATCTGGACTGTATGCTTGGCCTTTGAATATGTACTTTGCTTTGGGATTTTTCTTATTTTGATTTAAGCAAGGGATTTTGATAGGCTAAATCTTGTCCTTTTGCCAATTCTCAACACCTTTAAACCGGTTTCACAGGGGGATAAGCAAGGATAATCCTTTTCACTTAAGGTAACCTAGACCGCTTTGCAGCTTTCATATTTTCCTTGTACCAGCTAAGATTTTAGTGTTTCAATTAGTGATAGGATCATTAATATCCAAGGCATTATCACAGATAGACCTTTCTTTCTACTAATCAAAGTTCTTTTCCTCAAAAGTTGATAAGACTACTAGATTTGGTTGACTAACCAAAAAGCCTTAGTAATTATGTATAGCAACAAATAATGGTTGTGTTGAAAAACACAATTACACACATGTGGATGGAGGTATGGATATGAATGACTTGTGTGACAAACTATGGTATCAATTTTAAGACTCTCATGACATATCTTGTAATGTATGTGAAAATGCAATGCAATGATGTGGATGCAAAATGTGAAGTGCAATTGTTTTTGTATTTTTGATTTTATGTTGTTTTTGTATTTTTGATTATTTTGACCAAAGGGCTTATTATGCCTTTGGGGCTTTTGTTATTGATTTTGACCAAGCGGTTTGAATTACCCTTGGAGCCTTTTTGATTTGATTTTTTACCAAGCAACATGAATTACCCTTGGAGCCTTTTTTATTTTATTTTTGACCAAGCGGCATGAATTACCCTTGGAACCTTTGATGATTTTGGTTTTTAACAAGCGGTTTGAATTACCCTTGGAGATTTTTGTATTGATTTTTGACCAAGCGAAATGAATTACCCTTGGAGCCTTTGATTTTATTGTTTGACCAAGCGGTATGAATTACTCTTCGAGCCTTTGATGATTTTGGTTTTGGCCAAGTGGTATGAATTACCCTTGGAGCTTTTTGTATTGATTTTTGACCAAGCGGCATGAATTACCCTTGGAGCCTTTGATTTGATTGTTTAACAAAGCGGTATGAATTACCCTTGGAGCCTTTGATTGTATTTTTGAAATTTTATGCTTTTATAATTTGTTTGTGTTTTTGACATATTTGAAATTTTTTGTTTTTTGACATATTTGAATGTTTTTGTGTTTTTGATATATTTGAATATTTTTGTGTTTTTGACATATTTGAATTTTTTTGTGTTTTTATGTGTAAAATACCTTTAAGTGAATGATATTGAGAGGTTCAGGCTCTTCAACACCATCTAATGATATAAGGCGATATGCTCCAGGCCCAAATCTTTGTGAAATCATTTATGGACCTATCCAGTTTACCGTGAACTTATCTCATAGATGCGATAGTAGAATTGAATTTTGCTGGTTTTATTTGAGCACTATATCTCCAACCTTGAATTCCCTTAGGTGGACTTTACTATTGTAAGCTCGTGCAAGGAAATCTTGGTAAACACGGAGATGCTCTAAAGCATTGACTCGATGTTCATCAAGAAGCATCAATTGATCAAGGTGGCCTTGCCATGCAGCTTCATCATCTATGAAGTCTTTTAGTGCTATGCGTAGAGTCGGGATTTCCAACTCTAGAGGCATGATGTCTTTAGTTCCATTTACTAGTGAAAATGGTGTTGCCCTAGTGGGCATTCGTATACTAGTCCTATATGCCCATAGTGCAAGAGTCAATTACATGTGCCAATCCTTGTGATTTTCTTGCACTATCTTCCTCAAAATGGAGACTATTATTTTGTTTGAGGCTTTTGCTTGCCCGTTTGCTTACGGATAATAAGACATTGAAAAACTATGTTGAATATGATATTTGTTCATTAAAGCACACACATTTTTATTCTTAAAGTATGGCCCATTATCCGATATTATCTTAGAAGGGACCCCAAAATGACTTGTGATATTGTGGAGTATAAACTCCGCAATCCTTGGTCTAGTTATTGATGTTAAGGGGATCGCTACTACCCATTTAGTGAAGTATTATGTGGCCGTTATGATGAATGTATATCGACATGAGGATGGGGATGAGATCTTCCCAATCAAGTCTAGTCCCTATTGTGAGAATGGCCATGCTGCCTGGATGGGTTGCAAAGCTTACGATGGTAAGTGCGTTAGATTTGTATGATGCTGGCACTTACTACATTTCTTGACATACTTGTAGTAGTCCTTTTCCATTATGTGCCAATAGTAACCCATTCTCAAGATGCACTTAATTATGGCCATGCCACTGAAATGGCCTCCACATGTTCCATCATGAGCTTGTGAAACTGCCCAAGATGCTTCCTAGGGCTCAAGACAACGGAGTAATACTCCATCATATCCTTGTTTGTAGAGGATTTATCCTAGAAAAATGTATCTTGTTGCTCTTTATTTAAATTTTCACCTTTTTGTATATGACAAACATTAAGGCATTATTCTAAGCTTCAGGAAGTCCTGTAGTTGGGAAAACCAATCCTGATAGGCCATAACTTCTATAGAATAGATAACTTGTTCTTCCTCCATTTTTGAGGTAGTGAAAATGGATTGAGGAAAAAATCTATGGTATATGGTCACACCAAACTCTATGGGTCCTTGGGAGATCAACGACCCCCAAGGTGCTATTTGCAAGAAAATCCTAGCTATGAAGGACCAATCCTGATTTGGTTCGATGTTGATCGTGTTGACTGATTCTTGATTGTCAAAAGCTTCATGATGTATTTCTGAGTGCGAAAGAACTTTCACATGAATGATTGTAAAATTAGTAGACATATTCTAAGGGATTAAGGATCCCAAAGAAGCCATAGTGTCTACAAATCTATTCGATGTACGAGGGATTACCTCGATGTCGTACCATTCCAGCCAAGCTAAGTAATTGTCAACAAGTTCCTTGTAAGTCTTCAAGAGTGGGCACTTGCATTGGAAGAGTCCTTTGACCTAGTTTACTATGAGCAAGGAGTCACCAAAGATATTCAATATTTTAATGCCCATCACTATGGCTGTTTGGAGTCCCAAGATAAATGCTTCATATTTTATATTATTGTTTATGCACAGAAAGTCTAGTTTGAATGATAAGGATAATGGAGCACCCTGCGATGTGATAAAGACAATCCCTTCTTCACCTCCTTGTTCACACTTTGAACCGTCGAATAATAATGACATGTATTTTTATTTCTTAGGTTCTTCAAGCTCTGGCAGATCTGATAATGCAAATACCGCATCATCAGGAAACTCTATGGTGAGAGTCTTGTTATCCTAAAGAGGCACCTCTACTAATTTTTCTGCTATGACTTGTCCCTTGATGTAATTTTGACTTATGAAATCTAGATAAAATTTTGTCAATAGCATGATCCACTTTGCGATACGTGTATTGTGATATGTCTTGCTCATCATGTACTACAAAGGATTTTGTTTTGATATGACGTAGGTCGTATGGCTCAACATGTAGTGTCACAACTTTCAAGTTGCAAATACCACTACTAAACATAATTTTTTGACATACGCATATCCTAGCTCATAGCTCACCAAGGTGTGACTAATGTAATATATGGCTTGCTCTTTGTCTTGTGCATTATTTTGGGCTAACATGGTGCCCAATGCAAAATCAATAGCTGATATATATAGTAAAAATGGTATGTCTGGCCTTGGTGGAGCCAATACTGGCGGCGTTTCCAGATAAGTCTTGATCTCTACAAAGGCTTGATGGCATTCTTCATCCCAATGAAAGGGGACTTCCTTGCGTAGTAACTTATTCATAGGTCTGCATTTGTCTAATAATTGCATGATGAATCTTTTGATGGATGCTATCTTGCCTTGTAGGCTCCTCAACTCCCTAATGTTGGTAGGGGTAGCCATTTCCAGTATAGCCTTTACCTTTACAGGATGAAATTTGATGCCTCTCTTGGATATGATGAATCCTAAAACCTTGCTAGAAGTTATGCCGAATATGCACTTCTTAGGATTAAATCGGACATTGTGTTCTATGAGGCGATAAAATATTTGTCTAAGGACTTCAGCATGCTCTTGATGCAATAGGGATTTGGCTAGTAAGTCATCCATGTAATCTTCCAAGATCTTATGCATATAGTCATGGAATATGTATGTCATGGCCCACTAATATGTGGCACTAGCATTTTTGATACCGAATGGCATCACTTTGTAACAAAATGTTCCCCATGGAGTAATGAAAGAAATTTTATGTTGATATTTGGGCTTAATCCGGATTTGGTTGTATCCAGAAAACCCATCCATTAGGGAGAGCATTTCATGACCTACGGTTGCATCTACAAGAGCATCTATGTTTGGCAACAAGAATGAATCCTTTGGTGTTGCCCTATTCAAATATCTGAAATTTGTGCAAATATAGACTCTTCCGTCGGGTTTCCCTATGGGTACCATGTTTGACACCCACTCAAGGTAGTCAATAGGAACTATGAATACTACATCCAATAGTTTTTGCAATTTGTTCTTTACCATCAAAGTGATGGTTGGATGCATTTTCCTCAATTTTTGCTTGACTAGCTTCTTCATGGGATCCAATGAAAGGTTGTGAATGACTAACTTTGGATCTATCCCTGGCATGTCTTTGTAAGTCCAAGCAAAAATATTTAGCCTCTCCTTGAGGAGAGGAATCAAGATGGCTTGTTCCTGTGGAGATAGAATTTCTTTGAACTTGAATTTCCTTGGTTGGGTAGGATCATCATTGATGTCCACCTCGAAAGTTACTTCTATAGCCATATGTGACCCATCCTCTAGTTGATGAGGTGTGGGTATCAAATGAATGTCATAAACAGGATTCACAGGACCTATTGACTCAGGTTCCAAACCAACATGGAAGACGTCATATGCACAACCTGATGTAAAATGGAATTTTTGTAACGTATCTTCATTGGGGAAGAGGTATTTTGGCTCTATGGGTGAACTAGCATGATCCCAATAAATAGCATCTATATCAAGATGCAATGATTTGGTAGGATCTGCTGGATTATGAAGTGGAGTGGTCAAATCGATGGAGATCATGTTGATGGATGGGATGAAATCTCCAAGACCACATGGGTGTAATCTTTTCTCAGGGGTTTCTCTTCCATACTCGTGATGAAGTTCTAGAGGAATGGGAATTTCTAGATCTAGCTCATGATCAGGGTAGACAATAGGATCATTGGGATCTAACTACTCTCTGAATGTAGGCAAAGGGGGATTAACCATCCGATGAATGGCAGCTAGGTCAATAGGTCTCCCCAAGAATATGAGTTTAGGGTCTATGGAACAAAGTGTCGCCTCTATCTCTACTAGCTTGTTTACTTGTCGTAAGTGGTGAGGTCCAAGATAAGCCATCTTGGTCTCATCTTCAAAGTTATCATCACTTATCCAAAAACTGTTAGCATTGGTATGCGGCCCTAAGAAAAAGGGATCATGACTTGGCCCTAAGTAGGCCATCTCTATTTCATCTTCATATTATTCATCACTTATGAAGAATCCATTTGCATTTATCTCTTGACCCAAATTCATGGGTTGATGGCTTAAGACTAAGTAAGATCTTTCTATTGAGTCTTTTGATTCATAGTCACTTTCATCTGATGTATATTCAATCTCATCATGGATGGACCATGTGAACCTTTATAAATAGTGAGGCCCTTGATAGGCTAATCCAAGTTGTGCCTCATCATCACTTGCTTCATATCCATTCTTCTCATCCCAAAAGTTGTACCATGTTGGGATGGAATCAATTGAGGTGTTTGGATGATAAGTTTCTAGAGGTGGTATTTTTACCATGGCTACTTGTCTATTTCTCAAATTTTATATTCTCAAGGGGTGATAAGGAATAAAATAAATGTCTTCTCCCAACCCTATTCTTAATATTTCCAATGCCACTACAAGTGAGTCATATCAACCTTCGCTATAATATCCTAAGCTAAAATCTGTCGAAAGGAAGCTGATATAGTGGCTTGTAAGACCTCTTGCACCCCTGCTCATATACGCCAAGTCCATAGCCATGCTAATGGAAATGCTCAAAGTATCTTAGAGAAAACTCGAGAGTAGAGAGGTAACAAACATTGACTATGAATAATTTGTCACTATCTCCTTCTATATTTCAAGACTTATGAGTGCAGTTTAGGCCAGCATAGAAAAAATTGGTTTGGTTGGGAGGTATTCCTAGTGGAACCACTATTCCTACAAGTGACCTCAAGTCTTTAGGCATCCCTATGTCTTTTGCAAACACAATGGTAGGCATAAAGGTGATGTTCTGTACAAGGTATTCCCCTATGCATGTACTTGCCAAGTGTATTGATGCATGTGACGTGGATGACCCCAAAGATGATACTGGTAAAGTAGGGTGATAATCACTATCTTCATCTTGATCTTGAGGATCTTAATCTTCCATAGAACTTGGCATTTAGGAAATGGCTATAGTTGGTATTTATTTGGGCATTTATTTATTAACTAAGGGGGCATTTAGCTTTTGATTGTCTTTTGGTTTTGACATTGATGGTACTTTAGAAGCATTGATTGTCTTGAGTGCACCAGAAGGTGTTGATGTGCATGGGTCTTTTCTTACCCCTTTGTCTTTGTTATCAACTTGTGTGGTTGGGGATGAAGGTGCCACATATAGGTGAGTATAAGGGAACATGAATTCTCCTAGAATATCCACCTGATTAACATATTTAAAAGGCTCTTCATCAGCTAGAACCATATAGACTTTGCTTTCGTGGTCATACTTGACACACTGGTGCAAGATCGAAGGCATGCACTTCATGGACCTTATCCAAATGTGCCCTAAGAGTATGTTGTACCGCATAGAACCTTCCAATATATGACACATCACGGGGATGGTATTGTGCCCCACATTTATGGGTAGGACTATCGTTCCCATAGTATTGCATAAAGCATCATTAAAATCTCTCAATGTGTAAGTTCCTGGAATGATATTAGTCTTGGGTATCTTGAGGTGCTCTATTGCAGTTTTTGTGATGATGTTTGTCGATGAACTTGTATCGACCAAAACCCTCTTGAAATATAAGTCATTGATGGTTGCTAGAATGTTTAGTAGAGGGTCTGGTAAGGCAGCAAATTCTGTATTAATCTCATGATCATAGAATTTGATTATAGGTTCCTGGCATTCTTGCACTTGTCCCACAAAGTGAGTGAATGCATTCACATCTTGCGGTTGAAGCTCAATTATTCTTAAAATATCCATTAGAGTCTCCTTATGCTTTGGGGACTATTGTATGAGCTCATATATGGATAACTTAGCTGGAGTCATCTATAAGTTTTGCTCCAATCTACTCTAAATAGTTACCATATGTCTCATTGGTGGACCTAGAAGGTTGTCTTATCTTTGCCTAGGAGCGGTTGGGATGTTCATGGGAGCTGAAGTCAGTTGCGGTTGACCATACCACATAGTCCTTGTTGCTATGTTAATAATATCAACCACCCCAACGCATCTATAGGTAGGTATGTCAGCTCGTACCTGATTGACTTGGGCTCCTTGCTATTGAGGGAACTCATGATTGGGTAATGGGTTTTTGTACATGCCCATGTCTCTATTATCAGGATCTAGTGGGTTGTGAACTTTGAGCTCTCTCGCCTCAATCATGTTTTGCACTTGATGCTTAAAACCGATGCAAGACTCAATGTCATGCCCCGGTATCCTATGATAAGGATAAAATTGATCTTCCCTATATCCTTTTGGCTTAGGATGGTTGGGATATACAAGAGGTATATCAGGAAATCTGATCCTCCTGGCCTCACTCAACTGATTAAATATTGATTGCATTGATTCTATCAGAGGCATGAAATAATGATGCGGCTTGCATTCTCAGTTTCTTCCTTGATTGTTCTTTTGGTCATAGTTGGCTGGTGGGGGATGTGCTTTATGGTTCTATGGTTGTTGTGCACCCCCATCCTTGGGTGTAGCCAATATGACTTAATTTACTGGAGTAGGTTTGCCCTGATTTTGCTTGTACTTGTCATTCTTACTATTCTTGTTCCACTCCTTTTTGTTTTGAAGCTTAATGGTTCCCTCATATACTTTTATCTCTTCGATGAGCTTTGCCTGTGCCAAAGATTTCTCAAATGAAGGATACTATTGAAGTTGTAGCAAGAGGAAGATATGTTTAGAACAACTTTTGGTAAACATACAAATGATCTCTTCTGTGGGAATGAAGAATGATAATTTTTCCATGATTTTTCTCCATCTATTCCCATAATCCATTACTAGCTCATCATCATATTGTTTTAGGTTTTCCAGGTCTGAAAGGTTCACATTCTTCTTAGCGCCAAAGGAGAAATGATTCAATAATACATTTACTAGTTGTTCAAAGTTGGTTATGCTATGATTAGGTAGTTAGTTGAACCATTGAGTGGCAACACCTAAAAATCTCATTATGAATGTTCTTAGCATGAGAGCATCATTGTCTTCAAGATGAAAACAAGCATTGATAAAATTGGTGACATGCTCTTGTGCATCCTCTTCACCTTTAAACTTCTCTAACCTAGGCATCTCAAATTTCTTAGGATATGGAGGGCTAGGGATTGATGGGCACAATGGTTTATTGTGTATCTTGCTCAATGTTGGTGAGTTCCCAGCTGCCTCTTGTTTCTCAAAGGTTTTCATCTTTTCAGCAAGCTCTTGAAATACCTTTGATGCAAGAATTTCCTCTTTGTGCAAGCCTATTCATATTTTCAATGAAGTTAAATCTCTATCCATTTTATTTGTTCCATTTTCCTCCCTCCTACGAGGGGACTCAGGATTGTGATCTTGGTTTGTTATGTTTGCCCTTCCCCCATTAGTTGGATTTTGTTCATGATTTGGTGGGGGGTTTCATTATGGGATATCTTTTCTAGTGTACCTTTCCTTAGGTGAGTCAGTGTGTCTTGTTCTTTGGTGGTCACCACCATTTATCTATAAATTGTTAAGATCTAGATGCTTAGATTTCTCTCTTAAACACTGCTCATGTTGGTGCAAGAGCCTTTCTCTTTGTTTTTCTTGTTCAAGAGCTCCCACTAACTCTTGATCTTTGCATAATACATTTTCTAACCGCCTCATTCAGTTAGTTTGTGATGTTGTAGAATACTCATGTTTATCTGAATCTGTTCTTGTAGTCTTGACTCACAGATTCCTTGAGGGGGTTTTGCTATATCTATACTCTTGCTAGTTAATGTGACTTGTTCAATGTACTGTTGAATATCCCTATGATCAGGCTCCATGCATCTTTCATGGGGTCGCTCTAAGGTACCCCCAGACTGGGAGGTATGTTTAGAAGTCATAGTTCATGAGCTTCTAGATATAGAGTTCTCAATAGCTATAGTTCTTTGGGTTGGTTGAGTAGGAAATCGATCCAACATGTCTAGTTGTCTCGTTCTCCATGGCTAGTCCCATGGGGTGCCATTTACTCCTATGAGGTCATAGTCTATGAGAATATTTCCTTTTGTATGAAGAGTTTCTTCTATATGATTCCCATGACTAGATGTAGCTCTAGTTTCTTGCCCTTCAGTGGGCAGACATGTTTCATATGTTTCTTGTGAGCCTTGAGGTGTTGTAATTCTTGTTTACATTATTGATGAAGATGGATTGGTGGTGATATGTTTTCTCCATGTGCATGAAGATGTGGTAGTCTCATCATCCCTATGTGAAAAATGAATCTTAGAACCTTAATTATGTCCATGTGAGGAGGAAGCCTTTGAAGTTTCCTCATGTATTTGAGATGTTTCTATGTGTTTAGAGGAGGCCCTTGAGGTCTCCTCATGTCTCCTTGATGAGGATGGCTATGAAGCCTCTTTTTTTTTATGTGACTTTGTTCCATGATGTGGTTCCTTGGCATTTCTCGAGGAGATCGCCCAAGAGTTGAGTTATCATCCCTTAGGCTCATGGAGCTACGTCTCACGGTCTTACGGGTAGGTCGTTCAACATTACTATGACTCTGCCTATGGGTATGAATTGCTTTTGTCTCTCCCTCAACATCATACCAAGGGTGTTTACTTCTTGTTTTTACCATGTTGTTTTATGACTTGATATTTTGAGTTTGCAATTTAGGAATGACCACACAATTCCAAACAAATATTTATCTTGATTACCAATTTAAGTGTGCCCTAAACTATTTGATGTGTTGTTCTCTTTATTTCTTTGCTCTTGTTCTTGGATTAAGAATGAGAAGACTCATCCATAGTGACAATCAAGTACACTCGTGCCAAACATGATTTTCTTAAAATAAGCTAGGGTACACTACTGAAGACCCAATGGGGGGTTTGCCTAGCTCCTCCACTCTGAACCAATGATTATTCCAATAGTGGAAGACAGTTTGAACACAAGTAACTTAGTGTCACTATAATTAAGTTTCCCAATCCGTTTCTAGGAAGCTCTAGGCAGAAAAAAAGTGGAAGGAGATGAATTCCAACATCATTGGACTGAATTGAAGGTTGGTGATGAAATCCAAATCTCCAATATTTAAATGAGACATGCGTGTGTGGTGTTCATTTTAAGATTGCGTAACATAAATTGCATCATATAGCAGCAACGAGTCTTTCCTATATGCCTAAGTGCAAAAATACGTTTCAATATTCAGAAAGATGAATGAACTACTATGATTTGTATGAGCGTACTTTATCTCATGCAATTATGGCCTCTAGTAGTGCCTTAAAGCAAGTAAACAACATACAATGTCTAGCACGTTGGATTCTAGGGTAAAATTTTCAAGCATAAGCCACTGTTCCTAGCAACGCCTAGTGGAAAATTTAAAAGAGGATCTAAGATATGCGAAATGCTTAATTCTTTCTTCTTTATTATTTCAATTTCCAAACATAAATATGCTTTAAGTTCTCTATTTTGAACACACAAAAGTAGATAGAAAGCTATAAAATATCAAAAAATCTATACCAACCTTTGATCCAACTCAGAGAGTCAATGTTTTGACCTCTATTGCACTCCAGTCTTAGCTGCTATTGACCATAGCGGTTGGTTCTTGGTCACTGTGGCCTAGAGTAGCTAGTTTCTGGTCGATGTAGATCAACGCGACTAGTTTTTAGCTACTATAGCTTAGAGTGGCTAGACCTGCACACAAAATTAAGTTAGTTTTCTAGAAAAAATAAAAAAATAGTGGTTGTCCAACCGTGATCACCATCTGTAGTGACCTCAGAGTGCACGTGCCGCTCTTAACTCTACTTGCGATGTTATTACTGTACCAAAAATGAAGCTAAAATATTATGAGAAAACATATAACACAAAAATGAAAAAGAATGGATCTTTCATTAATATTGAACCATGGTTACATGTCAGTACCTCTTAGGGATACCCATATTGATACAATGATTTAAAAGTGGATGAAGAGATGTCCCCTTTTTCAAAAGGGTGGCACACTCTAAAATGCTTCTCGGTTCTACACACTTAAATGTTTGAGGGCTTATAGATGCCTCCTTCTCTAGGTATGTATCCTGGATGGATCCTCTTACTCTCGTATGTCATGGATTATGTCTCGTGAACCTATGGCCCTGTATGCAATTCAAACAACAATGCACGTTTAACTATCCAAGATTGCCTCCTCGAATAAGATTTTTAGTAATTAGAGAATGTAACAGAAATATGATAAAACGATACCATGGAATCAAGTAAATCTAAGCTAATGATATAAGAAAACAAGATAAAATATGCTACGTCTATTTAAGCTATGCCTACGGACCACTGTCCAAGACAGTGATCGTTAAAGAAAACCTTGCTCTCCTTGCCCCAAAGCTATGGGTCAAAGACTATGATCTGATGTTGAATAAAGTAGGTGTTATACCCTTTGATTTGTCAAAGCTCCACCACACACATGATACTAAAGATAACTATATCTCTAAAATGATCTCATGTATGTGATTCGGGTCTCTATATGTCATATATCGATCATGTGTCTCTATATGTCATATATCGATCATGTGTCTCCCTTTTTCTTTTTCTCTTTTTGGTGCTCTTAGGCATGCACCTTTTATAGTGTGAAACCCTAGGTCTATGTCCAAGCCCTAGAAATGAAATTATCATGTGTAGTGCAAGTTAGCATGAGAAGCCCTTGTCTATTGTCTATATTTGAATGCCAATTAACGAAAATCTAACTACCCACTAGAGTCTTCTATGTGAACTATTCGTTAGCATGAGAAGATTTTGTCCTTTTTTATGCTTGAAGGTCAGTTAACATAAGTCTAAATGCAAACTCAAGTCTCCTATGTGAACTGGTCATGAAAAGGAATGCAAAGTCACTCTCGCTTACATTTATTGCATGCAGACTGCCACTTCTACCCGAGATTAGGCCTGTTTATAGGCAAACTGCTTCTTATGGCTTAGCCGCTATCATCTGTAGTGGCTATAATCTGGCCACTGTCATCTACAGTAGCTAAGGTTTGGCCGTTGTAGGCTTGATCGGCTAGAATCTGGTTGCTCTTTGCTTGAGCGTCCAAGCTTGGTTGGCTTGAAAATGCCCCAAATGAGTGGTGAGAACAATTGTTGGTGCTTGGAAAGTCCAATATTATGTCCTATGATATTATGAGTGCGTCTATGTAAGTAGCTCCCCTAAGCATGACATGATTTAGGTGTCTACACATCTACCTCAATATACTTTGCTTCCAATGCACCAACCCTTACCAAAATTTTAGCTGTAGTGTTTATCCCTCATAGTACTAAATATTCTTCCTTCATGGGATCTTATTTAAACAGTGCATTCAACTCTTTCTCATTTTATTTTACTACAACATCCACATCTAGGCCCTTTTCTTTGATAAGCTTCTTCATCCAATTATTTTCTCAAACAGTGTGTTGTAGTCTCTTCAATTCAATAGCATTAGTCACACTTATTTTTGTAGTCTTGATCCACATTTTCATGGCTGACACTTGATATTTCAAATGCTAATAGTTAGACTACAAAATACAAGAGAAAAAGATTAATATTAATTTAAAAAATATATTAAAGAAAAAAATGATTTTCAGTTAAATGTAAAACTTACATCTACTGTAAGTCTTGTTGTTTTTGCTACTTCTACTTTCTTCATATCTAGTTCCCATTCATTGAAATATGCTTAGGCTTTGACATTTAGGTTGTCTAATAGGTCAAGTATAATGGCTAGAAATTCATCATTACTTGTAGAATCAGCCTTGACGGTGCCATATTTGGCTTTACGTAACAGAGCATCGAGATTTTGTGTCTCATTCTCCACATTTGGAAACAACTCCTTTCTATGTGAGAAGTTCTTGTATCGACCATTTATTAATTTGATCATAACCATGGCCCAATATTCCCATTCTCTTAATGTATCAATATCTAAAAGAATATTATTCATAATAGTAGCCCTACATCTGTTTATCAATAAAATATTTTTTGGAAAGTTAATTTTATCATCATCAGTCCGATGATGATGGGTGTCGACTTGTTGGTGGGGGGAAGAGGAAACATCGATGAAATATCCTTCAAAATTCTCCCGTGCTTCATCATCGATCCCTAGACCATGAAGCAGATAACTTTTCTTCAGTGGAAAATTCAAATTATTCACATCCTATTACATAAAATCATCTTCTAGATTTACATCTAGACATGGCATTTGAGATGTGATTTCTACATTTGATAAATTATCAAGTGCTAAAATTGGGAACCCCATCCCTAAAATAATAGACTGGCCCATAGTCTGAGTCTATATCTAAAACTAACTATTGATTCCCTAAAGCGACTATTTCGGTGGTGTGAGGAACTGTTTCCCACACATGTAAGATTGGTTCCTCGCCGATGGTGCATGTTGTGGAGATTTCTAGACTTGCTATAGATGGACTTGTTGTGGGATGACTAGCTACTTTTCTTATTGTACACCCGGTGGAGGCATCTGTTTTATGAAACTTTTAAATCTAGCTAGTTTATCTGAAAACTTTCAGATAAAAAATATAAATTAAAACTAATTTTAAAAACAATGCAATTAAAATATATCAATATTAACTAAACATACCCAACTCAGACGCAGTTGTCATTGCCGTTAATGGTGCAAGTGTTGGCCTTTGATCTAAAAATAGTTTCTCAAACTAAATATAATTTTATATTGTTAAAATACATTATTGAAATTATAACTTTTGAAAAATATGTTTACCTTGTGAGCTGGACGTTTAGTATTCAATGTCAATTGCAGGAGATGCACGACCAGAAGTAAGAGGAGTTGTACATGTATTTTTTCCATCAGGAGACCTCCTATGTTTATAGGTGGAAGTTACCGGTGATGATTGCGACTGCATATCCAAATAACCAGATGCTTCTTGAATCTTGATGGTGGCCTTCCTATTACTGGAGGAGTGAGCTACTCTTCTCTAATTTAAAAATAAAATTAGAAAATAACAAAATTGATTGAAAAAATAGAAAAGAGAGACTATTCCAATATATAATTTTACCTATATTTCATTCTCGGTGATCCTAATAGCCAAAAATTTTGGGTGCAATACAGTTGGAGGATTATTTTGTTGAATATTATAATATGCTTCTTGAAAAAAACAAAGGATAAAGTTTCTAGAGGTTATTGTATACGTAGACTGAATTTTCTACGCAGAAAGGTCCTGTTTTAGGTGGTTTGAAATGTGAGTGGACCAATCATATTTGCCTCCATCAATACAATGAACCAACAATGAAAAATCTCAAAATGACATTTTTGTGGGTCGGACCTATAGAATAAGCGTTCCCAAGAAAAATTCAATATAGGCATAAATAAGTTTTTTTGTAACATTGGAAATGTTCAAACCCCATTTCGATTTATAAGAATTAATTGCAAAATAGAGAGAACATTATTAGAGAATGGACATTGGAGGCAATAATACATAAAAAATAAGGATAGAAAAAACAAAATTTTCAAAAAATTACCTTTCAAATGGTCTAGATTCAGGCCATATCTGGATGCCAGCATTGATTTGTTGGAATCAGTCAACACATACTGGTTTTTAACAAGGAGACCATATGAAAATGACAGCCCTGTTAATCGCTGCACATATGAGGGGTTCATGGTAAAAACAATATTCTTGTTATCAACTTTAATCTATACAATGGACACATCATGGTCATAGGAAGTAACAATGCATTGCAGAAAGGAGATATTAACATCCAATTGTGGCATCTTCATGACCCTAGCAACTCTGAAGGTATAAAGCCAGTTGGAATATTTATCAGAGTGCTTAAAATATTCTTCACATTCAGCAAATAGTAGCTCTTGAATGATAAATTTTAAGGGAGAGGAGAGGAAGTGCTACCCATTTTTTATAACCCTCTTAAAACATTCTCAAAACACTCTTAAAACACTCTAAAAATGCTTGGAAAATGCTGGGAAAATACTCTGAAAAAGATTAGAAAATACTCTGAAAATTCATGGAACAATCTCTAAAAATTCCTTAAAAACTATCAAAAAATGCCCTGAAAGCACTCAAAAAATGCTATAAAAATGATCAAAAAATGTTGTAGAAAACACTCTAAAAATGCTAGAAAATGCTCTAGAAATCATCGTGAAAAAGGTGAAAAATGACCCTGCTATTATTTTTATAGAATTCTACATGGTTGAAGTTGACAGATACGTGACATGTGGGAGAGGATATGACACATGTCAATATATTATTGATGATCGTTGATGGCCACTTTTTCCTATCACCTCATGATAGTCACCTCATGATAGTCACTTTGTGATAATTACCTCATGATAGTCACCTTGTGACAGTTGCATTGTGATAGTCGTCTTTGGTGGTTGCCTTATGACAGTCACCTTGTGATAGTCACTATTAGTGGTTGCCTTGTGACAGTCACCTTGTGATAGTAACCTTTGGTGGTTGCCTTGTGAAAATCACCTTGTGACAGTTGCCTTTGGCAGTCACCTTGTGATAGTTGCTTCTGTCAGTCGTCTTGTGACATTCACTTTTGTCGGTCACCATTTTTGGAGTTGAAAATTTTGGTGTACAATTTTCAAAAAATTGCCATTATTTGATACTTTTTTTTGAAAATTTTGAAAAATTTGCCCCGATGTCTATACACCTTAGGACTAGATTCACCCTGATTTAATAAATACACTTTGGGGCTAACCCCTTATGCATAACCCTAATGAAAAAGAATTAAAATTACTCAATAAGGAGAAAGAGGAAAATGTTAAGGAAGATAGTGAGAAGAATGAAGCCACATATTTGTATTTCCAAAAGCAAGAGAAAGATGAAAAGGGTTTAAATTCATCTAAAAGTTCTATTTTGAAAGTTCATTGAAGCATTCAAAAGGAACATGTTATTATTTCCATTGACCCTAGCGGTAGATATAGTTTTATTAACATTGCTTTGGCTAAGAGGTTGCAGGTTCAAGCAACAAAAATTAAGGACACACATCTTTAGGGGTGAGAATGTTCAAATTTTTGAATATTTGAAGATCACCCAGGATAAATATGTCTTATATTTAGATTTTCATGCTATTCATATGGATGACGAGGATATTGTTCTTGGTTATCCTTGGTTAGATTCTTTGGGTACTATTAAAATTAATGTGCAAAAGAAGTTTATGAAATTATGGTATAGGAAAAAGAAGATAACATTGCAGGATATTTCTCAGTTTAAGGAGCAAGGATCCAATAAGGTAGTAGCAAAAATAGAGTCCATGGAATAAGTAGTAGCAATTGAGTCCATATAAACAATAGTAAGAGTCCAAGGAAGCTTTGATAGAAGAGCACAAGGACACGCCAAACAAAGAGAACATGAAAGAACGGTGTGTAGAAGAATTTAAAATAATGGAGAAAAATGTTGATAAGTCAAAGAAGGTAGAACATCAAGTTAAGGTTACACCATATCACCATCCACACCAACATGAGCAGTAATATTCTTGTAGGTATGGATCAAGGCAACAATATTATGGTTCCACATGGAATCATAAGAGCACCAACTATGGCAGAGTTTGGCAGAGAAAGCATAGTGATCCTAGTTTTCAGAGTAGTTCATTAGCATCAAGGAACAAGTGGACCCATCATTCAAGTTATCAAAATACAACAACAAAAGTGTGGAGCTAACGAAGAAAATTTGGATACTCAAGTAACAAAATTGTATACCCAAATCAATGTGTTTCACTTGGATGGATGGATGATCAAGATTTGTACCAGTTGTTAACATTGCTTAGCAAATCATATTATCATGTTTCTTCATATGTTTTGAGGATGAAACATTTGTAAGGATGGTGGCATGGTAGGGTACCTAGGAATAGATATTTGGGGATATATTATTATATTGTGTAAATGTTGGCATGGATCACACATAACCCAAGGTTGATTGTATTTTAATATTATATTATATTATAATATAATATTATATTAGTACTAGGCTCCCCAAAGTAGAATACGAAGATGAATATATAAAGAAGAGTTATTTGTCATTGTAATAATCAATGGAGATGAATCTTATGTAATAATCTATGCTCACAAAGTGGCTTATGGGAATTTACCCTCCTTGAGTGGCTCTCTCATATTGGGAGATCTTGTGGAGTTATTCCTTCATTAAGGATTATTATTGGTGTTTCTCTACCTTAAGGGTATTATCTATCTCTCTCTTATTTGTGGATTGTTATTGTGGATAATGTATTTGTAGATGGATGATTTGATATTTTTGCATACTGGTGAATGATTTTTGTTAATAATAATACAGTTCTGCAACACATAACTATCTTCTCCATTTATATTCCTTGCATTATTGTCTCCACCAGTACCACTACCATTACCAGCTCCTCAACACCCTCAAATCCTAATACTCAAATGAATTTTCTACAAGAGATGTAATCATTGCACTCAGCAATGAGAGCGATGACAAACAAGATCACATCCATTAAGAAAAGGTAAGCTGAGAGATATTTCTAGACTAGGAGATTTTAACCTCCACCAATCACTAGAGAGAAAGAAGCTTCAACCAGCAAGATGCCCAAAAGGGATCCAATTATGTTGATGAATGAAGAAGCTAGCCCATCAGACAAAATATATTGGTGTTCTACTAGTAATGATCCGCATGGTGAAGAAAATTGCATGGTTCATCTGAACGATGTGTAAACATTGGAAAACATATCTTTCGGTGGTCAAATCAATATGATCAAAGAATTTGATCATAACTTTATGATCCTAGTTTTTAGAGCAGTTCATTAGCATCAAGGAACAAGTGGACCCATCATTCAAGTTATCAAAATACAAAAACAAAAGTGTGGAGCTAACGAAGAAAATTTGGATACTCAAGTAACAAAATTGTATACCCAAATCAATGTGTTTCACTTGGATGGATGGATGATCAAGATTTGTACTAGTTTTTAACATTACTTAGCAAATCATATTATCATGTTTCTTCATATGTTTTGAGGATGAAACATTTGTAAGGATGGTGGCATGGTAGGGTACCTAGGAATAGATATTTGGGGATATATTATTATATTGTGTAAAGGTTGGCATGGATCACACATAACCCAAGGTTGATTGTATTTTAATATTATATTATATTATAATATAATATTATATTAGTAGTAGGCTCCCCAAAGTAGAATACAAAGATGGATATATAAAGAAGAGTTATTTGTCATTGTAATAATCAATGGAGATGAATCTTATGTAATAATCTATGCCCACAAAGTGGCTTATGGGAATTTACCCTCCTTGAGTGGCTCTCTCATATTGGGAGATCTTGTGGAGTTATTCCTTCATTAAGGATTATTATTGGTGTTTCTCTACCTTAAGGGTATTATTTATCTCTCTCATTTGTGGATTGTTATTGTGGATAATGTATTTGTAGATGAATGATTTGATATTTTTGCATATTGGTGAATGATTTTTGTTAATAATAATAAAGTTCTGCAACACACAACTATCTTCTCCATTTATATTCCTTGCATTATTGTCTCCACCAGTACCACTACCATTACCAGCTCCTCAACACCCTCAAATCCTAATACTCAAATGAAGTTTCTACAAGAGATGTAATCATTGCACTCAGCAATGAGAGCGATGACAAACAAGATCACATCCATTAAGAAAAGGTAAGCTGAGAGATATTTCTAGACTAGGATATTTTAACCTCCACCAATCACTAGAGAGAAAGAAGCTTCAACCAGCAAGATTCCCAAAAGGGATCCAATTATGTTGATGAACGAAGAAGCTAGCCCATCAGACAAAATATATTGGTGTTCTACCAGTAATGATCCGCATGGTGAAGAAAATTGCATGGTTCATCTGAACAATGTGTAAACATTGGAAAACATATCTTTCGGTGGTCAAATCAATATGATCAAAGAATTTGATCATAACTTTATGATCCTAGTTTTCAGAGCAGTTCATTAGCATCAAGGAACAAGTGGACCCATCATTCAAGTTATCAAAATACAAAAACAAAAGTGTGGAGCTAACGAAGAAAATTTGGATACTCAAGTAACAAAATTGTATACCCAAATCAATGTGTTTCACTTGGATGGATGGATGATCAAGATTTGTACCAGTTGTTAACATTGCTTAGCAAATCAAATTATCATGTTTCTTCATATGTTTTGAGGATGAAACATTTGTAAGGATAGTGGCATGGTAGGGTACCTAGGAATAGATATTTGGGGATATATTATTATATTGTGTAAATGTTGGCATGGATCACACATAACCCAAGGTTGATTGTATTTTAATATTATATTATATTATAATATAATATTATATTAGTACTAGGCTCCCCAAAGTAGAATACGAAGATGGATATATAAAGAAGAGTTATTTGTCATTGTAATAATCAATGGAGATGAATCTTATGTAATAATCTATGCTCACAAAGTGGCTTATGGGAATTTACCCTCCTTGAGTGGCTCTCTCATATTGGGAGATCTTGTGGAGTTATTCCTTCATTAAGGATTATTATTGGTGTTTCTCTACCTTAAGGGTATTATCTATCTCTCTCTTATTTATGGATTGTTATTGTGGATGATGTATTTGTAGATGAATGATTTGATATTTTTGCATATTGGTGAATGATTTTTGTTAATAATAATAAAGTTCTGCAACACACAACTATCTTCTCCATTTATATTCCTTGCATTATTGTCTCCACCAGTACCACTACCATTACCAGCTCTTCAACACCCTCAAATACTAATACTCAAATGAAGTTTCTACAAGAGATGTAATCATTGCACTCAGCAATGAGAGCGATGACAAACGAGATCACATCCATTAAGAAAAGGTAAGCTGAGAGATATTTCTAGACTAGGAGATTTTAACCTCCACCAATCACTAGAGAGAAAGAAGCTTCAACCAACAAGATGCCCAAAAGGGATCCAATTATGTTGATGAATGAAGAATCTAGCCCATCAGACAAAATATATTGGTGTTCTACCAGTAATGATCCCCATGGTGAAGAAAATTGCATGGTTCATCTGAACGATGTGTAAACATTGGAAAACATATCTTTCGGTGGTCAAATCAATATGATCAAAGAATTTGATCATAACTTTATGATCCTAGTTTTCAGAGCAGTTCATTAGCATCAAGGAACAAGTGGACCCATCATTCAAGTTATCAAAATACAAAAACAAAAGTGTGGAGCTAATGAAGAAAATTTGGATACTCAAGTAACAAAATTGTATACCCAAATCAATGTGTTTCACTTGGATGGATGGATGATCAAGATTTGTACCAGTTGCTAACATTGCTTAGCAAATCATATTATCATGTTTCTTCATATGTTTTGAGGATGAAACATTTGTAAGGATGGTGGCATGGTAGGGTACCTAGGAATAGATATTTGGGGATATATTATTATATTGTGTAAAGGTTGGCATGGATCACACATAACCCAAGGTTGATTGTATTTTAATATTATATTATATTATAATATAATATTATATTAGTAGTAGGCTCCCCAAAGTAGAATACAAATATGGATATATAAAGAAGAGTTATTTGTCATTGTAATAATCAATGGAGATGAATCTTATGTAATAATCTATGCCCACAAAGTGGCTTATGGGAATTTACCCTCCTTGAGTGGCTCTCTCATATTGGGAGATCTTGTGGAGTTATTCCTTCATTAAGGATTATTATTGGTGTTTCTCTACCTTAAGGGTATTATTTATCTCTCTCATTTGTGGATTGTTATTGTGGATAATGTATTTGTAGATGAATGATTTGATATTTTTGCATATTGGTGAATGATTTTTGTTAATAATAATAAAGTTACTGCAACACACAACTATCTTCTCCATTTCTATTCCTTGCATTATTGTCTCCACCAGTACCACTACCATTACCAGCTCCTCAACACCCTCAAATCCTAATACTCAAATGAAGTTTCTACAAGAGATGTAATCATTGCACTCAGCAATGAGAGTGATGACAAACGAGATCACATCCATTAAGAAAAGGTAAGCTGAGAGATATTTCTAGACTAGGAGATTTCAACCTCCACAAATCACTAGAGAGAAAGAAGCTTCAACCAGCAAGATGCCCAAAAGGGATCCAATTATGTTGATGAATGAAGAAGCTAGCCCATCAGACAAAATATATTGGTGTTCTACCAATAATGATCTGCATGGTGAAGAAAATTGCATGGTTCATCTGAACGATGTGTAAACATTGGAAAACATATCTTTCAATGGTCAAATCAATATGATCAAAGAATTTGATCATAACTTTATGATCCCTTTCATAGAACAAGTTTTAGTTCTCATGAGAGTTGGGAAAAAACCACTCATAATAGACCCAACTAAGATGGAACCGTTGAAGGTACCTGGTGAGCCGAAGGTGCAGAATGAAAAGAAATAAGTATAGGTGAAGGTACCTAGCCCAATACCTAAGTCAAAAGAACTTGTTATCTTAAAATATCTCTTGCTCGTACAAGTGAAAGAAAGAATATCTCAAGCAAAGGCTTCAAACTCACAAGCACAAGCTAAGATGAAGGAATAGGTAAAATAATGCCTTAAATACCCATATTTGAACAAGAATCATAGGGTGGAAGCCATGCAACAATATCGAAGCAAGTATGAGGTTGCTAATGAAGGAAGAGAATCTAGTTTATCCACATACAACATTGTTTAAGAATTAAAGAATATTCCTGCCAAGGTTAGTCTCTATGATGCGTTGCAATTGCCTAGATGTTGCAAGAAAAATATTACTCAAACTATTAAATATAAAAAGAAAAATATTACTCAGACTGTGTTAGCTCAGACACTTACAAATTTAGCTACTGGAAAGAATAGACTACTGCCATTTTACTTATCTCTCTGGATGGAGGGTTGGATTATGCATAACTGTATGACTGACTCTGGTGCTGCGATGACTGTTATGCCAAAAGTAGTTTGCGAGATCATGGACATGGAGTATACTAGGAGAAGCATGAGATTTTTTCTATTGGATGGAACCCCTATGAAAATAGTGGGTGTTATTAAAGATATCCTAATTGTGCTACATAAAATAACTCAGATCACTATGATCCAGCAGGTGGTCATGGTTGATTTGGAACCATACTTTAGCATGTGTCTCTCAAGAGATTCCACTACTAAGCTAGGAGGCTACATTTCTTTGAATTATTCCCATTTGGATATTCCTTTCAAATTAAAAATAATTTAGATATACAATGATAAACCTTCCCCCTTTCATATAGAAAGGATTGAGGATGAATAAAAGCCCATGGATTTGGCTAACTTGATGATTGAAGAAACAAAAGAGTTATATTTAATATAAGAAACTCAAGGTGAACTTCACATAGAAGATGAATTCTCCATGAATAAATTCAATACAATGATTGAGACCGAGATTGGTTGCTATGCCATTACCAAGCTTAACAAGGTGGAAGTGAAGGTATCCAATGATGGAGATCCTGTATTTGATTAGTTGTGGAAACTTTTCTTCGATGGTGTAAGATGTAAAAATAATTCCATATTGGGGATTGTTCCCATCTCTACTTTTGGTAGACATAAGACATATTCATATCAACTGACATGGAGCTATACAAATAACATTTTCTAGTATGAAGAATTATGCTTAGGTTTAAAGAAAGTAGAGAAAATTGGGATCAAACAACTCTAGATTTTTGGATATTCGGAGTTAATCCTCAATCAAGTGAATAACATGTGTGTCTCCAAACAACACTATTTTAAGGTGTATCACAACAAAGTTTGGGATATATTTGAAACCTACACGGTGTTAAATATCCAAGCGATTTTACAAAAATAAAATAAGCATGACTATCTCTTGGAATCCATTGGTTCCAGGTTCTCCCCAACTGAATACATGATGCAAAAACCAAATAATGTGAAACTTGTTTATAGGCCTTCAATTCCTAATAATAATATTCACTAGCAAGTGTTCAAGAATGATGACCATATTGTGAACTTCCTAATAAATGAAGCTAGTAGTATTGAAGGGAGATCATTTTATGAAGAAGAACCTAAGGGATTGATCCAGTTGAAAAATAATCACATCCCAGAAGGATTGATTTTTTTCAAATGTCTCTTTGATCAAAATGATAGAACAATAAAACATAAGATCAAGGTGGATGAAAAGGAGTTTAAAGAATTGCAGTTTGAACTTGGAAAATAAATAAATGTTTTTATTTTTGTATTTACATGGTGGAATCGGTAGCCGCCATGAATCCAGGAAGGTTGTCCAACTTTTATGGCCACCACAGTATTTTGCGTTGTCCGCCCTAGAATCCGCCACATAGATCTTCGCACAGTCCACCCCTATAACAACCATGCCACAATCATTTTAAACCTTTTACACCGCTGAAAGCACCAGGAAAGGGACAAGCATTCAGTCCGACAAGGCCCAAGATTTGAACCTTGGAGCTCCTCCCCCATTATGGGGTTTTGATGAACCAATTGGTCCACACCTCAGACCTAAAAATAAATAAATGTTGGAACTGATTGCACACTTGAATAATTCAAGAAAATCAAGGAATTGTATCAAGAATTCCTAGACATTGTCACTTGGAGTTATTAGGATCTCAAAGGGTATGACAAGAATGTTATACAACATACAATTGAACTGTAGTAAGGGGTAAAAAATATCATACAAAAGTAGAGGTAGGTCAATCCTAAAATTGAGACCCTGATGAAAGAAAAAATCTTGAAGATGCTCAAAGTGAAGATCATTTATCCTATCAAGCAATCTTCCTGGATAGCAAATTTGGTCCCTATGTGGAAGAAGAATAGATATATTCACTTATGCATTGATTTTAAAAATATTAATTAGGCCTCTCTAAAGGACCACTATCCCTTACCACAGATAGATCAGATCCTCCATGTGGTTGTAGAAGCGCAACAAATTTCTCTACTAGACGGATTCTCCAGGCATAACCAAATCTGGGTCAAATATGAAGACCAATACAAAATGAAATTCACCACAAAGTGGGGAATATTTTCTTATCAACGAATGCCATTTGGCCTCTTAAATGTTGGATCAACCTTTTATAGAGCAATGGACTTGGTTTTCGATGAGTTACTGAATTGAATCATTATTATTTATTTGGATGATATAACAATTTTCTCTCACAAAAGGGAGAAACATGGTTTACATTTACAATAGGTATTTCAGAAGTGTCAAGAATTTTGGGTATCTATCAATCCAAAAAATTCAATCTTCATAGAAAAATAAGTAAATCTCTTGGGCCATGTAATTTTTGAGAAAGGGTTAGTTGTTAACCCAACTAGAACCAAAGCTCTCTTAAAGCTCCCATTACTAGCTAACAAGAAAAGTTTACAATATTTCTTCGGCCAAATCAACTTCGTTAGGAATTTTACTGTAGTGAAGCCAATGATTGAACTCCTAAAAAAGAATACCGAGTTTAAATAGATGGGAAGAGAAAGGAAGCATTCATAGAAATCAAGGAGAGGATTGCTCAGGCTCTTATTTTGGTGAACCTAGATTATTCTAAAGATTTCATCCTTTATGCTATCGGTGAGCAAGAAAGTTATGTGCATGTCCTTACATATAAGGAAGGTGATGGAAATTAATGGTCTATTGCATTCCTAAGTCAAATGATTCAACCACATGAAGAAAATATAATTTCATTGAGAAGCAAGTGTATGCAGTCATGAAATATTTGAAGAAGTTTTAGCATTTTATTTCACAAAGAAAAATAATATTTCATGATGTGCATTATGATGTTTGAAGTTTCATTATCCAAGGATAACTTAGAGACAAGAGATATGGTTGGGTCTCCAAGATTCGAGAATATGATATCAAGATTTGGCAAACCAAGTTGGTTCATGGCTGAGCACTGTGTCAAGAGATTGCGGGGAGTGCTACTTATGAAATAATAGCATGCTAGTTTGAAGGTCTAATGCAGGAAAGTAATCTTACTAATCAACCCGTAATTAACTAAGATTGGATAGAGGACCTTGTTAATTACTTCAATACAGTAAGATATCCTTCTCATCTTAATGCTTCACAAATAAGGTTAAGGTTGTAAGACTACTAGTATGTCATGTTGACAAATGGTCTATTTCAAAAGAATATTGATGGAGTGCTTTTGAGATGTGTCAAAGAGTTAAAAAAATAGAAGATCCTGTAAGAATTCCTTTTCATACTATCAGGAGGACATTATGTGGGTAGACCCATGGATCTAAAAATAATAAAGGTAGGTTATTATTGGCCTACTCTCTTCTTTGATGCATTCAAATTTAGCCAAAATTGTGATAAATTCCAAGGATATGTCGACCAAAGTAGAAATGATTCCTTTTTGTTTCACCCAATTCAAGTAGAAGCACTATTTCAACAATGGGGTTTAGATTTTATTGGGGTTACTTATCCTAATTTATCTATGGGGCATAAGTATATCTTGATAGCCACTGACTATTTTACACAATGGGTAGAAGTAGTACCAACTAAGAAAGCGGATCAAGAAGTTATCATTTCTTTCCTAGAGGGGTTGATAATGCGCTTTGGTGTACCATATGCCATTGTGATAGATAATGGAACTCCATTCATTGGAGCTAAAATTAATGAATTTACAAGCAAGTACAATATATATTTGAAGACTTCATCTAATTATTATCTATAGGGAAATGGTTTTTTGAGTTGACAAATAAAAATTTGCTAGGTATTTTGAAATGAACTCTAGGAGATAACAAGTGAAGTTGGCATTTGTTCTTGAATCAAGCTCTATGGGCTAACCACATCTCAAGTAAGAAATCTGTAAAAATCTCTCTGCACTCTTTGGTGTATGGAAAAGAAGCAGTTTTTCCTACCCATATAGAGTTGTTGGTGCTCCAATATTTACACTTGCTTGACAGTGAAGAGGGGGATTTCGATCCTATGAGTACAAGGTTATCTCAGATCTTGCAATTGTAGGAGGAAAGAGAGCAACTGTATAATGTTTTCATGCAGCATGCTCAAGTAACTATAAATTGGTTCAATAAGAAAACTTTGGATAAAGATTTTAGTGTTTGTGATTTGGTATTAAAATGGAATGAAAATAAGGCCAAGTCAGGTAACCATCATAAATTCAAAGCAATATGTGAAGGTATCTTCCAGATCTTTAGCATTAATCAGGTCAACTCATACTGCCTAGAGGACATGGAAGGTCATGTTTTTCTAATTATAGTTAATAATATTCATCTAAAGGCCTATTATCGATAAGGAAATACAAAAATATTTGTAAATATGTACATATTTTGCTATTTGATTTTTATGCTTTGATAAAAAAAAAAGGAAGCAAAAATCACTTTCGTTGAGCAAAGGTGTTTTCGCTGGCAAAAATCTTCTTTTCTCTTTATTTTTGGTGTTCGAGTTAGAAATTTCACCCAAAGGTTCTCTCTCACCTACACGTCCTACTTTTTTGGCAATGAAGTTGTCAAAAGATCAATCACCAAAAAGAAATTTCAGCATTTAAGTTAGAAAAAAAGGGAAGGAAAAAGGAAGAAGCGATTTTGCCTAAGACAAGGATTTCACCCATGCATATTTTCTTTTCCAAGTGAAATTTATATTTGTGCCCCTTCACTCATGCATATATTGATTTTTGGAGGAAAAATCAAATTGACAAAATATTCTTCACTTTACATGCTTTTTTAGGCATTCAAGTTGGTGAAAGTTATCTTCAGGGTTTCAGTGGATGAAATGGCTTTTTGCATTGCTTTTTTAGTAAACTTCTAGAATGCATGGTCTTTCACCAACAAAATTTTTAAAAGTTATTCTCAGCACTCCACTTTAGCGAAACATGCACCTATCATGCAGGTCAAGGCAAAAAAGCAGCAAATCATGTTTTCCCAACTTAACCATTAACGATAGGTTGTGGCCCCCAAAAAATAAAAACAAAAAGGAAGGCAAAAAAAAAATCACAGTGCTCAAAAACCATATGGGAAAAACTGTTGAATTATGGGAAAGCATGACATGTCCCTAAATTTAGTAGGTGCACCATAGAAATTAAATTTAGTAGCTATGGTTTGAAAATTATAAAAGGGCAAACACTTCAACTAAAGAATCAAAAAATTGGAAAGCTCTTATTTGTAACATTGCTGTGAATTGCTTTTACACCAAGGTTTGGAATTATTTGTTGTCTGCTAAAATAAAGATGAAAATAGAAAAGAAGACCACAAAATCCAAGATAGAGAAGTCTTAGAAGAAGGTTGACCTAGAGAAGAGGTAGCAAAAAAGCTAAAGAGGAGGATGAAGAAGTAGAATTGATGCCTTGCTATGACCGTCTGGCACAAATCGATGATTGTATAATCATGAACAAAGGCATGGAGAAATTACAACAAGACATAAAATTTACTATTTAGAAGGTATCCATCAAAATTTTGTGCACCACAACATTTTACTCCCATATTTTTTGGTATCTTTGTATGTTTTTGTGTTCATGTCTCAAGCTGGTATGGGCGATTGCTGAATTTTATGATCCATGTATGAGAGTTGTACAAAATGCCAATGGGGACAGGTTGTTCAATATTTTAGCCAACTTGATCAAAGAAGCTTTTTCTTGTGGTGCAAGACCTCATTCCAACATCATTTTAAGAGGCTCAATATTGCAGAGTAGGAGGAGAGATACAAATCTATAGTACCTATGTGGTAGGTCATGGAAAATCAATTGCTGAAGACACCACAGTTTGGGTAATTTCTAGATTTGCCAATGTTGCTAAAATATTTTAATAGCCCAGACATATTCGATGTTGGCATGGATTTTTAGACCGCCCTCAGATTCTATGGTGTATAAGTGGCAAGCATCGCTTGCGTAGTGTATGTCACAGGTTGAGTTTTATGTCCTGAATGCTATGAAAGCATCCACAAATCCAATTTTCTTTGATTAGGTAGATTTTGTAGCTAAAAGGATGCACACTCAGCTACAGAAGGTATAGAGCAGGGAAGACGACAACTTCAGGTATTTTTCTTTTTTGATATGTTATTTCTTTTATTACATGCATTCCCATTTTGCATTTGTATTAGTAAAGAAAACATATGAAGTAGGAAGAACATTGCTAGTTTATTGATGGACCCAAAATTTGTCAAAGGAGTCCTACTATAATTTTAACTAGATATTTTTGGGACTCACCCTTGAGCTCATATACAGTGTGTGTGATAGAGTACTAAAAGCAATGAAGGAGGCAATTGTTAAAGAGGAGAAAGGTGATGTATTTTTGCTGATGCAAGGAGTTGTCATTAGGATTTTTTATTTCACTAGAAAACCTTTTTTGTTACTGTATTTTACCATAAAATATATTTTTGCACAAGAAGTAGCCTAGTAGAATGACTTTACCAATGTCACATATGGGTAAGGCATGGGAAATTGAGCTACGTGCACCATGCCTTTTTAGTTTGGTGATGTTAAAATGACTCAATGCAGGTAGAACAAGTTGATTTCTAAAACACTATATGACCATGGGTTAATTAAGCTTCTCCAATAATGGCAATATGACCCTTTGGGTATTTTTATGAATTTTATCAAGGCCAAGAATTTTCATTGCTGCCCTAGAGAAGACATCTTGTAGTAGAGGAAAAATCCTAAGGGGCGTGACCTTGAATGGCATGTTGAAAATATGATGTCGCTCCTTGGCATAATTCTATGAAATGGAGGCCGAGTATGATCCTGCAAATCATCTGGAGTAGGTTCCTCCTAATGATTTGTTTAATCAAATGAAAGTAAAATTGCCCAAATGGCCTGATGAGAAGATCACCAACTTGTGGGTGATGAGGGTTCATCGAGGGAATCTCAAATCAGCTTACCCACTGGTTATGGTTGAAGAATTTTTGCAAGTTTATGATGAGCATTGTGATAATTACCATCCCATCTATTTCATTTACCAGGTGCCTCGATGTATCTGAAGTTTTGACATGGAAGAATATGTGGTAAGAGATAATAAGGCATTGGTCAAAGAGAGGATAGTTATCAAAGAGAAAGAGGAACAACCGTAGCCTAAGGAACAACTTTAATTCAAAAATAGGAGCATAGGTATAAGGCTACTTTTCATTAATATGGTAAAGAATCCTAGAAGTGGTGCAATTTCTACTCTTAGCACAAACCCACTTTATTCACTTGCAGATATATCTTCTTTGGCTCAATAAGAACAACCAAGATATATGGTGATGTTGGTAGATCTAGAAGTAGATGAAGAGAAAGCATAATAATAGAAAGATCCAACAGTGCAGCAACCTTCGTTGTCAGCTCAAAGGGTGTTAGAGCCTGCAAGTACATATTTTTTTCTTCTTCTCTCAATGACAAGCACTTGGTAACCACTACCTCCCCATTTGTAGTTTCTACTTCCACTTCACCTCCATTTGTTGTACCCATCTATTCAAATCCCCTCTTTGTTTTACAATCACAAGTCACCAATGCTCCCCCCGCTTCTTTTATTTCCTCCATTTCTCTCTCTTTCAGTTTTTTTGCATCCACCCCAAATCCAATATTCCTTCCATTATCCTCCATTACATCTTCCATCTCTATCAACCTCATTGCTACTATAAGTACACAAACCCCTCATAGGGTAAGTTTAACTATAGCACCTTCCACTTTCACTCTCTCTATTGAGCCAAACCCTCAGCAGGCCCTCTTCCCATTTTCCCTAATTTTTGTAGTATAGGAGCCACTGACTTTAGAAGTGGAGCCACTCGCTTCAGAAGTGGAACTTATAACAAAGCATACTTTAGCAAAGAAGATAAAATGAGCATGGTAGAGTTCCTCATGATGGTTAAAAACTACAAGTGAAAGGACGTGCAAGCCCCAATTAAGACAGTGAAGAAGGTGATTTTTTATCTGGAGGCTATGGAGATGCACACTATGAAGATGATCCCTCAGGTCTAGAAAATCCAAGAAGAAATGAAGTTAAAATATTATTCATATCAATTCATCACCGAAGACCTCATAAAAATTGATACAATTGAAAAAATGGGCAACATACATTTGGATATGAGTGTAATCTACTTGCACGGTGAACATTTCAAGGATCATTTATTCCAAGCTAAAGCAAAGATAGAAAAATTAGAAGATGCTTTGGCTACACAGAAGACCCAATTGGACATTGCAAAGTCAAAATATTAGTGATGGCATCAGAAAGTGATGAGTCTAGAAGGTAAAATTGAAGGACATAAGCAGGCGGTTAAACAACATCAAGCAACATGACAAGAAGTGCAGCAACGAATCTAGACCTTGAAGGACCAACTCTAAAGTCTGTAGAATTAGTTGGCAGATAAGGTGATGCAATTGGTAGCTCTCACAAAGGAAAAATTTAAGGAGGCTCACAGTCATCTACTTATAAATTATCCAAAAATGGTGAAAAAAGCAATATTGGTTCTCATGTTCCTTCAGGAGGTGTGGAAAGTTGTTTTGTATGACTTACACGTAGTGGAGTATTCAAAGGAGAACCTAAAAAAAAAATTGGATATGGTGATGAAGATCCAGGTAATGGCTAAAATGGATCTCAATTTTAGTCCAATGAGTGACATGACCCGAGCTTGGGCAAATACCAAGATAACACTGTGCACTTATTTTCTAGGTTGGATCTAGTTAAAGAAGCTCGAAAGCTGCTAGATACATTTGAGAAAGAGAGGTGCATTTTGCTAGTCTATTTTAAGACTATAGTGAGCAATGGTTTCCTCAATTTCACTAATGATCAAAGGAATATTCTAGAAAATAAAGACAGATGTGGTATGGGCTATTTTTGTATATGACACTTTAGAGATTGATGACTAGAAAGAGCCCATCACCGAAGAGCACATGCTACCATTGATGAGGAAGCTTACTTGCATCGAGTCTGGTTTGTTGGAGCTCAACCAAAGGGCCAACTATATTGACTTGGAGTAGGTTTAGAATTCAATACATTTTTGATACACTCCAAACTTGTGAGGTGATTAGTATTGATACTTGGGCTAAAGCCATCATGATATATGAAACTAAAACCTCGTATCTCAAATGGTAGGAAGAGACTTGTGCAGGCAATAGATAATCAGATGTAGTCGATGGTGGTAACTCTGAGCCCAATGGCTAGGGTCAATTGCATTCAAGTAAGCTAAATACCTCATGAGCCACCAAAAGTGTTGGCATATCCACGTGAGTGTTAAGATCCTGCTATAAAATAAAATCAAATAACACACTCTCACACAATTGCTTGGAAATAACTCACATAAACATCACATTAATATAACAGAAATTTGCATAAAGAACAATCTCACAATAGAACCTGAATCGCGAGGCCTCTTCGAGGGGGCAACCTCCTTCAATACTTCATTAATTTTGCAAAAGATGGTTACATTGGTGCCCTTTCGGGTATTTAAGGAGTTTCCTTCCAAGGTTGGCTTACATGCAAAATGCCACCTGGATTACATGCATAATGCCACCCGAATTACATGCATAGTGCCACTTTGAATTACATGCACAATGCCACCCGAATTACATGCACAATGCCACTCGAATTACATGCACAATGCCACCCGAATTACATGCACAATGCCACCTATCTACCATGTGTTACATAAAAAAGGGTGCCATTTGTCATAGGCACTACCTAAGCTAAAACTTAGAACATTACAAAATATTAATCATGGGTACTACCCACGTTCACTAGGAATTATTACATCAAGGAAGTTATTACATTAAGGGTTAGGATGAGATCCTAACATGCCCTTCTCCTTGAAGAAGCTTTGTCCTCAAAGCTAAAAATGAGAAACCTGTTGCTAGAGTTGATGGAGGGACTCCCATGTAGCATCCTCAGGTTGAAGTCCACGCCACTGAACCAGGACCTCTGTGATGGTACGGTTGCGAGTTCGACGATACAGCAGCTGCTTTGGTGCAAGTAAGATGGAGCCTTCTTCATCCAATTCGGGAAGTGTTGATGGAACCTGTACCTTGGAGCTGCCCGAAATGTAGGAGGGAGGCATGAGTGGAGGGTGCCCGTACTCAGCCTCTGGTGGCGGTATGATAGGAAGTGTTGTACCACCATTCGGCCAAAGAAAGCCATTTTGCCCAATGAGTAGGATGATCGGAGGCAAGTAGCGAAGGTAGGTTTCCAAGTAGTTATTAACAACCTCTGTTTGACCATCCGTTTGCGGATGGTAGGCTAAACTCATTGTGAGCTGAGTCCCCTGCAACTTAAACAACTCTTGCCAAAAATTGCTAGTAAGGCTGGGATCACGATCAGATACAATGGAGGTTGGCATGCCATGAAGGCTAAATATGGAGTCAAGGAAAATTTGGGCAATAGTGAATGCTGTGTAAGGATGGGCTAGGGCACAAAAGTGAGCATACTTTGAAAGGCGGTCCACTACCACAAAAATAACGAGACTTGTCTCCAGATTTAGGTAGCCCTTCTATGAAATCCATAGAGATGTCGGTCCACACCTGATCCGGTATCGGCAAGGGTGGAAGAGTGCCCGAAGAGTGCGCTGTTTCTCTTTTCATCCTTTGACCTGTGTCGTAATCTGCCACAAAAGAGCGAATGTCCTGTTTCCTACCTTTCCAAAATAAGGTGCGCTTGAGTCGCTCATAAGGTGGTATGATATTGGGAGGTGTACTATCCGGCAATAATGGAATGGCATGGTCGTGAGAGCGATGCAGTGGTCGTGTGATGGGTTATGAAAAGATGGCCTCATGTTTGTGGAGAATCTGTTGCATGTCTTGTGGGATTTCACCCATTGGAGATGTGGATGGGCTGGATGGAGAATAGTTGTGCAATGACCCCACGTGATGATTTCTTTAGCAATTTCTCCATGCCGTTTGAGCTGATAATTTGAGGTGTTCCTGTCGGGGAGCCCTTGATGATGTGTGTTTGTCCGTTACGGAAGAAGCTGCATCCAAAGTTTAGCAAAGTTCCAACTAATAGTGCCCAACGTACTCAACCATTGGCATCCCAAAACAATATCACATCCACCCAAATGGAGGGCAAACATGTCCTGCTTGAGTTCATAATCCCCTATCTTGATTTTAACATTGTGACACTTTCCTTTACAAGATAAGGTTCCCCCATTGGCTACCATGACCTCAAAGGAATTACAATTATGGATATAGCAATTTGCCCGTTGAGCAACTCTAGGGTCAATGAAGTTGTGCGTGCTTCCCGAATCCAAAAGGATGGAAAGACGTTGGCCCTTGAAACATCCTGTAACCTTCATGGTTTGAGGAGTAGTAATGCCTGCAAGGGCATGGATTGTAATTGATGTCTCAGGTTCCTGTTTCCCTTCTTCTTGTGGGGGAGGTGTTTTTGGAGGGTCCTCATCCTCATCACTCTCGTCAACGGTATCAGGTTCTCCAACATCTATCAAGAACAATTTTTTGTGTGCACACTTATGCCCCTTGAAAAACTTTTCATCACAATTGTAGCATAATCCTTTGGCACGACGTGCATCCATCTCTTCGGTGGTGAGGCGCTTGGGTGCAGCGGGTTTATTATCATCCGGGTGTTGGGCTCTCGGGGGAAATGAAGGTCTATCTTGAGAAAACTTTGATGGGCGTCTTTGGGCGAGAGAGTTTAGATTCGGCCGGACGGGCCAAGCGATAGCTTCCATCATAGTTCGTGGTTTCAACATTTTGACTTACGCTTGGAGTTCCATCTTCAACCCATCGATATAACAACTGCGGAAGAACCCTTCACTCAATCCTCTTGTTCGATTGGCCAATTTTTCAAATTGAGCTTGGTACTCTCGAGCCGACCACTGTTTGTTGTAGTTTGGATAAGGCTCCTGTGAAGTCCTCAAACTCACTAGGACCAAATCGAGTGAGTATTTGGGATTCAAAATCCTCCCAAGAGAGATTTGGGTAGGTAAGACGCAACCATTGAAACCAGTGTAGAGCCTCAGATTCCAAGTTAAAGGAAGCCATATGGACTCGATGAAATCTTGGTACATTATGAAGTCGAAAGAATTGGTCAACCCGACATAGCCACCCATCAACATCCTTCCCACTTAATTTGGGAAAGTCCAACTTGGGCATTATGAAGGGTGTATCATGGTCACGATTCCTTGTAGAACTCTTCTCAGTTTGCTGTCCACTTCAGTCAATGCTTCTTCTAAGTGATTGCTAGTGGCCTCATGCTCTAGGCGAAGACCTTGGACTTCTTCCCTTATGGAGTGAAAAGCCGAGTTCAAGTTCTCAATGGCTTTTGTTAGGGAATCCAAGTGTTCTAGTTCTTTATGGTGTCCACGAGTACCCTGGGCCATTTTTTGACCTTTTGTGACCAGTTACTAAAAATAGAATTGAATTTTTTTGACTTACTATTTTTAGTAAGTGCCCAAAAAAGTGCTTGGGTGCTATATATCAAAATGATCAGCGGGAGGAGGTGGTCACAATGAGCTATATCTCTTAACACTACTTTTTGGCACCCCCAGACTTTTTTTTTTTTTTTCCTCCTGTTTTGTTGAGTCTAACGGTGTTTCTGATTCGATTACGAGCTGCGAGCAAAAGTTGGAGTCCTTGGAGCACTATCTATAACTGGCCGTGTTTCACACTCAAGATTCTCTGTATTTTGCGGGTGGCGATATGACGATTATGTTCGACTACGAAGGCTGTGAATTCCCTACTGTGTCTTGACCTCTACGACTTGGTGACTTATTGTGGCCCTGCTTGTAAATTTGACTGTTACTCTCCAGAATTTCAACTTAAGTGTCACCCTCATGGCTTATCCCGAATGCATGTCCCTTTTGTTATTTTTTTTGGTAGAGGACTCCTTTCTCATATGCTCACTTTTGAAATGCAGGTTTACGAATGGGGGTGTTTGGATTCTTATTTTGATTTTTATTTTTGTATTTTTTACGAGGTTGCGGTTTTAACGGAACCGGGGAATGCTAAGTATAGGAGTATGTACCACCCATAGGCCCTCTAATATACCGACGAGTGACGAACAATAGTGCTCGGACCAATATTTCGGGCCACTACTCAAGGAGGATTCCACACATACCCTTGAGCACACTACTGCCTCTACGACAATACGGGAGGGTAATCGTCCGAGGATCCTTGTGTCCCGTAGACTATGAGTAATACAAGGCCGAAGAGCTTCCTAATGGCTAAAAGTTTGTTTAATCCTAGATGGTCTCCCGATATACCCGAAGATACGTGGGAGCTCAAGTCCGTGCGCGAGTTACGTACGAGGCACGGGTATTGGAGCACGATCGCCCCTCACTTCACTAGACGCTTTATGGGCTATCTAGCTTAGCCAATAACGACGGATCCTTCGCGATATTTTAAAACCCCCGGTACGGGGTTTCTACCTACTCAACTAATAATATATTTTTTTGTTTTTGGTGCGGAAAAAAAAACACTGTATTTTTTTTTGGATTTTTTTTAATAAGGGAATAACGAGAATGGAAAAAACACACGGAATTTATACCTAACGGGCGGATTTGGATGGCAAGAATCGTTGCGGTTGCGGCGAGAACTTGGCCCTGGAAAGCGCTACGATACCACTTGTTAAGATCCTGCTATAAAATAAACTCAAATAACACACTCTCACACAATTGCTTGGAAATAACTCACATAAACATCACATTAATATAACGGAAATTTGCATAAAGAACAATCTCACAATAGAAGCTGAATCGCGAGGCCTCTTCGAGGGGGCAACCTCCTTCAATACTTCATTAATTTTGCAAAAGATGGTTACATTGGTGCCCTTTCGGGTATTTAAGGAGTTTCCTTCCAAGGTTGGCTTACATGCAAAATGCCACCTGGATTACATGCATAATGCCACCCGAATTACATGCATAGTGCCACTTTGAATTACATGCACAATGCCACTCGAATTACATGCACAATGCCACCCGAATTACATGCACAATGCCACCTATCTACCATGTGTTACATAAAAAAGGGTGCCATTTGTCATAGGCACTACCTAAGCTAAAACTTAGAACATTACAAAATATTAATCATGGGTACTACCCACGTTCACTAGGAATTATTACATCAAGGAAGTTATTACATTAAGGGTTAGGATGAGATCCTAACAGTGAGTGTGGTCTATTAGTAATGATACCACTTGCATTATCAATGATGTGACCTAGGATCAATCCCCATGACGGATGCATACAAGAAGTATTACTCAGAAAAAAGTATTGGAATTTTCACCACACTAAAATAAGTTTTAAAATTTTGCATAAGTGTGCAATAAGTTTCACTCAGTGAAATCCAATTTTGGGTAGTGCTTTGAAAAAATATAGTTTTCAAATAGGTGATAGTTCAGTTTCAATGGCATAATTAATTTCAAAACTTTACCGATTTATTTCATCCGCTTTTTGAAAAAATCACCTATTTCATCTACTTTTTGGTGAAATCACCTATTTCACCCATTTTCTAGTGAAATCACCTATTTCTCCTATTTTCTGGTGAAATAATATTTTCAAGCGAAATTATCATTTTGTCAGCAACATTCAATGTGGTCCCATGCCTTGGCATATTTTTAGGTGAACTCTCATTTTGGGTGAACTTTGTTTTTGCCTTGACATATTTTTGAATCATTATTTTCAAGAAAAATTCATTCCTGGAAGAAATATTAATTTCGCATAAAATATAAGATAAACTCCATTTTCACTTTTCATAATGGTGAAACCATTATGCGAAGGTTGGGCGAAAAGTACCTTTTCACGTGCTACCCTGGTGAAAGTGCCATTTTGGGTGCTATCTTGCTGAATTTTTTTTTCACACGCTACTTAGTGAAAGCACTCTTTTCATGCAAAAGCTGAGAAAAATCTCCTTTGTGTGCCACTTGGTAAAATCCTTTTTTGTGCACTAACTTGGCAACATTTCATTTTGAGGCCACACCTTGGCAAAAGCCCTTTTTGGGCTTCACCTTGGTGAAATCAATATGCACAATTTTCTTTAAGCAAAAATCATGGTCAAAGGAACTCTGAGCAAAGATCAATATGGAGGGAATTTCAAGGCCGACGAATTCAATATTTGGGGTAAAAAAAGTTAAATTTTTTGAAATTGCTGCTAATAAAAATTAGATCCTACAAATAATCAAAATATTTTTTGACTTAAAATCTATCCACTCTCGACTGTTGTATGACCTTGCTATTTTCAAGGCACCGTCATGAAGATGAATTTTTCTAATGATTCCGGTTAAGTCCTGATATGCTATCTTCAAAAATTGCTCGTTACTTCCTAAGGTAGCACCAGATTGTTTTATTGTTACCATCGAGGAGAAAATTATGACCAATAAATCTATCATTTTCCATCATTTTTATTTAATGAGCATTTAATTTTGGAGGTGAAATCCTCTATAAATACTAGAAAACTTGATGTAATAGGGGAATATGAACATTTGCTTGTGAAACTCTCTAAGTTTAAACATTTATTGTGATATAAATACTATTTGGCTTTGAGTTCCTAATCATTTTGTGTATGTTTATACTTTATGCTCTACATTTCTATTAGATTTATATCATCATTGGTGGATTAAATTTTGAATATGGATTTGATTTTCAATGAAGAATGAATGTCAGAATGCCATTGGAAGCCATGCTTTATGATATGATATGAGTTTAATTTTTGCTTTATATTTTTATTGAATGCTATTAGTTTAAATTGGGTTGTTAATATTACTGTTAGTTCATCCCCACATTATCTCTCTGGATATTACTGTTAGTTCATCCCCACATTATCTCTCTGGATCACAACCATATTTTTTATTTCTTTCAGTTTAGTTTCCATTTATTTCTATTATTTCCCATTCCTTTTTGTGAGTTTATTTCTCTAAAATTCATACCAGTCTTAGAGCAAGGGAACCAAAACTCTATGGATATTTGCCTAAAGGACATTCCTTTACTTCATCCTTTCAATATTGGTCGAGTCTAGGGTGCACATGCATTTTATCCTTATGCAGATTCTTAACCAACAACTTCATCAACTTGATTAAATGTGTCATACTCTCCACCTTTAGAGGAAGTTGGTTTAGTCCTATGGGCATCCATGTCAAACAATATTTGTAAAGTAACCATACCCTTTAATATAGTATTGGTCTTTAGAATCATAATTCCTTCATCATCCAAATCCTCTTCATCTCTACTTTCTTCATCAATAATTGGTGCCTCAAAGTCACCAATGTTGGTAATGAAATCCAAGATATGTTGACCATTTTCAAAAAATTGCAAAAAATTGATCTTATCAGGAACAGATGGAGTAGGCACTAGCTCGACTAAAAAATTTTTAAACTTGGAATCAACTATGGGTTCAAGAGCACCAACCACAATTGCTAAATAATTGACCACATGATTTTCTTTTTTCAGGATGCATTGAATGTTGAAAGCATCAAAGCTATTAATTATGTCCTACACTCTAATTTTATACTTATATAAATGCCTATCCTTACACAAATATTGGCTCTTGACTTGTTTAAATTTTAAATCATAGTCTCCAAAAACCTAGATCTTCTTTATCTTCTTTAGTAAGGAAAATTGTAAACCATGGATTAAGGCTTCATTTTTTGTAACATTTTTTGTGTAAGCAAACTGAAATCTATAAGTGGTAAGAAAATAATTTTCTTTAGGACTAACCAACTGAACACCAACTCCATTCCCCTACTTAGATTTGGATCCATCAAAATTAAGCACCCATATGTCATCATGCTTCTCATTCTTGCTTTTAGGGTAAGGACTTACAACTACATTGGATCTTCAACGTGAGCATTAGAAACTTCTTCTTTTACTTCCAAGGTATACAGTCCCAAATCAACTTCTACATACAATTATTTTTGTTGCTATACTCTATGATCATTTATTTCAACCTTGGATCTCTTTAAATTTTAATTTGATTGACCACACCTCTCCATGGCATCTACATATGTGAGAAGTTGGTTGCCATATAACCGTTCAATATTCTAGACCAATCTCTACTGAGCAACATACCATAAGCCTTTGGTATGTCCACCACCTGAATATCAATATATTTCTAGATCCTTGGGTCTGAAGCTAGCTGAATATGCATTTGAGTTAGTTATTCAATAATGTTCACCTCCATTTTTTCTAGCGCACCTTTGTAGGATTTAGTCCGAATTTATGACATATAGAATAAGGCATGACCTTTCTAGATGCACCTAAATCAACCAAATAATTATGCAAGTTTTTCCTAGAAATACAGACAATTAGCAAAAAGGGAGGAGAAATGATTCTATCCTTGTGAACCACAACATGTGCATCATTTATTAAAGTGTTGTTAGATTTTTCTTTTGGATTCAAAGTTTCTATTAACAAGTCCCTTTTTTTCTCCCATTGGGTCAGCTCAAATAAATAGATATTAGCCTTGGTTTTCTTGATATCCTTTATGATATTATAACATATTTTTGGAACTCCCAAAGTTTGATAATTTTGACTTGGGATTGCCTCTTTGTTTTAAGAATTTGTAGCAGGATTTCATTTAGGAGGTGAAGGGTTATTATCTACTTTGACATTATGAGGAATATATGAATAATTAGGTGGGATAGAAGTAGTAAAAGGTTCTTTGTTTTTTATTCTTAACACATAGTTATTGCCTCTTTCGAATTGTTGATACACATGAACCTCATATTCTAACTCAATATCAGTATCATTATTTTCATCTAGCAAAGGATCAAACATGTCAGAGAACATGGTTGATTCAGTGTTGTTCCTATTAAAGTGTCCAAGATTATCATTTGTGGGCACAAGCTCCAAGTTTTCTATTTTTTTTAACAATGTCTAAGGCTGATTTAAATTTAAGACTATTTATCTCACCATGTTGGGTTGTTGCATGTATTCTACACCAGTTAGGTAAGGCCAAATTTGCTAAATTTATAGCTAACCTTAGATATGTACTTTATTGATCAATAGGATTTGGTACACCTTCATTGTTAGAATAAGATTTCCAATCACAATTTTATCTCTGAAAACTAAAGTTTCTATTTAGACCAACATGATTTTTGTTCATGTTGGCATGTTGATTGTGTCTTTGCATGGCCAATACATCATTACTAAGTTTATGAACTATCCTTTGCAAGATTTCCAACTCTTGATTCAAATTGTTTGTGGGTTAAATATGCATTGGTAGAGTTTGTTGATTAGTGTTTGGGCTCACTCCAGTCAAGTAGGAAGGTATATTTTTTTGATTAGGTACTTGGTTGGTATTCGATCCTTGGGGTGTCAAGTATACAGGCATTTATTTTTGGACATATGATTGGGAATCATGACTTGATGATTAATTTTCCAAATATGTAGGTATGTTACAAGTAGTTGGACCACTATTTAAGTATGTCAAAAAAATTTGGTTGCTATTTTGGTTCTCTTGGGGTAACATGAGTGACATCATGGTTGATTATACATGTGATTTTAATTTTTTTGGAGAAGCACTTGAGATAGGGGTGCTGGATTGAACACTTGATTTTGGTATGGGTACATTTGTCATGACCCTCCCTTGGGTAGATTTTTTATTTTATTGGATTCACATTTTGATATGCTTATTTTCTTATGGATGGACGAAATGATTGACTATTTTGGTTTTGTTTATGCAAGCACTTATCTTTATGGAAAAATGATGTGAGAATATTATTACTTGGTTGTAGGAAAATTACATGCTTAGTCTTGTGAATATGCATTTAATGTGAGAATAAGATGCTACTAATGAAGTGCACTTGTGCAGAGAAAAGAACATGTTTCTTGTAGGTGGAAGAAGAAACAACCACCGAGAATAGAATGCCTAGGAAAATGATGTGATGGATTATTTGTCAAAATATTTGGAAGACAACATGGATGAATGCCTTTCCATGTAGATGCATTTAATAATTGGCATGTTAAAAAGGAATACTAAGTTCTAGTTGCTTTGTGTTTTGCTTGATAATATTCCTCTTGATGAATTTTATTGGTAATAAAAGAAGCAATAGGAGTAAATGTTGGATGGTTTGTATTGCTTCTTCCTTGGTATCTTCTTGTGATGAATATAAAAGAAAGTTCATAAGTTCTAAGTGGGAATTTTGAAAAAAGGGCTTCATTATTATTGTGTGGTTTATTCTTGTTCATAAGCCAACCTTAGAAACCTCACTGCTTTAATAGGAAAATAATTTGAGTTGGTTTTAGAATTTTTTGTGTTATCTATTTGAGAGTTTTGCTTCACATTGGAATCAAAGTGGAGGATGTAATTTGGGTAGATTTAGTGCAAGACCGATATATTACTGATAAGAAGGGAGAGTAGGAGTTTGGCAGGATCATTGGAAAGAAACAAAAGAGGGAGTGGGAAGGGGATGTTATTCTATTCTAGAGAGAAAAACATAAGGTGTGGTAGTGGAAAGGGAAAAATGAGATTTTCTAGTTTGACGGGTGGAACTTCACTTCCAGGTGGTGATTTTGGCAAGGACTCGATTTATTGTAAGTAAAATGAAAACTTCCCTAGTTTATATTTTGTGCTGCTTAGAATCGTCTATGTTTTTGTTCGGTAGCATGGTGTCATTGGTTTGGCATTTTGACATTTTCATTTTCCCTTATTTGGGTTTTCCTTAGAGTTAGAATTGCTTAAGGAACCTTTGTTGCTTGGTTTTAAGATATGTTGAGCTTATAAGAACTAAGTTAGAGCAGCTTGACTCAAGTGAGGAAGCTTGTGATGTTGTTGCTTAAAATGCTATAGGAATTTTGGTCAAAATATTTGTTGGTCTTATAAGCTTAGATTGCAACTTTAGACTCCTCTTGGAAGACATTGAGAGAGAGTTGTATAAGGATATCAATGGCTTGATGCCTTTGGGTCTTGAATAGAGCATGTGTGAGTTCCTTGGTTCTTGTCCTATCCATCAATGTGGAATGACTTACATAGAGCCTATATAAATTAACTCTAGTTTTCTAGCTGTGGAAGAGTGGACCAATAGTGGAGTGTAGGTCTAAAATATGCTTAATATTGGTTTAAGTTTTTAATTGGTAAACTTCAATAATCTGGTTATGTGACTTAGTGAAAGAATGGATAAGTATTTTGGCATGTTATAAAAAGAAAATAGAAATAATTCTTGTATTTTTGGTTTGCTAGAATGTAATAAAGGATTGTTTTTATTCTTGTTTCTGAAGAGAAAATATGTATGTTTATATTCTTGCATGATTAAATAAAGGTAATGAAAAAATAAAACCTTTATATTATTGTCTTTGCTTGATCATAGAAGAACTATTGTGTTCTTAGTTTCTGGGAAGAGTGATATACACTCTAGCATGTTAATGAAATAAAGAGAAAGAAACCTTTACTTCATAAATTACTTGGTCTATGATATGATATTATGATAGGTATATGGGTGGATATTATGATAGTTGGTAGGCAACAAGACAAAGACATTGCTGGTTGCACTAAAAAATTATATTATTGGATAAGAAATTGGAATAGATTTTTTCCAAAATTTATGTTGTGATTAAATAGGCTTGAGAATGGCATTAGATTATGGGGTGTTATGTGAAAACACTTGCATGCAAATGGGATTGCATAATTTTGTTGAAAAAGGTGCAGCAATAGTATTGTCATTGTTGTCAACACAGTCAGATAAATCTGTTGATGCAGTGGACAGGAAGTTCAAAAGCCATTCAGATGTAGAAGACAGGAGTTCAAAGGTTATTCAGAGTATGTACAGTTAATTTCCAAGAAGACCGAAGTGGCCCATATGCAAAATATCAAAGAAAAAGACAAGTAAGAAAAGTGTCGCGATATCGCGACATATCCAGAAGGCAAGAAAAACTGTCATGATTTCACGACATGTTGAAAGAGAGAAAAAATAGGAAAAATTGTCACGATTTCGTGACATGTTGGAAGAGAGAGAAAAAGCAGGAAAAACTATCGCAATTTCGTGACATGTTGGAAGACAGAGAAAAAGCAGGAAAAATTGTCACAATTTCGTGACATGTTGGAAGAGAAAAAGGCAAGTGGAAAAACTTCCACAATTTCGTGACATGTTGGAAGAGATAAAGGCAAGTGGAAAAACTGTCGCGATTTCGTGACATGTTGAAAGAGAAAAAGGTAAGTGGAAAAACTGTCATGATTTCATGACATGTTGGAAGAGAAAAAGGCAAGTGGAAAAATTGTCGCGATTTCGTGACATGTTGGAAGAGAAAGAGAAAGCAGGAAAAAGTGTCGCGATTTCACGACAAGTTCAAAGAAAGAGAACAAGTTGGAAAAGTGTTGCGATTTCATGACATGTCGCATTTTCACGACTAAAATAGGAGAGAGAAAGTAAGTTGGAAAAGTGTCACAATTTTGTGACATGTCGCATTTTTGTGATTAAAATAGGAGAGAGAAAGTAAGTTGGAAAAGTGTCACGATTTTGTGACATGTCGCATTTTCGTGACTAAAATAGGAGAGAGAAAGTAAGTTGGAAAAGTGTTGCGATTTAGCGACGTCACTTTTTTGTGATGAAAGAAAGAGAGGAAGCGTACAGAAGCAGAACTATCACAATTTCATGACAAAAGCAGAAAGCAAGACTTTGAAAGTAGAAGTGTCATGATTTCATAACAAAATCAAAAAAGTAAAGTATGAAAGCAGAAGTATTGTGATTTCATGACAAAAGCAGAGAAGCAAGACTTCGAAGGTAGAAGTGTCATGATTTCATGACAAAAGCAAAGAAGTAAAGTACGAAAGTAGAAGTGTCGTGATTTCATGACAAAAGTAGAGAAGAAGACTTCAAAGGCAAAAGTGTCACGATTTTGTGACAAAAGCAAAGAAGCTAAGTACGAAAGCAGAAGTGTCATGATTTCACGACAAAAGCTAAGTTGAAGACTACGGAAGTAGAAGTGTCACGATATCATGACAAAAGCAAATTCGAAGTCTATGGAAGCAAAAGTGTCGTGATATCATGACAAAAGAAAAGACAAAGTATATGGACGCGAAAGTGCCGCGATATCATGACATGTATTTTTGCGGGCCTAAGAAAAGAAAAAGAGCAAAGAGAAAAAGTGTCACGATATTGCGACATGTTGTATTTTTACGGGCCAAAGCAAAGAGAAAGAGGAGAGAGAAAAGAGTGTCACAATATCACGACATGTTGTAGTTTCACAAAAATAGCAACAAAAGAAGTTACAGAGGTAGAAATATCATGATTTCGTGATAGGTCGTAAATGTGCAAGTCAAGAAGGAGAACTCGATTGAAATGAGAAGTATGACAACCGACTAAAATTAGGGTTTACAGTTGTTATGAAAGCCAACCAAGATTAGGGTTTACAGTTGACTAAGTGTAGGATCTTCATCATAAAAAATATTGTTATAAAAGGAGGGTTGTTTGGAGAATTGAGTAATTTGTTGAATGTATGTGAAATACGGTCGTTGTGCACAGAGAGCAAGTCATGTCGAATCGTGCTAAGTGTGAAATTTGCAAAGAGAGTAGAGTGCGCAAAAGGGAGAAGACGATCGTGAAGTTTGACTATAATGAAGTAGAGTGTGCAAAGTGATTGCGCAGAGAGAGTAGAGTGCATAGAGAGCGAAAAGGTTGAAGTTCAACCAGGTGCTACTATGATTGCACAGAGAAAGCAGAGTGCACAGAGAACACAAAGGTGAAGAAGACCAATCAGGGTCTTGCAAAAGCAAAGGTATCTTACTGTCAAACTTATAGATTCAAATTGAAGTCTAGGTTGCAGCTTGGCATCAGGGGTTGGTGCTCCTTTCTATTGGTGCAAATAAATAAGGGGTTGGTGCTCCTTCTAGTTGGTGCTGGTAAATCAGGGGTTGGTGCTCCTTCCAGTTGGTGCTGGTAAATCAGGGGTTGGTGCTCCTTCCAGTTGGTGCTGGTAACTTGATTGTAAAGTTGGTGCTTTGCAAAGGCTAGATTTGGATGGTAGTCCAAGCAGTCAATTTTTGAGGAGTAGCCACATTGGTGAACCTCATTACATCTTATGTTGTGTGATGTTCTCTTGTGACACTTGCTTTATCTAGTTTTAAGGTTTCATTATTTTAGTTTTAAAAGCTATGAATTTAAGTTTAAAGAGCTACACTGATTCTCCCCCCTCTCAGTGTCATTGTAAGACTAACAATTGGTATCAGAGCTAAGTTCTTGTACAAGCTTAACCGACTAGGGTGATCTTGGAAGTAACACAATGGCAGGTGGTGAAGCTCTTTTCATGGCATTTGAAGAAGTACAATCAAAAAAGGAAGGAGTGAACTTTGAAGTATGTGGTGAAAACCCTGAGGCTGAAGTAGATCTAGAAGGTGAGTTGATCTCTACACTTGAAGAGTGGAAAATAGAGAGGAAAAAGAATAAGAAAATTTCAAAAAGGCTTGAGGATGCAAACAAAATCATAACCAGTCTGAAAGTACTGACAAAATAATACAAGAAAATATCTAAAGATCTTGAAGCACAAATTACCATGAAAATAGATTATTGCTGCAAACTAGAAGAAGAGAACATTGGTTTACGAACACAGATAGAAGAGATGAATCATAAAATTAGTTGCTATCACAAACACGAAGAAATTTCTATGAAGCTGGATAATATTATAAATTACTAAAGGCTTGCAGACATCAAATTTGGTCTAGGTTTCATCGAAGGAGAATCTTCAAATGGATCAAAGGCCAAAAATGTAGAATCCATAAAGAATGAAGATAAGAAATAGGTTGATCAAGGAAAAATGTCTCATGCAAAAGAAAGAAATAATGCCAGGCATGAAAGAAGAACTGACAATGATGGATTCACCAATGTCACACATCAAAGAAGAAGAAGACCTATGGATCCTATGGCAACATGGCAAAGACCATCACCCAGGTTTAATTATCCCTTTTCTGGTTTCTGTTTTAAATGCAATGGCTATGGACATAAAATATTAGACTACAAATATAATGTAAGACCAAGGAATTTCACTAGTAGAAATGCTTTTTCTCCTTTGATGAATTATACAGTAGAATGTTATAACTATCATAATTTTGGGCACATTGCAAGAAACTATAGAAGTACATTTGCATCAAATCAATTTTAGGGAAGAAAATTTCAACCAAATAGGATGAGACAAAATAGAAAACTTCCCGTAAAACATGCACAAGCTATTGATAAGGGAAAGGCAAAACAAGAGTCCAAAACTACTATCAAAATGGAGTGGAAAGAAAAAGAGCGACTTAAGGAAGAAAAGGAATCCTTAATCGTACAAACAACATTTAAAGCATAGAATAAATATGTACCATGGATACTTGATAGTGGATGCTCCAGTCATATGACAAGAAACAAACAGAAATTTGAGAAGTTATAGAAATATGAAGGTGGTTCAGTAAAGTTTGGAAATAATGATGGAGCTAAGATAGTTGGCAAAGGTTCAGTTAAAATTATTGACAAAAAAATTAAGTCAGAAAAAGTCTTGTTTGTGGATGGTTTAAAACATAACTTGTTGAGCATAAGTCAAATTTGTGATAAAGTTCATGAAGTAGTTTTTAAGAAGCAGGGTTGTGAAGTCAGAAAAACAAATAGTGGAAAATTGATAGCAACTGGATCAAGGACATCTGGAAACCTGTACACGCTCTCAAATACTTCAAAAGGAGCTTGTTTTATTGGACAGGAAGAAGAAAGTTGGTTGTGGCACAAGAGACTCGGTCATATCAGTTTTGATAATATAGTAAAAATCAACTCAAAAAGGGTAGTGAGAGATATTCCCACCATCAACAAACCTGCAAACAACATTTGTGCTTCATGCCAAAAGGGGAAGTAAACTAGAGTCACATTCAAAACAAAAGAGTACTACACAAGCAAACCTTTGGAACTAATACACACTGATTTATGTGGACCCATGAGAACACAAAGCATAAATGGTGACAAATATTTTATGTTGTGCATTGATGACTATTCCAAAATGACATGGATATTTTTCTTGAAGCATAAATCAAAAGCTTTTGAAAGGTTCAAGATTTTCAAAAACCAAGTTGAGAATAAAACAGGAAGGAGGATCAAATGTTTAATATCAGATAGATGAGGAGAATTTATTTCAGAGGAGTTTTCAGAGTACTATGAAAAATACGATATTAGGAGATAGTTTTCAGCAGCCAAGACACCTCAACAGAATGGAGTGGTAGAAAGAAATAACAGGACAGTGCAGGAAATGGCATGGACTATGTTGGCTGAAAGCAGAGTAGCAGATAGATTTTGGAGAGAAGTAGTCCATACTACGATGTATATCCAAAATAGGTACATGCTGAGAACACATGAAAGCAAAACTCCTTATGAGTTGTGGTTTGGTAAAAGGGCAACAACAAAATACCTCAAAGTTTTTGGCAGCAAGTGCTACATCAAAAGAACTAAAGATAATATTGGTAAGTTTGAAGATAGAGCGGATGAAGGTATTTTTGTTGGTTATTCACCAAGAAGCAAAGCTTACAAATGCTACAACAAGAGGCTAAAGAAAATTGTGGAGAGTGCCAATGTTAAATTTGATGAAGGTAAAGAACGAGTAATTAGCTATGAAACGAACTACCCAATTTATGAAGAGGTTATTGAAGGAGATGAGGAAAACGAAATGGAAAAGATATAGAAAATTGACTCAGATGATTTAAGTTGTGATTCAAAAGTGGAAGAAAATAAGAAATTCAAAACAAGCAGCTGGCAAAAAAATCATCCTAGAGAGCAAATAATTGGAGACCCCAAAGTTGGTGTTTAGACAAGGAGAAGAGTAGTAAGTAAATACTCTCTATTATCCAGCATTGATCCCAAAAATGTTGCTGATGCAAGCAAATATGAAAGTTGGATGAAGGTAATAAATGAAGAATTAGATCAGATCGAGAAAAAAAAACTTGGGAGTTAGTACCTAGACCTGCAAATAAAATTATAATCGGGACTAAATGGATTTTTCAAAACAAATTGAATGAATACGGACAGGTAATCAAAAATAAAGCAAGATTGGTATGTAAGGGTTATGCACAAGTTGAAGGCATTGACTTTGAGGAAACTTTTGCACCAGTAGCTAGACTAGAGGCAATTAGAATATTTCTGGCTTTAGCAGTCTACAAGAATTTCAAATTTTATCAAATGGATGTGAAATCAGTGTTTTTGAATGGGAAACTTGAAGAAGAGGTTTATATTGAGCAACTAGATGGTTTCCAACTTGGTGATGATCCAAAATTGGTTTGCAAGTTGAAGAAATCATTATATGGCTTAAAATAGGCACCCCGAGCCTGGTATGCAAAGCTAGACAACTATCTCACTCAACAAAGGTTTAAGAAAGGTATGGTGGATAGTAATTTGTATGTCAAAATAGAAAATGGGCATCTTATTGTTCTTGTTGTATACGTAGATGATATCATATTTGGCAGCAACAAAGATGAGTCATGTAAAGATTTAGAAAATAAGATGCAAAAACAATTTGAAATGTCAATGATTGGTGAACTTTTGTATTTCCTCGGGTTGCAAATTAATCAATGTAAGAAGGGCATATTTATTTCTCAAGTTAAATATGTAAAAGAGATGTTAAAAAAGTTCACAATGGAGGATTGTAAGCCAGTTAGCACTCCCATGATGACAGGTTGCAAGTTGAGCAAGGATGATAAATCTCCACTTGTTGATCAAACCATGTATAGATCTATGATTGGAAGCTTACTGTACCTGACAGCTACCAGACCAAATGTTTTGTAGGAAGTATGCATGGTAGCACGATTTTAGGCTAATCCCAAGGAGACTCATGTGACAGCAGTGAAGAGGATTCTTCGGTACCTCAAGGGTACTATGTAGTATGGGTTATGGTATCCGAAAGGTGAAGACTTCACACTTATTTCGTATTTATATGTAGATTGGGCAGGATGTGTCGATGACAGAAAGAGTACCAGTGGAGGTGCATTCTATCTTGGAGACAGATTGGTCATGTGGCACAATAAGAAACAAGAGTTAGTTTCTTTATCGATAGTAGAAGTAGAATATATTGCAGTGACAACATGTTGTATGCAGGTATTATGGATGAAACAAACCCTAAAAGATCTTGGTATTAACTTTAGTGAGCCAATATCAGTTAAGTGTGATAACACCAGTGCCATTAACATCTTCAAGAATCTGGTTATGCATTCACGCACAAAACACATTGCTATCAGGTATCACTTTTTGAAGGAGAAAGTTGCAGAAGGTGAGGTTAAGTTGGATTTTGTTCTAACTATAGAGCAAGTAGTAGATATCTTTACAAAACCATTGGCCAAGGAAGTTTTTGAGTACCTTCGCAATAAATTGGGAGTGGTCACACTTCCCAAGAATTGGCTAGTCACATGGATCACATTCTCAGGGGGAGCATTTAAGTATTTGATTATCTTTTTGCTCATGTTCATGATTTTTGCTAAGTGTAATCAATTTTTCCTGAGAATGTTGTGCATGGAATCAGGGGGAGTCTGCAGTAGCCCTTTGGTATTATTGTCAAAGGGGAGAAGAGTTACAAGAAATTGCACATGTGTGGCCAACAATTCCAAAGTGGGAGATTGTTGAGCAAGGTGCAGCAACAGTATTGTCATTGTTGTCAACATAGTCAGATAGATCTGTTGATGCAGTGGACAGGAAGTTCAAAATCCATTCAGATGTAGAAGATAGGAGTTCAAAGGTTATTCAGAGTATGTACAGTGATTTTCCAAGAAGACCAAAGTGGCCCATACGCAAAAGATCAAAGAAAAAGACAAGTAAGAAAATTTTCGCGATAATGCAACATATCCAGTAGGCAAGAAAAACTGTCGTGATTTTGTGACATGTTGGAAGAGAGAAAAAGCAAGAAAAACTGTCGTGATTTCGTGACATGTTGGAAGAGAGAGAAAAAGCAGGAAAAACTGTCATGATTTCGTGACATGTTGGAAGAGAGAGAAAAAGTAGGAAAAACTGTCACAATTTCGTGACATGTTAGAAGAGTAAAAGGCAAGTGGAAAAACTGTCGTGATTTCATGACATGTTGGAAGAGAAAAAAGGCAAGTGGAAAAACTGTCATGATTTCGTGACATGTTGGAAGAGAAAAAGGCAAGTGGAAAAACTGTCACGACTTTGCAAAATTTTGGAAGAGAAAAAGGCAAGTGGAAAAACTGTCATGATTTCATGACATGTTGGAAGAGAAAGAGAAAGCAGGAAAAAGTGTCACGATTTCGCAACAAGTTCGAAGAAAGAGAACAAGTTTGAAAAGTGTCATGATTTCGCGACATGTCGCATTTTCGCAACTAAAATAGGAGAGATAAAGGAAGTTGGAAAAGTGTCATGATTTTGTGATATGTCGCATTTTCGCGACTACAACAGGAGAGAGAAAGTAAGTTGGACAAGTGTCACGATTTTGCGACATGTCGCATTTTCGCGACTACAACAGGAGAGAGAAAGTAAGTTGGAAAAGTGTCACGATTTCGTGACATGTCGCATTTTCACGACAAAAGAAATAGAGGAAGCGTACGGAAGTAGAACTATCGTGATTTCGTGACAAAAGTAGAAAGCAAGACTTCGAAAGCAGAAGTGTCATGATTTCATGACAAAAGCAAAGAAGTAAAGTACAAAAGTAGAAGTGTCACGATTTCATGAAAAAAGTAGAGAAGAAGACTTCAAAGGCAGAAGTGTCATGATTTCATGACAAAAGAAAAGAAGTAAAGTACGAAAGTAGAAGTGTCATGATTTCACAACAAAAGCAGAGAAGACTTCAAAGGTAGAAGTGTCACGATTTCACAACAAAATCAAAGAAGCTAAGTATGGAAGCAGAAGTGTCATGATTTTGTGACAAAAGCTAAGTTGAAGACTACGGAGGTAGAAGTGTCATGATATCACAACAAAAGCAAAGTCGAAGTCTATGGAAGCAGAAGTGTCATGATATCATGACAAAAGCAAAGATGAAGTATACAGAGGCGAAAGTGTCATGATATCATGACATGTTTTTTTATGGGCCTAAGCAAAGAAAAAGAGCAAGGAGAAAAAGTGTCACGATATCACGACATGTTGCATTTTCGTAGGCCAAAGCAAAGAGAAAAATGAGAGAGAAAAAAGTGTCACGATATCGTGACATGTTGTAGTTTTGTGACAACAACAACAAAAGAAGCTACAGAGGTAGAAATGTCATGATTTTGCGATAGGTCGTAAATGCACAAGTCAAGAAGGAGAACCTAACTGAAATGAGAAGTATGACAACCGACTAAAATTAGGGTTTACAGTTGTTATGAAAGCCAACCAAGATTAGGGTTTACAGTCGACTAAGATTAGGATCTTCATCATAAAAAATATTGTTATAAAAGGAGGGTTGTTTGGAGAATTGAGTAATTTGTTGAATGTATATGAAATACGGTCATTGTGCGCAGAGAGCAAGTTGTGTCGAATCATGCTAAGTGCAAAATTTGTAAAGAGAGCAGAATGCGTAAAAGAGAGAAGACGATCATGAAGTTCGACTATAACAAAGTAGAGTGTGCAAAGTGATTGCGTAGAGAGAGTAGAGTGCACAAAGAGTGAAAAGGTTGAAGTTCGACCAGGTGCTACTGTGATTGCACAGAGAAAGCAGAGTGCACAGAGAATGCAAAGGTGAAGAAGACCAATTAGGGTCTTGCAAAAGCAAATGTATCTTACTATCAAAATTATAGATTCAAATTGAATTCCAGGTTGCAACTTGGCATCGGGGGTTGGTGCTCCTTTATATTGGTGCAGATAAATAAGGGGTTGGTGCTCCTTCCAGTTGGTGCTTTTCAAAGGCTGGATTTGGATGGTAGTCCAAGCAATCAATTTTTGAGGAGTAGCCACATTGGTGAACCTCGTTAAATCTTGTGTTATGTGATGTTCTCTTGTGATACTTGCTTTATCTGGTTTTAAGGTTTCATTATTTCAGTTTTAAAAGCTATGAATTTAAGTTTAAAGAGCTACACTGATTCACCCCCCCATCTCCGTGTCATTGTAAGACTAACAAATGTATATTGGGAGCTAACTCTAATCTCCACTCAAGGCATTCTTGATCTCAGTGATTCACACAAAAAGCACTATAGCAGATGACAATGGTTGTAGGTATAGGTTGCTAAATAATATCTACCAATTGATAGTATTACTACACTGGAAGTAAATTGGAAAGTGATGCTTTTCCAAGCCATTTGTATAAGTCTTAAATGATCTAAACTTGTATATCATTGTATTTATAGTTCTCCTTAATCAATGAGTATTGTAGGTGGACTAGGAGAATTTTTGTATTTATGTCTTAAATGTAGTTTTGGCATTAAATATGTAAACCATTTTTGGAAAAGATATTCTTCTGTAAATGCATATATACTTTATTATGGTAATGGAATGATGAGTTGAATTAATTGTTGGCAATTTTGGGTTTGAGATCCTACCTTCTTGTCTATGATTTTTCATTGATGTCAAAAGGAAATGGCATTAATGTTAAGAGGATGTGTTGGCTTCAAAGGTGGAAGATTCCAAGAGAATCCGGAGAGATTCCATTGGCAAGGGTTTTTCATTAAAACCAAGTTAAATGGTTTTTATTAAAACCAAGGGAGGTTCTCTTTATTATTTATTTAATTATTATTTAAAACCCTTGAAGGTTTTAATTATTTAAGGGAGAAATTATTTTTAATTTATATTAAGGTTTTTTAAATCCTTTAGAAAGCAATTTTGATTAAATTCGAAATTACTTTTCGAATTCTGCCGACATGTTTGGAAATGCATCAAAGTGCATATAAAATGAGGCAAATGAATTCATTTATGTTTGGACAAGAGTTTGACATTAATCCCTGAGCATTTCAATTTCGACATCGAAGCCCCTGCGCTAGCGAAGGAGGAAGACAAGTGTTGCATGGTCAAAGGTGTGATGGGTTGGTCTTGGCGCCAAGGAGGAGGCACACGTGGTGATAAGAACGAAGAATTCCCTTCTCCCTCACGTGGGCTCTCCTAGCCCATGCGGTGTGGTCAAAGGACTTAGTAGCATGGTGATCGGTGGTTCGAATCATCAAAGACCCTTTTGAGGGTAGTGTATGCACTCCAAAATTTGCGGGATATTTACCAAAGGTATGCACTCCAATTTTTGTAGAAAGAGTGGCAATTAAATTTTAATATTTTTCTTGCTAAAGTTTTATAAAGTTATCTTTGGGAGGTATAAGGAATGCAAGCTTAATATTTTTGCTATAGTCGGATTGAAAATTAAAGGGGAAATAATTGCCATGGTGGTTGAATTATTTTGACATGCCAATGTTGGGTTAATAATTTTTAGGGAAGATCAAAATTATTAATTGTGGTAGATTTTCAAGGGCTTATTCATCTTCAATAAGGTATGGGCACATTCTTCTTATGAGTATGATTGGTGTATGTTTTCTGAAATAAGGTTGGAGTGAAAAGGTATTCAACTAGGTTTCCTTTGGTTGGGTGTAAATCTTATTTTTTGATTTGTTGAAGACTACTTATGCATTGTTATCCTTAAGGAGAGTTTTTGGTGATTGCATAATTTTTTGTTTGAGGTAGTGGAAGCTTTGTGCACTAGGGTTTATATTTATGAGTCTAGCTACTTGCATTGAGTTGGTGGAACCCTTGGTTTGCTGCTTTGAGTTTGATGGTTGAGTTGCTTCCATAGAGGTTGTTTGATCAAGTTATTGCTTTACTTGATTCATGATATTGGGCTTACTCCATTGAGTTGATTTGAGCAAGTTTTCTTTGCATTTGGTGATATTGTGTTGGTGACTGTTTTGTTCAAATATCCTTGGAGGGAAAAGGATTTCTACTTGTTTCCTTTTCTTGTGATGATTGGTTGAATGCTTCAAGGTTGATGTTGAGTTGAATGGTGTTTGTTGACTAAACCTTGTTTGATGAGCATTTTTGTTGAAACCCTAATTGTTGGTGAAAAGAACATGAGTATCATTGTTATATGAGATATTGCATGGTTGGCAATTGTTGGGTTGTGTTTTATGTTCTTGAGAAGAGCATACTACATATTTCTTATTCTTTTGAGATTGAGATTGAGTTGATATTGATATTGGGAGTTAAGTATAGAACATATTGAGTCTCTAACAATTCTCTTTATGATTCTATGAGATTTGAGATTGAGTTGAGATTGATATTGGGTGTTAAGTATAGAACATATTGAGTCTCTAACAATTCTCTTTATGTTTCTATGAGATTTGAGATTGATATTGGGAGTTAAGTATAGAACATATTGAGTCTCTAACAATTATCTTTATGCTTCTATGAGGTTGATGAATCACATTGGGTCTCTAACAATTATCTTTGTGAGTTCATGCTAAGCAAGTTTTTCTTGGTGAGCTTGCTAAGGTTTTGGACAGGTTTCGATGAGGACTTGTGAGCAGTTTTTGGACAGGTTCTGGTGGGTACTTGTGAGCAAATTTGGATAGGTCCTAGCAGAGGACTTGTGAAGCTGAGTTTGATAGTTCTATCAGATAACTTGAGGACAGAGGTGCATTGGTTCTATGAGAAGAACCTGAGGATAGATTTGGCAAGTCTTTGAGAAGGCTTGTGTGTAGAGGATTGATTTGTTCAAGATTTGGATAGATCTGACAGACAGAGGAAGACTTGTACTAGACCGACTAACTATGTTTGGTACAGGTTGCTAAGCTACTATGGATGTGATCATAGAAGGCAGAGGTCTCTTAGGCTAAGCATTGAGGACAGGAGGTCTTCGGTGGAAATGAGTTCCATGTGCTGGCAAGAGGTAGAGGCAGTTGATATTTTGAGGGATCATTTCTAGAGCAGAGGGGAAGGTATCTCCTTTGAGCAGAGGCTCATAAATTTAGATAGAGGGGAAGGTATCTCCTTTGAGCAGATGCTCATAAATTCATATTGGGGGAAGGTATCTCCTTTGGGCCAAGGCTCATAAACATTGTAATTGGGAAGGTTTCCCAAAGAACTTTGAGATAAATTTTAGAGAAAACGTTTTGTGGACGTAGCCCAGGCATTCTGGGTGAACCACGTTAAAATTGGTGTCACTTTGTGGATGATATTGTGCATTGTTTTGATATTGCTTTGGGTATATTGCTTTACTATTTTGAAGTATAAAGGAAAAAGTAAAAAGAGGTCTTATACTATTCACCCCCCCTCTCAGTATAAGCTTGTGTTCTTCATTAATCATGGATGAATAAATATTTTTGTGTATTAATCCTTATAGATGTTTGATTTATGTTAGCTCTATCTTTCTTCATTTAATGTAGGATAAATGTGGTAAACTATACCAGACTAAATTCTTAAGGTAAACTTAATAGTTTTGTTTGCAATACTAGAACTGTTTGGCTGGGGAAAGAGACCTTTCTTTTGCAAGGTTATACTCGAGAAACACACTTGCAAGGGTGCTTTGGGATACTCGATGTGCACCTGACTAATTTTAACTATTAAGGAACATGCCTAGAATGTGGGTTCTTATTAGACCTCTAGAATAAAATAAATATGATTTGGTTGTTTAAAAGAGGAAGAAGTTGACTAAGTAGGATTGTTGCTTTAGCTTGGAAAAGAGGATTCAATTTAGCTAAAATGAACGTAAGGCTTATTGCTTGTTCTAAGTCATCAAAAAATTTCTTTAAGATTGAATGTTACTTAAGAGAAGCTTTTAGTTAGTCAAGTAGTGGTGCAAGGTGCAACCCTGTTACCCTTTGTGATGATTAGAGTTTGCAAAAGAGACACTTGCATGAACCAAAGGATGAGAATGACTAACTCATCAAGGAGATGAGAGAGATAGTCAAGGTGCTAAGCACATCCACACTGAAGAAATTATGAGGGGTGTGAAGATTAGTATCTACCTATTATATTAATTAAAGAGGAGAGAGCTAGCCATTGTAAATGGAATGATAGTTTCATAGAAATTATTGGCACTCTCACATAGAAGAAAATATGTAAGAGATGACCAAGGTTGAGTAGCTCCTAACACTCTTACATAGAAGGAAATGTGTAAGTGATGGGGATAGAAGAATGTTAAGTTCTCTTCATGGAAGGTAATTAGGTTGGGTTAGAGCGAATTCTTAACTCAAATATTGGGAAGTAATTCTGCTACAAAGGGGTTACGTTAGAGCTTGGCTAAAAAAAAACTTTTGGAATGATTTTAGGAATTTGGGTTATGACAACATTATATTAGGAATAAAATTCATCATTGTGGTACTATGCATTATAGTCTAGTTCATAAATGAAATTTGATTATAGGTGTCCAACTATCCTAATTTTATATTAGTTTTAATCCCAAAGCCTTGAGGTATCAATTATTGTTCAACAGTGAGAGATTAATTATATATTGTAGGTAAAGTTATGATTCCAGTTGCTCTTTGAATGAACATGGATATCATAGGATCAAGAGCATTCAAATATATTTGTAGGGCATCAGGCTCTAAAAGCTTAAATGGGGGAACCAATATCATGTAAAGCTTATGGAAGCATGTGTTGAAGTTCCTAATGGGTTCACCAAGCTCTCTCTTGGTAGTCATAAATTGATGGTACAAGACAACAGTATCAATGATCAATCTAAAGTGATTCAAAAAATCTTCTTCCAACTCCAACCAAGAATGAATAGAATGGATAGGTAGATTAATATAGTAGTAGTATGAATTCTCATCTAAAGTATTAGGAAACATGCAAAAAACCACATCCTTGTGTTAAATATAAAGCCTTTTATTAAGGCATCCCTATATGAGTGGATGTGTTCTTTTGTAGATCGAGTACCATTTGCAAGTATTTTTCAATACTATTTGGAATATCATGCATGACTCCAATAATATCCAATGAGTTGCAGATCATGAGCCAATTTGGTTGGTGATCCATTGCTTGGTTTTGCAAAGGGGTAGGTAATATGGGAGCTGAGGAGTTTCTTAGTGAACAAGTTTCAGCTCGAAAAGGTCTATTTATCTATTTTCCCTTATCATATATAGTTTTTGTATTATGGATGAGGGATAACAACTCAAAATCTCCTTCTACTGATCTTGATTGAGTAAGAATCCTTCTTGGATCTAGTTTGGATGTTGTCTAAAGAATTAAATCTAATGTGAAGGAATGTGATTTGACCCTCATTCTAGAGCCAGTTCTATTGACCTATGTTTTTTATATTCTTACTAATAGGTGGAACACACACACACAACATATATTCCCTCTTGAAAAGGAAAGATATTTCCTCCAAGGTTTAGGTAGGTTGGGTCTCAACCATGTAGGGTTTACTCAATGGAGGCTAAGTTGGTGATCCACAAGTTTTTTTTCAGGTTTTTTTGTAGCACATTCAATATATGAGATCTAAATTTAATACTACCCATAAACTTTAGTAAAACTCAAAAATTTCCAGCATCGACACACACACACACACACACACACTACAACTACAACTAACTAAGAGAAGCAATCATCTAATCTATACCACTAATCTACCAAAGGAGATAAAAAAAATGCAAAAATAAGAGGTTCAGGAGAAATAAAACCTGAATCTCCTTGATTCACCACAACATACAATAAGAAATCCAAGCATGAACACACCTCTAGGTAGCCAGTATGCACATAGTTGCAAGGAAGAAAAGTTATCGAAAATAGAATTGCAACCACCATAAACATGCATAGATTGCAATTACACCAGTATCTTCAACAAATTTCTCTATTCATGAAGTAATTTTCCATACATTTGCAGTAATAACTAGGAGCCTCTAGAAGAAAAAATGTAAAAAAATAAACCTATTCTAATGTTGTTGCTAAGAGTATTCCATGTGTTTTTTTTTCTATTTTTTTGGGACCCTTTACAAATGAGTGGAAGTTTCTTTTATAAGCTAAGGAAAGCAATTTTCCCTCCATTTTCAAAGTTGGACTTCCACAAAATAATAATTTTAAATTGAATCCCTTTTTCAAGTCTTCATAGATTACAATGACATAAATAATTTTGGCTCATTAAATCATGCATTCTAGGTGGAAGGGGAACATCTAAAAAATTTTCTAGTTGTTGGATCCTCGCACGATGGAAGATAAAAGTCATGCCCAATCAAACAATTTTGCAAAAAAAATCCATGCATCTTTAACTCTAAATCCAACGTGTTTAGTTTGAGCTCAATCAGGGCTCTGGATGAAAAGCTATGGCCTTCGAAAGATTACTTACCAAAAAGCAGTTAAAAAAATTAGTTTGCATGGGAAAAATATTATTTAATAAATTACTTTAGGTTTAAAATAGTCTTTGAATGAGATTTTGAGGTTTTGGGATTTTGAAGTTTCTAGATTTGGAAAAATGCATTTTGCCAAAAAAAACTTCAAAATTCTGAAATTTTGAAGGAATTTGTCCAAGACTAAAGAAGACCAAAAACACTCCCAATAGTTACAATTTTTTTCTAGGTTTTTTTAGATGAACATGAAATTGAAAACCCAAAACTCTGCAAGATCCAGGTCCAACCAAAAACATCAAAAACATAAAAAAAAATTGGAATTTTATAAACATGAGCTTACTAATCTTCATAACCTAAAAGGTCCATGAAAAAATATAAAACTAACTCCAGTACATAAAAAAAAGCGGTCCTATTTAGAGTGTAAAATGAGGGCATGTTTTTCGAGGACAACACTTTCCAAACAACACACCAACATAACGAAAAACTAGTAACAAGTCTAGTTTTGGGAGGATATGATTGAAAGCTACTTTCACATCATACAAACACATCCAATAGTGTATTAGGAGTGGTACTAGGAAAAAAGCATGGTCATATCTCATATGCCATTTATTTCATCAACAAAAACCTTTTAGGTGTAGAGTTAAATTGCATTGTAATTGAAAATGAATTCTTACCAATTATGCATATCATTTAAATTTTTCCATTATATTAATGGATATCCTATTTTTGTTCATACTGACCACTCAAAAATAAAATATTTAGTTAAAAATAGGTATTGAATAGTTGAATCATTTGTTGGTTACTACTCATGTAAGAATAAAATATAACTATATTTGAATCTAGTCATAATAATATTGTTGTAAGATTCTTATCCAGGTTGTTATTCATTCAAGGGAAAGTACTTGTGGAGGATAAATTTTCCAATGAGCCTCTATTTGTTGTATATGTCCATAGCCCTTGGTATGCTAACATAGATAATTATTTGGCTACCACAGGGCTTCTATAACATTTCTCTCTAAAGGATTAGTACACATCGGTCCACCATAGTAGTAAGATCTCATGGATTCAAGTTAACCTTTTCTATATAGGATCATACAATGTCATACAATGTTGCATAAAATAAAATAATACATGCAAATTCTTGAGCACTTTTCATGATGAACCATATAGAGCATATTTTATTTCCAAGAAAACAACAAAAAATCCTTCAAGCAATTATATTAATCAATGACATGCATCAGTACAAACGAGTATATTAGGCACAATGATGGGTTTCAATAAATATGGAAACCTATCCAATCAGATGGTATTTACCTCATATTTATAATGTCTTAAAACTATTTGAGTAGGAACTTAACTTTGTTAGGATAGTTTAATGAAAGAAAATTTTGTCCAATAATATGATATTTTTCTTCATCTTTAGATTGTATTAGAACTATTTGAGATATAAGAACTTAAATTTTTTATGAATATTGGCTTATCATTCAATCATAAATAATATATCTTGGTTTACATTGATTATGTTAAGAAATGGATAAAATTTAATGCTCATTGACATGCACAATATTCATTTGTTTTAGAATTCTTGTATGAATGCTTATTTACTAGGTTTAGAGTCCTATAGGAAATATTTACTAACCATTGAATCTAGTTTACCTTTGATCTCATTTCTTCCTTGGTGAAGGAATACACAATTTGATATCAAAATATACACCTTACCACCTTTGGGCTAATGACTAAGTGCAGATTACCAAGAGAGAGCTAGAAAATATATTGATGATACTTCTTAAAATACAATGATAGGATTAGGAACAAATATAATCAAGAGTTGTATGGGCTTACTACACTGCATGGAATACCTCTACTAGATTCACATCTGTAGCAAAAATAATAACACCAAAAAAATAGATAAATGAACACTTTGCAACGTAAAGAATGATGTATCTTGTATTAACAGGGGAGCCTAAATTTCCCAATATTATAATGGATTATTTTGAATTACCCCTAGTGTTTGGGTGCAATGTTACAAAGTATGATACAAATCAAGTGCTCAATATGAAAATGGTGATTCTCTCCAAACAAATAACTGGTGTTCATCCTTTCAGCTACAACTTCATAAGGGTGAGTTGGCTTCAAGTATACAATACGGGGACCACTCCAGCTTTATCAGCTTCTCCAAAGTACTTGTTATCTACACACATGAAAATAAAAAATAGATTAGTAGCACCTACAAATAAAGATATAAAATGTTGCTATCAAAACCTAACTAGATAAATCATGTAATATAGAAAAAAAAGAAACAAATAAACTCAAATGCCTTGCTACAGATAATACTTATTGATCTTATTCATCTTGATTTTCCATATTTGATAAACGGTAGGCATGCGATGGCAACTAGAAAAACATACATGAGCAGAGGATAAACTATGCAAATGCAGTTTCAATTATGAAACCAAACCCATGTGGTTTAGGCTGAAAGGTAGATTGTTACAAAATGGGGCCTCCAATATTTGGATTTCTCTTCCTCTTGAGATGCGTGTAGAGCTCTGGTCCTATTTTGGTAGCCTAACGGTGCAAATATTCAACCTCTTTGATTTGGTGGGGTGAATGTGCCTATATAGGCTCCTTAGAATTTTGGAGGAAAATGAGAGGTGGTAATCCTGGGATGCCAAATGGAGGGGACAGTTAGAGTGAGTCACCTAGGGTGTCTCTTTAAACTAGGGTGAGGTGGATGCAAGTGGAGTGATATGTGGAGGGTTACCCCATGTGAAGGGACAAAGGGGACAAGGGTGTATGAGATATGGCAAGGGATGTTGGTGAGCTGGTTAGCACGCATGTCTAGTGGGTAGGCAACGTATCCTAGGTTGATTTTCCATATTTAATAAATATGTAAAATAGAATAATGTGCAAGATTTATATACCTAAGTCTAAACTTAGGCATATAACTTTATTATGAAGGTCTTGATGTGGGGTGCCAAATGTGACTTTATGGATGACCAATTTTTGGTGTCTATAGATGTCCCCTTTTGTACTGCATTGTGTGAAACATAATGTGGTGCAAAAACCAATGACACCTATCTTTATTGGATGGATGGACTCAAATATTTTCAATGCACAAGAATGATCAATTTTTGAAAACTTTGAGGCTATTTTGATTTTTTTGCTTACCCCCTCAATTAGCAAATGGGTGAAGAATAAAACCCATAACCCAATTGACCAAATGTGAATGATGAAAGGAAGTGGATGATTGAATGATGCGAATGTGATATGTGTAAATGTATGACATTGAATCAACTTGATGCCCCAAGTTTGGGATCGATTATGTTTTGCAAATTTATCTTTGGTTCGTTTATGGCATATGTTGTGGTAAAACAATCAAACACATTTGAAGTTTGAGTTCCATTGTGACTTTATAAATTCCTTCCAAATGATGGGTTCAAGGAACCATTCATTCTGGGAATTTGATGCTCGTGTGATTTTTTATTATTACCAAATTTGATTTGATTATTTTTTGCTTTTGACCCAACGAAAAAGGTTGAAGGATAACCTTGTGCAAATATAGTTTGAACACAACAAAGATTAAATAATGAGGGACATAGTTGATTAATTTCATAATGGATTGATTTTTTGGATAAGTATTCTTATGGTGAGCTACCCATCCAACCAGACTGCATGGATTGCTAGTCGCTGCAACTGCCAGTTGTATAGGGTAATCCACTAGATACAAGGCTCAAAAAATGATGTGATGATGATTATGATGATGTAATGATACATTTGGTTTTTTGGGTAAGTATCCTTATGGTGAGTTACCCATCCGATCAGATTGCATGGATTGCTAGTCACTACACCCGCAGGTGTATAGGGTAAGTCACTAAGTACGAGGTGCACTCAATGATGATGATGATGATGTGCATGTTTGATGATGAGTTGATGATGGATTTGATGATGATGATACATTTGGTGTTTGTGATAGGGTGTTTTTTTTCAAAAAAATGGATGAATGTTTTTGTATTTTTTTTGTTTTTGTATGAGAAGAATGCATTGAAATATTTTTTGTGTTTTGTTTTGTTTTTTTTTTTGAAATGATTTGTGCACTAATTTGGACCTATTTTGTGCTTTTTATTTATTACATTTGTGGATGCATATGAGATGATGTGATGAAATATTGAATGGATGATGTGTGCTATGGTCTAATTACCATTTGGTATGCTTTAGACTGTAGACAACAGTTCCAAGCAAAAATAAAACTATGATGTTGTCTGACATGAATGTCCTATGAAGATATACAATTTTGATTATGTATAGCCATTTTGGTAATATTAATGACAAATCGTAATGTATAATCATCCAATAAAATGAATATGGTTCTATTAATAAATGTGCACAAAATGATAAACGTAGCCATCTTTGGGTTAAGATGTTTGGATTAGTTAGACGTCCAACCTAACTAATCAGATTTCTAGATATGTTAGACATTTGGAAATTTTAGTTAGACACTAAATGCAATTGTTAAGGTAAATATATGATTGGAATGGTTGAGATAGGTTGGTTGCATTAACTACCTAATATTACCTATAAATAGCCCCTATTTCATTTTGTAATCTATCCATACTTGTCTATAATACAAAGATGTTGTGCAATAATTGTTAGTTTGTAATGTGTGTTATATGAGATTACATTTGTGTTGTAGTGTTGGGTTGTAGGTATTGATCATTGCTTGGTACGAAAGCATGTATTATTATGTATTATTTTCATGTTACAGAACATGCTAAGAGGCTGAAGATGGAATGCATAACTAGAGATGTCTATACCCTGGAAGAACATTCTAAGTGCATACCAGACTAGCCATCTGATTCTATTAGAAACTATCTAGACATACATCCTAGACATCTAGCTAACTAGTCCAGACATCTAGTCGACTGTCTAGTCAAACGTCCAGTCCAAAAATCTAGCCATCTAGTCAATCGTCTAGTCTAGATGTCTATTCAAGACATCTAGCTGACTAGTCCTGATATCTAGCTATCTTGTCTAGACATCTAGCCATCCCATCTAGATGTATTTCCCAAATATTTGGTAGTCTATTCCTGATGTCCAGCCTTGATGTTTAGCCATATATCCTAGATATCTAGACCATCTATCTCAAACATCTAACTAATTCAAGACATATCCATTAGACTTACTAAACATGATGACTGGTATACCTTGTCCTATCAATTCCTCTTAGTTCATCATCATTCCATCATCTCAGGAAAGTACTTAACCCTATCTAAATTTGATGCCAATACCTATAAATAAAATTTGGTTCGAGTAGTATAGGTGACAAGAAAAAGAGGTGAATGAAATAGGTAAGAGGATGAAGGAGTCCAAAATAGCCAAGAAGAAGTGCATGACTAGAAAATATAAGAACATAGGACAAAGAAGAAGTTTTAGAACCTAAAGTGGAAAGAGTTTGGTATCTAGTGGAAGATGATAATCCAAGAGTAGATATGTTGTAGGTGACAGTAGAAGGTGAAGAACAAATAGCAGAGGAAGTTCTTGGTATTGAGAATGAGGATTAGATGGTAACACTTAAACCAATGAAGAGGAGTTGGATGGTGGCTAAAAAAGTAGAAAAAATTATACCATAGCAACCATATATCGATTTATGGAGAGGAATACCAAAACCACATCTCGTGTATTCATGAAGAAGGTTTCAAGTGGTAGGAGGCTATTTGATAAATATTTTGCACCATCAATAGTAGAAAGAGAACCAGCAAGAGTTCCATCACACTCACCACCAATATATTCACCTAGTGGATAAATACAATGGCACAAACTACACCTCATATAGAGTGACAAAAATATCCACCTTATCATGGGGAAGGAAATGAAGATCTAAACCATCACATGAGAACTTGCATTACCATTTGGGGAACACATGGGGTAACACAGGATACAAAGTGGTTGCAACTATTTCCAACCACTTTGTCGGGAATGGCAATGGATTGGTATTTTAAATAGATATATACCCAACCATTCACCCAATGGGATGCCCTGAAGAATACATTCATTGAAGAATTTTAACCATTAAGAGATGACACGAAGATGATCACTAAAATCTTTGCTACAAAAAAAAAAATCATATGAAGATATCAGGAGCTACGCTAGGAGACTAAGATGGTTCATAGATAATATGGAAACACCGCCAACTAATGGAATGGTAAAACATTGGTTCTTGGATCGATTACTACTAAAATATCAAAAAAATATAAAATTTGTACCATTCTTGACATATGTAGAAGCCCTCGAGAAACTAAAGAACTTTGAAAGCGAGGCCAACCAAAAAATTGCAACAATCGATAGAAAATAAAAATGAGAAGAATATGATAGTGATGAAGAAGACAAAATGCAAAGTGCAATACATTACTTTTGGAGAGAATTTGATAAAATTATAAAAGAAGTCAAAGTAGAGACATGGAAGGATAGGAATGATATTTGGTTCTCTAATTGCAAAACATACATTACAAATTGTCCAAAGAAAGTGTATTGCAACATATCTGATATTTTAGGTCACACAGCAGTAGATTATCCATTGAATATGAAGGGAGCAAGCCATTAGACATTAACAATCCAACAGGGAAACCAACTAAATGCTCCAAGAAATGGATAAGGTGCAACAAGAGGTGGATACAAAAATAGCCATAGAGGAGGAAGACAAGGAGGACAAAGTCAACTATAGTATGACTCTAAAGAGAGACCTATAATCTAGTATCAAAGCTATCAATAATGGAGTCATTTTGCAAAGAATTACCTCTAGCCTCAAAATATGAACACTACTGTCAGTAACAATGTTACAAAAATATGTAGGTGGTGTGGTCCAGGAAACCACAAGGGGGCTAACTACCCAAATAAGACAAGTTCCAATGAAACATAGAATGTCAATTTATTTGACATTGGTGAAATAAGTATAGTGATGGAAAGAGAATATGAATTCCTAGCTGTAACAAGGACACAAGCTAGGAAATTATAAGAATATCCAAATCCTACCAAGGAGAAAGAGCGATGGTAGGAAACACAAGAATTGATAAAAATATAACAAGATGAGGAGAAGTAGGATAGGCTAGTTCTAGAGAAAGCTCTAAAGAGGGTGGATATCCCTAAGGATAAATAGGCATCAATAGAAGGCTTGCTTACATAGGTACTAAATATGATCATAGAAGTGAAGGTGTGTAGTCTATTCAACATAGTACCTGAGTTATATGGTATAGTGGGAGAAGTTGTAAAAAAAAAGAAAAGAGAAACCTGATTGGTAGCACACATCAAGTAAGGATAGTTCATGGATCTAACTATACTAATGATTGAGGTAGGAAATAAGCCAACCTTGGTTCACATGGAGATATTTGACCATAAGTTGAATTAGGTGATCATTGATGGAGGATCAATCATGAATGCAATTCTCGAAAGAATATGATGAATTATTGGTCAACCTATAATAAGATCTCCAAACTTCAAATTGTATGGAGCTGATCAGTATGGAATTGAGACAATAGGAGTGCTAATGAGCCAAAAAGTGTGCATAGTGGAACATGATTTTGTACTAGATTTTATTATAATTGCGATGCATAAACCATCATATGATGCATTATTGGGACATGGGTGGTTAAGAACAGCAAAAGTAAACCATAATTGGAAAAAAGAACATTTGACCTTCAATAAAGGCTAGCATAGATATTTGATCAATCTAAATAATCAGGTGGTAATCCAAGAGATTACAAGTTCTAATTACTTAGGAGTTTCTTCCTCAGATGAAGGATCAAGATATGAACCAGATTAAGGAGTACTACACCTAGATTATTACACAGAGGATGAATATAATAAAGATAAAGGTATGCTCCAATAGCAATAGGAGGACTATGAAATTTTACCTCCCCAATATTTTTGCATTGATGTAGGAAATAAAATCCAAGAGGATGAGAAAACGGATCCAAAAAAGGCAGAGAGCAGTAAGAAACAAATAGTAGCAAAGAAGGATAAGGATAGAGAAAAATAGAAATTCCCCAAGAATTTTATAGAATACATGATAAGAGATGCAGTCATTGAAGATAAACCTACCCACCCCATCGAGATTCTTAAAGCAAAAATGGAACTTGAGTCTATTAAGTATGAAGGACCAAGAATGATTCAGGTAAACTTGGGAGAATATGGCCAGGAGAGGATGATTAAATTTGGAGATTATTGGGATCTACTATTAAAGGTAGCAAATTTTAAAATATTTATGGAGTATAAATATGTCTTTGCTTGGACATATAAATACTTGAAGAAAGTTCCACTAGAACTCTACATACGCAAGATTTCTCTGATTGAAGGAGCACAATCTATAAGAAGGTGACCATATAGGATGAATCCCAAATACACAACACTAGTGAATGCTAAAATAGATAAAATATTGGATGTAGGAATTATTTTCAAAGTTACGACAAGTGAGTGGGTGTCACCCATCATGATTACCTTGAAGAGGGATGTTGATAAGATTAAAATTTATGTAGACTTTCAAAGCCTCAATGTCGTAACTATCAAAGATTCCTTCCCAATCCCTTTCATAGGATCCATATTGGAAGAAGTAGCAATCCATGAGATATATTTATCTTTGGATGGGTTCTCAGGATATATTCAGATTAGAATTTTAGAATAAAAGACAACTTTTGTGGTAGAAAATGGAATATATGCTTACAACTGTATGCTATTCAGGTTGTGCAATGCACCAATTACTTTTCAGAGATTCATCTTATATATCTTTGATAAGATGCCCATAGGGAATTTTAAAGCCTTTCTCAATGATTGGTCATTGTATGGGAGGACACAAGAATATTTGAAGTCACTAGAAGAGTGCATGAGCTTGTGCAGACGAACTCAGATATCATTGAATCCAATCAAATGTGTCTTGAAGGTACCATACAAGAAGTTTCTAGGGTCTATTGTATGCCAAGAATATCTTAAGCTTGATCTAGATAATATTAAGGTAATACTATTGATGGAAGAACCTTATGAGTAAGCTCGATGAAAAACTTCTTGGAAACAGTGGGATACTACAAAAGGTTCACTTACAATTATGCATTGAATTCTCACCTATTATATGCTCTTAAACATAAGAGTATTCCTTTCCATTGGATAAAAGAACACCAAGGAGCTTTTGAGATCTTGAAGGTGCATTTGCTGAAGGCACCTATCCTAGTTTTTCTAGACTAGAAGGAGTTCCATGTACTTTTGATGCCTCAAATTATGCTATCAACTGTGCATTGATGCAGAAAGGCCAATTTAGTTATATCAACCCATATATTTTGCAATTTAGTTGTTGTCTCGAGTCAAGAATAACTATAGTATAATAGAGTGTGAAGCACTGGGAATGGTGTATGCAGTACAAAAGTACTTGTACTATTTTTCTTCTAACCCCTTTGATTTTTATGTAGATCATTAGGTACTATTGTACTTGATCAAAAAGACAAAAATTTATGGATGAGTAAGTCGATGGCTCATCACTCTACAAGAATTCATGTTTCGAGTGGTAGTGAGATTGGGGAAGAAGCACGTGATTGTAGACCAAATATCAAGGATTCGATTAGGAGATCCTATAGAAGGAGGAATACCAGATGAATTCCCTGATACACAATTGTTCATGATAAGTGTGATACCTACATGGTACAAACATATTGGGAACTATATACTGAAAAGAGAGCTACCAAAGGAGATGATGATTGCTGGTCAATGGAAGGTGATTACAAAATCTGCACCCTTTACCTTGATTGCATGATTGCTATACAAGATGGGGTAAGACCACTTTCAAATAAGATGTGTGATGGAGGATGAAGTATAGTAGATCCTAAAAGAGGTACATGAAGGATTGGTTGAAGGAAATATGGGACCTAATGCAACAACAAGGAAAGTGTTTTTTGCGGACCTATGGTGGCCTACTTTGTTTCACAATGCCAAGAATTTTGTTAAGGCATGTGATATGTTTCAAATAACAGGGAATCCAATGAAAAGTGACTTCATGCCACTGCTTCCATCACAACCTCAAGAAATTTTTGAAATATGGGGTTTGGATTTTGTAGGTCCATAGAGAACAAGCCATAAGAGAAAATGTAGATACATCATAGTCACAACTAAATATTTAATGAAATGGGTTGAAGCAAGGGTACTACATGATAATTCAGTAAGAAGTATGGCTTAATTTTTGTACAAACAGGTTATCACATGATTCAACATACCCCGTCAACTGAGAAGTGATAGAGGAGGTCATTTCATTAATGAAATTATTCAAAATTTGATGAAGGAATTTAGGATATTTCATTCCTTACCAAGTCCATGTCACCCCAGAGTGAATGGGTAGGTGGAGGCGAAAAATAAGATCTTGGTTTATGTTCTATATAAAACATGTGCAATTGAACGCATAGATTGGGAAGAGCACTTATCAGTAGTTATGTGGGTATACAGAACCACATTTAAACTGACCACAAACCACACATCCTTCTAATTTATGTATGGGTAGGAGGCAGTGGTACTAGTAGAATTCTTGGTACCCAACTTGAGAGTAGTTGTTGATACCCACCTAAATAATTATGAAAGCATAGAGAAAATACTTGTAGCACTTGTAAAGCTATGCGAGAAAAGGGTGTTAACATAGTGGGTAATGGATATTACTCAAAAACATTGAAAATATTGGTATGATAAGCACCTTTGAAAAATAAACCTAAAGACTGGTGATTTGGTTCTCAAGTATAATGGAAAAAAAGATATCAAGCTAGGAAAGCTAAAGATCCTATGGCTTGGACCCTTTTAGGTAGAAGAAATATTGGATAATGGGGAAGTTCTACTTAAAAATTTGGATGGAATAACTTATCCCAAAGTAGTAAATGGTTCCAAGTTGAAAGTATATATAGAACAAACATAGATCAATATGATCAAATTAGAAGCTAATAATGACATATATAGTAACCCAAACAAAGAAGAACAAATATGAATACGATCCTATAAACATGGTGGACCAAGTAACATAGTTTGAGAGGATGAACCATCCCACCTAGAATGGTTGTTTAGAAGAGAAGAAGAACTGATAACATGATCAGGAGAGTCGAAACCTAATGTACAAGTTCTAGAAAACAAAGCAAAAAATTAGCTTTAGAACATTGTGTACTTAGCTTCATAAGGATAAATACCAAAAGTGGAGGATTATGAAGGACAAGGAGATGAAATCCTACAATGAATGACATCAAAATTACAATTATTTTAAGAGCATGAGACTCTTCATCGGTATAATATGTAATTGAGAGAACAAGTTATTTAGGAACTGGATGGAACTATACATCAGATGTAGCAACGATAGGATGCATATAGAGTGAAATGGGTTGAAAGAGAGATCAATATGATTTTAGAATAAGCCTAAATGGTAAATCACCAAATAGTAGTGCATTCTTAGTGGATCTAAACCACTCGATATGAGAACACCCTCATATGTAGGAGAATCAAAGGTTGTAGATAAGAGGATTGGAAATAAGAGAAAATACAAGGAAAAATACAGTGTCCTCAATAGATTCAAATAGTTCATCCATAGAAACACTAAGTATTATCTTGAATATGAATGACTCTTCAAAAGCAACGTCACCATTAAACAAGCATCCTTGAAAACAAGGGAAATCACTAAAAAAAAGTAAAGCAAGGAAATCACAGTAGAACTTGGCTTCTAGTAGTACATACCATATAAGTCAAGAGGAAGCAATCAATATTTTATGGTGATATGTTCAGGAAGTACCTGAACAACCAAAATACAAAGGACAATTAGAAGACTTAAGTAAGGACAAGAATCAACCTCGTAACCTTGACATACCATATGCCAGTCCTAACTTATATAGTCAAAGACAAAGAGATGAAATATATAGCCAAATATAAGGGTTAGATTCCTTGAAATGATAGGTTATAGAATATTATGAGTATCTAAGCCCAAAATATGAGTACAATGAAGGAGTAGATGAATATGTGGTGCTTGAATGACCAAAACCAAGTGGATGGAGAATGCCATATGTAGGAGCTATGAAATGCCCAATGAAACATGAAGAAGTGGCTAGGTATTGTATGGCTACACTTGACTTACGATAATATAGAAGAGAAGTACGACAATTATAGCAACAAGTTCAAGAAACCACAAAATAGCCAATGAATATGGTAGGAGAGGGCAATGACTCAAGTATGAATTCAAATTTCTCGAATGAGTATCAAGAAGCCCTAACTCACTATGCACCACAATGACACTTTGAGGAAACAAGATGGTGATGATGATTGATAAGAGATGATAGAATATTGAGGATATTACACCAACTGACACTTGTACACTTGGAACATCCACCTGAAACATGTACATAATGGATACACCAGACTCAAAATAGAGATAATTTGGGAAATCTCAAGAGTTCATTAGGACTTCCAAGAATGCTTTACCAAGGGAGGAGTGTTCTTGACCTCCATATTGATAGCTCAATAGGAATAAGTTCTCCTCCAGCTACCCATATGTCAATTAGTGCTCAAACTAGGCTACAAGGACCATATAAGGACATAGTCCAAGCCAACCCATTACTACATGTTCCTAAGAATAAACCTTCGGTTCTACCTCGGTGAGCTCATAGGAATTGAAGAGGTCATCAATAATGAATTAGGGACTGATTGAATATTGAGAAACTAGGAGTATGAAAACCCCAAATTAGGGATATTTGACTGATAAGAGAAAGAGGATGGGCATATGTTCATCGATAGATTGAAATTTTTTAATGATGATGTCATGGAATGGGAATAATCAATTATAATGTTGTATATATGGAGAATAATCCTTTCATAGATCATATGCAAGGACAAACAATGGCCTTTTACTTGGATGAATACATGATAGGGTGACAAAAGAATAGAATGAGTCCATTTGGAAGAAGAAGCAAACCATTTTAAACCTAGAAGTAGCCATATGGATGATACAACCACACATATAGATGAGGAGATCCATCTAGTATATGTTTTGTAGGAAAATAGTCATCTACAGATATGTGGTAGGAAGGAAACTGTCTAGCAGATAGGTCAAGTCAGGATGACATTAGGTCAAGATAGGTCTAGTAGAACCACAAAAAACATCTAGACTGAAATCACATCATCAATTAATAGAGGTAGAACATCTAGATTTGTGAGTTATCCTAAGAATAATGAGAAGGCATGATGAACAATCCTAGACAAAAAATCCTCAGAGTCAAAATAATCATCGTAGTCATCAGTAGATGGAAGAAGAAGAAAATGGTGATGGGTTTAGTAGTTTCAAAATAGGTAGTCATCAAAAGGAAGATGGTGCATCAGATACCTTCAAAGTATGCATTGGCATTTCCATGCACTTCACCCAATGGTGTTAATACAATTAGACGCAATTTTGAAACATATTAAAAATAAAAATAAAAAGATAGAAAAATAAAAGACAAAAACACAGAAAAAGATAAAAACAACAAAAATATGAAATAAGGTAAAATATATTAGATGTCTTGTCCATGCTAAACTGGTGATGCAAAAAGCATGGAGGTGACTAGGAATTAGGTGGTAGATGAAGAGGCAGTTACTAGGGTAGTAGCAATCGTATAAATTGGAAGTGTTGGGCATAATTTGTACAATCAATTTTAGTTTATTTAGGCAATTGAAGCACAAGATAAGTGGAGATGAAGCACATCGAGATTTTTTTTACAAGACAAAGCATAGATGTCATTGCACTAGTAGTCACTAGCTTCATGAAGAATTTTACTTTTAGTGCAAGTATAGAAACCCTAATTTGGGAAGAAATACAACTCTGTCACAAATTTCTAGGGCATTCATATGATGAAATGCCATCAACGTAGTAAAATTAGTAGACATCCAAGGGAGGAAGCAAACATCTAGAAGAAGATCCAACCACCAGTATTACATCGTAGCCATATAGAAAAAGTAACCATTTGGAAAGAAGAGCCATATTATTAAAGAAGCCATCCAGGTGGGAGATGTCTAACCCATAAGGCTAGCCATCTTTCTCAGACATCAACATAAATAGCCAGTCTAGCATCATATTTAGATGTCTAGCAAGAGTGAGTTATCTAAAGCACAAAAGACATCTTGAAAGGAGAAGATGAGCCATCATAAGTCTAGCCAAGTTCTAGTGCAACCTGAAGTAGTAACTGAGTCAGTTGTGGTAGAAAAAATTTGATATCAACAAGAGACAATGCAGGGCCAAGTTTCAAGCCCAAACAAGGGGTAGGCTCAAGGGAAATGAGAATTAGGAATATAAGTAGAAGTCCAATTAAGTAACAAGGAGCATAATCCAGTTGAAAAAATACTTGGACTTGCCCTCTAGGAGATTTTTTTTGATAATGATGGCCAATAGTAGCACCAAATATTCTGATAAAGAAGAATATGCTAGCAGTAAAAGTTAGTTTTATTCTATTGATACCTAGATTTTATAAAGAATTTGTCAAGAGGTATCTCGTCAAGATGCTACAAACATATAAACTAGCTTGAAATACTAGCACGATACAGGTTGTTGATCAAACCATATAAATAGACTTATTTGCTGATGCATTTAGGAAAACCTTCAAACTCCCTAGAAAAGTAAACTTGTACTCAATGAACAGGGAGATCCTAAGAAAAATTGATAGTTGATATTATAGACACCTAAATCATGTCATGCTTTGGGGAGCTACTTACATAGACACACTCATAAGATCATAAGACATAATCTTGGACTTTCCAAGCACCAACAGTGGTTCTCACCACTCATTTGGGGCCTTTTCAAGCCATCCAAGCTTGGCCACTCAAGCCAAGAGCAACCAGATTCTAGCCTCTCAAGCCTAGAGTGGCCATACCTTAGCCACCATAGACAAAAATGACTAGATCATAGCCATTGCAAATGATAGTGGCTAAGCCATAAGAAACGATTTATCGACAAACAGGCCTAATATCAGTGAAAGTGACAGTCTGCATGCAATAAAGGTGAGCAGAAGTGACTTTGCATTCCTTTTCATGACCAGTTCACATATGAGACTTGAGTTGGAATTTATACTTAAGTTAACTGACCTCAAGTATAAACAAAGAACAAAAGCTTCTCATGCTAATGAACAGTTTGCATAGAAGAATCAAGTGGGCAGCTAGATTTTAGTTAACTAGCCTTCAAATATAGATAATAGACAAGGGCTTCTCATGCTAACTTGCACTACACAATAAGGAATTCATTTCTAGGGCTTGGACATAGACCTAGGGTTTCACACTATAAAAGGTGAAAGCCTAAGAGAATGAAAGGATTGATATAGATGACATATAGAGAGCCTTATCATATCTAGATATCATAGAATATCATTTTAGAGAGAGATCTCTCTTTGAGATCACGTGTGTAGCAGAGATTTGACAAATCAAAGGGCATAATACCTTATTTCTTCAACATTAGATCATAGTATTTGACCCATAGCTTTGGGGCAAGGAGAGCAAGGTTTTCTTTAGTGGCCATTGTCTTGGACAATGGCCCGTAAACTTGGCTTAGATAGACATAGCATATTTTATCTTGTTTTCTTATATCATTAGCATAAATTTACTTGATTCCATGGTATTGTTTTATCATATTTTTGTTAAATTGTTTTATTACTAACAACCTCATCCAAGGAGGCAATATCAGACACCTAAAAGTGTGTTGTTGTTTCATTTCTTGTAGGGCCATAGGTACATTGAACGAAGTTTAAAACATATGAGAGCATAAGGGATCTCTCTAAGAAATAGACCTGGAGAAGGAGGCATCTGTAAGCCCTCATACATTTTCGTGTGTGGAACTGGGAAGCTTTTATAAGTGCACCACCTCTTCGTAGAAGGGGCACTCCTTTCCCACTTGTAATTTATAGTATCAAAATGGGTATCCCTAAGAGGGACCGACATGTAACCGAGCTTCAATATCAATAAAGAGATCCATCTTTTGTTATTTTGTGTTATATGCTTTCTTTTTCCTCTTTTCTTTCCATTTTATCTTTGGTATTTTAAATAAGCATTGCAAGTAGGGTTTTCAGAAAATGTACCTAAGAAAAGACCCAAGCACATCAACACCTCTTGGTGCACTCAAGACAATCAATGCTTCTAAAGTACCATCAATGTCAAAACCAAAAGACAATCAAAAGCTAAAGGTCCCCTTAGTTAAGGAAGATAGACCCAAGGAAGGGCCAACTATAGCCATTGTTGAAGTGCCAAGTCCTATGGAAGAGGAAGATCCTCAAGATCTAGATGAAGATAGTGATTATCACCCTGCTTTGCCAATATCATCCGTGGGGTCATCCATGTTGCATGCATCAATACACTTGGAAAGTACAGGCATAGGGGAGTACCTTGTGTAGAACATTACCTTTACATCTATAATTTAGTCTACATAGGACATAGAGAGGCCTAAAGACTTGAGGTTACCAATAGTAATAGTGATTCTACTTGGAATCCATCCCAATTAAACCAATTTTGTCTATGCCAGCCTAGACTGGGCTCATAAGTCTTCAGATATAGAAGGAGATGGTGACAAATTATTCACAGTCAATGTTCATTACCTCTCTAATCTCAAGTTTGCTCTAATATACTTTGAGTGTTGCCATTAGCATGGCTATGGTCTTGGTGTATATGAGCAGGGGTGCAAGAGGCCTTACGAGCCACTATATTAGCTTCATTTTGAAATATTTGGCTTAGGCTACTATAGTGGAGGTCGAGATGACTCGCTTGCAATAGCATTGGAAAGATTAAAAATAGGGTTGGGAGAAGACATTGATTTCATTCCTTATCACCCTTTGAGAGTAGCAAATTTGAGCAATAGACAAGTAGCCATGATAAACATACTGCCTCTAAAAACTTATCATCCAAACACCTCAATTGATTCCACCCCAATAGAGTACAACTCGTGGGATGAGGAGAATGGATATGAATCAAGTGATGATGATGTGCAACTTGGCTTAGCCTATCAAGGGCCTCACTATTTACAAAGTTTCAAATGGTTCATCCATGATGAGATTGAATATACATCAGATGAAAGTGACTGAAATAGAATACTCAACAGAAAGACCTTACTTAGGCTTAAGCCATCAACCCCTAACTTTGGGGTGAGAAAAAAAGGCAAATGGATTATTCATAAGTGATAAAGAATATGAAGATGAAACAAAGATGGCATACTTGGGGCCAAGACATGAGCCTCTTATCTTAGGGCCGCATATAAATGCTAACAATTTTTGGATAAGTGATGACTTTGACGATGAGACTGAGATGGCTTATCTGGGACCTCACCACTTGCAGTAAGTCAACGAGCTAGTAGAGAGAGAGGCGGCACTTCATTCCATAGACCCTCAACTCTAATTTTTGGGGAGATCTGTTGACCTAGCTGACATTCATAAGATGGTTAATCCCACTCTACCTACATTCAAAGAGCATTTAGAGCCCAATGATCCTATTTTCTACCCTGCTCAAGGGCTTTAGAAATTTCCATTCCTCTAGAACCTCATCGTGAGTATGGAAGGGAAACCCTTGAGACAAGATTACACCCATGTGGTCTTGTATGTTTTATCTCATCCATCAACATGATCTCCATCAATTTGACCACTCCACTTCATAATATAGCATATCCTAACAAATAATTATATCTTGATATATGCGTTATTGATTGGGATCACGCTAGTTCACCCATAGAGTAAGAAGACCTCTTCCCCAATGAAGAGATGTTACAGCCATTCCATTTTGCATCAGGTTGTGCATATGACATCTTCCATGTTGGTTTGGAATCTCACTGATGAAATTTATTTGATACCCACACCTCATCAGCTAGAGGATGGGTCACATATGGCTATAGAAGCAACTTTTGAGGTGGACATCAATGATGATCCTACCCAACCAAGGAAAGTCAAGTTTAGAGAAAGTCTATCTCCATAGGAACAAGCCATCTAGATTCCTCTCCTTAAGGAGAGGACAAATATTTTTGCTTGGACTTACAAAAAAATGTCAGGGATAGATCCAAAGTTAGTCATTCACAACCTTTCATTGGATCCCATGAGGAAGCCAATCAATCAAAAATTGAGGAAAATGCATCCAACTGTCGCTTTGATGGTAAAGAATGAATTGCAAAAACTACTGGATGCAGTATTCATAGTTTCCATCGACTACTCTAAGTGGGTGTCAAACATGGTACCCATAGAGAAACCTAACAGAAGAGTCTATATTTGTATGGATTTCATAGATTTAAAGAGGGCAACACCAAAGGATTCATTCTCATTGCCAAAAATAGATGCTCTTTTAGATGCAATCGTAGGTCATGTAATACTCTCCCTAATGGATGGTTTTTCTGGATACAACCAAATCTGGATTAAGCCCGAAGATCAACATAAAACTGCTTTCATTACTCCATGGGGAACATTTTATTACAAAGTGATACCATTCGGTCTCAAAAATGTTGGTGCCACATATCAGAAGGCCATGACATACATATTCCATGACTATATACATAAGATCTTGGAAGATTACATGGATGACTTACTAGCCAAGTCCCTATTATGACAAGAGCATGTCGAAGTCCTTAAACAAGCCTTCGATCGCCTCATAGAACACAATGTCTGATTGAATCCTAAGAAGTCCATATTTTACGTAACTTATGGTAATCTTTTAGGATTCATCATATCCAAGAGAGGCATCGAAGTAGATCCTGCAAAGGTAAATGCTATACTAGAAATGGCCGCCCATACCAACATTAGGGAGTTGAGGAACATACAAGGTAAGATAGGATCCATTAATAGATTCATCACACAATTATCAAAAAAATGCAGACCTATGAATAGGTTGCTATGCAAGTAAGTCCCCTTTCATTGGAACAAAGAATACCATCAAGCCTTTGTAGAAATCAAAACTTATCTAGAAACACCTCTAGTATTGGCTCCACCAAGGCTAGACATACCATTTTTACTATATATATCGACTACTAATTTCACACTGGGCACCATGTTAGCCCAAAATAATGCACAAGACAAAGAGAAAGCTATATATTAAATTAGTCGCACCTTGGTGATCTATGATCTAGGATATGCGTATGTCAAAAAATTATGTTTAGCAGTGGTCTTTGCAACTCAAAAGTTGTGACTCTACATGTTGAGCTATACAACCTACGTCATATCAAAACAAAGTCCTTTGTAGTACATGATGAGCAAGATGTATCACAATACACGTACCACAAAGTGGATCATGCTATTGATAGAATTGGATCTAGAGTTCATAAGCCAAAATTTCATCAAGGGATAAGTCATAACAGATCAATTAGCAGAGGTGCCTCTTCAGGATAACAAGCCTCTCACCATAGAATTACCTAATTATGCGGTCTTTGCATTATTAAATCTGCCAAAATTCAAAGAACCTAAGAGAAAAAGACATGTCATTGTTCTTTGATGGTTCAAAGTGTGAACAAGGAGATGGAGCATGGATTGTCTTTATCATACCACAAGATGCTCCACTGCCCTTATCATTCAAACTAGACTTCCCATGCAAAAACAACAATACATAATATGAAGCATTGATCCTGGGACTCCAAATAGTTGTAGCAATGGCCATTAAAAGATTGAATATCTTTGGTGACTCCTTGCTCATAGTAAACCAAGTCAAATGACTCTTCCAATGTAGGTTCCCACTCCTGAAGACTTACAAGGAACTTGTTGACAATTACTTAGCCTGGTTGGAATGGTACAACATCAAGGTAATCCTTCTTACGTCGAATAGATTTGTAGATACTATGGCCTCTTTGGGATCCTTAATCCCTCAGAATATGTCTACTTATTTTATAACTGTTCATGTGAAAGTGCTTTCGCACTCAACAATACGTTGTGAAGATTTTGACAATCAAGAATCAGTCAACATGATCAACATCGAATCAAATCAGGATTGGTCCTTCATAGTTAGAGATTTCTTGCAAACAACACCTTGCGGGTCTTTTATCTCCCAAGGACCCATAGAGTGTGGTGCGACCATATACCATAGATTTGTTCCTCAATCCATGTTCACTACCTCGAAAATGTAGGAAGAGCAAGAGTTCTATTCTATAGAAGCTATGGCCTATCAATATTGGCTTTCCCAACTGTGGGACTTCCTAAATCTTGGGATAATACCTCAAGGTTTATCACATACTGAAAGGTGAACATTTAAATAGAGAGCAACAAGATACATTTTTCTAGGATAAATCCTCTATAGACAAGGATATGATGGAGTATTGCTCCGTTGTCTTGAGCCCCAAGAAGCATCTTGGGTAGTTTCACAAGATCACGATAGAACATGTGGAGGACATTTTAGTGGCATGGCCATCGTTAAGTGCATATTGAGAATGGGTTACTATTGAACCACAATGGACAAGTACTGCTATGAGTATATCAGGAAATGTAGTAAGTGCCAGCATCATGCAAATCTAATGCACTTACCATCGCAAGCTTTGTAGCCCATCCAAGTAGCATGGCCATTTTTGCAATGGGGACTAGACTTGTTAGGAAAATCTCACCCCCATCCTCAGGCTGACATACATTCATCATAACAGCCATAGAATACTTCACTAAATGGGTAGAAGTGATCCCCTTAACATCAACAACTGGACCAATGATTGCAGAGTTTATACTCCACAATATCATAAGTTGTTTTGGGGTCCCTTCTAAGGTAATATCGGATAATAGGCCATATTTTAAGAACAAAAATATGCATGCTTTAATTAAAAAATATAATATTCAACATAGTTTTTCAATGCCTTATTATTCGAAAGGAAACAAGCAAGCAAAATCCTACAAAAAATAATAGTCTCCATTTTGAGGAAGACAGTGCAAGAAAATCACAAGGATTGGCACATACAATTGCCTCTTGCACTATGGGCATATAGGAATAATATACAGATACCCATTGGGGCAACACCATTTTCACTAGTATATGGCACTAAAGCCATCATGCCTCTAGATTTGGAGCTCTTAACTCTACGCATAGCACTAAAAGACTTCATAGGTGATGAAGTTGCATGGCAAGGTCGCCTTGATCAATTGATGCTTCTTGATGAACACCGAGTCAATGCTTTAGAGCATCTCTGTGTTTACCAAGATCACCTTGCGTGAGCTTACAATAGTAAAGTCCACATAAATGAATTTAAGGTTGGAGATCTAGTGCTCAAAGAAAACCAACACAATTCAAATCCACCGCATCTGTGAGATAAGTTCATGATAAACTGGATAGGTCCATACATGATTTCATAGAGAGTTGGACCTGGAACATATCGCCTTATATCATTAGATGGTGTTGAAGAGCTTGAACCTCTCAATATCATTCATTTAAAGTAATTTTACACATAAAACACAAAAACATTCAAATATTTCATAAAATTCAAAAACATTCAAATATTTCATAAAACACAAAAACATTCAAATATTTCATAAAAACACAAAAACATTCAAATATGTCAAAATTCAAAAACATTCAAATATGTGAAAAACACAAACAAATCATAAAAACATAACAATAAAAAAAATCAATATAAAAGGCTCCAAGGGTAGCTCATACCACTTGGTCAAAAATCAAATAAAAAATACTCCAAGGGTAATTCATACCGCTTGGTCAAACATCAATCAAAAGTCTCCAAGGGTAATTCATACCGCTTGGTCAAACTTCAATCAAAAATCTCCAAGGTTAATTCATACCGTTTGGTCAAAAATCAATTCAAAAGACTCCAAGGATAATTCATACTGCTTGGTCAAACATCAATCAAAAAGCTCCAAGGTTAATTCATACTGCTTGGTCAAAAATCAATTCAAAAGGCTCCAAGGGTAATTCATACTGCTTGGTCAAACATCAATCAAAAAGCTCCAAGGGTAATTCATATCGCTTGGTCAAAAATCAATTCAAAAGGTTCCAAGGGTAATTCACGTCGCTTGGTCAAAAATCAAATCAAAATGCTCCAAGGGTAATTCATGCCGCTTGGTTAAAAATCAAATCAAAGGATCCAAGGGTAATTCATTCCGCTTGGTCAAAAATCAAATAAAAAAGGCTCCAAGGGTAATTCATGCCACTTGGTCAAAATTCAAAAGGCTCCAAGGGTAATTCACGCCGCTTGGTCAAAAATCAAATCAATGTCTCCAAGGGTAATTCATACCGCTTGGTCAAAAATCAAATAAAAAAGGCTCCAAGGGCAATTCATTCTGCTTGGTCAAAAATCAAATCAAAAGGCTCCAAGGGTAATTCATATCACTTGGTCAAAATTCAAAAGGCTCCAAGGGTAATTCAAGCCGCTTGGTCAAAAATCAAATCAAAGGCTCCAAGGGTAATTCATACCGCTTGGTCAAAAATTAAATAAAAAAGGCTCAAAGGGTGATTCAAACCGCTTGGTCAAAATAAATAACAACAACCCCAAAGGCATAATAATCCCTTTGGTCAAATTAATAAAAAATACAAAAGCAACATAAAATCAAAAATACAAAAACAATTGCACTTCACATTATGCATCCACATAATTGCATTGAATGTTCACATACATTACAAGATATGTCATGAGAGACTTAAAAGTGATACCACAGTTTGTCACACAAGTCATTCATATCCATACCTCCATCCACATGTGTGTAATTGTATTTTTCAACACAACCATTATTTATTGCTATACATAATATACTAAGGCTTTTCAGTTAGTCAATCAAATATAGTAATCTTATCAAATTTTGAGGAAAACAACTTTAATTAGTAGAAGGTAAGGCCTAGCTATGTAGCCTTGGATATTCAATATCCCATCACTAATTGAAACACTAAAATCCTAGCTGGTACAAGGAAAAGATGAAAGCTGCAAAGAGGTCTAGATTACCTTAAGCGAAAAGGATTATCCTTGCCTATCCCCTTGTGCAACTGCTTTAAAGGTGCTGAGAATTGGCAAAAGGACAAGATTTAACCTATCAAAATCCCTTGCTTAAATAAAAACAAGCAAAATCCCAAAGCAAAGTACATATTCAAAGTCTAAGCATACAGTCCAGATTTCAAAGCAAAAATTCGATAAATTACAAAAAAAACAAGCTCAAGGAAAAATCAAAATAAAAAATAAATAGTGATTTTCATCACTAAGAATGAGCAAAATAAATAGTGATTATCATCACTACACAAAAAAATCCCCGCTCAAAGAAAAAATCAATCAAAATAAATAGTGATTTTCATCACTACATATGAGCAAAAATCCAAAGCCAAAAAGAAGCCAAAAAGAAGGGAATAAAGCTTGAATCCCTAGAATTCTCAGCATTGTACAAAATTGGAATGAGAAATCCTTACGCATGACGATATGTCTATTACAATTGCTTCATGCATTTGTGTAGACCAATGTTTGAATGTGGATAAGCTAGCTTAGGTAACCAAATATTGCCTAGTAGTCTAGTCCAACATAAGGATGAGAAGAACACTTGAGGATCCCTGATCTTAGCAATGGCCTTAAAGAATCCTACCTGACATCGGAGGAAATGCTTGAGTTCTACCTCAAAATATACAATCACATGCACACACAAAGATCATGAAAAACTAGGTCCATGGTAAAAGCCTTACTTTTCAAAATTCTAAGTGGTAAGCAGACAGTTGTTGATAGGGGAACTAGAGTGTTTGAATCTTCGAAAAGCCCCCCAAAAAAAATAATAATAATTTTTTTTTTACATAGCAACAAATCATTAACATCATTCACACCATCATATTCTTTATAAGATTCTATAAATTAGGGGGTATCAACATAGTAGGACATATACCGCATATATATTAGAAATAGTATATAGACAACCATTGACTACTTTATATCTTTTAATTTACAAAAACTTATTAATAAGATACATTACACACCATTACATCTCATATATGAATAATTAATAAATTCTTATGATAAGAGTGATTATTTAAATTCATGATTATATTTTTTTACTTTTTGTGGTATCACCCATTAAGATTGTCAACGCCATATGCATTTCATATGTTTTAAGTTATTAGAGCATACAGGTTCATTTATACCATTCCATCACATAAGTTAGATGCATATAATTAAAACAAAAATTAAACATTCATTTAATAATAACATTTGCATGCACAAACACAAGTCATTAATCATCTATAAACCACATCATAAAACATATAGGCAATATCCATTTGCACACAATCATAAATTCATCATACATCATCAAAATACATTGCATCATATCATCAAATCATATAAGCATCTACACATCCATCTAAGCATCTTCAAATATCATCTATCATCTAACATATCCATCAAATCATCATAATATCATCATCGCATCATATCATAAAATAAAATAACTGCAAAAACATAAGCAATAAACAATACACATAATGAGTCATAAAAGTATGTGTATCAAGTCCAATGGATATACAAAAATGCCTGTGGGCTATAGTCATGTAGGTCAGTCGACCTTAAAAATGGATCAAGAACCAAGTAGAACATCAATCAAGTGTCGGGACTGAGCCCCATGCATCACCTCCTCTAGTGCCACCTCTCCCTGTGACGATGTCATGAGTCGAGTGACGTGAGCCTATAGGTCTCTCTGTCCAAGACCAGGTCTGCTAGCTAGGATAGGTAGAAGACTACCCCGAGGTAGAGTGCCCGCTGACCTGCGAACCACCTGCATCTATTGGATCCTTAAGGACAATATTGTCCCTCCTAAGATGCATCTGAAGGAGAGTAACATGATCTGTAAGACCCCAGATCTGAGCCCCATGCTCATCCAACAAGGACTATAGCCATCCTACATCTACCCCTGAGACTACTGTTGAAACCTCCTATATTGTAGAAGCAGGAATAAAAAATTGCATCCTAACATCGCCACCCCAAATAGTAGCCTGCAAATCCTGTATCTATGCTATGATCTGATCAATCGTAGCATCTCGTCATTGTCCCTGGATCTTAGTAGCTTTGAGCTCAGCCTCAATCTCATGAAATTATGCTCTTAGAGGAGAGTCTCTCTCCTCGGGCTCTAAATCCTCCTCCTTAGGAACATCAGGATCCTCTGCTGCCACCTGCTCTACCGGTTGGCCCCATACATTGGTCCTAGATCGAACCCTGCATCTTATCGGATCTAAACCATAACCCCTACCATCATCCTTGTGCCCTAGACTATCGATGCCATGCCACATCTGATCATCCCACCACTGATAGTAGGCCTCTATAACTCCTCCAGAAACTATAGGGTCTACAGTTGGGGTATCCTCCTAATGTGTATCCTTTATGACCTGTCATAAAGGTAGGTCCCTCTCTACTGTGAGGCACCTGTACAAGAATGGTACCAAGGGAACATCTTGCTATAATACATACTAACAAAGAACTCGAGAGTAAAAGAAATACTCTCGGATGGCAATCTTATGTCCAACAAGCCATCGCTCACATCATGTCCTAGCAGTAAAACTAGTTGGATCATACCAAACCAGACACTCATAATATGGCCACCATATGACATCTTCGACAAACAGTCTGGTAAAAGCATCAGTATAGTGGGACAAATCCCCTGCAAAAGTGTAGCTCTTATGCTCCTCATGTTCTCAAACCCATATGGTAGCATATCACTGTGTACGAGCCTCAATAGATGTAATCTTAGTTGGGAGCCCCTTAGGGCGATCTACCTTAATGTGCTCCCATCCTCAAACTTGTCAGAGCAAACTACAAGCAATGATGATGTGTCTCTACCAATGGATGTGGTACAACTTGTCATAGCACTAATCCAATAGCAATCTACCCCATGCATAGATGATAGGCTCCTTGATATCCAGTAGGTCTTCCACCATCGTCAGGAGGTTCCAAGGGAACCTCAAACCTGAGCAATCTGGGACAAGAATGTTGTTGATCACCATCAGCAACACGACATGTCTCACTATGAAAACCTAAGCATCATACCAAGTCTTGATAGATACTCCTCCGTACCCAGTCTCCTGAAAGGCCTATGCATAGCATTCTCCAAACACCCAAGCATAGACAACCACCTGATAAGTAGTGGTTGACAAAACAATGGGCACCCCATTGAACAGGATCCAAAAAATCATGTAAACATTCTCCGACATGATAGTCATCACATCGAACAGAATATGGAAGGTGTTGGTCTGTGAGTCCCAACAATGGGCTAAGGCCATAATATATTCCTGATCGGCCATAATGTGGGGCAACCTGATAACATACTATAGCCCATGAGCCTTAAACCACTCCCAGTTAGTGTCATCAAAGCTAGTAAGTAAGTCCATCAGGAGCTTCGGGACCTGAGCCCGAGCAGTGAGGATGTGAACAAAGCAGAAGAAAAATAAAGCATAACTACAATGCATCTAAGGCATAATTCACAATAAACATGAAAATGGTGCAAAAGAGTATGAGTTAATCTAAATCTAAGCAAGAAAAGAATAAATTACACCTAAGCAAAGCAAAAATTAAAAAAAAATCATAAAATCAATACACAAAATGCAAAAACAAGGCTTAAGCTTTAGTCGCTATCGCCTACAGTGACCAAGACCTGGACATTGGAGGCGATAGCGACCAAGGCCCAATGATCAAATTTTTGACCATTAGGATTCAAGATTTTCCACTCTGAGTGATAGTGGCTCAGAGCTGACCGCTCTGAGTGACAACTACCAAGGGACGACACAACAAACCAATGAACCCTTGGCCAAAAAATCAAAAAAATTACAATTTTAACAAAATAGCTCCAGTAAAACAACAAAAGGGAGGGAAAGTAAACAAATTGGAAAACAAATCCCCTACCCAAGCATCGAAACTAAGCTAAGTTTGAGAATGCCAAAAATTGCTACAACAGGTGAATAATGAAAAATTCAAAAAACCCTAGTTGAAGCCACTAATAGATTATAAAATTGGGGACCAACCCATCGTGGAAAAAAGGAACCTAAGCCTAATTACGGAGTTTGTTTGTTACCAATAGGTTTAGTGATGTTCGTTGCTCATTTCTTAGTGAAATTTAGTTTTACTTAAGCAAAGAAAAGAGAGCTACGTTTTTGAAGAGAAATACCCGAGAAGCTTCGGCTCCTCCAGAAGCTGATGTCTTGCCTTGCGTAGCCATGTCCTCAACACCAGCAAGTTTCGAAGTCACAACCATCGCCACTGTGCCAGAGCTCTAAAAATAAATCTTCAATAGTGAAAATGACAGGTCAAAACCCTAGAATTACAAGTTTTATATTTCCTTAATTATGCCTTGGCCATTGCTGACGTCAGTGGCCTGAGCTTCTTGGTCGCTCAAGGCGACATCAGCCACAGACAGGAAATCAGAGGTTGCTAGACTCGATAGTGGCCTAGCCCATAGGTCAAAATTAAGTAGTTCCTTCAATGAGGGAATAACAAAAACAACAAATAATCACACTTTGATGGTTGAGGATCAAAATAACAAAAAAATTACATAAAATGATAATCTCAAGCAGGCATCGTATCCAGTTACCTACTCTATCCACTCGACGATTGCAGTGATTTGCACTCCATGTATTTCAGTGAGATGAGTAGGCAACCATAAGGTCACTTGGGGAAAAAGCAACTCATTTTAGAATTACGATATGTCACCCTTCAAACCTGAATAAGATCAAGATGGTCGGACTTCTCCACGGGTGTGAAGGGGTCATTCTAATTCCCCTATGACATCAAAAATATTAAGTCAAAGTGATACAATCTAAACATAAATAGAATCACTCATCCTAAATCCCTAAGAAGGCTATTGATAGCCGGACCACTCCTCAAGATAGGGATGGATGATTATCATAAGCAATTGGAATCACACTTGGATGTGGGATTGCCCATTAAAAGTAGCAAATGCTAGAAAGGAACCATATTAGTCATATTGGTCAAGTGACTTGTCGCTTCAATCATTGTCATTTCTTCACCAATCCATTATGTGAAGAGGTAGTTCAAAACTTCAACATAATCATAATAAAAATCAACAAAAGATCACTTGATCATAGAAAAATCGTGTTCGTCCTTCGAATCATTACATACAACAATCACAAATTTCCCTTGTTTATTGGGAATTTAAGTAGACATGAAATCTTCAATTGTAGCTCTCCTACCGATCAAAATTGTTGTAGTAGCCGAAGCTACCCAATTGAGTTTGAGGAATGAGTGCAATTTAACATGCAAAAGCCACCAGGATAAGTCCTTCGAATGTTAAGGCAATGATTCAAGGGATGCATGCCATCTTGCATGATTGGGCCATCCAGCATTGATCAGACCATTGATCACTATACACCCTACAAACGGATCAGTCTACATTTTTGCTCAGCATTATGTTTTCCACATAGTGCATCACAAAAAGGGGTATCTATAGACACCTAAATCATGTCATGCTTAGGGGAGCTACTTACATAGACACACTCATAATATCATAAGACATAATATTGGACTTTCCAAGCACCAACAGTGGTTCTCACCACTCATTTGGGGCCTTTTCAAGCCATCCAAGCTTGGCCGCTCAAGCCAAGAGCGACCAGATTCTAGCCTCTCAAGCCTAGAGTGGCCAGAACTTAGCTGTTGTAAATGATAGTGACCAGATCATAGCCACTATAGATGATAGTGACTAAGCCATAAGAAGCAGTTTGCCGACAAATAGGCCTAATATTGGGTGGAAGTGGAAGTCTGCATGCAATAAAGGTGAGCGAAAGTGACTTTGCATTCCTTTTCACAACCAGTTCACATAGGAGACTTGATTTTGCATTTAGAATTAAGTTAATTGACCTCAAGCATAAAAAAAGGACAAAAGCTTCTCATGATAACGAATAGTTCACATAGAAGAATCAAGTGGGCAGTTAGATTTTAGTTAACTAGCCTTCAAATATAGACAATAGACAAGGGCTTCTCATGCTAACTTGCACTACGCATGAGGAATTCATTTCTAGGGCTTGGAAATAGACCTAGGGTTTCACACTATAAAAAGTGAAAGCCTAAGAGCACCAAAGGATTGATATAGATGACATATAGAGAGCCTTATCATATCTAGAGATCATAGGAGATCATTTCAAAGAGAGAGTTCTCTTTGAGGTCATGTGTGCAACAGAGCTTTGAAAAATCAAAGGGCATAACACCTACTTTCTTCAACATTAGATCATAGTCTTTGACCCATAGCTTTGGGGTAAGGAGAGAAAGGTTTTCTTTAGCGGTCGCTGTCTTGGACAGTGTCCCGTAGACTTGGCTTAGATAGATATAGCATCTTTTATCCTGTTTTATTATATCATTAGCATAGATTTAATTGATTCCATGGTATTGTATTATCATATTTCTATTACATTCTTTGATTACTAATAACCTCATATGGGGAGGCAATCTCAGACACCTAAAAGTGTGTTGTTATTTCATTTCTTGCAGGGCCATAGGTACATCGGATGAAGGTTACAACATACGAGAGCAAAAGGGATCCCTCTAGGAAAAAAACCTGGAGAAGGAGGCATCTATAAGCCCTCATACATTTTTATGTGCGGAACCGGGAAGCTTTTATAAGTGTACCACCTCTTTGCAGAAGGGGCACTCCTTGTCCACTTGTAATTTATAGTATCAAAATGGGTATCCCTAAGAGGGATCGACATGTAACCGAGCTTCAATATCAATAAAGAGATCCGTATTTTGTTATTTCATGTTATATGCTTTCTTTTTCCTCGTCTTTCCATTTTATATTTGGTATTTTAAATAAGCATTGCAAGTAGGATTTTTAGAAAAGGGACCGATGCATGCGTTCCCAGGGTCGCTACAGATATTGATAGTTACTACTCTCAACAAAGAAGTAGAGAAAATGCTAGCTACTCACGCTAGGAGGGGAGTAAAACAGTATCAACTGAAGAATAATGAGTTGTAGTGCATTACGAATGCTCTAATGTCCAGACTATTAGGGGAACAATGTAGTTTTGATCTTCCCATCTTGTTGATCCCATATTTTCTTGAGATAGAACACGGAGTACCGTATGACTAGGAAAGTCATTTGGAAATTCATATTCAAAATATTTTGATGCAAACAATGAAGAATTTTTTGATGGTATGTCAAACCATTTGGTTACTTTTGGATGTTGTGTCAAGAGTAGAAGTGCATTTTCTATATTTTGACTCACCCTAGTAGATCCAGGATTTGGCAAAAACTATATTATGATGAAAGGATGCCAAACCATTGGTAAAGAAGGAAACACTAGTAAATAAGTAGTAGGTGAAGTAGGTCTCCCACAAGCCCTCAATTTAATAGAATATGGTGACTGATTCATAAGGGTAGGATACAACACCAACCTTGACTGAGGAGAGAGAAATTGAAAAGGAAATGGCTGCACCTTCACCAAAAGAAACCAAGCCTAAAAGGAAAATAAGGTGATTAGAATGCCCATTGCCTTCATCTAATCCATATTTGGTGCAAGGTATTATCGCAGATAATATTTCTTGTAGCAGAGAAGTAGCTCAAAAACTTGTGCAACATATAAGAATATCTTGGAAAAATGTTAGTTTTGATATTTCTTAAAATTTGTAGAATACTGCAGCAGGAAAAAGCAATAGATATATAGGACCTAGGGACTATTTGATAGAATCTCATGTTCGGGCTTAGAGAATAGTACCAAATATTTCTGTTCCACCTATAGTTACAACAAATTCCTTTACAACTTCTTTGCAAGTTGTCTTTTGTAGATATTATCATAGTAGAAGAAGCTAGAGCAGCAATACCCATGGAGATTTTGATGGAATCGATAATTTATAGGATAGAGTAAGCTTTACCTTCTCCGAATATAGACAATCCAGAACATGGGATAGAGTAGCATACCATCATAGTATATGAGATATTCTCATTCAAATATGAAACTAATATAGAATATGGAGAGCAGCTACAGACAGACGTGTCTTAGTAGGGATTTGGAACAAAAGGTGACAATAGTTAGGCTATAGTGACAAAAGGTAATGCAACCAAAAAGATCATTGATATCTCTGAAAAGGGGAAAGAGACAGTGTAGGAAGAGGAACAGGAGGACCAAAATAAGGATGAGTGGTTTGAATATTTTCTAGTGTAGCTACTAAATCTCAAGGATCCTTCGGATCATATGGATGAGCAAGCAATGGAATGTTTTTCAAAGTTGACAAAAATAATAGAAAATTTATAGTTGTAATTTAATATAGCTTATGTTGTTAAATGGAAGAAGTGGCAGTTGATGGTGGAAGAAGAATTGAATAGATTGGTGAAATGGGACACACAAGGTCCTTTATGAACAAAAAATTCTAGTATTTATCAAAATCAACCTTGAACAATGCCCACCACACATTTGTCAACAATGGAGGGAAATGAACAATTGATCGAGAAGATGCCAACCCTCTATTTGGAATTTGTACAAGTGTACGTTTGTGGCCACAACATTGATCCTTCTTCCTAATAGTATGTAGAGCAAGGATCGCAAATAAAGTTAGCACCTGAATTACTTCCTATGTATCAACATTACAATTTTTGAACCCACTTGTTATGTTGGTTATTTGAAGGTATTAAGTTCTTGCATACAACTAAGAGCCAAAAAACTTAGAGAAGGTGAGGCATGTATGGAGGCTATCATTTAGGATATTCAAAAATCATCATGAGACATGAAGAGCCTTCATACCAGTTAGAAGAGAAAGCACAATATATTACCACTCTAGAAAGGAGGTGTCACAGTAAAAAAAAGCTAAAGAATTGTTGTTTAAGCAAATTGAAGCACTAGTAGCTCAAAAAATCAGAGTGAGCTAGCTTGGTAGCATGAGATGAGCCAATGTGAAGAGATCTGGAAAAAATAGTTGGTAGTGGTACAGGAATTATGGCAAGCACATCAGTGTGAGGTATCTTTGAAACAAGAAATGACATAAAAGGCCTCATCTTCATCCACAATTTTAGTTCCACAACTAAAATAAATTTTCATACAGTTGAATAGACTTGAAAAGATATAAAATCACACCAATACCCTAGGAGTGGAATGGGGTAAATAATTCAATTATGCCAAGAAAATTAAGGTTTAGAATGAGGCTCTACAGATGCATTTGGATGAAACCTTACCAGCTACGAATCACAAAGATGTTGAGACTCCTTAGAGTGAGCAGAGAAAATTGTTGAGGAAATCAACTTCTTCGAAGGGAAGGATAGATATAAACAATAGTTCCAAGAAAAAATAAAATTATGATGATTTCTGACATGAATGTCCTATGAAGATCTAAAATTTTTATTATGTATAGTCATTTTGGTAATGTAAATGATAAATTGCAATGTAAAATAAGCCAATCAAATGAATATGACTTGATTAATAAATATGCAAAAAATGACAAATGCAACCGTCTTTGGGTTAATATATCTATATTAGTTAGATGTCTAACCTAACTAATTAGACTTCTGGCTATGTTAGATGTCTGGAACTGTTAGTTAGACACTAAATGCAATTGTTAAGGTAAATAGGCAGTTTGGACGGTTGAGACACGTTGGTTGCATTAACTACCTAATATTACCTATAAATACCCCCCCTATTTCATTTTATAATTTATCCATACTTTTCTATAATACAAATATGTTGTGCATCAAGTGTTAGTTTGGAATATGTGTTGTATGAGATTACATTTGTGTTGCAGTGTTGTGTTGCAGGTATTAATAATTGCTTGGTATGGAAGCATGCATTGTTGTGTTTTATTTTCATGTTGTAGGACATGCTAAGGAACTGAAGATAGAATGCATAAATGGAGATTTGTCTACCTCAGAAGAACATTTTGAGTGTGTACCAAACTAATCATATGATTCTATTGGAAAATATCCAGACGTCCAACCCAGACATCTAGCTGACTAGTTCAAAATTCTAGCCAACTGTTTAGTCAGATGTCCAGTCCAGACATCTAGTTGTCCAGTCAGTTACCTAGTCTATATGTCCAGTCCAGAGTCTAGATGACCAGTCTAGATGTATAGCCATCCCATAATTTTTTTTTCCTAGATGTCTGGTAGTTTGTTCTTGATGTCCAACTCTATCGTTTAGTTATCTGTCCCAAACATCTAGACCGTCTACCTCAGATGTCTAACTAATTCAAGACATATCCATAAAAATTATAGAACATAATGACTAGTATATGTTGGCCTATCAATTCATCTTAGTTCATCATCATTCCCTCATCTCAGAAAAGTACTTACCCCTATCTACATATAATTTTTCTTAATCAATTTTTTTCTTGTCATTGAATCAGGGGCGTTAATATGTGGGATTTTCTAAATGAAATGTATAATGAGATGTAATAATGTAAATGATAGTAGATGGATTGGATAGATGATCTATGGTTGTTTTACAAAGACTCAAAAATCTTAGTGACCTTGATCAAACTTGTTTATGATCTCACAAATCTTCATGATGCTTAGGTTATCCTAGTATTTTCAAATTTTCTCAAGGACCAACTATGTGTGTAATGACTATTCATTTCTTATTATGAGCTATGTCAAAATAATCGATTGTAACTTATGCCAATAAGCTAGTTCTTACGAGAGTGGCCATATGTCTATATAAAAGAAGATATCTAATGTGACAAATGTGGTGCCACGCATAAGGATACCCCATTTCTAGATGGTATTTATTGAGCTCATTATTATAATGAGGATCACCGCATGGTTTTTGAGATACTAAGAGTTCTAGGAATTCAATCTCCTTCCCTTCATTTATTGATTTGTATTTTGGGATTTTGATTTTTGAGTTTGCTCATTTTTGTGATGGAGCAACATGCTTTTTTTTTTGATACTTGCTCATTTTGAGGAAGAGCAAGGGGAACTTATTTCTTTGAGACACTTTTTAGTATACTTGCTCACTTTAAGGATGATCAAGGGATTTTATTATTTTTGTAATGTATTTGGGATACCTACTTGCTTTGATGAAGAGCAAGGGATTTTTTTTTTGGAATGAGGGAGGAGCTTGCCCTTTTGTCAAATCTTGACATTCTAGACCATGTGCATAATTGGATGAATAGAGGAAACCTTTCACTTATGGCAATTGCAACTCATGAATTTGTTATTCCCAAGATTCACAATGTTTTAATGTGTTTTGTTGTGTGTTTTCTAAGAGGAAATTTGATTGACCAAGAGTAATTTATTGCTTCTAAATATTTTTTGACTTTGAATTAAGTTTACCCAAAACACTAGGAGTGGTTGAGTGATTGAAAATATTTTGAATTTGTTGATGGATTAATTATATGTAATGTTTTTACAAGACTTTTAATGTAATATTTTGAAAATTAAAATATGCACATAAAATAATTAGTGACCATGTAATAATTATTGCTAACAATTATTCAATATATATCCTACTTTATGTGATTCCCTTAATTAGAAAAATATTTTAAGTAAAGTTGCATATTATTGTGATTGATGGATTGTTAAGTGTTCTGGGATGCCCCTGATTAAGAAAATTAGACATATGGACCAGTGATCATCTAAATTAACAAAATGATGTCAATATGATGAATGGTATGAACCAATGCCTAAAATGCATCTATGTAATGTAGGTGGAATACATGGATGGATGTATGAAATGAAAGTGAAAATATTTTTGGTGTTTTTGCTCTTTTGTGTGTTTTTTTAGCCACGTATATGTACATATATATAAGCTGCACTATGCATAAAATGCCTTTAGATGTATTATGTTCAATGACTCATATTCCCATGTTCCTTCTAATTTGGCAAGTCTATACGTTCCTCGATCCACCTTCTACTTGAAAATGTATGGACCTAACCAATTAGCTATGAATTTAGCTCTCAAGTGTGGAATTCATTGGTTTTCTATTGATTCTCTTTAAGAATGAGATCTCCCACTTGGAATTAAGGAGGATGGACTTGTGCATTATAGGTACGCTTGATTCAATATTGATATACTCGTAGATGTTCTAAGGTATTGATGTGCCTTTCATTGAGGAGTGTTAATTGGTCAAGATGTGCTTGTCTAGTTGTGTCATCATCCATAAATTCTTGCAATGCAAATCATAAAGACAAGATCTCAAGATCAAGAGGTATTATTGCTTTAATTCCATAGATCAATGAAAAATATTTTCCTCCATTTGGAATTCTGAGGCTTATTCTATAAGCCCATAATGCCAAGGGGAGTTGAGTGTGCCAATATCTATGATTTTCTTTGATAATTTTCTTGAGAATGGCTATCATAGTCTTGTTGGTCACTTTGGCTTGTCCATTTGCTTGTGGGTAATAAGGAGTTGAGAAAATATGTTGGATATTGTACTTGTTGTATAAGGATCGAACGTCCTTGTTCTTAAAATATGTGCCATTATCCAAAATGATCTTGGAAGGAATCCCAAAATGATAGATAATATGCTGAAGTATAAACTCCACTATTCGAGGTCCAGTTGTTGTGGTCATTGGAATTTCTTTGAACCATTTTGTGAAGTATTATGTGGTATTTATAATGAATTTATGTTGTCCTGAAGAGGTAGGTGAAATTTTACCAATAAAATCTAGACCCCATTATGAAAAAGGCCAAATTATTTGAATGGGTTATAAAACATATGATGGTACATGAGTCAAGTTGGCGTGATGTTGACATTTTTGATATTTCTTGATGTATTGGCAACCATCGCTTTCCATGGTGGGCCAATAATAACCCATGTGCAATATGCACTTTGCAATGACCATTCCACTAAAGTGGCCACCACAAGTACCATCATGGGCTTCAGTTATAGGTCATTGTACCTCTATGTAATCTAGACATTAAAGTAGGACTCCATCATAGCCACGTCTATACAACACATCCTCCAAGAGAGTAAAATAAGATGCTTTTTTTTTTAATTATATTTTTATAGTTTGCATAAATTCTATAGGGAGGGTACCAAATTTGAGAAAGTTGCTTATCTCATCATGGTAAAAATTATATGGCTTTGGATGGACCAAACAAACACTCTTCTCACATGTAGATTCTACTCATTTGATTTCTGAATTGGACATTGTTGTTATGATAAGTGGTTGGACTTCTCCATGTTCATTCAAGGATCCCAAAGAAGCCATTGCATCTACAAATTTGTTTAGTCGAATTAGGTAAGTTGCTAATATCATACCATTCAAATTTCTCTAGCAACTCCATTGCTACTTCCTAATACTATTTCAAGACTAGTTCTTTGCATTGGTAATCTCCTTTCACTTGACAAAAAGATACTAAGAATCCTCAAAGATAATTTTTCATTTAATTCCCATAGCTATAGCTAATTGAAGCCCCAATATTAGGGCTTCATACTATGTGTTGATATTTATGCATGGGAATTCAATTTTGAATGATAAAGGAATTAGAATTCCTTCAGGTGTGTAAAAAAAACTCCAACACCTTGTTATTTTTCACACTTTGTTCCATCACAGAAGAGTGTCATGTCAACATCATCCTTAGAAGGGACTGGTTCTTATTGTTTAATGAAAAAAAATACCAAATCATCTAGAATCTCGATACGTATTGGTTGATAATTTGGCATTGGAGCTTCTGCAAGTTGATCAGCTATCACCTGATCTTTGATATATTTTTTTCTAATAAATTTAAGGTTGAATTTCATTAAAAGCATTATCCATTTTGTGGTATGGGTGTTGTTGTATGCACGAGTCGTCATGTAACATAGAGGATTCTCTCTATCTATGACATCGGTAGTGTTACTTACCATGTAATATCTGAGTTTCTTAGTGGTGAAAACCACTACTAAGCACAACTTCTCAATGTAAGCATATCTTGTCTCATAACTTACCAATGTCTGACTAATGTAGTAAATTACTTTCTCCTTGTGATTCTTGTTTTTCTGAGCAATCATTATCCCTAGTGCAAAATCTATTGTAGAGATATAAAGGTGAAAAGGGACTCCTAGATGAGGTGGCATAGGAACTAGTGGTGAATCCAGATACTTCTTTATGTCATCAAAAGCCTCTTGAAATTTGATTTTCAAGGAAAATGTTACCCCTTCTGTAGAAATCGATTGAAAGGTTTGTATTTTTTGAGAGTTGTGCAATAAATCATCAAATAGATTGAATATTTTATTGTAAACTACACAACTCTCTTATATTTTTTGGAGGTGGCATCTCGATGATGACCTTGACCTTATCAGGATCCACTTCAATGCCTCTCTTGGAGACAATGAATCCTATAAGTTTCTCTGATGTGACATAAAATACACACTTCTTAGGATTCAACCTTACCTTATGTTCAAGCAATCGATCAAAAAATTTCTCTTAAACCTCAATATGCTCAAGATGTATTTTTGATTTACTAATCAGATCATCCACATAATTCTCAATAATTTTATGCATATAATCATAGAAGATGTATGTCTTAAGTAGATCTTGAATTCTTAAGGCCAAAATGCATCACCCTATAGAAAAAATTCCCCCAAGGTATTATAAATGTTGTTTTGTGTTGGTATTTAGGATTAATTTTAATCAGATTGTATCCTAAGAAATTTTCCATAAATGAAAGCATTTCATGGCCTGTGCAAGAGTCTACAAATTGATCGATGTTAGGTAGTGTAAAATAATCCTTGGGGCATGCTTTATTTTGATCTTGAAAGTCAGTGCATACATGTAGACCCTCATTCAGTTTATGAATAGGTACCATGTTAGAGAGCCACTTTGGATAATCAATTGGTACTATGAAATTCATGTCTAGTAGTTTTTGTAGCTCTTCCTTAATAATTAATGCTACATTTGGATGAAGTTTCCTTAGTTTATTGTTTAAAGGCTTAGCATCTGGTGCTAAGGTAAGGTTGTGGACCACCAAATTGGGATCAAGTCTAGGCATGTTATTGTATGACCACATGAATATGTCTTTCTTCCTTGTTAAGATATTGATCATATACTCTTTCTCTTCTATGAATAAATATTTTGTAATTTTCATGATTTTTGGATTATTTGCATCTTGGCTAGGGTTCACATTGATGGATTCTTTGATAAGAATATGGGAACCTTCCTCTAGCTAATGTGTATTTTGGATGAGATGGATATCATCCTCCACATGCTCAAATGACTTAGGTGACTTCTCCTCTACTTCAGTTTGAAAAATCAAAGCAGACAAGGATGAAGGTTGTTGTGGGGTGTAAGAACTTGAAACTCATAGTAACTCTTTGAATAGGATAAATTTGGTGATGGATGGTGGGGATGAAATCGTATCCATGGTAATAAGTCTAGCATCTACTAGAATTTGCTTTGCCAAATCGTATGGGTTATGGAGTGGGATGAACAAGTCAATAGAGACCATATTGACTTGGTGGAAATTATGTGGCTATGATTCAAGGAGTGATGGCTCACTCTCTCTAGGTTGTAACTAGCCTAAGGTTGATGAATGGTGATGCTACAATAGCATCCAAGGTGGTGGTGGTGGATCTGGATTAGGGTACTCATGGTGTTTGTTGAAGCAAAATATGGTGTGATCTATAGAATATATTTTGGTATAACACTCATCTCTCTCGATGGACTCTATAGGGGCCACATATTCTTGGGGACCATCAAAGATTCAAATGATTCACTCTAGGTTTGCTTCCATCTATTGGAATTCTCAAAAATCCTCATCGAATATATAATCATCTGGAACATAATCGATTATGAATGTATGCTAATACATGTATCGCTCCAAATTTTTTGCATCCCTACCTTCAGGCTATAGGATCTACGCCCGGAAGGAGGATGGGAAAAGGATGGTGTGGTACCTCAGACTGAGAGGACTTTGCGAAGGTCCCGCCTCTCAAGGGATGTGTATTTTGCTGATTTTTTGATGGATGGTGGGTTCACCAAGAAACATTTAGCGGTAGTTTCCACGCCTAGGTTTTGGAATGTGTTTAGATGAGTTCGTTTTAATCTTAAGCATTCATGTCCTAGGTTTGGCCGAATGAATCTAAATTAAACTACATGAAAATGCAACTTTCATGAACACAGCAAACAGATTTGAAAGCAAAAAATAGAGAATTTTACAAAATGACAATGAAGAATACCTGATCCGGATGTCTGAAGAAGATTTTGACTTTTGAAGCAGTCTGGATCGCCTGTAATCTAACAGAATCGCCTGCAATCTGACAGAATCATCTAAAACTGAATCGTCTGAGATCTGACAAATTCGTCAGACGAATTTGTCAGAGACCTGCAAAACAGAAAACAGATGCAAAATACAAGAAATTCTACTATGCTAACAGAGGCAAATTACACCAAATAATAAAATGAATACGGAGCAATAGTTTAAAACAACAATCCTAGCCAATTTCTGTATTTTAACAACAAATCATGAACTTAATGTGCAATCTAAGCTAAATGGGTAAACTCCAAATGCAAAATAATATAAACACTGAGTAAATGATCTAATTTGCAGCATAAAATGACAAAGAAAAGGTTGAGAAAAGCAAACTCCAAGCACTGATTGCATCAATGTGGACTGTAGTCGAGATCGTCTCACATCAGTATGAAATCGTCTCACATTTGACGGGATCGCCTCCGATCTGAACAAGTTCGTCGGTGACGATGGATGCCGGCTCCAACTAAAAATCAGTGATGTACCTGCAACAAAATTGCTATGGGACTAGTGCAAAAGCAAGATTAGGATGTTTTGATGCAGAGGGAATCACTTTGCAGAAAATTTCAGCCAGGGGTTGGGGAGGGAAAATCCTAGAGGTTAAATAGGCTTAGGGGGAGTAGTTAGGAGGTTGGAGATCATCCTAATTTGGGAGATCTCCAACGGGGGAGGGTCCCAACGGCACAGACATGCTTCTGCCCATATTGGAGACCCGTTGGAACAGATTCCAACTATGAAAATTCAGTTTTGCGACAAGATCGTCTGGACGTCCTAGTCCAGACGAAATCATCAAATCTAGAACGATATCGTCTGATCGGCGACGATATCGTCAAACGGTCAAAAAAACCTCTAAAAATGGCACGAAAAAGGGGGAAACGGATTTCCCGGTGGTTAACGGGCATTTTGGGAGGTTAAATTTGAATTTAAATTTATTTACTAAGGTGAATGTAAATTTTATAATTTTACTGCGCCAATTTTAGGGTGCTACATTTTGCCCCCTCTTTAGAGAATTTTCCGAAGAAAATGCGTTAAAGATGAGTTCTTCTCGATCTACGAGAAAGAAAAAAATTATTCCCATTTTTAGGTCGAATCGTACGATAGCTTACTATGGTGCCCCCTCCGTGTTTTTACCCAAATTGAACGTTTGAGGTAAAAACGCGAAAAAGCAAAAAATTATTGTTGAATAAAATTAAGAAAAATAGGGTAAAACCCTAATTCATTTTTACTGTTCATTTTTTACTGTTTTTAGAGCTCTGAAGCAAAATGGTGGAGACAACGCACAGATCGACAGAAGTCCGGCGTGGTCTATGGGTAAGATTCTAAACTTAGTTTAGAATGCTTTAATTTGATTTTTACATGCTTTTTAGGTATATTTTAGATGAATTTTGAGCATCGCGTCCGTTTTAGGGCCGTCGACGTCGTCAGGACAAAATCGTCCTGATTTCGACGAAATCGTCCCAATTTCGACAACTTCGCCCGAGGGCAAAATTGTCGAAAGGGGGACGATTTCATCAAATTAGAGATGATTTCGAACTGCGAAATCAAAGACGATTATGCTCAAATTTGGGACAATATCGTCCAATAGTGGGCGATATCATCAATTGCACAAAATTGAATTTTTAATTTGCATTATTGATTACTTGAATTATTGATTAATGATTTTTTATTTTTTATGTTGCTTATGTTGCAGAGAGGATTGCTAAAAAGCAGAGAATGAAAATATGGAGGATTGAGAGATGACTTGGCCGCTTTGACATAGGCAGAGCGAGATCTGCTGGCATAGGCCGGCTTACTGCATGTGGCAGAGATGCCACAAGTATCCATAGACATGGGGCTTCTAATAGCCCTAGTAGAGAGATGGTATCTAGGTTCTTCCTGTTTCTAGTTACCGACAGGGGAGATGGCTCCCACACTAGAGGACGTATGGAGGATTCTAATAATCCCCATACAAGGACGGATGATCACTCCTACGGCAAATCAGGGCCACGCTATGGGACGACTATGTGGTGACCCGAGCTTCACCTTGGAGAAGGGCAAAGTGAATATCGAGGCACTATGCCAGATGCCTGGGGCATCCAGACTCACACAAGTACTAGCTGGAGTGGTTGGTGGAATTTTGTTGTGCCACCAGAGCGGATGCAGGGTACCATGGATGCTTGTAGATGTGATCTGTGATATGCGAGACCATGGGTACAGGTTTTGCTGGGGCAGCTTTGTTCTATGCCAGTTGTACAAGATCCTGTATGGGGTTGTGTACAAGGGCGGGCAATGTCTGGTGATGACATCGCTCCTACAGGTTTGGTGCTGGGAGCACATTGCAGTGCGTAGGCCGATAGGGCTTCCACTGACAGGGATTGACAGGGAGAGGCCCCGAGTCTTCTACTGGTGGCTCCAGAGAGGGTCACAGTGGCGGATCAACCTACCGATGTCCCGGAGACTATTGGATGATTTGGTCCCAGACCAGATCACCTGGGGACCATGGAGAGGGCACCCAGGGTGGGCCGAGGACGGAAAGGAGCTGGATCGCATCAGGCGAGTCTACTGGCTATAGATGGAGAGAGGAAAGGTGGAGCTCCACTACTATGACCAAGTTTTGAGACAGTTTGATCTACAGCAGGGGATCCCATCTCTGAGGGATTACGAGTTTTTCCGGACTGTCTAGGATAACACCATGGTTAGCGGGGCTCCTGACATGCAGCGCTTTTGGAGCCAGGATGCAGACGATGCCCCCATCCAACCAGTGGATGGGGATAATGTAGGAGTAGCCGATGGCTACGATTCCTGGTACGCAAGCATCCGCCCTCCTCGAATGACGAGGGCACAGGGTTTGATCCACACAGTTGTGCGTCGGATAGGGAGGCGGTGCCAGGCAGCGATAGAGATGGCTCAGGGTCACTACGGGAGGGAGCAGAGGATGCCACAGGCACAGGAGAGGCCACGATAGCGGGAGAGGAGGGAGGAGAGACACCCATCTCCACAGAGAGAGAGACCACCATCGCCCGATAAGGGCAAGGGTGTAGACATTGGGGAGAGCAGCGAGATAGCGACTCTCTGCGCTGAGGTTGCCTGCTTGCGGGCTCAGGTGCAGACACTACAGGATGAGGCTACATGGCTCAGAGCTTGAGGCGAAGGAGCGAGCACTCAGGATTTAGCACACGCTATTGCCCAGATCACTTTCTATCAGGCTCTATACTACCAGGCAGTGCCAACGGAGCAGAGGGTGCCATTACCAGCACACATTGCAGAGCCTGTCATGATGGGGTCATCTAGGACATCATCATGATTGGCATCCCGGACTCATGACACCACATGAACTACGATGGGGCCACCTCCTCCACCTTAGGGGGGGAGGAGATGAGGCTGAGAGCTCGAGGGGCTCTCGAGACACTACACAGAGGGTATTTGATTGAGTATGCCAAGATATGGATTGTGGCATACTAATCTAGCTGATATGATGTACATATATATTTGTGACATATATAGATGAGATATTTTTGATCATATGACTTATATTGTGTTATGTATTTTTATGATGCTTTTAGATGTTTTAATTGATTGATTTAATAATTTATTGAGGATTCATGTAATTATATCGTTGGAAATATTATAATTTGAATGTCATGTTATAACATTATAAATGAAATAATCTGATGTAACAAAGTGGTTGTTTGTGATGCAATGTGATAAAAATAAAAAGACTTCTAACAATAATTCAAAAGGACATTGTCGCTATTATAGACCATTTCATGGAGTCGCTGCTCACTCGGTCGTCCAGCTAATCCCATTTATAGAAATATTGTTAAAAAGGAAAAGAGTGCTTAAGAGACTGTCTTAAGACTTTAGTGCAATAGTGCAAATGATGATGATGATGATGATGGTTTTGTTTTCAGATTTTCATGAAAAATATTATGCATGAAATATTTTTGAATGATTTTTGCTAGGCATAAATTCCTAAGTGTGATAAAATTTGTGAATAATTCCTTAGGAATTATACCATCATTGCAAAGTTAAAGGTTGACATAATGACATGAAATAGTGATAACGTGTTTGCTTTTGAAAAGCAAAATTTGTGTAAAATGAAGTCATATGGTTTTCATGATTTTGAAGAAATGGGGAATAAAAATTGTTACAATGGTTTGCGCTAGGCATAGAATATGTAGGTATAGACTTATACCATCATCGCGAAAATCCAAAAAAATAGTTTTATTGCATGGTTGATTTTTGATGAACAGAAAAGATGAAAATGAGGACTTGCGCTAGGCATAAAATTCCAATTTTGGTTTTGAAACTATACCATCGTCACGAAAGTCAACCAGATATATATGATTTGATTTGTGTAATTTGGAAGAAATTTTTGATTTTTCTAATTCTATAGTTGTCTTTGTGAAAAAAAATTGTACTTGATTATTCCAAACAAGTTGCAAAAATAATATTTCAAAGTATTTTGAAGACAAAAGTTAGATTTATAAGGAATCCCATGTGCATATGTGCATTCATTTCCGATCTTGATTTATCATAATGATACACAAAATCTCTCAAATACAAATGTGTGTGCAATTGCATTGTTCATTTACCAGTTTTGAGCAAGATACTATGATACAAGTGATTTGAAGAAACCAAATAAGTGTGCATTAACCATGATGTAGATGCATATAACCATATTAGACTACTATGTAGGTCGTATTATCAAGAGCTAGCTAATCCATAAACAGACATAGGTCTGTACAAAAGAAGGTCGCTAATGTGACAGACATATCACCACGCTAGGAGTTACCCAAGGCCAAGCAGGTTGGGCACAAACTACCTATTATGGGGCTTACCTCACAGTTTTCAAATAATTGAGAATTCCAGGGATTCAAGCTCATCAACCCTTCTTTTCTTTTCAAAGTGTAGGGAAAGGGATTTTATTGCTTTCTTGCTTTCTTTTGAACTTTGCTTATTTTTCTTTTTGTATTTCGTTTGCTTGAAAATGCTTGGAACATTGCTGAAATAACATTTTGCTTTTCTCTTCTTTCTTGAATTTTTATTCTCTTTTTCTTTGCTAGGGATACTTGCTCGGATTAGCTGTAGAGCAAGGGATTTTTATTCTGGGTAGGGGTGAGCTTGTACTTTTGCCAATTCTCAAAGATTCTAGACCATGTGCATGATAGGATAGCAGGGGAAACTTTTCACTCAAGAAATCAGTTCTACTATGTAGCAAAACATGGAAATTACAAATATAATCATTTTATTGTGGAAAGATGTGTGTGGTTTAAGTAAATAACAAGATCAATTCTCTATGCTCAAACTTTATTTAATTGAATTTTGTGAACTTTGATATAAGAGAGATTAGTAATCATGCCAAATAAAATCAAGATATTTATTTTTGTGAGTGTGCAAGTGAGGGATTCAAAATAAATGCTAATTTATCCAAAATAAGTTGAAACATATAACTGCAATAATTGTAAGAAAATATATATAAATTATTTGTGAGAAAGTTTTTGAGAATGTTGACTCTCTCTTTCTTCTGTATATTGTTTTGGTTTCGAAAGAGTCAAGCATATAGCTGTTTTTAGATTTTTATTTTTATTTTTGTTTTTGAGCAAAAAGAACTTAACAAGTGCTTTAAATAAATGCAATAGATAGTTTTGAAGATTTTTAGAGATTTATGAATGTTTTTGGTGTTTTTGAATAAATTGAAAGAAATACAAGATAGTAATTTTGAACAAATATATACATGGATGAAATGACCAAGTTTATGCATTGTAACGTTTAAGATGCAAAATATTCATGGGTTCTTTAAGTTCTTTACCATCTAAGGTAGATAATTTATATGCTCCTGATTCAAATTTTGTAGTAATAATGTATGGTCCAAGCCAGTTGGGCTCAAATTTACCTTTAAGTTCTTTGGTTGCATTTGTATTTTTTTTATTTTCTTTTAAAACAAGGTCGCCAATCTCAAAGGATCGATGACGAACTTTCTTAGCATATGATCTTTTAAGCTTGTTTTGGTAAGCACGGAGATGCTCCAAAGCATTGATGCATTTTTCATCGAGGAGTTCCAGCTGACTGAGTCTGCTAGCATGATATTCATCTCCTACTTCGATATCTTGAAGTAGCAGATCCAAAGAAGGAACTTCCAATTCAAATGGAAAAACTGCTTCAACACCATATACCAAAACAAATGGTGAAGTGCCCGTCGGGGTTCGAACACTAGTTCGATAAGCCCACAAGGCTGGATATAATTGAATATGCCAGTCACGACCAGTTTTATTGACTAATATTTTGAGAATTTGTTTAAAGTTTTGTTAGAAGATTCTGCTTGACCATTACCCTGAGGATAATAGGGAGTGGACCAGCGATGTTGAATCTTATATTTTTGACATAATTTTTTAACATCTTTATTTTTGAAGGAGTTCCATTATCAGAGATGAGGTTGGCAGGGATTCCGAACCTGCAAATTATTTGATTAAAAATAAATTTAGAAACTTGTGTGCCAGTGCAAGAAGCTAAAGGCATAGCTTCGACCCACTTCGTGAAATACTCAGTGGCAGTTATGATGAACTTGTGTCCATCAGAAGACACAGGATTGATTTTGCCAATAATATCCAAGCCCCATTTAGAAAAGGGCCAAGGAGATGAAATAGCCTGCAACTCTTGTGCAGGCGCATGGACAAGGTCAGCATGTTTTTGAAACTTCTCGCAATGGCGCACATACTCATGTGCATCTGTTTCCATGGTAGGCCAAAAGTATCCTATCCGAAGGAGCTTTTTAGCAATGGCACTACCACTAAAGTGTCCTCCACAAGATCCATTGTGGGCTTCACTCAAGGCTGATTTAGACTCTTCTAAGTTTAAACATCTTAATAGGATACCTTCAAAATATCTCCTATATAAAGTATTGCCAATTATTACAAATCGACTTGCTCGTCGACGTAATAACCGACGCTGGTTTCTATTAGAATTAGTAGGGAAAGTCCCATTTTGGAGAAAATCAAATATGTCTGTATACCAAGGTTCAGGAGTAGTTTCATTGATTAGAAACACATCCAAAGGCTCTAAGGATGACTTATTTGAAGTGGGTTCCTGGAGTCGACAAATAATTATAGTGGCGTATTCGTCGTCTAACTCCAAGGGCAGGAGAGATGCAACTAAGGCCATAGCATCAGCTGCATGGTTGCTAGTTCGAGGAATAGCTTCCAAGGTGACTTGATCAAATAAAGACATTAGTTGTAAAATAGGCCTTATATGGGCACATTTTATCATCTTAGGTTTGATAAAATTCATTAATTTGATTTATAACCAATTGGGAATCACCAAAAACTAAGATATTTTTAATTTTGAGTGCTAGAGCAGCTCGTAATCCAAGGATTAGAGCCTCATACTCAGCAGTATTGTTGGTGCAAGCAAAGGTCAATTTGAAGGACAGAGGAATAAGATGTTTTTGCGGAGATATTAAAATAATACTCGCACCAGCCCCACTCATGCATCAGGTGCCATCAAAGTATAAGGACCATTGTTCAGGATGGTCTGCCTCTAATTGGAGGCATTCATCTGGAAACTCGATGATGAGGGGATGAGTAGACTCTAAGGGTGCAGCAGCCTAATTGATCTACTATGATTTGACCCTTAACAGACTTCTGTCCTATGAAGGTGAGATCAAACTCGCTTAGAGCAAGAACCCACTTGGCTGTGCGACCCGATAAATAAGGTCGACTCATGAGATATCTTAAGGTATCATATTTAGCAATGACATAAGTTTTTTGGCTAAGCATATAATGTCGTAATTTTTGCGTAGCAAAAACGACTGCTAGACATAGTTTTTCCAACGTGGTATAGCGGGTTTCATAACTGATGAAGGTTCGGCTAATGTAATAATTAGCACGTTCTCACTTTTCATCATCAAGTTGAGCTAACATAGCTCCTACGGTAGAATCTGAAGCTGAAATATATAGGAGAAATGGGCGATCGAATTTAGGTGGTGAAAGCACCGACGGATTAAGGAGATATTTTTTGAGAAGTTCAAAAGCTTCTCTACATTCTGTGTCCCAATTAAAGGGGACATCCTTCTTAAGGAGTTTAATAAAGGGACTAGTTTTATCTGCCAGCTTATCGATGAAGCGACGGATGGCTTGCAGCTTACATTGTAAACTTCATAATTCTGATATATTAGTAGGTGTGGGCATATCGGTGATGGCCACAATTTTGAGAGGGTCAATTTCGATACCACGTAAAGAAACTAAAACCCCTAATAGTTTGTCGGACTTAACTTCAAATATGCATTTTGCTAGATTTAATCGAATGAGATATTCTCGTAATCGATTAAAAACTTTCCTTAAATCATCTAAATGATGATCTTCAATAAGAGAGCGAGCTATGATATCATCTACATAATCATGTAGGATATCATGCATCATATCATGAAAAATGTAGGTCATATCTTGTTGATAAGTTGCACCGGCGTTCTTTAAGCCAAATGGCATCACTTTCCAAAGAAAAGGTACCCCAGGGGGTAATAAAGGCTATTTTAGCCTGATCTTCAGGAGCTATCCTGATCTGATTATAACCGGAGAATCCGTCCATTAAGGACATCATCCCACTTTTGGTAGTGAAGTCAATAATTTGATCCATGTTTGGAAGAGGAAAGTCATCTTTAGGGCATGCAGCGTTGATATCTCTAAAATCGGTGCAAACTCTAACTTTGGTAGCTTCTTTCTTGGTGACTGGAACTACATTTGAGATCCATTCAACATAATCAATAGCTTGTATGAAGATAACATTCAGGAGTTTTTCTAACTCCCATTTGACTAGCAGAGCCACTTTGGGATGCATTTTTCTAAGTTTTTGTTTAACCGGTTTAGCATCCGGATGGACCACTAGATGATGCATGACTACGGAAGGGTCTAGACTTGGCATATCTTCGTATGTCCAAGCGAAGACATTTTCATACTCTTTAAGAAATGCGGTGTATTGTTCTTGTTTTTCTTGACTTAGTTCTGCTCCAATATTGATTATGTGAGGATTGTCCTCAGTCCCAATGTTAATTTTAATGACATTTTCTACCTCCATGTGTAGATCTCTTTCAAAGTTAGGTGGGGCGAGTGACACGTCCAATTCTTGTAATTCTTGTAAGGTTAATTTAGATAATTCATTTTGAGGGTCAGTGGCCTCAATTTGGGCTATAGTTGGTATAGAACCATCAAAATAAAATCAGTTGTGTAGCATCTCTTCAACAGAGACATCATGGAAGATATCTCCTTCCAATTCTTCATCAGGGTCAGCAATCATTTCAGGGTATGCTATGGATAGCATGTTGCATGAAAACGATTGATTATTAAGAGGCAAATCAACATGCCTATCCAAATAATCTTGATAGCATATGAGATGATCATCATCCTCAAAAGTAAAGGGTTGACCCTTACTAGGAAATAGGCCCACACCATAGCGGGCAGGCCACGGTTCTACCTCGAAAGGTTCTTTCATGCCATTTTGGAAAGGTCCCAAGCCTTTCCCTTTATATCACATTTTAAGCATCATGGGTTTAGCTTTAATATAATCATTGGTAAAATAGCACCGAGCGTATCCCTCACGATGAGTTTTGATATTGCGAGGGATTCTTCCCCAGTCATATCCTTTATAAATGAAGGCACAACTCCCAACTTGGTAAGTAATTCCCAAAGGTTGTGGGAGGCCCAAAGTACGAGGAGATGGCAATAATTTATTTAAAAGGTTTGAATCTTGCATGAAAGCATTCATTTTTTTTTATATTAAGGTTGTAGATAAATCTGGTAAAAGTTCATCAGAAAGGGCATAAGATGTAGAAGGCTTATTACCTATGTCTTGAGATGTGGAAGGGATGATAGATGTGTCTAGAGGTTTTGAATTTGTAGGGGTAGTAGTTGAAGAATTGGTTGTAGATTTGAAATATTTTTGAGGTTCTAAAGTAATTTGTTTAGAGGGTTGTTGATCTATATAGGAGGATGAAGTTAATGGAGGGGAACTAGGTGAAGTTATGGGTTTATGTTTCACAATTTTAGATGAAAAAGAAGAACTAGAATGTGTGGATGACAGAGCTGGGCAAAATTGCACTCCAACTGGTTCTACCAAAGCACACATATCAAAAGGTCTAGGGTCACCATGAATAGTGACCAACTGATTTTTGAACTCAAATTTAACACATTGGTGTAAAGTTGATGGGACCGCTCGCATGGCATTGATCCAAGGGTGACCCAAAAGTATATTGTACGATGCTGGACAATGTACAATGAACACGGTTGTTTCTAGGGTTCTAGGACCAACTTGCAATGGGAGGGTAATAACTCCACATGTTTCTTGTGTTTCGTCTTTAAAAGCTTTGATGATCATATCAGTTTTCTTCATTTCATCACTTCTAAAGCCAAATCGTTGGTAGAAGTCAAAGGTGCAAATGTTTAGAGATGAGCCATTATCAATCAAAACTCATTTGATAGCTACATCTCCAATTAAAGCAGTAATGTATAAGGGATTGTCCTTATGTAAACTGTGTTGTGGGATATATTTATCCCGGAAGTCAATACAATCAATCTCTCGAGTGATGATAGTATTGGCCATAGCTTTAGGTTGAATGTTTTGAGGCACCATCATTTGACTCAATGTAAGCATCAACTCATCCCTATGGGTGGGAGAGGATCTTAATAAATCTAAGAGGGAAATTCTGGCCGTGGTATTAGACAATTGCTCATTAATGCTGTAAGGGGGTTTAGATTGGATATTAGGAGCATGATTCCCTTTATTAGGGTTTTTTAGAATGAATGGAGCTGATCCATCGTTCTGGTTTGATTCTTGTTGAGAGTTTTGAGCTTGTTGTCGAGTAACGACTCCAATGGTACCTACAATGTTATAGTGAAGACGTTGAACTAGTCTCGGTTGAGCATTAATGGCTTGTTCATTTGAAAGGAATATATTAGAAGAAGGTCGAGTAGTGAATCTTCTAGGAAATGGTTCTTCTGGAACCATATCATCTGTGGGGTTGAATAGGATTTGATTTGTTTTCAGAACTATTCGATTGGTTTGAAGTAATGTCTACTTCACTTTCACTATCTGACTCTATATCACTAGAATCAGAAGTTTGAAAATTATGTAAGGTCCTGGTCGTAACCAAGGATAAGGTCGTGTCAAATATTTGAGGATCCTGAATAGGTAATTGTCCGCTAAAGATTCCTACATATCGGGTAGGAGGGGGAAAATTATGATGTTCGATTTGATTGGCTACCTCTTTACCATGTCTTGGTAAAGGGTGTTGAAATATGTCTAGAGTTTGATTGGCATTTTGATTTTGATTTTGGGGAATAGTCTTTTGAGTATTATTAGGAGGGTTTTGTTTATGTTGGAAGGCTTGCACTTCCATTTCATTATTGTCAATCAAATCTTGTATTTTATGTTTCAACCTTTTACAGGCGTTGGTAGAATGTCCAGGTCCTCTATGGAAATCACAGTGCAAATCAGCTCTATATCCGGGTATAGTTGGGTCAGGTTCCCGGATGGCTGGCAATTGGATTAAACCTCTTTTGAGCAGTTGAGGTAAAATAGTTGACAAAGGTTGGTTTAATCTAGTGAATTCTCGAGGAGGCTTGTCAGGAGGTTTCAATATGAATTTTTTTGTTGTCTTCGTTGCATTGATATTAGCAACATTTCTCGTCAGTGACTCCGTCACCGACAACCTGTTTGTTTTTATATTGATTTCTAGATGTTTTCTCGTCATCCTTCTTCCTAAGTTGGCCTCTCCTAATGAGGGCATCTTCTACTCTTCGAGCTAAATCTATAGCTTGATCGAAGGTAGTCAAAGTAGTTGTTGATAGCTCATAAGAAAGTTGTTCTTGTAAATTGTTGATGAAAATGTCCAACATTTCCCTATAGGGTAGCACAAAGTGTAGTTTTCCGTCAATTGCCTCCATCTAGCTAAGAAATCGGCAAAGCATTCATCCTTATCTTGTTTTAAATTGTATAGGTCTTTAATAGTTACATGCCTCTCGATGTAGGCACTAAATTGATGGACAAATGATTCAGCTGTTTCTTCAAAGTTTCTCAAAGAGTGAGTGGGCAATTGGTAGTACCACTCTAATGCCATTCCACCTAAACTTTTGGGGAACATTTTTAGTAATAGCAAGTCGTCATGCGATATGTCATGACATGCTATCCTAAACATGCGAAGATTCTCTATGGGATCTTCGGTTCCTTTATATATAGGTAGAACAGGCATGGGAAAATGTTTAGGATATGGTTGAGCTATAACTATGGGATCCAAAGGTTGACTACAGATCTCTCGATAATTATACGAGGGACGGTAGGGATCTATTTGGTCCATACGTGAAGCCAATTGTTTCACCATAGCTTCCAAATTATTAGTTTGCCCCCCATATTGGTTTGGTAGGGCATTGACATAAGTGTTATGGGCATATGATGGACTAACATGCAGGTTAGATGCCATGTTACTGTTGTGTAAAGTATTGGTAGGAAAAGTATTATGGAGGGATTTTGAAGTTGGATGATGTTGTATTTCGAATTGTTGAAAATTTGTATTTGGCTTTGTTTTAGGTTTCTGTTTATTTAAAGCATTTTGTTCAATAGTTTGGCGGAACAAAGTAGTGAAGGGAATTTTCTTTTGTGCGGGAGTGATTTTAGGTTGAGTAACAGGTTCCTTAGGAGGTTGGGTAACCTATTTTTTTGACATGCTTTGGGCTATAGTGACCATATCCGTATTGGATGGTCCACCCTTGTCACTTTCTTGATCAATGAAAGACAAGGGATTAGTCTGCATATTGCATATATATTCCATGGCTGTTTGAGTTTTACTAATTTGCCCTTTATCAAGGTGAATTGCCACATTAAGGTCATCAATGTTTTCCATGAGAAATCTCTTGAAATGCTCTGCATTGTCAAAGGCAATAGCTCCATTTGGAGCTACTCTAGGGGATGAGGATCCATCCTCTTTAACATTTGCTTCTTGTTCCTTATCTTCACCTAAGTCTTCATCTGATTGACCTAGAGTTTCTCCTTCCGGATTTGTATCTCCAAGAAGGACATTTGGATTTTTAGTTGTATCTTGTAACCAATCTTCTCCTTCCCCTAAATTTTCTTTACCATTCCTAAGTTTAGGCATGGTGCTAAGTTTTGATTTCAGCAAATATATATATATTTATATATATATATATATATATATATGCAAAAATTAAGAGGTATATATTTACTATATACCTACTATAATATTTGAAATTGAAATGTTTAAGTTTTTGCTAAGTTTTTTTTATTTTTAATTTTTTCTTTAATTTATTTTTTTTTGAAACAATATAATAAAGACAGCAAATAACACAATAAATGCATGAAATAATAAGACTGAAAGTAAATGAGCTAGTTTTCTATGAATAACTTATGAATATCATTAATAGGTTCGAGTTGTTCAGGAGTCATGAAATGTTCTTCTTCAAATTGAAAGTTTTATTTTAAGAATTTGATGAAAAGGGCTATGGTAATATTATCTGTCTCAGATCTTTGGTTGATAGAAGTAAAGCTCGTGGCAATACTCTCAATATAACACAACACGAGGAACTCTATTCCATCTTTCCCTATGTGTAAGAACAACTTCTTGGTCTTCTACAAGGCCTAGGAATTGGTGCACAATAGCTACGTTCTCGAGGTATTCCTCGAAGGTGAACAACTCTGAAGATACTAAAGCTCTCCTATAGGCTAACCATCTATGGCAGGCTCTCTGAAGTTCATGATAAAAAATAATTGATGAGGATCCAAGATTCTATCCAAGACCAGCCTCTTAATTTGCTTAAGTTGTGTGGACCTAGATGAAATGAGACTAAGTCTCCTATCAAGTTCGTTCCACAGGAATTGATTTCTACTTGTTTCAGGGATATTAAGGACAGAATTAACTTCTATAGCTGCCAATTGATTTTCTACGTTTATAGTAACTGCTAACCTCTTTTTAGGAGCTACCATCTAAACATGACTTTAAACCTTAAATGTTTTAAAATGCATCTAAGTTTTAGTTGTTCTAATTTTTTTTTTTGTTTTTGTTTTTGTTTTTGTTTTCAAAAGGTTATGATGCATTCACGTTGGGTTCACCAAAATGTATCGCTCTAAATTTTTTGCATCCCTACCTTCAGGCTATAGGATCCATGCCCGGAAGGAGGATGGGAAAAGGATGGTGCAGTACCTCGGACTGAGAGGACTTTGCGAAGGTCCCACCTCTCAAGGGAGGTGTATTTTGGTGATTTTTTGACGGATGGTGGGTTCACTAGGAAACATTTAGCGGCAGTTTCCACACCTAGGTTTTGGAATGTGTTTAGATGAGTTCGTTTTAATCTTAAGCATTCATGTCCTAGGTTTGGTCGAATGAATCTAAATTAAACTACATGAAAATGCAACTTTCATGAACACAGCAAACAGATTTGAAAGTAGAAAATAGAGAATTTTACAGAATGACAATGAAGAATATCTGATCCAGATGTCTGAAGAAGATTCTAACGTTTGAAGCAGTCTGGATCGCCTATAATCTGACAGAATCGCCTGCAATCTGACAGAATCATCTGAAACTGACAGAATCGTCTGATATCTGACGAATTCATCAGACGAATTTGTCAGAGACCTGCAAAATAGAAAACAGATGAAAAATACAAGAAATTCTACTGTGCTAACAGAGGCAAATTACACCAAATAATAAAATGAATACTGAGCAATAGTTTAAAATAGCAATCCTAGCCAATTTCTGTATTTTAACAACAAATCATGAACTTAATGTGCAATCTAAGCTAAATGGGTGAACTCCAAATGCAAAATAATATAAAAACTGAGTAAATGATCTAATTTGTAGCATAAAATGACAAAGAAAAGGTTGAGAAAAGCAAACTCCAGGCACTGATTGCCTCGATGTGGACTGCAGTCGAGATCATCTCGCATCAGTATGAAATCGTCTCGCATTTGACAGGATCGCCTCCGATCTAAAAAGGTTCGTCAGCAACGATGGATGCTGGCTCCGACTGAAAATCAATGATGTACCTGCAAAAAAATTGCTATGGGACTAGTGCAAAAGCAAGATTAGGATGTTTTGACGCAAAGGGAATCACTTTGTAGAAAATTTCAGCCAGGGGTTGGGGAGGGAAAATCCTAGAGGTTAAATAGGCTTAGGGGGAGTAGTTAGGAGGTTGGAGATCATCCCAATTTGGGACATATCCAACGGGGGAGGGTCCCAATGGCGCAGACATGCTTCTGCCCAGATTGGAGACTCGTTGGAACAGATTCCAACTATGCAAATTTAGTTTTGTGACAAGATCGTTTGGACATCCTAGTCCAAATGAAATCGTCAAATCTAGGACGATATCGTCAAACGGTCAAAACAACCTCTAAAAATGACGCAGAAAAGGGGGAAACGGATTTCTCGATGGTTAACGGGCATTTTGGGAGGTTAAATTTGAATTTAAATTTATTTACTAAGGTGAATGTAAATTTTATAATTTTACTGCGCCAATTTTAGGGTGCTACAATACAATCTTCAAAAATACCCCATTTAAATGAGGTGCAAAGTTAGGGTCTAGGTATTCATCATCAAAATCATCCAATCATTACAATTATTACTCTCCTCATCTTCTTTATCACACTCAAGAGTGAGTCATTGGAAGGTATGGTTGAAGGAAGAGTTTGAGGTAGAAGTCTAATATCCTAGACTAGAGCGATCATGTGCTTCCCAATATTTAGGCTCAAAAATGTGATGTGGACCTTGCTCATATCATCCAAGTATGTATCCTTACTAGTTGACCCTAAAAAAATATCACAAAGGGAAGTTTGGGTTGGATAGATATTCTAAATTGGCATTAATTTCTTGTAAGAGTTCCTCATTAGGAGGAGGTGCATCATATGAATAATCCACTCTCCATACATAAAATTGATCTTATCTATTTAGGAACCCATTCTATAAAATGCACCTATATCTAAAGGTGGGTCTCATGGGTGACCATAATCTCTTATTGACTCAATAGGTGGTGTAATTATGACACTTTCAATGATGTACTTGCCAATGCCTAGATTGGCAAGATGCAATAAAACTTGGGATGCTTAGGATATGGATGGCTTAGTGGATGAGGAGGATACTTCAGTGGTGGCTTGCAGTTTAGGCAAAGTTGATGACTCCTCTCGAATAGGTGATCCTATATGTGAGATAATGGGTGATGATGTTTGAGATGGATTAGGCTTGATTGGATTGTTAGTTGATGGAGTTGGCTGAGCTGAAAATATGAATGATGTTTTTGAAGTGGGTGGTGTGGCTAATGATGTTGGTGATTGGTTAGAAAGATGATCAGGTGTGGTGGAATAATGAAAGGTGGTAGATGAGGGTTTACTAGAGCTGACACTTTTGGATTCAAAAGTAGAATCAAATTTTAGCAATTCCTCTAGGAAGGGGTATTTTGATGAGGTGATTTTAGTTGGTGTTGTGTGAATGATGAGTGGTTGAATGGAGATGTGGGTGGATGGAAGCAGTGGCTCATAAGGATATGAGATCAAGTTGTAATATTTAAATGTCTCTATGTCTACTTGGATGCAATATAATTTACCCTCGTGTACATATTTTATACATTGGTGTAATGTCAAGGGTACACACTTCATCTCCTTGATCTAGGGGCATCCAAGATGTGGAAGAGTACATGAATGGTCTTCACCCCCATGATTACAAGTAGAACTATGTTCCCCATAGTTGAGCATAAAGCATCATTAAAGGTCCTTAAGGTGAAGGTGGATGATGTGATGTGGGATTATGGTAGGTTAAGGTATTTGATGGCAGGAGTGGTAATGACGTTGATGGAGGAACCAATATCAATAAGTACCCTCTTGAATGGCTTTCTATCAATATGAGTGACTATGTGCAATGGAGGATCTGGTAAATCTAATGATACAATCTTCTCCTCAAAGTCATAACATACTGTTGAGGTCTCCATGCATTTTTGTGCACTCTCCACAAATGCGTTGAAGGTATTAGGATCTTTTTATTGCACCTAAATGGACTTGGGAATATCCATTAAATTTTTGTGATGTGGGAGCTACTATTGTATTAGCTCATAGACATAGTCTTGTCGATGCCATTTTAAAAATCTATGTTAACCGAATTCCTAGGGTGATGATGGGGTGATATGAATGACTTAGATTATGGATGTGTGGAGGTGGAATGGAGCACATTAGGTTATGCTATAGGTGCTTGGGTTGTGCGATTCAATTATCTTTGCCCATGGGTAACCACACTGATAGATCCTAAAAAATCTTGTTAAAGTTGAAACACATAGTTCACTTGGTTGGGAGGAACTGTAGAAGATGAAACTTCCATTGCTTATTGATTTACCTCATGATAAGGCAAATATGTTTGGTATATACCAAGTTTCTAATTAGGTTGGGCTAATGGATTGTCGACTTTGATATTTCCTTCTAATAAATATTGCACAATGCCTTTAAACCCATGGTAAGTTTTGATGTCATGCCATTTTTGTTGATGATACATGCAGTATAAATGATCTTTGTAGGCTTTCAATTTTGGCTTTCTAGGGTCTTCAAGTTTGATCTCCAGTAGTATAAAAAGTTCTGCTACATACAAATTCTAAAAGATAGATGAGTAGAGTTATTGCAATTGTGTGTAATTATATTTGGGCATAAAATGATATTGTTATCTTTTTGCAGGTTGTGTTTGGTTCTGTACCTACTATGGGGGTGGAACCTCTTGATAATTCAATTGTTGTGATTGTTGTTGTTGGTATTGGGGTTGGATCTAAACTTGGGCTTGTTGATTTGGTTGTGAAGGTTGTCCCAAGACTATCTGATTAACCTAAGTGGCCTTAGACTGGCCATGGTTATTCTCCTTTTGGTTATTATTTTTCCACTCATTTTTGACATGCTTGATCTTGCCCTCTTGAATATTTATTTCCTCTATAACTCTAGCCTGGGAAAATGCCTCGTCGAGTGTTCTATACTACTACAACTATAGCAATAAATATATGGGATTGGAACAAATCTTTGTGAACATTCTTGTTAGATCTGTTATGGGGAGGGAGAATGGTAATTGATCATAAATGCCCTCCAATAGTTGCCAAAATCATGGATCAATTCATCATCATATTGCTTTCGGCTAAGATGATCGGTCAATGTGGTTTTCTTCTTGAAATTCAGGGTGAATCACTCCAGGAATTAGTCCACGACTTGCTCAAAAGTGTAAATAATCTAATGCAGTAAGTGTTTGTACCAATCTTGGGCTTCTCCTCCAAGTGTCTTAGGAAAGGTGTGAAGCATGAGTGCATCATTATTTTTTATCATGAAACACACATTAAAAAGTCTAGTCACATGCTATTGAGGTCCTCATCCCCTTAAAAATATCAAACTTTGGTATCTAAAAATTAGTTGGATAAGGCAGTGTGGGTACCAAAGCATGGATCGAGTGATTGAGTAGTTGATGTAAGGTGGTCTTTTGATATGGTAAACCTGGTGTCTACATGACAAGGCTATAAATATGGTTTTGTAATAACTAGAACTTAGGATCTTCCATAGGGTTAAAACCTTGGTTTGTTTGTTGTTGTTGGTAATATTGTGTATTGTAGGTGGGATGCGGATGATAGGGCATGTTAGGCTGAAATACATGATGATATGATAGTTGATGAGGGTTATAATATTGATGAGGTGATGGGGGCATGAGAGCATAATGACCTGATGAGTTAGCATACATGTCATGAAGTGGATTAGTTGTTATGGTAGTGGTTGGGTGACGAAATACCCAAGATGGATCTTGGATAAAGGTGTGTTTTTAATGAGATGTTGATGGTGGGTTTTGATCAATCCTTCATGACTACTATTGTAGGTTAGGATTAGTGCTATAATTAGTAGTATCCAAAATTATTTGTTGTATATGGATCTAGACCTAATATGAGGAGCGAATATGAGATTTTGTTCATGGATATGGTGAAATGAAGATGCTAAAAAATTAGGGTTTCATACAATGGATATGAAGCTAGAATCAGTGAAAAAAATATCGGTCACTACCTGAATATGAGTGTTACAGAGTGTGTATGGACAAGGGAAGGAGTGAACAACATTGGGGAAACTAAGTTTAGCAGAATGGCCTTTGAGGGTGAAAGCGACTATGCCAGAGATATTTGAAGTTCCATTAGGGTTTACGATGGAAATTTAGGGTTTCCTACAACTTCATTTTTTGAATTCTAGGATGGAGGGTTTCAACAAAGATGCATGCATTGAGCCAAAAATGAATTTTAAAGAAGCAATCCATGGAGGACCACCTCAAACAAGAGGGAAACACGATAAATGATTGAAGAACACAAGCTTATATTGAGAGGGGGGGTGAACAGTATAAGACCACTTTTTACTTTTCTTTCCAAAATAGTATTATCCAATATAATCAATGGTAATATCAATAGCAATAACCAAAGCAATGCATAAATCATCACACACAATAGAGACACCAATTTAATGTGGTTCACCCAATGTGGGCTACTCCACGAAGAAAATATGTCACTAAAATTTTCTCAACATATCTCTTGGGAATCCTTTTCCTATTATAATTTTTATGGACCTCTATCCAAAGGAGACACCAATCCCCTAATCAAGTTCATGGATCTCTATCCATAAGAAAACTCCTTCTCCTCTACTCTGGCTGGTGATCTTCTAGAAGAAATACTACCTCCACTGCACTGGCTTATGGATCTCTATCCACTGAAGACTCCTGCCCTCACTCAGAAGACCTATCTTCACTGCCCTAGCTAATGGACCTCTATCCACTAGAGACTATTATCCTCTATACTCTATCACCTCCAAATATTACTCTTAGCTCTATCTCAAATCTGCACTAAACATGGTCCTTTGATCTAGAACAAATATGCTCAATATCTGTCCTCAAATCTGCACTAAACATAGTCCTTTGGTCTAGCACAAATCTATTCTAAATCTCTATCCTCAAATCTACACTAAACACAGTCCTTTAGTCTAGCATAGATTTGCTCAATATTTTTTCCTAGTCTGGCACAAATCTGTCCTTAAATATGCACCAGACTCTATCCTCAAATCTATCCTCAAGCATTAACACAAAGCTTTTCTCAATCACAAATAAAATCTACTAGATCTACTTCAAACTTTAACCCAAGGTTTGAACAAACCAATCAATCAACTCTGCTCTCAAGTATTCTCAAATACTTGTCTCAAATCTACCTTGTAAGCTTCCACAAAATCTCACACTAATCTATCCACAAGTCCTCTCTAGAACTTGTCCAATCTACTCAACAAGTCTTCATCAAGACTTACCTCAAATCTGTATTGTAAGCTTCCACAAAAGCTCACTACAACATCTAATATCCTTAACAAGTCCTCACCAAGACTTACTACAATTCTACTCACAAGATTTCATAAAAACTTGCCTAACTATATCCTTAATTCCCCTCTAGGACTTACTCTAATCTATCCACAAGATTCCATAAAAGCTTGCTCAAATCAATTGCAAAACTCGCATACAAAAACTCAACTTAGTATTTTGTAGAAAATCCTCTTCAATCACATAGACAAGTTTCACACAGAATCTTGTTTAATCTCATAGAAACATATAGAGAATTGTTAGAGACTCAATATGCTTCACACTCACAACAATGCTCAATCACTTTCAATCTCTTTCTCAAATCATTTAGAAGTATAGAAAAATTTGTTTCACAGAACTTGAACTATCAATTCAACACTTCCACTTGACTAGGCTCAATCAACTCCACTCAATAAATCACTCAATGAAACATTCCTTGCTTACAAACCCTATTCCAAGAACATGAACACTCACTCAAATATTTCCAACAATGCTCATCAAAAAATCTCACATAACAATGATACTCATGATATTTCACAAAACCTAGTTCAAGATAGTTCTCAACTTCACATAACAATGATACTCATGATCTTGCACAAACCTTAATCATGCATATGAAGGTTCATTCAATGTTTCCAACAATGCTTATCAAAAAAGGTTTTTATCATCAAATTTCACTCAGAAAAACCTTTAACAATCAAACTCAACAATGCTTATCAAACAACCCTTTTCACTCCAACTTAGCATTCACAACATCCAACAATCACTCTCAAGGATAATGTGCCCTTACCTCTTATTTGAATATGATTTGACCTCAAACACCTGTCTCAATCACAACCACTCTTTTTTCCAATACTAGGGCTAGATAGCAAAAAATTATCCTTAATAATTTCTCACAAGAATATTTCACCAATTCAAAATATCAATATTCACTCAGCATTATTTATCCTTTCAATATAATTTAATTAACTTTGTTTTCAACAAACATATCTAACTCCTTTGGCACACCTTATCACTCCTCTCAATAAGCTCCAAGCACTCAAAAATAAAACCCTAAAATATAATAATGCATATCCTTTTATCTCCCTCATAAAAACCTCATAACATGCAATTTCCACTTTATAACATTTTTAAAAAATATTTTTGCAAATTTTGGAACCTTCACAAATTTTGGAACCAATCAATTTAGTGCATACCTTATCATTCACCAAAAGGTGCATCTACGAGTTTCAAATGCAGGACCTCTCCCTATCGTGCATTTTCTAGGCGTGCACCCACCATGTGGGTTGCATGCCTCCACACAAAGGGAAAGGCTAGTGCCTTCCCTTTGTCCTTTACCTCTTGCATGGCTTCCAACAAAAGACCTTCCTTGCTCACCAAAACACAGACCACGGGATTTGATCCCTCAACCTCACACCTACCAAAGTCTTAGTGCTACCCTTGGCTACCAGTCGTGCTACCCAGCACCTTGGAACTTAAATAGAAATCCCCTTTTCTTTGTCCTATCTTATGCCTCATGAAACCTTTGAAAAACACATGATCATCTACCTTGAAATGTGCATGAATTTCGCATATAACACTTGGATCACGGATGAGTTATGCCATGGTGTTTTACCCTCCTTTATATGCATAATGTCATATATTCGATGACATCGGTGATTTTGATTAATTTGAATATTTTTGAATTAATTTAAACTTTATAACCCTATCCTTTAGGGTTAGTTAAATTAATATATAAATTAATTTATAATTAAATTATAATTAATTTATAATTAACTTAATAACTCTAAGAGTTAATTAAATTAATTTATAATGAAACTATTATAATTAATTTAAATCCTTGGGTCTTGTCCTTTTAATATTATAATATTATAATAAAATATTATAATATTATTTTTCTTGGGCCTTCCTTTTGCCCTTTAAACCTCATCTGACCACCTGGGAGCAATATTTCTTTTGCACTTGATTACGAAACCTGAAACTGATGTTGCTCACTGAAACTGATGCTTATTGGTGTTGACTTCTTGACATCAATGACAACAAAACCTGCTCATATTTCCAACAATATCCCCCTTTTTCATTGATGGAAACCCAATTACCTTTTACCATTTCCTTAACCTTTTTCTGTTTTGCTCCCCCTGACTCAAAGCTCCCCATAACTTAGATCTCTTCCCCTTACTTAAATCTCCCCCCCTTTGACCTCAATGGCAATGGGTCACCATTGGGGCTTGGGGCTAAGAATAAGTATCTTAGCTTAGCCCCTCCCCCACCTCCTCTTGAGGTGGTTAATTCTAGGGTGGGAGTATTTTTACTCCCATCAAACACTAATATTTACCTTTGTCCACTTTCTTCCTTAGCTGATCTTTCTGATTCCTCTAACTGTTCATGTTCCTGGTTGTCTCTAGAATTTTTTATCTACACCATCTTGCTATATGCCCATAATTATTGCACTTATAAAACTTAATATTTTTATTCCTTGGAGGTGCAAATGTCTTGGGATTTCTCATGGTGAAGCCATATCTATTCCTGTCATGAACCCTACAATTTATTGCCTTGTGACCAAACTGATTACAAGAGTAGCAATACCCTTGAAAAAGCTACATGTTTCTAAAATTTCCATATTCCTATCTTTCATGTGTCCTGCACTATGTAGCCTTGTGCCCAAACCTATGACATGAGAAGCATCATCCATTGAAGAAACCTTGCCTTGACCCCATTGGTCTCTTAGTCTCTTCTACCTTATCCTATTTCCTGTTCCATCTGTTCCTCACTTGTGCATTGTTCCTTTCCTTGTTGAACTTTCTATTGTCCAACTTATCCTCAGAAGTCTCATTCTATATTTCACTATTCTTTTGAAAATTCTTCTTCTTTGGTGCTTGAGCTTGAATCTCCTTTTTCTGCTTCCTGTTTCCCTTGTTCTTCCTCAAAACTAAGTCCTATTTTGGTGACTGATGATATTTGTGCATTGATAATCCTATCTAGGGCCTTTGAATATTTTCTCAAACTTGTGTAGCTTATCCTTAGAGTCTTTCACTTCCATCCTTAGTGAAACTATCTCATGTTCTAATATTTCACACTCTAGATATTTTATCTTTAATTTTTCAGCCATACCTTCTTCAATTTTCCTTTCCTCTTCAACCTTAATTTTTATGTTAGTGAGCTCTTGTAGAAACTTTGCTTTTGCTTTCTCATCTTCTTGAGATTGAATCCTTAATCTTGAGTTCTCCCTTTTTAATTCTTCAAGATCAAAAATAAGTCTTTCACATTCTAGCTCTTTTACCTTTGATTGTTCAACCATACCTTTTTCAACTCTCCTTTCCTTTTCAATCTTATCTTTCAAGTCAGAGAGATCTTTTAGAAGCTTTGTCTTACATTTCTCATCCTCTTGTATTTGAGCCTTTAATTCTAAGTTCTCCTTTTTTAACTCAACAAATTCCTTAAGTGTGGCTTCCTCATTTTCTTTTTCTGAATTTTTCTCTTTTCTTTGGTCTTCAATTTATTCTACCTTCCAAAGTAGAGTTTCTTCTTCATACCTATTTTGACTATCCCTATTATCCTTTTTTGAACCATCCTCTAGGACTTCAATTCTAAAAGTATCATCTTCATCTTCACCACTACTAAACCCATTGCAATAACCTTCATCATGATTGAGTTGAACAAAAACAAAATATTCTTCACCTTCTTGTGTACAATAAGTTGCATGGTGACCTATCTTCCTACATCTGGTACAAAAATTTATCAATATGGTCTTTTCTCTACTACTTGATTCATCTCTTGAATCTATTTCTATTTTTCCTCCCAAAACAACAACATTGAATTCATCTTCCTTTTCTTTCATGACCATGTGTGTTATTTTCTTCTTGTATCTCATGGTTCTACTTTTTCCTTTCTTTGCCATTTGTGTTCTTGTAAGATCTTCCTTCAATCTATTAAACCTTTTTCTAAGGAACCGACTCTAATACCAATTGAAGAACACAAGATTATACTGAGAGGGGGGTGAACAGTATAAGACCACTTTTTACTTTTCTTTCCCAAATAGTATTATCCAATATAATCAATGGCAATATCAATAGAAGTAACCAAAGCAATGCATAAATCATCACACACAATAGAGACACAAATTTAACATGGTTCACCCAATGTGGGCTACTCCATGGAGAAAATATTTCACTAAAATTTTCTCAACAAATCTCTTTGGAATCCTTTCCCTATTAAAATATTTATGGACCTCTCTACCCAAATGAGACACCAATACCCTAATCAAGTTCATGGATCTCTATCCACAAGAGAACTCCTCATCTGTTGTGGTTGGTGATCTTCTAGAAGAACTGTTGGCTCCACTGCACTAGCTTATGGATCTCTATCCACTGAATACTCTTGCCCTCACTCAGAAGACCTATCTTCACTACCCTGGCTAATGGAAATCTATCCACTAGAGACTGTTATCCTCTATACTCTATCACCTCCAAATATTGCTCTCAGCTCTATCTCAAATATGCACTAAACATGGTCCTTCGGTCTAGCACAAATTTGCTCAATCTCTATCCTCAAATATGCACTAAACACAGTCCTTCGATCTAGCATAAATTTGCTCAATATCTATCCTCAAATATGTACTAAACATAGTCTTTAAGTCTAGCACAAATTTTCTCAATATCTATTCTTGGTCTAGCACAAACTTGTCCTCAAATCTGCACCAAACTTTATCCTCAAATTTATCCTCAAGCCTTAACACAAAGCTTATCTCAATCACAAATCAACTCTGCTAGATCTTCTCCAAACCTTAACCCAAGGTTTGAACAAATTAATCAATCAACTCTACTCTCAAGTCTTCTCAAAGACTCATCTCAAATATACCTTGTAAGCTTCCAAAAAATCTCACACTAATCCATCCACAAGTCCTCTCTAGAAATTGTCCAATCTGCTCAACAAGTCTTCATCAAGACTTACCTCAAATCTATATTGTAAGATTCTACAAAAGCTCAAACAAATATATCCTTAAGTCTTCTCTAGGACTTACACAATTCTTCTCACAAGATTTCACAAAAAATTGCCTAACTCTATCCTTAAGTCCCCTCTAGGACTTACTCAAATCTATCCACAAGCTTCCACAAAAGCTTGCTCAAATCAATTTCAAAACTCGCATACAAAAACTCAACTTAATATTTTTTCAGAAAACCTCTTCAATGACACAAACAAGTTTGACTCAAAATCTTGTTTAATCTCATAGAAAAATATAGAGAATTGTTAGAGACTCAATATGCTTCACACTCACAACAATGCTCAATCACTTTCAATCTCTTTCTCAAATCAATTTAGAAGTATAGAACAATTTGTTTCATAGAACTTGAACTATCAATTCAACACTTCCACTTGACTAGGCTCAATCAACTCCACTCAATCAATCACTCAATGAAACATTCCTTGCTTACAAACCCTAGTCCAAGCACATGAACACTCAATTATTTCCAACAATGCTCATCAAACAATCTCACATAACAATGATACTCATGATCTTTCACAAAACCTAGTTCAAGATAGTTCTCAAATTCACAAAACAATGATACTCATGATCTTGCACAAACCCTAATCATGCATATAAAGGTTCATTCAATATTTCCAACAATGCTTATCAAACAAGGTTTTTTATCATCAAATTTCACTCAAAAAATATTTAACAATCAAACTCAACAATGCTTATCAAACAACCCTTTTCACTCCAACTTAGCATTCAAAACATCCAACAATCACTCTTAAGGATAATTTGCCTTTACCTCTTGTTTGAAGATGATTTGATCTTAAACACCTGTCTCAATCACAATCACTCTTTTTACCAATGCTTGGGAATATCTATCCTTAATAATTTCTCACATGAATATTTCAACAAGTCAAAATATCAACACTTAACCTTATTTCTCCTTTCAATATAATTTCATTAACTTTATTTTCAAAAAATATATCTAACTCCTTTGGCACACCTTATCACTCTCTCAATAAGCTCAAAGCACTCAAAAATAAAACCCTACAATAGAATAATACATATCCTTTTATCTCCCTCACAAAAACATCATAAAATGCAATTTCCACTTTATAACCTTTTTAAAAAATATTTTCGTAAATTTTAGAACCTCCACATATCATTCACCAAAAGGTGCCTCGGTGGGTTTTGAACATGGAACCTCTCCCTGGCAAGCGCATTTTCTAGGTGCGTGCCCACCACGTCGGCTACTTGCCTCCACACAAAGGGAAATGCTAGCACCTTCCCTTTATCGTTTACCTCTTGCATGATTTCCAACAAAAGACCTTCCTTGCTCACCAAAATGTAGACCACGAGATTCAATTCCTCAACCTCACACTTGCCAAATTCTTAGCGTTGCCCTTGGTTTCCAGTCACGCTACTCAATGCCTTGGAACTTAAAGTGAAATCCCCTCTTCTTTGTCCTATCTTATGCCTCATTAAACCTTTGAAAAATACACGATCGTCTACCTTGCAATGCGCATGAATATTGCATATAAAACTTGGATCACAGATGAGTTATGCCATGGTGTTTTTCCCTCCTTTATATGCATAATGTAATATATTTGACGACGTCGATGATTTCGATTAATTCAAATATTTTTAAATTAATTTAAACTTTATAACCCTATCCTTTAGGGTTAGTTAAATTAATATATAAATTAATTTATAATTAAATTATAATTAAATTAATAACTCTAATAGTTAATTAAATTAATTTATAATGAAACTATTATAATTAATTTATAATTAATTTAAATCCTTGGGTCTTGTCCTTTTAATATTATAATATTATAATAAAATATTATAATATTATTTTTCTTGGGCCTTCCTTTTGCCCTTTAAACCTCAAATGACCATCTGGGAGCAATATTTCTATTGCACTTGATTACGGAACCTAAAACTGATGCTACTCACTAAAACTAATACTTACTGGTGCTAGCTTCTTGACATCAATGACAACAAAACCTTCTCATATTTCCAACAATGATTGCCAAGGAAATCACTAATGCCAAAGGTTGATTCAAGGAAGATGGGTTGCATGAAAGCAACTAATGGATCTCCATTAGTGAAGTTGGAAATAATAGATCTCCAGGAAGGAATAGATAATATGGAGAGGAGAGGGCTAATTTTTTTATTCATGGGATTTCAATCGACTCTTGCTACCTTCAAGCAATGGGCTACCAAAAATTGGAGCACTAAAGGTGAGTTCCAAATTTTTACTTACCCTAATGGCTACTTTATTATTTTTTTCTCATGAATAAGATAGGGAGGACATTTTTTAAGAGAGACCATGGTGTTTTGGTAGGGAAGGGTTCTTCATGAAGCCCTGGCATACCAAGTTCAAAGTTGAGAAAGAAATACCATCAACTACCCTTGTTTGGGTTCGTTTATTTGGTCTTCCAATAGAATATTGGTATCCAAAGATATTCGTAATAATTGGGAATTCTTTAGGAGTTTTCATGATGATTTATGATAGCAAACAACACTTAGAGCATAATATTTATGCAAGGATTTGTGTTTTGATTGATTTTGAAAAACCACTTCGAGAGAAGATTACTTTACAATATGGGGAAGAAATATGAGAGCAAGTAGTAGATTATGAAAATATTACATTTAGATGTAAAATATATCATGAATATGGCCATCTAGCCAAGGATTGTCCACATAAGGTCCCTAAAAAAGAGAAATAGGATGAGGACTTGGTAGGGTTTCAAATCCCTAAACAAAAAACATAAAGAAAAAAATAGCAACAAAAGAGAAAACAATAATTTCACCTAATACCTTTGAAATTCTCTCTATGGATGAGCAAGTAGATGATGAGGATGGTCAAATGGAAACAATTATTATGGAAACATAGTTTGATGAAGAGAGAGAACAAGAAGGATTGCATGATGAGAAATCACTAAAAGAGCTTGCCTTGATGCTGAGAAATAACAGTAAAGGAAAAAAAGTACAATGTAGAAAACCAACCCAAGTGTAAAACAAAAGGGTAGATTCAAACTACAAACAAAATGGATCCTCAAAAAGACCATACAAATTCCAATAGTAGTGTCATGGTTCCAAGTAACCAGCCAATAGTACCAACTAGAATGAAGCAAGATATGAACAAAAGGATAAGGATGCCATAATCCTGAGGTTTATAGTTAGTCTCTTTATGGCAATGTTGGAAGCTTTGGCTATTTTTCTAAGAATTTTATGATATTTTTTGTAATTTTTTAAGATTTAGTTTATTTTTAGTGTTACCGTATTTTGTTTGATTTGTCAATAGCTCCTTTGGCTTAGTTTTTGTTGTATTTGTTTTTTCTATTTTTTTTTGTGGTGTATTTGAATCATTTTTTTGTTTCTATTTTGGATCTGTTTTGTTTTGTTGTTTTTGTGGTTTTTCTGTGTGTTTCATGTTTTGTGGTTTTTTTTGTGTGGTGTATTTGTTTCTTTTTGTTGTTTTTATTATGGTAGTGTTTTGTTATACTATGTTTATGGTTTTTCTATGTGTTTCATGTTTTGGTGTTGTTTATTTTTGTCATTATTTTTATTATTTTATTATTTATTTTTATTTTTTGTGTTTTATTTGATTGTGTTTTGTTATGTTGTGTGTGTGTTTGTTTTGTGTGGTTAGTATTTTTTTTTTGTAATATTTTTGTGCATGTGTTTGGTTGTGCTTTTTCTTGTTGACACACTCAAGGAGTATGATTTATTTGTTTTAGCTTTTTATGTGTTTGTGTTTGTGTGTTCTTATTTTGTGTTGTTTTAATGCTCCTTGTGTGTGTCAAAGGTGGTAGGCTAGGTGTGAGCCCTAGCTATTTTTTGTGGAAGAGATACCCTTGCCTCCTTGGGTCTTATCTAAAAGTGGCATCCCTTCTGGGATATTTTCCACAAATAAAAAAAATCAATTGTTGCAGCTGCAAGAAGGCTTGCTACATGGCAATAGTAGATGATGTGGGTACAACCACATATGATATGGACATTTGGGTTGGTTACGAGGCAACCATATCAGTAGATGTAGTGGGGGGTAGGTGGAAAATGGAATTACCACTGAATGAGGGATGACAAGATGTGTAGGTCTCATAGGGGTGATAGATGTAATGGATGTGAGGATCTACAAAGAAACCTGAGTTGGTGTTTCATAAAGGGGATTGGTACAAATGATGTTATAATATGGAAAGGTTATGGATGGTTGGTTAGAGGATGATGGGTGACTAGCAAGGGTGGAAACAGTCGATTCAAAAAGTAGATTCATGAAGAATGGTTTGAACTACTACAGGTGTGTGGAGGTAGACTCCTAATGCAATTATGGAATGGTGTGAGATGGGATGGTAAGTGATGGTAATTATGGAAAAACCATACTAGCAGCATTTAGGTACATCCTAATGGCATCCATGTCTACAAGTGTGATATGACCATCTGTTGGTGTGGGTGACTCACTCTTAGGAGTCTTAGGAATAGTGGTATGGGTATCCCTATGCATGATATCTCTATCCAAATTAGGAACATTACTAGAGGGCCCTACATTTAAGTTCTGGGACATAGCACAAACTACACTACCTTGCCCTACCATCAAAGTTTTAGGGATTTGACTAGCCTAATATGGATCCATATGGGAGGACAATTGACTCTAAATTAGTGCTAACTTTCTGGACTAACCATGGGTCATTACCATATGTTAAAGTGTGATTATGTGTAAAATGCAAGTGTAGGTTTGTGAATGCGTGAAAGAAGCACAATGTAAAATAACACTCAAATCAAACAAACAAGCAAGATTTTTATTCCCAAGTTCACGCAAAGTTTGATTTTTTTTTTTGTTTTTGATTTTTGAATTTTTTTTTTTAATTTTGAAAGTTTTTGATTTTTTTTTTAGAGTTTTGAAAGTTTTTGGAAAGAAATAAAAATCGATGTGCAAAATATTTGCCCTAAAAGGATTGCACCTGTATGACTGCACACACATATCTGATGATGAATTTTAGATTGTGAATCCCATTAGACTATGAATATGAAACCCATAATCGATGATGGGACACATGTCCTACCAATCCTCACCTAGTCTCACTTGGGTAGTGATACACCCTCTGAAGAGGAATACATACAATTTTCCAAGCTACAATGATTCTTGGAGCTAGCCTTGGCCACAAATAGGGTAATAGTATGTTGGTAGTTGATGATGAAGTCCAACCTTTTCCAATGTTTAAGTGAGTGTGTGAGATTTTTTCAACTTATTATTTTATGCAAACTATGATGCAATTCTATTTTTATGCCTAATGCAGAAAATAGGAAATAGATAATAATAGACAATTCAAATTAGAGGCTAAGATTACTAACTTCAAGCAAGATATGGTGAAGTTCTATTGTCAAGGCCAAATTTTAGGTGGGCGATTGGTTATCATAAACTATGTTTGTGTGATTTACCAACTACATGCAAGTGTTTGAGAAATCCCAACCATAGGTGCATAGTTTTGACTGAACAATAAAACAGAGGCATATCAGGCTTGAACCCTGAATGTACCTAAGTTATTTCTAACTTGACTATGCAAATGCTCTATTACCTATTGTGAAACTGTAGATCCTTTTATTTATTTATTTTTTATGTTTTTATGAATACTTTTGTAAAAAAATAAAAATAAATAAATATGTCTATTCTAAGACCTAAATGCAAACTAGAGGCACACAAGATAGAGAACTTTAACCTAGCCTAAATGCAATGCTAAAAACCAAAAAATAGAGGAAAAATAGGTTACAGGGGTATTGACCTGTGTTTCTTTTACTAATCCTTTCATTCCACTTCAACCGTAGGTCTATGGTGCCATAGTGCTATAATCGCCTACATTCATTTCCATAGATCTAAAACTGTAGGTGCATATTTTATCAGGTGCTCCATCACAGGTGTGTGATTCATCAATTCTAAAACTATAGGCATGCATTTTATTAGGTGTTCCACCATAGGTGAATGTTTTCTCAGGTCCAAAATTGTAGGTGCATGATTTCTCAGTAACAGGTCAAAAAAAAAAAAGGTTTTAGATCCACCAATCTCAAGATCGAATCTTCACACGCTCTTTCTAGAAACCTACGACCACATAAAACATAGATCAGTATAGTAATTTAAGCAAGGTAAAAACAAATAATACCCTTAGGGGGTCCCATCGTGATTGCCATTATCTATAGAAAAAATAATAACACCAAAAAAATAGACAAATGACCACATTGCAATGTAAATAATGATGTATCTTGTATTAACAAGGGAGCCTAAATCTCCCAATATTTCAATGGATTATTTTGAATTGTCCCAAGTTTTTTGGTGCAATGCTTCAAAGTATGATACAACTCAAATGCTCAATAGTACAATGGTGATGCTATCCAAATAAATAACTTTTGTTCTTCGTCCTTTCAACTACATCTTTAGAAGGGTGAGTGGGCTTCAAGCATCCAATGTAGGGACCACTCTAGCTTTATCAACTTCTCCAAAGTACCCATTATCTACACACATGAAAACCAAATATGTATTAGTAGCACCTATAAATCAAGATATAAAATACTACTATCAAACCCTAATAGGATAAAACATGTAATACAAAAAATATAGAAACAAATAAACTCAAATGCCATGCTACATACAACACTTACTGATCTGATTTGTCATGCTTTTTTGGATTTGAGAAACTATAGGTATGCAGTGGTGATTAGAAAACCATGCACACATGATTGGTAAACCATGTAGATTTGGTTTTTATTGTGAAACCATGCATGTGTAGTTTAGGTTGAAAGGCAAATTGATTTGAAATGAGGCCTCTAGGCTTTGGATCTCTCTTCTCCTTGAGATACGTGTAGAGCTTTGGTCCTATTTCGATATCTTGATGATGCAAATATTTAGCCTATTTTATTTGGTGGGGTTAAGGTGCCTTTATAGTATCCTTAGGTTTTTGAAGAAAAATGAGAGGTGGCAAGCCAAGATTACCAAGTGGTAATCCTAGGCTGCCAAATGGAGGGGGCAGTTAGAGTGAGTCACCCAAGGTGTCTAACTAAATTGGGGTGAGGTGGATGCAAGTGGAGTAATATGTGGAGGGCTACCCCATGTGAAGGGAAAAAGGGGACAACAGTGTATGAGATATGGAAAGGGATGCTAGTTAGGTGGCTAGGACACATGTCTAGTGGGTAAGCAGGGTATCCTAGGTTGATTTTCCAGATTTAATAAATTTGGAAAATAGGATAATTGTAGGATTTATATACTTAAGTCTAAAATTAGACATATAAATTTATTATGCAAGATTTGATGTGGGGTAAAAATGTGACTTTGTGGATGACCATTTTTTGGTGTCTATAACATCATATAAGCTAGTTTATGAGAAGAATAAGCTTCTTTAGATTCAATTTGAAGTATAAATACTAGGGACTATATTTGAGGTGGCTTAGGACTTGTAGAGACTTAGAGTCAAGTCATAGAAAAACTAAATGCATTATATGAGATATGCTAGGAATCTCTCTTATGTACAAAAACTATTCAACACTAGTGATCATTTTAGTATGATTACTTTAGCAAGAGCAAGAAATTTACAATATGTGGTTGGATCCTTCTATACAACTTATGCTACACTATTTCCAAGGGAATATCTATACTATATGGTTAGGACCATATGAAACAAAATAACATATGACAATGGTGCTATGAAATATGGAAGGATTAATAAATAGAAGACAACCATTATGGCCAATAGCCATCACCATAATTTACACAAGGAACCTCCATATAAGAAGGATTTCCTTATAAATTTGAATTTTTAGATGTGGTTGAAGGTAATATTTTCCTCTTACACTAGGTTAGGAAACATTGAATAAAGTGTGTTTGAAAATTAGATCTTTTTTAGGGCCCTCTATAACAAAAAAACTACAACAAGCATAATTTGCTTCAAAAGGTGAATGAGTATTTAATATTTATTTATATAGCACTCTCTTATACAACCTACATATTGTACTTCAAAAATAATAAATATAGCTAGTACAATTTGTTGCAAAAGGGTGATTAATAATATCATATTTTTTGCTACAACACTCTCTATTACAGTTTGCCTACTATATTTCGAAAAATAAATGAGTGTAACAAGTATAATTTTCTACAAAAGGATGATAAGCACTTCATAATTATTCTCATAACATTGATTATTATGAATTTTCCACTTTATTATATAAAACCTATGCTATAAATTAGGATTACAAGTTTCACCATTAGTTACTATAGTATATCCTTCAACAATATTGTCACATACCACCTTAGAGGACTAATTTTAAGATGTTATTTGTGTAGTGATAGCTGGTTTTAATGCCTAATATATTTGCAATGTATTTGTTAAAAGAAAATTATGCTGCGTTGCTTGATTGTAGGAACATTTATTCTTGTAGGTGGAAGACTGACCAACAAGAGATGAGAAGGGAAATGATGACTATGACAACTCAACAGGTAAAGCTCATATTCCTACCATCACTAGTTACCTTGTTGATGGCGGTGTTACTTGAGTATTACTCTAAAAAGTCCCACCCAATCAAATGAAAAATGGTTATGGGGGATACTAGGTACATGCATCGAGTGCTTGTATGCCATTTGTGTGTAATTTATATTTAATTTTATGATTAATTTGTATGAATTTGGTTTAATTGAATTTTACTTTGAAAATGCACATTAATAATTTTTTGCATTTTACAAAATATTCTAGAAAATATTGAAAAGAATATCATGCAATGATTTTGTGAAATATTTAGATTGAGCAGCTTTTAAAGTAAAGGATTTATTTTGTTTATCATGCATGTTGGATCTAGTTGATCCTATTTTATAAAGAAATTAGGTAGTTTGTTTTTATGGTCTTGTTCAATTTTAAATTGGATTTAAAACATGAAAAGAAAAAAAAAACTACCTTGTAGATTTAAATAATCTATTTTTCCTACACATGCATGGCTACTTTGGGAAGGTTGAAATGGTGGATAAGATTCTTCTCTTATCTCTATGGATTCCATTTTCATACAAATATATATATATATATATATATATATATATATATATTATTTATATATTTATATATAGAAACATATTTCTTGTTTAAGAAGAAAGAGGGCTATAAATCACCATTAATATTGAGAAAAAGGTATTCTATGCTATGTTATATTATAGGAGATGTTATGCTAGACTAGAAAAGATAGGAGAAGGGATATTCAAGCTTAGATAAGTACAAGGGAAGTATTCAACAACTGGAGAATCCCAAGTTGGGTCTATCCACTATAATCTTCCTTAATGCTTATAAATTGAAATAAAAACTTATGTTGTATATATAGGTTATTTTTAATTCGTTGAACTCCTTTCAATGCATGCTCGTAGTAAAGTATTTTGGCCTGACTAGTTTATTATTGAAATTGACTGTTATAAACTGATTGTACCACTTTAAATTTTGGAACACAATTTCCTTGGTCTATGTTGTCGGATCATAAACTTTGATATTCTAATAAGGGGTAACGGAGCCAATTCATTCCTCCTCAAAGTGCATGTGAATTCTAAAGTATATTTTATTCCCTACAAAACTTATGAAGACCAAAGAGTTTTAAGTAATTTTATAGTCATAGGGTATGGTCCATAAATCAATATTAGGATCTTTCATAGCTGATAATTGCGCACCACTTGAAGATCATCGGGTCCATGGTTGAGAAATGTGAACCAACTATATGCCATGCTTAGGGTTCCAACTAGAGCCAAATGGGTACACCCCATTCTGCAAATGGTGATTGCTATGTAATTCCACCTCGAATATATCCATGTTGATTGTAAGCTCGAATCCTCTTTGGTTTAGATTTTAGAAGCCAGACCTGCCATGCACCGTAAGTAAGCATAACAATTACTAGTATTGGTATGAATCACAGACGTCTTAGCCTTTTCAATTTTTTTTGAGATATCAATAAAACCATAGACAAAATTTTAATACGTCTCTGTTTGAGCTTTGTCATCACTCTCCGAAGAATTCCTAGTTTATAAGCGTATGTGCATCCTGACCTATGATTGTTTGCCCTAGATTGGAAATATTGAACTGATTGATATCATCCTTAATTTACTTCATACATCATAAAATAAATCTATGGACACCAACCCATGGACTGAAGTATGTCATTGTCTTTCAGAGGATTCCTAGTGCACAACCTTTACTTGGAATCTCTCTAATTGGGTAGTGCTCATTGGGTGTAGTCTGAAGAATTTATTTGGAAACTAACAAATTCATAACTGGTGTGGATGTGATATAAACCTCTGTGCTCAATGCAAATGTCAATGCACCCATGTTTAAATAATAAACTAAGCCACATTCACGTATATCAAACTCTGCAAGGGCATACCCAGTCTCTACTAGTAAATAGGAATAGATGTCATCTAGTTCATTTGCTACAGACAACCTGGTGCCATGTCATTATCAGTTTTTGATTTGACTGGAGATATACTTTATCATAGCTTCTATTTATGAGTATTAAATCCATGAATAATTTAATGTTCTTTATTAAAAAAAAGACCAAAAATAGCTCACACATAGGCTGACTATTACAATTGATAATAGATAAAAAAATAGACATACATGAATTGACAATAAGAAATTAAACGAATACAAGGAATTTTTTATTAATTTAAATGGAGTCAAGTTACATATTTTTCCCTCTTAGGAATACCCATTTGATACATCAATTACAATAGGTGTCTAATCCCTCTCAAAAGTAGATGTGAATCAAATGCCTTCTAGGGTGACACGAACTGATCTAGGGTGTCGATGACCCTCTTATCCATGATTAGAGGCATTTATTGCCTTGCATCCACAATAAATAATAAGAAACATTAAAGACAAAGGAGGCCTCTCTTGATGAGGCTTTAAAAGGATATTTCATAAAAGGAATAAAAAGCATGTAATCAAGAAAATGAATAAAATATAGTAAACCTATATTAATCATGAAATGTTGTCATCTCGCGACCAAAAGAAAATGAATAAAACATAGTAAACATAGTAAACCTATATTAGAAGACTAACAACAAGAAGGAAAAGTGGTGCGATATCGTGACACGTTGCATTCTCACGACAAAAAAAGAAGTGAAATAGGAGGAAGGAAAGAGTGTCACGATGTCACGACATGTTGAGCATGAAAGAAAGAGTGTCGTGATATCGTGACATGGAAAAAGTGTCGCGATATCGCGACATGTCGCATTTTCATGACCAAAAGAAAATAGAAAGAGCAAGAAAGGAAAAGTGTCGCGATTTCGTGACATGTCGGATTTTCACATCCAAAAGAGAAGAGAAAGAGCAAGAAGGAAAAAGTGTCATGATATTGCGACATGTCGGTTTATCATGACCAAAAGAGAAGAGAAAGAGCAAGATGGAAAAAGTGTCATGATTTCATGACATGTCATATTTTCACGACCAAAAGAGAAGAGAAAGAGTGAGAAGGAAAAGTGTCACGATATTGCTACATGTCGCATTCTCGCGACCAAAAGAGAAGAGAAATATGAGGAAAGAAAAAGTGTCATGATTTTGTGACATGTTCAGAATGAAAGAAAGGGTGTAGCGATATCATGACATGTCACTTTTTCATGACCAAAAGTGAAGAGAATAAGCAAGAGGGAAAAAGTGTCCCGATATCACGACATGTCGAATTTTCACGACCAAAAGAGAAGAGAAAGAGCAGGAAGGAAAAGTGTCATGATTTTGCGACATGTCACTTTTTCACATACAAAAGAGAAAATAAAGAGGAGGAAGGAAAAGTGTCATGATTTCGTGACATGTTCAGAATGAAAGAAAGGGTGTAGCGATATCGCGACATGTCACTTTTTTGCGACCAATAGTGAAGAGAATAAGCAAGAGGGAAAAAGTGTCACGATTTCGTGACATGTCATATTTTTACAACAAAAAGAGAAGAGAAAGAGCGGGAAGGAAATGTGTCACGATATTGTGACATGTCACTTTTTCATGACCAAAAAAGAAAAGAAATAGGAGGAAGGAAAAGTGTCGCGATATCATGACATGTCACAGTTTTGTGACCAAAAGAGAAGAGAAAGTGTTAGGAGGTGAAATTGTTGACTGCCTGTGTTCTAAGGTGTGTGTAATATTTTGTAAGTGTGTTGCTCTTTTTTGGCTATGTGGCCCCAGTAGGGGGCTAAGGACAGACTGTCCCTATTGAGGTCTTGTTCCATTTGAGCTTTGTGCTGATGTTGTAATAAGTTTTGGGTCAACCTGTAAAACCCGGTTGTAATGAATTTGTACCTTAATTATCGACAAAAAAAATATGAAATGTTGTCATCAAAAATATACAAGAAACCAAATACTATCTATCTATTGGGTTAGTTTATCAAATGGAAAGCATAAACACATGAAATAACCCACAATTGCACTAATTACCAAATTGAAAAAATGAAGGTAAATCTACCTAAAATGCTTAATTCCACCGGTCATATGTCTCTAAAATACCAATTAAACCTACACTAAGCATAATATGATCTAATCAATTAATCTATAGAAAATAGCACAAGGGGATCTGTAGTCATTTGCTCATCGTGGTTCTGATGTGCAATCAACACTGTTCACCGTGGCTGACAGCTATAGTGGAGATCTAAGTAAACTTGCCCTTAGAATTAGGGCTTTCTATTGGATCCACCTTGCCAAATTGATGGTCAAGGGTTGCCTCTATGTCCTCTTATAGGTTTGGTGGTTGAATTGTTTATATTGTGCACAAATTGCATGGATTTGCATTTCTTGGCTCTCCTAGGCTCCTAGGGCTTCCATGGCAATTTGATCTCCAATTGGGTAGTAAAAGTATCCCTCTCAATGCATGTAGTTGGCTATGCAATTCGATAGGGCTTCACTGCTCAATTGATAAAAGATCCTCTAGACTTATCCCCAATTCGGAGGGGGATCTTATAGCATTGGCCTAGGGCTAGGGGTGGCTTCCTCATGAAGCCAAGATCAAGATTGGGTAGTTGAGCCAGTTGGATGGAAGGATCCAGAACCTTCCTCACTCAAACCACTCCAATATGCAACCAATTGGCCGTTGCAACCAACTTTGGGTCGGATGAAGGCTAACTGATTCTGAGTGCTGACCATGGCTGACATGCGCGATGAGCACTGCTAACCGTGGGTGTCAACAGTGGCTAGCACTGACTAGGCAAAGGTACCCAAATGAGTGGTAAAAACCACTGCTATACCTTGGATCTATCCAAAGGTCTTCCATATGGTCTTCTAGCATGTCCCATATGAGTAGTCGCCTTGGCATGATACATTTTAGGTGTCTACAGATACCCCTTTTGAGATGCATTGTGATTTTGAACAACGCTGAGCAAAACTAGACCTCCTAAAATGATGTCGTAGGTTGGATGATGATCATTGGTATGATCAACATTAGATACCCCGAGTCCAGAAAAAGGATGCACATCCTCGAATCATTGCTTCCAACTCGGTAGAAGGCTTAAATTTGAAAAATTTTACACTTGTCATCAGACATTCGGATAGCATCAATGCCAAGTAGGCTTTCACGCCTGTCAATCCGAAAGGAAGAGAGTTACAAACTAACTATCATATTTGCTATTTTCCCCAAGCAAAGGGGTAAGCTTATGATAGTCTTTAGCAATGATTCGCAAGGACGAACACAATTTTGACAAGATCAAGGGATCTACTATTGACTTTGATTATGATTTGATATTATGACTACCCCCTCAAGTGACGAGTCGATGAGGGTAATGAAAATTAAATGAAGCGACGAGGTCACTTGACCACTATGAATGATCTTGAACAAATTAAGATTTAGCATTTGAATACTTGGCAAGGCCTAATCAGCTATGATTACACCATTTAGAATAATTGCATATTCCTATCCTGTGGAGCGGTCCATCCATGAAGGCCTTCTTAGGGAATCAAAATGATAGCAATGTCCATTAGGCTTGTAGTGAATCATAATGTCAATGATATGCTAAAAAGTGTCATAGGAGAATCACGATGAATATCTCATTCCCATGGAGCAGTGTGGCTGTGTAGGCCTTCTTGGGGATTGAAATGAAGCATAGCAATTTAGAAATGATGAATTTGCCCCAAATGTCCTTATGGTAATTTACTCATCTTTCCGGATTGCATGGATCGCAAGTCGCTGCAACCGCCAAGTGTATAGGGTAAATTACTGAATACGAGGTGCATTTGGATTTTGATTTATTTGATTTTTTTGTTAATTTTGAATATTTTGAATTATCTAGTCTGATTAACATCTTTTATTTGACCTTTTAAGGCTCTCCACGGTGGGAATTTGGAGCATTAAATGTAGTTTGCTAACCGCGCTTGTCAGAAGTGGGCCAATTCCTTAACCGTGGATGGCAACCGTGGGGAAAAACCCTAATCCGGGGACCGTGAATGTCAACCGTGGGCCGCATCAAAATTGAAAATTATAAAAGAATTTTCACTTTGTAAATTTTCATTATTTACCTACATCTGATAGTAAAACTCAGAGCTCTGGGAGGTAAAAACTACTTTTTGACACGAAACGCTATCGAAAACCCGACACACTTCCAATTTTCCACACCGATGGTCGATCAGCCGAAAGCCTCGACCAGTGGAGGAGTCGGTGCTTCTAAGGTAACTCGCAAATCGAGACCTCACATGTCATTACCGGATGTAAAATTAACCTCACTAAATAATGGGTAAATGAACTACACTAAACTATCGGTAACGAACTTCACCGTAGCTAGGATTTAGTGTAGGTTAGTTAGACAGGGGGTTTAGATTAATTTTTAAGGGGTTTTTCTGAAGATGGATCCATTTAGGATTTCATACTCCCTAGCCGTGGGTGGCAGATGTGGGCCCCAATTGGAAAATTGGGGACCATGGCTATCAACCGTGATGGGATTTAAATCCCAACGGTCAAATTTTTGACCGTTGGGCCGACCACGATTTCGACCCGCGGTGCCCAAATTTTAGAAAAAAATTCAAAATTTTTTAATTTTATTTTTCTAGGCACTTAATGCCATTTATTGCATTTTTGAAGTGCTTTTGTGATGTTTTTGAGATTGGTGATCATGTTTTTACATGTTTTTGTGTTTTTATGCATTTTTTAATTTGTTTTGATATTTTAGGATTATTTTTCATTGTTTTTCTTGTTTATTATTTTTGTTACCACTCAGACTTTGACTAATAGAGTGAGGGAGACCAATCTCCTTCATGACCTCTACGGTGATCTCACTGATGGGGAGTGAGAGTGGTTCACTATTGTGGGGTTTGGTTACATCTTGAACCTCCCCACCATCCATATTGATCAGGCATATTTGACTGCCTTGGCCCATCGTTGGGATGCGTGGACCAACACATTTCACCTATCGATGGGTGAGATGACTATTACTTTGGAGGATGTGTACTACATATTCCATCTACCCATTGATGGTGAGCCTATCACGTCTTCTCCTACTATGGCTAGGAGGACCGTATTTGATTCCATCTTTGGGAGATGGAGCATTGAGGCATAGGACCGTAATGCCCATGGGGGCATCCATGTCGAGGAGTGGTTCGAGGCCCGATTCTTCTCATAGTAGGAGGTTATGTTTATGCTCCTGATTATTCAGATAGTCCTCCCATATTATTTAGGCATGAGGTTCCCTTGGAACCTCCTAGCTCGGACTAGAGAGGTGATGGTGAGCTCGACTTGATATCCTCTCATTCTATCATGGGGGATCACCTTGCTAGCATAGATCTACCATGAGCTATATCAGATCACACGTCGAAGTAGAGTCAACATCAACTGCAACATCCTTCACTATATTTGGGGCTGGTAGCACATCTTGATCAAGTGCCCTATTGATTTACCCCTGTCGATCACTGATATCAATGATGATAGTCAGTGTTATGAAACCTGTTATCCCTAGGAGAGAGGGGTTTAGGAGTAGGTATCATACAGGAGACCTAGAGAACTATATTTCCAAATTTACACAGCTTCATCCTAAGCATATATGGTGGCAACCGTACATGGACTATCCGACATGGGTACATGCGGATAGGGACCTGCACTGAAATACATGAGTACCACTTCTACTCTCATGTGCTAAGGCAGTTTGGGATCTGGTAGGATGTCCTAAAGATGTCGCTAATCTATAGATGCTTAGTCCTTGAGAGGGACCTGACATGGCCCTAGGTTACTCCATTAGGGGATGAGGATGATGAATTTTAGGAGTTAGGCCAGGCGGATGCAGGCACTACTCCTGACTATGATGGATGGTGGGTAGAATTCTAGTGGTATGGAGAGGGTCCACTAGGCTGACCAATTGGTGGATTCATAGCAGAGGGCGCAGAGGTGGACCCTCATGGGTGTAGGACCCACTAGAGGATAGAGGGTGCATGGGGTGCTAGGGTTGCTATAGAGGAGGGCCCATAGGTGGAGGTAGAGGAGGAGGCATTAGAGGAGGGTGAGGCACCTCTGGACAGTGAGATTGGGTAGTTGAGAGCCTATATTACCGACCTCTAGAGCCAGGTTGGGAGACTACAGACTCATATTCTACATAGGGATACTACCATCACCACTCTAGAGGTAAAGCTCACTCATGGTTAGTGGGAGTGGCATGGCTATGAGGAGGAGAGGGCAGCTCTCCAGGCATAGGTAGATTCAGTAGACACTAGGATCACACAGCTCATAGGCGAGCGAGATCTGGCACAGACATAATTGAGTGCCATGACTACTAAGAGAGACTTACTGAGGGCAGCGATGGGGGCCCCTCATCTACATAGGCTATCATGGCACCTCCCACAACACCATATTCTTTACTACCAATAGGTCGTGACCCCATGGCAGAGATCAAGAGGCTTCATTCCCTCATGGAGGAGGGTAATGAGTGAGATACAGTGCATGCAACTCACATCTCCCAACTGGAGGGCTACATCAGGCTGATAGGTGGGGAGGTACCAAAGGATACCCACACTATACAAGGACTCAAAGGACCAGATCCAGGACCTAGGACCAAGGAGATAGGGTAGTCATCTATCATCTCGAGCCATAGGACTCATCAAACAGAGGGGGTTATGTCCCATGCACTAGGCATATTCGGTATAGGCCGAGCACATGATCCATAGTAGGACCCATAGTAGGCTCTAGAGCAGGGTCTAGAGCAGACTCCTAGAGGTGGAGAGGACTCTAACACATGTTGATTAGGGGATGCAGGCCAGAGCTAGCTCACTATTTTGGCACAAATTTTACTTTATGTACCAATTTTGAGTGTAAGGTCGAGGACCTACACAGTTGTAGCCTACATGCATTTTGATATACCCTGATACTATGTACTCTTTGACACATATATTTATATGATATGATAGTTCATCTCATTATATGTGTACTTTTATTTTTGGTATTTTATGTTTTATGTTATGCACATGGATGCAATGCAGATATTTGATTTATTGCTATATGATGTGATGTATGGATGACATGCACTAGCTATATGATGTGGATGCAGTGATATACATGTGTAGATGGACTACTTTATGATGCTATGTATACAAATGCAATGTTTGATGTTAAATGCAATTTTGATCTACTTCACTTGTATGCATTTAATTTATGCTACTTATGACATAATTCATGCCATGTTTGTATTGCATGTATTTTTGATGATATTGTAAATGGACATGTATGCTTTAATCACTTAAAACACAATGTATGCAATATGATATGAGGTTTTAAAAATCTAATGGATGACACCACAAAATGTATAACAAGCATGGATTGTAGTTGCTTTATCTCTTTGTGAAAGATAGTACACCCATATGTGAGATGCAATGATGTATTGTTTTCTGTTCATAAGATTTTGTAAATTAAAAGAATATGTATAATATAATCAGTGGCCATCTAAATATCATTTTTGACATCCATCCGATATCTAATGATATAATACAAATAATTCTAATAAACAAACTCTCATAAAAAGAAATTTATTTTTGATGATTGCATTTGAAAATTTGATTGTTGCTATTTGGGAATTTTTGAGGTTTACCATGAGACTCAAACACCCTAGTTGACTGATCAAAAGTTGTATACTAACCACACTAGACTTCTGAAACATAAGGTTTTCACTAGGATAGGCCCTAACTATTCATTATCCCTATGTGTGCAAGTGAGTATATTTGATAAGGCACAAGCATACCTCGATGTCAGGTGGGATTCTTTCAGCCCATTGCTAAGATTGGGGGTCCGCAAATGTCTTACCCAATCCTAGGTTTAGATTTTAGTTGGACTAGACCACTAGGCGATACAGGACACCTGAAGCTAGCTCTTCCACATTCAAACATTGGTCTATACATAAGAAATATGCTAATGCATCAGACATATCATCATGCATAAGGTATAGTAGTGTTGACAATTCTAGGGATTCAAGCTCACCCCCTTATTTTCTTCAATTTTTTGGGATACTTGCTCATATAAAGTGATAAAAATCATTGTTTATTTTTGTACTATAGTGATAAAAATCATTGTTTATTTTGTACTTTCCTTTTTCTTGAGCAAGGGATTTGATACTAATTTTACTTTCTTTGTACAATTTTGATCTTCATTTGATCTGAATTTTTGGGATTTACATTTGATAATTTGCTTCAGAAACTTCCTTTGGGGATTTTACTTTGGGAAACTATTTTTGGGATATCGATATTATGATATCAATATGGGATATCAATCTGGGATGTCGATCTATGATATCGATCTAGGGTATCAATATGGAGGATTGATCTGGGATATTGCTCATTTTAATGTAAGCAAGGGATTCTGGGTAGGGAACAAACTTGTCCTTTTGCCAATTGCCAACATTTCCCATACCGTCCGCATAGGGGGATAAGCAAGAATAACTATTTTCACCTCAGGATACCTGGTCCTGCTTCGTGGCTTTCATATTCCCCTAGTCCTTATTAGGATTGTTTAATTTGTTGATTAGTGATAGGATTTCTGATATGCTAAGGGCTATACTAACTAGACCTCAACTACAAAAGCAAAGCAAGCTTTCTATCAACTCTTGAGAAGACCTCTAGGTATGGTTGAATGACCGGAAAACCCTAGTATATTCTTCATAGCAACAATATGGGTTGTGTTGAAAAACACAATTACTCACAAGGGTGATAAATGGATGAAAAAGATAGTGCATAGATGCATGATTGAGATACAAACATGGTGTCATTTGTAAGATTGTAAACACAATTTGTTCCAATGCAAGTGCGATGGATGAATATGCCTAATGCAATGCAATGAAATGCAATGCAATGATGCAAATGAAATGCAAATGTTTTTTATTTTTGATATTTTTCCAATTTTTTTATGGATTTTAACATTTTGGTTTGACCAAAGAGCTAACAGATGCCTTTGGAGCCTTTTGGGGATTGACCAAGCGGTTTTGAGAAAACCCTTGGAGCCTTTTGGGATTGACCAAGCAGTTTTGAGAAACCCTTGGAGCCTTTTGGGATTGACCAAGCGATTTTGAGAAAACCCTTGGAGCCTTTTATGGATGACCAAAGGGCTTACAGATGCCTTTGGAGCATTTTATAAATGACCAAAGGGCTTACAGATGCCTTTGGAGCCTTTTATAAATGACCAAAGGGCTTATAGATGCCTTTGGAGCCTTTTCTGGAGGATATGCTACCTTAGGTACCCCTAGTGTGTGTGCCCCTCAATGAAAGTGAAGGAGGTGTGCTACCTCTAGGATCCTCACTTTGCCTCATTGAATTTGGTGTGGATGGTGGGGAAGGTATGCTACCTTGAAGACCCCCAATGTGCATGTTATCCATTAAAATGTAATCAACTTGCTTAGGAAGAGTGATAGAAATCAACTCTCCCAATTGAGGCACGAACCTCAGTGGGGTGCATGTGTCCTGAGGAGGTAGTAACAATGACCCATATGTGGATATGATATTTCCATCGATAAGGTCCTGAACTACATGTTTAAAGACATAACAATCATTAGTATCATGACCCATCATTCGGTGATACAGACAAGCTTGTTCCCTTATATAAGTTTTAGATTTGGCCTTATATGGGTTGTACAAGGGTACATATGGCAACATGATTGTATCTGTTTCTCATACATTACGAATGATGGTTGACATCAATTCAATTAAAGGTGTCCAAACACGTTGGTCATGCTCTTGGTAAGAAATAGGATGTTGAAGCTTACGAGGTGACAAATGACCTTGGGGTCGCACATGAGAAGATGTGACCTCTACTTTGGTAGACTTAGGCACTATGGATGAACCATCTATGGGATAAACTTCGCTATCTATGAAATCTTGAACCACATCCTTGAATCCATGACAATCATGAATGCCATGGCCCTCTATTCGATGATAGAGACAATAATGATCCTCCCTATAACCCTTAGGTTTAGCTCTATTTGGGTCTATAGGTTTGATGTCAGGCAAGGTGATAACCTTAGCTTCTTGCAGCTTTCTAATTTTTTTTTGACATGGACTCATTTAAAGGAGTCCAAATGTGTGGTGGCTATTTTGAGTGCTTAACCCACATTGGTTTGGTTTGATGACCCGATGGTTGGGTTGTTCGAATTGGCTCTTGCTTTTGCTGAGGCTTTTCCTATGACTGTATAGGAGGTGGTTCGGCCTCAGATAAGGGTTGCTTTTGTAATCCCAGGTTTTCAAGTTGGTTCATGATAACATGCAATGCCTTATCTTGCTCATCCATTCGATGCTCCATTCTATCTAGACGACTTAGAATGGATCACAAAACTGATAAAGAATTCATGTGTATTTCCAATGATTGATTTGAAATACCCTTGTCCACTAAAGGAGGTGAAAGAATGGGTGGTAAAGATACAACAGATAATTGTATCGCCCATTTCATTCCTATGAGCCGATGTGGATGCTTTTTGATGATCCACTTTATTAGCAGCATCCACATGCTCGCATTCATGACTCAGTTCATATCTCCATTTCACTTTAGGATTTTGAAATGTGTCAGTTTTAGTACCCCCAGCTTGATGTGGGGGAGACACCTGCTCTTGTTATTGAGAGGATGCTATGAGAAATGAGTCAGGAGTGACTAATTTCAACAGTTCTAGCCCCTTCGATGTGGAAGCAACCTCTCGATTTCCCCATATCTTATTTTATTTGTTTTGAAATCACTTGATCCTCTAACTTAATGTCAACCATTCCCACAAACTCATGAGAAGAGGCCTCCATAGTTGCATGATTTGTAGGTGACCCTTCTACCTGTTGAGGTTGTTCTATTTCAAGTGTGACAACTAAATTTTCCTCATGCTCAGGTGGAGCATCAAGTATGGGATCAACAAATAGCAAATCAACAAAAGTTTGACCTAAATCCTCAATGAATTCAATGATAGGTGTAACCGCAAGGTCCACCTCTACATGCTCTTTGACTTCAATGTCGTCCAAATGAACTCCATATTGTTATGATGTAGATGAAGATGGTATGGCCTGATATGATCCATCCATGACCATGCTAGGTTCTTCCCCTTTGATAGGAGTAAGAGAATCCTATAATGACATATTTGCAATAACTATGAGCATCTCTATGGTTGTTTTGGTCAATATCTCCTCGCTGGGTGAGACCAAATATGGAGATGTAATGGGTGAAACCATGGGTGATGGCGGTGGTGAAGGTAACTCCACAATAGACTATGAGGTTGCATCCAAAATTTGGATAGGATCACTATGTTTAATGTTTGGATGTGTGAGCGACACACTAGACTCCTGTGGATAGTCCATTGGTTTGTAATACTTGAAAGGATCTAGATCCTCCTCAACTACATAAACCTTGTTTGCATGGATGTACTTAATGCACTGATGCACTATGGATGGTATGCACTCCATGGCTCTTATCCATGACCTTCCAAGTAGTATGTTGTACTATCTTGAACCCTCTAAAATGTAGCACAATGTAGGGATAATATTTTATCCCACCTCAATGGGGAGGACTATTGTGCCCACTATAGGGGATTCCACATCATTAAAGGCTTGCAACATGAAAGTCGATGCTCTGATGTGAGAAGGTGGAATGTTGAGGTGTTTGAATGCAATGGTAGTGATGATATTGATAGATGATCCTGTATCGACCAACACTCGCTTGTACGAAATCTTATTGATCCTCGCTATGATGTGCAATGGGGGATCAGACTCCCTGATAGGGATAAGTTTGATTTCCTATTTATGGAAAGTAATCACAGGTTCTTTGTATGTCGGAATAGACTGTAATTGCAACAAATGTTGTGATGAATTTTGAGCATTGGCATTGCTCCCTTGTTCCTTTTGATCTTCCTTAGCCTCGTGATTGGGCAAGGGATACTTGAACATGTCTATTCGTTGCTTATCTATAGCCAAAGTTTTGTTTTTCTATCCAAAAGGATGGCTATCTACTTGCTTAGGAGGCAACTCTTGATGATGCGTTGGGTGTATCGCATTAATTTGTTGCCTAGTGATTCTAAGTGTGAGCTTCTTTTTGGGAGTTACCCTACATGATTGTTCTTCACGTAACTTCTGTTGGTAAATCCTTTCCTCATGTTGTTTAAGCTCATCCTACCTATGATGTTGCAAAATTTTCTCTTCTAAGTACTCTTGCTCTAGGCATTCATGCTCAACGTGTGCTTCCTCCAATTGATTTTGGAGTAGCCACTTTCTATGGACTGCATGAGACTTAGGTTCCCTATACAACAGGATTGTTGTGCAAGATCCACAACTTTCTATCTCACTAGGGGGAGATCTAATGACTTTGGTTCTTTCCATGTGTGTGGAAACCCTATCACCTCCATAGGTGGACCCCTTGCGTGAGGAAGGAGTCTCACAATGACTACCAGAGTGTCATGCGGGGAGGATGAGATCCTTAGGTGAGTGATGGGTGTGATGCCTAGCAAGGTGGTGCATGAGGTTGGTAAGATCCTTAGGGTAATACTAGGGGCATTCCACATTGTGATGTGCATTAGGTGGAGCTTGGACCTCGATATTAGTTCTATGCCCGGGTCAATCACTTCGTGTACACACCATTGTGTATCCTATGTCTAGATTTAAATTTTATTAACACATAAAGAATACAATGATGATTATCTCTTTTACAGTTTTAAAATGAGTCCTAGACTGTTTGATGTGTTTTCAATTTGTTGTATCAGTAAAGTAACTCTTGTCATGTTTTGCAAAGCGTTGATGATTTTCTCAATTTTTTAATGGCTTTCACCTGTATGCTCGTAGCTCGACAACCTGGCTATGAACTCCAGGTCGTGTAATCCCCCCAAAGTGCAACAATGAAAGTCCACACCCGGGAAGGGAGCACAGGTCCTCCTAGATCCTCACCCATTTTCACCCAATCAACGTCATACCCTTCGAAGAGGAGTACATGCAAATTTTCTGGGCTACGAAAGGTTCTTGGATCCGATATTGGTCTAGAACATAGGGTACATGGGATTTGGACCAATGGATGGAAATCACCTCCACCATCATTGAAACCCTACTAGTGGTTGGATATGACTTCCAACTCACTAGTGTTTACTTTGGAACGTGGTGTGTGTGTGTTCTTTTTAATTTGCATAAAAGGAAAGATGCATAATACAACACTCACATGATCATTTCCTACATGATATGCATAAAAAGAATATTTGGTATTTTAGAAACATGCATGATTAATCTACATGATATTTAGACAATGCATATTAATGATGAAGTGGCCTCTAATCGGGCCTCAAGCAAGCAATCCAACATACAAGGACACTTTAGCATGCTGTATTCTAGGGTAGACTGCAATCAGAGGTCCACTGTTCCTAGCAACACCTAATGAAACCCTAGAATGAAAAACCTAATGGACCTAATTCATTTCACCCTTTTTCAGTGTTTGTCCTACTTAGGTTACCATTTTATGCTTGCTGGAAAAAATAGACAGAGAATATAGGAAAGGAAAATGATAGTGAAACCTACCTCAGGTCCACATTTGATCAAGCTTTATCCTCCTACTCTCTGATTGGTATGTTGTTGATAGCAACTCATGCGTATCTGCGACTGTTGCCCATGCCTATCAATCATGGGCCAACTTTTTGACCATGGCTATTAGCCATGGGGAGCACCTACCATAAAAAACACAAACACAGTCAGTTAATCATGGCTAGATATGCAGAGTTCCACCATGATCGCCTACTGTAACCACCAAAAATGGCTCACACCTAGGTTGACTATTGCAATTGATAAAATATAAAAAAATAGGCATACATAAATTGACAACAAGAAATGAAACAAATACAAGGAATCCTTTATTAATTTCAATGGAGTCAAATTACAGATTCATCCCTCTTAGGGATACCCATTTGATACATCAATTACAATATGCATCTAATCCCCCTCAAGGGTAGATGTGAATCAAATGCCTTCTAGGGTGACATGAACTGCTCTAGGGTGTCGATGACCCTCTTCTCCATGATTAGAGGTATTTTTTGCCTTGCATCCCAAAACCCTGTTAGTCCTACGTGCAATAAACAACAAGAAACATTAAAAACAAAGGAGGCCTCTCTTGATGAGGCTTTAAAAGGATATTTCACAAAAAGATGCCATAACAAGCATGTAATCAAGAAAATGAATAAAACATAGTAAACCTATATTAATCATGAAATATTTCCATAAAACATGTGCAAGAAAGAAAATACTATCTATCTATTGGGTTAGTTTATCAAATGGAAAGCATAAACGCATGAAATAACCCACAATTGCACTAATTACCAAATTGACAAAATGAAGGTAAATCTACCTAAAATGCTTAATTCCATTGGTCATATGTCTCTAAAATTCCAATTAAACCTATACTAAGCATAATATGATCTAATCAATTAACCTAATGAAAAGAAAACAAGGGGATCTATAGCCATTTTCTCACCATAGGTCTGATGTACGGTCAACACTATTCACCGTGGCTGACAACCGTGGTGGAGCTCTGAGTAAACTTACCCTTAGAATTAGGGCTTTCTCTTCAATCCACCTTGTCAAATTGATGTCCAAGGGTCACCTCTATGTCCTCTGATAGGTTTGGTGGTTGAATTGTTTATATTGTGCACCAATTGCATGAATTTGCATTTCTTGGCTCTCCTAGGCTCCTAGGGCTTCCATGGCAATTTGATCTCCAATTGGGTAGCAAAAGTATCCCTCTCAATGCATGTAGTTGGCTATGCAATTCGATAGGGCTTCATTGCTCAATTGATAAAATATCCTCTAGACTTATCCCCAATTTGGAGGGGGATATTATAGCATTGGCCCAGGGCTAGGGGTGGCTTCCTCATGAAGCCAAGATCAAGATTGGGCAGTTGAGCCTGTTGGATGGAAGGATCCAGAACCTTCCTCACTCAAACCACTCCAATCTACAACCAATTTGCCATTGCAACCAACTTTGGGTCGGATGAAGGCTAACTGATTCGAGTGTTGACCATGGCTAACATGTGCGGTGAGCATTGCTAACCACGGGTGTCGACAACGACTAGCACTGACTAGGCAAAGGTGCCCAAATGAGTGGTAAAAACCACTGCTATACCTTGGATCTATCCAAAGGTCTTCCATATGGTCTTCTAGCATGTCCCATATGAGTAGTCACCTCGACATGATGTATTTTAGGTGTCTACACAAATATAATTGCTAAATTTTATTGCATATGTATATTTGAAGTCTAGAATTAATTCATGCCTTATTTTTGCCATAACATCTATTAAGGTATAGGATTGACCGCTCGCAACATATTTATATATCTTATCTTTGAATGCTCAAACTTAAATGAGCTTCATTAAATCTTATAAGTTGCATGTGTTTAACCTGATGAAAACTAGTTTTAACTAATTTTGAAACTTCCTTATCTGTTTCATAGATCTAATTCATTTATTTATTGTAAAATTCACTTTTGCTATCATAAAGTAGAATGTCTATAAAACATGGAAATCATATGTTATTTAGGTTAGAGATTTGAAATTTATTGATTAGATTTGTAAATTTTGGTTTTGCTTTATTAAAATTTGATTGGCTTTAAAATTTAAAGCAATTTCATTTATTTTTGGAATGATTGAAAAATCATATTGAAATAAATTAGATTTCTAAATAATGGTTTGTTTTATTAAAATTTGAAGGGCTTATAAAATAAGAAAAAAAATCTATGATTTGAGGTTATTAGATAGACAAGTAGAATTAACGGGTGAAATCATAATCTCTGTGTAATTATAGAAAACAAATAATAAACTATTATGTGTTTGATAAATTTTGTAAATAAATATATCTCAAACTAGAAGGATGGAATATTTTCTACTTTGGAAGGATTGGATTAGTGTCCATGCCTTGGGAAGAGGTATGGGACTCTTCCCTATGTTTGGTGGTAATCCAAATGAATTATGAATGGGATTAAAAATTAATCCTTGTTATGAAATATAAAATATGAATGAATCTATGATTCATGCTTGGTGATTTCTTGTATGTGATATACATTTGGCAAATGTGTGATGCATGATTTCATTCAAATTTGATAAGCATGAATTGCTTGTAATGCATATGGTATACTTTTCATCCGATTTTTCCTGATCCCTTCACTATCATCTCTTCCAACCATGAAGAAATAAAGATATTTTAGAGAAGGACAAAACAACACATTCTAAAAACTAATGCAATGTTCATCATGTAAATATTGTATTGATATAGTTCCAATGTAATTATGCAGGGCTGATGTAACTTATGTAAAATCAGCTGTGATTTGTGATGTTTTATGTATTTTATCACAAGATTTGTAAGTTAGAGATAAAGTTTTCATATTGTAGTACTCACCTCTAATAAATGCTTGGTGATATATGTTTTTGAATATGAGCAAGTAATGGAATTACTTTGAGATTACACATTATCAAATGTATGGCATTGAGTTTTGTGTTTCTCTAGTAGATTAGATGGATGTATTTAAACGTTATCTCATGAACTATAATAGGGTAGAAGGAAATTCATGGTAAAACTTCACAATAATGTGAGATAGACAATCACCATCACCATTACACCTAGTAAATGAATAAATTCTATAATGGTGCTTAAGACATTATCCTAAGTCACATGAGAAATAATAAGATTAATAACTCTCTCCTTAATACTAGTCTTCATGGATAGTATGGATAGGAGGGGATAATTACCTTTAGGTAAAACTCCCAATTAATGGTAAAACCATTGAGATGTACTCATGAAGAACTTAGCCATTGTATTATCCTCATATCAAAAGGTGATGGTATGGAAAAATTAAAGGGGATGGTCCTCCTATTTATGAATGGTTGTGAATGAACTTAAATTTGACTTTGGAATAATATTTCATGGCTCAGATCACTTACTGATCATTTGGGATATTCTTGTCTTAGATCATTATTATACTCTTGACTCCTTGAAAGGTGAACACGAATATTATATGGGTTAAAAAAATAAATTTATTGGATGAGAAGTAACAACTAGGGTTGTTATAGTTGGTATCAGAGCCCAAGCTAAGTAGTAGACTCTAGCTAGATCTAGGTTAGCAAAATATTTGCGCATAAAAACACAAACATAAGTTCCATAACTCTAAATGATGCACACTTGGTAAGGACAAGGTTAGTACTTGAGATTATCAATTTCTAAGTTTCTATCCCCCACGAATAGATCCATAGTTGTTCAAAAGTGGAAGAGCTAAGTGAACCCTCCTTATATGGGTTTTAAGTGATGTACCATAGAATATTTTGGAAAATTTCTCGACATATACATATTTTGACTTAATCCTTATTTTCAAGTGTGTATGAAAAACAGTAGAGTTAGTGGACTAAATTAGGGAATGAATCTAGTAGTAATAGATTACTTGAGAAAATATGATGAGATCTAGTTGTATAGAATTTCAACTATAAAAATTAGTGAGAATTAATTCAATTTTTTACTCCAGTAAACATGGAACCAAGCTTAAGAAGTAAGAGGAAAGGAACCTTGCAACAAGCTAGTCCTAATCCTTAAGCCAAACAAATAGGAGAAAGTTATAGGAATTTAGATAAAGATATGAAGAATCCTAATGCCATAGTTTCCACAATGCAAGATCAAATTCAATAGATTTTACAAGCTATAAATCCACAACATCACTACAACAACAATCAGGAGATGGAAAATCCAAATGTTGAGATTAAAGAGGATGAAGATTCCAAAGGGCATGCAAACAAGGCCCACATAAAGAAATAAATGGGTAATGACATAAAGCATATTAAAGTAACTAAGTTCATGGGAAAAATAGGAGAAGATGAAGTTGAGTCATGGTTAGATGAACTAGAACTTCATTTTTCCATAAGAAACCACTTCTCTGAAACTAAAATGGCATTTGCTCTTTCTCATCTAGGAGGAATAAGAATTGATTGGAAAAATGCTTACAAAGATGAACATAAGATCTCATCTAACAAGTTGAAGTGAGAAGTTTTTGTGGAAGCTTTTAAGGATAGATTCCTTTAAAAGAAATAATATTTGAATAAATTTAAGGAATTCTTCGCATTTCAACAAGGATCAAATCTATGAAGGAATACTATGAATATTTTTTTGGACTCCTTAAATATGTGTGTCATCCTATAATCAGAATAATGAGATGAAAATACACAAATTTTTCCTAGCAATGAAGCCTTGGTAAATTTCCAGGAGAGATGGATTGAGTTTACCAACGAAGACAAAGAAAGGCAAAGGATGTATAGTGAACTAAGAGAATTTCAACCAATGCTAATTTTAGCAATGAAATTGAACAATACTATTAGAGAAGAAGAATTTATTTATGTAGTTAAACTCAAGGAAAAAGAGGAAATTCTAAAGGAAGAAATTATTGAAAAATTTCCACTGTTGCAGGACTTTCATGATGTTTTTATTTATGAGATACCTGGATTACTGCCTAAACGTGAATATTATTTCACCATAGAATTGATGCTAAGTATTGAGCCTATCCATAGAGCTCCTTATAGAATAAAACCCATCGATGTGTAGGAATTGAAAGTGCAACTTCAAGAGTTGCTAGAAAAAGGGTTGATAAAACCAAGTGTATCGCCTTGGGGAGCACCTATTTTATTTGTGAAGAAGAAAGATAATTCATTAAGGCTATGCATAAATTATAGACTGCTAAAAAAGGCAACTATCAAGAATATATATCCATTTCCAAGGATAGAAGATATATTTAATCAACTAAAAGATGCCACCATTTTCACAAAGATTGATCTAAAATATGGATATCATCAACTGCGAATCCGAGAAGAAGATACACATAAAATCATATTCAAGGCTAGATATGGTCACTATGAAATTATAGTCCTTCCATTTGGATTGACTAATGCACCTGCAGTTTTCATGAATTTGATGATTAGTGTGTTTAGAAAGCAGTTGGATCAATTTGTGTTGATATTCTTGGAAGACATTTTGATTTATTCTCGTAATAGAGAACATGATAAGCACTTGAGGATAGTGCTAGAAATTTTAAGGAAGAACCAACTCTACGGGAATTTATCTAAATGTGAATTCTATGTTCCACAAGTGCATTACTTGGGGCATATTATATCAACGGATGGGATCAGTGTTGATCTAAATAAAATAGAAGCCATTTTGAATTGGCCACCACCAAAAAATGTGATAGAATTAATAAACTTCATGGATTTGTCAGCATATTATAGGAGGTTTGCTAAAGACTACTCTAAGATTTATTATCCAATAACCAACTTTCAGAAGAAAGGGAAGGAGTTTAAATGGACCAAAAAGTGTGAAGAAGTATTTAATTTGCTTAAACAAAAACTAACCTTAGTTCCTATTCTGAAGATTCTAGATCTCACAGGAAATTTTCCAGTTTGCACCGATGCCTCTTTGGAAGGGTTAGGAGGAATCCTATCCCAAGATGCTTCTGTAGTAGCATATGAGTCTAGGAAACTCAAAAATCCTAAAGTTAACTATGCTACTCATTATTTATAACTTGTAGTTGTGCATGCCTTGAAAATTTTGGTGACATTATCTGGTTGGTAGACCATTTGAGTTAAGAACCAATCACCAGAGTTTGAAGTATATATCCACTCAACCATTACTAAATGCTAGACAAATAAGGTGGATAGAGTTCTTAGGAAAATATGATTTTGGTATTGATTATATCAAAGGAAAAGAAAATAAATTCATTGATGCCTTAAGCAAGAGGAAGCACATATCTGCATTGAATCATAGTCATGTGTATTTAATGGGACAAGTTAGAAATATGCAGTGTCAAGATCCTAAATGTAGTGAAATTCAAGTTAATATAGAGCAAAACTTGAATGGAAACCAATATTATAGCATGAAATATGGACTTTTATGCTTTAGAGATCAAGTAGCCATACCTAAAATGGGTGATTTGAGTAGATTGATCGTGCATGAAGCTCAGTATTCTCCTTATTTCGCTCATCTTGGAGGAGCCAAGATGAGGGAAATATGAAAAAGACCTTTTACTGGTCAAGCATGAATAAAGATATCATTGATTTTGTGGCATGATGTTTGCAGTGTTAAAAGGTGAGAGCTAAAAATCAGAATCCAACAAGAATTTTTTTTTCACATGGTATACCCACTCACAAATGGCAATTGGGACTTCAGTTGTATACCAAGTCAAACCTTACATTTTGAGTTGATTACTTAATGTACATGGGGAATAGGTACTCCATGATGGTTAAATAATGTCCTTTTGTAATGAACTTAATTAATTCATGTATATAACAAAAGGGATGCCTAAATAAAATGATGGACAAATAAGCCTTAAGAGGTACAAGGTTATATAATCATGCTTAAAGGTGACATTACAAGGATTCAATGAGTTGATCATGTATAGTGATTTTTTTATCTTAGTGACCCCATCGAGAAGATGTGGGTTGGATCTAAGATCTATGAATAACCATTGTTGAGGTTATTTCATTATGATGGGTTTCCATATTCAATGTATTCACCTATATACTGGTCCTGGTAGATAGTATGGATAAGGGTGATTTCCATTTTATGTGGGATGAAACCTAACACTTGGCCAGTGTTCTCATATCCCAGTGGTATGAGGGTTTCATAGAAGCTAATCACTTCACTCAAAATTGACTCTGATCAAGTCTTAATATCTATTGATGCTATATGCCTTGATAAATTACAATCCAAATGGATTGATTCTATCTTCGATCATGATTATGCACCTTGACTCATAAAATATGTATTTATATATATAAAAAGAAATTTTTAGATTGTATGGATTTTCGAAGATGATTATCTCTGATAGGGATTCTACGTTTACTTTTGAGTTTTGGAAGGCTCTCCATTGTGTAATTGGTACAAATTTAAATATCAGTTATGCATACCATTCTAAAATTTATGGACAAACATAAATGGTTAACCAAGTTCTGGAAGATATGTTATGCATGTATTACATAGACCACATGTCTCTTTGGAAAGAATATTTGTATCTAGTTGAGTTTGCTTATAATAAGAGCTATTATTCTTCCTTGAATATGGCCCCTTTCAAATATTTGTATGGAAGATGGTGCAGAACTCCATTATCATGAGATAATCATAAGGATCAGGTTGTCATTGGACCAAAAATGGTCAAATTAATGGAAGAGCAACTAGGACTAATCTGTCAAAGACTTAAGGAAGCCACAAATAGACATAAGAGTTATGCAAATTTGAAAATAACCCCTAGAAAATTATCCATAGGTGATAGAGTGTTTCTAAGGGTAAAACCTAAGAAGAGTATCATTAAATCAACAAAATTGGATCCTAGATTTGTTGGTCCATTTAATATTGTGGAGAAGATAAGTTCTATATCCTATCGGTTTGACTTACCACCTAACCTGTCAAAGATCCATAATAATTTTTATGTATCCCTACTTAGGAGATATATTTCTAATCTTGATCATGTGTTAGATTTTTATAATTTACAGATGGTAGATCCTTCAAACTTTGAAGTGAGACCTGTGAAGATCTTGGAATTTCATTCCAAGACTATGAATTAGCATTATATTGATCAGTGCAAGGTCCAATGGGATCAATATTCTGAAAATAATTCCACTTGGGAAAAAATGGAAGATATGAAAATACACCTTCATTATTTATTTAATAATATAAGTTGAACTATGGACCATTTATACAAAGTGGAAACTATACCAAAAACTATGTTTTATTGATTGTTATGTAATAACGCAGAAAAACACAAAGGAATGTGTTTAATATAAGTGGGGGAGTATGTCACATCCCACCTTAGAGGACTATTTTAAGATGCTATTTGTGTAGTGATAGCTGGTTTTAATGCCTAATATATTGGCAATGTATTTTTCAAAAGAAAATGATGCATTGCTTTATTGCAGGAACATTTATTCTCATAGGTGGAAGACTAAACACCAAGGTATGAGAAGGGAACTTATGACTATGACAACTCAACATGTAAATATCATATTCCTATCATCACTAGTTACCTCCTTGATGGCGGTGTTACTTGAGTATTACTCTAAAAAGTCTCACCTAATCAAAGGAAAAATGGTTATGGTGGAAACTGGGCACATGCATCGAGTGCTTGTATGTCATTTGTGTGTGATTTATATTTAATTTCATGATTAATTTGCATGATTTTGGTTTAGTTGAATTTTACTTTGAAAATGCACATTAATAATTTTTTGCATTTTACAAAATATTCTAGAAAATATTGAAAAGAATATCATGCAATGATTTTGTGAAATCTTTAGATTGAGAAATTTTTGAAATAAAGGATTTATTTTGTTGATCATGCATGTTGGATCTAGTTGATCCTATTTTAGAAATAAATTAAGTAGTTTGTTTTTATGAGCTTGTTCAATTTTAAATTGGATTAAAACATGATTAGAAAAAAAAACTACCTTGAAGATTTAAATAATCAATTTTTCCTAGACATGCATGGCTACTTTGGGAAGGTTGAAAAGGTGGATAAGATTCTTCTCTTATCTCTATGGATTCCATTTTCATAAATAAATAAATATATATATATAGATAAGCTTTAACTTGGGGTGAGAAAAATAAGATAAAAATAATAATAAATAATATATATAATTAGAAGCATATTTTCTGAAAGAAAGAAAGCAAAATAATAAATATAAATATATATATATATATATATATATATATATATATATATATATATATTTAGAAACATATTTCTTGTATAAGAAGAAAGAGAGCTATAAATCACCATTAATATTGAGAAAAAGGTATTCTATGCTATGTTATATTATGGGAGATGATATGCTAGATTGGAGAAGATAGGAGAAGGGATATTCAATCTTAGAGAAGTACAAGGGAAGTATTCAACTGCTGGAGAATCCCAGGTTGGGTTTGTCCACTATAATCTTCCTTAATGCTTATAAATTGAAATAAAGACTTATGTTGTATGTATAGGTTATTTTTAATTCATTGAACTCCTTTCAATGCATGCTCATAGTAAAGAATTTTGGCCTGAGTAGTTTATTATTTAAATTGATTGTTGTAAATTGATTACTCTACTTTAAATTCTGGAACACAATTTCCTTGGTCTATGTTGTTGGGTCATAAGCTTTGATATTGTAATAAGGGGTAAAGGATACAAATTATTTCTCCTCGAAGTGCATGTGAATTCTAAAGTGTATTTTGTTCCCTACAAAACTTATGAAGACCAATGAGTTTTAGGTAATTTTATAGTCATAGGGTATGGTCCATAAATCAACATTAGGATCTTTAATAGCTGATCATTGTGCACCACTTGAAGATCATCGGGTCCATGGTTGATAAATGTGAACCAACTGTATGCCATGCTTAGGTTTCCAACTAGATCCAAAGGGGTACACCCCATTATAAAAATGGTGATTTCTATGTAATTCCACCTTGGATATATCCATGTTGATTGTAAGCTCGAATCCTCTTTGGTTTAGATTTTTGAAGCCAGAACTGCTACGTGATGTAAGGAAGCATAATGATTACCAGTATCAATATGAATCACAAATGTCTTAGCCTTTCCAATTTATTTTTTCTGAGATCTCAAGAAAACCATAGATGAAATTCTAATACTTCCCTGTTTGAGCTTTATCATCACTCTCTAGAGAATTCCTATTTTATAATCGTATGTGCATATTGACCTACGATCATTTTTCCTAGGTTGGTAGAATTAAACTTATTGATATCATCCTGACTTTACCTTGTACATCATAAAATAGATCTATGGACACCCACCCATGGACTGAAGTCTATCGTTATATTTCAGAGGATCCCGAGTGCATAACCTTTACTTGGAACCTCTCTAATTGTGCAGTGCTCATCGGGTGTAGTCTAAGGAATTTATTTGGATGTCAAAAAATTCATAACTAGTGTGTATTTGATCTAAAACTCTATGCTCAATGTAAATTTCAATGCACCCATGTTTAAATTATAAACTAAACCGCATCATGCATATCAAAATTTGTGAGGGCATACCCAGTCTCTATCGGTAAATAGGAATAGATGTCATCCAGTTCGTTTGCTACAGATGAAATGGTGCCATGTCATCGTCAGATTTTGATTCATTGAATGACAATATAATTTATCCTAACTTATGTCAATGAGGATTAAATCCATGAATAATCTGATGTTCTTTATTAATAAAAAAATGATAGCAAATATAATTGCTAAATTTGATTGCATATGTATATTTGAAGTTCAAAATTAATTCATGCCTTGTCTTTGCCATAACATCTATTAAGGTATAGGATTGGCTGTTGGATACATATTTATATATCTGATCTTTGGAGGCCCAAACTTAAAGCAGCTTCATTAAATCTTATAATTGCATGTGTTTATTCTTATGAAAACTAGTTTTAACCAATTTTGAAAATTCCTTATCTGTTTAATAGATATGATTCACTTATTTATTGTAAAATTTAGTTTTGCTATCATAAATTAGAATGTTTATAAAACATGGAAATCATATGTTATTTAGGATAGAGATTTAAAATCTATTGATTAGATTTGTAAATATTGGTTTTGCTTTATTAAAATTTGATTGGCTTTAAAATTAAAGCAATTTTCTTTATTTTTGGAATGATTGGAAAATCAGATTGAAATCAATTAGATTTCTAAATAATGGTTTGTTTTATTAAAATTTGAAGGGCTTATAAAATAAGAAAAATACAACTATGATTTGAGGTCTATTAGATAGAGAAGTAGAATGATCGGGTGAAATCATAGTCTCTGTATAATTCTAGAAAACAAACAGTAAACTATTATGTGTTTGATAAATTTTGTAAATAAATATATCTCAAACTAGAAGGACGAAATATTTTCTAGTTTGGAAGGATTGGATAAGTGTCCATTCCTTGGGAAGAGGTATGAGACTCTTCCCTATGTTTTGTGGAAATCCAAACAAATGATGAATGGGATTAAAAATGAATCCTTTTTATGAAATATAAAATATGAATGAGTCTGTGATTCATGCTTGGTGATTTCTTGTATGTGATATACATTTGGAAAATGTGTGATGCATGATTTCATTCATATTTTATAAGCATGTCTTGCTTGTAATGCATTTGGCATACTTTGCATCCGAGTTGTCCTGATCCCTTAAGTATCATCTCTTCCAACCATGAAAAACTCAAGATATTTCAGAGAAGGAACAAAAAATACATTCTGAAGACTAACGCAATGTTCATCATGTAAAGCTTGTATTAATATAGTTCCAATGTAATTATGCAGGGCTGATGTAACTTATGTAAAATAAGCTATGATTTGTGATGTTTTATGTATTTGATCACAAGCTTTGTAAGTTAGTGATAAATTTTTCTTATTGTAGTACACACCTCCAATAATTTCTAGGTGATATATGTTTTGGAATATGAGCAAGTAATGGAATTACTTTGAGATTACACATTGTCAAATGTATGGCATTGAGTTTTATGTTGCTCTAGTAGATTAGATGGATGTATTTAAATTCTCTCTCATGAACTATAATAGTGTAGAAGAAAATTCATGGGAAACCTTCACAATAATATGAGACAGACAATCACCATCACCATCACACCTAGTAAATGAGTAAATTCTATAATGGTGCTTAAGACATTATCCCAATTCATGTGAGAAGTAATAATATTAATGAATCTCTCCTTAATACTAGTCTTCATGGATAGTATAGAGAGGAGGGGATAAGTCCCTTTGGGTACAACTCCCAATTAATGGTAAAACCATTGATATTTCTTCATGAAGAACTTAGCCATTGTATTATCCTCACATAAAAAGGTGATGGTATGGAGGAATTAAAGTGGATGGTACTCTTATTTATAAATGGTTATGAATGAACATAAATGTGACTTTGGATTAATCTTTCATGGCTTGGAGAATTTGTGATATCCTTGTATTAGATCATTATTATACTCTTGACTCCTTGAAAGGTGAACACAATTATTATGTGGGTTCAAAAAAAAAATTAGTGGATGAGAAGTAACAATTGGGGTTGTTATAGTTGGTATCAGAGACCAGGCTAACTAGTAGACTCTAGCTAGATCTAGATTAGCAAAAAAATTGGGCATGAAAATCAAACATAAGTTCCATAACTCTAAATGATGCACACTTGGTAAGGACAAGGTCAGTACTTGAGATTATTAATGTCTGAGTTTCTATCCCCCATGAATAGATACATAATCATTCAAAAGTGGAATAGCTAAGTGAACCCTCCTTTTATGGATTTTAAGTAGTGTACCTTAGATTCTTTTTGGAAATTGCTCGACATCTATATATTTTGACTTACTCCTTATTTTCAAGTGTGTATGAACAAAAACAGAGTTAGTGGACTAAACTAGGGAATGAACCTAGTAGTAATAGATTACCTAAGAAATTATGATGAGATCTAGTTGTCTAGAATTTCAACTATGAAAATACGTGAGAATTAATACAACTTTTTACTCTAGTAAACATGATAACAAGCTTGAGAAGTAAGAGGAAAGGAACCTTGCAAAAAGGTAGTCCCGATAGTCCTAAAGCCAGATAGATAGGAGAAATTTTTGGGAATTTAGACAAATATATGGAGAACCTTAATTTCATGGTTTCCATAATGCAAGATCAAATTCAATAGATTTTGCAAGCTATAAATCCACAACATCACCACAACAACAATTAGGATATGGATAATCTAGAGGTTGAGATTAGAGAGGATGATGATCTCGAAGAAGGTGCAAACAAGGCTCGCATGAAGAAAGAAATGGTCAATGACATAAAGCATATTAAAGTAACTAAGTTCATAGGAAAAGGAGGAGAATATGTAGCTGAGTCATGGTTAGATGAACTAGAACTTCATTTTTCCATAAGAAACCACTCCTCTGAAACTAAAATAGTATTTTCTCTTTCTCATCTGGGAGGAATAGGAATTCATTGGTGGAATGTTTACAAAGATGAACATAAGATCTCACCTAACAAGTTGAAGCGAGAATTTTTTGTGGAAGCTTTTAAGGATAGATTTCTTACAAAGAAATGATATTTGAATAAATTTAAGAAATTCTTCCCATTTCAACAAAGATCAAGATCTGTGGAGGAATACTATGAATAGTTTGTGAGACTCATTAAATATGTGCCATCCTATAATCAGAATAATAAGATGAAAATACACATTTTTTTCCTAGGAATTAAGCCTTGGTAAATTTCTAGGAGATATGGATTGAGTTTACCAACGAAGAAAAAGAAAGGCAAAGGATGTATAGTGAACCAATAGAATTTCAACCAATGCCAATTTTAGCAATGCAATTGAAGAAAACTATTAGAGAAGAAGGATTAGTTTATGTAGTTAAAATCAAGGAAAAGGAGGACATTCCAAAGGAAGAAATTATTGGAAAATTTCCACTGTTGCAAGAATTTCATGATGTTTTTGTTGATGAGATACCTGGATTACCACATAAATGTGAATTTGATTTCACTATAGAATTAAAGCTAGGTACTGAGCCTATCCATAGATCTCCTTATATAATGAACCCCATAAACATATAGGAATTGAAAGTGCAACTTCAAGAGCTGCTAGAAAAAAGGTTGATAAAACCAAGTGTATCGCCTTGGGTAGCACCTATTTTATTTGTGAAGAAGAAATATAGTTCATTAAAGTTATGCATAGATTATAAAATGCTAAACAAGGAAACTATAAAGAACAAATATCCATTTCCAAGGATAGAAGATTTATTTTATTAGATAAAAGATGCCACCATTTTAACAAATATTGATCTAAAATATGGATATCATCAACTGAGAATCTGAGAAGAAGATACACATAAAACCGTATTCAAGACTAGATATGGTCACTATGAAATTATATTCCTACCTTTTGGATTAACTAATGCACCTACAGTTTTCATGAATTTGATAATTAGTGTGTTTAGAAAGTAATTGGATCGATTTGTGTTGATATTCTTGGAAGACATTTTGATTTATTCTTGTAATAGATAAGAACATGATAAGCACTTGAGGATAGTGCTAGAAATTTTAAGGAAGAACCAAATCTACGAGAATTTATCTAAATGTGAAATCTATGTTCCAAAAGTGCATTACTTGGGGCATATTATATCAATGGATGGGATCGTTGTTGATCCAAAGAAAATAGAAGCCATTTTGAATTGCCCACCACCAACAAATGTGATAGAAGTAAGAAGCTTCATGGGTTTTTTAGGATATTATAGGAGGTTTGCTAAAGACTACTCTAAGATTTATTATCCAATAACTAACCTTTAGAAGAAAGGGAAGGATTTTAAAAGGACAAAAAAGTGTGAAGAAGCATTTAATTTGCTTAAACAAAAAATAACCTCGGCTCCTATTCTGAATATTCTAGATCTCACAGGAAATTTTCCAGCTTGCAATGATCCCTCTTTGGAAGGGTTAGGAGGAGTCCTATCCCAAGATGGTTTTGTAGTAGCATATGACTCTAGGAAACTCAAAAGCATGAAGTTAACTATGCTACTCATGATTTAGAACTTGCTCAGTTGTGCATGCCTTTAAAAACTTGGTGCCATTATCTAGTTGGTAGACTATTTGAGTTAAGAACCAATCACCATAGTTTGAAGTATATCTTTACTCAACCATTACTAAATGCTAGACAAAGAATGTGGATAGAGTTCTTAGTAAAATATGATTTTAGTATTGAGTATATCAAAGGAAAATAAAATAAAGTTGCTAATACCTTAAGTAGAAGGAAACACATAGCTACATTGACTCATAGTCATGTGGATTTAATGGGACAAGTCAGAAAGATGCAGTTTCAGGATCCTTAATGTAGTGAAATTTGAGTTAAGGTAGAGTAAAACTTGAATGGAAACCAAGATTATAGCATGAAATATGGACTTTTATGCTTTAGAGATCGATTAGCCATACCTAAAATGAGTTATTTGATGAGATTGATCATGCGTAAAGCTCATAATTCTCCTTATTCCGCTCATCTTGAAGGAGCCAAGATGAGGGAAAATATGAAAAATATCTTTTACTGGTTGGTCATGAATAAAGATATCACTAATTTTGTGGCATGATGTTTGCAGTATCAGAAGGTGAAAGCTGAACATTAGCATCCAACAAGAAAATTATTTTCACATGCTATACCCACTCACAAAAGGCAATTGGGATTTGAGTTGTAGACCAAGTCAAACCTTACATTTTGGATTGATTACTGAATTTACATGGGGATTAGGTACTCCCATTATGGTTAAATAATGCCCTTTTGTAATGAACTTAATTAATTCATGTATATAACATAAGGGATGCCTAAATAAAAGGGTGGAAAAATAAGCCTTAAGAGGTACAAGGTTATATAATCATGTTTAAAGGTGACATTCCAAAGATTCTATGAGTTGATCATGTATAGTGATTTTGTTATCTTAGTGATTTCATTGGAAAGATGTGGGTTGGATCTAAGATCTATGAATAACCATTGTTGAGGTTATTTAATTATGGCGAATTTCCATCTTCAAGGTATTCACCTATATATTGGTCCTAGTATATAGTATGGGTAAGGATGATTTCCCTTTTATGTGGGATGAAACCTAATGCTTGGTTAGCATTCTCATATCCTAGTGGTATGAGGGTTTCGTAGAAGCTGATCACTTTTACTCAAGAGTGACTCTGATCAAGTCTTAATATCTCTTGATGTTGTTTGCCTTGATCAATTACAATCCAAATGGAATGATTCTATATTAGATAATTATTATGCACCTTGCCTCATGAAAGATGTATTTTTATATATATATATATATATATAAAATAAATTTTTAGATTGTATGGATTTTTAGAGATGATTATCTCTGATAGGGATTCTAGGTTTACTTCTGAGTTCTAGCAGGCTCTCCATCATGCAATTGGCACAAATTTAAATATCAGTTATGCATAACATTTTGAAATAAATGGACAGAAAGAAAGGGTTAACAAATTTTTGGAAGATATGCATGTATTGCATTGACCAAAAGTCTCTTTGGAAAGAATATTTGTATCTGGTTGATTTTGCTTATAATAATAGCTATTATTCTTCCTTGAAGATGACCCATTTTGAAGCTTTGTATAGCATACAGTGTATAACTCCATTATTATGGGACAATCTCGAGGATTAGGTTGTCATTAGACCAAAAATAGTCAAAGTATTGGAAGATCAGCCAGGACTAATCCATCAAAGACTTAAGGAAGCCACAAATAGACATAAGAGTTATGTTGTTTTGAAAAGAACCCCCAGAGAATTCTTCGTAGGTGACAGAGTGTTTCTAAGGGTAAAACCTAAGAATATTATCATTAAATCAATAAAATTGGATCCTAGATTTGTTGGTCCATTTTAGGTTATAGAGAAGATAAGTTCTATAGTGTATCGACTTGACTTACCACCTAACCTATGAAAGATCCATAATATTTTTCATGTATCCCTACTTAGGAGATATATTGCTGATCCTAATCATGTGTTAGATATTTCTAATTTACAGATGGCAGATCCGACACCCTTTGAAGTGAGACCTATGAAGATCTTGGAATTTCATTCCAAGACTTTGAGAAAGCATTATATTGATCAGTGCAAGGTCCAATGGGACAAATATTTTGAAAAGAATTCCACTTGGAAAAAAGTGGAAGATATGAAAAGATACCTTCCTTATTTATTTAATAATATAGGTTGAACTATGGACCACTTATACAAAGTGGAAACTATACCAAAAACTATGTTTTACTAATTGTTCTATAATAATGCAGGAAAACACAGAGGACTATGTTTAATCTAAGGGGGGAGAATGTCACATACCACCTTAGAGGACTATTTTTAAGATGTTATTTGTGTAGTGATAGCTGGTTTTAATGCCTAATATATTTGCAATGTATTTGTCAAAAGAAAATTATGGTGTGTTGCTTGATTGTAAGAAAATTTATTCTCGTAGGTGGAAGACTGAACACCAAGGGATGAGAAGGGAAATGATGACTATAACAACTCAACATGTAAATATCATATTCCTATCATCACTAGTTACCTCCCTGATGGTGGTGTTACTTGAGTATTACTCTAAAAAGTCCCACCCAATGAAAGGAAAAATGGTGATGGGGGATACTGGGCATATGCATCGAGTTATTGTATGCCATTTGTGTGTGATTTATATTTAATTTCATGATTAATTTACATGAGTTTGGTTTTATTAAATTTTATTTTTAAAATGCACATTAATAATGTTTTGCATTTTAAAAAATAGTCTCAAAAATATTGAAAAGAATATCATGCAATGATTTTGTGAAATATTTAGATTGAGAAATTTTTAAAAGAAAGGATTTATTTTGTTGATCATGCATTTTGGATCTAGTTGATCTTATTTTAGAAAGAAATTAGGTAGTTTTTTTTTTATGAGCTTTTTCAATTTTAAATTGGATTAAAACATGAAAAGAAAAAAAAACTACGTTGTACATTTAAATAATCATTTTTTCCTAAACATGCATGGCTACTCTGGGAAGGTTGAAATGGTGGATAAGATTCTTATCTTATCTCTATGGATTCCCTTTTCATAAATATATATATATATATATATATATATATATATTAAAAGAAGCTTTAACTTGGGGTGAGAAAAAAAAGATAAAAAAATAATAATAAATAACATATATACATCCATACATACGTACAAACATATATACATACATACATATATATATATATATATATATATATATATATATATATATATATATATATATATATATAAACATCTTTCTTGTCTAAGAAGAAAGAGAGCTATAAATCACCATTAATATTGAGAAAAAGACATTCTATTCTATGTTATATTATGGGAGATGTTATGCTAGATTGGAGAAGATAGGAGAAGGGATATTCAAGCTTAGAGAAGTACAAGGGAAGTATTCAACTGCTGGAGAATCCTAGGTTGGGTCTATCCATTATAATCTTCCTTAATGCCTATAAATTGAAATAAAAACTTATGTTGTATGTATAGGTTATTTTTAATTCGTTGAAATCCTTTCAATGCATGCTCACAATAAAGTATTTTGGCCTGATTATTTTATTATTGAAATTGATTGTTATAAACCGATTGTACCCCTTTAAATTTTGGAACACAATTTCCTTGGTCTATGTTGTCAGGTCATAATATTTGATATTCTAATAAGGGGTAAGGGAGCCAATTTATTCCTCCTCGAAGTACTTGTGAATTATAAAGTGTATTTTTTTCCCTATGAAACTTATGAAGACCAATGATTTTTAGGTAATTTTATAGTCATAGGGTATGGTCCATAAATCAACATTAGAATATTTAATAGCCAATCATTGCACACCACTTGAAGATCATTGAGTCCATGGTTGAGGAATGTGAACCAATTGTATGCCATGCTTAGGGTTCCAAATAGATCCAAAGGGGTACACCCCATTCTAAAAATGGTGATTTCTATGTAATTCCACCTTGGATATATCCATGTTGATTATAAGATCGAATTCTCTTTGGTTTAGATTTTTGAAGCTAGACCTGCTACGTGCTGTAAGCAAGCATAATGATTACTAGTATCAGGATGAATCATAAATGTATTAGCCTTTCCAATTTTTTTTTTTTGAGATCTCAAGAAAACCATAGATGAAATTCCAATACATCCCTGTTTGAGTTTTATCATCACTCTCCAGAGAATTCCTAGTTTATAATCATATGTGCATCTTGACCTATGATCATTTACCCTAGGTTGGGAGAATTAAACTGATTGATATCATCCTCACTTTACCTCACACATCATAAAATAGATCTATGGACACCCACCCATGGATTGAATTCTATCGTCATATTTTAGAGGATCCCCAGAGCATAACCTTTACTTGGAATCTATCTAATTGCGCAGTGCTCATCGGGTGTAGTCCAAGGAATTTATCTGGATGTCAAAAAAATCATAACTAGTGTGGATTTGATCCAAAACTCTATGCATAATGTAAATGTCAATGCACCCATGTTTAAATTATAAACTAAATCACATCATGCATATCAAACTCTGTGAGGGCATACCCAGTATCTACCGGTAAATAGGAATGTCATCCAGTTCATTTGCTACATATGACCTAGCGCCATGTCATAGTTAGTTTTTGATTCATTGAATGGCAATATGATTTATCATAACTTTTGTCTATGAGGATTAAATCTATGAATATTCTGATGTTCTTTATTAAAATAAAATGATAACAAATATAATTGCTAAATTTGATTGCATATGTATATTTGAAGTTTGAAATTAATTCATGCCTTCTCTTTGCCATAACATCTGTTAAGGTATAGGATTGGCTACTGGATACATATTTATATATCTGATCTTTGGAGGCTCAAAATTAAAGGAGCTTCAATAAATCTTATAATTACACGTGTTTAACCTTATGAAAACTAGTTTTAACCAATTTTGAAACTTCCCTATCTGTTTCATAGATCTAATTCACTTATTTATTGTAAAATTTACTTTTGCTATCATAAAGTAGAATTTTTATAAAACATGGAAATCATATGTTATTTAGGTTAGATATTTAAAATCTATTGATTATATTTGTAAAGATTGGTTTTGCTTTACTAAAATTTGATTAGATTTAGAATCAAAGCAATTTTCTTTATTTTTGGAATGATTGGAAAATCAGATTGAAATCAATTAGATTTCTAAATAATGGTTTGTTTTATTTAAATTTGAAGGGATTATAAAATAAGAAAAATACAACTATGATTTGAGGTCTATTAGATAGAGAAGTAGAATGATCGGGTGAAATCATAGTCTCTGTATAATTCTAGAAAACAAACAGTAAACTGTTATGTGTTTGATAAATTTTGTAAATAAATATATCTCAAACTAGAAGTATGGAATATTTTCTAGTTTGGAAGGATTGGATTAGTGTCCATTCCTTGGGAAGACGTATGAGACTCTTCCCTATTTTTTGTGGTAATCCAAACAAAAGATGAATGGGATTAAAAATGAATCATTTTTATGAAATATAAAATATGAATGAATCTGTGATTCATGCTTGGTGATTTCTTGTATGTGATATACATTTGGAAAATGTGTGATGCATGATTTCATTCATATTTGATAAGCATATATTTCTTGTAATGCATTTGGCATACTTTGCATCCGAGTTGTCCTGATACCTTAAGTATCATATCTTCCAACCATGAAAAACTCAAGATATTTCAGAGAAGGAACAAAAACTACATTCTGAAGACTAATGCAATGTTCATCATGTAAAGCTTGTATTGATATAGTTCCAATGTAATTATGCAGGGCTGATGTAACTTATGTAAAATAAGCTATGATTTGTGATGTTTTATGTATTCGATCACAAGATTTGTAAGTTAGAGATAAAGTTTTCATATTGTAGTATTCACCTCTAATAAATGCTAGGTGATATATGTTTTGGAATATGAGCAAGTAATGGAATTACTTTGAGATTACACATTGTCAAATGTATGGCATTGAGTTTTATGTTGCTCTAGTAGATTATATGGATGTATTTAAATTCTCTCTCATGAACTATAATAGTGTAGAAGAAAATTCATGGACAACCTTCACAATAATATGAGACAGACAATCACCATCACTATCACACCTAGTAAATGAGTAAATTCTATAATGGTGCTTAAGACATTATCCCAATTCATGTGATAAGTAATAATATTAATGACTCTCTCCTTAATACTAGTCTTCATGGATAGTATAGAGAGGAGGGGATAAGTCCCTTTGGGTACAACTCCCAATTAATGGTAAAACCATTGATATTTCCTCATGAAGAACTTAGCCATTGTATTATCCTCACATCAAAAGGTGATGGTATGGAGGAACTAAATATGATGGTGCTCGGTTGTGAATGAACTTAAATGTGACTTTGGATTAATCTTTCATGGCTCGGATCACTTACTAAGAATTTGGGATATCCTTGTCTTAGATCATTATTATACTCTTGACTCCTTGAAATGTGAACACAATTATTATGTGGGTTCAAAAAAAAATAGCGGATGAGAAGTAACAACTGGGGTTGTTATAGTTGGTATCAGAGCCCAGGCTAACTAGTAGACTCTAGCTAGATCTAGGTTAGCAAAATATTTGGGCATGAAAAATCAAATGTAATTTCCATAACTCTAAATGATGAACACTTGGTAAGGACAACGTCAGTACTTGATATTATCAATGTCTAATTTTATTTCCCCCATGAACAGATCCACAATCATTCAAAAGTGGAAGAGCTAAGTGAACCCTCATTTTATGGATTTTAAGTAGTGTACCTTAGGCTCTTTTTGGAAATTTCTCGACATCTATATATTTTTACTTACTCCTTATTTTCAAGTTTGTATGAATAACAACAGAGTTAGTGGACTAAACTAGGGAATGAACCTAGAAGTAATAGATTACCTGAGAAATTATGATGAGATCTAGTTGTCTAGAATTTCAACTATGAAAATCAGTGAGAATTAATACAACTTTTTACTCTCGTAAACATGGCAAAAATCTTGAGAAGTAAGAGGAAAGGAACCTTGCAACAAGCTAGTCCTGATAGTCCTAAAGCTAGATAGATAGGAGAAAGTTCTAGAAATTTAGATAAATATATGGAGAACCTTAATTCCATGGTTTCCATAATGCAAGATCAAATTCAATAGATTTTGCAAGCTAGAAATCCACAACATCACCACAACAACAATTAGGAGATGGATAATCCAGAGATTGAGATTAGAGAGGATGATGATCTTGAAGAAGGTGCAAACAAGGCTTGCATGAATAAAGAAATGGGCAATGACATAAATCATATTAAAGTAACTAAGTTCACAGGAAAAGGAGGAGAATATGTAGCTGAGTCATGGTTATATGAACTAGAACTTCATTTTTCCATAAGAAACCACTCCTTTGAAACTAAAATAGTATTTGCTCTTTCTCATATAGGAGGAAAAAGAATTCACTGGTGGAATTCTTACAAAGATGAACATAAGATCTCACCTAACAATTTGAAGTGAGAATTTTTTGTGGAAGCTTTTAAGGATAGATTTCTTACAAAGAAATAATATTTGAATAAATTTAAGGAATTCTTCCCATTTCAACAAAGATCAAGATCTGTGGAGGAATACTATGAATATTTTATGAGACTCCTTAAATATGTGCCATCCTATAATCAGAATAATAAGATGAAAATACACAATTTTTTCCTAGGAATGAAGCCTTGGTAAATTTCTAGGAGATATGGATTGAGTTTACCAACGAAGAAAAAGAAAGGTAAAGGATGTTTAGTGAACCAAGAGAATTTCAACCAATGCCAATTTCAGCAATGCAACTGAAGAAAACTATTAGAGAAGAAAGATTGGTTTATGTAGTTAAAATCAAGGAAAAAGAGGAAATTCCAAAGGAAGAAATTATTGTAAAATTTCCACTATTGCAAGAATTTCATGATGTTTTTGTTGATGAGATACCTGGATTACTACATAAATGTGAATTTGATTTCACTATAGAATTAATGCCAGGTACTGAGCCTATCCATAGAGCTCCTTATAGAATGAACCCCATCAACATATAGGAATTGAAAGTGCAACTTCAAGAGCTGCTAGAAAAAGGGTTGATAAAACCAAGTGTATCGCCTTGGGGAGCACCTGTTTTATTTGTGAAGAAGAAATATAGTTCATTAAAGCTATGCATAGATTATAAAATGCTAAACAAGGCAACTATAAAGAATAGATATCCATTTCCAATAATAGAAGATTTATTTTATTAGATAAAAGATGCCACCATTTGAACAAATATTGATCTAAAATATGGATATCATCAACTGAGAATCTGAGAAGAAGATACACATAAAACCGTATTCAAGACTAGATATGGTCACTATGAAATTATAGTCCTACCATTTGGATTGACTAATGCACCTGCAGTTTTCATGAATTTGATAATTAGTGTGTTTAGAAAGTAATTGGATCAATTTGTGTTGATATTCTTGGAAGACATTTTGATTTATTCTTGTAATAGATAAGAACATGATAAGCACTTGAGAATAGTGCTAGAAATTTTAAGGAAGAACCAACTCTACGAGAATTTATCTAAATGTGAAATCTATGTTCCACAAGTGCATTACTTGGGGCATATTATATCAGCCGATGGGATCGTTGTTGATCCAAAGAAAATAGAAGCCATTTTGAATTGGCCACCAGCAACAAATGTGATAGAAGTAAGAAGCTTCATGGGTTTGTCAGGATATTATAGGAGGTTTGCTAAAGACTACTCTAAGATTTATTATCCAATAAATAACCTTTATAAGAAAGGGAAGGAGTTTAAATGGACAAAAAAGTGTGAAGAAGCATTTAATTTGCTTAAACAAAAACTAACCTCGGCTCCTATTCTGAAGATTCTGGATCTCATAGGAAATTTTCCAGCTTGCACTGATCCCTCTTTGGAAGGTTTAGGAGGAGTCCTATCCCAAGATGGTTCTGTAGTAGCATATGACTCTAGGAAACTCAAAAATCTTGAAGTTAACTATGCTACTCATGATTTAGAACTTGCTCAGTTGTGCATGCCCTAAAAATTTTGGTGACATTATTTGGTTGGTAGACCATTTGAGTTAAGAACCAATCACCAGAGTTTGAAGTATATCTTTACTCAACCATTACTAAATGCTAGACAAAGAAGGTGGATAGAGTTCTTAGTAAAGTATGATTTTGGTATTGATATCTTATGTAGAAGGAAACACATAGCTACATTGACTCGTAGTCATGTGGATTTAATTGGGCAAGTCAAAAAGATGCAGTGTCAGGATCCTGAATGTTGTGAAATTTGAGTTAAGATAGAGCAAAACTTGAATGGAAACCAAGATTATAGCATGAAATATGGACTTTTATGCTTTAGAGATCAAGTAGCCATACCTAAAATGAGTTATTTGAGGAGATTGATCATGCGTGAAGCTCATAATTCTCCTTATTCCGCTCATCTTGGAGGAGCCAATATGAGGGAAAATATGAAAAATACCTGTTACTGGTCGATCATGAATAAATATATCATTAATTTTGTGGTATGATATTTGCAGTATCAGAAGGTGAAAGCTGAACATCAGCATCCAGCAAGAAAATTATTTTCACATGCTGTACGCACTCACAAAAGGCAATTGGGACTTGAGTTGTAGACCAAGTTAAACCTTACATTTTGAGTTGATTACTGAATGTACATGGGGAGTAGGTACTCCCATGATGGTTAAATAATTCCCTTTTGTAATGAACTTAATTAATTCATGTATATAACATAAAGGATACCTAAATAAAAGGGTGGACAATAAGCCTTAAGAGGTACAAGGTTATATAATCATGCTTAAAGGTGACATTCCAAGGATTCTATGAGTTGATCATGTATAGTGATTTTGTTATCTTAGTGATCCCATTGGGAAGATGTGGGTTGGATCTAAGATATATGAATAACCATTGTTGAGGTTATTTAATTATGATGGGTTTTCATCTTCAAGGTATTCACCTATATACTGGTCCTCGTATATAGTATGGGTAAGGGTGATTTCCCTTTTATGTGGGATAAAACCTAATGCTTGGCTAGCATTCTCATATCCCAGTGGTATGAGGGTTTCGTAGAAGCTGATCACTTTTACTCAAGAGTGACTATGATCAAGTCTTAATATATCTTGATGTTATTTTCCTTGATCAATTACAATCCAAATGGAATGATTCTATCTTAGTTAATTATTAAGCACCTTGACTCATGAAATATGTATTTATATATATATATATATATATATATATATATATATATATATATATATATATATATATATATATATATATATATAATTTAGATTGTATGGACTTTTAGAGATTATTATCTCTGATAGGGATTCTAGGTTTACTTCTGAGTTTTGGCAGGCTCTCCATCGTGCAATTGGCACAACTTTAAATATCAATTATGCATACCATTTTGAAACATATGGACAGAAAGAAAGGGTTAACCAAGTTCTGGAAGATATACTATACATGTATTGCATGGACCAAAAGTTTCTTTGGAAAGAATATTTGTATCTGGTTGATTTTGCTGATAATAATAACTATTATTCTTCCTTGAAGATGACCCCTTTTGAAGCTTTGTATAGCAGACGGTGTAGAACTCCATTATTATGGGACAATATCGAGGATCAGGTTGTCATTAGACCAAAAACGGTTAAAGTATTGGAAGAGCAGCTAGGAATAATCCATCAAAGACTTAAGGAAGCCACAAATAGACATAAGAGTTATGCTATTTTGAAAAGAACCCCTAGAGAATTCTTCGTATGTGACAGAGTGTTTCTAAGGGTAAAACCTAAGAAGAGTGTCATTAAATCAATAAAATTGGATCCTAGATTTGTTGGTCCATTTTAGGTTATAGAGAAGATAAGTTCTATATCGTATCGACTTGACTTACCACCTAACCTATGAAAGATCCATAATATTTTTCATGTATCCCTACTTAGGAGATATATTGCTGATCCTAATCATGTGTTAGATGTTTCTAATTTATAGATGGCAGATCTTTCAACATTTGAAGTGAGACCTATGAAGATCTTGGAATTTCATTCCAAGACTATGATAAAGCATTATATTGTTCAGTGCAAGGTCCAACGGGACCAATATTTTGAAAAGAATTACACTTGGGAAAAAGTGGAAGATATGAAAAGACACCTTCCTTATTTATTTAATAATATAGGTTGAACTATGGACCACTTATATAAAGTGGAAACTATACCAAAAACTATGTTTTATTGATTGTTATGTAATAATGCAGGAAAACACAGAGGACTATGTTTAATCTAAGGGGGGAGTATGTCACATCCCACCTTAGAGGACTATTTTTAAGATGTTATTTGTGTAGTGATAGCTGGTTTTAATACCTAATATATTTGCAATGTATTTGTCAAAAGAAAATTATGGTGTGTTGCTTAATTGCAGGAACATTTATTCTCGTAGGTGGAAGACTAAACACCAAAATATGAGAAGGGAAATGATGACTATGACAACTCAACATGTAAATTTCATATTCCTATCATCACTAGTTACCTTCCTGATGGCGGTGTTTCTTGAGTATTACTCTAAAAAGTCCCACCCAATCAAAGGAAAATGGTGATGGGGGATATACTAGGCACATGCATCGAGTGCTTGTATGCCATTTGTGTGTGATTTATATTTAATTTCATGATTAATTTGCATGAGTTTGGTTTAATTTAATTTTACTTTGAAAATGCACATTAATAATGTTTTGCATTTTAAAAAATATTCTAAAAAATATTGAAAAGAATATCATGCAATGATTTTGTGAAATATTTAGATTGAGAAATTTCTAAAGTAAAGGATTTATTTTGTTGATCATGCATTTTGGATCTAGTTGATCTTATTTTAGAAAGAAATTAGGTAGTTTGTTTTTATGAGCTTTTTCAATTTTAAATTGGATTAAAACATGAAAAGAAAAAAAACTACGTTGTAGATTTAAATAATCAAGTTTTCCTAAACATGCATGACTACTCTGGGAAGGTTGAAATGGTGGATAAGATTCTTATCTTATCTCTATGGATTCCCTTTTCATCAATATATATATATATATATATTAAAAGAAGCTTTAACTTGGGGTGAGAAAAAGAAGATAAAAAAAAAAATAAAAAATAAAATACATACATACATACATATATATATATATATATATATATATATATATATATATATATATATCTTTCTTTTCTAAGAAGAAAGAGAGCTATAAATCACCATTAATATTGAGAAAAAGGCATTCTGTGCTATGTTATATTATGGGAGATGTTATGCTATATTGGACAAGATAGGAGAAGGGATATTCAATCTTAGAGAAGTACAAGGGAAGTATTCAACTGCTGGAGAATCCCAGGTTGGGTCTATCCATTATAATCTTCCTTAATGCTTATAAATTGAAATAAAAACTTATGTTGTATGTATAGGTTATTTTTAATTCGTTGAAACCCTTTCAATGCATGCTCGTAGTAAAGTATTTTGGCATGAGTAGTTTATTATTGAAATTGATTGTTATAAACTGATTGTACCACTTTAAATTTTGGAACACAATTTCCTTGGTCTATGTTGTTGGGTCATAAGCTTTGATATTCTAATAAGGGGTAAGGGAGCCAATTTATTCCTCCTTGAAGTGTTTGTAAATTATAAAGCGTATTTTTTTCCCTATGAAACTTATGAAGACCAATGAGTTTTAGGTAATTTTATAGTCATAGGGTATGGTCCATAAATCAACATTAGAATCTTTAATAGTCAATCATTGTGCACCACTTGAAGATCGTCAGGTCCATGGTTGAGAAATGTGAACCAAATTTACACCATGCTTAGGGTTCCAACTAGAGCCAAAGGGGTACACCCCATTTTGTAAATGGTGATTGCTATGTAATTCCACCTCAAATATATCCACATTGATTGTAATCTTAAATCCTCTTTGGTTTAGATTTCTTAAGCCAGACCTATTACATGCTATAAGTAAGCATAATGATTACCAGTATCAGGATGAATCATATATGTCTTAGCATTTTCTTTTTTCTTTGAGATCTCAAGCAAACCATAGATGAAATTCTAATATATCCCTGTTTGATATTTTTTGTCACTCTTTAGATAATTCCTAGTTTGTAATTGTATGTGCATCTTAACCATCGATCGTTTGCCCTAGGTTGGGAGTATTAAACTGATTGATATCATCCTTAATTTACATTGTACATCATAAAATATATCTATGGACACCCACCCATGGACTGAAGTCTGTCATCATATTTTACAGGATCCCCAATGCATAACCTTTACTTGGAAACTCTCTAACTATGCAGTGCTCATCGTGTGTAGTCCAAGGAATTTATCTAGATGTTGATGAATTCATAACTGGTGTGGATGTGATCTAAACCTCTGTGCTCAATGCAAATATCAATGCACCAATGTTTAAATGATAAACTAAGCCACTCATGCATATCAAACTCTATGAGAGCATACCCAATATCTACCGATAAATAGGAATAGATGCCATATAGTTTTTTTGCGACAAACGAGTTGGTGCCATGTCATCATTAGTTTTCAATTCATTGACTGGCAATATGCTTTATCGTAGATTTTATCTATGAGGATTAAATCCATGAATAATCTGATGTTCTTTATTTAAAAAAAATTATAGCAAACATAATTGCTAAAGTTGATTGCATATGTATATTTGAAGTCCAAAATTAATTCATGCCTTGCCTTTGCCATAACATATGTTAAGGTATAGGATTGAACTTTGGCTACATATTTATATATACGATCTTCGGAGGCTCAAACTTAAAGGAGCTTCATTAAATCTTATAAGTTGCATGTGTTTAATCTTATGAAAACTAGTTTTAACCAATTTTGAAACTTCCTTATCTGTTTCATAGATCTGATTCACTTATTTATTGTAAAATTCAATTTTGCTATCATAAAGTGGAATGCCTATAAACATGGAAATAATATGTTATTTAGGTTAGATATTTGAAATATATTGATTATATTTGCAAATATTGATTTTGATTTATTAAAATTTGATTGGCTTTAAAATTGAAGTAATTTCCTTGATTTTTGGAATGACTGGAAAATCAAATTGAAATCAATTAGATTTCTAAATAATGGTTTGTTTTACAAATTGATTATTGAGGGGTGAACATCTCACATCTAGTGAGAATCGAGAAGAAGAGTGAGCGAAAAATGAATAAAGGATAATCCAAGCATTACAGGCGAGAAGCGATGAACTAGGGTTTCTGGAGCTAAGGAAAATCTAGGGCATCAGGTGGGTTACCGAAGTGTTTTTCTGGTTACTATGGATCTGAAGGTGAGTTTTCTTCCCCAGGAGGGTCCAATGGGGACTCCTTCGGATCCTCTCACAGGGAGAAATAGCTCTTATGCAGATTTATTAAAAGATAAATCTCCATATAATAATGACAAAGAACAAAGAAATGCTCTTAAAATTCTCTTCAAGGATGCTGGAAAGAGATCAACAGCCCAACGAGTCAATGGATGCCTTTCGTAGTATGAATCAAGGCCCAATATTGTCATCGAACCAAGGATGGTCGAAGAAACAGTCTTATATAGAGCCAATCACGATCTGATCTATAAATTCATGGGTATTAGCCCTACCCTGAATTTCTTGCATTCCTGGGTCAGGCAAAATTGGGAGCCTCATGGTGAGTACTCTTTATGGTTTATTAGTAATGGGTATTTCATTGTTAGTTTTTCTTCTCTGGTCAATAGAAATAGGGCTTTCAAATCAAAAAAGAGGAGCCATGGTCTGACAGGGTTATTTGTTCAATCCTAGAGAGTGGATTTCGATCCTCGAATTGAACCCATGGTTGTCCTGGTTTGGATCCATTTGTATGCTCTTCCAATGGATTTTTAGGGTGAGCAGGTTTTGGAAATTATTGGTAACTCCCTTGGAAGACATTTGGGTGTCTCAAAAGACACCATAGAAGGAAAAATAGCTATTTTTGCAAGCATATGTGTGGAAATGGATATTAGCTAGCCTCTACCAAAAGAGGTGGAACTTGAACTGGTAGGACTATCTTGGATTCAACAGCTAGATTATGAGGCTCTGCCCTTCAGATGTAGATTTTACCACAAATACGGGCATTTGGCCTGATTTTGCCCAAATAATTTGAACACAAAAATGGAGGCCTCGCTAGGAATGTCAAATCTTCCTAGGGAGGGTAAGTCAAATCTACTCAAAGAACCAACCAATACTCCTCAGGGTAAATAAGCTCAGAGAGATGGTTTTGAACAACCCAAAAGAAGGAGAAAGCAAAAGAAAAATGGTAAAGAGAAAACACAACTCAATCCAGCCAATAGGTATGAAATATTTAAGACACTAGTGGACCAAGAGGATCAAGTCATGGAAGGAATGGATGGGAATAGTAAAAATAATAACATCCACACTCAAGCTCCTCTTTCATCTCCCACCGTCATAGAACAGGTAATTGAGTACACTGAGTTACTGTAGTCAGAGAGTGTAGGGGCATTGATAGTGCATACCCAAGAGCAACCAATAATTAAGGATGTCATCATGGGAATAGCAGAAAAGAACAGAGAAAGGCCAACTCTAGGGATAACTCAGGTGGAAAAGAGATCAAAAAATAGCAACTCTCAAGGAGTGGGTAGAAAATCAAATAAGGAACTGCTAGTATTTCAAGGAGACAAACTGATCACTGGAGGATCGGTGAGGCCAATAGATTCTTACTGCTCTCAAGGTAACCAATGATTATACAATCATGGAATGTTAGGGGTTTAAACAGTAGAACCCATCAATCTATTGTTCAAAGACTTAGAAAAATGTAAAATAGATTTTTTGCTTATCCAAGAGACAAAAATGTCGTTAGATCTTATGTGTAAAATAGTTAAAAAAATTTGGAGGGGCGCTGGTCATATGGAAGTGGCTGTCCAAGGTGCCTTAGGGGGGATTGTTACTCTTTGGAACTCCCTGGAATGGACTACAATAGAGAATATAGCTTGGAGGGGTGTTCTCACATCACATTTTATGAATAATCTCACAACTGAACATGTTTTAATCACAAATTTTTATGGGGCTCAAAACCTTGATGGTCAGAGGCTTCAATGGAAAGTTGTGCATAACATGAGAATCTCAAGGGAAGATTTAGACTGGATTATTGCTGGGGATTTTAATTCTAAATTATCTTCTAGAGATCAGGAAGGGGTAACCCCACTTTTGGACCCAAGGGATCGACTTATGATTGCCCAAGTCTAGGATTTTTACTTAGTGGATATTAAATGCCCTGGAACCAACTATACTTGGACTAACAAGAGGAGGGAGCCACATAGCAGGAAGGTAAAGCTATACCATTTTCTGGTTTCAGAGGAGGCATTTGTAAAATGGAATACAAAATTTTAGATTTTGGAGGGTCTAGTTTCAGATCACTTTCCCATTTTGTTGGAGGGAGGGATTAAGACAGGGCAGCATCACAAACCTTTTAAATTTGAGAATTTTTGGCTACAAAAAGATGAACTTTGAAAGAAAATTCCACAACGGTGGGAAGAAGGTCATCCAAATTATGGGACAGTAATGTTTAGAATCCACAAACAACTTCATTATGTTAAAGCTCAACTAAAACAATGGAGGTGAGCTAACAAGACAGACTTCCAGCTCCAAAGAGCTCCTTTGGTGGCCAGATGGGATGAGGTTCAAAAAAAATTTAGGGAAGAAAAAATTATAGAGCAGCTCAAAGCCGAGGATGATGCCTTGCGTGAAGCGGTTGAGGACATTGACAACCAAGAGGAGACCTACTGGAAACAGAGAGCAAGAACCACTTGGTTATTAGAAGGTGATAGAAATACCACATTTTTCCATCGGACTGCCTGTGCTAGGAGACAAATGAATAACATGGAAGCTCTTCAAGATGAGAATGGACACTCCTTTGATACTCTTCCTGGTATGCATTCCCATTCAATGGATTATTTTTCTAAACTATTTAAGGAAAGTATGGTGCAAGATGAAGAGGCTCAAAACAAATTTATTGATGTCATACCCTTCGTTATATCTGAAGAAGAAAATTAGACCCTTATTAAACCCATTGATAAAGAAGAACTGAAGAATGTGGTCTTTGGAATGAGCACCGGAAAAACTCCAGGACCAGATGGCTTTCCAATTGAGTTTTTTTCAGGCCTTTTGGGATATTTTGGAGGAGGATGTTTTGGTTGTCATAGAGGAGTCCAAAGGTAATAAAAGAATTCTTAAAGCATTAAACCATACCTTCATCACTTTAATTCCAAAATGGGAGGAGGGGGTACATATTTCATATTATAGACCTATTGCCTTATGCAATGTGATATATAAAATAATCACAAAGGTAATGGCTGAATGGCTAAAACCTCTTTTACATAACATTATCTCCTTAGAGCAAGGGGGTTTTGTAGAGGGTAGGCAAATCTTGGATGGGGTGGTTCTTGCTCAGGAGGCAATCCATACAATGAAAACATCTGGTAATAAAGGAATGTTCATAAAATTAGATATGTCAAAGGCTTATGATAGGGTGGAGTGGAGTTTCTTGTCAAATATGATGGTAGCCTTTGGTTTCTCTTAGGATTGGATAGAATGGGTCATGAGTTGTGTTTCTACTCTGACTTACTTAGTGTTAATCAAGGGTCTTCACTCGCAACATTTTGGAGACACTTGAGGCCTTCATCAAGGGGATCCTTGCTCCACCTATCTTTTCCTCATTTTGGTTGAAGGATTAGGTAGAATTTTCTTGAGGAGAAGACAACAAGGTTTGCTAATAGGTATCAAGGTGGGTGAAGAAGTTTTGACTCACCTACAGTTTGTGGATGATATAGGATTGGTGGGAGTGGCCAGCTTTAGGGAAGCAAGAGTGATCAGAGATACTCTTAATGTCTACCTTAAGGCTTCAAACCAAGTCATAAATGATAAAAAATCCAAAGTGGTCTTTCTTAATCTTGATCAAAGGCTTCAGGACAGAGTTCTAGAGATATTGGGATTCACAAGGACTTCTCTCCTAGTGGTTTACTTGGGGGTTCCTTTGCATTTTAAAAAACTTAAAATAGATATCTGGAAGAATCTTTTGGATTGTATCAAGGATAGAATGAATCATTGGTCTCACAAATGTTTAAGCTATGGGGGTAGATTAACTTTTTTATAGTCGAGTCATTCGAGGCCATGCCAATTTATAAATTCTCTATCTTGGCTGCCCCACATACTATATGGAAAGAGTTGGACAAGATGGCTAGAATATTTTTATGGGAAGGAGTAAAAGGAGAGAGGAAATGGGCCTTAGTTGGTTGGGATAAAGTAACCCAGCCCAAGGTAAAAGGAGGGTTGGGACTGAGAAGATCCAAGATAAATAATAAAGATTTGGCTGGAAAGCTGTACTGGAGGTGGATTTCCCAACCAAATTCCTTGTTCAATATAATCCTAACTAGTAAATATTTGGGACATGTTAACCCCAATGAGGTGTGCCATTTTCCTTTGGATGGCACTGGATCCTTAGTGTGGCAGGCTCTCAAGCTAGGATCTCAGGTAGTTAAAGATCGATTGTTTTGGAAAGTGGGGAGAGGGGAGAAGGCATGTTTTTGGATAGATTCATGGGATCAATACCCACCTATCATTGTTGAATTTCCTAAATTGCAACCAATAAAAACAACCATAGAAACCAAGGGATGGGTCCAAATTGAAAGTTATTTCACCACTAGTCAGCCGAGGGAGTATAAGTTTAAGCAGTTTAAGAAGTTGGAGGAGTGGCCAATTTCAATCCCTCCAGAGTTGGCACCCATCATGACTAAAATCTTGACAGAAATATTTCTCATAGGTACAGACGAGGAGGATGAATTAGCTTAGGGATATGGGAGCCTTGGTGTCTGTACAGTGAAGGACGGATATGACAAGATCCTTCCAGAGCCTCCCCCCCATTCATATCTGGTAGAGGATTAGAGAAATATTTGGCACTCCAAGGGCTAGCCGAAAGTAAACTTTTTTGCCTGGCAGTTCATGCACAATGGAATTATCACTTTCAACAATCTCAGATGTAGAGGAATCATCGGTCCATATCAATGTGGATTATGCTACAAGAGCGAGGAAACAACTGATCACTTGATGTTTGAGTGCCCTTTCATGCATCAAATTTGGAAGAGATGGCTTTTATATTATAAAATTCAAGTTAATGGTGACTTGAATCAGACTAATATCTAGGAAATATGGAAGAGGGGTAGATTTAAATCTAAAGCTCTTCGTATTGGTTGGGAGCTTGGATTAAAATTCATTTGGTGGCAAGTGTGGTTGGAGAGAAATGCTAGAATTTTTAGAGAAACTTTTTCCTCGTTAGATGGAGTTTGGCAGGTCATCTAGAGCAAAGTCACAAAAATTGTTGCCGTCTATGCTAAAGAGGAAACTCAGGTTGTTACTGGGCCAATGGAAGAGGGAGTTGAAGAGCAAGAGGGATAGGATAGAGCTAGTTGGAAACCACCCCCAAAATTTTGGATTAAAATTAATACTGATGGAACTGCAAAGGGCAATCCAAGTAGTGCCGAAATTGGAGTGGTTTTCTGAAATCATGATGGATCAATGCTCTATTGGGAACTGCAAGGCTTGGGAAGAGCCACAAACAATGAAGCAAAAGCCATAGCTATCAAATCTACTTCTATTTGGGCAGTTAAACAGGGCCACAGGAGGATAATTCTTGAATCAAATTCTCAAATAATGGTTGGAGCTCTGGACTACATGAGGAACTTTGCCTTGAAAGCTTGGAGGTTTTGGATTCTTGTTACTCAAATTAAGGAATTATGGAGGGAATTAGATGATGTGATTCTAGTTTATGTGATTAGATATTTAAACAAAGCAGCCAACTTCTTGGCTAAGATGGGTGCTGAGAAGGAGGTAGGGGTCCAGTTGCACAGTGACATGGCTATTGAGGATGAGGCGATTAGGTAGGGTCTTGAAATGTCCCTAAGCCAATGATCAAAGAAAAAGCTAAGGGAGGGAAGGTGTCATGATTTCGTGACATGTTGCTTTGTCGTGACCAAGGGAGGAAAGGTGTCACAATTTCGTGACATGTTACTTCGTCGCGGCCAAGGGAGGAAAGGTGTCATGATTTCGCGACATGTTGCTTCATCGCGGCCAAGGGAGGGAAGGTGTCATGATTTTGTGACATGTTTCTTTGTCATGGCCAAGGGTGGAAAGTTGTCATGATTTCGTGACATGTTGCTTCGTCGTGGCCAAGGGAGGAAAGATGTCATGATTTCGTGACATGTTGCTCCATCATGGCCAAGGGTGGAAAGTTGTCATGATTTCGTGACATGTTGCTTCGTCACGGCCAAGGGAGGAAAGTTGTCATGATTTCATGACATGTTGCTTCATCACAGCCAAGGGAGGAAAGGTGTCACGATTTTGTGACATGTTGCTTCATCGCAACCAAGGGTGGAAAGTTGTCATGATTTCGTGACATGTTGCTTCCTCGTGGCCAAGGTAGGAAAGTTGTTGTGATTTTGTGACATGTTGCTTTGTCATGGCCAAGGGAGGAAAGGTGTCATGATTTCATGACATGTTGCTTCATCATGGCCAAGGGTGGAAAGGTGTCATGATTTCGTGACATGTTGCTTCATCGTGGCCAAGGGAGGAAAGTTGTCATGATTTCGTGACATGTTGCTTTGTCATAGCCAAGGGAGGAAAGGTGTCACGATATCGTGACATGTTGCATCATCATGGCCAAAGGAGAAAAAGTTTCATGATATTGTGACATGTTGCATCTTCATGGCTAAATGAGAAAAAGTGTCACGATATCGTGACATGTTGCATCGTCGTGACCAAGAGAGAAAAGGTGTCACGATATCGCGACATGTTGCATCGTCACGGCCAAAGGAGAAAAAGTGTCACGATATCATGACATGTTGCATTGTCATGGCCAAGGGAGAAAAAGTGTTGCGATATCATGACATGTTGCATCATCGTGGCCAAGGGAGGTAATGTGTCGTGATATCGCGACATGTTGCGTCGTCATGGCCAAAGGTGAAAAAATGTCGTGATAGTGCGACATGTTGCATCGTCGCGGCCAAAGGAGAAAAGTGTCATGATATCATGACATGTTGCTTCATCGCAACCAAGAGAGAAAAGGTGTCGTGATATCACAACATGTTTCATCGTTGCAGTGAAAGGAGAAAAAGTGTCACAATATCACAACATGTTGCTTCGTTGTGACCAAGAAAAAAAAGTGTCGCAATTTCATGACATGTTTCTTCGTCGCGGACAAAGGAGAAAAGGTGTCACAATTTCGCGACAAGTTGCTTCATCACAGCCAAAGGAGAAAAATGTCACGATTTTGCAACATGTTGCAACATCGCGGCCAAGTGAGAAAAAGTGTCGTGATATCGTGACATGTTGCATTTTCGTGGCCAAAGGAGAAAAGTGTCGCGATTTCGTGACATGTTGCATTTTCGTGGACAAAGGAGAAAAATGTCACAATATCATGACATGTTGCTTTTTTGCGGTCAGAGGAGAAAAGTGTCGTGATATCGCGACATGTTGCTTTTTCGCGGCCAAAGGAGAAGACGAAAAAAGTGTTGCGATATCACGACAAGTTGCATCAACAGACCAAACCGATCCTTCTGTTAGCTAGTTATTGGTTCAAGAGATTTGGATCCATTGCAAATCTTCTTTTACTCTTGTAAGCATGTGTTCTCTCTAATTTTGGCTGGGAAGTGTCTATTCCCAAATTGTAATTGATCTTTGTTTTAATACAAGTTTTTTCAAAATTTTCAAAAAAAAATAATGGTTTGTTTTATTAAAATTTGAAGGGATTATAAAATAAGAAAAAAAACAACTATGATTTGAGGTCTATTAGATAGACAAGTAGAATGAATGGGTGAAATCATAGTCTCTGTATAATTCTAGAAAACAAATAGTAAACTATTATGTGTTTGATAAATTTTGTAAATAAATATATCTCAAACTAGAAGGTTGGAATATTTTCTAGTTTGGAAGGATTGTATTAGTGTTATTTCCTTAGGCAGAGGTATGGGACTCTTCCCTATGTTTTGTGGTAATACAAACGAATGATGAATGGGATTAAAAATTAATCCTTATTATGAAATATAAAAGATGAATGAATCTGTGATTCATGCTTGGTGATTTCTTGTATGTGATATACATTTGGCAAATGTGTGATGCATGATTTCATTCAAATTTGATAAGCATATCTTGCTTGTAATGCATTTGGCATATTTGCATTCGAGTTGTCCTGACCCCTTCACTATCATCTCTTTCAACCATAAAGAAATCAAGATATTTCAAAGAAGGACCGGATAATACATTCTGAAGACTAATGCAATGTTCATCATGTAAATCTTATATTGATATAGTTCCAATGTAATTATGCAGGGCTGATGTAATTTATGTAAAATGAGCTATGATTTGTGATGTTTTATGTATTTTATCACAAGATTTGTAAGTTAGAGACAAATTTTTTATATTGTAGTACTCACCTCTAATAAATACTAGGTGATATATGTTTTGGACTATGACCAAGTAATGAAATTACTTTGAGATTACACATTATCAAATGTATGGTATTGAGTTTTATGTTGCTCTATTAGATTAGATGGATGTATTTAAACTCTCTCTCATGAACTATAATAGGGTAGAATAAAATTCATGGGCAAACTTCACAATAATATGAGACAAAAAATCACCATCACCATCACACCTAGTAAATGAGTAAATCGTATAATGGTGCTTAAGACAATATCCCAAGTCATGTGAGAAATAATAATATTAATGACTCTTCTTAATACTAGTCTTCATGGATAGTATGGAGAGGAGGGGATAATTCCCTTTGGGTACAACTCCAAATTAATGGTAAAACCATTGAGATATCCTCATGAAGGACTTAGCCATTGTATTATCCTCATATCAAAAGGTGATGGTATGGAGGAATTAAATGGGATGGTACTCCTATTTATGTGGTGCAAATAACTTACTGAGCATTTGGGATATCCTTGTCTTAGATCATTATTATACTCTTGACTCATTGAAAGGTGAACACGATTATTATATGGGTTCAAAAAAAATTAGTGGATGAGAAGTAACAACTGGGGTTGTTACAAATATCTACTTCTTTTCACTGATACCTTTAAGAAATATTGGAACTCCATTTTATTTTTCTATAGAACCCACTTAGAGTTATTCAATTCAATCTACAACCACAATTATAATGACCATATTACTATTTATGTGGTATAGTTTATTCACCATCATCTTACTCACCTAGTATAGAAGCCTAGACAACCATTTGTTAGAGTTCACCTGTGTAATTATTATTATATTAGGAAATTGTAATTCATATTTTTAGGTAAACTCAATCTCTACCTTTTCTCTCATAAAAAAATATCATTAATATGTAACATGTGACTTTATTGTGATTGTCACATACCTTGAGAGTCTATGCCATCTTCTTACTCATAAACATACAAAGAAATTATTTCAATATATCTTTATCCACATTGATATTTTTTGGTTTTGACTAGTCATGTTTTCAAAAATAACCATAACCTTAGACATGACCATATCACTCATGTTTATCATCCATTGAATCTCACATGCCATTTCTCCTTATCTAGTAGGCTAGTTATTCTATCAATATCATGCTCAAGAATGAGCGTACATTTTAGGCTAGGGGTGTGCTTCTCACAAGTTTATAATACTGATAAGATCCATGATCTAAGATAAGTTTCATCCATAGATATCCATTTCTAGCATGCGATACAAAGTAAAAATAATTATAAAATGGATGTGATATTATCCATAGCAGTTATCTCAAATTTTATTTGTGTTACCTATTACGACTAAGCCTTTTTGTATCCTTTGTAATGATAAATAAACATTTAACTAGATATGGGAACTAGCTAGATGCAAACAACATGGGAGGATATTCAAACCAAAGAGAACCCATGTGAAAATATGATAGAGTTTAAAAGTCATTAGGATTTTTAAGATGTTAATTTGCTACCTTTCCTAGATAAATTCTAAGGCTTTGATGATAAAATTGTCATCAAATTATCCCAATTTCCTTGGATCTTTCTTAACCCTTCCTCCTTGGCTGGATGGTGTTGCAGACGATCTCCTTAGGGTGGGAGGTTACTTATCCATTTGTATGCCCATTTCCTTAACCTTTGGTGGGTTTTTTTTTCTGGTGTATGGTTTTTGGGATGGTTTTGCTTGGGACCTTCCTTGGGTTTTCTGGGTTTCTTCAGGATTCTTTTCCTTGGAGTTCTCAGCTTTTCCTAGGTTTTTTATAGGTGTCTAATTGGTGCTAGCCTTCAGTAGTTCTCTAGGTGTAGACTAATGTGGTTGTGGGAGAGTGGATTCATGAGAAGTTTTACACGACATATTTATGGTTTGATGGACCATGTTATTTCTACTATGACTCTACTCTTTGGTTTTGTTGGTGTGGGGCTCAGTGAGCTCTCAACCTTTTTTTTGGCCTTGCCTTAGGACCTCTAGTTTGATTTCTATTATTTTCCTACTAGAATTCCTCATATGTTTTCTTGAAACTGTTCATTAGTGGTGCTGAAGGTAGTCTAGGATTTCTGGCTGCATCCATTTGGTTTGGGATAACCTATGTGTAATTCCTGTAGTTGGTTTCCCCTATGGATCCTTCCTTTTGGGTTCCTTGGGAACTTTCCTGACTCTTTACCATGGTTTGCTGGTCTGTGTTTGCTACTTCCTCTACTTCAGCTAACATATTTTTAGGTTCATATCTTTACTACAAGATGATTTCATGGCCTTTGGAGATCCTCAATTTGCTATTCCACTTTCTAGACTTGTGAGGGATGCAGTTTCAGCACAGTTCATTTGATATTCTAGCATCCTTTCTCGTTTTCCATACTTTCTTGGGTGAGATGTAGTTTCCCTGCTCCACCCTATGGTGAAGGGTGGTTTTTTGTAATCCTTTTGGTTTTCTAGAATTTCCCTATCATTTTGTGGTTTCTCCCATGCATGGGTTTGTGCACTCTTGTAATTTCCTTTTCTGCTTCTTAGGCTATTTAATTTTTTGTGTATTTCCAAGAGTGCCTTTTTTGTAATTTTTCCACTTTTTGGTTCAGATTCTAGGCGAGATATTTTTCAATTTTATTGGTTGGGTGGGAGTTTAAAACTCAATTTTTACCACCTTCTATTTTTCCTACTGGGCAGACTTTTCAAATTTGCAATTGGGCATATTTCTCGCTTCAGGCATCCTGTCTTATTTCTTGCTTTCATTTCTTGTCCTGGATCATGTTTTCTTTCGTGCATCCTGTCCTTAGGTCCATCCTTGGGCCTTTCCTATCAGATGTTCTTTGGCCTTGCTTGAAGTATTTTGACTTGTTGTAATCAGGTTTTGGGTCCCTTGATAAAAACCCACTTTATTTTAATTTAACCTATCAAAAAAAAATATCATCAAATTTTTATAAGAATTTAAATATGGTGTAGCATGAATCAAATTCCTATAGATTGAAATAATTGAGGATCTAATTTACATGTTTAAAGCTTATATATGGAATGCATGCATTGGTATAGAATGAGGTTAGATGATTTTAATTTAAGAATCAAGTAATTCTAGAGATAAGAGGTCATAATAGACACAAAGAAGTAAATCCTTTGAACATATCTATCAGGTGTTTGGCTTAAAGTATCCTTTTTTATCATGCGATATATCATTTGGTAGGGTATATTTTCACTTTGATGTGACTATAATTTTAGATTGTTATCATATATAAGGGGTAAGATCGAAACTAATTTTACCTACTTCATACTAAACTTAGTACAATTATATATCATGGGAGTGTCATAGAACCCTAAGAATTTAGCCCATCACCATTTCATTATGCTAAAAGTTGTAGAGATGTTGAAAAATTATGGCTTGTAAACTTGAGAGGAAATCTAACTGATTTATGTGCAAGTGCCCTAATGTATTTAAGGTTACCAAAGATATTAAAGGATTTGAAGGATAATTTTCTATTGCATAGCCTTATTGTTTACACCACTAAGAAAGCTTCTATTTTGTAATAGATCCCATAATAAGAATTATAGTAGAAGGCACCCTTGTAGAAACCTCAACAAGATCTACAGTCAAAACTATCATAAGAGGAACCATAAAGAGAAACCTAATAAAATTGATAGTGCCAACATCAACTAAAAAATAACACCATGTGTTTGGTGACATAGAGGATAGTATTAATTAAAGGAGTTGTAGGTACACTTATCAATGACAATAGAAGAACAAGATCCTAATAATAATTAGTGACTAGTCTCTTGAGCTGGTATATTTTTCTAGGATGAATAGTCATAAGTATATGGAAATGCCTAAAGAAGAGCCCCTTGATCAAATAAAAATTCTTGAAGAATGATCTATGGATCCAATGGAGATACCTAAGGAATAGGAATCTAATTTAATGGAGATCCCTAGGGAAGAATCAAGTAAACAAATTAAATTTTCTAAAGGGGATATTTCTAAACTCTCAAATAAGTGTCCAAACATTAATAATGAGGATCCCCCTAAAGCTGCAACCATCAGAGAGAAGGAATTGAATTTAAGACACCTATAATTGGAAAGATAAACTAAATTATTAGAAATCCTCTATATCAGGATTCACTAATTGGAAAGATGAAGTGAAGGGTTGGATGCCCTAGCCCAAGTTATAGAATAAGTAGAAAAAAAAGGTGAAAGTAATACATTCAAGTGAGTTGTAAGATCTTATGATATAGTTTCTCTAAGAAAAAATACAATAAAATTTCTAAGTAAGAAGGGTATGTTGTAGAAGAAATTAAGTACCTTGATAGCCCTATTATGTTGCTATAGAACAACAAAGGGATATATTACTTGAAGAATTAAAAAATAAATTTATACAACATATATATATATCACAGTGGATTTTTAGGCTATTACTAGTGAAAATGGGTCCATCTCTCATGCTAAGTATGAAATAAAATTCTTGCAACGGTGTAGTGTATGATTCTAAAGAGGATCATATTCTAATGCTAGATGAAGAGAATAATATTTTAAATAAAAAATATAGAAGTGATAAAAAAGGAAAAGCTAGAGTTCATAGGGTATTTGTAGTAGAAGATGGCCAAAGTGGCTGAGTTGGAAATCCACATCCATACCTATAGGCATATTCCCTATGTCTACAACAATTTCCTCTAGGAATAATGGTATACATTTCAAATTGAATACAGGCCCAAGATATTTTGTGAAGCCTACTTCTATATATGAGATGGTTAATAAAAATTTAGTGTACAAAACATAACATTCCTTAGCAAACAAAACTTAGTAATACTAACCAAAGAAAATTTATAAAATTTTATTCTCATGTATAACTATGAATTAAAAGAAGTCAAATACTCTAATTTTTAAATTTTTCATCACATGCAGGTAATAAGTTCAATGTATAAAAAAACAATAGGTAGAAAATGAAATATAATATGGTTAAGAATCAAATTTATATTTAATTCATAAATACAACACACAAAGAAAATACATTATTTTTTAGATTTTTTTTACATCAACTAGGTGATGTCTAAAAAAGGATAAATAATACACAACTTAAAAAGGTCTTGAAACAACCTTAATCTAAAGTTTTTTCAAGATCATCTTGAGTACATAGGGAATATTATGACTTGATGCTTTGCATTTAATGAGATATATATTTTATCTTATGATCTATTATATAAATAATTTTATATTGTGTGTCAATTTTTCTATATTCTATAAGACTACATTTTAGAATTTGGAGGGTGATCCAAGGGTTCCCCTCTTAGGAGCACCAGGTGGAGTGAGCATAAGATTTAAGAGACATTATCAAATAACCCCTCGGTGACTAGATTGTCGGCCAGGATTAAAAAACCCAAAGATGAGCCATCCTCCTCCTCGACTCATGTCATATCTAACTCCACTAGTGATAAGGAGGATCAGTGTTCCCAGATGTTACTGGAGCTAGTGGTGTCCACCATTGGAACTTCCATAAAATACCTGTAGGAGGCCTCCAAGATGCTGACCCGTTATGCTGCGAGGAAAAAGGATGATGGAAAAAATTGATAGTTGGGAGACTTCTTCTGGGGCGATGGTATAATGGCTGGTTTTTTCTACTAGTAAAGTGGTTTTGGTGTCAATGTTCGAGTGGGAATTTTTGAATTGTTTTAATCTTGTTGGAGTTACTGATGTCTGAAGGAAACAGTGGTTTGTTGGCGGGTTTTTGTTTACTGCTTTTTTGTTTTTTCCTTTCTTTCAGTGGATCCTCTATTTTAGTGGTCTTCCCTCTAGGTTTTCGAGGGGTTTTGGGGTGGGTGGTAACACCTTTTTGAAAATGCTATCCTTGCCTACGATGATTTAGCCCGAATGTAATAAGGTTTTGGGTCCCTTTCAAAACTCGTTGTAAATACTACTCATATTTAAAAAAATAAATAATGTGTAGATATTATATATGTAAAATATTTTCAATGATAAGGTGGATGTTATAAGTCAATTTATAATTAGGAATGATGTATAGTATCTTTATAGTAGTAGTTTCTATGCCATGAGTGCAATTGGTAAATTTTCAAGAAAATAGCTAAATTGCCCCTCCACTTATAAAATTTCTTGATCTCATTAGGAATTATTAACAAGATGGAGAAAAGAAGGGTCTTTCTAAATATTATATCTATCTTGAAATCAAATCATTAATAATATTTTTTAACATTTAGAAAATCACTAAATTCATACAGAAACAATTACATAGTCTTATAATCCATTTGTTATAGATGGTTTGAATTCATGTATTATAAAAAAAAACTTATCTATTTGATATAATATAGTTTGAATTCCTATACCATATATCATAAACTAGAAGGCAATTATAATGGTTAAATTATTATCAATCATGAGGGGATGAATTTCATAAGTGGATTTTACTATCAACCCCTTTTTATTAATATTTTTATGATGTTTTTCTTATGAAAATTGATAATTTTGATTCTTCTCTTTAGAATATCATGGTCAGAGTACAAAATTTGGTAAAATTAGTATTTTCTCTTAAATAATTACACTACAACACAATTAAATTATGCTAAATAATAATCCCTCTTAATTTTGCACAGTTGCTTCATCATCAAGGGTTTAAAATTATTTTTATGTAAATTGGAACCTATGTTGCTTTCCCTCCTAGTTTTCATATAGTTGCTTCATAATCAAGGATTTTATAGTGATCGCTTTAAATAAATTTAGAATTTGTGAAGCTTTTCTTATACAAAACACTATATTTTTTTGAATAAATTCCAACGTTTTCAAGTGTGTAGTTTATTGAAGGTGAAGAGATAATGGAATGTAAAATAAAGAAATTTTTTATTATATAATTATAAGATATTTCACAGTTAAATTTATGGTAGTGTTTCACACATGAACACATTTAGTAGGGTTTTAAACATCATTCAAATAAATGTAATGAAAATATAGTAGGTTATAAATAAAATTAAATGCAATGCAATGCAAATTTAGTAGGTTTTAAATGAAATTTATAGTAATTTAAATTTATCCTACAAAAATAAAACACAATAAAAATTTATATTGCAAAAGAAAAAAATCTAACAACGTATGGAAACTCCTCCTTGGCATATCTAGTGGCTAGCTACAACATATAAGTTGCTCAATCAACCAAAGAAACTCTCTACTATAACAATAAGTGGTGCAAAAAGTATGGAATGGTGGATAATAATTGCATATCATATTTTTTATTTTTTCAATGTGTGTGGTTGAACATGCTATGCATAACCAATCATAACTTAAAAATATTTGTATGGATAAAAATTATTAAATTATATTTGACTATACAAAATGTACAACTAAAAATACTTTTGTTTATCCAAATATAATAAGAAAATATTCAAAATGCTATAAAAGTGGGACTTGCTTATGTGATCACGCACTAGTTTTTATTAGATTTTAAGCCACAATGCTTAATGCATGCACAATTACCATTCATAATGGATACAACTACAATTATCACTCACAATAACCATCATTCAATCCATGGAAAATAACAACAATGCACTAAAAATATTGTATTTATAAATTTGCTTAAGCAATGCAAATACAAAGTATTGAAATGCTTATTTGGTCACTTATTACAATGCTTTGAATTCAATATATACAACTTGGAAATAAGACTCTTCACATTCACAAGACTCTTGATCTTTCTACTTTCACTAACTCTCCATCTCCTCAAACTCATGAGAGATATGACTCTTCATATTTATCATAGGAGAAATATATTTTATTGAATCCTAAAAGTGATAAATATCTAATGACCACACACACTAAATACAAACATATACAAGACTCTTTCACACCACACATTTACAAAAAATTTTACAAGTACCAAATAATGTAATAAACTCCAACAATTTCAATAAGATAGGGATATTTGATGACTTCTATAAAATTAGATTTAGGGTTTGTTATTTGATTTGTATTTTATTAAGAAAACTTGATGGATTTTTGCAAGGCTTACCATAGTTAGAAAATATTATAAACCATATAGATAGAGGTATAATTAATTATTTTTTCCAGGTCCAATATTAGTAAATCCATTATTCATGATTAACTTATTTTTGGTGGAGTCTCAAAACCTACTAGACTTCAATAGGTTTTGCTTAATATTTTGAGATGAAGTGGATGGTCACATTGGAGTATGTGTATAAATCACATGAATCACTTGTGAATAGAATGGTACTAAAAACCAATTCCACTTTAGCATAAATGAGGATATTCCAATGTGAAGGTCAATGCTTTTTACAAGAATATTTTGAAGCTCAATGTCCTCATCAGTTTTATATGGGACCTAAGAAGTATGATTGTAAGCATTTATTATTATTGGTTTATTTTTTTTATTGATGTAAATGGGGTTTTTAAAGGTCCCCAAACCTTTTACAAAGTCATTACAAAAAGGGAAATCCTAGGAAGGGATCCCGTAGAGGGACTAAATAATAGAAGCCAAAAAATAATAGGGGCTGAAACTATAGTCCTAGACAACAAGATGAGACTAAAAGGAAAGAAAAACCTACCACAGAAAAGAGAGGCCTACCAAACCATGAAGGCAAGCATAATTAAATATTGTCCTCATGAATAATCTTCTGACCAGCGTCAATGCCCTAGGAAGGTGGAATAGACCCGATGAGAGGAAGTCCCAACTATCAATCAAATATGATCCATCTAGCTAAAAACACCCAAAACATTGGCCAAGATAAGACCAAACTCCCATAGAGATACATGGATGGGAACAAACCATAGTTATACGCCCATGTGATCCTCCTTACAAATACTAGAGTCCAACTAGGATTAAAAAATTACTGGTTTTTGTGGCTCCACTTTAGGAATAAATCACTAGATTGGAACATCATGATGGAGATAAAACTCAATGATTTCACTGGAGAAATATCCATCCCAAACTCAGAGGGATGTCTTAGGCCTAGGTTTACTGTGACATTAGTCACTCTGCTACCTTCTCTGTAGACATGTTGAACTAAAGAATGGTCAAGGTGTCTAATAATTCTTTTTGACTCTAAAATAGCATTAGCAATAGACCAACCAGGAGGATAGGAACCCTTGAAAAATTTTATGGTGCTCAACGAATCCCCTTTAATGATAGGATTGCAGAATTGTCTTCTAGCGGCTAAGGAGAGACCCTAGAACAACACATGAGCTTCAAAAAAATTGTTATTTTGAACACCAATAGATTTAGCAAAGGCAAGAAGAATTCTAAATTGGTTATATCTAATTAGGCATCTTGTGCCAACTCTACTAGGGTTGCCATTAGCAGCTCTGTCGAAGTTGAGTTTGAGCCAACCCTAGGGATGCGGTGCCTAGTGGACTAAAGATCTATCAGATTTTGGGAATTAAGCCTAGGAAGGGCTAGTAAGGAGATTGAACAAATAAATGAGATGGGTTTCAATGCCATGGCCATGACTCTTAGGAAAAGGAACAATACTAGAATTCTCCCTTTCCAGGGTGAGAATTCTAGAAAGGACAAAAATATGGGTTCTAGGGGAATTGTTGAAGACCCTATTATTTATCTCAAGCCACACTTGCCACAAAAAGTGTGAGGTAGAAATACCACAAGAAAAAAAGGTGGATGTGGTGGAAGGGGTTAGGCCACTGGTAGTAGAGGTCCATGATGGAGTTAGGAGGGATCTAGGATAGACTAAACTCAGACATGAGGGAGGACAAAATGGAAGAGGTGAAAGGGTAACCTAGAAAAATGTGGGAAATTGATTCCTAGGTAGACTGGCACATGTAGCATCTATTGGAAACAATAAGCCCTTGATGAGATTTATTTGTGATAAGGAAAAATATAAATTCTCAAATTCATTTTTTTTTATCATTTATGGCATGGAGGTTTAGATTGTGCATGACTACTGAGTGAAGATACTTGTCTACACTTGTTATTATTTATATCACATGGCTTACAACAAGACCAAATTGGTGACCCTTCATCACTTTATGATGATGTTTATTTATAAGAGGTTACTACCATCAAAGCGATCCATGACAAAGGTTCCTCAGATAACCATAATATAGTATAGTGTCCTAATACTCATCATCACAAGGAGACTAGATGCCCTAACGCTTGAGGAATGATGTTATGTGATATGTGGTGATGACCTAAAACAAAGATTAACACACCATATAAAGGATAAAATAAAAAACTAAATTGCACAAAATCCTCCAAAAAACACTTCATGATATTCAAATCTATACATACTACTTCAATACAATGCCCTATGCTTACACACACACAGATATATATATATATATATATATATATATATATATATATATATATATATATATATATATATATATATATATAATTTCCAACATTCAAAATTTCCAATATTCTCCAACATTCTCCCCTTGAGATAGAATATAAAATTGATTTTTTGTGATTCACTTTATAAAAAATGGCTGCATACTAATATTTAAAATTATAGTGATTCAATTCAACTTCCTTTGCTTCAAATCAATGTGCTTTGATTTTGTATTAAAAATAGGATTTTTAGCTTTTCATCAAATTTTCTAGGATTTGCCTTGGATTGCTGGCTCACGTTTCTACAAATCCTAGAAAATTTATGCATTGTTGTTTCCTCTATCTCCTTGGCCTTTGAGTAGTTTTCCTAGCTGCAATGGGATTTCATGGCCTGTGGAGTCCCCATATTGTTGTTCCTCTTACAGGACTATTCGAGATGTTGTTCCCTACTGTTGCATCCTCCTGATGCATCCCTGTGCTTCCTAAGGCAATAATTTTTTTATTTTCTTGCCTTAATTTCAAATTTAAATTTTCAAATTGTTGTAGTGGGTAGGCTGGCCCTGATTCAAAATTGTCTTGGACGGTTTAGCCCTATTTTAATTTTTCTTAGCACGTGCTTTATGGGAAGGATGGCCTGAACCTATTATACATCCTTTTACATGTGTTTTTTGGTTGACCTGGGTGGGATGGCTCTATCCCATTTTTCAATTGTAAAAAAAAAAATCAAAATTTTTAATTTTGTCCTGTAAGGCTATCCTTTAGCCTATCCTGTAAGGCTTTCCTTAAGCCTGTCCTGAAAGGCAATCCTTTTGTATTTCCTTTGGATTTTTTTTTCCTTTCCTTGGCCTTGTTGTGGCCTTGTTTTAATGTCTTTGACGTGTTGTAATCAGGTTTTGGGACCCTTGATAAAAACCCATTTTAAATTAAATTTTAATGATCAATTATTTTTCTAGGATTTGCCTCAACCATATTTCTTAACTACTATATACTCTAGCTTTGCTATTGATAATACAAACATTGTATATTTCTTTCAACACAAACTTATCGATTCATTTCCCAATAATAAATAATTTTCTAATGTAGATTTCCTATCATCAATTGAGTCTTCCTAGTTTGAATCACTATACCCAACCAACTTAGTCTCATTGGTTGATGTATAATAGATTCCATAATTTAAAGTTATTTTCACATACCTCAAAATTATCTTAGACACTCTCATAATATGTTCTAATAGATCACACTCTCTAGTATTGTTATTGTCTAGTACATAAGACTACCACTCAAACTTCTATACTTCCTATCATCCATTCTTGTACATTCTTTAACCTTATGCAAGAGGGGTAGCAACATCTTTTCAAATTTCCATGCCAAACTTCTTCAATATATCATATGTATATTTATATTGAAAAATAATTATCCCATCATGTGCTTTATGTACCTCCATGTCAAGAAATAAATGCATCAAATCATAATTGCTCATTTTAAATTTTTGCATCATGTCTTGCTTGAAATATCTATTCATTATTGATTATTTTCAATTGGTCTTAATTTGTGCCTTTCAATTGGTCCATCACTATTGTACTTGATTTTGGACACCTAATTCACTTCAATTACCTCCTTATTCTTTGTAAGTTCACACAAATCCCAACTACCATTCTTTTTTAATGCATTAAATCCTTCTTTCATGAATTTGGTCCATAGAATTTTGTGCTACTTATTCAAAGCTTGAATTATTCACTTCAATATTAGACAATACTTGATAGTTCATTATATTAAATTTTTATTCTTTTTACCTTTGTTCTTAGGATTTTGCTTTGATTTTTGTGAACCTCCTACAAAAACTCTAATCCAACAATTGGTATCTTGGATGTGATTGTGATGTTCTCTTCCCTTTTGTGCTTATCTTTGGAGAGTTGTTTGTGCCTTCACTTTATATTTGTAATACACAAAAATATTCAATTATGATTGTCTTATTAATATTTTACACTTGTTGTCTATGAATTCCACCTTCATCAAAAATCACATTTCTAGAAATGATGCATTATCTAAATTTTGGGTTATACATCTATATGTATTGATTTCTTTAAAATAACCAACAAAAATGTATGATTGAATCTTTGGATATAAGCTCTTATTTTTCTTATATTCAATATGAACATAATCCAAATAACCAAACACTCTCAATTAACTTACTAAAGGCTTCTTCCCATAACATACATTATGAGGAGTCATATTCCTTATTGTAACTATGGGACTTTTGAGGATGTACATTTCTATTGAAACTACTTTAGCCTATAAATGATTTTCCAAATATTTTACTAGTACAATTGTTCTTTCCATCTACATGATTTTCCTATTCTTGCTTCTTTTACTCCATTTTTTCGATGTGTATAGTTACTATTAATTGTCTTCTCATACTATACTCATTACAATATTAATTTTATTGGAATAATACTCACCACCATAAGTAATCCTTAATTTATTGATTCTATATCCACTTTCATTATATACCATGGATTTGAAGCTCTTTAAAACTTCAAAATCATTACTCTTATTCTTCAAAAAAGTATATCCAAGTTTTTCTAGTATGTTCATTAATAAAACTAGTAATGTAGAAGGATTTACAAACACTTGGTGTGTGCATTAGGCCACCAATATCTAAATGAATCAAGTACAATGTATATGATGCTATTAAAATTATTCCCTTTATAAATAGTTTTCTATGATTTTTTCCAATTGTGAAACCTTAAAATTTTTTATTTTTCTTCTATACAAGGTAGTCCATGGACCATTAATTTATTCTCCAACAAATACAAGCACCAAAAAATTAGATGACCATACCTTTGGTGCCATAACTAGATATTGCCATCAATGATTATATGACATACATTTATCTATTCTTATCTAATATTTAAAAGAAACATGATATAGTTTGTCATAATTACAATAACCATTATTTAGTTCCCATTTGATTTTATCATAGATGATGGACTCTTTATTCTTAAGTACCACTTTGTAGTCTATAGAAGATACACCACTCTCAACAAATTATGCTTTAATCCTTGTGTGAAGAATTTAAAATTTTTTTTCTTTCCATTTTGTGTCAATATGTAAGAATTATTTTTCTTTAACCTTTGATGCTTTATTGTCTCTAAATTTATCCTTGACCTTGTATGAGTCATCCAACTCAATCATATGATTTGAATAACTGAAATCTAAGTACTACGTTCACCTATCATTATTCTTATATATATATATATATATATATATATATATATATTATGGATAAAGACAAGTTGCATTTAGATAATTAATAAATATTATCAAAGTATCTTATTATATTATGGGAGAATAATACTCATAATGCAAATCAACAATGAATTTTAGAAACCAAATATTGATTTAGGATAATATCATATTATCACACATTTATTATTGATAAAAGTTGGACAAAATTTTTATGGAATTATCAAGTGTTAATTTTCCTTAGAGGATTGTGTTATCTATATTTATACTTGTTAGCTTTTTAGTATATATGCAGTGGGAGAGATCTACCACAAGTTCTAATAAGATGCATAAAATATGAACTAAAATGATTCTACAATATGACTAAAATATACTATAAATAGAAAGTGGAAAAAATATAATGTAGTATGGAGGTGATGTTTACTCCATTAATATAAGATAAATAAATACATTTTACTCCATACATGAGTTCTACCACTATCTACTATACTCTACTATAATGCACTTGATATTCTTGATATAAAATTCATATAAGCTATCACTATGAGGCCCTTTATATAGGAATATATATTTCTTGGCCAACACTCTACCTAGCTGTACAAGGGGACACCTTGCACATTACAATTTTCACATTGAAACTTGTAAATTTATTACATTGCTTGAAGTAAGTAGATAAATTTCCCCTAAGGTAATATACTACTCTAACTATGTACCAAAGGTGGTATATATATTTTTTTTTGAAAAAATGAAAACTTGTATTAATACAAAGACCAATTACAAACGGGAGAGAACACATCCCGACCCAGAGCAAAGAGCAACACAACAAGGGCAAAGCACAAAGGCAGCACTAGCAACCACAGGGCAAAGAAAACAACAGGGTGCGAAAAGGCGACATGTCACGAAATCGCGACAGTCACCCCCGTCTCGACCGCGTCGGCACCAACAGTCGTGATAACGCGACATGTTGCGATATCATGATAGGAAGGGCCCTCGACAGCCGCCCGCAAAAGGAGTCACGAAATCGTGACGAAGTTTCTAAACAGCACTCATGCCACAAAAGGGTCGCGATATCGCGACAATTATCCTCCCAACCACTTAAGTGCCAAACGTGTCACGATATCACGACAAAAAAACCTTGCAGCTTCCAGTTTACCAAACTATCGTGATATCGCGACGAATTATCAACTTTTCTCTTCATCTTCAAAAGAGGCATGAAATCACGACATAATCTCAACAAGAGCCGCGATAGCGCGACATGTCGCGATATCACTCCAGAAGCCCGCCAAAGGCCGCAAAGGCTCAACCTGTCACGAAATCACGACAACTTCCAGCTCGAGGCCGCGATGGCGCTACAGGTCGTGATATTGCGACAATTTTCCTCCCAACCGCTTAAGTGCCAAATGTGTCACGATATCACGACAAGATTACCTTGCAGCTTCCCACTCTCCAACTTGTCACGATAACACGACGAAATTTCAACTTTGCTTTTCAACTTCAAAAGGGGTGCGAAATCGTGATAGGATCTCAACAAAGACTGCGATAGCGCGACATGTTGCGATAGCACAACATGTCGTGATATCACGACAGAAACCCACCAAAGGCCGCGGAGGCTTAACCTGTAGCGATATCGCGACAGCTTCCAGCTAGAGGCTGCGACAGCACTACATGTCGCGATATCGCGACAAAAAATTTCCTTAGCATAAAAAACACTGCACATTATTTCAAAATTTGTTCAAGGCCTTGTCTAATCTCTGCATCCTCCACAGGCATATTACTATGCAGATGCATCCCAACCTCTCTCAGCACCCACCTTAGCAAGGAAATCGGTCGCTTTATTAAGAGATCTACTAGCATAAACATGTATCACATCCTCTAATTCCTTCCAGAGCTCTTTAATTTGGGAGACCAGAATCCGTAGCCTCCAATATTTTAAGGCAAAGTTCCTCATGCAATCAAGAGCGCCAACCAGGATTTGGGAATCAGACTCAATGATTATCTTTCTATGACCCTGCTTAACGGCCCAGATGGAAGCAGATTTAATAGCAAAGGCCTCGGCTTCATTGTTTGTGGCATATCCCAGACCTTGCAATTCCCAATAGAGCACAGCCCTAGCATGATCACGACAGATTACTCCACTTCCAGCATTGCTCGGATTGCCTTTTGTAGCTCCATCAGTGTTGATTTTGATCCAGCATTTTGGGGGAGGTTTCCAACAACTTCTTACCTGTCTCTCAAGATTAGCAGCTCTCTCTTCCAGAGGCTTAGAAGTAGGCTGATTTTCCTCCTCAGCATAGATGGCAACGGTTTCCACAACTTTTCTCCAGATGACCTGCCATATCCCATCCATCGAAGAGAATGTTTCACGGAAAATACGAGCATTTCTTTCCAACCATACCTGCCACCAAATAAAAAGGAAACAAAGCTCCCAACCAGTTTGAAGAGCTTTAGATGTAAATCTACCTCTCTTCCAGCTTTCCCATAAATTGGTCCGAGACAAATCTCCAATAGCCTGAAGCTTAAAATGGGAGAACCAACGATGCCAAATCTGTTGTGTGAAAGGACAATCAAACAAAATATGATCCACAGTTTCCTCATTCCTATAGCATAAAACACACTGGGAAGGACCAATGATGCCTCTGATTCTGAGATTGTCAAAGGTCAGGATTCCATTGTGCATTAGCTTCCAGGCAAAGAAGTTCACTTTCAGCTAGCCCTTGGGATGCCAAATCTTCCTCCATTATTGAACTGGAAAAGAGTGTGGGGGGGGCTCTGGAAGGATCGAATCATAGCCCTCCTTCACAGTATAAACCCCAAGGTTCCCAAAGCCCCAGGCAAGCTCATCCTCCTCATCTCTCCCAGTAAGAAACCATTCTAACAAGAGTTTTTCCAGAGTTGGAGCCTACTCTAGAGGGATTGGAATAGGCCATTCACCCAGCCGCTTGAACTTTTGAACCTTATACTCCCCCAATTGGCTGGTATTGAAGTAGCTCTCAATATGGATCCATACCTTATCTTCTAGAGCTGATTTTAACGTATGCAATTAAGGAAACACAGCAAGAATGGGAGGATTCTGATCCCAAGAATCAGTCCAGAACTGGGCCTTCTCCCCTCTACCAACTTTCCAGAACAATTGATCTTTGATAATGCGAGATCCAAGCTTGAGTGCCTGCCACACTAATGATCCATTACCCTCCAAATGAAATCGGCCCAAGTCATTGGGGTGAACAAGACCCAAGTATTTACTAGAGAGGATTCACTCGAAGAGGGACGTTGGTCGGGAAATCCACCTCCAATACGCTTTACCACCCAAAGCCTCGATTGTTAAACTTGGAAATTCTTAATCCCAGCCCACATTTTTCCTTGGGCTGGGTGACCTTATCCCATCCAACCAAGGCCCATTTCCTCTCTCCTTTGGAACCTTCCCAAAGAAAACTTCTAGCCACTTTGTCCAACTCTTTCCAAATTGATGGAGGGGCAGCCAGAATAGAGAATTTATAAATTGACATGGCCTGAATAACAGACTGCAGGAAATTCAGTAGGCCCCCATAGCTTAACCATCTATGAGACCAGTGATTCATTCTCTCTTTGATGCCATCCAAAAGGTCCTTCCGGAAATCGGCTTTCGGCTTTTGAAATGCAGAGGAACCCCTGAGTAAACAACAGGAAGAGAGGTCCTAGTGAATCCCAAGATCTCAATAACTCTGTCTTGTGACCTTTGATCAAGATTAAAGAAGACCACTTTGGATTTTGTTTCATTGATGACTTTATTAGAGGCCCGGAGGTAGACGTTAAGAGAATCTCTGATTCCTCTTGCTTCCCTGAGGCTGGCCACTCCTACCAATCCAGTATCATCCACAAACTATAAATGAGTCAAAACTTCAGCCCCGATTTTAATTCCTGTTATCCGTCCTTGAAGTCTTCTTCTCGAGGAGGAGTCCGCCTAATCCTTCACCCAAGATGAGAAAGAGATAAGGAGAGCAAGGGTCTCCTTGGCGGAGACCCCGAGAGGCTCCAAAAGGTGGCGAGGGAAGCCCCTTAATTAAAACAGAGTATGAAGGCGTAGAGATACAGCTCATGACCCAGGCAATCCAGTCCTGAGAAAAACCAAAAGCTGCCAACATCTTGACCAAGAAGCCCCACTCTACTCTATCATAAGCCTTAGACATATCCAGTTTGATGAACATTCCTTTGTTACCTAAATTGTGCATAGTATGGATAGCCTCCTGAGCCAAGATCACTCCATCCAAGATCTGTCTCCCTTCAACAAAACCCCCTTGCTCTGGGGAGATTATATTCTAAAGAAGAGGTTTTAGTCTTTCAGCCATAATTTTAGTGATTATTTTGTAAATCACATTGCATAAGGCAATAGGTCTGAAATCAAAAATGTGAGCCCCCCCTCTCCTTTTGGAATTAAGGTAATAAAGGTGTGATTTAGAGCCTTGAGCATTCTTTTTTTAGTTCGGGACTCCTCAATGACAACCAGCACATCCTCCTCCAGGATATCCCAGAAGGCCTGAAAAAACTCAATAGGGAAGCCATCGAGACCGGGCAATTTTCCAAGTGCACATCCCAAAGACCACCTTCTTGAGTTCATCACGATCAATGGGCTTAAGAAGGGCCTGATTCTCTTCATGAGATATAATAGAGGGAATGCCATCAATGACTTCATTTTGGGCTTCCACATCATGCTCCATACTTTCCTTAAAGAGGTTTGAGAAATACTCCATTGAGTGGGAGTGCATATCAGGGATAGTGTCAAAAGAGTTTCCATTCTCGTCTTGAAGGAGTTCCATGTTATTCAATTGTCTTCTAGCACAGGCAGAGTGATGGAAAAATTTTGTATTTCTGTCTCCTTCTAATAACCATGTGTTTCTTGCTCTCTGTTTCCAGTAGATCTCTTCTTGATTATCAATGTCCTCAACCGCTTTGCGTAAAGCATCATCCTCGAATTTAAGATGCTCAAAATGATTCCTTCCCCGAATTGTTTTTGCACCTCATTCCATCCGGCCAACAAGGGAGCCCGTTGGAGCTGGAAATCAGATTTGTTAGTTTGCCTCCACTGTTTTAGTTTACTCTTAACAAAAAGAAGCTGTTTATGAAATTTGAACATAGTTGTCCCAAAAGGGAGACGACCTTCTTCCCACCACTCGTGGAATTTTCCTTCGGAGGTCCTCTTTTTGCAACCAAAAATTTTCAAATTTAAATGGTTTGTAATATCGCCTCGACATAGTCCCTCCCTCCAACGAAAATGGGAGAGTGATCTCGAGACTGGGCCCTCCAAAATCTGGAATTTGATATTCCATCTAACATAAGCTTCCTTCGAGACCGAAACCGGTCAAGCTTAACCCTCTCCGTTGTATGGCTCTCTTCTCTTATTAGTCTAGGTAAATTTTGTACCAGGGCCTTTGATATCAACAAGGTTAAAGGCCTGGAATTGGGCAATAAAAATCCGGTCCCCTGTATCCAAAATTGGGATGCCACCTTCCTGATCCCTGGCAGATAATTTGGCATTGAAGTCCCCAGCAATAATCCAATCAAAATCTTCCCGGGAGGACCTCATGTTTTGAACAACTTTCCATTGAAACCGTTGACCATCGATGTTCTGAGCCCCATAGAAATTTGTAATTAAGACTTGTTTAGCTGTAACAATATTCCTAAAAAGAGATGTGAGGACACCCCTCCAGGCTATATGTTCTATTGCTATCCACGCCAAAGGGTTCCAAAGAGTAGCAATCCCTCCCAAGGCACCTAGGGCAGCCACATCCATATGGCTAGCACCCCTCCAGATTCGACTGACAGTTTTACTCATAAGGTCTAAAGACATTTTTGTCTCCTGAATGAGCAGAAAGTCTATTTTACTTCTCTCTAAAATTCTTTGAACAGCAGATTGATGGGTTCTACTGTTTAAATCCCTCACATTCCAAGATTGAATAATCATTGGAAACCTTGGGAGCAATACAAATCAATTGTTCTCGCCAATCCTCCATTGATTAGCTTATCTCCTTGCACTGCAATTAGATCCTTATTGGATTTTCTGCCCACCCCTTGGGAATTACTATTTTTTGACCTCTTCTCCACCTGGGTAATCCCTAGAGCTGGTCTTTCTCTGAAATTTTCTGCATTTCCCATGGTGACATATTTAATAGTTGGTTGTGCTGGGGAGTGGATTACCAATGCCCCTGGGTTTTCTAGCTGCAAAATCTCAGAGGAGTCAATCACCTATTCTAGGACAGGGGTTGGTGAGGGAGGAGCATGAGAAAGGATGATATTATCCTCAAGGTTCCCATCTACTCCTTCCATAATTTGGTCTTCTTGATCCACAAGAGATTTGAAGATTTCATACCGGTTGGTTGGCTTGGGATGAGCTTGCTCCTTGCCATTTCTCTTTTTGTTTCTTCTTCTCTTCTACTGTTCAAAGCCATCTTTCTGGGCATCAAAACTAGGGGGAATGATGGGTGGTTCCTTGATCAGAGTGGAATTACCCTCTCGGGGGCGATTTGGCATTCCCTGTGGAGCATCCGCTTTGGTGCTCAAGATATTTGGGCAAAACCTTGCCAAGTGGCCATGCTTATGGCAAACTCTACGAAAAGGTAGAGCTTCATAGTCTAAATGTTGTATCCAGGAGTGTCCTGCTAACTCTAGTTCCATCTCAGCTGGTAGCGGCTGGCTAATATCCAGTTCTACACAAATTCTCGCATAAACAGTAGTGTTTCCTTTTATGGTATCTTTGGAAACTCCCAAATATCTACCTAGAGAGTTGCCTATCAGTTCAAGAATCTTCTCACCCCAAAACTCCATCGGGAGAGCATACAGTCGGATCCAAACCGGGACAGCCGTGGGCTCAATGCAAGGGTCAAAGCCCGCTCTCCACGGTTGGACAAATAATCCTACTGGGCTATGGCTCCTCTTTTCTGATTCAAATGCTCTGTTTCTATCTGCTAAGGAGGAAAAACTAATAATAAAATACCCATTTCTTATGGTCCATAAGGAATACTCATCGATAGGCTCCCAGTTTTGTCTCACCCAGGAGTGCAGAAAGTGCAGGGTGGGTCGAATGCCCATGAATTTGCAAATCAGATCATGAGTAGCACAGTAGTTGATCTTGTCCTCGACCAGCTCTGGTTCTATGACAATATTCGATCTGGAAGCAGATTGCGGGAGACAACCATTGACTCTATGCACAGGATAACCCTTGCCCGCATTCCTGGATAGCGAATGGTAAGCACTTCGCTGAGCTTCATCGGAGGAAGACGCAGGGTTTTCTCTTAAAATCTTGGCATAAGAGGTCTTCTTCCCATCGAGAAATCCTGGAGGAGACCCCATTGGGCCCTCCCGGGGCAACGAAAGAGCCATCAGCAAAAAACACTAGCAAACCACCTGAGTCCCTGGTAGAATCTTCCCACCAGAAACCCTAGAGCCTCGGCCGACGACAGTTCAGAAAGTTTCCCGCCAAATCGCCAGAGCTCAAAAAACTTTGTCCAATCTCAATTCCACCTTCCCCAAAGGTGGTATATTTACATGACCCAAAATGATGTAATATATTCTAACTCTAACACCATCGTGTATTACATTATTTGGGTATTGAATATTTCAATCTTCAATATGGATCTTCTTCTTGAGAATGGTCTTTGGCTTGCTCGGTGATATCATTCTCTTCTATCCATCCTTCTTTGTGAGTACCCTCATTTGGTTTTGTTGATTCTTCAAATTCTAGTTAGCTAAGTAGAGCATAGTGTTGTTGACCTCTCATATTTTTTATTTTTATTCTTCTATGCTTGCCTTTATGGTGTGTTGGTTCTTGATTTTCTTCAACCTACTCCTCAAGAAATGAGTTAGTATAATTTTTAAAGACAACAATGTCTTTTGAGATTTCCATTGAATCTACAATATATTTATTTCGATGGATTGATCCTATTGCTTCTGAAGAACACAAGCTTATACTGAGAGGGGGCGTGAATAGTATAAGACCTCTTTTTAGTTTTTCCTTTATACTTCAAAATAGTAAAACAATATACCCAAAGCAATATCAAAGCAATGCACAAAATCATCCACAAAGTGACACCAATTTTAACGTGGTTCACCCAGAAAGCCTGGGCTATGTCCACAAAAATTTTCTCTAAAAGTTATATCAAATTTCTTTGGGAAACCTTCCCAATTACAATGTTTATGAGCCTCGGCCCAAAGGAGACACCTTCCCCCAATCTGAATTTATGAGCCTCTTCTCAAAGGAGATAACTTCCCCTCTGCTCTGGAAATGATCCCTTAGAAGATCAACTGCCTATACCTCTTGCCAGCACATGGAACTCCTTTCCATCAAAGACCTCCTATCCTCAATGCTTAGCCTAAGAGACCTCTGCCTTCTATGATCACATCCATAGCAGCTCAACTACCTGTACCAAACATAGTCAGTTGGTCTAGTAAAAGTCTTCCTCTGTCTGTCAGATCTGTCCAACTCTTTGAACAAATCAATCCTCTGCACACAAGCCTTCTCAAAGGCTTGCCAAATCTATCCTCAGGTTCTTCTCAAAGAACCAATGCACCTTTGTCCTCAAGTTCTCTAATAGAACTCTCAAAAACTTAGCTCACAAGTCCTCTGCTAGGACCTGTCCAAATCTGCTCACAAGTCCCCACCAGAACCTGTCCAAAACCTGCTCATAAGTCCCCATCGAAACCTGTCCAAAACCTCAGCAAGCTCACCAAGAAAAACTTTCTTAGCATGAACCCACAAAGAGAATTGTTAGAGACCCAATGTGATTCATAAACCTCATAGAAGCATAAAGAGAATTGTTAAAGACTCAATATGTTCTATACTTAACTCCCAATCTCAATCTCAAATATCATAGAAACATAAAGAGAATTGTTAGAGACCCAATATGTTCTATACTTAACTCCCAATATCAATCTCAACTCAATCTCAATCTCAAAAGAATAAGATAGATGTAGTATGCTTTTCTCAAGAATATGAAACACAACCCAACAATTGCCAACCATGCAATATCTCATATAACAATGATACTTATATTATTTTCACCAACAACTAGGGTTTCATCATCTCAATGCAAGTAGCAAGACTTACTAACATAAACCCTAGTGCAAAAAATGCTTCCTCTTCCTCAACCGTAATTATGCATTCACCCAAAAATTCATCAATGAATTTAATGCATAAACAATCTTCAATATCCGGAAAATAAGATTTACACCAAAAATACCTAGTAGACAACCTTTTCACTCCAAACTCAATTTCAGAAAATATACCATAAACAACATACATGGAAGAAGTTGCCCATACCTTTACTTTGATGAAGAAGGAGAACTCAAAATCTGTCACAACACTAACTCTCAATTTGCCACCAATTAGAGTTAGCAACTATACAATAATACACAATAATAAAGATCCAAAATAACACCTTATTTCTCCAACTTAGTAAAAACCACCAAAAGTATAATATACATACAAAGTAAAACCTCTTTACACCTTATTACTCCACATAAACATTAAACATCAATAAAACAATGTTAAAACAAATATGATACCTTAACCTTGTACCTCCCGTGCATTCACAGCCACTAACCTTTGCACACTGTGACCAAAAGAAAATTACCAATGAAGAGAATCGAACTCGGCACCTCTGCCTTCTAGCGCTTTCACTTAAATGCCACCGTCGTTGGGTCAGAAGTGCCCAATTAATAAATACAGCGCTGCCCTCTCTTTTATCTTCCTTTGATGCCAAGAATCTAGAAAACGTAAACGTCTTCCACAAGCCACATGCAAACTGGTGAGCGTTGTCCAAAACGTAAGTCACTGAATGCTTGCATTAATCATCTCACAGCACAGTCTGAAAAAAATGTAGTTCAGGTGCAATTGCCAATCCACTACCGTCAAGCAAAAGGTAAGGATGTAGCCCAAGCTCAAATCTGAGTATGCCAAGCCTGGTTTCCGAGACACAAAACAAGCACAATTTCAAAGACATCAATCAAATATTCAAAGACACAAAGCAAGCTCAAATCAAAGACACCAAGCACTATTCAAAAGATATAGAGCAAATGCAAATCACAGACGCCAAGCGCAAATTGAAAGATATAGAGCAAATGCAAATCATAGATGCCAAGTGCAAATCGAAAGATACAGAGTAAACACAAATCGCAGATGACAAAATTAATCGGAGGTGCTCACTTTAGAAAATCATCCCCACTTATATAGCCATTTTTCCTTAACTGTTTGACATCGGCACTCCTCCAACGATGGCAACATATCGGTGAAAGAATTCTTTTTTCTTCCGTCGCTTAAGGGTTGAAAGACCCTTTAATAATAATTAAAATAATAATTATTATTATTTTATTAATAATAAATTAAACTTGGACCTTTGCATTAAGTTAAGCTTGGTTTTAATAAAAACCCTTAATGAGTCCAAATGGTTTTAAGAAAAACCTTTAACCTTGTCACCATGGTTTTAATAAAAACCCTTTAACATAATGAAGCTTCTCAAGATATTCTTGACATCACACTCTTTTTATATCAACACAAAAATGCCTTTTGACATCAATGACAACTTATCCATTTGAGCAAAGGCAATGTACCCAAAGTACCCAAAATTGCCAACAATATCCCCCTTTGTCATTGATGGCAAACCTTTACTGAAAACACTTCTCAAGAGCCAAAACTGAAACCAACTGTGCTAACAACTAAGAATATTCCTTTGAAGTTTTGATCCCCTTGACTTGAAGCTTTCCTCTTCAATTTGAAGGTCTCCCCCTTACTCATATCTCTCCCCCTTTGTCATCAATGGCAAAGGGCCACCTTTGGGGCTTGGGACTAAGAATTAGCCTCTTAGCTTAGTCCCTCCCCCACCTCCTGATGAGGTGATTAATTTTGGGGTGGGAGTAAAACTCCCATTAGGCACTGATCATCATCAGCATCTATAACTTCCTTGTCGGGCCTTCTCTTGAACTCTTTGTCCATATTCCTGTTCCTGTCACTGTTCTTGTTCTCATCCCTATTTTTATCCATGCCTTGATTCTTGGACTTGATCATGCCACTGTTCCTATTCTTGTATTCTAGAATTTAAGCTCTACACTATCTGACTGTGTGACCTTCATTGTTGCACTTATAACAAGTAACAATGTTATTTATTTTAGGCATACCTATTCTTAGGATCCACCAGTTCTGACCAAACCTGTTCTGACCAAACCTGTTCTTATCAAACCTGTTCTTGATATTTGCCTTGCAATAAATTGCCTTGTGCCCAAAATTTTGACAAGAGTAGCAATACCCTTGAAAGAAATTACCACCTCTGAAACTATCATTTACCTTCTTCACTTGAGCCATGCAATGTGAAGCTATGTGACCAAACCTGTGACAAGCAAAACATCTACCTTGAAACTTTCCTTTATTTGACCTCTTAGGTTCTGAAAACTTCTTCTTCTCATTCTGAATTCTATTTTCTATTTTTGTGCATCTATCATTTAAGGACTCATGATCTAAAATACTTTCCCCATCAGAACTCTCTTCCTTTTGGAGTCTCTTACTAGACTCTCCAACTTTTTCCTTGTGAGGCTTAACAAAACCAAGGCCTGTTTTATCTGTTGTCTTTCTTTGACCTTTGATGAGAGACTTAACCTTTTTGGAGCTATCTTGAAACCTGTGAAGCTTATCCTTGTACCCTTTAGTTTCCTCTTTCAAAAAAGTCATTTTTCTGTTCTAACTCACTATACTCAAGAACCTTAGACTCTAATTCATCCTTGAGTTCTTGTGTCTTAGCTATAGAGAAGTCAAGACTTTCTATAAGATCATCTCTCTCCATAAAACATTCATCCAAATTATCCTTGAGTCTAGCATTCTTCTTTCTTTCCTTTTTCAAAGCACTAAGAGCACTAATAAGTTCCTTTAAGATCTACTTCACCTTCCTCTATATGTTTGCTTTTAGAATCATCAAAGCCTTTTTTAGATTTCTTATCACTAGAGGTGCTACCGTTTTCAAAAACCATACATGCATCTTCCTTATAGTTTTCTGAAGCATCCTCATACATACTAGAAACCAAATAATTATTTGTGCAATCATCCTCAAGGTGACCAAAATTTCCACATCTAAGACATTTCATGATAATGAATCTATGTTTTGGTTCTTCCTCTTTTTCTCATATGAACAACATCTCATTTTCATTATCACTTGAAGAACTTTCACTATCACTACTAGAACACTTACTTGCTTTGTCTAGGTAGAAACTCTTCTTGTGTTTGTGAGAATACCTCTTTTCTTGATTGCTATGCTCATATTTGATTTAAAGATTTGTATTGGCCTCTTCTAGTTGTTTTTTCAATGAAACAATCTCTTCTTCTTGTTTGCAGCAAACAGTCTCTTTCTCATTGATCTGAGACTTGAGAGTTTCTTCACTCCTTTTGGACTCTTTTATTTGCAGCTTTAGATTGCTAACAACTTTGTTAGATTCCTCTTCATGTTTGCTGCATATATCGACTTTATTACTCATTTATTCTGTCTGCATTCTTAAACCGTTAATTTATTTTTCTACCTTACTGCAACACTCTGTTTTCCTGGTTAATTGCATTTCGAGATCTTCAAAAATTTTCTTGTATTCTTCTGTTTATACTTTCAAACTGGTGATTATATCTTTTGCATCCTCAACCTTTTTACTCAGAGCTAAAATTAGTTTATGTTTCCAATTTGCTTCTGCATCACTTCCTTCTTCATCACATTCCTGTTCTGAATTTGTTTCTTCACCAATTTTGAATAGATCATCTTCATCTTCATTGCTACTAAACCCATGGCACTGAAGTTCATTATGACTGAGTTGACGACAAACAAAACATTCTCTACCTTGTGAGCAATCAACTGCAAAGTGACCAGTCTTTCCACATCTGGTGCAAAAATTTATTAATCTGGCTTGTTCTCCACTGTTTGATTCATCTCTTGAATCTATTTCCATTATTCTTCCAAAAATAGCAACATTGAGTTCATCTTCATTTTCTTTCATGACCATGTGTGTTTTCTTCTTCTTGTGTCTTATGGTTTTTCTTTTGCCTTTCCTTGCCATTTGTGTTCTTGTAATATCTTCCTTCAAGATGTTAAACTTTTTGAAGGCACCCACTCTGATATCAATTGAAGAACACAAGCTTATACTGAGAGGGGGGGTGAACAGTATAAGACCTCTTTTTACTTTTTCCTTTATACTTCAAAATAGTAAAGCAATATACCCAAAGCAATATCAAAGCAATACACAAAATCACCCACAAAGTGACACCAATTTTAACGTGGTTCACCCAGAAAGCCTAGGCTACGTCCACAAAACTTTTCTCTAAAAGTTATCTCAAAGTTCTTTAGGAAACCTTCCCAATTACAATGTTTATGAGCCTCGACACAAAGGAGACACCTTCCACCAATATGAATTTATGAGCCTCTGATCAAAGGAGAAACCTTCCCCTCTGCTATGGAAATGATCCCTTAGAAGATCAACTACCTCTACCTCTTGCCAGCATGTGGAACTCCTTTCCATCGAAGACCTCCTATCCTCAATGCTTAGCCTAAGAGACCTCTGCCTTCTATGATCACGTCCACAACAACTCAGCTACCTGTACCAAACACAGTCAATTGGTCTAGTACAAGTCTTCCTCTGTCTGTCAAATCTGTCCAAATCTTTGAACAAATCAATCCTCTGCACACAAGCCTTCTCAAATACTTGCCAAATCTATCCTCAGGTTCTTCTCAAAGAACCAATGCACCTCTGTCCTCAAGTTCTCTGATAGAACTCTCAAAAACTCAGCTCACAAATCCTCTTCTAGGACCTGTCCAAATCTGCTCACAAGTCCCCACCGAAGCCTGTCTAAAACCTACTCACAAGTCCCCATCGGAACCTGTCCAAAACCTCAATAAGCTCACCAAGAAAAACTTTCTTAGCATGAACCCACAAAGAGAATTTTTAGAGACCCAATGTGATTCATAAACCTCATAGAAGCATAAAGAGAATTGTTAGAGACTCAATATGTTCTATACTTAACTCCCAATCTCAATATCAAATCTCATAGAAACATAAAGAGAATTGTTAGAGACCCAATATGTTCTATACTTAACTCCCAATCTCAATCTCAACTCAATCTCAATCTCAAAAGAATAAGATAGATGTAGTATGCTTTTCTCAAGAATATGAAACACAACCCAACAATTGCCAACCATGCAATATCTCATATAACAATGATACTTATATTATTTTCACCAACAACTAGGGTTTCATCATCTCAATGCAAGTAGCAAGACTTACTAACATAAACCCTAGTGCAAAAAATGCTTCCTCTTCCTCAACCAGAATTATGCATTCACCCAAAAATTCATCAATGACTTTAATGCATAAACAATCTTCAATATCCAGAAAATAAGATTTACACCAAAAATACCTAGTAGACAACCTTTTCATTCCAAACTCAATTTCAGAAAATATACCATAAACAACATACATGGAAGAAGTTGCCCATACCTTTACTTTGATGAAGAAGGAGAACTCAAAATTTTTCACAACACTAACTCTCAATTTTCCACCAATTAGAGTTAGCAACTATACAATAATACACAATAATAAAGATCCAAAATAACACCTTATTTCTCCAACTTAGTAAAAACCACCAGAAGTATAATATACATACAAAGTAAAACATCTTTACACCTTATTACTCCACATAAACATTAAACATCAATAAAACAATGTTAAAGCAAATATGATACCTTAACCTTGTACCTCCCGCGCATTCATAGCCACTATCCTTTGCACATCGTGACCAAAAGAAAATTACCAACGAAGAGAATCGAACTTGGCACCTCTGCCTTCTAGCGCTTTCGCTTAAACACCACCGTCGTTGGGTCACAAGTGCCCAACAAAGAAATACAGTGCTGCCCTCTCTTTTATCTTCCTTTGACGCCAAGAATCTAGAAAACATAAATGTCTTCCACAAGCCACATGCAAACTGGTGAGCGCTGTCCAAAACGTAAGTCACTAAATGCTTGCATTAATCATCTCATAGCACAGTCTAAAAAAAATGTAGTTCAGGTGCAATTGCCAATCCACTACCGTCAAACAAAAGGTAAGGATGCAGCCCAAGCTCAAATCCAAGTATGCCAAGCCCAGTTTCCAAGACACAGAACAAGCATAATTTCAAAGACATCAATCAAATATTTGAAGACACAGAGCAAGCTCAAATCAAAGACACCAAGTGCTATTCGAAAGATATAGAGCAAATGCAAATCACAGACGCTAAGTGCAAATCGAAAGATATAGAGCAAATGCAAATCGTAGACGCCAAGCGCAAATCGAAAGATACAGAGTAAAAAAAAATCGTAGATGACAAAATTAACCAGAGGTCCTCACTTTAGAAAATCATCCCCACTTATATAGCCATTTTTCCTTAACTGTTTGACGTCGGCGCTCCTCCAACGATGGCAACATATCGATGAAATAATTCTTTTTTCTTCCATCGCTTAAGGGTTGAAAGACCATTTAATAATAATTAAAATAATAATAATAATTATTTTATTAATAATAAATTAAACTTGGACCTTTGACAAAGGTTTGAGTTAATTTAATTATTAATAATAAACATGGACCTTTGCATTAAGTTAAGCTTGGTTTTAATAAAAACCCTTAATGAGTCCAAATGGTTTTAAGAAAAACCTTTAACCTTGTCACCATGGTTTTAATAAAAACCCTTTAACATAATGAAGCTTCTCAGGATATTCTTGACATCACACTCTTTTGATATCAACACAAAAATGCCTTTTGACATCAATGACAACTTATCCATTTGAGCAAAGGCAATGTACCCAAAGTACCCAAAATTGCCAATAACTTCTATCTCGCTTTGGTTCATGATAAGGCATGTATTGATCTCATTCATATATTTAATGTTCAATTTCTTTCTACTAACTTGCTTACTAAAATGAGATTGAATGTTAATCTAGGAATATACAATACTTTTTGTAGTAGAAATTTTGGAAATGATTTGCTTGGTGTTACACATCCATATTCATATATAGGATAAGAATGGTTATCTGCAATTCTTAGTATATAACCATTAGTGATTTCAATAAAGTCAAACCATTGTAGATTTACAGTCATGTGATGACTAGCTCCTGAGTCAATGTGCCATGTATTCTTCTTCTTTGTTGAATTTTCCATGCTTGGATTATTTTTGCATTTGTGGCATGATGTAGTGTGTGTGCCTTGTTTTTGTTTCTTTGTGTGAAAATATGTTCTTCTTTCCATTGTGGTATAATAGAACCTTTGTAGTAATCTTACTTATAACTCCCTAGTTTAGAGTACATGATCTTGATTTGATAAAACATTTTTAGAGCTTAGGTTTTGTAGGCTTCCTTATGACTCCAAATGGATTGAGTACTTGATAAATTTTGATGAATGTTATTATTATCAAGTTTTGTAGAATTTCTTATGTCTCCCTAGTAATTTTGGATATGCTAAATGATTGATAAAGTGCTTTTGAGAATAGTAGTTCAATTTTGGGTTGATTTTGTAAAGTTTTATGAATAGTAAAAATCAACATCTATTACACCTTATTACTCCTATTGGTTGGATTTCTTTTATCACTTTAATGTGATTTTGAGACAAGTATACCAATTAATTTCTAACCCTTGATAATATTTAATGAACCTTCTTTTATAGCTTTTGATATTTGATATTAAATGTTTCTAAATTCCAAAATACTACTTTGGTGTAGAATGCCTTATAACTCCCTAATTTGGAATATTTGAAAACAATAATATTTGTAGTAGTAGAAATTTAATTTTTCTAGGTAGAAATCCTTATTTCTCCTATGTTTTAATTTACAAATATTAAGTTATAATTCTCCTTTATTTTTGTTTTCAAATATGGTCAATTTCCCTATAGTTTCAACCTTATATTATATCCTTATATATCCCTATTAATGAAAGCAAATAAATTAAGGTACAGTCTTACCTTTATAATATTGCAAATTTGCTATATGAGCATTGTATTTTCCTTGTATTCTCCAATGTATGCATACTAGTCTTAATGCTTGCTTTGATCGCCTTTCAATGGTATATGGTGGTATATTCCTTTGACTGCAATATTGGGCACTCCACTTTTTTCTTGACCAAGAGCCTTAATTTCTCTTACTTCTTACTTCATTTTGCACTCCCTTAGATGCTATAAATGTGCTTATCCTTGGTCTTTGGCACCTCAAATAGGGATAAAATATTATTGTGGGTGACAAGTGTCACAATAGTTTCACTTTAATGCCTAGGAGAGAGATAGAACCTTGTTGACCCTTGGAATTTTTTATAGAATGGAAGGTGGGCGTTACATTCTTGGATGAGCACTTATATTCCTTGGTGAGAAGTGTCACTTCTCTTCTAACACTCCCAATATCTTGCTATGTAATGTATTCTTAGAATTTCCTTCAAGCGTGCAAAAGGTGAGCACTCATGTAGGAGATATTAGGGTTTCCTTCAAGGTGACAAGTGTCACCTTCCCTTTTTGCATGGGCATTTTCTTCTCAATGTCTCTCAATCCTTAACATATTATTTGCAAGGTTATTTTATCAATGTATTATGGCCATATTCTCCTTTGTTGTATGCTTTTGATGGTGCTTGGTGCGAGTTATTTCTAGCTAGAGTAGTGAGCAACAGTTTGGTGGATTTGAGCTAGGATTGTCAGCAATACTTTGGTGGCTATGGGTAATGCTTTAGTGGAGTTTTGAGATACTCCAATGGTGCCCTTGAGTGCTCCTTGTGGATGTACATCTTTATGGTATAAACTATTTTATGCTTTTTTTCCTTCTTTCAACCTACTATGTATTTACCTTTGTAGATAATATTTATCCTATTGTGTTTTCTTGCAGGTACCTTGATATGACTGTCCAAGATCATGGATGATATGATCTCTTTGAGAGTTTGTTTTACATTGGTTGGAGAATGATTTTACATGACCGCTTTGAGATTATTTTGCCTTGTGAAGAATGTACCTTTGTGGAACTTAAAACCTATCCCTTTTCCTACGTAGGATGGATTACTATGGTGCAATATGATGTAAATGAATTTGTGAATATAATACCTTTTTTTGCACCTTATTTTGTAAACTTATTTTTGATGGTTTTAATGACGAATTTATTGTAGGTAATTATAGACTTTGAGGTTGTCTCCTTTGCTAGAAAACTTTCTCCTTTGATTGGTTACTTACGGTAATAAACCTAAGCTAATAAACACATAGATAGAAGCTTTTGTAGAAGTATTTTCTGCGCTATTTTATTTTTGTAAATAGCCCTTAGTGCACCTCGAATCTGAGACTTACCAAATATTGATTTGTAGCTTCTTTTACTGATTTTTATGGTGGATTTCTTCTTCACTCCTTGGAATAATATGATATGATTTTGGTGGCTTCTTTGGGCCATGAAATATTACAAGTTCTATGCACCAAATAGTGTCTCTAGACACTTTGATAATCTACTAGTTTTGTGCTTGTGATCTTTAACAATAAAAATATATAAACTAACCCTTTTGAGAGTAACTAGTTAAATATCAACTAATATAGTGCTAATGTATTAATAATGCACTTTAATGGTAGCAATAATATCACCTTATTACTCCTATAAATAAAATCTCGAAATAATTTCAAATGCAATTAATAATCTCTGCAACTTTTAAGAGTATTTTGTAATGAACCCTTAATGAATAATCTACAATTTTCACTACAATAAATATTGTCGGATGTAGTATTATTGCTTTATGGATACATAATAAGTAGATGATTATTTTATTTCTTTCAAAAAATATCCAACTCCTATTTAATGTGCTAATATATCTTAAAATGAATTCTCCTTTTTTTCACTTTCTTAAAGACTATAATATGAACCCTTTTCCTTTGCAAATCTAATCTAAATATGATGCTTAATGGAATTTGATAATGAACCTAAATTTGAAGTTCATATAATTGCATCCAATTTGCTTACCTTTAATGACTTCTGTAGTAGATGTAGATCTTGGTATTTTTATTCACCAAGTTGCTACCTTGTAGTGGATGAATTTGTAGCTTTTTGTTGGTTGTCCAAAAAACTTCTTGCTTCACCAAACTATGGTCTCGAACCTTCTATCTTGAGATGGTTTTTGTGGCTTTATCCTTCTAGTGATATTAGAATTTTTATAGTAGGCTCAGAAATTCCTAGATTCTAAACTATGCTTTCTTTCTATGAAAGGTAGTCTCCCAATCTCTTGGATTTGGTAGGCTTCTTCTATATGAATATTCCTTCAATTTTCTTATTGGATTCTAACTTCAAACAAGATATTATTCTTCTCAATATTTTGAATGTATTGAGGTTTTCACTAGATTCTTCTTTAGTATTTGGTACTCTTTTCCAAATTCTTCTTCTCTTGGGCTTGTTGTTAGATGGAAATAATTGTCCCAAGTCCTTCACTATCAAGAGCTTCTCCTTGGTAGTGGATTTCTCCAATGATTTCTTCTAGGAACTATTTTCATTATGCTTCTATGAGCTCTGCAACAAGGCTATCCAAGCCTTATTTTCCTCCTTGAGACCTCTCCAAGATCTTATATCTTGTAGCTTCTTTGGTATTCCAATTGAGACCTTTTCTTCAACCTTCTACTTATGGAAGTTTTTGTGATGAGATCTTCTTCTCAAATATTTGAAATATATTTCTTCTATGAGTAGAAAAGGTCTATTTTAGTCCCTTTCTATCTCTTCCAGTATTGGAAGTTTTTCCAATAAGATCTTCTATGGATATCTTCAGATTCTTCTGAAATAAGTCTTTAATCAGTAAAGGAGATCATCAATCTCCTATTTCATGAGCTCTTGTTTGGAGTCTTCTTATGAATCAAGAACTCTTCTTTTGAATCAAGAACTCTTATCTAAAGTCTTATTCAAAATTAAGGATTATATGGCCCTTTCTTCTAGATCAAGGCTTCTATGGAATTTTCTTCTATATCAAGGCTTCTATGGCATTTTATTTTGGTACAATACTTCTATGGCCTATTCTTCTACAATATGCAGATCTTCAATCTTCTATGGAGATCACTAATCTCTTATCTCCTCTTTGACTCAACTTTTGGATTCTCTTCCTTGAGTCTGCTATAAGGCTATTGTGGCATTTTCTTAACTTCTGCAATCTACAGGATTTGTAGCTCTTATAATGGGACCTTTATTTGAGGTCTTTGAAATATTCATTCTTCTCCTTGTTACTGCAAGTGCTAGAATGATTCTAAGAAGTTACTATTTCTAGCTCTCTTGTATGAATCTTCCCAACATTTTTTGAATCTCCTTTTACTACAAAAATTTGTTAGATACTGGAATGGAAGAATTTATAATTCTAGAGATAATAATATTCACTAGTTGATTTATCAATCTAGTGGTATGAATGATGAGTCCTAGTATTCACAATTTTTTCTTCAACTCTATGAAACAACTCTAGACAAATGGAATCTCAGAATTTCTATAACTGAGATTTATTTCAGTCCTTTCAATATTTCATATGACTCTCCATAATCCTATTGACTACTATGGCTCTTTCTATAAATTTATTCCTAGTGGTAACATTTTCATGCAATGACACACAACGATAGATCCAATTTGCAAATATGTAGACCAACAGTAGCAATGGTGACTCTCCCTAATCCCATATTAATTCACCATGGATTTAATACCACTATTAGATTTTGAGGATATATACAGTGGGAGATAACTATCATAGGTCCTAATAAGATGAAAAAATATGAAAGAAAGTAATTATGCAATATGACTAAAATATACTATAAATAGAAAGTTACAAAAATACAATGTAATATGGAGGTTATGGTCACTCCATTAATATAAGCTAAATAACTATATTGTACTCCATACAAGATTTCTACCACTATATACTACACTCTACTATAATGCACTTGATATGCTTGATATGGACTTGATATGAGCTATCACTATGAGGCCCTTTATATAGGAAGATAGATTCCTTGGCCAACACTCTACCTAGCTATACAAGGGGACACATTGCACATTGAAACTTATGCATTTATTACATTTCTTGAAGTAAGTAGCTAACTTACCCCTAAAGTAATCTCCTACTCTAACTATGTACCAAATGTGGTACATTTACATGACCCAAATTATGTAATATATTGTAACTCTAACAATACTTTCCTAAAATAGTCCTTTCTAGTTAAAGCTATAATTAAAACCTAAGATCTTAGTAAGAAAGCTTTTAACTTCAAGTTAAAATATAGGTAACTTTAACAATAGCCTAAGGGAATTTAATTGTGCAATGTATTCAATTTATTACAATATTTTCTATCTAAGCCCTATGGGCCATGGTTAACCTTGTTATTGTTAGAATTTCCCAAGAATAGACATGCAAAGCATTACAAGAATTATGAAGAGAAGAGTAGAACTGATTGATTATTCCATGGGATCAACTTTGTATAAATAGCAAAGTTGATCAATGTGAGTCATTGGATTACAACAACTCAACAAATCTGAACTAGTCTAAACTGAGAGTTCACCTGACTCATGGAAGAGTGGTAACTCAAGTAAGACTATCCTAGTAGAACTTAAGAGAACAAATATTTATTCTAACACCCCCCTTAAGTGATACTAGGGGTGAATGTAACAACAGGAGATGAGTCCCGACAACAAGGCCTGATGAGGTACTCATGTACAATGAATTTATAGAAGAGATGGTAAAAAAAACCACATGGGAAAAAACCATCTTTCAAGAAGAAGAAGAAGAGGCATGTCTTCGGATGGTGAAGATTGTCCTCTATTGAAGATAAAAAAAATGAGTCCCGAAAATATTACCTTATTAGGTACTCATGTACAATGTACTTACATATAGGAGAGATGGTGAAAAAACCACATGGGAAAAAACCATCTTCCAAGAAGAAAAAGAACAATAAGAAGAAGAGAGAGGTGAAAACCTCTGTGCACCCTTCTAATGCAACTGCCTAACCCCAAGTTTCTCTCGCAACTGAATGTAACATAGAGAAGGAAAGGATTTGGTGAAGATGTCTGCAATTTGATTTTCTGTGGGAATGTACTCCAAGTTTAGATCCCCTTGCTGAATATGTTGCCGAATGAAGTGCATGTGAATCTCAATGTGCTTTGTGCGCTGATGCTCAACTGGATTATGGGCAATATGAATTGTGCTTTGATTGTCACACCAAAGGGTAATGGGTTGGTCATGAAAAAAACCAAATTCCCTTAGTATCTGATGAAGCCAAAGAGCTTCCTGACTGGCCAAAACTGTTGCCCTGTATTCTGCCTCTGTAGATGATAATGCTACTGCTTGTTGTTTTTTGCATGACCAAGCAATAGGTGAAGAACCAAGACAAAAAACATAGCCAGACGTGGAACATTTGGCTTCAACCGAACCTACCCAATCAGAATCTGTGTAACCAATGATATCCATGGATCCTCCTTCATATAAGAGCCCATAGTGAGTAGTTCCTTGCAAGTAGCGAAGTATTCTCTTCGCTGCTTGCCAATGGCTGAAATGAGGTTGATGTGAGAATCTAGATATTAAGCCAACAACATATGAAATATCTGGGTGAGTATGAGTGAGGTATAATAGACTTCCTACAAGATGTCTGTAGAGAGTAGCATCACATAGAGGGGACTTGCAGGAAGTATTTAGAGTGACTCCAGACTGAAAAGGTGTGGAAGAAGGCTTGCAATCAGTCATCTTAAACCGTTGAAGAAGGTCTAGAGTATATTTTTGTTGACACAATGAAATTCCTGCATCTTTTTGAGTTATCTGAAACCCAAGGAAGTAATGAGCTAAACCCTAATCAACCATCTCAAATTTCTCAGAAAGGGAGTCTTTGATAGTCTGGATGTGAGAAATGGCACTACCAGTGAGTAGTAGATCATCAACATAGAGAACAAGTATGGTGATGTGTTCTTCATCCCTCCAAATGTAGACTGTTGCATCAGACTCACAATGAGAAAACCCTGAGGAAAGAAGGAAGGAGTCCATTTTTTCATACCAAGCTCTAGGAGCTTGTTTGAGACCATAGAGAGATTTCCTTAGTCTACAAACAAGAGAGGAATCTTGAATAAATCCAGCAGGTTGTTCCATGAATATTTCCTCTTTTAAGTCACCATGCAAGAAAGCACTTTTAACATCCATTTGAAAAACTGGCCACTTTTGGGAAGCAGCAAGTGCCAATACCAGCCTAACAGAATCCATTTTTGCAACTGGTGCAAAGGTTTCAGAATAATCTATGCCTTCAATTTGTGAAAAACCTTTAGCTACCAAGCGAGCTTTGTGTTTGTCAATTTCTCCATCAGGTCCATACTTAGTTCTGTAAATCCATTTATAGCGAACCAATTTTCTCCCTTTAGGTAGAGGGACTAGATCCCAAGTTTTATTTTTGATTAAGGAAGAAAATTCATTCTCCATGGCATTATCCCATTCTTTTATACCAGTTGCTTCTTTGAAGGATTGAGGATCTATGGAAATGGACTGACAGACAAGACCAGAACCCATGGAGTTGCTTAATCTGGATGATGGAAGATTTTGGATGTAAGGAGTGGCCTCTTGAACAATGGTGCGGGCCCATTTTGGCATTGTGGAAGGAGTAATGGGTGTGGCAGGACTTTGAGTTGGTGTTTGAAGTATAGGATCTTCATTTTGGTTATCTAACTCAAGGATGGGATCTTCATTATATTGAGGCTCAAATATTGGAGATGGCTCGAGAGAATCAATGTTGGAAGAAGATGATTGAGGATCTTTATAAGGGAATGTTTCATCAAATTGAACATTTTTGTGAAAAAATATTTCATGAGTTGTGGGATCAAGGAGCCTGTAGGCTTTCATTTCCTCACAATAACCAACAAAGATGAGTTGCTTGCTCTTTTTGTCTAGAGCCTTCCTCTTTTTCTTTGGGATATGTGCCCAAGTAGTACACCCAAAAACTTTGAAAAAAGAGACATCAGGTTTTGAGCCAGTCCATGCTTCCTCTGGAGTCAAATGGCCAAGAGCTTTATGAGGTGTGCGATTTTGAATATAATTTGCATAGTTAATTGCCTCAGCCCAATAAACTACTGGAAGATCTCTTGAGTGGAGCATACAGTTTGCCATTTCTTTTAGAGTTCTATTTTTCCTTTCTGCAATGCCATTTTGTTGTGGATTATGGGAGACTGAATGTTGATGAATTATGCCATGAGTTGAGAGAAATATGGAGAACTCATTACTGAAGTATTCCCCCCATTATCTGTATGAATTTGCTTGATTTTGCAAGTAGCTTGATTTTCAACTAAGGCCTTAAATATTTTGAAGTGGGATAGAACCTCACTTTTGTATTTTAGAAAGTAGACCCAAGTTCTTCTTGAAAAATCATCAATGAAGGTTAAGGTATATTTTTCTCCTTTGAAAGAAGGCTCTGGAAAGACCATCAAGTCACTGTGGATTAACTCTAGAGGGGATGAGACTCTTTGAGAACCACTTGGGTGAAAAGGATCTTGATGTTGCTTTCCAAGAGCACATCCAAGACATACTCCATCAATAGAAGAAACTTTTGGCAACCCTGTTACCATTTCATGAGTATTCAACTCCTTTAGATAGCTATAACTGAGATGTCCAAACCTCTCATGCCAAATTTTGCTTTCAAGATCTCCATGTGCAACAAAATAGGAGGCCCCATCTAAATTTTTGAATCCCTTGAAGTAAAATAGGTGAGTGTTATGGTCAATATCTCCTTGAGCTATGATAGAGTGTGGTTCTTGAAAGTCTCTTATCTCAACTCCTATTGGTGAAAATAGAATTATTTTACCCTTTGCAGAAGTACAAATCTGATAGATGGAGAGGATATTTGTAGCTATATTTGGGACATAGAGAACATTATTGATACAACCACCATCAATGGATATGTCACCTTTTCCTTTGACCAGGATAAAGGATGAGTCACCAACTTCTATGCTACAAGTTGAGCTGGAGGAGATTGAAGTGAATGACTCATGTGATGAAGTCATATGATGAGTTGCTCCTGAATCTAGAACCCAACATTTTGATGAAGTTTTTATAGCTTTACCTTGAACATTTAAGGCTTTTCCTATCTGCTTCTTAGTGTCTATCTTGTGATCCTTCATTGTTGCCTCTAGTTGTTGAAGTCTTTTCCAACATTTGTTCCTAGAATGACCATCCTTTTTGCAATGTGTACAAGTTATGGGGCCTCTTTCTTTCTTTTTGAATTTTTCTTTAGTGGAGGTGGATGCTACTAATGCTTTTGAGGAAGAGGGAGAGATCTCATATTTTGCAAGTTTTGTTTCCTCTCTAGTTAGCCTATCACAAAACTCCTCTAAAGAGGGCATTTTAAAACTTGTACCAAGTGCATCTTTTGTAGACAAAAAGGTGGTTGCAAAAATTTGAAATACTCCATTTAACTTAGAGAGAATAAGATAGATGCATTCTTCTTCTATTTTATTCTTGCCACTACCTTTTAATTGAGTGAGGACCTCTTTAAATTTGGTGAGAAAGTCAACAATATTGCTGAAGTCTTCAGGAGATAATGTTGTTAACTCTGCCTCTAGCTGCATTGACCTTATTTGATCCACTTTACCAAACAAGTTCTTTAGTTTTTTCCAACTCTCAAATGGAGTTTTACATTCTGAAATGTGAAACCATAGGCTTTCATTTACATTTGTGCTTATAATACCCATTGTTTCATACATCTTTCCTTTATGAATAAATTTTTCATATTCCTTTTCAAATTCAGGTTGCTCTTCTTCTAGTAAGTGTGTGAGCCCTTTTTGAGAAATGAGATTTAATATATTTGGTTTCCATGTGTGATAGTTATGAGGGGTGAGTGGATCAATTGTATTCATTTTTTCCAAAGAAATTTGAAGTGAACCAATAATCCCCCCTTTAACTTCAAGAACTTCTTAGAGAATACAATGATGCACTAGCAGAAACACCTATTTAATGAAGGCAGCAGAAGCCCGACCTTTATACCAATATCTTCAATTTACCCACCCTTACGTGAGGGAAACTATAAGTAAATGAGGAGAATTGATACGTGGAACATAGGCTTATGAAGCAAGAATAATCAGCCAGACCTCTATACCGAATCTTCTCAATTACCCGCCCTTACGTGAGGGAAACTATAAGTTAATGAGAAGAACGATACGTGGAACATAGGTGATTATTAAATATTTGGGCCAAATTTGATGTGCTCTTTGAAAATATTTTAAGTTTTTCTTGCTTGAGTGTTCAAATGTTCATGTGTTTTTTAAAAAAATAGTTATGCAGGTAGAACATTTAGAAGATGTTGAAATTGAGATGTAAGCAACAATACCAAGTGGCAAAAAAGGTGCCAAACTTAGACTTTACCACCAAACTGTCCTCCTATAGCTGCCTACTTAAAGGAATGTAGCAAAAAAGGAACTTTTGTGAACAAATCCAAGGACCAAAAGATGCAAGGACCAACACTAACAACCCCCCTGAAGTCTTCAAGATAGGTGCAAGAAGTAGCACCTCAAAAAAATCCCCCCAAAAATTGTATTAATGAGATTACAATAGACTCTTTCACTCTTTGATAGCCTTGGTATAGGCTCAAGAAAATAGTGAAAAAAGAGTCATAGATTTGAAACCCAGAACAATGATCCTTCACTTTGAGAGCCTGAAGGTTACAATTTTGTAGAGGAAGAGCACTTAGAGTAAAAAAATATGACTCTTTACAATATACTATTTTCAAAGGAAAATAATAATAAACCAAAATATATTAATGCCTTAGAGTATAAGGCTGTCAAGAAATCCAGTGGTGAGCTCTTTTGACTGCATCGTGCATCTCTCTTCACTGGAGTTTGAGATGAATGAAGCTACTCCTTGAAAGGTGTTGATGGCACATTTTCAAAAAAAACTTTAAGAAATGACTTCTGTGATGACAGATCTACTTTTAAAAAAAAAAAAATTTCTGCTTGGTGGCTTCCCTTGGAGAGTGGCTGCGTCTTGAATGAATAGGCAATGTCTCTCAAATCAGCATTCTTTGGAGCATCATTGAAACTATTTGGAAAATACAGAGTGCAACAACTTGAGGCAGTGCCTAATGATGAGAATGCAGGGAGCTACAATGCCTTCGAGGCTTCTGATCAGTTCTCTTTGGTGATCGAACCATGCAAGGGTGCAAAGGAGAACTAAAACCAAAGCTAATCAGAGTGGTCACTTAAATGGCCCTCGAGATTCAATTGACCATGCCTTGGAGTGTTGTTTGGTGCGTAATGAACATCTAGTCGTGTTGAGAGACACCTATAGCATGAGCCAAGCTAAGGATAGTTGTCGAGTGACTTTCATTTCTCAATGGGTGAAAGACGACATCAATCTTATTGCACCAATCCAATTTTAGATGGGTATGCTGAGTTGGATTCTGAAGGACAAAATATGATGCACCAACATCACCGAACAGATAGGTGCCAAGCTGACTATCGCATGAGCCTAATATCTTGTAGATCTCGCTCAACGGGTGAAATATGATGCACCAACATCATCGATCATATAGGCGCCAAGCTGACTGTCGCAAGATCCAAATACTTCATAGAATAGGAAAAAACCTGAGAAGAAACACAAAAAATATAATAATGGCAGCCACATAAAATATCGAGCTGTGTAGTCTCGATTTGAAGAGTGTGTCATCAGTGCAAGGGTTGGGAGAAGCTGGTTAATGGAATGCAAACATGCTCAATACCTTGATTTTATTTATAACATAAAATGGACAATCGTTTGACTAGTGTAACATAGAATGTATTTACACTAATCAATATTTTTAGATATAAAGACTTTAAGACTATTGACAAAGATTGTATTGCTTTCGAGTTCATACGCAGCTTGGAGAAAAAAACTCAAATACCCTTGTTGCTTTTCTATATCATGCTTTCAACAAAAAAAATTATTTTGTTGAAAAAAATGGCTTGTGGATAGAAAATATGACTACTCAATAACCTTTAAGCAAGTAGAGTTAGCCAAAAAAAACTATCCAAAGAAAATGAACCAGTGCCTAGAAAAAACCTTCAAGAGAGAATGCTTAGCAAAATCTATCCTGCTCTGGTACCATGTTAGAATTTCCCAAGAATAGACATGCAAAGCATTACAAGAATTATGAAGAGAAGAGTAGAATTGATTGATTATTCCATGGGATCAACTTTGTATAAATAGCAAAGTTGATCAATGTGAGTCGTTGGATTACAACAACTCAACAAATCTGAACTAGTCTAAACTGAGAGTTCACCTGACTCATGGAAGAGTGGTAACTCAAGTAAGACTATCCTAGTAGAACTTAAGAGAACAAATATTTATTCTAACAGTTATGGATATATCCATTTTATTAACTTAAAATTAAACTTAAGCCCTCTTGTTATGCCAACTTAGGTTAATTGGTATGATATAAATACCCCCCACCACTCTTCATTTTATCATTAGAGTGTAGTGAATTTAATCTATGTATTATACAATGATTATTTGTGGTGCCTACTACCGACCCAAATATTTATGTTTCTTTCATGCTTCTATACTTTTTATATAATATTTGAGTGGATGGATTGATTCTATTTATTTTTAGAAATATTGTGAAATTTGACATGGTATTAGAGTTGGTGTGGAGAGACATCACTTGGTCACACAAAAAATTTAGCCTAGAGCCTCTGATCCTTCCTCTCATTTATAGGGAAAATTTCATTGTACCTTTCCTCAAAGTTTTATAATTTTTTTGGAGATATTTTACCTTATTCAAATCTTGGTTCAATGTCATTGGAGTTTCTAAAATCCCCCAAACACAAATTTGAGCTTGAACCAACATGTTTATAATTCAATATCACAAATCACTAATGGAAGTCTATTTGGACCAAAAGAGTAGGAATGCACTGAATCTATTGAAATTCAAAATTAAATTTTATACAAAATCATTCATGCTATTTTTTTTGCATGTTATCCACTATCTTCTTCTATAGAAAGGGCATGCTTATGATCACATGTAAGCTTGGTAGCAAGATGGTTAGGCATATTTAACTTGAGGATTCTCTTTTAGTTGGCCATGGTGTTGAAACAAAATTTATGTAAGCCCTTTTGCTTTCATAGTGCTAGATTGAGAAATTTAAATAATTTTACATATTTTCTTCTTAGTTGAGCACATGACATGCTAGTCAATAAAATGATGTTGTACGCATTAAAATAAATTAGTTTTGGGTTCACAATCAATTGTTTATTTTTTAGTTATTTGATGTTATATGTTAGAAATGCTATCTCTAGAGGTGCACACCTATTGGAAATCACTTGGGATATAGGTAGTTGGCTATGCAAATTTTATTAAGGTTTTAGGAGGTAGCTTAAACTGCAATTGAATCCCCCTACTAACATCTTTTGTAAAGCCTTTTAAAGTGCTAAGTGGAGCTTCTATGAAATAGCATTGTAGATATATCAAAGGGCAGATTTTCACCTTGGCTAGACTAAGATGTTTAGGCTACAAGATATTTGTATTCAAACCCTATGTAGAAAACTTTGTTAGGTATTTTTGGATACTACTGATAATTTGATGATGCAAAAATCAATGTGGCACTCCTGCGTGCCACTAAAACCTTCCTTTCACCTATTTATATGCCTATGACTAATAAATAAATAGAAGGTATAAAATATTCAACATGCCAATGGAGTAGAGGTGGTGAGAAATAAGCGGTCATTACCAATAAATGAGTGGATGACACATGGCGAGCTATGATTCAACTTTTTTTATGGTTATTTAAGTTTTGCATTTTTGAGGGCTATATGGGAAAATTTTTTGGAGGCCATAACTTTTGCATATAGAAGAATTTTGAGTCTATTTTTAAATATTGCATAATGTTTTGAGCTCTATGCATTGGAAAAATCAATGTATGTACTTTTTCTAGTGTTTAGGACCAAAGTATATGGAGTAGTTCTCAAGCCCTCTTACCCTATTTTTAAAATGTAGATTTACATTTTCCAATGCAATAAAAATTGTTGGCTTGACTTTTGGGAGATATAGAGGGATTTATGACAATAACAACATATTTTAAGTCTTTTTGAGATTGTAGAAAAAGTATTTAGGGTGATTGATTCAAATTATTTATGAAGATCTAATATTTCATTATATACTCCTTTTATATATTTTCAAGGTACTCTTGGAAGTTTGTGGTAAATCTTTGTACGATGCTAGAAATCATGCACCTTACTATATTTGCATCATAATATCAAAGATAAAATAGAAAAACATACAATGACAATGAATTAAGAAAAAAGTAAATGCTTCTTTTGTTAATTCATTATGAAAATCAGTTACATGTACATCCCTCTTAGGGATACCAAGTTTGATACAATGAATACAAATGATATGAAGCTCCAAAATAGGGGTGGTGCAATCCACAGGCCTTCTAGATCGACATGAATTGATTGAGGGCTCACAAGGATGCCTCCTTATCCATTTATCAAGAGGAACTTGATGTTGAGAATTCTTTGAAGCTTGAAATAACCTGTAATCTACATACAAGAAACAACAAAGCATAATTAAAAATATATGAGGCCTCTCATGATGAGGCTTTTATCAAGAAAATGTAAGAAGTATGGCTAAAATTGAAAGAAAACATAAATATATGCAAATATAATCAAGAAATAGCTAAATTAGTGCAAAGCATGAATTAAAACAAGTAGATCTAGTTAATATAACATGTAATTTGTAATAAAAGCATGAAATGAAGCTAATCTAAGAAGATTAATTGAATCTAGAAAATATGATTAAATCAAGGTAAAGCTATCTCTAATATTTCTAATTAACCATGAAAATATATTGAAAATGGTAAATATACTCTAATCTAAGCTAATAAAGTAGAAATATATGGGAAAATATGCTAGAACTGAAGAAATAATGCATCAAACCCTAGCCGCTACTACCATCGTCGGTTGAGGCCTACGAGCCGCTATCAACGATAGCGACTGTGAACTGTGAATTTTACCTCTTAAATTAGGGATTGTGACACACAATTATTTAGTTGAATTGATGGTCAAGGGTCACCTGCTTGACCAAATATGGATTGGTGATTGAAATTATTCAAATTCACGTTAGATTTATGTGAATTTTCAAGGTATGCTTCTCAGTCCTTTGGAAGCTCCATTGTTGTTTGCATGTTTTTCACTCCACAATTGGGCAGAATTTTGACACTCCTCAAGGGCTATCAAGTTGCTATCCAATCTAGTAGAGCTTTACTACATGCAATTTGAGATGTAATCAGGGTTTACTTCATTTTTGGGAGGGATCTTATAGATTTTCCAAGTCCTTGCTCTAGCTTCATGGAGAAGCCAAGAACAAGAATTGGTAGTTGGGAGGAAGCTTTTGGATGCTTCCAAGCCCAAAATAATCCAATATCATTGCCATTTGACTGTTGTAACTAATTTTTCTTGACTTTGGGAGCCTGAGTTTGTTATAGAGCTAGCCACAATTTCTCAGGGTTTCTAGGATCTTAGCCACTATTTCATCAGTGACTAGGATCTTAGCCACTATTGTCATCAGTAGCTAAGGTTGAATAGGACTAGACTACCCTAAATGAGTGATTAGAATCACTGCTTAGTATTGGAAGGGTCCAAGATCATTCATATGGCCTACAAATATGCCCATATGAGTAGTATCCTAAACATTATGTGTTTTAGGTATCTATAGATACCCCTTTTTGGGATGCATTATGGGAAACACAATGCTGAGAAAAAATGGGTAACCTATCACCATATTATAGGTTGATTGATGTTCATTGATATGGTCAACTTTAGATGTTCCAATCATAAAAAGAGCATACATCGTTGAATCATTTCCTTTGATGAGTTGAAGAACTTGATTTTGGTAAGCTTAAGTTAAAATCCTAGCCTTGGCAACAATTAGGAGACAAGCTTAAGCCTAATCCTAGCCTTGGTGGAAATTAGGAGATAAGATTAAGTCTAATCCTAGCCTTGGTGATGATTAGGAGATAATCTTAAGTCAAATCCTAGCCTTGGAAGCAATTAGGAGATAAGCTTAAGTTGAATCCAAGCCTTGGTGGCAATTAGAAGATAAGCTTAAGTCTAATCCTAGCCTTGGTAGCAATTAAGAGACAAGCCTAATTCAAATCCTAGCCTTGGTGTCAATTAGAATAAAATATTAATTCTAATTGTAGCCTTGGTGGCAATTAGAAGAGAAGTTTAAGTCAAATCCTAGCCTTGGCAGTAATTAGGAGATAAGCTTAAGTCTAATCCTAGCCTTGGAAACAATTAGGAGACTAGCTACCCAGTTTTCTTGAATTTGTTTTTGATCTTTTGCTTATTTTCCCCAAGCAAGGAGGGTGCATGATTGTATTTGGCAATGATTCTTAAATGAATGCACTTAGCAATAACTAAGTGTTTAATTGATGATTTTGATTATGAATGTTGTTATTATGACTACCCCATCAAGCGACGAGTCGATGAGGAAAATAAAAGATATGAAAGAGATGATTCGCTTGAACAAGATGAATAATTTGAACAATTCAAGATGACTTCATGTTTTAAGGTAGGTCCTATTACAACTGTGATTTCAATTTTTAGTATTAATTATACATCTCTATCCCACAAAGTAGTCCAACTGTAATGGTCTTATTAGGAAATCAAGATGATAGCAATTCTATTTAAGCTTGTGCTAAATCACTATGTTTGATGATCTACTAAAAATATCATAGAAGAAAGGAAATGAAAGCCTCATTCCCATGGAGCAATCCAACTACAATGTCCTTATTAAGGAGTGAAGTGAGGATATTTCGACTCGAAAATGACTAATTTACCTCAAATAGCCTTATGGTAATTTACTCATCTTGCCATATTGCATGGAGCACAAGTCACTACAACTACAAAGTGTATAGTGTAAATAATTGGATACAAGGCACATTTGAATTTTTATTTATTTACTTTTTTTATTAATTTTGATGATTTTTGATGATTATGGATCGATAGATAGGCTTAAATGTCCATTATAAAACTCCTTAAAGTGAGAAAATGCACATTTATGGGATTTACCAAAGAACCATGGTGTCCTTGTAGCCTTTTGGGATTGACCAAAGAGCTAGAGTGTCTTTGGAGATTTTTAGGATTTCACCAAAGGAAACTAAACATCTTTGGAGCCTTTTGAAATTGAAATAGCAAGGCAAATGGAACGACCTTTTAGAAACCAAAAAATTAATTATAAATGGTATTAAATTATGTTGTTTATCAAGAAAAAGTTCTATCTTTGTTTATCCCATGTTGCTTGATTGTTTGATTGTTGATTATGGGGATGTATGAAATGGATCATGCCCCATTTAATGCTTCCAAATTTTTTTGCTTTGATTTTATGTTATGGATGCAATGATGAATGCAATACCTAAATGATGATGTTATTATATTATATGTATACAATGTACTGATGACATGCACTAGCTAGATGATAAATGTATTATTAGATGCCATGATCTAAATGTATAGATGGACTATCATGTATGCATATGGATGCAATGCTTATCATTAAATGCATGTTGAATTTGTTTCAATTGTTTATGCATTTAATTTATGTGATATGATATGATAGATGATGTGTATGTAATGCATTAATTACATGAAGAAGATCTAATGCAAATGAATCTGTATGTGTGTTTTACAAACTAATGGATGACACCACATAATGTATAAAAATCATGAATGTAATTGGTAATTCTTATCATAAAAATTAATCATTTAAGAATCCAAATGTGATATGAGATGATTTGATGAGATTATTTGTTGCTATAAGGGATTTTTAAGGTTTTCCATGAGACTCAAATACCCTAGTTGACTAGTCAAAAGTTGTATATTGACTATACATGACTCTTAAAAGATATAAGTTTTTGTGATGAAAACCAAGATATTCATTATCCCTGTGTGTGAAAATGAATATATTAGATGAAAAATAAGACTACCTCATTGCCATGCAGAATTCATTTAGACCATTGGTGTATTGAGGATCACCAAATTTTCATCATGATTATAAGTTGGACACAGTTGGACTAGACTACTAGGTAATACAAGCCACCTAAAGCTAGCTCATTTGTAAATTGCTTAGAACTACCCCAATGTCAGGTGAGATTCATTCAACCCATTGTTGTATTGGGGATCACTCAATGACTTCAAGTACTAACCATTCAGGGATTCAAGCTCCTAAACCCCTTTGTTTCTTCACTTTTATTAGGATACTTGATCATGCTTAGTGATGAAAATCATTGTTTATTTTGCATTATTATTATTTTTTAGCAAGGGATTTGTGTAGTGATGATAATCACTATTTTTTTTGCCTTTGATTTTTTCTTTTTTTGGGGATTTTGCTCTTTTTGATGAAAGCAAGGGATTTCTTTGGGTATGGGGGAGCTTGTACTTTTATCAATGATCAACACTCTATACCATACACGTCACAATATGAGCAAGTAAAAACCTTTCACTTAAGGTGACTAGAATCACTTTGTAGTGTTCATATCTCCTTGTTCAGACTACGATTGTTAATGTGTTAATTAGTGATGGGATTTTGACATATGATTGGATACAACAAAAACTAGACCTCATATACAAAATCAAAGATAGTTTTCTACAAAATTTGAGGATATCACTAGGTATGGTTGAATGACCAAAAAACCCTAGAATATTCCTTATAGCAACAAGAAGGGGTTGTGTTAAGAAACACAATTACTCACAAGGGTGATGGATGATCATGATGAATAGACGTATGATTAAGATACAAACATGGTGTCTTGTGTAAGCTTGTAAACACAACCTATCCTAATGCAAGTGTAATGGATGAATATGCCTAATGCAATGAAATTAAATGAATGCATGTGCAAAATGAAATGCATAATGTAAATGTTTTTGTTGTTTTGATGTTTTGCAATGTTTTTTTTTTGAATTTTTATTGCTTTTTGATTTGTTTAGATTTTGTGTTTTAAATTTTTTTGAAATTTTGAGTGATTTTCAAATTGTTTTTGAAATTTTGATCTTTTTTAAAATTTATTTGAAATTTTGATATTTTTCAATTGTTTTTGAAATTTTGATTTTTCAATTGTTTTTGAAATTTAAATGTTTTGAATGTTTTTGTATTTTGATATTTTATAATTTTTGTTTGTTTTATGTTTTTAAATGGGAAGGTATGCTACCTTAGGTACCCCCAGTGTGTGTGCCACTCAATGAAAGTGAGGAAGGTTCGATACCTTTATAAGTCTCACTTTACTTCATTCATCATGATGTGGATGATGGGGAAGGTGTGACACCTTGAAAACCCCCAATGTGCATTGTGTTTGATGTGTTATGATTGGCTCTTCTAGGAGTAGTAGAAACTAATATCCCCTACCGTGATGTGTAATTTTTTACACTGCCAATGTCTCAATGAGATGAAAAGAGCAAGGATGACACATTGGATGAAGCTATAGGTTAAGTAGATCGATTTAGAGATCCCTATTTATTTGTTACAACACTTATAATTCCCACAAACTCTTGGGGAGGTATATTGATATGCACCTAAATTTGTTTCTCAACTTGATTGGCAGGTGTTGTGTTTACTTCATGTGTGGGAAAGGGGTCTTGGAAGACTCCTATTTGAAGTTCTTGCCTCTCGATCATATCTTGTACTAAATATCTAAAGGGATAACATGTTTGGATGTCATGACCTCTTTGTCGATGGTAAGAAAAACATAGATTTTCCCTATGCACATTTGATCTACACTTATAAGGTTTAAACAGACGAATATCTAGAATATTAATTTTTCATGCTTCACATTATCGATCAAATATCAATGCTAATGTCTAGCAAATTAGTATATTTTCATTGTGGCTAATGTTTTTAGCCTTGTATCTAATTCTATTGTGTATAATTTTGGGCCAGAGGAGGCTGAGCTTGGTAATTATGCTACACTAGTAGATGTAGTGGTGGAGCTTGTTGGAGCCAAATTTGAATCAACTTTGAAACCCCCAATAGACTAACAAATGAGCACCTTAGATTTAATCCAAGGGCCACGCTTGATCTAGAGGTAATCGGATGATGACACGTTAATAAGATCAACCAAGAGATAAGTAAAAAGTCAAAACCATGGTTAGAAGTAAATATATCATGTCTTAGGCTTAATCAGATAGTAGCGCATATTTAAAATCTAAATTTGAAGGATGCACCTTCAAAATAAACCCAAATGATAAAGTCAAAAGGTCTAAAAAGGATTATCACCTAAGGTAGTAAGTGATTAAAATTCATGCAACTTGGAAAATCTAGATGGTAGTGCTCGATTGAAATCCAATCCAATGGTTGCACACTTACCAAAGAGTCAAAACTTTAAAATAAGTCAACATGGATCAAGCTTTAAATTAAATAGTGAGCAAGTCCGACCGATCAGATGGTAGTGCCCAAGCAATGTTTGATCTAACGGTAGTGCTAGATTCATGTAAATCATGTATTAAAATTAACGATAAAGGTCTACACCCCCTTTGGAATAACTATCAAGCAAGTTAGGAATATTGAATGATAGTGCTCGATCGAGATTCAATACGATGGCGGTGCTCCCATAAAATATGCTTTTAAAATGTAAAATTCCCCATATGATTAATTAAAAAATTAAGTGCGAATTAACAAGGGTCTAAGCACATTGGATAATTCCCCCTCCTTTTGGCTTAATAATGATTTAAACCATGCATCCTTTGGTAACTAACTTGCAAGTTGATTAAAATCTATGGCTGCGCCAATAGCCATCTAAGATCCAATGACCACGTAGAAAATCATGGACGATAAGATATCGAATAAGGATAAAGATAAATGTAAAGATAATAAAGTAATTAACAAGGGTCTAACATGTCAGCTAAATATATCCATTTTAGCTTAATCAAGATTAATCAAAATTAAAAGGTTGCACCCCCTAGTTATTAAAGTGTGCAGGTATAGGAGATCCGATGGCTGCGCTCATCACCGCTCAAATCTGATGGTGCACGTCGGTAAAAGTGATCAAGGTTTAATCTAAAGGTTTTCTTTTGGTTAATTAAATACTTTATAATTTTTCCCTTCTATCTTATGTTAAACCAAACACATGGTCGAAAGAATCTATGGTAGTGCTCTCATTGTGATACAATCTAAGGATGATCGCTCAAAAAGGTAAAGGTATTATATAAATGCTTAGGTTTAATACAACGAGGTTAAGATGGTAATCATTAGGTTAACTTTGGTTAACTATGATTAATAAATGATTAATACACCACATTATCAAAGGACCAAACAAATAAGGTACATGTAGACTAATGATTATGCAGGTTCCATGATATCAATGGTTGCGTTGACTTTACTGAGGAAATCCGATGATAGTGCATAAATCAAAAGAGTGAGTGATGAATCAACTGTCGAGATCGAATGACAGTGCTTCATTGAGATAAAAGAGATCCAATGGTCGTGCATGAGTCATATTAAATGTAAATTCAATACAAAGGGTTTAACAAACAAGCATCTTCAACGGATCTAACAAATGCACTCACCTACACTCAGATCCAACGGTAGCACATGATCCAAAGGTAAACTGAAGGTAAGTTAAATTCATGCTTTACTAATTAAAATTTTTAAACACATTTAACAAGGTTGTAAACCCTTTATTAATCCCCATCCTTATTGGTCAAAATTAAAGAGGATCGGAGCATGTTTTCTTTCGAATAACTGACTTGCAGGTTTGAAAATATCCATTGTAGTGATAGGAAAGAAGCACATCCAACGGCTGCGCTTGATCATGTTTGACTTAAGAAAAAGGGAGACCTTTGAGACAATAAAATTTGTCACTCACATGAAGAACCAAATCTTGTAAGAATCCCAAGGGAGATTGTTGTACTTAGTATGGCACTGAGAGGGGGGGTGAATTAGTGTAGCATTTCAAAAACTTAAATCTGCAATACTTAATGCTGAATAATAAAAACTTAAAACCAAAAACAGCAAGCATAACAAGAGAGCATCACACAACATAGGATTTTAATGAGGTTCACCAATATGGCTACTCAAAAATAACAGCTGCTTAGACTACCATCCAAATCTAGCCTCTTACAAAGCACCAACTTTACAATTATTTACCAGCATCTACTGGAAGGAGCAACAACCCCTTATTTATTTGCATCAATAGAAAGGAGCACCAACCCCTAATTTTACTAGCACCTACTAGAAGGAGCACCAACCACTGATGCCAAGCTACAACCTAGACTTCAATTTTGAATGTAAATGTTTGACAGGAAAATACCTTCATTTTCACAAGACCTTGATTGGTCTAAAGCATACCAGATCTCTCTCACTGTTCATAGAACAGACACTTCGCAACTTTTGTGATCTATAACTGCACTGCACCTTTTGCTTTATCTGTGCAATCACTTCACACTCTTCTACTTTCTCTGTGTAATCACTTTGCACTCTTCTGCAAACTACAGTCAACTTTCATGATCATCTTCTTCCTTTTGTGCACTCTGCTCTATTAGCAAATTTTGCACTTAGCTTTATTTGACACAACTTGCTCACTTTGTGCACTTTGCCATCATCTCACCGCTTCTGAGCTATCTACACTCTTACAGCCACATATCGCACACTTCAATACTCACATCGATTGATATATAAATCTCCAAACAACCCTCCTTATATAATAGAGATTTCAAGATGAAAACCCTAATTGTAGTCGGTTGATTATGCAAATGCCAACCCTAATCTTGGTCAGTTGCAAACCCTAATCTTCATCGGCTAACGTCGGTCTTCATCGGCTTCAACTACCTCTGTAACTCTTCTTTTGATGTTGCCATGAAAACATAACATGTCACGATATCGTGACACTTCTACCTACGTATGCTTCGTCTTGGCTTTTGTCATGATATCGCGACACTTCTCTCTTCGTAGACTTTGCCTTTTTCTTTTGTCATGAAATTGCGACACTTTCAGCCTTCGTAGACTTCATCTGTTCTTTTGTCACGATATCGCGACACTTCTACCTTCATAGACTTCGTCTTCACTTTTGTCACAAAATCATGACACTTTTTATTTTTGTACCTAGCCTTTTGCTTTTGTCATGAAATCATGACACTTCTACCTTCGTCGACTTCCTTTCTGCTCTTGTCATGAAATCACGATGCTTCTGCCATTGAAGACTTGCTTTCTGATCTTGTCATGAAATCATGACAGTTCTGCTTTTGAAGACTTGCTCTCTGCTTTTGTCATGAAATTGTGACACTTCTTCTGTTGAAGTCTTGCTTTCTATTTTTGTCACAAAATCGTGACACTTTCTGCATCCGTACGCTTTCTTTGCAACCCATCATGAAATTGTGATGCTTTCAACTTCTGTACGCTTCCTTTGCAACTCGTCATGAAATCATGATGCTTTCAACTTTCGTATGCTTTCTTTGCAACCTATCATGAAATCGTGACATTTTTTGCTTTCGTATGTTTTCTTTGCAACTCGTCACAAAATCATGATGCTTTTATCTTTCATATGCTTTCTTTACAACCTGCCATGAAATCGTGACGCTTTCAACTTTCGTACGCTTTCTTTGCAACTCGTCGTAAAATCATGATGCTTTCAACTTTTGTACGCTTTCTTTGCAACCTATCATGAAATCACAACACTTTCTACTTCTGTACGTTTTCTTTGCAACTCGTCGCAAAATTATGATGCTTTCAGCTTTTGTATGCTTTCTTTACAACCTGTCGCGAAATCATGACGCTTTCAGCTTTCGTACGCTCTACTTGGCTTGCACCAGTGAAAACAAGATAAGTCACAAAATCATGATACTTTTCGCTTCCTTTCACTCTTCTTGACATGCATCCGCGAAAACATGACATGTCATGAAATCATGACACTTTTGTTGCCTTGTGCCTTTCTCTGCGTTTCGCCTATGAAAATAGAACATGTCACGAAATCGTGACACTTTCACTGCCTTGCTTCATTGTTCGGCTTGCACTAGCGAAAACATGACATGTCGTGATATCGTGACACTTTTTTGTTCGTACACTCCTTCTCGTAGACTGTCATGAAATCGTGACACTTTTCCTTGCAAGCTCTTTCTCTCGAACCTATCATGAAATCATGACAGTTCTCACTTCGAATACTTTCATCTGTAGCATGTCAAAAAATCATGACAATTCTTACTTTGAACTCTTTTTTCTACTGCATGTCACAAAATCACGACAGTTCTCACTTAGAACATTTTCATCTGTAGCATGTCGCGAAATCATGACAGTTCTCATTTTATTTTCTCTCTCCTCAAACTTGTCGTGAAATCACAATAGTTCTCACTTTGGACTCTCTCTTCTGTAGCACGTCATGAAATCACGATACTTTATCTTGCTTTCACCTTCTCTTTTGACTTGTCATGAAATCATGAAACTTTAACCTGTTTTCTCCTCTGCTTTGAATATGTCGCAAAATCACGACAGTTTTTCAACTTGCCTTCTTCTCTTCCAACATGTCATGAAATCATGAAAATTTTACCTGCTTGTGCCTCTACTTTGAACATGTCACGAAATCATGATAGTTTTTCAACTTGCCTTCTTCTCTTCCAACATGTCGCAAAATCATGACAGTTTTACCTGCTTGCGCCTCTGCTTCGAACATGTCATGAAATCATGATAGTTTTTCAACTTGCCTTCTTCTCTTCCAACATGTCATGAAATCATGATAGTTTTCTCTATTGTTTCTCTCTCCTCTAGTATGTCACGAAATCGTGACACTTTTACCTGCTGCTTCTCTCTCTTCCAATATGTCGTGATATCGTGACACTTTTCTTACTTGTCTTTTTCTTTGATTTTTTGCATATGGGTCACTTCAATATTCTTGGAAAAGCACTGTACATACTTTGAATTACTTCTGAATTTCCTGTCCACTGCATCTAAATAATTTTTGAGCATCTGAACTTCCTATCCATTGTATCAACTGATCTATCTGACTGTGTTGACAACAATGACAATACTGTTGCATATTCTGAACAGCTTCTGAACTTCCTGATCACTGCATCATGATTGTGTTCACTATATCAACTGATCTAACTATTTTTGTTGACAACAATGACAATACTGTTACTGCACCTTGCTCAATAGAGATCACTGCCTAAATGAAATATAATCAATCCCAAGGATTTAGTTACCATTCGAACCTGAGGTGGCATAAGATTTAAAAAGAAAGTCATCCCAGGTGGCACATATCAGTTCCATGCAACCAATAGTAGAGGTTTATAAATTATTACAGGCACACAAATCAAAAGGGCCCGAGGCACGTAAGATAAAAGACATTACTCACCATAAACTCTCAAATCCAAGAAAAATATGCGTTGGCATATTTTCGTTGGTCGATTTTGAATAGCAGTTGGTGACATCGGGTTGATGACAAAATGTGCAAATTTATCAGACTCATTCCACCACCCTGTATATGAACCCACAAAAATAGTCGAGGCTACTACCCTGGTAATCTAAGAGCGAAGGTTGATACACAGGAGGTACAGAGAGAAGAAAGTTTTCAAGTATCATAGAAAGACCTTACCTGCTACATTAAGAACAATGGCATCATGGGGAGATGTTTTCATACCCATAGACACTAGGGAAGCCATGCAATTCATCACAAATAGATCCCCATACTCTGTGATCTCTGGACCACCTATTCTCGATACCACCATGTATGAGTTTGCTCAAAAATGTGGGGCAGATAAAAAACCAAACCTAGCTCAACTGTACGAGATTGACAATGCCTGTATCAAGAGTTTCACCCAAGTGATGGAAGGCGATAACAGGACCCCATGGATAATGGTGGATTTATTTCATAAAGCTCATAGGTTACAATACAAGGGTTTCCCCAAAAATAATAGATGGAACAGTAACCTTGGGAAACTGATATGCCCAAAAGTGCACTTCTCCTCAGACTTGATGGCTTGGTTGGCAGTAGCATATGACGAAAGAATGAGGACCTTTCGAGACCACAAGAATCGGTGGGTGTTCAACATCAAAGTCGAGCATATCCAGGAGGTGTTCAACTTAACGAATTATACCACTTTTCTGGTAGACCAGGTAATCGAACACCAATCTCGTATGTTTACAGATATGGAAGTCTTTAAAAGTTTGTTCGATACATATGCAACAATAGATAAAGAATTCCCAATCAACAAAAATGCTTTTAAACCCTAGGTACAAGATTTTTGTGATATGATAAACATAGTTTTGGGAGTACAAGATCTGAATAGAATAACAAAAAGGGTTTTATATTTAGCTGCACAATGCAATAGGGCACATAACACTCCAATTTATGCCTGGGAACTGGAATTGAGTACCCAAATACATAAAGAAATGATAGAATTAAGAAGAGCAGTTTTCGAACAGAGGCAGGAGATGCCTCATTTTTCATAGTATTCATTTCTCATTCACCTAATAGCGGGCCAATTGGGAGAAGAAGCCCGTAAAAGAGTAAAATCCATCGACAACCCCTATGTTCAGAATAGCTTCTGGAGACTTCATGAAGGATGAACTCACATGGGCTGGTTCTGTGATCGTTTCATGGTAGAAATCCATTGGGCCTTAACTGGGTTAGTTCCAGAGAGATTAGGGCCAGGGGTAAAAGCCTTCATTAAAGAAAAGGAAATTGGAGATTTCTTCTTCACAGAGGGTTTTACTTATATCAGATTGTATGGAGCTAAGATCCCTCCTAAGGTGCTACCACAGTACTGCCCATTATCCATAGCAGCTTTAGAATTATGCAGATAGGTGGCAGAGGAGGCTAAGATGAGACTGGTAAAGAAACATGGTAAGGTCCCCTGGCTCGATGTTCCCTGTCATTTTGGAGATTTTGTATTTGTTGGATATCCTTCCCTGCTCAAAGGAATGTTTGAATTGGACAACATGGGATTAGATGAAATATCATGGAGATTCTATGACCCAAAGGGAACATACAACAGAATGATGGAAAAGAGAGAATATGCTCGAATAAAACATTGGGAAGACGCTTTTGAAGAAAGCTTATTAGAAGCTATGGAAAAAGGATTAGATTTACAAAAGGTATGGGATGATTTCCCTCCAAAAATAATAGGCAGCACACAAGTTTATGAAGCCTATGATTACCCTATAGAGTTAAGAAGGCTTTGAGAAGGTTCAGTAGATGTTGTGGCACCAATTATACCAATAACAGGCCGAGCGATCAAAGAAGACCCCCTATTAGAGTTAATAGAGGAACAGGGTATTGATTTAATGGAAGTCACTATCAAAACTGTAGATATAGTAGAGCAACAGGTTGGGCCTTCCAAAAGTACTCACCTCAGGATAGAAGCAACACCAAGCACTTCCCAGGAAGCTTCCCAAACACAGAATATAAATAAAGGGAAGGAGATTGCAACAACACCAACTCAGGAGTCTCCCCTCTCGAAACAAGCCATAGTTCCTATTTTTGATAGGGTTCTAACTGTAACAAGTGTAAAGAAATTAGTGCCCATGGCTATCCCTACCACTATAACAATAAAGGGACAAGAGATTAAAATTCCATCAATAATACAAATGAATCCTAGGAGAACTGGTGGATTAGGTGGCCTCTTCCGAAGTCACTCAGTAAAGAACCAAGAAGATGTAACTCATGTGGAAAAGAAGAAACCCAGATTGTCTTTACCTTCTACAAAGGTTGTCCTGGAAAGAACAGATGAATAGACTACCTTCACTACTGCAGATGAGCAAGAATTATAGTTAGTAGCAGAGATGGGGAATATGGAAGGATAGTTCATAGAAGAATATAAATCAGAGGTACCTATCTTAGATATTACGGAGATAAATCTTCCTATTCTACAAGACCCACTAGTCTTCAGAGTCAATAAAGAAACTAGGGGCTCATCGATACTAGGGAAAGAAGGTGAAATGGCCAAAGTTGTCAAAGCAATGCAAAATCAAGCCATAGATCAATTCATGGGAACAATTACAGAGCTAAGGAAACAATTGGAGAAAGAGGGAAAGGAAAAGGTAGAGCTAAAAGTATTAATAAATAAGCAATAAGAAGAATTAGCAAGAAAATATATTTCAAGTGCACAACCCCCTCCAATGGTGAAAATTCAGGATCATGTATATTATCTTAATGCTATGAAGAAAAATATGTCAATAAGGATAAGAGCTCATGCCAGGGGCTTTACTAAAATGTTCAGACAAATAAGGGTGATTCAAATAATTGCTCAAGATATTCTAGCCTTGATACAAGAAAGAGAAGAGGATTTTGGAATCATTCACCCTACCCTGGATTTTATAGGAGACCATTTTGAAGAGTTACAAGGGCAAGAAATAATAACACCTAATGGTATCAAGATTCAGATCAATTTTGAGTTCTTCAAGGCAGCCCTATTTGGAGAAAATAGGGGAAGATGGATCAATTTGGTGAATGAAACAAATAACCTGATAAAAGATGCTATAGGGAAATTGGCAGACATTGGCCTATCCTTAGGTCAATGCTTAGAAGCCTCAGACATAGAAGAGGTATTCAAAGATACCATTGACATATTTGAGTGTGAACCGGGTGATGAAGGAGAAATGATTAGGCAAACTACATCTATGATAAATACTGTGGAGATGTTACTTTTCCAGTATGAAAGGAACAAGCCTGATATTGTTGTTCAGAAGAATAGAATTTTGTAAGAAATGAACATGTTGAGGATTGCAGCCACATTTGATACAGGAGTTTGGAGATTAATTGATGAACATATTAGATGGCTGCAACAAAACCAAAAGGGGAAAAAGGTTAATACCTATAGTCAACAATAGGAAGCAGGTTCATCACAACAGAAACCTGCACCTACAGAAGGAGTTCCTGTGATAGTAGAAGAAGTTGTTCAAGAGAAAGAGGCCCAAAGGGAAACAATTGAAGAAGAAAAAGTGGGTTCACCTAACACCACCATCACCGGTTGAATTGAATATCTATTCTAAAAAATGCTAAAACCAAGATAGTAAAGGCAGTGGAAGCCAACTGTACCAATTTTTGGAGTCTGACCAGATGTTGACAGGTGTAAGGCTAGAAATCAACCAAAAATAACAGAATCAAGAACCAGAGGCTATAAGAAGAGGTAGTTGTGGATAGATTCTACATCAAGCAATTAGAGAATAACATTTTTTCTAAGAGGTATACTTGAGTGCCCGGTTAGTTGTGTTGTTGTATCCCATTCTATGTCTATTTTCCTTCTCATTCTTATTCTTCCCTTTGCTGTGTAAGATTGTAATAGGAAAGTGCTCAAGAAGCTGAGATTATTTCCTGTCTTATTGAGCTAGATATTCAGAGATTCTATTGTTACCAGATTGGAATAAGTAGAGTAGGAGAGACCTGTTACATTATTGGAATGGATAGTCTTCTTCATTGTATTGATATATTTTTCTAGAAAAATAGAGTTTAAAGGCATCCCACCCACTCTGCATGTAATATTTTATGAAATCAATACAATTATGAGTTTTATTCTTATCATATCTTTGTCTTAGTATTGTGTGTCACTGTATAATGGGTTACATTATTTGAATGCATTATATACGTTTCTCTCATTGGTTAACTCTTGGTTTTATTACGATATTCGAATGAATATTATGAATGCCAATTTTTCTTCTCCCCTTCTTTCTATTTCATAATTAAAAATTGTTGTTAAATTGCTATAACAGCCCAATGAATCTAGGCACCGGTCTACATAAGGCATAACAGTTGGTTATTTTCATGCTTGGTCATTTTAAAAAGAATACTTATAGATTAATATAAATCTGGAGCGTGTAATTAGAAGTTTAATCAAAGAATTACCGTTGGGGTTTCCTTACCCATTCTGTAGTCTTCTTTAGCAATATTTGTGTTTAGAAGAACATGAGGCAGGTCGACTAGAGCCTGTAATAGCTCATTGGTTTCAAATGGATTCTTGTAGCATGACAATCGAAATCCTACGGATGCAAGAATCGGTTCCAACAGTTTTTTGGCACCGTTGTCGGGGAGGACTTGATAGAAAGAGTTAATGACCTTCTTAAAAGTTTTTCTCCAAATGACATTATCTTTAAATCAATGGGTGGCCAGTTGGAATAGAGAACGTTTGTCTTAATTTTTACATTTTCTACGTTCTTTCTTACCCATGTTTTTCAATCTTATTTTCTTTACGTTTCTTGATCTTCTTGAATTTTATTTTTCTTGATCTTCTTGAAATTTTGGTTTCTTGATTTTCTTGATTTATCCCAAGAACTGACTCCTATGAGGATGAGTGATAATATCAAGCATTCTTGATAAAAGTGTACGTTGTTCTTTCTGCACCCTAGTGTTGGTGACTCTGCTGGACAAACCCAGAAGAAAAATATAAAAAAGGAGAGAACAGAACGTGTTAGCTAACACTAGGAGAAGTGGTAAGGAGCTATTTCTAGAACTCGAGAATCCAGAGGTATTTATACATACCCAAAAAACTCCACTTTTTAAGAATACTGTTTATAATAGTAGATTAAATTCTAGCGGTAAAAGGTACGTGAAGAAAATTTAGAATACTATTACTACTGATATTATTGTAGATGAACATTTAAAATCAGTAGTAGAAGATATATGTGATTATTCTCATTCAAAGGTAGATAATCCATCAGTTTACATTCAAGCTGCCTAGACCCATACCACCGTAGGTACTACATCTATGAAATTAAATTCTATAGTAGCAATGGCTCAGGGTAATGTTCATTTATGGAGAACTAACAGATATAGGCCTTTTGCATTACCAGTAAATTTAAATGCCTTACCCAGTAAAGCTCACAAATACCTCCCTAAGTTTTTAGGAAATAGTGCAGTAACTAGAGAGGATCATATCAAAAGTTTCTTATATGCAATGGACAATCTGGAAGTTGAACATGAAGATGTAGTATTAAGACTGTTTCTACAGACTTTAGAAAAATATGCTAGAGAATGGTTTAATTCCCTTCCTAACAATGATATCCCAGACTTCACCAAAATGGAAGAGGTGTTCCTAAAGAAGTATGGTGAAAGGAAAAATGAACAATCATTGTTAACTGAGCTAGCCACTATGAAGAAGAAAGAAAATGAGGTTGTTAGTGATTTTAACAGAAGATTTTCAAAAACAAGAAACAAAATCCCTGCCAACCTCAGGCCTAGTGATATTCAGTCTATTTGTTTTTATAAGAATGCCTTTCAAGGAGAGTTTAACTATGAATTAAGGCAAGAACAAGCCACTACCATAGATGGTTGTATGGAAAAAGCAATGGATATAGAAAGAAATATGCTTGATAGTGGTAAGATGAAGCCTTATTCTTTAGAGGTTAACATGCCTGAGAGAAAACCTAAGAGAGTGGCTTTTGATATACAAAGAAGAACTGAAATTGATCCTATGGAGAAGTTGACTAGTCAGATGACAGAAATATTCAACAACATGAGTAACAGGTTAGCAAGAATTGAAAGAAATGGAAATAACGAAGAATCTTCACAGACAGAGTGACCACATATTGACAACCATCCCCCCTTTAAGAAAAATTACAATAAGAATTGGGGAAACAACAATGGTTTTGAAGAAGGGAATAGGAATAGGGGTAATGGGAATAATAACTAGAAAAATAGAGATTCTGATAGGGATCAGAACAATATCCCTAACCCAATGCCATCTGCCAATGTAGCTGAAGGTTTTCCTTATTTTTTCTCTACTTGTGATGCACCCCATAACCCTGATGCATGTGGAATACACCTAAGTGATCAACGTAATGTAGATATGCATGCAGAATCAGAAGAGGATATAAGAATCAATGCATGTTGGTCCATTGAAGATGAATCCAGAGAAAGGTTGTTTGAAGAAGACATGGATAAATATGCTTCAAATCATCATCCTCAGATCTTAGTAACTGAAGGAACTAAAATCTTGTAGAAATCACATGAGTCAAGATATGATAAGATGAAGCAAGGGAAATTGATCCCCACTGCTCAAGAGGTGGAAGAATTAGAAGCAACCCATGTTTTAAATTTAAGGAATAGAATAGTCCCTGAAAGAACAGAGAAATTATCTACAAATGAAACAAGAAGATAAACTTTCACCAATAAAAATATCAATAAAGAGAAAACCGATAGGAACCCTAACAAGATTACTCCTGAGGTAATAGAATCAATGGAAGAAGTTCCCAAAGAAGAAAGTAATAAACCATTGGATATAAAGAAGATAGAATTTGATGTTGGGTCAGAACTCAGTAAGCAAAAAGTTAATATCACATTTGGTGAACTTATGAAAGTTCAAACATACAGAGAACAAGTATGTAGAGCTTTTGGATTAGTAGAGCAGAAAGAAGACCCTACTTGTCATGCTGCTAGACAAAATCAACATGATACAAGATCACCATCTTCTATCAGACCCTTCTATGTGTCGTTAAGATATAATTCAGATGAAGGGGAAAGATATGTGATTCACAATTGCATGCTCGATAGTGGAGCTTCACATAATATCATGCCTAAGCTAATAGCTGACCAAATGGGATTAATCTGTACTAGAGATTCTGCTCCTATTTTTGTAATGGATAGTAGACAAATTCCCTGTGTAGGGGTGATAACTGGATTATTAGTTTACCTAGACCAACACCCCAAAAAGGGCATTGTCATGGATGTAGAAGTAGTTGATGTTGACCCATTCTTCTCACTTTTACTCAGTAGGCATTGGGCAGAACAACTAGGGGGATCAATACAACTAGACTGGTCTTATGCTACCATCCCCATATCAGATAAGGAGAATATAATTTTGAGAAGGGAACCATTCAACAAACATTCCGTAGAGTTAATTCAAATAGATGAAACCATGATTAACTTAGTTAACTCTATGGAAGAAAAAGGGATGGGAGTCTATTCAATATGGCACAACCCATTCCTGGTGGAAGTACCAGATGCAAAGAACATGGATCCAGAAGATATGAGAATAACTGATGCTGAATCAAATCGAGTATTAACCCAAGAAATGTGGACCATGTCATTTGATGGGGCTAAATCCCAATCTGGAGCAGGTGCAGGTGTAAATTTGACTGATATTAAAGGAAACTACCTTAGTATCCCTTACAGATTGCAATTTCCTTGCACAAACAATGTAGCTGAGTACGAAGCTTTACTATTAGGGCTAAGGAAAGCAAAAGAGTTAGGTATTAACTACTTAACTATAACAGGGGATGCATAACTTATTATACTACAAATCAAAGGTAAATATCAGACCAAGCATCCTAGACTTAAGCAATATAGAAATGCAGTACTGGAAGAAATTGATAAATTTTTGGCTTTCAATATTTCATATATTCCTAGAGAACAAAATCATGTTGTAGATATTTTAGCTGTAAATGCCTCAGGTCTAGATCACCCAGAGATAACTACAGAATATATGGATAGATTCCCAACTATTTCAGTCTATAAACCTTATGTGCCAGATAACATAGTCTATCTACAGGTCTTTCAAGATGATATAGATATTAAGGATTTTATGACTTTGCAAAATCAGTATGCAGATGTAATCTATGATGAAAAAGATGAAGAAAAGCTAAAAGATCAAATAGGAGAGCCAGTAGAAGTAATCCAGTTGAAAACTAATAGAATACCCAAAGGATTGGTGTCTCTTGAAAGCCTATTTGATGACTTTGACAAAGCTTATAAACCTATACACAGAGAAGTGATATTTGAGGATATTAATATTGGCTCAATGAAAGAACCCAGAATAGTGAAAGTAGACATGGCCTTACCTGCTAAAGAAAAGGTTGGATATATCAGTTTCTTGAAAAAGAACAAAGAACATTTTTCTTGGACTTATGAAGACCTCAAAACCTTCAAGACAGACGTAATGACTCACATAATACCTTTGAAGGAATATTCCAAGCCATTCAGATAGAAACAAAGGAAATACAATCCAACTCTGCACCTAGTAATGCAAAAAGAGGTACAAAAATTGTTGGACTCCAAGATAATAAGAAAAGTAAGATTTTCCTCCTGGATATCCAACTTAGTACCAGTTAGGAAAAAGAATGGGGACATTAGACTCTGCATGGATTTTAGAAATTTAAACAAGAGCTCACTAAAAGACAATTACCCATTGCCTAACATGGAACAACTACTGCAAGCAGTAGTAGGTTCAACTAGATTGTCCCTGTTAGATGGATTTTTAGGCTACAATCAAATTCTGATAAATCTAGAAGATAGACACAAGGCAACATTCACCACACCCTGGGGCACATTTGAATATTTAAGAATACCTTTTGGATTGATGAATGCAGGTGCTACTTTCCAGAGAGCGATGGACTTTGCTTTCAAAGGATTAATGTTCAAAATTGTAGTAGTGTACTTAGATGATATCACAATTTTTTCTAAAAATCCAGAAGATCATCTAGAACATTTGACTACAGTTTTTTTTGATGCAAGGAATTTGGAATCTCTCTAAATCCAAAAAAATGCATATTCGAAACTACACAAGGAAAATTGCTAGGTCATATAGTTTCAGAAAAGGGGATAAGCATTGATCCAGAAAGGATAGAAGCCATTTCTAAAATTCCCCCACCCAAGAACCTAAAAGGAGTAAGGTCATTCTTTGGCAAAATAAATTTTATCAGAATATTTGTCCCAAATTTTGTAGAAATGACCAAACCCATAAATGATATGGTGAAGAAAACTGGAGAAATAAAATGGACAATAGAAAATATGGAAACATTTAACAAGATCAAAGAAGCCATATCAACCACTCCAACTTTAAGTTGCCCTGATTATGCAAAGGATTTTAATATCTATTCATATGCATCTGAACACTCTATTGTTGCAGTTCTTTCATAGAAAGATAATGAAAACAATGAAAGGCCAATAGCCTTTATGAGCTCAGGACTAAAAGGAGCAAATCTTAAATACACCCTATTGGAAAAACATGCCTATGCAGTCATCCAATCTTTAGAACACTTCAAAGGTATATTTGGCTCAAACAAAGTTTACTGCTGTATTCCCTTTATAGCAATAAAAGATATCTTTTCTCAATCAGAGCCATTGGGAAGACCAACAAGATGGATGGTAAAACTTTTGCAATACGATGTTGAATTCAAAATAGTTAAAACAATCAAAGGGCAAGGTTTAGCTAAACTGTTGGCTAACAAAGAAGAAGCAGGATCTGAAAATATTCTCACCATAGATCAGACATATGATGACAGAAGAATAAAAAATGAAGAATGTAAATGGTATGAAGAAATTTTATCATACTTACAAATGTTGTCTTTTCCCAGAGATATGTCAATAAACAGAATGAGGTCAGTCAAACTTCAAGCTCAAAAGTATTATATACAAAATGGAGTATTATATTGGAAACATCCTGATGGAGTATTATTAGTCTGCTTATATGAAAGAGAAGTCCCAAAAATAATTAATGAATTTCATAATGGTTTCTGTGGAGGACACTTTGCTCCAAGAGCTACAACTAATAAAATCATGAGAGCAGGATATTATTGGCCATCCCTTTTTAAGGATGTATATAAATATGTTAGGAATTGTCATAACTACCAAGTTTTTATAGGGAAAAAGCATCTACCAACCATGCCCCTCAAGCCAGTAATTATTGAAGCACCTTTTTCTCAATGGGGTATTGACCTGATTGGAGAGATCAAGCCTAATTCATCTGGCCAGCATAAGTGGATCATAACTACAATAGATTACTTCACAAAGTGGGTGGAAGTTGCACCTTTGAGAACATCTACAACTACTGCAGTCATCAGATTCATAGAAGAAAACATCTTGACCAGGTATGGAGTTCCTAAAAAGCTTGTAACTGATAATGCTCAATATTTTGTGTCATATGAAATGGTAGAATTTTGTGCTGAATATGGAATTGAATTATCTCATTCTGCCAATTATTACCCCCAAGGAAATGGTTTAGCTGAGTCATCAAATAAAAATGTAATAACAAGAATAAAAAGGTCATTAGGCAAAAACAAAAGGGGATGGGACAGTGAACTTAAATTTGCTTTATGGGCTGATAGGTTGTCTATTAAAATAAATACAGGAAGAACCCCCTATGAGATGGTTTATGGAGAAAAAGCCCTATTGCCCCCAAAAATGGAAAAAATGGCACTTTCCCTTTTATTGCAAGATCATGAAAACCCTGATCCCATTCAGAGAAGGCTTGACCAAATTGTCTTGTTAGAAGAACAAAGAAGAGAGACCCTCAATAGAATGATGGAACAAACCCAGAAAACTATAAAATTGTTTAATAAGAAAGCCAAGGGTACTCCTTTTTCTCAAGGAGATATAGTCATCTATTGGGATCCTAAAAATGATAAGCATGGTGAAAAGGGTAAGTTTGAACCTAAATGGATTGGCCCATACCAAATTGCCCATGTTATCAGTCAGAATACTTACAAGCTACAAAATTTGCAGGGAGAAATAATGGCTATCCCTATTAATGGCCAACACCTCAAAATGTACAATCCCTATTGAAGGTGTACTTTACAAAAAAAAGCATTACAAAAAAATATATAGAAAAACAAAAATCCAAAAACAGAGTGGTGTATTTTGTTTATTAGTTAAGCTTCCCTTTTGTTCTTGAATAATTTTGAGTTTATTGTACACATGATATCTTAGTTTGATGAGTATATCTAACTGTTTATTCCACCAAAGACAATAAGAAAAAGGGGATTTATTTTAGATGCTGATGAGGTTTACAATTCTATCAAATATGAGTGTTTATGCAATAGTTGTTTGATATGAGATAAAACAGATAGAAAACAAAGCTGATTGAAACATCATGTCAAGCCTCACATTACAAATGATACTTAAGGTGACTTCAAAGGTCCGAAGAACTGAGTTATCTTTGAGAGGGTAGTTGAGCCAAAAATCATTACACTCATATTTCATAGCCAGAAACTAATCCTCAACTCAGGCATACTTATTGCACAATTTGCTTATATATCCAAACACTTCTCTCACGAGAAAGAAAAATAAAAAATAAAGTAAAACTGAGTCACTGCCTGAGATATCTTGGAAAACCTCTACCGGAGCTATAGACGCTTGATCGGCAGTAGGGTAAAACTAATATGGGATTAGAAGCAACTCCATCGAGGCTATAGATGCCTGACTAGCAGTGGAGCCCTGTAGAATGGTGAAAATTTTTAAAGAGTGAAATCACATATTAGGCTTGGCTATTTTGCTCAGATATGGTAAAGTTCTGAAAGATTTAGAAATCCAAAAAAGAATGCACAAACACACACATGGGCAAAAATATGATGAAACAAATGGTTGTGACAAAATCTGTGTAATCATATCTTATGACTTAGCTAAAACAAGCATTACAATATTTCAAAATAAAACTCATTGATTTCTAAAATTTCTAACCTTTGTTTCCAAATTGAATGAAAAGGGATCTACAGTTTTTCATACTCTACTTGCTTTGATATCATGTTGTTCATACAATTTTTTAGTATATATAAAAAAAAAGAGCTAGAAAAGTTTTCTTTTATGTATTTCAAGTTTTACTTAGCAAGTCAAAGGTGTTAAAATTTTGTTCAAATTTTTGTGAATAAAACCGAGAGATTTGGAATTCTCAAGAGCCTCAAGTTTTCAGCACCTTGTCCCAGTCAGAGCCTATGTTGGAGCCAAATTTGACTCAACTTTGAAACCCCCAAATTTAAATTTTTGGTTTCAATCAAAGTATCCATAATGTTGGTCGCTTCTTCAAATTAGTGTGAGTATCTAAGTTTTTCATTGAATTGGTTTGATGAGTCTAAAATCTTGGTCATTGATTAGGTAGACACCCTTTTAATAATTGCTTAATTGTCTTAATAAGGGTTATGGCAAGTTTTATTAATAATTGACCTTCATAAGTAAAGCCTCCCTAAGGTCTAAATCCAATGTTAAAACATAAAGACCTAAGATCCGAAAGTATGTCACTAAGGATTAAATAAATCATTATACCCTAAGGTCCAAATAGCTTTATACTTTAAAAAGAGGGTCAAATAAATCATCGTGGTCTAAAAACCAAAATTCAAAAGTGCTAGCCTAAGGTTAAAATCAAAATTTAATTAAAACCTAAGGGTATGCACCCCAATAGACTAACAAACGAGCACCTTAGATTTAATCCAAGGGCCGCGCTTGATCCAAAGGTAATCGGACGATGGTGCATTAATAAGATCAACCAAGAGATAAGTCAAAAGTCAAAACCATGGTCAGAAGTAAATAGATCACGTCTTAGGCTTAATCGGATGGTAGCGCATCTTTAAAATCTAAATCCGATGGATGCGCCTTCGAAAGAAACCCGAATGATAAAGTCAAAAGGTCTAAAAAGGATTATCACCTAAGGTAGTAAGTGATTAAAATTCATGCAACTTGGCAAATCTGGATGGCAGTGCTCGATTGAAATCCAATCCAATGGTTGCACGCTTACCGAAGAGTCAAAACTTTAAAAGAAGTCAACATGGGTCAAGCTTTAAATTAAACAGTGAGCAAGTCCGACCGATCGGATGGTAGCACCCAAGCAATGTTTGATCTAATGGTAGCACCAGATTCAAGTAAATCATGTATTAAAATTAACATTAAGAGTCCATGCCCCCTTTGGAATAATCACTGAGCAAGTTAGGAAGATCGGATGACAATGCTTGATCGAGATTCAATCCGATGGTGGCGCTCCCATAAAAGATGCATTAAAAAGGTAAAAGTCCTCATAAGATTAATTAATCAGGTTAAAAAGAATTAACAAGGGTCTAAGCACATTGGATAATCACCCCCCTTTTAGCTTAATCATGATTTAAACCATGCATCCTTTGGTAACTAACTTATAGGTTGATTAAAATCTATGACTGCGCCAATAGCCATCTAAGATCCAATGGCCGCACAAAAATCATGGATGATAAGATATCGGATAAGGACAAAGATAAAGGTAAATTTAATCAAGTAATTAGCAAGGGTCTAACACATCAGCTAATCTCCCCCTTTTGGCTTAATCGAGATTAATCAAAATTAAAGGATGCACCCCCTAGTTATTAAAGTGTGTAGGTACAGGAGATCCGATGGTTGCGCTCATCACCGCTCAAATATGATGGTGCGCATCGATAAAAGTGATCAAGGTTTAATCTAAAGGTTTTATTTTGGTTAATTAAATACTTTATAATTTTTCCCTTCTATCTTATGTTAAACCAAGCACATGGTCGGAAGAATCTATGGCAACGCTCTCATTGTGATACGATCTAAGGATGATCGCTCAGAAAGGTAAAGGTATTATATAAATGCTTAGGTTTAATACAAGGTTAAGATGGTAATCATTAGGTTAACTTCGGTTAACTATGATTAATAAATGATTAATACACCACATTATTGAAGGACCAAACAAATAAGGTACATGTAGACTAATGATTGTGTAGGTTCCATGATATCAATGATTGTGTTGACTTTACTAAGGAAATCGATGATAGCACGTAAATCAAAAGAGTGAGTGATGAATCAACTATCGAGATCGAATGACAATGCTTCATTGAGATAAAAGAGATCCAATGGTAGCACACGATCCAAAGGTAAACTAAAGGTAAGTTAAATTTACGCTTTACTAATTAAAAGTTTTAAACACATTTAACAAGGTTGTAAACCCTTTATTAATCCCCATCCTTATTGGTCAAAATTAAAGAGGATCAGAGCATGTTTTCTTTCGAATAACTGACCTACAGGTTTGAAAAGATCCATGGTGATGATAGGAAAGAAGCACATCCAATGGCTATGCTTGATCATGTTTGACTTAAGGAAAAAGGGAGACCTTCGAGACAATAAAAGTTGTCACTCACACCAAGAACCAGATCTTGTAAGAATCCCGAGGGAGATCACTGCCTAAATAAAATATAATCGATCCCAAGGATTTAGTTACCATTCGAACCTAAGGTGGCACAAGATTCAAAAAGAAAGTCATCCCAGTGGCACATATCAGTTCCACATGACCAATAGCAGAGATTTATAAATGATTACAGGCACACGGATCAAAGGGCCCCAAGACACGTAAGATGAAGAACATTACCCATCATAAACACTAAATCCCAAAAAAATACCAGTTGGCATAATTTCATTGGTCGATTTTGAATAGCAGTTGGTGGCATCGGGTTGATGACAAAATGTGTAAATTTATCAGACTCATTCCACCACCCTGTATATGAACCCACGAAAATAGTCAAGGCTACTACCCTGGTAATCTAAGAGCGAAGGTTGATACACAGGAGGTACAGAGAGAAGAAAGTTTTCAAGTATCATAGAAAGACCTTACCTGCTACATTAAGAACAATGGCATCATGGGGAGATGTTTTTGTACCCACAGACACTAGGGAAGCCATGCAATTCATCACAAATAGATCCCCATACTCTGTGATCTCTGGACTGCCTATTCCTGGTACCACCATGTATGAGTTTGCTCAAAAATGTGGGGCAGATAAAAAACCAAACCCAGCTCAACTGTACGAGATTGACAATGCCTGTATCAAGAGTTTCACCCAAGTTATGGAAGGTGATAACAAGACCCCATGGATAATGGCGGATTTATTTCATAAAGCTCATAGGTTACAATACAAGGGTTTCCCCAAAAATAATAGATGGAACAGTAACCTTGGGAAACTGATATGCCCGAAAGTGCACTTCTCCTTAGACTTGATGGCTTGGTTGGTAGTAGCATATGATGAAAGAATGAGGACCTTTCGAGACCACAAGAATCGGTGGGTGTTCAACATCAAAGTCGAGCATATCCAGGAGGTGTTCAACTTAACAAATTATACCACTTTTCTGGTAGACCAGGTAATCGAACACCAATCTCGTATGTTTATAGATATGGAAGTCTTTAAAATTTTTTTTCGATACATATGCAACAATAGATAAAGAATTCCCAATCAACAAAAATGCTTTTAAACCCTGGGTACAAGATTTCTGTGATATGATAAACATAGTTTTGGGAGTACAGGATCTGAATAGAATAACAAAAAGGGTTTTATATTTAGCTGCACAATGCAATAGGGCACATAACACTCCAATTTATGCCTAGGAACTGGAATTGAGTACTTGTTGGAACAAAATCAGCCTTCGGTTAATAGTGTTGCGCCTTAGACTTTGCCAACATTGAATAGATAGACCTTGCTTGAGATCATCTATCTAATCTCCAGAGAAGGCTGGTTCCTTTGAGTTTTTTAGAGGAAATGGAAACAAGAGATAAGGGAAATATAGTCGAAGCTAGAACTTTTCTCATGAAACAGATTAGACAACAACTAAAAAATGATGATGCAAATTACTATCTTTAGAGTTTCTTTATATCTTCCTATAGAAAACATGAATTCCTGAGTGCAGTTTTTTAAATGTTCATCTAAATACAAGTAAGTATCTTTAATATTCAACTCTAGAGATAAATTTTATACATGCACAGTTTAAATTTCAGAATAGATACATTATAAAACTTAAAATGAATAAAAGTTAAAAACTAGATACATACACTCGCATATAAAATTTTAGAATCCAGAGGAAGAATATCTCTTATTGCTTGTAATCCTTTCCTCTAAAAAAATCAAAGGAACCAGCCTTCTCTGGAGATTATACAGATGATCTCAAGCAAGTTCTGTCTATTCAATGTTGGCAAAGTCTAAGGCGCAACACTATTAATCGAAGGCAGATTTTGTTCCAATAGTTTTTGGCATGCACAGTGGGACTAGTAAATCCCACAGTATTATATAAGTTTTGGTGTTTTACTTTAGAGCCTTTTGTTTGAAAATCTCAAGAAAAAACTACCTGGAGACTCCGTTGCAATAAAATTTAGACCATAAAAGAAAGACCTTGTCTAAATTTTTTTGGTTATATAGCCATATGATAACCAGATCCCGAGCTAGAAAATCTGAAGAACCCATCGAGTTCTTTGAGCTACATCTCGAAAGCCTAAAGGCACACCCTGTGCTAGCCACACAATCAAATCCACTTGGCACCATTAGCACCTCTTTAACACCCGTTGTAGGAGCATCTGCAAGCAATCCTATAGTAGTTGTAACTCCTTTAGCAACCATGGCAGTTGCCCCTGTCTCAGTGCATCTTGTGTGGAATCAAACTGGTCCTTTGAACTTGGGAGCACAAAACCAAATTCCACAAGCTGCACTAAAAGCATTGCCAACTTTTGACGGAACAAGAAAAATAGTAGATGAGCACTGTTTAGATGTATCATCGCTAGCATCTGTTTACAATATCACTCAGGAAGATGTAATGGTCAGATTGCTGGTTATATCTTTGAAAGGAAAGATGCTCTATTGGTACAGAGCACTTCCTGCTGGATCCATTACTTCTTGGGTAGTTCTTGCTAGCCATTTGGTTGATGAATTTAATATACATGCGGATCCTTTCACATTGTTGAATCAATTCACTATCATTGAGAGGCATCCACAAGAAGAAATCCAAGATTTCAACATCAGATTTACCAGAACTCGTGATAGAGTACCTCAGGGCATAAAACCCATGGAAGAACAAGCTATATGCTATTATTTAAGGGCTTTTGATTCAGATCTCAGTATGATAATAAGGCAATCCCACGTAACCACTTTTCCTGAGATCTATCTAGAGGCAACAAAGGGTGAAGCTGATCTCATCGCTACAAAGAAATATCCATCAAAGAGTCTATTGCCAATTGTACCAAAACTTTCCCAAGCATCAATTTCTAAACTACCTATACTCCCATCAATGCAGGCTCTCCCAGCTATAGCCGCACCTCCTACACTCCTTGCATTACCAGCCCCACCCCTTGCATCAGCTCCCCCGAATGACCAGTACACGACCATAATTGATACAATGAAAACATTGTCAAATGAAATGGCATCCATGAAAAAGAGGGAAGCTGAATGGAATCTCCAAGCAAGAAGATTTCCATAGATACAAAAATATGGTGCTTCAACGAGTGGTAGAGGGCAAGATAGAAAAAATGTTGTGTATGCGAATGAGACAGGAGATAATGGAGAACCCACTAATTTTGATTACTGGTGTACCACTTGCAACGATCCTCATGGAGAAGATTCATGCATGATTCATCAACATCATGTGCAAGTGGTTATTAATGAGAGAGCCAAAGAAATCGGCAAGGGACAAGTGAACATAATCAGAGAAGTCCACCACAATTTGGCAATGCCATCCGTGGAACAAGTCTCAATCCTGACAAGATCAGGAAAAAAGTCATTACAAGTCGACCCTAAGGAACTCCAACCACTAAGTTTTCCTCCCGCCCCCAGGGCGACTCCGTAGAAAAACTAGTCTAATGAGAAAGGACATTCTGACCCTCCTCAGACTTCTACGACTACACCAAGAAAATAATTTCCTCCTAGAAAAGGGAGCGAGACTCAAGAGCAAGCGAAGGAAAGACTCAGATTTCCTTCATTGACAAAAATACAAAGAACAGAAGCCACGCAGGTCTATAGAGACAGATATGACGCATCGACTAGTGGAAAGGAGAAAAGTGTTGAGGTATCCCCAACTGCAACCCTTTCATTCAACATTGTAGAAGAAATGAAGAGGACTCCTTCCAAAATAAGCATGTATGATGCACTGCAAATTCCTGGTCAGATTGACCTCCTCCAAGAATCCCTAAATTTAAAGAATGATACCTCCTTCTCAAATTTTATACAAGCAAATGTTATGTCAACCTCTGGGAAAAATAGACCACCCCCATTCTATCTATCTTTGCAAATGGAGGGGTGGATAGTTCACAATTGCATGATTGATTCAGGGGCCACAACTACGGTGATGCCAAAAGCCGTATGTGACATAATGGGGATGGAATATACTCGGAGTCATCCTAGTGTGTTGCAATTAGATGGTACTCTAGTAAAATCTATCGGGGTGATCAAAGATATCCCTATTCAACTCCATAGAATACCAGAAGTAGTCGTCATACAAGAGGTAGTCGTTGTAGACTTAGAACCATATTTCGGTATGTGTTTATCCAGAGAGTTCACGGCCAAAATGGGCGGTTATCTGTCTCTAGATTATTCTCATTTGGAGGTACCTTTCAAAGGTAAAAGAGTCAAGATCTACAATGAAAAACCATCTACTTTTCACGTAGAAATACTGGAGGAAACAGCCACCGTCAACATGATGTCTGAGGAATTGGAAAATATCGATTTAATGGAAGAAACCCTGGAGGAACTCCAATCTGAGGATCAGTTTTCAATGAAGAACTTCAATGCTATGGTAGAGACAGAAATGGGAAGCTATTCCATTGAGAAACCAAAAAAGCTCCCTGTTGTTGTCCCTAAAATAGGTGATTCGGCCAACCAGTTATGGAAATTGTACTTTGATGGGTCAAGGTGCAAAAATGGAGCAAGAGCTGGAATTGTTCTGATTTCACCTACTGGAAAAGAAAAAGTCTTTTCATATAGGTTGACATGGAGTTGCACCAATAACATAGCTGAATACGAAGCTTTGTGTTTGGGACTTAGGAAAGCTGAAAAAATGGGTGCAAAACAACTGCTGATCTATGGAGATTCAGAGCTGATTGTTAAATAGGTTACTGGCAAATGCATTTGTAAGCAACATTACCTAAGGGCTTACAAAAACAAAGTGTTGGATCTATTGGAAAATTTTGAAGCACTAAACATGAAATCCATTTCCAGAGAGAAGAACACACATGCAGACTTGTTAGCGTCAGTAGGATCCAATTTTTGCCCAGTCAGTAATGTTATTCAGAAGTCTAAAATAGTCAGACTTATATACAGGCCTTCTGTGCCCGACAAGGACATTTTTTGGCAAGTATTTGAGAATGATGAGCAGATCCTAGATTTTTTGATTCATGAGATGAATTTCTCTACAGATAGAGCGTTACAAGAAGAGGACGAAGAGAGCCTTATTCAACTAAAAAACAATCATATCCCCAGGGGACTGATCACCCTGGAGAGCCTTTTTGACAATAGCGATAGAGCTGTAGGTCGAAGGATCAAGGTAGATGAACGCCGGTATAAAGAAGTAGAACTAGAACCGAGCAAGATGATCAAAGTAGGGACCGATTGTACAGAAGTAGAACTAGAGCAAATAAAATGGTTATGTAGAGAGTATCCGGATATAATAGCCTAGACTTATAGTGATCTAAAAGTGTACAGGAAAGAGGTCATTCAACATACCATCGAACTAGAGGAAGGAGCTAAACCTTTTAGGCAGAAGCAGAGGCCTGTGAATCCTAAAATTGAAGCCTTAATGAAACAAGAGTTGTTAAAACTCCTACAGGCTAAGATAGTATACCCAATCAAGCACTCTACCTGGGTGGCAAATTTGGTCCTAGTCCACAAGAAAAATGGAGAAATAAGACTATGCATCGATTTCAAAAATTTGAACAGAGCCTCTTTAAAAGATCACTATCCTTTACCCCAGATTGACCCAATCCTTCATACTGTGGCAGGAGCAGAAAGGTTTTCTCTGTTAGATGGCTTCTCTGGTTACAATCAAGTTTGGGTGAGAAATGAAGATCAATATAAGACCGCATTCACCACTAAGTGGGGAACATTTGCATACCAAAGGATGCCCTTTGGATTATCTAACGCAGGAGCAAATTTTCAAAGAGCCATGGACGTAGCTTTTGGGGAGCTTGCAAACAAAATTATTGTCGTCTATTTAGATGACATGACTGTATTTTCTCACAACAAAAAAGACCATGCCACTCATCTGCGACAAGTATTTGAGAAATGTAGAGAATTTGGAATATCATTAAATCCTAAAAAGTCTATTTTTGCTGTGGAAGAAGGAATACTCCTTGGGCATGTTATTTCTAAAGTTGGGCTTTCAATTGACCCTGATAGAGTGAAGGCACTTCTTGAGTTGTCGCTTCCAGTTAACAAGAAAGGTTTGCAGTCCTTCTTTGGGCAAATAAATTTTGTCAAAAAATTCATTGCAGACTTTGCCCATACAGTTAAACCAATGACTGAATTATTGAAAAAGGATGCTCCTTTCAAATGGACAGAGCCAAGGAAAGAAGCTTTCCAAAAAATTCTAGAAGCCATCGCTCAAGCTCCTGTGCTAGTTAACCCTGACTATTCCCGAGGTTTCATACTATATGTTGTCAGAGAACAAGATAGTTATGTTGTAGTTCTCACTCGTAAAGGAGCGGATGATGAAGAAAGACCCATAGCCTTTCTGAGTTCCACCATGCACAAACACGAGGAAAGGTACAACTTCATAGAAAAACAAGTATATGCAATTATGAAATCCTTGAATAAGCTAAAACACTTCTTATCCCAGAGTCGGACGATGGTTTATGTTATTCATCCCGATGTAAGGAACTTCATAATTCAAGGAGAACTGGGTGAAAAAAGAGCTGGATGGGTGACTCGCATCCAAGAGTATGATGTAGAAATACATCCTACTAAAATAGTCAGAGGGAGAGCTTTGTGCCAAGAATTGGCCAAGCAAGCTGCAAGTGGATATGGGGAGAGCCACCCCGTCATGGCAAACACTGAGCAACATCAAGACAGAGTAAGTTCAGGTTGGATCGATGACTTTGTGAGGTACTTTTAGACTGGGTCATGCCCTGAAGATATGAATGCTTCCCAGAGAAGGAGATTCAGAACCCAAGCATTAAAATATACCCTTCGAACAGAAGGGTTGTACAGAGTTAATATCGATGGTGTATTGTTGAAATGCATTCCCGATAATGAAAAGCAGAAAGTGTTAGATGAATTTCATGGGGGTCTCTCAGGGGGACATTATGCAGGCCGAACCACAACTTTGAAGATCCTTAGAGCTGGATGTTATTGGCCTTCCATCTTCCTAGATGCATACAAAGTGACCCAGAGGTGCGAATAGTGTCAGAGGTATGTGGGGAGGAACAAGAATGCGCCTATGCCCTTAAAATCTATTCAAGTCGAGGAACCGTTCCAACAGTGGGGGTTGGATTTCATAGGTATAATAGAGCCAAATTCATCATCATGCCACAAATACATTCTCACTACCACGGACTACTTCACTAAGTGGGCAGAAGCAGTACCCACAAAGAAAGCTGATTCGAAAGTGGTGATAGAATTTGTCGAGAGTCTAATCACAAGGTTTGGCATACCATACTCTTTGATTACAGACAACGGATCTCCTTTCACTAGTGCAAAGATGATCGAATTTGCCAGTCGATATGGAATTTACCTGAAGACTTCCTCTAATTATTACCCACAAGGTAATGGATTAGCCGAGTCTACTAATAAGAATATTTTAAGAATCCTAAAAAGAACATTAGAGGATAATAAGAAGAACTGGCACTCACTCCTGAATCAGGCCCTGTGGGCCGACAGAATTTCAATCAAGAAATCAATCAATACATCACCATATGCTTTGGTTTATGGCAAAGAGGCTATTTTTCCGATTCATATGGAGATACCCACATTGAAATTGCTAAACCAAGTTAATGAAGATGAAGGCCATCCAATGGATGCCCGACTGATGCAACTTCTATAGCTAGAAGAGTCTAGGGAACAGGCCTACAATCATCATCAAAAACATATGTTGAAAACAACTAGGTGGTTCGATAAGAAAACCACTTTCAAGAAATTCAAAATAGGTGACCTGGTGTTAAAATGGAACGTCAAGAAAGTGAAACCAGGACATCATGACAAGTTTGACGCGTTCTGGGAGGGGCCATTTGAAATTATTTCAGAAAAGCAATTCAATGCCTTCCAGTTAAAAGATCAAGATGGATGGGTTCTACCCATCACGGTGAATGCATTTCACCTAAAATTATATTTCTAGTAAAAGGGACAGATCACCATTATATGTACAATATATTATAAGTTTTGAGTTTTGTAAATATTCCCTTTTCGCGGCCTAATAAGAATCATTTTTGAGGACTATCAGAGTCCGACATTTTGAATAAAATCTGGAGGGAAAAGTCCGCCCTTGTTATTTTGCATTTTCAAATCTGGAGCTGCCGCGTGGTCGCCTGAGAGTCGGCAAGAGGGAATGAGTAAAATAATGTTTTGAAATATGTTATGTGTGCTTCTCAAAATATTTCTAAAGATCCACCGTCGAATGTTTCTAAGCAACCACGTGCCCGGGGTTCAGTGGAAGAAGATAATTAATCTGTCAGGTAGCATATTTTTCGGCATGGGATAATTCCCAGTCCCCAAGTGGGTTTTTAATGAGCCAACGAGCATTTTTAGGAGTTTCCTAAGGAAGGTGGCGAGAACGAAAACCAAAGAAATATGGACGAATCAAATCGACCAACCGTCATTTAATGCATTAATTTTGCATGTCCTCTCAAGCTACATAAAATTAAATTCAAGGATTTGGAAAGGCATTTCGCCATTTGCAAACTTGCTGAAACTCCTGAAGAAGAAAAAGAAGTGAGGAACTATCTCTGTAACGCTTGAAAAGCCAAAAATCTCACCAACCACTTTTATACCACCACACTATAGCATAGTGAGGAAGGAGTTGTGAAGCAATCAGAAGAAGTTCAAAGTCTATGTACCTGATAATTCATAATGGCCCCTAAGAAGGCGAAGAACCAGGTAGCATCTACCTCATCACCCCCGACTACTTCGGTAGTAAAAATAAGGGAGGAGAAAAATGCTAGTTTTATTGACAGAGACTCCCGAATTGCAGATACAATAATAACATGGAAGGACCCGATGGAGATTCGGAGCAATATAAAGAACCGGGTAGCGACTGGGGTTTCTGCGTCTTCTCCTTCAATGTTTGCATACCATTCTTTCTTGTACTGGTATGTATATATTCCTGTTCATCCCTGCCCAGAATTGGTAAGGGCAATTGCAAATTTCTATGATGAAAAGGAGAGAAAGGTTAGAGATTTTTTAGGGAAGGTTCTGTTTTCTCTGTCCAAAGATGCTTTTGTTTCTGCTTTTGCTGTGGGCCATGTCCCTTTCTTAGAACCTAAGAATTTTGACCCCTTAGAACAGGCTACATATTTTGGCTCATCCGAAAAGGTGAAGGGTTTCCTAGCCACTCAGATAAAAGATCTTCCAGAAGGGGTAAATCCACAGAACCCCCAATTGACATGGCAACTTTTAAAAATCCTGAACTATATTCCATCCTGGCCATGATTGTTGGACTAAAAAATGATGAAAAGGTTCAGAAGTGGTAGGTGGCTGTAGTAGAATGTTTGTCGAACCCTAGAATGTACGATTTGGTTGTTATGAGTAGGAGTGTGAAACCTATTTTCTTTGACTGGCCTGAGTTTTTAAGTGCAGAAATTCATGAGGGTTTGGCGGCATTGAAGGTTGGAACCCTATTTTCATTTAGATACACTTCATATTTGGTGTGGTTATTCTTTTACTTTATGTCTCAAGAGTTAGCTTTCATTTCAAAAAATGATAAGAATGAGAAGGGAGAAATCTTACCAGTGTATGAATGGACCAATGTGTTATACAAATCCGAGTCATATTATGATTTCAATAGGGAATTTTTGGGCCCTGCGCTAAAAATCATGTATGGACAAATAACAATATTGACCCCCAAAGTGGAAAAGGTATTGCAAACCAAGTTTGCAGAGGAGGGGGATTGGTTTATTCTAACACAAGGAGTATGCATCAGATTGTATGGGTTTATAGACAAACCCTTTTTACTTCCTCATTATGTGATTGACAGAGTCTTTGCCTTAGAATATGTTAGGCAAACAGAAAGCATTAATGTCAAATTCGGGACTAGAATTGGGAAAACCGGTACCTGTAATATGCCTTTTAGTTTTGAAGGAATTACTATTTCAAGAAAGGGGCAAAATGAATAGATAGCAGAGTATTTGAGAAAATTGGGGCTTATTGAGATTTCGCAAAGATGGAAATATGATCCCATGAACAGATTTGCTGAGAGACAATCCATTTTGAATAAAACACAGATTAAAGAATTTCATGTTAAAGTCAAAGATGATGTTGAAGAAAATAGAAATAACATAGAAGATGAACCCCTGGAGTGGCACATAGAAAATATGGAGCCTTTGCCTCCTTGGCATGATTTTTACGAAGTAATTGTTCAGTTTGACCCAGAAAATATAAAAGCTCATCAATTGATGGAAGGTAAAATCACCAGGATTCAGAAGAATAGGCCAGATTGGGATGTGGCTAAAATTTGGGAATGGTGGGTAATGAGAGTCCAGACAAATTCGATTTCATCGAGATACCCCACCAAAAATGACAATCTGTTCGAACCTCGGTATAATGAAAACCATGACTCCTGGGGAGGAAGTTTCCCTGTTAGAATCCCTCCAAGCATAGGAGGTAGTCATTCTTCTACTCCCAAAGTATCTCAGCAACCTGAAGTATCCCAGTAGCTCGAAGCTTGTAAAGGAAAAGAAATTACAGAGGCTCAGAATCTTCCCCTTGTTCGGACCAAACCTAGGACATCTAGGAAAAGATCAATAGAAGAGGTTTTTACTGAAGAGCAAGGAAAGACTTATAGTTCGAAGGCCACCCAGATGATGTTGAAAATGGGTTATGATGGAAAAGGGCTGGGCAAAGAAGGACAGGGGAGAGTTGAACCTATTCTAGTAACAAAAAGAGAGAAGCGTCTAGCACTTGGGGTAGATACTCTGACGTCAAGACATCATTCCTCAAGAATTGTAAAATTCGTTCCACCTTCGGACTCGGGTACAGAATCTGATGAACCCGTAGCAGAAAGAATGAGAAAATTGAAAATGATGGCTGATAGAAGAAAAGACAAGAATATTATTCAAACTTCTTCTAGTGATCAAGAGCCTCAAGATATAGAAGACAACTCAGGGAAAAGGACTCAAGAAGGTGAACAAGACCATATGACTGAAGAAAACATTGATGCAGATGCTCAGGAAGTTGAGCATGAAAATTCACAGAAGGAAGTCTCACGCGGCCCACCCAGTTCGGCTCAAGAGAGCCAAAATAGTGAAAATAAAAAACAAATTTCGGTTAAAAAAGAAATCCTGACGGTAGGACAGCAGCAGGAGAAACAAATTATAAACTTGGACGAAAGTGATGAGGGAAATAAAACTCCTGATAAAGACAAAGCGCAGAGTGAAGAAATGATCGTCAGTGAACATGAAGAAGAAGAAGAACACCAACAACAAATCCAGCCGGAAATAGGTATGTTTTCTTTACTTTCTTCTTCTCATTCTCCTACTCATTCCCATTGTAATTCTCCCTCCTTTTCTAAAATCAACAAAAGTATAATGTTCTTGCCAAAAAATTACCTTGTTCTCCCGAAATGGCAACATCTTCCCGTAATCTGCTAAATGTTGGATCCGTAGTTGCTCCCATTCCTTTTCTCCCCAACATTGACATCCCGACGGCTGGAGTTACAACTTCTCAAGGGACTGAGTCACACTCCACCATGGCCAAGATTGAAAATCTGAAAAAAGTAAGCAGGAATGCTTTAGATTGGTGGACTTCACATTCACCTGAGGATTCTAAAGCATCGGCTACTGTAAGAGAAATCATTGCTTTAGACCCAACTAGTATGCATAGGAAGAAGTTGAAGTTAACTCCTATTACTAAGAAATCAAAGGGAGAAATGACTGTGGAAGATTACCAAGCAGAAGAGATAAATGAAGATATATCTCAACCGCCTATGCAAGATGAGTGGGTGAAAGCCCAAGCACATTTTGGGACCATATACTTACAGGGAGGACATTATCAAGAAATGTTTTTAAAGGAAAAGGAGAAGAGGAAGGAATTAGAGACTGTGGTGAAAGAACAAAAAATAGCAGAGAAGGCTCTTACTCTGGAAGCTAAAAAATGGGAGGGTAAATTCAGTGCTGCTGCCAGTGAAGTGGCAAAATGTAAAGAAAAGTTGAGTGTGGCAGAAGCTCAGATTCAGGCGTTGAATACATAGATACAACAACTACAACAACAGTTGGTAGAACAACAAAACGCTCCTTCCGGATTTTCAAAGGATAAAGTAAAGAAAATGAGGAAAGAATTGTTAAAATATTTGTTATCTTTAGTATTAAAGGCTAGACCTTTATTATTGTATTTAGCTAAAGTAAAGGAAACTACTGAAGTAGTAAAACAGGAATTTGGAGTTGCCGAAGCATTTTTATTGAAAAGAGAAGATGCAGCTACTAAAATTCAGATTTTGTCATAAAAGATGCCAGGAAGCATGGAAGCCAAGCTCAGAAGCGAAGCCTGGTCTCAAGCTAAAATCGCAGCAAAGAACTTCTTTAGAAAGTTTAAATTGATAGCACAGGGAAATAAGTTTCTGCAGGAGCTTGAAGATGAAGCGAAAGGGTTGCTCCAAAACCTTGATTTGGCTATCCATAATGGGCTTCCTTACCTCTGGGATGATGGTTCAAAAGTGTTGAAGGAAGAGGTCCTTTCAAGCATCAATAAAAGCTTTTGTTGAGGATGAAACAGACATAGACGGTGGGCAGGAACCTATAGAAGAAACACAAGTCATGGAGATGATCCAGAGGCTGACACAGATTAAAGCCTATTTACAAGAACTAATTTTAAGGCAAAAGATCATTTCTTATGATAAAGTGGAGGAGTTGCAGTATGTATATCAACTTTTCATTGATTCTTCTGATTTAGAAGATGAAGACTGGAACCGAGTTTGCAAAACTTATCAAGAGGTAATTACAACAATGGACAAAATCAGAAGATCTAAACATCAAGGTCAGAAACTAGCAGCCAGAGCTGGGACCAACTCTCATAATTGAATCTTTTATGTTCCTCAAAAAAAAGTTAAGTCACTAAGCGGTAGAAAAAAGTTTTGATAAGGTAAAGATCACTTATATTCCAAAGTGCATTCTTTTTCTTTTATCTTTGCTTTTTCACTTGAAATTTTACTTTTCGCAACTGTGTTGGTGACTCCGTTTCCCAATGGATGAAGGCCTGGTTTCTATTTATTTTTGCGAGCAAAAAATCCCTCGGAAGGCGCCAAGAATGTTAGTCAAAAAGTGACTAACTACAAAAAATGGCTGATGCACCTTTTTTGCATATTTTCAAAGAAGACCGAAGTAGCCCATATGCTAAAGAACAAAGAAAAAGCAAAATACACTAAGGAAGAAAAGTGTCACGATTTCGCGACATGTCGAGTTTTCACGGTGAAAAATAGCAAAGAGGGAAAGCAGAGGAAAAAGTCACGATTTCGCGACGTTGCCCATTTTCGCCAAGTCCATCAATAAAAGGGTAGAAGTCAGGGAGAATGTCGTGATTTTGCGACATGGCTTATTTTCGCTAGAAGAATAGCAAAACTGCTAAAGAGACTAAAAGTGTCACGATTTCGTGACATGTCCCTTTTTCGTGGCCAAAAGCAACAAGAGAGAGCAAGGAGGCGAAAGTGTCACGATTTCATGACATGTCACATTTTCACTGTCAAAACCAAGACAAAGAGCTAAGGAGGTGGAAGTGTCGTGATTTCACGACATGTCCATTTTCACGGTCAAAACCAAGACAAAGAGCTAAGGAGGCGAAAGTGTCACGATTTCGTGACATGGTCAATTTTTGCGGTGCAAAAAGAAGAATCAGGCTGAAGACATAGAAATGTCATGATTTCGTGACATGTTGCATTTTCGTGACTCAAGAAGGGCAGACAAGCAGAGAAACAAGAGTGTCACGATTTCGTGACATGTCTAGTTTTCGCTAAAGAAAAAAGTAAAGAAGGCTTCACAAAGGTAGAATGTCACGATTTCGTGACATACACGCTGTAGAGAAACATAGTATATTTTTGGCAACTGGGGCATGCACTGACATCATGTGCTGATTTCTGAAGAATGGTCAGTTGATTATAACATGGCAGGTCCACTGGATGATTGCAGAATAACAGGCTCATCTAAATTTAGCCAGAAGGAAATCTATCTAATCTACGGGAAATCCATTGTATATTCTTAGAAACTATAGATAATTACTTGTAATTGATTGAGGAAATTAAATGTACATAGTAGAAGATACTCTTTTTAGGGTATAAATAGGAGTGAGTCGATCATGAAAGGGGTCGGCTCTTGGACGTTTATAGACTTGATGTACATGTTACTGGATTACAAGCAATAAGAGATATTCTTCCTCTGGCTTCTAAAATTTTGTATGCGAGTGTATGTATTTGGTTTTTAACTTTTATTCATTTTAAGTTTTATAATGTATCTGTTCTAAAATCTGAACTGTGCATGTATAAACCTTATCTCTAGAGTTGAATATTAAAGATATTTACATGTATTTAGACGAACATTTAAAATCGCACTCAAGAATTCATGTTTTCTATAGGAAGATATAAAGAAACTCTGAAGATAGTAATCTGCATCATCATTTTTTAGTTGTTGTCTAATCTGTACCATGAGAAAAGTTCTAGCTTCGACTATATTTCCCTTATCTCTTGTTTCCCTTTCCTCTAAAAAACTCAAAGGAACCAGCCTTCTCTGGAGATTAGACAGATGATCTCAAGCAAGGTCTGTCTATTCAATGTTGGCAAAGTCTAAGGCGCAACACTATTAACCGAAGGCAGATTTTGTTCCAACATTACCCAAATACATAAATAAATGATAGAATTAAGAAGAGAAGTTTTCGAACAGAGGTAGGAGATGCCTCATTTTTCACAGTATTCATTTCTCATTCACCTAATAGTGGGAAAATTGGGAAAAGAAGCCCGTAAAAGAATAAAATCCATCGAAATCCCCTATGTTTAGAATAGCTTCTGGAGACTTCATGAAGGACAGACTCACATGGGCTGGTTCTGTGATCATTTCATGGTAGAAATCCACTGGGCCTTAACTGGGTTATTTCCATAGATATTAGGGCCAGGGGTAAAAGCCTTCATAAAGAAAAGGAAATTGGAGATTTCTTCTTCACAGAGGGTTTTACTTATATCACATTGTATGGAGTTAAGATCTCTCCTAAGGTGCTACCACAATATTACCCATTATTCATAGTAGCTTTAGAGTTATGCAGATAGGTGGCAGATGAGGCTAAGATGAGACTAGCAAAGAAACATGGTAAGGTCCCCTACCTTGATGTTCCCTATCGTTTAGGATATTTTGTATTTGTTGGATATCCTTCCCTACTCAAAGGAATGTTTGAATTGGACAACATGGGATTAGATGAAATATCATGGAGATTCTATGACCCAAAGGGAACATACAACAAAATGATGGAAAGAGAGAATATGCTCAAATAAAATACCGGGAAGATGCTTTTGAAGAAATATTATTAGAAGCTATGGAAAAATTATTAGATTTGCAAAAGGTATGGGATGATTTCCCTCCTAAAATGATGGGAAACACATAATTTTTTGAAGCCTATGGTTACCCCACAGGGTTAATAAGGCTTTGAGAAGGTTCAATAGATGATGTGGCACCAAGTATACCAATAATAGGCCGAGCGATCAAAGAAGACCCCCTATTAGAGTTAATAGAGGAACATGGTATTGATTTAATGGAAGTCACTATCAAAAATATAGATATAGTAGAGCAATAGGTTGGGCCTTCCAAGAGTACTCACCTCAAGATAGAAGCAGCACCAAGCACTTCCCAGGAAGCTTCCCAAACATAGAATATAAATAAAGGGAAGGAGATTGCAACAACACCAACTTAGGAGTCTCCCCTCTCAAAACAAGCCATAGTTCTTATTTCTGATAGGGTTCTAACTGTAAAAAGTGTAAAGAAATTAGCACCCATGGCCATCCTTGCCACTATAACAATAAAGGTACAAGAGATTAAAATTCCATCAGTAATACAAATGAATCCTAGGAGAACTGGTGGATTGGGTGGCCTCTTTCGAAGTCACTCGGTAAAGAACCAATAATATGTAACTCATGTGGAAAAGAAGAAACCCATATTGTCTTTACCCTCTACAAAGGTTGTCCTGGAAATGAACAGAATACCTTCACTACTAAATATGAGCAAGAATTACAGTTAGTAGCAGAGATGGGGAATATAGAAGGATAGTTCATAGAAGAATATAAATCAGAGGCACCTATCTCAGATATTGTGGAGATAAATCTTCCTGTTTTGTAGGACCCACTAGTCTTCAGAGTAAATAAAGAAACTGGGGGCTCATCGATACTAGGGAAAGAAGGTGAAATGGCCAAAGTTGTCAAAGCAATGCAAAATCAAGCCATAGATCAATTCATGGGAACAATTACAGAGCTAAAGAAATAATTGGAGAAAGATGGAAACAAAATGGTAGAGCTAAAAGCATTAATAAATAAGCAACAGGAAGAATTTGCAAGAAAAGATATTTCAAGTGCACAACCCCCTCCAATGGTGAAAATTTAGGATCATGTATATTATCTTAATGCTATGAAGAAAAATATGTCAATAAGGATAAGAGCTCATGCTAGGGGCTTTACTAAAATATTAAAATAGATAAGGGTGATTCAAATAACTGCTCAAGATATTCTGGCCTTGATACAAGAAAGAGAAGAGAATTTTGGAATCATTCAACCTACCCTGGATTTTATAGGAGACCATTTTGAAGAGTTACAAGGAAAAGAAATAATAACACTTGCTGGTATCAAGATTCATATCAATTTTGAGTTCTTCAAGGCAGCCCTATTTGGAGCAAATAGGGAAAGATGGATCAATTTGGTGACTGAAACAAATAACCTGATAAAAGATGCTACATGTAAATTTGCAGATATTGGCCTATCCTTAGGTCAATGCTTAGAATCCTCAGACATAGAAGAGGTATTCAAAGATACCATTGACATATTTGAGTGTGAATTGGGTGATGAAGGAGAAATTATTAGGTAAACTACATCTATGATAAATGCTATGGAGATGTTACTTTTCCAGTATGAAAGGAACAAACTTGATATTTTTATTCAGAAGAATAGAATTTTGTAAGAAATGAACACGCTAAGGATTGCAGCCACATTTGATACAGGAGTTTGGAGATTAATTGATGAACATATTATATGGTTATAACAAAACCAAAAGGGAAAAAAGTTTAATACCTATAGTCAACAATAGGAAGCAAGTTCAACACAATAGAAACCTGCACCTACAAAAGGATTTCCTGTGATAGTAGAAGAAGTTATTCAAGAGAAAGAGGCCCAAAGGGAAACAATTGAATAGAAAACAATTGAATAAGAAAAAGTGGATTCACCTAACACCACCATCACCAGTTGAATTGAATATATATTCTAAAAAATGCTAAAACCAAGACAATAAAGGGAGTGGAAGCCAGCTATACCAATTTTTGAAGTCTAACTAGATTCTGATATGTGTAAGTCTAGAAATCAACCAGAAATAATGGAATCAAGAACCAGAGGCTATAAGAAGAGGCATCTATGGATAGATTCGGCATCAAGTAATTAGAGAGAGTAGAATTTTTGCTAAGAGGTATACTTGAGTGCCTGGTTAGTTGTGTTGTTGTATCCCCTTTTGTGTCTATTTTCATTTCTCATTTCTTTTTCTTCCCTTTGATTTGCAAGATTGTGATAGGAAAGCGTTCAAGAAGCTAAGATCATTTCCTACCTTCTTGAGCCTAATATTAAGAGACTCTACTGTTACCAGATTGGAACAAGGAGAGTTGGAGAGACCTATTACATTATTTGAACAGAGTCCTCTTCGTTGTATTGATGTATTTATTTAAGAAAAATAGAGTTAAAAGGCATCTCGTCCACTCTGCATGTAATATTTTATGAAATCAATACAATTATGGATTTTATTCCTGTCATATCTTTGTCTTAGTATTGTGTGTCACTGTGTAATGGGTTACATTATTTGAACACATTATATACATTTCTTTTGTTGGTTAACTCTTGATTTTATTGTGATATTCAAATGAGATTAAGAACGCCAATTTTTCTTCTCCCCTTCCTTCTGTTTCATATTAAAATTGTTGTTAAATTGCTATAACAACCCAATGAATCTAGGCACCGATCTACATAAGGCATAACATTTGGTTGTTTTTTCATGCTTGGTCATTTTAAAAAAGAATACTTATAGCTTAATATAAATCGAGTGTGTAATTAGAATTTTAATCAAAGAATTACCGTTGGGGTTTCCTTACTTGTTTTGCAGTCTTATTTAGAAATATTCGTGTTTAGAAAAACATGAGGCAGGTCAACAAAAGCCTATAATAGCTCATTGTTTTCAAATGGATTCTTGTAGCATGACGATCAAAATCCTACAAATGCAAGAATCAGTTCCAATAGAGCCTAGTTTGAGTATTTAGGGATATTCAAAACAACTTGATTGATTGGGGTCACATTTTGTTGCATGTTGCCACCTGTAATATTCTTGTTTGGCCATTCCCTTTTGTGGATTTTAATATAATTCTTATGTATCTCGATGTTGTCACTGACCTTGGCCTATGCCAAAACTTCCTAGAATGTTTGATATTGTTGTAATTGCAAGAGAAGCAAGATTTATTTCAAACAGATTCTTGTAAACATCCAGATGAGTTCCATTATGGGTAGGGTGAAAGGTAATTTTGACATCACGCTCCTCCACTTATTGCCATACTCAATGACTGGCTCATCGTCAAGTTGATGAAGGCTACCCAAGTCAGTCAAGTTTATTTTTTCCTTAGCACTAGAGGCAAAACCTTGCAAGAATAGCTCAGGCAATTGCTCAAATGTGTTTATGCTATGATGTGGTAGATGATTATACCATTCCAAAACATTCCCAATTAATGTAGTAAGAAATATTCGTAACATTAAGGGATCATTATCATGCAAATAGAAGCACATATTGATGAATAATGTCACGCGCTCTTGTGCATTTTCATCGTATTTGAACTTTTCAAGTGTAGGCATCTTGAAATTTGATGGGTATGTCAGTGATGAAATTGATGGATGCAAAGGTTGATTGCTAAGCTGCTTTATTATAGGTTTTCGATAAACCAATATTTGATTTTGTTTTTCAAATGAATTTATTCGATCAACTAGTGCTTTGTATGGCCCTGAAAAAATGATATGATCTTCCTCTTGTCATCCTTGATTAGGTAGAGGAGTCTATTTTTGATGTTGAGGTGTACGATAAGTATAATCATTAGGTACCTCATCATAACTATATTTAGGGTAGGTATCTATTTGATATTGATATTCCCATTGGGGCTTTTCATATGATTCCTCATCGTCTTGTTGATCTTGATATTGTTTAGGAGTATGAGGTTATTGATGATAATAAGATAACGACCTATGATGTTGAACGTAATTTTTGCATGGTCGAGGGTAAATATTATGATATTGATATTATTGAGGAGTATTAGGTTCTTGATGATAACCAAATAACAAACTATGATTTTGAACATGATTTTTTCGTGGTCAAGGGGAAATATTTTGATATTGCACTGGATGCCTTATGCATTGTTGCATCCTCTAGGTGCTAGGCATAAGAACCACTTTATGTAATGCACTTTGCACTTGCTCTTGTTGTATCTTTTGTTGTTCTTGTATCTTTCATTGATACAACCTTTGTAGGTGTGCTCATTGCGAGTCCATCCATTGTTGATTTGATTGTTGTTGATCCAATTGGAGTTGATTTGTATGTTGTTTATGGTCAAGTTGTGGTCTCAGTGCTTGATGTGTATGATCTCGTTGTTCAGTTGTATGGGGGCTATGTACCTTTGTATTTGAAATACAAATAGATTTATCATGTCTTTTCCCCCTAGAAAGATCTATTACTTGTTTTCCATGCTCCTTAAAGGTTGCATTGACTTGATATTTTGAGTTATGAGTGGGCTCTATAGTTTGACGATGTAGAGCCACCACCTAGTTTCCCCAAGTACTCTTCAAGAGTAGGAGGATGACTTGGGTCCTCTTCATCATCTATGAGTAATGATGCATATTCGAGATTAGATGTAATCTTTGTATATTCATACTACACAAAAGCACAATGTGCATATGTAGAATGCTCTCTATGAGGAGTAGGGGGATGACTTGCTCGATCAAATGGGATGGTTTGTTCATCTAGGCTAGGCCATGGTGTATGATCATGTTTATTTTATGATTGATGTATAGAGAAATTTGGTATGTGAACCTACGAGATTGACCTACTAGGCCCCTCAGTGGGTGGATTGTTCCTTATATAGAATTCTATCAAGGTGTTCCAGTCAGGAAGGTTTCTTGGAGGACCTATGGGTGCCTCCCTAATAGGGATATCTCAAAGGTTTCCCCTCCTATGGATGGTATTTATGTTATGATAAAATCTAGGATGCCATTCAAGGATGGCTATGCCCTTTGGATTGATTTGGATATGTTCTATGGTTATAGAACCTGATTACCCTATAGATTGGAGGTCTTGCTCACCATGGGAGGTCCCTCGAGCATTCAAATTTTTTTTTACTTACAAAAATTTTTTATGGGTGTTGTATATCAAAACGATTAGTGTGATGAGTTGATCACAATGAGGTATAACTCAAAAAAGTGATTTTTAGGTCAAAATTTGTATTTTTGGAATATTTGGCCAACTAAGGGTCGTGGGAAAAAGATCAATTTTTGGAATTTGGGTAAAATGTGTACCCAGGTCTCAAAAATGTTATGGGGGGTTCTCAAGGGGTAAAATAAGACAAAAAAACAAATTTGAAAAATTTTGGGATTGTCTAGGGCTATTTATGACTATTTTAGTGTAGTTTTTCCTATTTTTGGCTTTAAAAACACTCAAAATAGAGTAATCATAAAACCAACATAACCTTTTTGTTATAGCTCCGATTTGCACTATTTTCAATTATTTGGATGCAGAATCAAAGAGTAGCAATTTAATTTTTTTTTTAAATTAGGGTTAGGGTTCCGGATCAAGGATCTTATGTTAATTACCCAAACAATGAAGAAACACACAAAGTAGACAATATGATTATATTTTTTTAAGGATTAGATTTGTGTCCTAAAAATTGTTTAGTGTGTTTTTTATTTTTTTATTTTCAAAAATACCTCATGTCACGTGTTTTATTTTGTTGTATGATATTCTTTTGTTAAAGGGGTTTTCACCTGTATACTCACAACTCGACAACCGATAATGAAATCCCGATCACATAAACCCACCAAAGTATGGATATGAAACCCATACTCGATCAAGGAGCACAAGTCCATTCGGTCCTCACCCAGTCTCAATTGGTTAGTGTTATACCATCCAAAGAGAAGTACATGCAAATTTTCTAAGCTACGTCAATTATTGGATTCGATATTGGCAAAAAATAGGGTTCATGGAATTTGAGCCAATAGATGGAGGTGAAGCCCACCGTCATTGGTCTCTATTAGTGGTTGGGTATGAAGTCTAACTAACTAATTTTTAAGTGACATGGTGTGTGGTTATTCTTTTTATTTTTGCATAAAAATGAATGCATCATAGAGCACTCAAATGAATTTTCTATAGGCTTAAAAAGAACGTTTCCATTTCAGATAATGCACGTCTAAAAGCTAGATGATATTCAGAGAATGCAAGACTAATTATGGAAAATGGCCACTAATTGGACCTCAAGAATGCAAACCCTAGCATACAATCTAGACCGCTAGGGAATATTACAATCAAAGACCATTGTTCCTAGCAATGGCTAGTAGAGAACTTCAGGATCTTATAAATTTTTCTTTAAAATTTATCTATGTTTTCTAATTAACATTCATCTACTGCATTTTAGAAAAGTAAAACATAGACAGAGAAGTAAAAATACAGAGAATTTCAACCAACCTAAAATCCAAGTCTACTGATGATCTGGTTTTCTATTGTTTGCAAGTTCTTCTACCGAATACTATCGCTCAGGGCAGCTCTGAATATGGCCGCTACTTTTAAAAGTGGTTGGGCTCTGCTCACAACTGTCAATCAAAGAAACTACACCTATGTAGTAAAAACATGCAAAAGATCAGCAAACAACATAAATTTTGGGTGTTTTCACTGTGATTGCCATCTATACAATGCTAGAATGCATGCACCTTATTGTATTTGCATCATAATATCAAAGATAAAATAGGAAAACATACAATGACAATGAATTAAGAAAAATGTAAAGGCTCCTTTTATTAATTCATCATGAAAATTAGTTACATGTACATCCCTCTTAGGGATACCGAATTTGATACAATGAATACAAATGATATGAAGCCCCAAAATGGGGGTGGTGCAATCTACAGGCCTTCTAGATCGACACGAATTGATTGAGGGCTCACAAGGATACCTCCTTTTCTATTTTTCAAGAGGAACTTGATGTTGAGAATGATTTGAAGCTTGAAAGAACCTGTAATCTGCATACAAGAAACAATAAAGCACAATTAAAAACATATGAGGCCTCTCATAATGAGGCTTTTGTTAAGAAAATGCAAGAAGTATGGATAAAATTGAAAGAAAACATAAATATATGCAAAGATAATCAAGAAATAGCTAAATTTATGCAAATAATGAAGTAAAACAAGTAGATCTAGCTAATCTAACATGTAATTTGCAATAAAATCATGAAATGAAGCTAATCTAAGAAGATTAATTGAATCTAGAAAATATGACTAAATCAAGGTAAAGCTACCTCTAATCTTGCTAATTAACCGTGCAAATGTATTGAAAATGGTAAATCTACTCTAATATAAGCTAATAAAGTAGAAATAGATGGGAAACTATGCTAGAACTAAATAAATAATGCATCAAACCCTAGCCACTGCTACCATCAGTGGCTGAGGCCTCCGAGTCATTGTCAACGATAGCAACTATGAACTATAATTTTTACCTCTTAAATCAGGGGTTGCGACACACAACTATTTAGTTGAATTGATGGTCAAGGGTCACCAAATTTTCTAGAGATATATTGGTGGTTGAAATCTTTCAAATTCATGTTATATTGATGTGAATTTGTAAGGTATGATTCTCAGTACTTTGGAAGCTCCATTTTTGTTTTCATGTTTTTCACTCAATAATTGGGTAGCATTTCGATACTCCTCAAGGGCTATCAAGTTTCTATCCAATCTGGAAGAGCTTCACTATATGACATTTAGGATGTAATCATGGTTTACTTCATTTTTGATAGGGATCTTATAGATTTCTCAAGTCCTTTATCTAGCTTCATGGAGAAGCCAAGAACAAGAATTGGCAATTGAGAGGAAGCTTCTCGACACTTCCAAGCCCGAACCACTCCAAACCCATTGCCACTTGACTATTGCAACTAATTTTACTCAGCTTTGGGAGCTTGAGTTTGTTACAAGGCTAGCCATTGTTTCTCAGAGTGGCTAGGATCTTAGCCACTATTGTCATCAATGGTTAGGATCTTAGTCGCTATTGTCATCAGTGACTAGGATCTTAGCCACTGTTGTCATTAGTGGCTAAGGCTGAGTATGACTAGACTAACCTAAATGAGTGATTAGAATCACTACTTAGTCTTGGAAGGATCCAAGATCATTCATATGGTCTGCAAAGGTTCCCATATGAGTATTCTCCTAAACATGACGTGTTTTAGGTGTCTATAGATACACCTTTTGGGATGCATTATAGGAAAACACAATGCTAAGAAAAAATAGATAACCTAACGTTATATTATAGGTTGATTGATGTTCATTTATATGGTCAAATTTATATGTCCCAATATTGGAAAGAGCATACATCATTGAATCATTACCTTCGATGAGTTGAAGAACTTGATTTTGGTAAGCTTAAATTAAAATCCTAGCCTTGGCATAAATTAGGAGATAGACTTAAGTCTAATACTAGCCTTGGTGGCAATTAGGAGATAAGCTTAAGTCTAATCCTAGCCTTGGAGATGCTTATGATACAAGCTTAAGTCAAATCCTATCCTTGGTGGTAATTAGGATATAAGCTTAAGTATAATCCCAACCTTGGTGGAAATTAGGATATAAGCTTAAATCTAATCCTAGCCTTGGTGGCAATTAGGAGATAAGATTAAGTCTAATCCTAGCCTTGGCGGAAATTAGGAGATAATATTAAGTTTAATCCTAGACTTGGTGGTAATTAGGAGATAAGCTTAAGTCAAATCATAGACTTGGCAGCAATTAGGAGATAAGCTTAAGTCTAATCCTAGCCTTGGCGACAATTAGGAGACTAGCTACCTAGTTTTCTTGATTTTTTTTATATTTTGCTTATTTGCCCCAAGCAAGGAGGGTGCATGATTGTCTTTGGCAATGATTATTGAATGAATACACTTAGAAATAATTGAGCATTTAATTGTTGATTTTGATTATGAATGTTGTTATTATGACTACCCCCTCAAGCGATGAGTCGATGAGGAAAGGGCAAGTGATGAAAGCGATGAGTCGCTTGACCAAGATGAATAATTTGGATAATTCAAGATGATTGCATGTTGTAAGGCATGTCCTATTATAGTTGTGATTTCAACTATTAATAGTAATTGTACATCTCTATCCCATGGAGAAGTCCAACCACAATGGCCTTCTTAGGGAATCAAGATGATAGCAATTCCATTTAAGCTTGTACTAAATCACTATGTTTGATGATCTATTGAAAATTTCATAGAAGAAAGAAAATGAAAACCTCATTCCCATGGAGCAATATGGATGCAATGGCATTCTTAGGGAGTGAAGTGAAGAAATTTTGATTTGACGATGACTAATTTACCTCAAATGGCCTTATGGTAATCTACTCATATTTCCATATTACATGAAGTGCAAGTCGTTGCAATCACCAAGTGTATAGGGTAAATAACTGGATACAAGGTGAATTTGAATTTTTATTTATTTATTTATTTTTTTTAATTTTGATTATTTTTGGTGATTATGGACTGATATATAGGCTTAAATGTCCATTATGAAACTCTTTACAATGAAAAAATATGCATTTATGGGATTGACCAAAGAACTAGGGTGTCTTTAGAGCCTTTTGGGATTGACCAAAGAACTAGGGTGTCTTTGGAGCTTTTTGGGATTTGACCAAAGGAAACTAAACATCTTTGGAGCCTTTTGAAATTGAGATAGCAAGGCAAAGGGCACAACATTTTGGAAATCAAGCAATTGATTATTGATGGAATTGAATTATGTTGTTGATCAAGAAAGCGTGTTATATTTATTTACCCCATATTGCTTTATTGTTTGATTGTTGATTATGGGGATGTATGAAACGAATCATGCCCTAGTTAATGCTTGCAATTTTTTTACTTTGATTTTATGTTATGGATACAATGATGAATGCAATGCCTAAATGATGATGTGATTATGCTATATGTATGCAATGTATTGATGACATGCACTAGCTAGATGATAAATGTATTATTAGATTCCATGATCTATATGTATATATGGACTATTATGTATGCATATGGATGCAATGCTTATTGTTAAATGCATGTTGAATTTGTTTCAATTGTTTATGCATTTAATCTATGTGATATGATATGATAGATGATGTGTATGTAATGCATTAATTACATGAATATCTAATACAAATGAATTTGTATGTGTGTTTTAAAAACTAATGGATGACACCACAAAATGTATAAAAATCATGAATGTAAATGGTAACTCTTATCATAAGAATTAATAATTTAAGCATCCAAATGTGATATGATATGATTTGATGAGATGATTTGTTGCTATAAGGGATTTTTGAGGTTTTCCATGAGACTCAAACACCCTAGTTGACTAATAAAAAGTTGTATAATGACTATACATGACTCTTGAAAGATAAAAAATTTTGTGATGAAAACCAAGATATTCATTATCCCTGTGTGTGCAAATGAATATATTAGATGAAAATTAATACTACCTCATTGCAAAGAAAAATTCATTCAGACCATTGATGTAATGAGGATCACCAAATGTTCATCATGATTCTAAGTTGGACATTGTTGGACTAGACTACTAGGTAATACAGGCCACCTAAAGCTAGCTTATTTATAAATTTCTTAGAACTATCCCAATGTCAGGCAGGATTCATTCAGCCCATTGATGCATTGGGGATCACTCAATGGCTTCGAGTACTGACCATTCCAGAGATTCAAGCTCTTTACCCCATTAATTTCTTCACTTTTATTGGGATACTTGCTCATGCTTAGTGATGAAAATCACTGTTTATTTTGCATTATTATTATTTTTGAGCAAAGGATTTATGTAGTGATGATAATCACTATTTATTTTACCTTTGAATTTTCTTTATTTAGGGATTTTTATCATTTTTATGAAAGCAAGAGATTTATTTAGGTAGGGAGGAGCTTGTCCTTTTGTTAATGATCAACACTCTAGACAATGCACATCACAAGATGAGCAAGTAAAAATATTTCTCTTAAGGTGACTAGGATCACTTTGTAGTGTTCATATTTCCTTGTTCAGACTAGGATTGTTAATGTGTTAATTAGTGATGGGATTTTTACATATGCTAGGTGCAATCAAAACTAGACATCATCTCCAAAAGTGAAGATAGTTTTCTACAAAATCTGAGATCACTAGGTATGACTGAATGACCAAAAAACCCTAGTATATTCCTTATAACAACAAGAAGTGGTTGTGTTGGAAAACACAATTAAATGAATGAATATAAACACAACCTATCCTAATGCAAGTGCAATGGATGAATATGCCTAAAGCAATGCAATTAAATGAATGCATAATGTAAATGTTTTTGTTGTTTTGATGTTTTACAATGTTTTATTTTTTGTATTTTTATTGATTTTTGATTTGTTTGGATTTTGTGTTTTAAATGTTTTTGAAATTTTGAGTGCTTTTCAAATTATTTTTGAAATTTTGATATTTTTCAATTGTTTTTGAAATTTTAATTTTTCAATTGTTTTTTTAAATTTAAATGTTTTGAATGTTTTTGTATTTTGATATTTTATGATTTTTGCTTGTTTTATGTTTTTAAATGGGAAGGTACGCTACGTTAGGTATCCCTAGTGTGTGTGCCACTCAATGAAAGTGAGGAAGGTGCGATACCTTTAGAAGTATCACTTTGCTTCATTCATCATGATGTGGATGATGGGGAAGGTGTGACACATTGAAAATCCATAATGTGCATTGTGATTGATGTGTTGTGATTGGCTTGGCTAGGAAGAGTAGTAGAAAATGATCTACCCTATTTTGATGTGTAATTTTCTGCACTGTCAATGTCTCGATGAGATGAAATGAGCGAGGATGACACATTGGATGAAGTTGCAGGTTGCTTAGATCGATTTAGACATCCTTGTTTCTCTATTACAACACTAATCATTCCCACAAAATCTTGGGGAGGTATATTGATATGCACCTAATTTGGTTGCTCAACTTGATTGGAAGGTGTTGTGTTTACTTCATGTGTGGGCAAGGGGTCTTGGAAGACTCCCATTTGAAGTTCTTGCCTCTCGATCATATCTAGTACTAAATATCTAAAGGGATAATATGTCTGGATGTCATGGCCCCTTTGTTGATGGTAAGGACAATATGCATTTTCCATGTGCACCTTTGATCTATGCTTATTAGGTTTCAATGGACAGATTTGTGGAAGATCAATTTTTCGTGCTTCACATAATCAATCAAAGATCGATGCTAATGTATCTGGAAAATAAGTATATTGTCATTGTGGCCCAAATTTTTGGCATTGTATCTGATTTTGTTGTGTATGATTTTGGGCCAGAGGAGGCTAAGCTTGATAATTATACTACACTTGTAGAGGCGATGGTGGAGCCTAGTTTGAGTATTTAGGGATATTCAAAACAACTTGATTGATTAGGGCCGCATTTTGTTGTGTGTTGCTACTTGTAATATTCTTGTTTGGCCATTTCCTTTTTTGGAGTTGAATATCACCATCATGTATCTTGATGTATTCAATGACCTTGGCTTGTACCAAAACTTCCTTGAATATTTAATAATAGTGTAATTGCAAGAGAAGTAATATTTGTTTCAAACAACTTCTTGTAAACATCCGGACGAGTTTCATTGTGGTAGGGTGAAAGGTAATTTTGATATCACCCTCCTCCACTTATTGCCATACTCAAGGACTAGCTCATCGTCAAGTTGACAAAGGCTAGCCAAGTCAATCAAGATTATTATTTCCTTAGCACTAGAGACAAAACGTTCCAATAATAGCTCGACCAATTGCTCAAATATGTTTATGCTATGATGTGGTAGATAATTATACCATTCCAAAGCATCCCCATCTAATGTAGTAAGAAATATTCTTAACATTAAGGGGTCATTGTCTTGCAAATAGAAGCACATATTTATGAATATTGTCACATGCTTTTGTGCATATTCATTGAAATTTTTAAGTGTAGGCATCTTGAAATTTGATGGGTATGTCAGTGATGACATTGATGGATGCAAAGGCTGATTGCTAAGCTACTTTATTGTAGGTTTTCGATAAACCAATATTTGATTTTATTTTTCAAATGAATTTATCCAATTAGCTAGCACTTTGTATGACCCTGATGAAATGATATGATCTTCCTCTCATTGCCCTTGATGAGGCAGAGGAGGGCACTTTTAATGTTGAGGTGGATGATAAGTATAATCATTAGGTACCTCATCAACGATATTCAGGGTAGGTATCTATTTGATCCTGATGTTCCCATTGGGACTCTTCATATGATTCCTCATCGTCTTGTTGATCTTGATATTGTTCAGGAGTATGAGGTTCTTGATGATAATAAGATAAAGACCTATGATGTTGAACGTAATTTTTGCATGGTCGAGGGGAAATATTATGATATTGCACTGGATGCCTTATGTGTTGTTGAATCCTCTGGGTGCTAGGCATAAGCACCACTTTATGTAATGCATTTTTCACTTGCTCTTGTTGTATCTTTTGTTGATACAACCTTTTTAGGTGTGCTCATTACAAGTCCAACAATTATTGATTTAATTGTTATTGATCCAATTAGAGTTGATATGTATGTTGTTGTTCATCAAGTTGTGGTCTCAGTGCCTGATGTGTATGATCCTATTGTTTAGTTGTATGGGGGCTACGTACCCTTGTATTTGAAATACGAATGGGTTTATCAGGCCTTTTACCCCTATTACGATCTATTACTTGTTTTCCATGCTCCTTAAAGGTTAAATTGAACTAATATTTTGAGTTATGAGTGGGCTCTATATAGTTTGACGATGTAGATTCATAGCCTGGTTGCCCCAAGTACTCTTTAAGAGGAGTAGGAGGATGAATTGGGTCCTCTTCCTCATCTATGAGGAATGATGGATATTCAAGCTTAGATGTAATCTCTATATATTTAGACTGCATAGAAGCACAACGTGCATATACAAAATGCTCTTTGTGAGGAGTAGGGGGATGACTTGCTCGATCAAATGGGGTGGTTTGTTCATCCAGGCTAGGCCATGGTGTATGCTCATGTTCATTTTACGATTGATGTATAGAGCAAGTTGGGATGTGAAATGATGATATTGACCTACTAGGCCCCTCAGTGGATGAATTTTTCCTTATATAGAATTCTATCAAGGTGTTCCAGTCAGGAAGGTTTCCTGGAGGACCTGTGGGTGCCTCCCTATTAGGGATATCTCGAAGGTTTGCACCCCTATGGATGGTATTTATGTTATGGTAAAAATTGGGTAGCCATTCAAGGATATCTATGTCATATGGACTTATTTGGAGATGTTCAGTGGTTATGGAACCCGATTCCCTCTCTAGATTGGAGGTCTTACTCACCATGGGAGGTCCCCCAACAATTCAATTTTTTTTTTGACTTCCAAAAAAATGTTGTGGGTGTTATATATCAAAATGATAAGTGCAATTAGTTGATCACAATGAGGTGTAACTCAAAAAAGTGATTTTCATGTCAAAAATTGTATTTTCAAAATATTTGGCCAACCGGGGCTTGTGGGAAAATGACCATTTTTTGCAATTTTGGGAAAATGTGGAACTAGGTCTCAAAAATTCTATGAGGGGTTCTCAAGGGGTAAACTAAGACAATAAAAGAAATTTGATAAATTTTGGGGTTGTCTAGGGCTATTTATGACTGTTTTAGTGTAGTTTTTCCCTATTTTTGGCTTAAAAATCACTCAAAAATAGAGTAATCATAAAAAAAAAACATAACTTTTTAATTATAGCTCCAATTTGCATGATTTTCGATTAATTGGATGCAGAATCAAAAAGTAGCAATTTTTTTTTTAAATTAGGGTTAGGGTTTCAAATCAAGGATCTTATGTTAATTACCCAAACAATGAAGAAACACACAAAGTAGACAATATGATTATCTCTTTTAAGGATTAGATTTGTGTCCTAAAACTTGTTTAGTGTGTTTTTTATTTTTTGATTTTCAAAAAGACCTCATGTCACGTGTTTTATTTTTTTGGATGATATTATTTTATTAAAGGGGTTTTCACCTGTATACTCATAGCTCAACAACCGACATTGAAAGGCCGATCACGTAAACCCACCAAAGTATGGAGATGAAGCCCATACTTGGTTAGGGAGCACAAGTGCTACCAGTCCTCACCCAGTCTCACTTGGTCAATGTTATATCCTCTGAATATAAGTACATGCAATTTTTTCAAGATACATCGATTCTTGTATATAGTATTGGCAAACAATAGGGTTCATGGGATTGAGCCAATGGATGTAGATGAAGCCCACCATCGTTGAGTTATGAGTGGGATCTATATAGTTTGATGATGTAGAGCCACAACCCGGTTGTCCCAAGTACTCTTTAATAGGAGTAGGAGGATGACTTGGGTCCTCTTCTTCATCTATGAGAAATGATGCATATTCAAGATTAGATGTAGGCTCTGTATATTCATATTGCACATAAGCGCAACATGCATATGCAGAATGCTCTTTGTGAGGAGTAGGGGGATGACTTACTCGATCAAATAGGGTGGTTTGTTCATCCAGGATAGGCCATGGTGTATGCTCATGTTCATTTTATAATTTATGTGTAGAGCAAGCTAGGATGTGAACCAATGAGATTGACCTATTAGGCCCATTAGTGGGTGGATTTTTCCTTATATAGAATTCTATCAAGGTGTTCCAATCAAGAAGGTTTCCTAGAGGACCTATGGGTGCCTCCCTAATAGGGATATCTCAAAGGTTTGCATCCCTATGGATGGTATTTATGTTATTATAAAACCTGGGATGCCATTCAAGGATTTCTATGCCATTTGGACTGATTTGGAGATGTTCGATGGTTATGGAACCTGATTCCCTCTCTAGATTGGAGGTCTTACTCACCATGGGAGGTCCCCCGACCATTCAGATTTTTTTTTGACTTCCAAAAAAAAGTGTGGATGTTATATATCAAAATGATTAGTGCAATGAGTTGATCACAATAAGGTGTAACTCAAAAAAGTTATTTTCATGTCAAAATTTGTATTTTTGGAATATTTGGCCAACTGGGTCTCGTGGAAAAATGACTAATTTTTGCAATTTTGGGAAAATGTGGACCCAGGCTTCAAAAATACTATGAGGGGTTCTCACGGGGTAAATCACGTCAATAAAAGAAATTTGAAAAAAATTAGGGTTGTCTAGGGCTATTTATGACTTTTTTAGTGCATTTTTTCCCTATTTTTGGCTTACAAATCACTCAAAAATAGAGTAATCATAAAACCAACATAACTTTTTCATTATAGCTCCAATTTGCATGATTTTTGATTCATTGGATGCAAAATCAAAAAGTAGAAATTTAATTTAATTTTTTGAAAAATTAGGGTTAGGGTTCAAGATCAAGGATCTTATGTTGATTACCCAAACAATGAAGAAACACACAAAGTAGACAATATGATTATCTCTTTTAAGGATTAGATTTGTGTCCTAAAACTTGTTTAGTGCATTTTTTATTTGTTGATTTTCAAAAAGACCTCATGTCACGTGTTTTCTTTTGTTGGATGATATTATTTTGTTAAATGGGTTTTTACCTATATATTCATAGCTCGACAACCGACATTGAAAGGCCGATCACGTAAACCTACCAAAGTATGGAGATGAAGCCCATACTTGGTTAGGGAGCACAAGTGCTATCGGTCCTCACCCAGTCTCACTTTGTCAGTGTTATACCCTCCAAAGAGAAGTATATGCAAATTTTCCAAGCTACATCAGTTCTTGGATACGATATTGGCAAAAAATAGGGTTCATGGGATTTGAGCCAACAAATACAAATGAAGCCCACCATCATTGACTTATGAGTGAGCTCTATATAGTTTGACAATGTAGAGCCACAACCTGGTTGTCCCAAGTACTATTTAAGAGGAGTAGGAGGATGACTTGGGTCCTCTTACTCATCTATGAGGAATGATGCATATTCAGGATTAGATGTAAGCTTTGTATATTCAAACTACATAGAAGCACAAGTGCATATGCAAAATGCTCTTTAGGAGGAGTAGGGGGATGACTTGCTCGATAAAAAAGGGTGGTTTGTTCATCCAATCTAGGCCATGGTGTATGGTCATGTTCATTTTATAATTTATGTATAGATCAATTTGGGATGTGAACCGATGAGATTAACCTACTAGGCCCCTCAGTGGGTGGATTTTTCCTTATATAGAATTCTATCAAGGTGTTCCAGTCAGGAAGGTTTCTTGGAGGACTTATTGGTGCCTCCCTATTAGGGATATCTCAAAGGTTTGCACCTCTATGGATGATATTTATGTTATGATAAAACTTGGGTAGCCATTCAAGGATATATATGGCATTTGGAGTGATTTGGATATGTTCGATGGTTATGGAACCTGATTCCCTCTCTAGATTGGAGGTCTTATTCACCATGGGAGGTCCCCCGGCCATTCAGATTTTTTTTTACTTCCAAAACAAGTTGTGGGTGTTATATATCAAAACTATCAGTGCGATGAGTTAAACATAATGAGGTGTAACTCAAAAAAGTGATTTTCGTGTCAAAATTTGTATTTTTAGAATATTTGGCGAATCGGGGCTCGTGGAAAAATGACCATTTTTTTGTAATTTTGGAAAAAAATGTAACTATACCTCAAAAATGTTGTGAGGGGTTCTCAAGGAGTAAACTAAGAAAATAAAATAAATTTGACAAATTTTAGGGTTGTTTAGGGCTATTTATGACTGTTTTAGTGTAATTTTTCCCTATTTTTGGCTTAAAAATTACTCAAAATAGAGTAATCATAAAACCAATAGAAATTTTTTGTTATAGCTCCAATTTACATTATTTTTTATTCATTGGATGCAGAATCAAAAAGTAGCAATTTATTTTTTTTTTGAAAAATTAGGGTTAGGGTTCCAGATCAAGGATCTAAAGTTGATTACCCAAACAATGAAGAAATACACAAAGTAGACAATATGATTATCTTTTTTAAGTATTATATTTGAGTCCTAAAACTTTTGTAGTATGTTTTTGATTTTTTTATTTTCAAAAATACCTCATGTCATGTTTTATTTTGTTGGATGATATTCTTTTGTTAAAGGGGTTTTCACCTGTATACTCACAGCTCGACAACCGAAATTGAAAGACATATCACATAAACCCACAAAAGTATGGAGATGAAGCCCATACCTAGTCAGGGAGCACAAGTATTGTTGGTCCTCATCCAGTCTCACTTGGTTAGTGTTATACCCTCTGAAGAGAAGAACATGCAAATTTTCCAAGCTACATCGTTTCTTGGATAAGAAGTTGGCCAAAAATTAGGTTCACAGAATTTGAGCCAACGGATGTAGATGAAGCCCACCATCGTTGGTCTCTATTAGTGGTTTGGTATAAATTCCAACTCACTAATATTTAAGTGTGAGGTGGTGTGGTGGTTCTTTTTAATTTTGAATGAAAATGAAATGCATCATAAAGCACTCAAACGATTTTTCTATATGCTTAAAAATAACTTTTCCATTTCAAAAAATGCATGTCTAAAATCTAGATGATATTTAGAGAATGCAAGACTACTTATGAAAAATATCCACTAATTGGGCCTCAAGCATGCAAACCCTAACATACAATCTAGACTATTGGAGACTAGGACATATTACAATCAAAGACCGTTGTTCCTACCAATGACTAGTAGAGAACTTAAGGGATCTTATAAATTTTGCTTTAAAATTTCTCTGTGTTCGCTAATTAACATTCATCTACTACATTTAAAAAAATAAAAACACAAAACAAGAAACAAAAATACAAATAATTTCAACCAACCTAAAATCCAAGTCTGCTGATGAGCTAGTTGTCTGCTATTTACAAGTTCTTCTTCCGATCGCTATCACTTAGGGTGAGTCTAAATATGGCCACTATATTCAAAAGTGGCTAGGCTCTACTAGCCACTATCAATTAGAGTGGCTACACATGTGTAGAAAAAACATGTAAAATATCAGTAAATAGTGCAAATTTTAGGTGTTTTCGCTGTGATTGCCATATGCACGATGCTAGAAAGCATTCACATTACTATATTTGAATCATAATATCAAATATAAAATAGAAAAATATACAATGACAATGAATTAAGAAAAATGTAAAGGATCCTTTTATTAATTCATCATGAATCAGTTACATGTACATTCCTCTTAGGGATACCAATTTTGATACAATGAATACAAATAATATGAAGCCCCAAAATGGGGTGGTGCAATCTATAGGCTTTCTAGATCAACACAAATTGATTGAGGGCTCACCAGGATGCCTCCTTATCCATTTTTCAAGAGGAAATTTGATGTTGAGAATGCTTTGAAGCTTGAAAGAACCTATAATCAACATATAAAAAACAACAAAGCACAATTAAAAATAGATGAGGCCTCTTATGATGAGGATTTTGTTAAGAACATGCAAGAAGTATGGCTAAAATTGAAAGAAAATATAAATATATGCAAAGATAATCAAGAAATGGCTAAATTTATACAAAGCATGAAGTAAAACAAGTAGATCTAACTGATCTAACATGTAATTTGCAATAAAAGCATGAAATGAAGCTAATCTAATAAGATTAATTTAATCTAGAAAATATGATTAAATCAAGGTAAAGCTAACTCTAATATTTCTAATTAACCATGCAAATGTATTTAAAATGGTAAATCTACTCTAATCTAAGCTAATAAAGTAGAAATAAACGAGAAAATTGAAGAACACAAGTGTATAATGAGAGGGGGGTGAATAGTATAAGACCACTTTTTAATTTTCTTTCCCAATCAATATTATGCAATGTATAGATAACAATATAAATATCAGTAATCAAAGCAATGCACAAATCACCTCACACAATAGAGACACCAATTTTATGTAGTTCACCTAATGTGGGCTATTACATGGAGAAAATATTTTACTAAAATTTCCTCAGTCAATCTCTTGGTAATACTTTCCCTATTACAATATTTATAGATCTTTGTCTAAAGGAGACACCAATCCCCTAATCAAGTTTGTGGATCTCTATCCATAGGAGAAATCCTTTCTCCTCTTGCTCTAGCTGGTGATCTTATATAAGAAATATTATCCCCACTGCTCTGGCTAATGAATCTCTATCCACTAAAGACACCTATCCTCAATGCCCTGGCTTATGGATCTCTATCCACTGGATACTATCGTCCTCTATACTTTATCACCTTCAAACCTCTATCTCAAATCTACACTAAACACAGTCCTTTAATCTAGAATAAATTTTCTCAATCTCTATCTCTGGTCTGGAACAAACCTGTCCTCAAATATACACCAAAATCTATCCTCAAATCTATACTAAAAATAGTCCTTCGGTCTAGCACAAATCTATCTTTAATATCTATCCTCTAATCTACACTAAACATAGTCCTTTGTTCTAGCACAAATTTATCCTCAATATCTATCATCTGATATGCACTAAACATAGTCCTTCGGTATAGCACAAATTTTTTCTCAATATTTGTCCTCTGATATGCACTAAACATAGTCCTTCGGTCTAGAACAAATCTATCCTCAATCTCTATCCTCAAGCCTTAACACAAATCTTGATCCACTCACAAATCAACACTGATAGATCTACCCCAAACCTTCACTCAAGGTTTGAACAAATCAATTAATCAATTCTTCTCACAAGCCTTCTCAAAGACTTATCTCAAATCTACCTTGTAAGCTTCCACAAAAGCTCACACTAATCTATCCACAAGTCCTCTCTATAACTTGTCCAATCTGCTCTCAAAAATTCCTCACTAGAACTTGTCTAAATCTGCTCTCAATATATATTGTAAGCTTCCACAAAAGCTCACACAAATCTATCCACAAGTCTTCTCTAATACTTGCCTCAAATATGCTCAACAAGTCGACACTAGAACTTGTCGAATATCATGGAAACACAAAGAGAATTGTTAGAGACTCAATATGCTTCACATTCATCACAATTCTCAATCACTTTCAATTTTTATTTTATTACAAAAACATATAGAGAATCGTTAGAGACTCAATATGTTTCACTTATCAACACTCAACCTCTTTCTCAAATCAATTCAGAATATAAAACAATTTGTTTCATAGAACTTGAACTATTACTTTACACATCCTCTTAACTAGGCACAACCAACTCTACTCAACTAATCACTCAATAAAATAATCCTTGCTCACAAACCCTAGTCCAAGCATATGAACACTCACTCAAATATTTTCAACAATGCTCATCAACCAATCTCACATAAAAATGATACTCATGATCTTTGCAAATCCTAATTCAAGTTCTTCACTCAATCAATCACTTCAACAACAAAGCTTATAAAATAATCTTCACATAACAATGATACTCATGATCTTTACAAACCCTAGTTCAAGTTCTTCACTCAATAAATCACTTCAAAAACAATGCTTATAAAACAAGGTTTTATCAACAACTCTCAATTTCAGAAAACCTTGAAGCATTAATTCAAAACACACTCAACAATTCTTACCAAACAATCATTTTCACTCCAAATTTGCATTCACAACTTTCAACAATCACTCACTAGGAATAATATGCCCATACCTTTTATTTGATGTAGAAGTGACCTTAGCAAACCTGTATCAATCACAATTTTCTCTTTTGCCAATATCAATAGTTAGATGATAAAATATCACACTAACTTTCTCACAAAATAATTTTCAATTAAAAAAATAATCAAACTTAATTACACCTTATTTCTCCTTCTTAAAATAATATCCAACAACACAAATCTTCAATCAAAACACTTCTTCTAAAACTCTAACTCATCAAAAGAACCTCTTAAAATTTTAATTTCATCATAACCATTTTCAGAAATATATCTCAAAAATAATCCAAACTCTACTTATGACTCCCTACTTAATATTGCATTAATTATATAAATCACTTTATAAAATAATGCAATAAATCAATTTCTAATTTTTCTAAGGTAAAACAAATTTACCCTAGCCAAAATAACTTTTCAACACTTAGGTTAATATCATAATATAACTTCCACCTTATTCCTTATAAGACCTTAGCAATATGTAAATATAATTTCTAACTTTCACCTTATTCCTCCTAAGACCTTAGCACATGCAAATTAAAATAATTTCAAAAACTTTATTACCCTTTTTTGCAATCCATGGAGTTCGAACTTGCACCACTCTCTCCATAGCACCTTGGCCATGTCTTCCATGTTGTGTGAGCCACATGCTCCTTTGACACCTTAAAGCGTAATATGCGCTTTGACCTTATCATGACCCTCAAGAGCCTTTGGATCTTCCTTCGATGTGACGTCTACTACCACAATTGCAATTTGGAGGTGCTTCATTAAATTTTGCATGAGCTTCAAATATTTAGGATGCACACGTTTTAATCAAATGCTAAAATTTGGTTTGGCTAAGGTATAAATACCTTATGCCCTCTTTACATGCACATCAGTGGAGGATAATGCGTTGGGAGTCGGCACTAACATTTGCCTTGTTAATATTTTAATTTATAATTATTTAAATTCAATAGAATTTAAATATTATAAATTTAATATTTTACATCCTCTTTGTGCTTTATTAAAAATTAAAGCCTCTTTAGGTTTAGAAAAACCTTTTTAATTTGCCCACCTATGGTTTTAATAAAACCTTTTATTTTTCCCAACCATGGTTTTAATAAAAAAAAAATCTATTTTGCCCAACCATGGTTTTAATAAAAACCTTTTATTTTGCCCAACCATAGTTTTAATAAAAACCTTTTATTTTACCCAACCATGGTTTTAAATAAAAACATTTTACATAATATTTAAAAATAAATATTATGAAGCTTATTTTGCCATCAACCTTTTGCATTAATCCTTTTGACCTTTTGACATCAATGATAATTTATCCTTGACATCAATGACAACTTTGACTCAAAATTTCCAATAAACTATGCTAGAACTAAAGAAATAATGCATCAAACCCTAACCGCTACTACTGTCAGTGACAGGGCTAAGATTCACTATCAATGATAGCGAATGTGAAATGTGACTTCTACCTCTTAAATCAGGGGTTGCGACACATAATTATTTAGTTGAATTGATTTTCAAGGATTTCCTACTTGTCCAGATATGGATTTGCAGTTGAAATCATTTGAATTCACATTATATTGATGTGAATTTTCAAGGTATGCTTCTCAGTCCTTTGGAAGCTCCATTGTTGTTTGCATACTTGTCACTCCATATTTGGGTAGCATTTTGACACTCCTCAAGGGCTATCAAGTCGCTATCCAATACGGTAGAGCTTCGCTATATGACATTCGATATGTAATCAGGGTTTGCTTCATTTTTGGGAGGGATCTTATAGATTTCCAAAGTCCTTGCTATAGCTTCATGGAGAATCCAATAATAAGAACTGGTAGTTGGGATGAAGCTTCTAGATACTTCCAAGTTCGAACAGCTCTAAAACCATTGCCATTTGACTGTTGCAACTGATTTTGCTCAGATTTGGGAGATCAAGTTTGTTACAGGGCTAACCGTTGTTGCTTAGGGTAGCTAGGATCTTAGTTACTATTGTCATCAACAACTAGGATCTTAGCCACTATTATCATCAATGACTAAGGTTGAATAGGACTATACTGCCCTAAATGAGTGATTAGAATCACTGCTTAGTCTTGGAAGGGTCCAAGATCATTCATATGGCCTGCAAAGGTGACCATAGGTAAGAGGAAGTCCTCAAATAGGGTGATATATGTTGTAAGAGAAAAAATCATGCCTTCAAAATACCTTATGTGACAATGGAATATTGAAGGATCTTATATTTAAACGAGGTAGTGGTCTTGACTTCTCTACTTCATTTGAAGTCTTAGCAAAAGTGTTTTTAGTATGTGTGTAGGAGTGTCTAATAGTGGCGGTGGTGACTATGGTCCAACCTAACAAGACTCTTGTGTAAGAAATATTTTTATAACAATAGATTTCAAATAATGGAGTGATCCAAATGACTCTACTTCAAAATGCAGAAGTCGAATAGAGCATCCATTATGGGGGGATAGATATTATTGTTACTAATGTATTATCTCCTTGGCCCCTTACTTCAAATTATGGGGGTGTGTTGAAAATGTAATCTTATTCATAGTCAAGATCGACATTTTATGATGTATTGGATAGGCCTAAGGGTATTTCATTATACAATATATTGAATTTATTTTAATATTTTATTTTTGTAATCCCTACAGGCTATGATTAGCCTTGTTATGGTTAAACCCACTTTATAACTTAAAATTATTTAAATACCTTTGATAGGTTGGCTTAGGTTAAAATTTACTATGTAATTAGGATTTTGGTATTATTATAATACCCACCATAACTCATCATTTTATCATTAGAGAGTAGTGAACGCAATCTATGGATTGTAAAAAGAATATATATGGTGCCTATAGACACCCCCAAATCTTAGTGTCTTTATTTCATCCTTCTATGCTTTCTATATAAGATTTGAGTGTATGGATTGCTTCTATTTATTTCTAGAAAATATTATGAATTTTCATACTATACACTAATGAGAAAGGAGTAGAACCCATTAGGGTTATCACTCTAGTTCTATACACATAATTTTATATACAAATAGGAAACAAATATTGATTTAAATTGTTCATGGTTTTTTGACAAGATAGATTTGAGAATATTGTTGGTTGCATCTTGTATCGCTCCAAATTTTTTGCATCCTTACCCTCAGGCTATAGGATCCATGCCCGAAAGGGGGATGCGAGAAGGATGGGACAATACCTCGGACTGAGAGGCCCTTTGAAGGTCCCGCCTCTCGGGGGAGGAGTATAAAGGTGAATTTTTGACGGATGGTGGGTTCACCAGGAAAATTTTGAGTGGCAGTTTCCACACCTAGGTTGATAGTGGGTTTGATGTGTTCATTTTTATACTCGATCATTCAATTCCTAGGTTTGGCCAAAATGAATCTAAACTACTCTATATGCCAATGCTGGTTTAGATGAATACAAAAAATAGGAATGAATGCTAAACATAGGGAATATGCTAGCTAGAACGTATCATACCTGATTCTGGATGTCTGATGAAGATTCTGAGTCTTGTAGCAGTCCAGATCATCTCGACTCGTACGTAATCATCTGATATTTCATAGAATCGTCTCAAATCATAGTCGATCATCTGAGATCAGATAGAATCATCTGAAATCTAACGAATTCATCAGACAAATTCGTCAGAAACCTACAATCACAAAAATAGACACAAAATACCAAATATGCAACTGCAGAAGCAAAGGAGAATGATAGAAATAACAGCAAACATGCCTAAATAATGGATTCCAATAACAAATAAGGAAATGCAGTAGATTTAATGATTGATTTTAACTTTATCATGCGGTTATGCTAAATGAGGTGAACTCCAAGATGCATAAACATAATAATTTAAGACAGTGCAGAAATACAATAGGAAAATGCAAAAAAGCTAAGGAAATGCAAACTCTAGACTCTGATTGCCCCCAATCTGGACTATAGTCGGGATCGCCTCCAATCGTACGAGATCATCTGCGCTCCTCGACAAGATCATCCGAAATCGTCCGGGATCGCTTGCGACGATCCGAGCTAGCTTCGACTGAAAAATAGTAGAGTTCCTGCAAGAAAATGCAAAATACAGAATGCAGACAATAGTGCGAGGATGCTCTAGTGAATAAGGAACTAAATCTGCAGGGAAATCCATCAACTAAGGGGTTCAGGGGAGTCAAGGGGGATAAACTAGAAAAATCCTAGTTTATATAGGATTAGGGGGAGGCTAGGAGGTTGGAGATCATCCCAATCTGGGAGATCTCCAACGGGGGGAATCTCCAACTACGCAGACGTGCTTCTGCCCAAGTTGGAGAGGCTATTGAAACATAAGCTAATTATGAAAATTTGGTTTTAGGACGAAATCGTCTGGACGCTCTGTTCCAGACGAATTCATCAGATCGGGGATGATTTCGTCTAATCTGTGACGATATCGTCCAACGGTCAAAACAAATCCTAAAAATGGCGCAGAAAAGAAGGGAAGCGGGTAACAAGTGGTTTTGGGGTTAAAATTTAAATTTTTATCTTTTATCTTTTACTAAGGGTTTAACTGCGCCAATTTTAGGGTGCTACATTTTGCCCCCTCTTTAGCGAATTTTCTGAAGAAAATGCGTTAAAGACGAGTTTTTCCCGTTTTACGAGAAAGCAAAAATGTACTCAATTTTTTAGACGACGATTCTTGGTCGAATCGTACGATTGCTGACTATGGTGCCCCCTCCGTGTTTTTACCCAAATCGAACGTTTGAGGTAAAAACGCGAAAAAGCAAAAATTAAAATGTTGTTGGTTTTGAATAAAATTAAGAAAAATAGGGAAAACCCTAATTCATTTTTTTTTTTATTATTCATTTTTATTGTTCAGAGCTCTAGAGAGAAAAATGGTGGAGACGGCGCACGGAGCGACGAGAGGTCCGACGCGGGCTACGGGTAAGGATCTAATCCTAGTAGATTAGGTTTGATTTAACTTTGTGCAATTTTTTGTTTTAAATTTTGATTGTTTGGGGCATCGCGGCCGTTTTTAGGCCGTCGACGACGTCAGGATCAAAATCGTCCCTAGATCATCGATTTCGTCGGAGGGCGAAATCGATGAACTAGGGGCGATCCCGTTCAACAAGGGGCGATCCCCAAGTTGCGAAATCGGAGACGAATTCATCCTACAAAGGATGACTTTGCCCAATTTGGGATGATATCATCCAATAGTGGATGATATCATCACTTTTATGAAATTTTGCTTTGTTAAAATGTGTTGAATTTTATTTTAATGATTGGTTGATTAATGAATTTTATTGTTTTATTGTTTGTTTTGTAGAGGGGATTACTAAAGAGCCGAGAATGGAAATACGATGGGCTGAGAGACGACTTGGCCGCTCTCGACCAGGCAGAGCGTGACCAACTAGCATAGGTCGGGCTACGACATGTGGCAGAGATGCCACAAGTACCGACGGACATAGGGCTTCTGACAGCCCTAGCAGAGAGATGGTATCCGGGGTCGTCCTGTTTTTGGTTACCGACAGGGGAGATGGCTCCCACACTAGAGGACGTATGGAGGATCATGAGGATCCCCATACAGGGATGGCTCATGATGCCTACGGCCAATCAGGGCCAGGCGATGATGAGACTGACTGGAGACCCGAGCTTCACCCTAGAGAAGGGCGGAGTGAACATTGAGTCTCTGAGGCAGATGCCTGGGGCATCTAGGTTGACTCGGGTTTTGGTAGGAGTGGTAGGTGGCTTACTGTTGTGCCACCAGAGCGGGTGCAGATTACCCTGGCTCTTGTCAGATGTGGTCTGCGACATGAGAGACCACGGCTATAGATTTGCATGGGGTAGCTTTGTACTATGTCGCTTGTATAGGATCCTGCATGGGGTCGTATACAAGGGAGGTCGATGTCTGGTCTTGACATCGCTGCTACAGGTTTGGTGCTGGGAGCACATCACGGTGCGGAGGCCGATAGGGCTCCCACTAATAGGGGTTGACCGGGAGAGACCCCGAGTTTACTATTGGTGGCTACAGAGAGGGTCACAGTGGCGGATAGATCTATCGATGTCACGGAGGTTGCTAGATGACCTCATCCCAGACCAGATCACCTAGAGGCCGTGGCGAGAGCACCCCAGGTGGGCAGAGGATGGGCAGGAGCTGGCTCGCATCAGGTGAGTCTGTTGGCTGAGGATGGAGCGGGGAGAGGTAGAGCTCCACCGCTACGATCGGGTACTATGATAGTTCGGTCTATAGTAGGGGATCCCTTCTCTCAGGGACTACGAGTACTCCTAGACTATTCGAGATAGTACTACGTTGAGCGGGGCTCCAGACATGCAGCGATTCTGGAGTCAGGACATGGACGATGCCCCCATCCAGCCAGTGGATGGTGACGATGCGGGGGTTGTAGATGGCTATGATGCCTGGTACGTAGGCATCCGCCCTCCTCGGATGATGAGGGCATAGGGTCCGATGCACGTGGTTGTGCGATGGATGGGGAGGTGGCACCAGGATGCCATTGAGGTAGCGCGGGGTCATGGTGGGAGAGAGCAGTGGTGGTCCCCATAGGAGAGATGCCAGCGGATGGGTCAGGCTCCATAGAGGCCATGAGAGATAGGGCGGAGGGAGGAGAGACTCCCTTCACAGTAGGGGGAGAGACCACCATCGCCTGATAAGGGCAAGGGTGTCGATGTAGGGGAGAGCAGCGAGACGGTGGCTCTCCGGGCTGAGGTTGCCCACCTTCGAGCTCAGGTGCAGTCACTATAGGATGAGGCTACTCAGCTCAGGGCTCAGAGTGGAGGGGCGAGCAGGGATGAGCTAGTGCGGTCTATGATGCAGACCACATTCTACCAGGGGGTATACTTTTAGCTGGCTCTAGAGGGTCAGAGGGTACCACTGCCAGCCAACATTGCGGAACCAATCCGGATGGGATCGACGAGGACATCCTCACGATCGACAGTGAGGACCCGAGACACAACACAAACTACTATGGGACCACCTCCTCCACGTCAGGGCGGGGGAGGAGATGAGGCTGAGAGCTCGAGGGCTTCTCGAGACTAGCTGGCTATAGACTGCATAGAGATTGTATAGATTTTTGAGAGGATTGAGTATGCCGGGGTATAGATTGTGGCATACCAATCCAGTTTTGATATGATGTACATAATTTGAAATATATATATATATATATATATATGGTCTTGTTTATGATGATATGACTTGTGTATATGTTGTATGATGCTTTAATTTGTGATTGAATATTCATGTAATTATGTCGTTTTGAAATATTATATTTTGATATCATGGCATAAAATTGTAAATGAAATAATCTGATGTAAATAAATTGGTTGTTTTGGTGTAATTTGAAAAAAATAAAAGGGACTTCTAACAATAATTTCAAAGGACATTGTCATTGTTATAGACCATTTCATGGAGTCGCCGCTCACTAGGTCGTCAAGCTAATCCCAGGATAGAAATATTGTTAAAAGTAAAAGAGTGCTTAAGAGACTGTCTTAAGACTTTGTGTTGTGATGATAAAAATGATGATGGTGATGATTTGTTTTCAGATTTTCATAAAAATATTATGCATGACATATAAAAGAAATATGATTTTTGCTAGGCATAAATTCCTAAGTGTGATAAAATTTTTTGCATAAGTTCCTAGGAACTATACCATCATTGCAAAATTGAATGTTGACATAATGACCTGAAATAGAATAAGTGTGCGTTTGTTTTAAAGCTTAGTTATGTAACATAATGATGTAAGCCATATGGGTTTTTATTAAAATGAATGGGAAAATAAAATTAGAACAATGGTTTGCGCTAGGCATAGAATTATAGGTATAGACTTATACCATCATCGCGAAATCCAAAGAAGAAAATGGATATTTTAGTTTTATTGCAAGATTAATTTTTGACTTTTGATAAACAGAAAAATAATAATATGAACATGTTGTTTGAAATCATTTTGTGATTTTGTGAAACAATGTATATAATTGCTTTTATACAAAACAAAAATTCTGAAATAAGAGGATAAAACTATTCCGAAAAGAATTACAGAAATATTTTAAATTATCTCAAAGACAAATGTAGATTTATAAGGGATCCTCATGTGCAAATGTGAGTTCATTACCGATCTTGATTTATCATAATGATACAAAATCTCTCAAATACAAATGTGTGTGCGATTGTATTGTTCATTCACCAATTTTGAGCAAGATAATTTGATACAAGTAATTTGCCTTAACCAAATGAGTGTTCCTTGACCATGATTTATATGCATGTAACCGTACCAGACTACTATGTAAGTCAGGTTATCAAGAGCTAGCTAATCCATAAGCTGACATAGGTCTGTACAAAAGAAGGTCGCTAATGTGACAGACATATCACCACGCTAGGAATTACCCAAGGCCAAGCGGGTTGGGCACAAACCACCTGTTATGGGGCTTACCTCACGGTTTTTGAATAATTGAGAATTCCAGGGATTCAAGCTCATTCACCCTTCTTTTCTTTTCAAGGGGTAGGGAAAGGGATTTTATTGCTTTTTGCTTTTGCTTTTGCTTTTCTTTCTCTTTTTTTTTTGTATTGTTTTTGTATTTTTGCTTGGAATTGAGATAATGCTGAAATATTGCTGCGATGGTACAAAATAATATTTTTCTTTGTTCTCATTTTCTTTGACTTTTCTTTTTCTTCCTATGCTAGGGATACTTGCTCGGATTGGCTGTAGAGCAAGGGATTTTTATTCTGGGTAGGGGTGAGCTTGTCCTTTTGTCAATTCTCAAAGATTCTAGACCATGTGCATGATAGGATAGCAGGGGAAACTTTTCGCTCAAGAAACCACTTCTACTATGTAGCATCATATCGAATTTGCAATGAAATCATTTTAATGTGAAAAGATATACTTGGTTCAAGTAAATAACAAGATCAGTTCTCTATGCTCAAAACTTTATTTAATGCCAATGTGGACTTTGATATAAGAGAGATTAATAATCATACCAAATAAAATCAAGATATTTATTCATGTGAGTGTGAAAGTGCGGGATTCCAAATAAATGCTAATTTATCCACAATAATTGAAAATATAATGGCAACACTTCAAGAATTGACAGGTATGAAAATAAAATATGTTTTTGAAGATTTTGATGATTTTGATGTTTTTATATTTTGATTTTAATTGATGAATTGAATTGGTGGTATATACAAGATGATCTATATACACTATACAAGGTTATTTGAGTATAGCATGTCTAAGGTTGCTTCAAAATCAAAGGTGGTTTTGAAGGATAATTTGGTTGTGGTGAAGGTAAGAACAAAAGGTGATGAATAAAAGGTAGCGATAACAAAAGCTTTGTTATAATGTAAAATAATGTAGCAAAAGATTTGACTTTTATATGTGGAAAATTAATCATGTTACAAAATAAAATATCAGAAAGATAAGAAGGTTCTTCATTTTTATCACTATATTCCAAATCTTGATAAGATGGAGGGAGCATATGTGAAGGTGGAGTTGATGGAGAAGAGGTAGATGATGTTATGGGTGTGTGTTTCACACGTTTAGATGGTTGATGAGAATTAGGATGTGTGGATGACAGAGCAGGGCAAAATTGAACTCCAACCGGTTCTGCCAAAGCACACATATCAAAGGGTCTAGGATCACCATGAATGGTAACCAACTGATTTTTAAATTCGAATTTAACACACTGATGTAAAGTGGAGGGAATAGCTCGCATCGCGTTGATCCAAGGGTGACCCAAAAGTATATTGTATGATGCAGGGCAATGTACAATAAACACGATCGTATCTAAGGTTCTAGGACCAACTTGCAAGGGTATAGTAATAACTCCACACGTTTCTTGTGTTTCGTCATTGAAGGCTTTTATGATCATATCAGTTCTTTTCATTTCGTCACTTCTAAACCCAAATATTTGGTAGAAGTCAAAAGTGCATATGTTTAAAGATGAACCATTATCAATCAAGACTCGTTTAATCGCTACATCCCCAATTAGGGCAGTAATATATAAGGGGTTATCCTTATGTAAACTATGTTGTGGTATATCTCTATCCCGAAAGTCAATACAATCGACTTCTCGAGTTATGATAGTATTGGACATGGCTTCAAGTTGAATATTTTGTGGTACCATCATTTGGCTTAATGTGAGCATTAATTCATCCCTATGGGTAGGAGAAGATCTTAAAAGGTCCAAAAGGGAAATTCTAGCTGTAGTATTTGATAATTGTTCCTTAATATTATAAGGAGGCTTAGGTTGAACATTAGGCGCATAATTCCCTTTATTGGGATTTTTCAAAACAAATGGAGCTGATCCATCATTCTGAGTTTGATCCTGTTGAGAGTTTTGAGCCTGTTGTCGAGTAACGACTCCGATGGTACCTACAATATTATTTTGAGGATGATGAATTGGTCTCGGTCTAGCGTTTATGGCTTGTTCATTAGAAAGTAATTGGTGAGAAGATGGTCTAGTAGTGACTCTTCTAGGAAATGGTTCTTCTGGAACCATAGAACTTGTGATAGGTTGAATAGGATCTGATTCATCTTCAGAACTATTCGATTGATTTGAGGTGATTTCCATGTCACTTTCAGTCTCATATTCGGTGTCACTAAGATCAAGTGTCCGAATATTATGTAGAGGTCTGGTCGTAACTATGGATAAAGTTGTGTCAAATACTTCCACATCATGAGTAGGTAATTGTCCACTAATAGTCCCTACATATCGGGTAGGAGGGGGAACATTATGATGCTCAATTTGATTAGCCACCTCTTTACCATGCTTTGGTAAAGGATGTTGAAATATGTCCAATGATTGATTGGCATTCTGATTCTGATTTTGGGGGATGTTCTTTTGAGCATTATTAGGAGGATTTTGTTTAGGTTGAAAGGCTTGCACCTCCATCTCATTGTTATCAATCAAGTCTTGTATTTTATGTTTTAACCTTTTACAAGAGTTGGTAGCATGTCCAGGTCCTCTATGGAAATCACAATGTAAATCAGCTCTGTATCCGGGTATAGTTGGATCAGGTTCCTGGATAGTTGGTAATTGGATCAATCCTCGTGCTAGTAATTGCGGGAGAATGGTTGATAAAGGTTGATTTAACCTAGTAAATTCTTGGGGTGGTTTATCAGGAGGTTTCAATATAAACTTCTCTGTTGTTTTTGCAGTATTAACATTGGCAATGTTTCTGCTATCAGTGACTCCATCACCCACAACTTGTTTATTTTTATATTGATTTTTGGATGTTTTCTCATCATCTTTCCTTTTGAGCTGACCTCTTCTAATGAGAGCATCTTCCACTCTTCGAGCTAAGTCTATAGCTTGATCGAAGGTGGTCAAGGTAGCAATTGATAATTCATAGGATAGTTGTTCTTGTAAATTATTGATAAAAATATCCAACATTTCCCGATAAGGTAACACAAAGTGTAATTTTCCTATCAACTGCCTCCATCGAGCTAAGAAGTCAACAAAACACTCATCTTTGTCTTGTTTTAGGTTGTACAAATCTTTAATGGTTACATGCCTTTCAATATAGGCACTAAATTGATGCACAAAAGACTCAGCGGTCTCTTCGAAATTTCTCAAAGAATGAGTGGGCAATTGATAATACCACTCCAATGCCATCCCCCCTAAACTTTTTGGGAACATTTTTAGTAATAACAAGTCATCATGTGATATATCATGACATGCTATCCTAAACATACGAAGATGCTCTATGGGATCTTCAGTTCCTTTATATATAGGTAGGACAGGCATGGGAAAGTGTTTAGGATATGGTTGTGCTACAACTATAGGATCTAGAGGTTGACTACACATCTCTCGATAATTGTACGAGGGACGGTAGGGATCTATCTGGTCCATGCGAGAGACTAACTATTTCACCATGGCTTCCAGATTACCAGTTTGTCCACCATATTGGTTTGGTGGTACATGAGTATGGGATTTGTGAGCGTAGGAAGGCGGGACATAAGGATTAGATGCTATATTGTTGTTATGCAAATGGTTGGTAGGAAGAGTATTATGAAGAAGATTTGTTGTAGCATTATGTTGTATCCCAGATTGTTGGAAATTGGTATTTGGTTTTGTTTTAGGCTTTTGTTGATTTGAGGTATATTGATCAATAGCTTGGCGAAATAGAGCGGTGAATGAAGGTTTCTTTTGTGTGGGAATAACCCTAGGCTTGGTAACAAGCACTCTAGGTGGTTGGGTAACCTGTTGTTGTTGCATGTTCTGGATCATAGCGGCCATATCCAAATTGGATGGTCCAGCTTGATCACTTTCTTGATCAACGAAGGACAAAGGATTAGTGCATGTGTGATATATGTCTTCTAGGGTTGCTTGAGTGTCACTAATTTGATCTTTGTCCATATGAACTGCTCTATTAAGAGTGCCAATATTATTATTGAGGAACTTCCAGAAGTGTTCCATGTTCTCAAAAGTAACAGCTCCTTCTGGAGATATTTTAGGGGATGAGGATCCTTCCTCTCTATCATTTTCTTTTTGTTCATTTGCGTCCACAAATTCTTCTTCTTGTTGGTTTAAGGTTCCTTCTTCCTGAATTGGGTCTTCAGGAAGGACATCTGGGTTATTTTCTATTTTCCTTAACCAATCTTCTTCTACTTCAATTTGTTTTCCATTCCTGAGTCTAGTCATTATGTCTAAATTTAGATTTTAGCAAATATATATTAATATATTTGCAACAAATTTGGGAGGTATATATTTTAATTATATACCTACTATAATGCTTAAAAGAAAATGTTTTGATTTTTTGTTATGATTTTGTTTTGTTTTTATTATTTTTTTGTTTTATGCTTATAAAGACAACAAACAACACACTAAATACAAGAAATAACAATAATAAAAGAATAGCTTAGTTTTCTATAAATAGTTTATGGATATCATTGATAGGATCAAGTTCATCAGGAGTCATAAAATGCTCCTCTTCAAATTGGAAATGGTTTTTCAAGAACTTGATAAAGTGTGCTATAGTGATATTATCTGTTTCAGATTCTATCTTGTAAAAATAGATCTCATGGCAATACTCTCGATATAACACAGCTCTAGGAACTCTATTCCATCTTTGTCTATCCGTAAGAACGACCTCTTGGTCCTCTATACGAGATAGAAATTTATGTACTACAATTGCATTATCGAGGTATTCCTCAAAGGTATACAATTCAGAAGACACAAGGGCTCTTTTATCTGCTAACCACCTATGGCAAGCTCTCTGAAGCTCATGATACAAAGTCACTTGATCGGGATCCAGGATTCTATCTAGGACAAACCTCTTAATTTGCCTAAGTTCGGTTGATCTAGAATTAATGATATTCAATCTCCTATTAAGCTCGTCCCATAAAGGTGGGACTCTATATGTTGGAGCTACTCTAAGTAAAGAATTAATCTCTATAGCTGCTAATTGATTCTCAACATTAATGGTGACAGCTCATCTTTTATTATAGTCTACCATCTAAATATGATATGCAATCTTTGATTCTAAATGCATTTATGTTTTGTTTTTTTTTTTTGGATTGTTTTCAAAAGGTTTTTAGTTTTCACGTCGGGTTCACCAAAATGTATCGCTCCAAATTTTTTGCATCCTTACCCTCAGGCTATAGGATCCGCGCCCGGAAGGGGGATGCGAGAAGGATGGGACAATACCTCGGACTGAGAGGCCCTTTGAAGGTCCCGCCTCTCGGGGGAGGAGTATAAAGGTGAATTTTTGATGGATGGTGGGTTCACCAAGAAACTTTTGAGTGGCAGTTTCCACACCTAGGTTGATAGTGGGTTTGATGTGTTCATTTTTATACTTAATCATTCAATTCCTAGGTTTGGCCAAAATGAATCTAAACTATTCTATATGCCAATGCTGATTTAGATGAATACAAAAAATAGGAATGAATGCTAGACACAGGAAATATGCTAACTAGAATAGTACATACCTGATTCCGGATGTCTGATGAAGATTCTGAGTTTTGTAGCAGTCTAGATCATCTCGACTCATACGTAATCATCTGATATTTCACAGAATCATCTCAAATCACAGTCGATCATCTGAGATCGGACATAATCGTCTGAAATCTAATGAATTTGTTAGAAACCTGCAATCACAAAAATAGATACAAAATACCAAATATGCAACTGCAAAAGCAAAGGAGAATGATAGAAATAACAACAAACATGCCTAAATAATGGATTCCAATAACAAATAAGAAAATGCAGTAGATTTAATGATTGATTTTAACTTTATCATGCGGTTATGCTAAATGAGGTGAACTCCAAGATGCATAAACATAATAATTTAAGACAATGCAGAAATACAATAGGAAAATGCAGAAAGAGCTAAGGAAATGCAAACTCTAGACTCTGATTGCCCCCAATCTGGACTACAGTCGGGATCACCTCCAATCGTACGAGATCGTCTGCGCTCCTCGACAAGATCGTCCGAAATCATCCGGGATCGCTTGCGACGATCCGAGCTAGCTTCGACTGAAAAATAGTAGAGTTCCTGCAAGAAAATGCAAAATACAGAATGCAGACAGTAGTGCGAGGATGCTCTAGTGAATAAGGAACTAAATCTATAGGGAAATCACGTCAACTAAGGGGTTCAAGGGTTTCAGGGGGATAAACTAGAAAAATCCTAGTTTATATAGGATTAGGGGGAGGCTAGGAGGTTGGAGATCATCCCAATCTGGGAGATCTCCAACGGGGGAATCTCCAACTACGCAGATGCGCTTCTGCCCAAGTTGGAGAGGCTGTTGAAATAGAAGCTAATTATGAAAATTTGGTTTTGGGACGAAATCGTCTGGACGCTCTGTTCTAGATGAATTCGTCAGATCGGGGACGATTTCGTCTAATATGCGACGATATCGTCCAACGGTCAAAAAAAATCCTAAAAATGGCATGAAAAAGAAGGGAAGCGGGTAACAAGCGGTTTTGGGGCGGTTTTGGGGTTAAAATTTAAATTTTTATCTTTTATCTTTTACTAAGGGTTTAACTGCGCCAATTTTAGGGTGCTACACATCTACCTTTAATTGTTATTTTATAAGAGTACAAAAAAATAAATTTGCTAAATATAAAAATTGGAATATTTTTATTTATGAAGGATTGAATATTATTTTTTATGGTAATTTAAGGGATATTGAACCTAAAATAACCTAATTTATGATGACATTAATTACTATAATGTCCAATGACTATAATAGAATAATATTTTATATCCACTTGGTAAATAATTTTGTACCAATAATAATGAAGTGATGACAATTGAGGATACAAGAGTAATATTTCCAATAAGATAAAAAGTACATGTGGAAAATCACCAAGGAATTATTATGAGTTGTAACTCACAATAATCTAGATGCAAGTGCTTAAATAAAATTGAAATTTGGATTACTTCCAAATTGACTCAATGACAAATTTTCCAAGAATAGCGCAAAGATAGATTACCATAATGATTTTACATATGATGAAACAGGCATAAAAATGGATACCATAAATTCCACTATGTAGTTGATATAGGATAATGTGGGATTCAATATTATCTATGCAACTCATAAGCATGTTGCTAAAAATATCATAAGTATAAAACCTATCTTATAATGATGTATTTGAAGGAAAAAATCAAGAATACTAATGATTTTCTAAAAAGCACCATTAGGATAAGTTTGGTCAAGAATTTACTTGACAATATGTTTTATCTAAATTTTGATGAGTCTAGGGAGACACTACACCTTATAATGAAGGAAACACTAGCACTAGCCCAATTCAAGTAAACCCCCCAAAATAGGTAGAAAGTGGGGAAGGTTAGGTTAGAATATTCAATATGTGTATACTTAAGGGATGATATAGGTATAAGGTAGATGATAGTTATGGGTAAAACAAAAATAATATAACTAGTGAAGAAATATACATGTAATATAATATATATGCATTAAGATGTAATCATATCAACAAAATGAGAGAGATATTGTAGTAACCTTGAAGGTGAATGACTTTCATATATATAAATATCTTTAATAAATTTTCCTCTAATATTTAGATGCATAGATGTCCTTAGTGCTTATTTTATAGCTTCCTTTAGAGTATACTCTAAGGATAATATTAAATAAAACTCATTGGTTAATTAGAACCCTACATTGACCTTAAGATAAGGAGTTCCTTACAAAAAGAAAAAACTACTGTAGGAGGCAAAAACAAAAAACTCTTTCTATGATGATTGGATGTCAATTTAGAAGAAGTATACTAGGAGGGACATGGTTTAAGTAATTAGATGACTATTCTAATTAAAATAACTAAATATGTCAATCCATATAGGTACAATTATTTTGCGCTAGGCACTATATATGCATTACAAAAAAGATAGATATTCTAACCTACATGCACCTACATATAAAATATAACTCTTTAAGGTTGATAATCATACATAAGAAGGAAGTAAATCATGTCCTAACCCTTTTAAATTTATTATAATAGTTTAGTAAGTGATGATTGGGCACCCCTTTTGAATGTAAGAATGACCCTAGATCATTAGGGTTATGACTAGATAACTCACATGACTATTTTGGCTTAATCTATTTTTGGCTAATTCTAGAGCATCAAGATAGGTTTAGTTATATTTATATATTTCATTGTAAGAGAGATGAAGGTATCTTAAAGAATTATATTGTATTAGGGTTTGGTATTAAATGATGTTGCTCCTTCAAAGTGACCTATGATGCAATGTAAATTCTTCAATTGTTATTAATAAAATCATTGCTATTTGTTTTCAGTTTATAGAATTGTGTTTCCTTGTGAGTTTTTTTATGGTTTTGATAAATTCATGCAAGTATAATCCTTTCATCTACTATAAAATATCAATCTAGGGATGGTTTCATTGTGACAATAGAACTGCTATTTCTAGAACTTTTCCATGGCCAAAATGCATCCATCTTGGTAAATAATATTTTTGTGTTTTTCTTCAATCCATAACCCTTGTGTTTACATAATTTGTCTAGCACCCATTCAAATATCTCATATTTTCCCCGTCAGAATCCTTAGATTAGAAACCTTATGCTAGGGGCTTTAAAATATCATGAAATAGCTATCATTTTTTAGAAAGCTAGACTGCTTGTAAACCATCTAGTTAAGTGAGGGGTGATATAAATCCAATACCAAGGCCTTAGACAACACCCATAAATTATTGTGAGATCCTCACATACCCTCACGTATATAAGGATACCCCCTCAATAATAAAATAATATTCTTACCAATAGGAATCTATTAAATGCTTGTATTTTGCAGTGCATCAGTAAGCAATTTACTATGGCAAGACACTCATATTGTACCTTAGAGATCAGTAGTATGGATATGAGAATATTGGAATACTATATAGTTAGTGCCTCAAAATATTAAGATGAAAACTATCTGCAAATGAAACCAATATTTCTATGAGTCCACAAACCCAATAGACCCTAGCCTAACACACACAAAAAATAACTTTTCGGTATACTAAGAGAGAAATTTGAAAGAAACCAGAATTTTGACCTAGGTAGAGTGCATTTTCATATAATAGAGTTACATAAGTTGAAAATATTTATAGGAAAAAGGAACATAAGGACAATCAAAATATTCAAGAGTTTTCAAAATTGGGTAACAAATTTAAATTAGAAGCATAAAGGTACAACCATCATATTTAAGGATTACAAGGATTTAAGAAAGGGCATTAAGTAGTAGGTAGAATATTATAGGCCTAATATCTCACAAACTAGTGAATCTAATGAAATGGATCACCTTGAAGGGCATATTAAGTGAGGGTTAGAGGCACATGTGAAAAAATAGTAGTAACCAAAATATATAATTTTTAGACATATCCTATTATGATTATCTCATCACAATGATCGTTATGATATATAGCACCAAAAACTAATTTTTAGTTGCTAAGAAGGTCAAATTTTGGGTAGGTGATTAGGATAGCCTTTTATGTTATTTTTTCTATTGATTATTTTGGTATGTAACATTCATATCACATTTTGGACACTTAATTCTCTATAAATTTCCCTAGAAAATTGAGTGAACAGGTAAAGTACCTAAAAATATAAAGGGATCAATTTCAAAATTTTGAATAGGACTCCTTGATTAATAAGGTAAAAATTCTAGAGATGATAGGAAAAATACAACTCAACATATAAAACATCTAGATATTCACCATGGGTATCTTGAAGCATTGCAATAGCGTGGAACATTCATATAGTTCCACTAAACCCATAGGAAATACACATAATATTTGAAGAGCACAACATACCTTAACCACTACACCCCATACCATAAAATTATATTTTCCCAAGTTTGATGGTGAGGATCCTACTAGTTAGATATACTACATAGATCAATACTTTGATTTACATGAAACTTAGCATACTCTAAAAGTACCTATGACCTCTTTCAACCTAGAAAAGGAAGTAATACAATTATATCAATGGTTCCATAAATCTAAGGGAACATAACTTTTGTGGCATGAATTTTATGAAAATTTAACTATCTGATTTGGTCCCATTTCATATGGGGATTTTATCATAGCTTTGACTAAGCTCAAACAAACTCACATAGTTTGAGACTACCAAAATGAATTTAAAAAATTTGTGAACAAGACAAAAGGTCTAATTGAGGTGTTTTTTACAACTAGTGAATTAAAGAAAAATTGAGAGAAAGGTGATAATGCTCAACTTAAAGAACATGAAAAACAACATTGGGTTAGCAATGTTGGCTAAATATAAATTTGTAGTACAATGTCACACATATAAGTCACTCTAATTCTAAAATTTTATAAAATATTCAATATCTCTAGGTGAAATAGGCACATCCATACCCATAAAATGGCTAAGTGAAGAAGAGATCAAAGATCACCAATATAAATATCATTGCTATAAATTCTCATTGCATGGAAAAATTACTAAAAATGGTTAGGGAGTCATGTCTCAACTTTTCATATTGCAATTTGTAGAAGTTGATCAAACTAATAAATCCCAAAAATTATAAATACTCCTTAAAAATAACATTTTTATGTTTAAGGTACCTAAGGGACTACCCACATAGTGTGCACATGATCATACCATATGAATTATTCCAAGGAATCCACCATTCAACATCTATCCTCATAGATATCCCTATGCACAAAAGTCAAAAATAAAAAAAAAATATATCCAAAATATATTGAAAGCAAGAATTATTTGGCCATGCACTAGTCTATATTTTTCATCCATACTTTTATTGTAGAAAAAACATGAGTTCTAGAGATAGTGTGTATATTTTTAATCACTAAACAAAATTACTATTAAGGACAAGTTACCAATTCTAGCCATAGATGAGCTCTTTTATGAGTTATACGAGGATCATTTTTTTCCAAGCTAGATTTATGATCAAGAATTCACAAAATACATATAAGATATGATGATATTCCTAAGACAGTGTTTAGGATACATGAGGGATACTATGAATTTTTGGTTATGCCTTTGGTCTTAAAAAATGGTCCTTCCACATTCCAAAATATGATGAATCAATTTTTGTGTCCCTTCCTTTGAAAATACATCTTAATATTCTTTGATGAAATTCTTATTTATAGCAAGAATTAGAAAAAGCATTTGATTCACTTGGATAAAACCCTAAATTACTTCTATAAAATCAATTATATGCTAATATTTCAAAGTGCTCTCTTCCTCAAAGAAGGTTGATATCTAGGACATTTTAATCTCAATGGAAGGAGTTATAGTAGGCTAAAGAAAAATTAAGGATAAACAAAAGTGACCTAATCCCAAGGCCCTTAAAATCCTATGAGTATTTTTTGGTATTATAGGATACTATTGTAATTTTGTAAGAAATTATGGGAATATTATAACCCCTCTCACAACTATATTAGAAAAAGACTCATTTAGGTGGAATGAGGCAATAGAATGGCATTTTGAATTTCTCAAGCATGTTATGATAACCAATCCTATTATTGCTATGCAAAATATTCCTCAACCCTTTACCACTTAATGTGAAGCATTAGGTAATGGAATTGGATTAGTCTACATGCAACAAGAACACCCCTTAGCTTTCACTAGTAAATCCCTCACAAGTAAGCATTTGGGAAAGTCAACATATGAGAAGGAAATGATGGCTATTTTACATGCGATGACACATTGGTAACCATATCTTGTGGAATAATATTTTTACTTCAAAATTGACTATCACAACCTCAAATAATTTTTGAAGAAACAAACATTTTCTCATGAACAACAAATTTGGGTGACTAAACTATTGTGGTGTGATTATGATATTCTTTAAAAAATGGGGAAAGACAATGTTGTAGATTATGCCTTATCAAAACATATTGATGATTAAGCTACATTATGTGCACTATTTGTACCACATCCTAAGTGGTTGAATGAAATCCAATAAGAGTGGCAAAATAATCCCAAAATACAACATTTAATTTTAAAGTTATCCATACTATCCAACATAAACTTAGCATATTTTTCAATGGCCAAACCTTGTGCTATAAGGGACTCATTGTTTTTGCTATAGATTATGCTATATGTGATAAATTATTATAGGAATTACATGCATCACCTTCAACTAGACATTTTGGATTTGTAAAAACTTATCAACGCACAAAAATAAACTTATTTTAGGAGGGGATAAAATAGGATGTTAAATAGGTTGTTTAAGAATTTGGTATTTGTATACATAACAAAGGGAAGACACTTCTATTTCCTGACACACTCCAACTATTATAGATTTCAACACCAATATGGACCGATATTTTGGTGGATTTCATTATTTGATTATCTAAGTCAATAGGTAAGTTAATTATTTTGGTTGTTATGGATTGTCTCTCAAAGTATACCCATGTTTATCCTCTTGCACATTCCTACACAACCTCCACCATTGCCAAAAAATTCATTGTCCATATTTTTTGACTCCATGAATGTCACCCTCTATAGTATGTGATAAGAAAATCAAACTCAATAGTAATATTTGGAAGAAACTCTTCAATATACAAGGAACACAATTAAAAATAGGCTCTATATGCCACCCCGGACAAATGACCAAACTAAAATTATCAATAAGTGGAGCCTTACTTATACCACTTTGCTTTAGAGAATCAAACATAATGAACCAAATGGATACCATTAGTGGAATGATGTTACAATACAACTTGTTTTATGACAACCAAGATGATCCCCTATGAAGTTGTATATGACTAGCCATCACCAACACTCACCTCATATTTTCCAAGAAGTTCCTCTGTATAGGTTATTGGTTCTATTATTAGAAATAAAAGGCCCACTTTGATCTCTCAAGGATATAATAACAATGACCTAAAATAGGATGAAGCAACAAGAAAATCAACATATATTTGACTAGGATTTTTCTAAATGAGATTGGGTATTTATCAGATTACAACCTTATAAACAAACATTGTTAAAAATTAAATGCAATCACAAGCTTACATCCAAATTATACGATCAAAATTAGGTATTACGAAAAATTGGAATCGCTGAATATAGGTTAGACTTGCTACCATATTCTAAGATACATATTTTCTTCAATGTATCTTGCTTGAAGAAGGATTTGGGACAACATATTTAGATTTAATCAATACTACCTAAACTAGATGATGAAGACTCAATAGTTCTTAAAACAAAGGTTATTTTAGACTAGAAATCATGAAAACTATACTACCAAACCATTATAAATATGTTGGTCTAATGGTGTGGATTACATCCTATAGATGCCACATGGGAACCACAACAACAACTCAAACAATAATTTCCTTTTGTTTAACTTTGAGGGAAAAGATTTTTTTTTGAAAGGAAAGTTAGTGTTAGGACCTAATATCGTAAATCTTTTTACTTTATTATAATAATTTAGTTTGTGATGATAGGGAATCCCTTTTGAATGCAAGAGTGACCCTATATTATTAGGGTTAGGGTTAGATAGTTTGGATAGTTGTTTTCTATTAATATACTTTTGGATACTCTTGAAGTATTAGTGTAGGTTAATTTATCTTTATATATTGCATTGTAAGAGAGGTGGAGGTGTAGACCCAAAATTTTTGCACCCCTTTCCTTTAGGCTAATGGATCCAGCATTGAAAGGGGGAGGGAAAATGATGTATCTACACCTCGGATGAGAAGCACTTGAGTTGTGCTCTCCTTGGTGTTTGTCGATGAATTGGGTGGGGTTCACCAGGAAACACTTTCTGTGGTGGTTTCCATGCCTAGGTAAGGTGGATGTTTTGGATTGTTTCTTTGATGCATACACCTAGGGTTTGGCCAAAATGCAACTATTGCCTAGCTATATGCATTTCAAATTTTGATGAAAACAAAGTATACAGATTCTAGCTAGAAAGCTTTGTAAATCTAACTATGATGCAATGATTTTGTAGATATTGAAAGCAAAAGATGAGGTTTATGCTAGCATGTTGTTTTTCTTTTCATTTTGTGTTTTATATTTTTCAACTTAATGTACTAGATGCAAAATGATGTAACTAAATCTATTTTTTGTCTTTTTGTTCTTTGGAGCTTTTTAACAAATGCAATTGATGTAAAAATTGATATAGCTAAGTTTATCTTTTTTTTATTTTGTGTTTTTCAACTAATATAATACAAAAAATGCAATTAAATCTATGTTTTTGATCTTTTCTTTTGAGTTTTCAACTAATCAATGTAAAAAAATACAACTAAGTTTATATTTTGATATTTTCTTTTAAAATTTTCAACTAGTATGATTAAATGCAAAATATAATGTAACTAAATCTATGTTTTTTTATTTTATTTTTATTTCTTTTGTTTTATGCAAATGCTTCTAAAATAGAAGAATATGAAATTAAAGTATAAAAAAACTAAGAAAAATCAGATTTAGATCCTTACCTGATCTAGATATTTGCAATTTAGCACTTTTTGGATCTATCAAAGCGAATTCAGATCGGTCTGAATCTATCAAGAGGAATTTGGATCTATTCGAATCTATTCAAAACCTACAACTCCACAACAAAACACTAAAATTTATAATTAGGGGTGGGGGATCTACTTAGGCCACAATAAATTATGATCTATGATAGTCAGATCTCCTCGTTTATTTCAACAAACCATAAAAAAAGTAATGGATCTATAAATCTAATGCAAAACATATGAAATTTATGAAATAAAAATAGTAACAATAACAAATACAATAAAGTAATAAGACTTAAAAAGACTAAAATGCAAGTATGAATCAATATTGATAAACCTAAAATCAAAATACTACCTCCAACATATGATTCTATACAATTTTGAATATCTTCAACAAATTTAGATCACTCTGAATACATTCAAACCTACAATGACTAGATCTACGAACCTACAATGGTCAAATTAGAAATTTTGCAATACAATTTTAGGTTTCATCAATGAATTCGAATGCATCCAAATTCATAAAAACCTACAAAATGATTAAAATTCAACTTAAATTCACTAAATATCAAATACCACTATCATCTCGATAGCTCACTGGAATGATGATATGGTGGCCAAATGCCCTTAAAAACCTACAACAAAATCATGAAAGAGCTTCTCCACCTCAAATTTTCCTACAAAAATCACCATTAGGTTGATCTAAGGGTAGCCTACAGGATTTATCATCAAGGTAGGTCAAGGAATCAGGGAGGAGGATGCAAATATGGTAAATTTAGATGGATTCAAATTCACCAAAATATGGGTTTGCCTAGATTAGGGGTGAAATCCAAATAGTGCACCTAAATTAGGTGCACGTTTGATTTGGCTAAATTTGGACCATTTCGAATTTGTTGGAACCACTCGAATTTCATGAAAAAGGGGGAACATATAAAATTTAGTTTTATCCAACATAAAAATCGAGGTAGGGGGTTGAAGGGTGAGAGGTACATTGTTAGGGAGTAACAACATGTTGGCTAGGGAATGGGAATTTTGAAATGTGTCAAAATTCCATAGCTACATTTTTCCCCCTCTTTGGTGCATTTATGAACAATAAATGTATTAAAGAAATATGTAGTGAAAAGGGGAGTTACGCTATAAAGAAACCAAAATTTTATTCAAATTTTATTATTATTTATTATCTAGAGTACCCCCTTCGAGTTTTGTAAAAAATTCAAAATTTATTACAAAAATCAAAATTTAGGGTAAAAAGGGGTATAAAATAGGAAATTAGGGTAAAAACCTAATTCATTTTTTACCCACTATTCTATAGTTTTTGCTCTAGAGAAAATGGTGACTTCTAAACATTGAGCGGATACAGTTCGAGCAGGAAGCAATAGATCTAGCATAAGGATGTGGGTAAGCATATCTATAGCACTTCAAATTAAGATTTTTAGGTTCAATTTTTAGATTTTTAGGAATTTATATATGGCCTACCATCACGTGATCAGATCTACAAATTTAGACAATTTCAAAAAATTTGTACATTCAAATTCATTTGAAATGATGTCTAAATTTGTAAATTCAGACGACTTTTAGCAAATTTGTACATCCAAATTTGACTAGGAAGGGTCCAAATTCACAAATTCAGATATGTTGACGCAGATTCGGTCATCCGAATCTATTTTTGTACAAATCTAAATTTGCAAATTGCTTTCGAATTTACAAATAAGGTCCAAATTTACAAAAATTTTAACATTAAAGTTTAATTTTTGTATGTTTTGATTTTTTTAATAGTTTTCTAACTTAATGTTTTTATTTTTGGTTTTATAGCGAGGTGCACTTAAGAACCATGAGTGGTGGTACAAGGGGTTTGATGATCATGTTAAAACCCTGAGTGCAGATGATAGGATAGTGCTAGAGGTGGTGGGCCTATGACACATGGCTGAGATGCCATGCATAGAGGTAGATTACTATCTCTTGAATAACATTAGTAGAGAGGTGGTATCCAAGATCTTCTACATTTTAGTTACCTATAGGGGAGATGGCCTTAAATTTAGAGGATATATAGAGGATCCTTCAAGTTCCTATTAGGGGCAAGTTGTCTATCTAGCCCATGCCAAGCTGAGATATGCAATGGTTGATAAGAGATCCATCATTTCCTATTGAGCAGAGTGGGGTCAGCATCGAGGGACTGATAGCTACAGAGGGAGTTTCTAGATTGATAGAGGTATTATCAAGGATAGTTGTAGGGTTACTATCATGCCATCAGAGTGGATGACATATTCCATGGGGCTTAGCTAAGGTAGTGGTAGATATGAGAGATTCTAGCCAAACATTTTGTTTAATATCATGTATAAGAAGGGTCATAGCTTGGTCCTTATGACACTTCTACAGGTATGGTGTTGGGAGCACATTGTAGTGAGGAGGCCAGAGGGGCTTCCTCATCAGTATATAGAGGATGGATGACCTATTATATTTCACTAGGGTCCTATAGGAGGTCGAGGGAGGAGGATGAGTGGCCTAGAGGAGGCAGGTGGGTGATTGATGAGTTGATCATACCTCATATTTTTGGAGACCCTAGTGAGGGCATCCTAGCTAGGAGGATGATAGAGTGGAGTTATCTCATGTACGATGAGTATGATGGCTTTAGATGGAGAGAGGAGAGATAGAGCTACATCAAGTAGACTAAGTGTAGCATCAATTTGGGTTAGTTTAGGGGATTCCTAAGGTATAATATTTTACATACCAATGAGTGACTCAAGATTCGATGACTACTAGCAGGCATCGAATCTCAATAGGTTTGTTAAGATAGATGAGGATGACCCAGTAGTCACACTTACTGAGGGGGATGATGTAGGAGTCAGAGGATGGGTACCGTGAGTGGTATACCACCATCCTCCCTATGAGGATTACACATGGAGAGGTGTAGCTGAGAAGGTACACCAAGCTTATCAAGAGGTAGCTAGATGATGATCTACTAGATATAAGGAGAGGATAGAGATAAAGACAAAGGAGAGAGGGTCCTCAGATGAGAGGAGGGAGGTAGATACAGAGGTCCTCTCGATAGGAGAGGGTCCTCTAGATTGAGGGAGGGAGTGGTCAATAGTAGTAGGTTAGATCCTCACAATAGGTACCCCCACCATAGTAGGCTATATTATCTCCTTAGTAGGAGGTCCCTTTAGCTTCTCGATAGGACTCACCCTAGAAAGGCATTACTATGGAGGTTGGGGAGTCGAGAAATATGAGAGAGGTTGCTACTCTACGAATAGAGAATGTCAGTTTGAGGAGTCAGATCGATATTCAAGTGAGCCAAATTCAATCCTTAGAGGCACAACTTGCATAGTCATAGACTCTATTAGGGTAGGCTCAAGCTTAGTTGGCCTAGATGTAGGGACATGGGGTATCTCATTAGACATAGTCACAATCACTCTAGATGAAGAGTGGAGCTTCAGGCTAGTCCTTAGGGAATATTATATTGGTTAAGAGAGGTTATCTTAGTATCTCAGTAGACAAAATTCTATTAGATAATCTACTATTATGTAGTTCTCAAGGGTTAGAGGGCTCCATTACCTCTAGATTTAGCTTCGAGTCACTCTAGATCATTTCTAGGTCAATGTCTAGGGCTCCATAGTTTTAGGTGCCCAAGTGACCTCTAGATGATGATACCCAGAGCTCTAGAGGGTCTAGGGGATGATATACCAAGGCTTTTTTTGTGGTATACCCCCTAGTGATTGAGTATGCCAGTTTATGATTGTGGCATACCAATTGACCATTTTGTACCTTATGTACTTTTTGAGATATATATATATTATTATTCTTTTTGGTATTTGATTTTTATGGTTATGTGTAATGCAAAATATTATGATTATTTTTGTGATGATCATCATAATCATGCTTATGGTCTTTTCTAATGTTGTTTTATCATGCTTAATCAAAATATTATTGTAGAAATATGAAATGTGATTTGATGTAGTTGATATTTTGTAATGTAGTATGATTGAATTGTTTGTAGAAGATTTTGAAAAATATACCCTTACAATTTTGATCAGTTAGCAATAGACCTCGAGGATGTATGCTTGTATATGACCATTTATGGAGGATGCCCCTCATGTTGGTCATGAAGTGGATCCTATGTGAGGTTTTGTTATATTACTAACATCGAAGGGTTGTGATCAAAAAAAGTAATTTGAAATTTTGTTGATTAAAAGTGATAAGTTGATGATAAGTAATTTGTGATTTTTAAGATTAATTTTGATTTAATATTAAGAGAAGTATGATGTAATGAGGATGATTAAGCATGAAAAATTGGGTAGAGGACTTGTGCTAGGCATAATATTCCTAGTGTGAAGTAAATAGAGATATTTTATTAGGGTTATCTCATGCCATCATCGTGAAGTCTATATGCAACTATATGACCAAGCAATTTATATATGATCAATGCAAGTTTTTGTAGATGATAAGATGAAATGAATAAATTGTACTAGGTGATAGATATGAGATGCAAGATTAATTGGTTTTATGGGCCAATTGCTTATGCTAATAGTCATACAAATCCATGAGGATATAGTGACTTCAACTAATCAAAACTCAAGGAGAATCTTGGTCATTTTAAGATGAAATTGAGTTTATCAAGAACCAGTGTGTGATTTGTGTATTCATTTTCTATCTTGACCTTAATTATGATATAAAATCTCTCAAGGATCAAATGTGTGTGCGTATGAGGTTCATTTACCAATTTTGAGTAAGGTAATGATGCAAACCAACTTTAAGAACCATGTGTGTGCAAATGATGAATTCATTTACCATGATTTTATGCATGCGGTTAGAATTAACTACTATGTAATACAAGCTACCAAAAGCTAGCTGATCCACAAGCTGACATTGGTCTATACAAAAGAAGGTCGCTAATGTGATAGACATGTCACCATGCGTAAGACTACCCCATTTCTAGGTAGGTTTCATTCAACCTATTGTTGTAATGGGGATCACCCCATGGTTTTCAAATAACTGAGGAATTCCAGGGATTCAAGTTCATTACCCCCTTCTTTTCTTCTGATTTTAAGTAGGGATTCTTGTTCATTTTTTAACAAGGGGATTTATTTGCTTTGTAAAAATCTATTTTTTTCAAGGGATACTTGCTCAGATTAGGTGAAGAGCAAGGGATTTTATTCGGGTAGGGGGGAGCTTGTCCTTTTGCCAATTCTCAGCATTCTAGACCATGCGCATAATAGGATAGCAAGGGAAACCTTTCACTTAAGGAGCTAGGACTACTATGTAGCATCATCTTTCCTTGTGCAAGAATCATTTTAAGATGTGTAAGTGTGTTCTGGTTCAAAAAGTGGTAGAATCAATTCCCAAAACTCAAAATTTCTTAATGTAGAAGTAGTGATTTTGGTTCAAGAGAGATTTATAATCAATATCAAAAATCAAGATTTTATTTATATGTGAATTTTGTGAGTGGTTCAGGATAAATTCTAAATTTCATCAAAGAAAACCAAGATTAACTATGAATCTGAACAACATCAGTCTAATATTTAAGTAATATAATAACTGGATGTGACTATATGCCATATGCAATTGGACCAAAACTTATTAAGGATGTAATATTGAATGCAACTAGATGAAATATGATGAATATGAAATGGTTGTGAGTATGCAAGAAATATTGTATGTACAAAATATATGACAATTATGTACAATGGTAGGTCATGGCTTTATGCATAATATCATTTTAGGTGCATTATATTCATTGGCTCCTTAAGATATTTTCCATATAAGGTAGCTAAACGATATGCACCTGATCCAAATTTAGTAGTGATGATAAATGGTCCTAACCAATTTGGTTGAAATTTTCCTTTAAGATCAGTTCAAGCATTTGTATTTTTTTATTTTCTTTAAGAACTAAATCACCAACCTCAAAATATCGAGTATGAACTTTCTTGGAGTATGATATTTTGAGTTTGTCTTGATAGGAGCGAAGATGCTCCAAAGCATTTATGCACTTTTCATCTAGTAATTCCAATTGGCTTAGTCATCCAACATGATATTCATCTCCTACTTCAGCATCTTGAAGTAAAATACCTAAAGAAGGGACTTCAAGCTCAAAAGGAAATACAACTTCAGCACCATATACCAAGACAAAGGGAGAAGCACCCGTAGGGGTTCGAACACTAGTTCGATAAGCCCATAAGGTAGGATATAATTGAGTATGCCAATCTCGACCTGATTTATTAACCAATATTTTTAGGATTTTAATTAAAGTTTTATTGGATGCTTCAGCTTGGCCATTTCCTTGTGGATAGTAAGGAGTAGACCATCTATGTTGGATTTTATATTTGGCACAAAGCTTTTGTATGTATTTATTTTTGAAGCACGTTCCATTATCAAAAATGAGTGTAGATGGAATCCCAAATCTACAGATGATTTGATTAAAAATAAATTTAGAGACTTGGGTTCCTATGCAAGAAGCCAATGGCATAGCTTCTACCCATTTTGTAAAATATTCAATTGTTGTTATGATGAATTTATGACCATCTGATGAAACTGGATTAATCTTCCCTATAATGTCTAGGCCCCATTTTGAAAAAGGCCAAGGGGAAGAAATAGCTTGAAGCTCTTGGGTAGGAGCATGGACAAGATTTGCATGTCATTAACATTTGTCACATCGATGCACATAATCATTGGCATATTTTTCCATGGAGGGCCAAAAATATCCCATTCGTAGGAGCTTTTTGGCTATGGCACCACCACTAAAATGACCTCTACAAGATCCATCATGCACTTCGCTTAGTGCCTTTTTGGATTCATCTAGGTTGAGGCATCTTAGAAGGATACCTTCAAAAGACCTTTTATACAAGGTACTTCCGATGATTACGAAATGAACAACTCATTTACGTAATAATCTACATTGATTCCTATCTAGGCCATCTAGGAATGATCCATTTTGGAGAAAGTTGAAGATATCTCCATACCATGATTCTGAGGATATTTCTTCAATTATGAAGACATCTAAGGGTGCTAGGAAAGACTCTAATGAAGTGGGTTCCCTAATTTGGTGAATGATGATAGTAGCATGATCATCATCCAACTCTAAAGGAATAAGAGAAGCAGTTACTGCCATAGCATCCATAGAATGATTACTAGTACGAGGGATAGCTTCGATAGTAACTTTCTCAAATAAAGACATAAGTTTTAAAACATATTCTTTATAGGGATGGAGTTTCTCATCTTGGGTCTGATAAATATTATTAATTTGATTTACCATGAGTTGTGAGTCTCCAAAAATTGATAATATTTTAATATTCAAGGCTAAAGTTGCTCGTAACCCAAGAATCAAGGCTTCATATTCTATTGTGTTATTTGTACAGGAAAATTGGAGTTTAAAAGATAATGGGATAAGTTGTTTTTGTGGAGACACCAATATAATGCCTACACCTGCACCACTCATACAATGGGCTCCATCAAAAAATAGAGTCCAAGAGTCTAAATGTTCACCTTCTAGATTAAGGCATTCATCTGGAAATTCTATTGTCAAAGGGTGAGTAGATTCAAGAGGAGCAACGATGAGTTGATCAGCTATGACTTACCCTTTAATGGATTTTTGACCAATAAAGGTTAGATCAAACTCACTCAGAGTGAGAACCCATTTTTTTACTCATCCTGATAAATAAGGTCTACTCATCAAATATCTTAATGGATCAAATTTTGCTATGACAAAAGTTTTTTGACTAAGCATATAATGGCACAGTTTTTATGTAGAAAACACAATAACTAAGCAAAGATTTTCTAAAGGAGTATAATGAATTTCATAACTTACCAAAGTTCTACTTATGTAATAAATAGCTCTCTCTTTCTTATCCTCATCATGTTGTGCAAGCATTGCTCCTAACGCAAGTTCTAAGGTAGAAATATATAAAATAAAAGGATGCTCAGGCCTAGGAGGAACGAGCACTAGTGGTGTAAGAAGATATGTCTTAAGAGCTTCAAAGGCTTCTTGACATTCCTCATCCCATTTGAAAAGGGTATCTTTCTTAAGTAACTTAAGAAAGGGTTGACATTTATCTACCAATTTATCAATGAAACGATGGATGGATTGGAGCTTACCTTGTAAACTTCTAAGTTCTATCAAAGTTTTTGGTGGTGGCATATCGATGATTACCTTGATTTTGATAGGATCTATCTCTATTCCTCGCATAGATACAATAAATCCTAATAATTTACCAGATTTCACTCCAAACACACATTTGTCTAGGTTTAAATAGACTTTGTATTCATAGATTCTATTAAAGACTCATCACAAGTCAGGAATATGATCTTCCTCCTTAATAGATCGAGCTATGATGTCATCTACATAATCATGTAAAATGTCATACATCATATCATGAAACACATATGTCATAGCTCATTGATAAGTTGCCCCTGCATTCTTTAAACCAAAGGGTATTACTTTCCAATAGAAAGTCCCCCAAGGTGTAATGAAGGTAGTTTTAGGTTGATCTTCTAGTGCTATACGAATTTGATTATATCCTAAAAATCCATCCATAAGGGATAACATCCCACTTCCTACCATGAAATCAATAATTTGATCCATATTAGGAAGGGGAAAATCATCTTTGGGACATGCAACATTGATATCCCTAAAATCAGTACATACTCTGATTTTAGTAGCCTCTTTTTTGGTTACTGGGATGACATTAGATATCCAATCAGAATAATCTATGGCTTGAATGAAATCAACATCTAAAAGTTTTTGTAATTCATATTTAACTAGCAAGGCTACTTTAGGATGCATTTTCCTAAGTTTTTGTTTTACAGGTTTAGCATCAGGATGAACCACTAAGTGGTGCATGACTATAGAAGGATCTAAGCTAAGCATATCCACATATGTCCATGCGAAGATATCAGGGTATTCTATAAGGAGTTATGTGTATTTACTTTGTTCTTATTTACTCAAGGTAGCTCCAATTTTAACCATGTGAGGATTGGTTTCTATTCCAATATTAATTTTTAAGATATCTTCTACCAAAATATTCAAGTCCCTTTCAAAGTTAGGAGGGGTAGGTGAAACACCCATTTCCTGAAGTTCTTCTAGAGATAGTTTGGCTAACTCTTCTTGTGTGGTTGTTGTATGAACATGGGCTATACATGGGATAGACCCATCAAAGAAGAAACTATTCCTCATAACTTCTTCGAGGGGGATGTCAAAAAAGATATCTCCTTCTACACACTCATCTGGAGTGGCAATCATTTTTGGATGGACTACTAAAATCATATTGCAAGAAAACAAATGAGTTTTCTTTCTCTTCTTAATATTCATTAAATATTTTTTATTTTCTAAATATTCACCATATGTGATTAGGTGATCATCGTCATCAAAGGGAAAAGGTTGAGATTTCATAGGAATATAGCCTATACCACATCGGGTAGGCCATTCCTCAACCTCAAAGGGTTCATGTATGCCATTTTCAAAATGACCCAAACCTTTACCCTTATAACCCATATCACACATAATTTGCTTTGATTTTATATATCTATTGGAGAAGTAACATTGAGAAAAATTATTCTCATAAAATGTAAAGCTCATTTGTTTAATGTTGATTTTATTAGGGGAACATCCTACAAAAATAAAAGTACAACTCCCAACATGATATATGTTTCCCTATTTGTGAGGTAAACCTATCATTCATGAGGATGGCGGTAATTGAGACAAGACAATGGAGTCTTGTACAACAAAATTAGCATGCTCTATAGGTGCTAATATGGTGGATAAATCTGGTAAAGCCTCATCTATAAGAGGGTATGATGTAGAAGGATTATCAATTTTAGAAGGTATAGGTGTGTCAGAAGAAGGTAAAGGTTCAATATTTGGGGAAGAAGACTTAGGAGGAACAGGAGTCAATGATGATAGAGCTAGAAAAAATGGAACATTAATGGGTTCTACCATTGCACACATTTCAAATGGTCTAGGGTCTCCATGAATGGTGACCAATTGATTTTTAAACTCAAATTTTACACACTGATGTAAAGTAGAGGGAACTGCCCTCATTGCATTGATCCAAGGGTATCCTAGAAGGATGTTGTATGATGTTGGACAAGATACAACAAAAATGGATGTATCCAAAATTCTAGGACCAACTTGTAATGGGATAGATATCACACCACAAGCTTCTTGGGTTTCATCATTAAAAGCTTTTATAATCATTTCAGTTCTTCTTAAATCTTCATTTCTGAACCCAAACCTTTTGAAAAAGTCATAGGTGCAAATATTTAGAGATGAACCATTATCAATCAATACCCTCTTAACACACACATCTCCAATTAATGTTGTTATGTATAAAGGATTATCCCTATGCATACTTTGAGGAGGTATATCTTTGTCATGAAAATCAATGTAGTCAACTCCATGAGAGGCTACAACATTCACTACAATAGTTGGCTCTATGTCTTGAGGCACCATCATTTGACTTAAGGTATTCATTAATTCTTCTCTATGAATAGATGAAGTCCTAAGAAGGTCAAGAAGGGAAATCCTAGTTGTAGTATTAGCTAGTTGTTCATTAATATCAAAAGGAGCTTTTTGTTGAGGTCGAATTACATTATTCCCCTTATAAGGTGGTTTCAGAACAAAAGGTGGTTGATCCACATCATTTGGTTGAGTTGTAGGTAATTGAGTTTGAGAATTTTGAGCTTGAGCTTGTTGTCTAGTAATGGCTCCAACTATAGCCACAATATTGCTTGATTGATGTGGAATAGAAAAATCATCTTGAATAGATTGTGATCTAGCAGTTGATGTTTGTTCTATGGGAAGAAGTTGTTGTGAAGAAGGATGGGTTGTTATCATTCTTGGAAATGGTTCCTCCAGAACTAAAAAATTTGTAATGGGTAGAATTGGTCTTGATTCATATTCTAAACTATTAGAATGAAAAGAACTAATATCTACTTCAGATTCTATTTCACTTTCTATATGTTCAAAATATGGGGATTGTAATTTTCTTCCTTGAAATTGCTCAATTGTGACAATGGATTGAGTAGGCACAAATGAAGTTTGTGGGAGTTGTGATGGTAAGTGATTACTAACCATTCCCACATAACATGTTGGATGAGGCACACTCTTATAATCTAGCTGATTCACAACTTCCTTACCATGATTTGGTAATGGATTTTGGAAGATGTCTAGATTTTGATTAGCATTTTGTGCTTATTGCTTTTGTGGGTCTATTGGTGGATTAGGATTTGGTGGAGGATTTTCCACTCCCAATTTTCCATTATCAATCAAGTCTTGTACCAAGTGTTTTAATCTTCTACAAGTGTTGGTTGGATGTCCATCAACTTGATGGAAATCACAATGTTGGTCTGGTCTATACCAAGGTTGAGAGGTGTCAGGTTGTCATATCTCTAGCAATTTTATCAAGCCTCTTTCTACCAATTGTGGTAAGACCATTGTCAAAGGTTGATTTAATCTTGTGAAATTCCATTGTGGAGGTTTTTGAGGTGCTTTTAACACAAAATTCTTTGTGGTTTCTATGGTATTAACATTTGGAGGAGGTCTATTATCTGTGACCCCATCTCCTACCACATGTTTGTTCTTGTATTGATTTTTAGATGATTTATCCTCATCCTTCCTTTTAAGTTGTCCTCTTATGATAAGGGCTTCTTCTACCCTTCTTTCCAAATCTATAGCTTGATCAAAAGAGGTTACGATGGTAGTAGCCAACTCATAGGATAATTGTTCTTGTAAATTTCCAATGAAAATTTCTAGCATTTCTCTTGGAGGTAGAGCAAAATGTAATTTGCCTAAAAATTTTCTCCATCGAGCTAGAAATTCTATAAAACTTTCTTCTTTCCCTTGTTTTAGGTTGTACAAATCCTTAATTGTGACATGTCTTTCTATATAGGCACCAAATTGATGTACAAACAACTCCATAGTTTCTTCGAAGTTTCTTAAGGAGTGTGTTGGCAATTGATAATACCATTCCAAGGCCATACCTCCTAAAATTTTTGGGAATATTTTTAATAGCAACATGTCATCATATGCAATGTCATGGCAAGCGGTCCTAAACATGCGAAGATGCTCAATCGGATATTTGATCCCCTTATAAATCGGTAAAATCAGCATGGGGAAGCGTTTAGGATATGGTCTAGCAGCAACAAAAGGATCTAATGGTTGATTACACATTTCCTTATAACTGTATGTAGGGCGATAAGGGTCTATTTGATCTAATCATGAAGCTAATTGTTGAACTATAGCTTCAAGATGATGTGGTTGCCCATTATGCTTATTTTGTGTTGCTATGTTTGCATAGGGAGGATAATATGTATGTTGTGTTACCGCATAAGGTGTTGAAATGGTAATACTATTATGCATAGGATTTGAAGTTGGAGGGTTTATGAGCTTATAAGGAGGTATATTTTGTTGCAAAGTTGGTTGAGAAGAAGTCGAGATTTTCACATTTTTATTTTTTTGAGATGTTGAGGCTTGAATAAATCGATTATTAAAATATTGAGAGAGAAAGTTATTGTTGGTAGAAGAAGGTTGTTTTTGGGTAGTAGTAGTGGTTGCAAAAATAGGTTTATGTTGTGATGCCATAGTTGTTTGAATTTGGGTAGTACCTAAGGAATGATCATTATGAGTGGTAGGTTGTAATGGAGGAAGATTATCACTCGCATATGTCTCTGGTTGTGGGTGAAGTCGGAAAGCTTCTTCTAAAGCTGCTTCCATTGTAAAATCACCCCTTTTAAGTTGGTCTTCTACTTCAAAGGCATTAGCGATAGCTAACCGATTATGATTTAGGAATTCATAGAAGTGTTGCACAGATTCAAAATGAATGTCCCCTTGAGGTCCCATTTTAGGGTCAAAAGGGTCGACTATTTCATCTTCCTCATTTTGTTCTATTTGTGCAACTTGTTCTTCCTAAACTTCTTCTATTTCTATTTTGGTATTAGGGTTTTCATTATCCGACTCCCCTTCAGAGTCGGTTGCCACTTCTTTACCATTCCTTAAGGTTTTAGGCATCTTGTTGTGTTGTTTTGTTTTTTTTTTTTTTACTACTACTAATTTTTTTTTGTTTTTGTTTTAAATCAAACTAAAAAGGCTTGTCTACCTAAATATTTACAATATTTAATGTAACAAAACTAAGGTGATTTTACTCTTCCTAAAAGAGCTTATAAATATCATTGATGGGCTCTAGGTCTTCAAGGTTCATGAAATGTTCCTCTTCGAAGACAAAGTTCTCTTTTAAAAGAAGGACGAAGTGAACGAGCTAAAAATCCCAAAATAAAGCTCTCTTAGGGTTTGTTATGTCTATCCTTTTAATTTGTTTCAACTCCTCAACCCTTCTCTTAATGAGATCAAAATTCTACCACAAATCTCCCCAATTTTCCCTATTACTCCTAAAGAGGATATCAACTTATTTTTCTATAAGTTCCTTCCTAAGGTCGATAAGGGCAAATTCTTTAACACTAGTGTCCACCATTTAAAAATATTTCTAGATATTTTTTTTTTTTTATAAAAAAAAGTAAAAATAAAAAGACAAAAAGAAAACAAAAGTTCTTTTTCTAACTAAAAGTTTTTCTTCAAACCATTTTGCAAGTTGTAGGCCAAGTTAACTCATTTTGATTAGGATTTTCACCTGGATGCCCGCATGCAGATGCTTGGTGATGAAGTCCAAGCCATGATGAAGCCCAAGTTCTACTAGTCCTCACCCAGTTCACCATGGGTAGTGATACACCTCAAAAGAGATGTATGCTATTTTCCATGACTATGATGGTTGTTGGACCGACCTCATTTTAAATCTTGATTAAAGGTTTCAAGTTTTCTAGGTATAGGTGAAAGGATTATCCCTTTCTAAAGGCTCGTAAACCTTCACTATATATCCCATTGTTTCTAGACCAACTAAAGCTATAGAAGAGTTCATCGGATGTGGTTCTTTTTAGGGAAAATGATGTAAAAATGAAAAATAAGTGATTCGATTCATTTGAAAATTATCTGATTTATATGGCTTAATCTAAGGCACACAAGCTTAAATGATATTTTTTAGTTTTTTTTTTCAAAAACAAAGAAAAAGTAAAATTTCAAAATGAGGGTGTTTTCACGTTGGGTTCACCAAAGAATGTAGACCCAAAATTTTTGCACCCCTTTCTTCTAGGCTAATGGATCCATGCCTAAAAGGGGGAGGGAAAATGATGTATCTACACCTCGGATGAGAAGCACTTGAGTTGTGCTCTCCTTGGTGTTTGTCGATGAATTGGGTGGGGTTCACCAGGAAACACTTTCTATGGTGGTTTCCATGCCTAGGTAAGGTGGGTGTTTGATTATTTTTTTGAAGCATACACCTAGAGTTTGGCCAAAATGCAACTATTGCCTAGCTATATGCATTTCAAATTTTGATGAAAACAAAGTATACATATTCTAGCTAGAAATATTTGTAAATCTAACTATGATGCAATGATTTTGTAGATATTGAAAGCAAAGGATGAGATTTATGCTAGCATGTTGTTTTTATTTTCATTTTGTGTTTTGTTTTTTTCAACTTAATGTACTAGATGCAAAAATGATGTAACTAAATCTATGTTTTTATCTTTTAGTTCTTTGGAGATTTTTAACAAATGCAATTGATGTAAAAGTGAAATAGCTAAGTTTATATTTCTTGTCTTTTATGTTTTTCAACTAGTATGAAAGAAATGCAACTAAATCTATGTTTTTGATATTTTCTTTTGAGTTCTTCAACTAATGCAATTGATGTAAAATAATGCAACTAAGTTTATATTTTTGATCTTTTCTTTTAAGTTTTTCAACTAGTATGATAAATGCAAAATATAATGCAACTAAGTCTATGTTCTTTTTGTATTTTATTTTTTCTTTCTTTTTTTTATGCAAATGCTTCTAAAATAAAAGAATATGAAATTAAAGTATAGAAAAACTAAGAAAAATCAGGTTTAGATCCTTACCTAGTCTAGATGTTTGCTATTAGACACTTTTTAGATCTATCAGAACAAATTCGGATCGATCTAAATATATCAGGATGAATTTGGATCTATTTGAATCTATTCAAAACCTACAATTTCACAATAGAACACTAAAATTTATGATTAGGGGTGGGGGATCTACATAGGTCATAATAAACTATGATCTATGATAGTCAAATCCCCTCGGTTCTTTTAGAAAATTATAAACAAAGTAATGGATCTATAGATTTAATGCAAAACATATGAAATTTGATGATAGAAAAGTAGTAACAATAGTAAATATAGTAAAGTAATAAGGCTTAAAGGGATTAGAATGCAAGTATGAATCAATATTGATAAACCTGAGATTGTGATATTACCCCCAACATGAGTCTGTGTAATTTTGGGTGTCTTCAACAAATTTGGATGGCTTCAAATTCATTCAAATCTGCAATGGCTAGATCTAAAATCTACAATGGTCAAATTAGAAATTTGCAGAACAATTTTGGGTTACATCAATGAATTTGGATGCTTTTGAATTCATCAAAACCTACAAATTAATCAACATCTGCTAAAGATCTACAATTAAGTGATGTCAATATTGAGAACACCCATTCTAGAATATTATAATCAAATTAGCAATTTATATTTTTGATATCTCTATGCAAATTTGGGACATACAGAGCAAATTCAGATCTATTTAAATTTGTGACTATAAATAAAAAATCTAGATCTATAGGTGCAAAATGATGATATTTCAACTTAAATTCGATGCATAAATATCAATGATACCGACTATCATCTCGATTGCTCACTGGAATGATGATATGGTGGCCAAATCCCTTCACAAAAACCTACAACAAGATCATGAAAGAGCTTCTCCACCTCCAAAGTGCTACAAAATCACCATTAGGTTGATCTGAGGGTAGCCTGTGGGATTTATCATCCAAGGTAGGTCAAGGAATCAGGGAAGGAGGATGCAAATAGGTTGGGTTGTTAGGGGAAATTGGGAAATTTCCCAATCTGGGTGAATTTGGATGGATCTAAATTCACCAAAAATCTGGGTTTGCCTAGATTGGAGGTGAAATCCAAACAATGTGCCTAAATTAGGTGCACGTTTGATTTAGCTAAATTTGGACCAATCTGAATTTGTCGGAACCGCTCAAATTTCATGAAAAAAGGGGGAACAAATAAAATTTAATTTTATCTAGCATGAAAATCGAGGCAGGGGGTTGAAGGGTGAGAGGTACGTTGTTAGGGAGTAACAACATGTTGGCTAGGGAATGGGAATTTTGAAATGTGTCAAAATTCCCTGGCTACAAGATGCATCTTGAATAATTATATTGCATTAAGCTTTGCTCATAAATGAGGTTTCCCTTCAAAGTGAACTATGATATAGTGTAAACTCTTTAGTGTTATTAATAAAATAATCACTATTTTGTCCAACATATAGAATTGTGTTTTCTTGTAGTTTATTTATGTTTTCAATTAATGCATGTAGGTAGAGTCCTTCTAATGTCAATCTAGATAGGTACACTTTCAAGGTATTGGTCAATATATATGCATTGCAACCTCATAGATATTATAACCTATATGCTCCTATGGATCAACTCCAACTCTTAAAGGTTGGTAATCACACATTTTCTCATCCCAAATAATTCATAGGAAGGAATTAACACATACATTCATAGTTAAATTATAGAATTAAAAAATAAAACTAGAAAATATAGAAAATAGAAAAGTAAACTACTTGATTGAAATATAGAAATAAAATGCATAATAGAAATTTACCACACTTGTACAACTAACTATGAATAAATTGAAATAATAGAACTAAAAATAGTTTATTTAGAATTATTGATTGGTTACTACCTATAGAACATAAAAACAAAAAATAATGCTCATAGGGTTCTTGTAAACCAAACTCTTGTAATAGGCCCTTTCTCTAAGAGTAGGCACAATTCCCCTATGGTGGGACAATGAAATTAAATGCTTAGAATTGAATTAATCATAAATCTATTTTATTACTATTAGAGAAAGTAGTTAAAGAAAATTTTATATAATGCTCTATTACTAAGTGATGCTAACCACTGAACTGTTCTTCTTATTGTTCTAGCTACTACTTTTTCTCTAACCTGGCCTGAATTACATACAATAATTTAAAAGAGACATGTACTTGATCTAAACTATTTGAGAAATCATAGAGGATATAATTAAAATTACCATAATCAAACTTAACTATAAATAAAAAATAATTACATAATAAGAATACAATTTCAGATTTTCCTAGTTAGAGAAACAATGCTCTGATTTTTACTAGACAAAGCATTTTGTGAACAAATAGAAATATATGCTAAATTGGTTTCTCATAGACGCAACAATTTTATTTCTATTCCTAGATACCTATTTGATTACATAAAAAATACTAGAAAGAGGTATATGGTTAAAATTCTATTGTATCTTCCCTCTTTTATAAAAATACACCAATCCCATAAATGGTAATTAGAACATTTTATTTTTCTTCATGAAATTGATGCACATGATTGTACAATTGATTATCATGATGTGGATTTATTAGTGTTAATTTCAAGTATCTTCTTATAGTTTGATAGTAATATATTCCATAGTTTGGTGAAGGTGGCGTGGAAACTCAATAATGAACACCTTATTCACATTCTCATAGCAAGCCTATATACCTATAGCACATAAGTTATGTAAGCTCACTTTGGGTGAGATATGTTAGTATATGACATGCATAATGTTTTTGTATAGAATCTCAAATTTAAGCATTTAAATTCCTATAAGAATTATTAAATGACTTATTTTATCAAATATTAGGGATTTTCATGATATTAGTTACAAAGGGTGACTTATATGGGTGAAAAAACTACATAGATGAGTCAATTGGATGACTTATTTAATCCTTCTACTAAAAATATTGCATACCCCTATGCACCACTCTCTTCATTCATTGTCATAGTGTATTGATTGTTATCTGGTAGTCCTTTTTAATTATTGGTGCCTTATCATCTACGGATCATACTACCAATGCTTGCAAATATTTTGTAGGTCTAAATTAACTTCTTGATATTCGCATGCCTAGGGTGAACCATGGGAGTTTGAAAGAGATATTTTTCAAAAAAAATAGTATCTTCATCCTACTTTGATACTTCATTGTGAATAACAAGATAGAAGCTACACATGTCTACATCTCCAATGAGGAAGTTGGGATTCAACCATGCACACTCAAGAAGTATGAAGTATGTAAGAGAAAAAATTAGAAAATAATTTGGTTTATTAGGTGGTACGGAAATATAGACTTGATTGAATCCTTGTATAATTGCATTATATAGAGGTTATTCCCTGTCTATATAATCTATTTATATTTTGATCTACTTATCCTTTAAGTATAAAAAATAAACTATTACAAGAGGTTTTCAATGAACCATATCCTTGGCCAATAAAAAATGGTGAGAGAAGCTTAGTTAGTTTCTTGAATTCCTTCTTCCCTAGCTTGCTAGTGATTGTATCTACCTCATTCCTTATTTTTTCAAGCTCATACTATTGCACTCCCAAGAGATGATCATAACATGATTTAATGACCTTAATATCTTTCTCATACTTAGGTAACAGAACATATTTGTTTTTATAATATTTAACTTCTATCTTCCACCTTATTATTTCTCCTTTAGCTACTATCAATTATAGTTGCATACTATGAATATATTTTGCTTGAATCTTCCACTTAACATATTTGATCTTGAATTATTCTCTCTTCTTATACTATATATTTTTCTCTATAGACTCATCTATGACACACCTAACGATTGTTTCTACTATGATTACAAGAACTAGGGAAGAGTATCCAATATGTAGGATTTTATCCTATCCCATAGGCTCTAGTTCTATCTATTATACAAGTACTTGGGGTTCTTCTTCATCCCAATATTTTATAGGTTCTATGGAATGATATTCCTCATCTATTATCTCTTTAGTAGGCTCTATAGGCTATTGTTTATCTTGTTATTCCAATTTTATTTCCCATGTAATAAAGGTATATCTTATCTACCCATAGCTGAGTGATAATTCACATGATCCACCACATGCCCAAAGTAAAACATATCTATCCTAGTTGATGTTTTACCCCTAATTAATCATGATGTCAAGCCTAGTGACATAGATAATCATGTAGAGGGAAAGGTTACACTACATGGGGGATTTGAATATGGATCTATATGTTTGGGTGGCTATGTTATTTGTGGGCAGGTGAATGAAAATTCACATATACATTTCAGTAGATGATTGTTCATATACATGTAGAAAAGGATGACTATTTATAAATTGCATTGGGGGAAACATGACAAACAATAGGGGGATCCCATAGTAGGAAAAAAGGGGATGGTATAGATAGAATATAAAAGGTAAATATTTATAGATACTAGAGGTGAATACAAAACAATAATGTTTATGAAAAAATGTTTTTACTTGAATTACCTAGAAATATGATGAATGGATGTAAGTCAAAATATGATGTGAGCATTACGAGTTATTGGAAATATATAGGATAGGTATTTTTCCTTTTTATTTTTTTAGAGGGACCAACCTAAATGTTTTGTCTCCTCCTTGGGAGTGCCTATATGGTTTTCACCACCAAGTCTTGCTCTTTTTTTTTAATTAGAAAAAAATAAGTCAACCAACAAGTTGGTTTTCTCAGCTTCTCTCCTTGATAATACCTAATGATTTTTCACTAATAATATTTTTTGGTGTATACAATATAGAGTTTTTAATACGCACTACTAATTGTAAGAGAATATTCCTCCATTTGTGTAAGGTTGGACTTGAACATGATATGGGCGATAAAGTCATCATTGGTTAATTTTTTTTGGTAAAGTCAAAGCTTGTAACCATTAACCATAAGAAAAATATTATATTCCCCTCCTACCCATTCATTAACACAAATTTAAACACACAATAATATACTCCTAATTGGAAGGTGGGTTTACGGATCCCATAAATTGTAATCCCTAATTTAAATATGATTCAATTGAAAAGTATGGCTATAGTAGTATCTCATTTGAGTAGGTCCTTACATGTTTTGACACCAATAAAAATAAGCTATCTAATATTTTACCCCTAGAATTTAAGATTTATTGATTGTAAAGTATTATACATAAGGCTCATCATATAAGCACTTAAGATATTTAAATTTTATTTTCTTAGACACATTACAACATCATGTTATTAGGCCCAATCTTGAAGAGACATACCCAAATCTAAGTGCAATGGATACTTTCCTTGATTGAGTGATAAGGTGTAATTTCCTATATCCAATTATCTTTGCAATTATATGAGAATTTTTAGGATCTATGTTAGAAGGAATTTATTCTTTGGTTAAAAAATAATAGGTGGTTTAATATCCCTAATCAATATTTTTGATTAAAATTATATCTCATTACAATCAATAATATATAGAATAGGAGCATCCTATTGACTCCTAACTATATACTAGTTATATTATTTATTTTTAAGTTTTGATGTTGGTTGGGTAGGTAGCTATATTTGTGGTTCAAGAAGTTGTGGATTGGAAAAATTAGGTGTGAGTAAGCTTGTTTTGGTTGGGGTGGTTGGTGATATTATAAATTTGGTAGATAATGTCACATTTATTATGAGTTTTGACATGGTTAATTGGGATATTGTTTTTGGTGTCAAGGCTTTTTTTGATCCATCCAAGGGTTCTAATTTTGAGTGGACGACCACCACCATCATCATGGAGACTAAGCATTCAAAAAATTAGGAGAATATAAGTATGGTCAAGCTCCAGGACTCATATCTTAAATGTTCTATTAAGGATACCATGGTTTCCACTGGTTGGCATAATAGACATTTTCTACTCCTTGGGCTTCAATGCGGTATGCTACTTTGATTTCAAGTAACATGGGATAGTTTCTCATATTATGATCCTATTGGAAAAGTCTAAAAAAATTTCTTTATTTAGGGGTACTCATGATTTACATGTATTTTTTTGCACCTTGAACAAAGAATTCCTAAGACCTCCACATCCTTTCATTTCTTATAGGATTGAAATATGTCTAATTTAAAGGCAAATGAAGAAAGGATAACTATCTTGAGTTCTTTGAGTAGGCTCCCAATTTTAGCTTCATTGATGTTGGCTAAAGTCTTTGATATTGAAATAATGTATTCTCTTAATATTTTACCTTTAATAATGGTGGATCTTGAATAGTTTTGGCAAAGAGTCTTGATATACCCAAAACTCACCTCATACAAATATTCTCCAACCATTAGGTTCAAAAATTCTATACACTCTTTTCATATTACTTGTAAGGAAATGATCTTTAAGTTATGTACATCCATAATTAAATATTTAGATCACTTGATATTAAACTATAATGTCTCGCTATAATATTCCAAGGCGTCATCTTCTCTCTCTATGTTATTTAGAGGACTTTATCTCTTGCTTTTCTAGTTTTGCACTAGTCTTGATATTTTTGAAGAAATTATATCCTCATAGTGTCTAACATATTGATGTCTTTTTTATCCAACCCCATGAAGTGTGGCTAAAATATTTGAGCTTTTATATATCTATATTGTAGATGTATCTCCCACACAACACATGAAATTTAAAGAGAAACATATCCAAGTCTTCTATAATCACCTGATGAAATATTGGAAGCATGGATTATGGATTTGTTTATCTTAGCTTTGTATTGATATACTTGGATAGTAAAATCCAACATCATTATGGTCTATATTTGTTCTTCTATATACTAAAAACCATGCTTCCCAATACATCCAATAGATACTCTTAGGTGATCGATTATTTTAAAAACATAGGCTAGATAATCTAAATGGTTGTTGAGTTATATCATGTGGTGAATTTTCTACAATGGAATGTCTTCCCAACTCTCCAACTATAGAAAAATTATCTTCTATAGGAGGAACAACACATTTAGGTATGAACTCAAGAACATGACCAAGTCCTACCAAAGACCCTTTAACCAATCCTACAAGAACAATAAACCCCATCATGTGTTATCTCATTTCTATGGAAAACTATAACTTCTCACTATTTTCTTCTTCTAATTAGGCCATCTAAATAAGTTGGGTGCTTTTCTATATCCTTGTTCTACATTGATGCTTGTGCTATTTAAAAAATAATTCTTTTTTCATCATTTTATTGAGACATGCAAACTACATAGATTAAAGTGCAACTACAAAAGTAAAAATAAAATAAAACACCTCATAAATTTTGCTTGGGTTAAATGTTGACCTTCAATCCAACCTATCCTTGTAGTATATAAAAATAAAAAACATCAAAATATTTGTAATTTTACCAACTCCTTGACAAAAATGCCAAAAGTGATGAGCACTAAATATATCAATTTGGGTAGGTACACATGTAAGGCACCAAACACTAAATGCATTATAGAACTAATATAAATTCTAGCCTACATGCTCCTATGGATAAAATTCAATTTTTGAGGGTTTATAATAACACATTTGCTCATTCTAAAGAGCCAATATGAAGGAATTAACTCATATATTCATAGTTAAATTATAGAATTCAAAAATAAAGTTGGGAACTACATGAAATAAAAAGAAAAGTAAACTATAAATTTAAAAACTAGAAATGAAATGCATAACCAAAATTAACCACACTTGTACATTAATTATGGGAAAATGGAAAGAACATACTTAAAATTAGTTGATTCAAAACTATGGATAAAATACTAACTATAGAATAAAAAACATAAAATAAATGCTCACAAAAACTCTTGTAAACCATAATATTCTTGCAGGTCCTTTCTCCGAGAGTAGACACAGGTCCCCTCTAATGGAAAATAAAAATAAATGCTCAAAATGAAAAATTCATATATGTGTTTTATTGCTAGTAGAAAAAATACATAAATGAAATTTTGTTTGCTACTCTGCTATTGAGTGATGCTAATTTCTCCTACTATTCTATCTATTGATTTTTCCATAACTTAACCTAAACTACATACAAACATTTAAAAGAGACCATGTAGTTGCTTTGAGCTATTTGGTAAGTATCAAAGAATGCAATTGAAATTGCCATGGTTAAACTTAACTACAAATAAGAAATAGTTACATAACATAAATACAAATTTGGATTTTCTTGAAATTGGAGAAACAATGCTCTAATTTTGGTGGAAAAAATAGTTTGAAAATAAAATAGAAATATATGATACATTGTGTTCCAATTAGAATAAAATTTTGATTTATATTTGTAGCTAGGAGTTTTATTACATAAACAATCCTAGGAAGAGACATAAATTTTTTGTTGCATAACGTTACACCAATGGTATAAGTGGTAATTAGAACATATTAATTTTATCCATGAAATTGGTGTGTATGATCATACAATTGGATGTCATGATGTGGATCTATCAACATTAATCCCAACTATATTCCTATAGTTTAACAATAATGCATTCTTGTAGTATACAAAAGGTGATTTAGAAAATAAAGTTTAAACACCTTGTTAACTTTCCCATATCAAACCCATACACCTGTAACATAGAAGGGATGTACAATCACTCTTAGTAAGATACATTAGTATCCAATATGCATCAATATTTTTAGATAAACTTAGATATAGCATTTAAATTCGTATAAAAATTATTATATTGCATTCTCTTATAAACTATAAAATAATGTAAATTTTACCAAAAGCATAGGTGTTCATGACATTAGTTACAAAAAGGATAAATTTTATGGATGAAAAAATCTACATAGATGATTTAGTTGGGTGGCTCATCACCTAGATTGAGGATGATAGAGTATTTTAAAAGATAAAGTCTATTTATGTGTATTGCACCTGTTTAGATTTATGAGATATTGTATGATTTGTATGATGCTAAATGACCTTTAAATATGCCCTATTTATACCATTTGATTTATAAGATATTGCATGATTTAAAATATGCTAAATGAACTTTACTAATACCCAACTTGTACCATTTGACTACTTTGATCCAATTTGTTAAGAGTGTTGATAAACTATAGGTCTTATGTTAGCCAAGGATAATTAAAGGCCAATATTTACAAAAATGACTAAACAAGGCTAAAGAAGCTAAAAATCTATGTTAATTGAGTTTTTAAAGTGTTATAATTGAGATAACCTATTGTTAGCACTCTTGTAAAAATTTGGTGCTTTAGGTAAGTGTTTTTGATAGTACATAGAGACATTATTGTTGAAAATATATGCTCTTTCTAGTGTAGTGTAAAGATAAGAAACTGGTGAAATGAAGCCAATCCTAGGGAAGTCTAATGGACATAGAAGGCTTTCTATGTAGAAAAATGGTTGATTATATGCTAAGGTATGGTTTGTACAAAAGGAATGACACCTAAAGATCTTTCTAAGGGTTATAAAACTCAAGGCCTACCCTTTGTTTCCTAGGAACCATCAACCAAGAAAGGAAAGAGATCATATATACATGATGTTTTGTAATTATATTTTGAGTTGGATATTTTATATGCATACATCTTACCCCCTAAAGGGTGATTGTTTTACCTAAAATAAAGTAAACATAAAGCACGCTATGAAAAATGAATATATAACCTATAAAATATTAAATGATCAAAGGCTATTAATGTAAACATGGGATCTTTATGACCACCATAGGTAAATAAGTCCTTATAAAAATATGATATACAAGGGTGAAATGGGTGGGTGATATCATGTAGCATAAAAATGATAAAATTATCATAAAATTTAAGATGAAACACTAGTGTTCAAGGGATAACCAATAGTAGTGAATGCAAACTATATGGCACATGGTCAAGGAAGGGGTTTATAAGCTAGTTGGATCATTTTGATCATGCTAATAAATATAGAGAGGAAAGTGGAGAATTGAGTGGACTATTTGAAAATGAAGATAGAGTGGTTGTTATGACTAAAAATGACTATAAAAATCCATAATTGGGTATGTTGTACCTATTTGACCTTTCAAGTTAGATTGTATTTTGATATTTAGGTACATATTTTGGACCTCAAATATAAAATGTAATCTATTAGAAAGGTAGAATAAGTTCTCTAAGATATTCTTATAGAGTTACTATGTGAAATTATTGTTATTGTTGCTAATTTTAAGATTCCTCATGTTCATCTAAAAGCCCTAAATTTTATGAAAAATTGATTGATATCTACATTTTGCTCACTGAAAAACTATCATTTGACTTTTATATGTGGGTTGTTACTTTATTTTACTCATTTGTTGATTTTTGTGGATCTATATTTATTTTTAGGTCATTATATATGAGAGTGTTAATTTTTAATAGGTACTTGTCTTGTGAAAAGTACTACACATGATAAAAATGATACATTGTCAATAGGCATAAGCCACCAACTAAGTGCTAATGATTGAATTTATTATTGATGGCTTTTAAAGCCTTAATACTACCTCAAATATTATAGGATTGAACATAATATAGCTACAATATAATAATGTCAATATAATGATAAGAGTAGTGTAAATAAAAAACAAGTAACACCAAAGCAATAAATAGAACCAATACGCAATATGTTGCACAATGAATAGAGACAATATTTTATTGATATAAAAATGGATCCTTGATCTCCAATATTTACATCATTTGATATTGATACAAATGTTACAGATCTAGGGTTTAAAAACCCTAGTTTCAAAGAATAACTGGTGTCTTTCAGATCGTCTTCGATCCAAACAAGATTTTTGGGTTAGCTTGTGTATCCTTAGAGGGCCACCTGTATCGCTCCAAATTTTTTGCACCCTTACCTTCAGGCTATAGGATCCGTGCCCGGAAGGGGGATGTGAAAAGGATGGGACAATACCTCGGACTAAGAGGCCTTTGAAGGTCCCGCCTCTCGGGGGAGGTGTATAAAGGTGAATTTTCGACGGATGGTGGGTTCACCAGGAAACTTTTGAATGGTAGTTTCCATGCCTAGGTTGAGAGGGTATTTGATATGTTCATTTTTATGTTTGCTCATTCAACTCCTAGGTTTGGCCAAATGAATCTAAACTGTTCTATATGAAATGCAGATTTAAATGAATACAAAAAAAAAATTTGAACAGAAAACACAGAGAATAAGCTAGATGAGAAAAGTCATACCTAATTTTGGATGTCTGATGGAGGTTCTAATTTTTGAAGCAGTCCAGATCGCCTGGAATTTGACAGGATCATCTCTAATCTAATAGGATCATCCCTGATCTACTGATCTGACAAGATCATCTCTAATCTGATGATATCATCTCTAATTTGAAAATATCATCTCTAATCTGACGAGATCGTCTCTAATCTGACGATATCATCAGACGAATTTATCAAAGACCTGTAATTACAGAAATGGATACCAAGAAAAAAAAATATAATTGCAAAAGCAAGGGAAAATGATGGAAATGAAAGTATGAATGCTAGAATAACAATTACAGATGATAAATTAAATGAAATACATTATCTTAATGACTGACTTTAACCTTATCATGCATCTACACTATATGAGGTGAACTCCAAGATGTAGAACAATAAGGAATAACCATAGAATTAACTAAATGCAGAATAATGCAGCAGAAAAGAGTGAAGAAACGCAAACTCTAGGCACTGATTGCCCCCAATGTTGACTATAGTCGAAATTGTTTGCAGAATACGAAATCATCTCTAATTGTAGCGTGATCGTCCGAGATCGTACAGGATCATCTGCGATGATCTGAGCTTGCTCCGACTGAAAAACAATGAGGTTCCTGCAAGAAAACTTGGAAAGGCACAAATGAAAGCAGAGATTTGAGGTGTTCTAATGCACGCAAAGATCAAATTACAAGGAATTCAGCCAGGGGTAGGTTAAGGGGAGGGGCTAAGATTAAATAGGCATAGGAAGGAGGTTGGGAGGTTGGAGATCATCCCAATATGGGAGATCTCCAACGGGGAAGGTCTCTAATGGTGCAGACACGCTTTTGCCCCGGTTAGAGATGCCATTGAAATAGAAGCTAATTATGAACAAATCAGTTTGGGACGAAATCGTCTGGACGTTCTGCTCCAGATGAATTCATCCGATCTGAGGTGATATCGTCTGATCGGCGATGATATCATCCAACGGTCACAACAAATCCTAAAAATGGTGCGAAAAATGGGGAAAGCGGGTAAAAGGCGATTTAATGGGCAGTTTGGGGTTGAAATTCAAATTTTAACATTTTATCTTTTTACTAAGGTTTAACCGTGCCAATTTTAGGGTGCTACATTTTGCCCCCTCTTTAGCGAATTTTCCGAAGAAAATGCGTTAAAGACGAGTTTTTCCCATTTTACGAGAAAGCAAAAATATACTTAATTTTTTAGATGACGATTCTTGGTCGAATCATACGAATGCTGACTATGGTGCCCCCTCCGTGTTTTTACCCAAATCGAACGTTTGAGGTAAAAACACGGAAAAGAAAAATTAAAATGTTGTTGGTTTTGAATAAAATTAAGAAAAATAGGGAAAACCCTAATTCATTTTTTAATTCATTTTTATTGTTCCAGAGCTCTACAGAGAGAAAAATGGTGGAGACAGTGCACGTACAGAGCGACAGAGGTCCGACACGGGCTACGGGTAAGGATCTAATCCTAGTAGATTAGGTTTAATTAATCTTTGTGCAATTCTTATGATTTAAATTTGATTGTTTGGGGCATCGCGGCCATTTTTAGGCCGTCGACGTCATCGGGACAAAATCATCCCGATTTCGTCGAAATCGTCCCTAAATCATTGATTTCGTCTGACGATGAAATCGGTGAATTAGGGACGATTTCGTCCAACAAGGGGCGATTCCCAAGTTGCGAAATTGGAGACGATTTCGTCCTCACAAAGGACGATTTTGCCCAATGTTGGACGATATCATCCAATGGTGGACGATATCATTTTAAACTTGATTTTAAGTTGTTTAATTTGATTTGAATGATTAAGTTATTAATGATTTTGTTGTTTTATTGTTTGTTTTGCAGAAGGGATTACTAAAGATCCGGGAATGGAAATACGGTGGGCTAAGGGATGACATAGCCGCACTTGACCAGGCAGAGTGTGACCGACTTGGACAGGTCGGTCTACAGCATGTGGCAGAGATGCCACAAATATCGACTGACATAGGGCTACTGACAGCCCTAGCAGAGAGATGGTATCCAAGGTTGTCCTGCTTTCGGTTATCGATAGGGGAGATGGCTCCCACTCTAGAGGACGTATGGAGGATCATGAGGATCCCCATACAAGGACAATTGATGACACCTACGGCCAATCAGGGCCAGGCGATGATGAGGCTCACGAGAGACCCGAGCTTCACCCTGGAGAAGGGCAGAGTGAACATCGAGTCGCTACGATAGATGCCTAGGGCATCTAGACTGACACGGGTTTTGGTAGGAGTTGTCGGTGGCTTACTATTGTGCCACCAGAGCGGATGCAGACTACCGTGGATGCTCTCAGACATAGTCTGCGACATGAGAGACCACGGGCACAGATTTGCATGGGGCAGCTTTGTGCTATGTCGCTTGTATAGGATCCTGCATGGGGTCGTATACAAGGGAGGTCGATGTCTAGTTTTGACATCGATGTTGTAGGTTTGGTGCTGGGAGCACATTACGATGCAGAGGCCGATAGGGCTCCCATTAACAGGGGTTGACCGAGAGAGGCCCCGAGTTTTCTATTGGTGGCTACAAAGGGGGTCACATCGGCGGATAGATCTGTCGATGTCACGAAGGTTGCTAGACGACCTCATCCCGGACCAGATCACCTGGAGGCCATGGCGAGAGCACCCCGAGTGGGCAGAGGATGGACAGGAGCTGGCTCACATCAGGCGAGTCTGTTGGTTGAGGATGGAGCGAGGAGAGGTAGAGCTCCACCGCTATGATCGAGTACTATGATAGTTTGATCTATAGCAGGGGATCCCTTCTCTCAGGGATTATGAGTACTCCCAAACTATTCGAGATAATACCACATTGAGCGGGGCTCCAGATATGCAGCGATTCTGGAGTCAGGACATGGACGATGCCCCCATCTAACCAATGGATGGTGACGATGCTGGGGTTGTGGATGGCTATGATGCCTGGTACACAGGCATCCGCCCTCCTCGGATGATGAGGGTGCAGGGTCCAATGCACGTGGTTGTGCGTCGGATGGGGAGGCGACGATAGGCTGCTATTGAGGCAGTGCGAGGTCACAAGGGGAGAGAGCGATGGTGAATCCCATAGGAGAGATGCTAGAGGATGGCATGGGCTCCATAGAGGCTATGGGAGACAGGAAGGAGGGAGGAGGGACTCCCTTCATAGTAGGGTGAGAGACCACCATCACCTGATAAGGGCAAGGGTGTTGACATAGGGGAGAGCAGCGAGACAATGGCTCTTCGAGCTGAGGTTGCCCGCCTTCGGGCTCAGGTGCAGACATTACAGGATGAGGCTACATGGCTTAGAGCTCGGGGCGAAGGGGTGAGTAGGGATGATCTATCATGGTCTATTGCTCAGACTGCATTCTACCAGGGGTTATACTATCACATGGTTCCAGAGAACCAGAGGGTACCACTGCCAGCCCCTATTGTAGAGCCAGTCATGATGGGATCGACGAGGACATCCTCACGATCGATGACGAGGACCCGAGATACACCTCGGACCTCTATGGGACCACCTCCTCCATGGGAGGGTGGGGGAGGAGATGAGGCTGAGAGCTTGAGGGCTTCTCGAGGCTAGGTGCTAGAGATTATAGATTTTGAGAGATTGTTGAGAGGATTGAGTATGCCGAGGTATAGATTGTGGCATACCAATCCATCTTTGATATGATGTATATAATTTTTTGATAGATATATATATGATCTTATTTCTGATGATATGACTTGTTCATATGTTGTTATGGTGCTTTAATTTTTGAATTGTTTGTTGATTGGATTGATGATTCATGTAATTATGTCGTTTGAGATAGTATAATTTGATGTCATGCTGTAAGATTTTAAATGAAATAATCTGATGTAAACAATTGGTTGTGGTGGTGTGATTTGATAAAAGAAATAAAAAGGGACTTCTAACAATAATTTCAAAGGACATTGTCACTGTTATAGACCATTTCATGGAGTCACCGCTCACTCGGTCGTCAAGCTAATCCTAGTATAGAAATATTGTTAAAAGTAAAAGAGTGCTTAAGAGACGGTCTTAAGACTTTGTGTTGTGATGATAGAAATGATGATGGTTTGATGATTTGTTTTCAGATTTTCATAAAAAATAGTATGCATGAGATACAAAAATATGATTTTGCTAGGCATAAATTCCTAAGTGTGATAAAATTTTGAACAATTCCTTAGAATTTATACCATGGTTGCAATATTGAATTTGAACATAATGTCATGAAATAGAATAAGTGTTCGTTTGTTTGTAAAGCATAATTGTGTAACATAATGATGCAAGTCACATGTTTTGATAAATTTATTTTAAAATAAATGGAACATAAAATTAGAACAATGGTTTGCGCTAGGCATAGAATTATAGGTATAGACTTATACCATCATCGTGAAATCCAAAGAAAAAGAGATTGTTTTAGTTTTATTGCAAGATTAATTTATGACTTTTGTGATAAATAATAGTATGAAAATTCTGTTTGAAATTATTATTTTGAGATTTTGATTTTGTAAAAAGGTGTATGTAATTACGTTGATACAAACAACAAATTCTGAAATAAAAGGATAAAACCATTCCGAAAAGAAGTACAGGAATATTTTAAATTATCTCAAAGAGAAATATAGACTTATAAGGAATCCTCATGTGCAAATGTGAATTCATTACCGATCTTGATTTATCATAATGATACAAAATCTCTCAAATACAAATGTGTGTGCGATTGTATTGTTCATTCACCAATTTTGAGCAAGATAATGTGATACAAGTAATTTGCCTTGACCAAATGAATGTTCGTTGACCATGATTTATATGCATGTAACCATACCAAACTACTATGTAAGTTAGGTTTATCAAGAGCTAGCTAATCCATAAGCTGATAGAGGTCTGTACAAAAGAAGGTCGCTAATGTGATAGACATATCACCATGCTAGGGATTACCCAAGGCCAAGCGGGTTGGGCACAAACCACCTGTTATGGGGCTTACCTCACAGTTTTCGAATAATTGAGAATTCTAGGGATTCAAGCTCATTCACCCTTCTTTTCTTTTCAAGGGGTAGGGAAAGGATTTTATTGCATTTTGCTTTTGCGTTTCTCTTTTGCTTTTTTTTTCTCTTTTTTTTTTTTGTACTTTTGTATTTTTGCTTGATATTTGAGAAAATACTGAAATATTGTTGTGATGAAAAATAACCTTTTTCTTTTTCTCTTTTCTTTGAAATTTTTCTTTTCTTCCTATGCTAGGGATACTTGCTCGGATTAGCTGTAGAGCAAGGGATTTTTATTTTGGGTAGGGGTGAGCTTGTCCTTTTGTCAATTCTCAAAGAGTCTAGACCATGTGCATGATAGGATAGCAGGGGAAACTTTTCGCTCAGGAAACCAGTTCTAGTATGTAGCATCATATCGAATTTGCAATGAAATCATTTTAATGTGAAAATATATACTTCAAGTAAATAACAAGATCAGTTCTCTATGCTCAAAACTTTATTTAATTCAACTGTGGACTTTGATATAAGAGAGATTAATAATCATACCAAATAAATCAAGATATTTATTCATGTGAATGTGAAAGTGCGGGATTCCAAATAAATGCTAATTTATCCAAAATAACCGAAAATATAACTGCAATACTTCACAGTTTGAGAAGTACAAAAATAAAAGATGTTTTTGAAGATTTTGATGATTTTGAATGTTTATAATTTTAAGTGATGAATTAAAAGAAATACAAGGTGATTGTTTTTTTTTTGAAACGTTTTTAAAATAAGTGACTAAAAGGAAATAATAGGCAAAACAAATATATACAATGATGAAAGGACCAATTTTTATGCATAGTAACGTTTAAGATGCATAATGTTCATAGGTTCTTTAAGTTCTTTACCATCCAAGGTAGATAATTTGTATGCTCCTGATCCAAATTTAGCAGTGATGACATATGGTCCAAGCCATTTGGGCTCAAATTTACCTTTAAGGTTTTGAGTTGCATTAGTATTTTTTTTATTTTCTTTTAAGACAAGGTCACCGATCTCAAAGGATCAAGGATGAACTTTCTTAAGATATGCTATCTTAAGCTTGTTTTGGTAGGCACAAATATGCTCCAAAGCATTGATGTGCTTTTCATCTAGAAGTTCTAGCTGACTAAATCTGCCAGCATGATATTCATCCCCTACTTTAATATCTTGAAGTAGTAGAGCTAAAGAAGGAACTTCTAATTCAAAGGGAAAAATAGCTTTAGCACCATAAACCAAGACAAAAGGTGAAGTTCCGGTGGGGGTTCGAACACTAGTTCGATAGGCCCACAAAGCAAGATATAATTGAATGTGCCAATCTCGACCGGTTTTATTGACCAATTTTTTGAGAATTTTTATTAAGGTTTTATTAGATGCTTTTGCTTGACCATTACCCTGAGGATAATAGGGAGTGGACCAGCGATGTTGAATTTTATATTTTTGACATAGTTTCTTGACATCTTTATTTTTGAAACAAGTTCCATTATCGGAAATGAGATTGGCAAGAATTCCAAACCTACAAATAATTTGATTAAAAATAAATTTGGAAACTTGTGTTCTAGTGCAAGAAGCTAATGGCATAGCTTCAACCCACTTCGTGAAATACTCAGTGGCGGTTATGATGAATTTGTGTCCATCGGATGACACAGGGTTGATTTTTCCAATAATGTCGAGGCCCCATTTTGAAAAGGGCCAAGGAGATGAAATAGCCTGTAGTTCTTGTGCAGGTGCATGGACAAGGTCAGCGTGTTTCTAGCACTTGTCGCAATGTCGCACATAATTATGTGCATCATTTTCCATTGTAGGCCAAAAATATCCTATCCGAAGGAGTTTCTTAGCAATGGCGCTACCACTAAAATGTCCCCCACAAGATCCATTGTGGGCTTCATTCAAAGCTGATCTAGATTCTTCTAGATTCAAACATCTCAATAAGATGCCTTCAAAAGATCTTTTGTACAAGGTATTACCAATAATCACAAAGCGACTTTCTTGTCTACGTAATAACCTTCGCTGGTTGCTAGTACAACCATCAAGGAAGGTTCCTTTCTACAAAAAATTAAATATATCAGTATACCATGGTTCAGGAGTTGTTTCGTTGATGAGAAACACGTCCAAAGGTTCTAAGCATGATTTGCTTGAAGTGGGTTCCTGGAGTCGATGAATAATGATGGTAGCATATTCATCATCTAACTCCAAGGGTAAAAGAGATGCAGCTGCAGCCATAGCGTCAGCCGCACGATTGCTAGTTTGAGGAATAGCTTCCAAAGTAACTTGATCAAACAAGGATAATAACTGCAAAACATATGCTTTATATGGGCACAATTTATCATCTCTAGTCTGATAAACATCATTGATTTGGTTTATGACAAGTTGGGAGTCACCGAAAACCAATAAAATTTTGATTTTCAATGCCAAGGCAGCTCGTAATCCAAGGATAAGAGCTTCATATTCAGCAGTGTTATTGGTGCAAGCAAATGTTAATTTGAAGGACAGAGATATAAGATGTTTTTGCAGAGATATTAGAATAATACCCGCACCATCCCCACTCATGCATCGGGCTCCGTCAAAGTATAAGGACCATTGCTCTGAATGGTTTGCCTCTAGTTTAAGGCATTCATCAGGAAACTCAATGATGAGGGGATGAGTAGATTCTAAGGGTGCAGCGACTAATTGATCTGCTATGATTTGACCCTTAACAGACTTCTTTCCTATAAAGGTGAGTTCAAATTCGCTTAGCGCAAGAACCCATTTGGCTATGCGACCAGATAAATATGGTCGACTCATGAGATATCACAAAGGGTCAAATTTGGCAATAACATACGTTTTCTGACTGAGAATATAATGGCGTAGTTTCTATGTAGAAAATATGACTGCTAGACATAATTTCTCTAACGTGGTATATCGAGTTTCATAACTGATTAAGGTTCTACTAATATAATAATTAGCACGTTCTTTCTTCTCATCGTCAAGCTGAGCTAACATAGCTCCTAAGGTGGAATTAGAAGCAGAAATGTACAAGATAAAAGGATGATCAGATCTAGGTGGGGAAAGCATTGGTGGTTTGAGGAGATATTGCTTAAGGAGTTTAAATGCTTCTTGGCATTCGTCGTCCCAATGAAAAGGGACATATTTCTTAAGAAGCTTAAGAAAGGGTCCAATTTTGTCTGCCAACTTGTCGATGAAGCGACGAATAGCTTGAAGCTTACCTTGTAAACTTCGTAATTCTGATATATTTGTGGGTGCGGGCATATCTATGATAGCCGTGATCTTGAGAGGGTCAATTTCAATGCCACATAAAGAAACTATAACCCCTAATAATTTATCGGACTTAACTATGAATATGCACTTAGCTAGATTTAGTCGGATAAGATATTCCCTTAACCAATCAAATACTTTTCTTAAGTTATTTAAATGATCATCTTCTTTGATGGAACGAGCTATGATATCATCTACATAATCATGTAGGATATCATGCATCATATCATGAAAGATATAAGTCATAGCTCGTTGATAGGTTGCACCTACATTCTTTAAGCCAAATGGCATCACTTTCCAACAAAAGGTTCCCCAAGGGGTAATAAAGGTTGTTTTGGCCTGATCTTCAAGAGCTATCATGATCTGATTATAACTAAAAAATCCATCCATTAAGGATATCATTCCGCTTCCAGTAGTAAAGTCAATGATTTGATCCATATTGGGAAGAGGAAAATCATCTTTAGGGCATGCAACATTAATGTCTCTGAAATCGATGCAAACCCTAACTTTAGTGGCTTCTTTCTTAGTTACTTGAACTACATTTGAGATCCATTCGGCATAATCAATAGTTTGTATAAAAATGACTTTCAATAGTTTTTCTAGTTCTCCTTTGACTAGTAAGGCCACTTTAGGATGCATTTTTCTGAGTTTCTGTTTAACAGGTTTAGCATCTGGATGGACCACTAGATGATGCATAATGACAGAAGGGTCCAAACCTGGCATGTCTTCATATGTCCAAGCAAAGACATCTTCATAGTCTTTAAGAAATGAAATGTATTTATCTTGTTTTTCTTGACTCAATTCTGATCCAATATTGATTATGTGAGGATTATGTTCGGTTCCAATGTTAATTTTTATAACGTTTTCAACTTCCATATGTAAATATCTCTCAAAATTAGGTGGGGTGGATGAAACACCTAATTCTTGTAATTCTTCCAAGGTTAGCTTGGATAATTCGTCTTGAGGAGTCGAGGCCTCAAGCTGGGCTATACTAGGTATAGAGCCATCAAAATAAAATTCGTTATGTAACATTTCCTCAACGGAGACATCATGGAAAATATCCCCTTCCAACTCTTCATCGGAGTCGAAAATCATTTCAGGGTAGGCTATGGATAGCATATTGCAGGTAAAGGAATTATTAGTTAGACACAAAGAATCTTGTTTATCTAGATAATCTTGATAACATACGAGATGATCATCATCCTCAAATGGAAAGGGCTGACTCTTACTAGAAAATAGGCCCACACCACATCGGGAAGGCCACGGTTCTACCTCAAAAGGTTCTTTCATACCATTTTGGAAAGGTCCCAAACCTTTCCCTTTATATCCCAATTTAAGCATTATGGGTTTAGCTTTAAGATAATCATTAGCAAAATAGCATCTAGCATATCCATCACAATGTGTCTTAATATTCCTGGGTATTCTTCCCCAATCATATCCTTTATAAATAAAAGCACAACTCCCGACTTGGTAGATACTTCCCATAGGTTGTGGGAGGCCCAAGGTACGAGGAGAGGGTGGGAGTTTATTTAAAAGGAGGGAAGTCCGCATGGCAGTGTTGGCTTCTTCTGATATGAGAATTTTAGATAAATTGGGTAAGAGCTCATCAGTTAGAGCATAAGAGGTAGAAGGAACATTTCCTACATCGTCGGGTGTAGAAAGGATGCCAGTAGTGGATGTGGATGTCATGGTGATATTGATGGGTGAATCTATAGGTATGGAAGATATAGGAGTAAGACAAGAAGCATTGGTTGTCGGTTTAGGATCTTTTTGAGGTCCTAATGTGGTTGGTTCGAGAAGATGGTTGAGCTTGTATGTATAGGTGTAGTTGAAAGAGTAGATGATGTTATGGGTGTGTGTTTCACACGTTTGGATGGATGATAAGAACTAGGATGTGTGGATGACAAGGCAAGACAAAATTGCACTCCAACAGGTTCTTCCAAAGCACACATATCAAAGGGTCTAGGATCACCATGAATGGTAACCAACTGGTTTTTAAATTCAAATTTAACACACTGATGTAAGGTGGAGGGAACCACTCGCATCGCATTGATCCAAGGGTGACCCAAAAGTATATTGTACGATGTAGGGCAATGTACAATAAACACAGTCGTATCTAGGGTTCTAGGACCAACTTGCAAGGGTATAGTAATGACTCCACACGTTTCTTGTGTCTCGTCATTGAAGGCTTTTATAATCATATCAGTTCTTTTCATTTCATCACTTCTAAACCCGAATTGTTGGTAGAAGTCAAAAGTGCATATGTTTAAAGATGAACCATTATCAATCAAGACTCGTTTAACAACTACATCTCCAATTAGGGCGATAATATATAAGGGGTTATCTTTATGTAAACTATGTTGCGGGATATCTTTATCTCGAAAGTCAATACAATCGACTTCTCTAGTGATGATAGTATTGGCCATGGCTTCAGGTTGAATGTTTTGTGGTACCATCATTTGGCTCAATGTAAGCATTAATTCATCCCTATGTGTAGGAGAAGATCTTAATAGGTCCAAAAGGGAAATTCTGGCTGTAGTATTGGATAATTGTTCATTAATATTGTAAGGAGGTTTAGGTTGAACATTAGACGCATAATTCCCTTTATTGGGATTTTTCAAAACAAATGGGGCTGATCCATCATTTTGAGTTTGATCCTGTTGAGAAGTTTGAGCCTGTTGTCTGGTAACGGCTCCGATGGTTCCTACAATATTATTTTGTGGATGATGAATAGGTCTTGGTCTAGCATTTATAGCTTGTTCATTAGAAAGGAACTGATGAGAGGAGGGTCGAGTAGTAACTCTTCTAGGAAATGGTTCTTCTGGAACCATAGAACTGGTGATAGGTTGAATAGGATCTGATTCATCTTTAGAACTATTCGATTGATTTGAAGTGATTTCCATGTCACTTTCAGTCTCATATTCGGTGTCACTAAGATCAAGTGTCCGAATATTATGTAGAGGTCCGGTCGTAACTATGGATAAAGTTGTGTCAAATATTTGAGGATCATGAACAGGTAATTGTCCGCTAATAGTCCCTACATATCGGGTAGGAGGAGGAACATTATGATGCTCAATTTGATTAGCCACCTCTTTACCATGTTTTGGTAAAGGATGTTGAAATATGTCCAATGATTGATTGGCATTCTGATTTTGATTTTGGGGAATGCTCTTTTGAGCGTTATTGGAAGGATTTTGTTTAGGTTGGAAGGCTTGCACCTCCATCTCATTATTATCAATCAAATATTGTATTTTATGTTTTAATATTTTACAAGAGTTGGTAGTGTGTCTAGGTCCTCTATGAAAATCACAATGTAAATCAGCTCTGTATCCGGGTATAGTTGGATCAGGTTCCCGGATAGCTGGTAATTGGATCAAGCCTCGTGCTAGTAATTGCAAGAGAATGGTTGATAAAGGTTGATTTAACCTAGTAAATTCTTGGGGTGGTTTATCAGGAGGTTTCAAGATAAACTTCTCTATTTTTTTTGTAGTGTTAACTTTAGCAATGTTTCTGCTATCAGTGACTCCATCACCCATAACTTGTTTATTTTTGTATTGATTTTTGGATGTTTTCTCATCATCTTTCCTTTTGAGCTGACCTCTTCTAATGAGAGCATCTTCCACCCTTCGAGCTAAGTCTATAGCTTGATCGAAGGTAGTCAAAGTAGTAGTTGATAATTCATAGGATAGTTGTTCTTGTAAATTATTGATAAAAATATCCAACATCTCCCGATAAGGTAACACAAAGTGTAATTTTCCTATCAACTATCTCCATCGAGCTAAGAAGTCAACAAAACACTCATCTTTGTCTTGTTTTAGGTTGTGCAAATCTTTAATGGTTACATGCCTTTCGATATAGGAACTAAATTGATGCACAAAAGACTCAGTGGTCTCTTCAAAATTTCTCAAAGAATGAGTAGGTAATTGATAATACCATTCCAATGCCATCCCCCCTAAGCTTTTCGGGAATATTTTTAGTAATAGCAAATCATCATGTGATATGTCATGACATGCTATCCTAAACATACAAAGATGCTCTATGGGATCTTCAGTTCCTTTATATATAGGTAGGACAGGCATAGGAAAGTGTTTGGGATACGGTTGTGCTACAACTATAGGATCTAGAGGTTGACTACACATCTCTCGATAATTGTATGAGGGACGGTAGGGATCTATTTGGTCCATGCGAGAGACTAACTATTTCACCATGGCTTCCAAATTACCAGTTTTTCCACCATATTGGTTTGATGGCACATGAGTGTGGGTATTGTGACCATAGAAATGTAGGACATAAGGATTAGATGCTATATTACTGTTATGCAAATGGTTGGTAGGAAGAGTATTATGAAGAAGATTTGTTGTAGCATTATTTTGTATCCCAGATTGTTGGAAATTGGTATTTGGTTTTGTTTTATGCTTTTGTTGATTTGAAGTATATTGATCAATAGTTTGGCAAAATAGAGCAGTGAATGAAGGTTTCTTTTGTGTGGGAATAACCCTTGGCTTGGTAACAGGCACTCTAGGTGGTTGGGTAACCGATTATTGTTGCATGTTTTGGATTATAGTAGCCATGTCCAAATTGGACGGTCCAGCTTGATCACTCTCTTGATCAACGAAGGACAAAGGATTAGTGCATGTGTGATATATGTCTTCTAAGGTTGCTTGAGTGTCACTAATTTGATCTTTATCCATATGAACTGCTCTATTAAGGGTGCCAATATTATTATTGAGAAATTTCCAAAAATGGTCCATGTTCTCAAAAGTAACAGCTCCGTTTGGAGTTATTTTAGGAGATGAGGGTCCTTCCTCTCTATCATTTTCTTTTTGTTCATTTGCGTCCACAAGTTCTTGTTCTTGTGGTTTTAAGGTTCCTTCTTCTTGAATTGGGTCTTCAGGAAGAACATCTGGGTTATTTTCTGGTTTTCTTAACCAATATTCTTCTACTTCAATTTGTTTTCCATTCCTGAGTCTAGTCATTGTGTCTAAATTTTAGGTTTTAGCAAATATATATATTAAAATATTTGCAATAGATCTTGGGAGGTATATATTTTTAATTATATACCTACTATAATACTTAAAAGGAAATGTTTTGATTTTTTTTATGATTCTGTTTTGTTTTTGTTTTTATTTTTATAAATAAACAGCACACTCAATACAAGAAATAACAATAATAAAATAATAACTTAGTTTTCTATAAATAATTTATAGATGTCATTAATAGGATCAAGTTCATCAGGAGTCATAAAGTGCTCCTCTTCAAATTGGAAATTGTTTTTCAGGAAGTCAACAAAGTGTGCTATGGTGATATTATCTCGTTTTAGATTCTATTTTGTAAAAATAAATCTCATGACAATACTCTCAATATAACACAGCTCTGGGAACTCTATTCCATATTTTTCTATCCATAAGAATGACCTCTTGGTCTTCTACACGAGACAAAAATTTATGCACTATAGCTACATTATCAAGGTATTCCTCAAAGGTATACAACTCAGAAGACACAAGAGTTCTTTTATCCACTAACCACCTATAGCAAGCTCTCTGAAGTTCATGATACAAAATCACTTGATCAGGATCCGAGATTCTATCTAGGACAAACCTCTTGATTTGCCTAAGTTCGGTTGCTCTAGATGAAATGAGATTCAATCTCCTATTAAGCTCGTCCCATAAAGGTGGGACTCTATATGTTGGAGCTACTCTAAGTAAAGAATTAATCTCTATGGCTGCTAATTGATTTTCAACATTAATAGTGACAGCTCGTCTTTTATTATAGTCTACCATCTAAATTTGACATGCAAATTTTCTTAAGTCTAAATGCACTTATGTTTTTGGTTTTTATTATATATATATATATATATATATATATATATATATATATATATATATATATATATATATATATATATATATATTTTTTTTTTTTTTAGTTTTTAAGATGGTTTTGTTTTCAAAAGGTTTCTGTTTCACGTCGGGTTCACCAAAATGTATCGCTCCAAAATTTTCGCACCCTTACCTTCAGGCTATAGGATCCACGCTCGAAAGGGGGATGTGAAAAGGATGGGATAATACCTCGGACTGAGAGGCCTTTGAAGGTCCCGTCTCTTGGGGGATGTGTATAAAGGTGAATTTTCAATGGATGGTGGGTTCACCAAGAAACTTTTGAATGGCAGTTTCCACGCCTAGGTTGAGAGGGTATTTGATATGTTCATTTTTATGTTTGCTCATTCAACTCCTAGGTTTTGCCAAATGAATCTAAACTGTTCTATATGAAATGCAAATTTAAATGAATACAGAAAAAATATTTGAACAAAAAACACAGAGAATAAGCTAGATGAGAAAAGTCATACCTGATTTTGGATGTCTGATGGAGGTTTTGATTTTTGAAGCAGTCCAGATCACCTGGAATTTGACAGGATCGTCTCTAATCTAATAGGATCGTCCCTGATCTACTGATATGACAAGATCGTCTCTAATCTGACAATATCATCTCTAATTTGACAAGATCATCTCTAATCTGATGATATCATCTCTAATCTGATGATATCATCAGCTGAATTTTTTAGAGACCTGTAATTACAAAAATGGATACCAAGAACAAAAAATACAATTGCAAAAGCAAGGGAAAATGATGGAAATGAATGTATGAATGCTAGAATAACAATTACAGATGATAAATTAAATGAAATGCATTATCTTAATGATTGACTTTAACCTTATCATGCATCTACACTATATGAGGTGAACTCCAGGATGCAGAACAATAAGGAATAACCATAGAATTAACTAAATGCAGAATAATGCAGTATAAAATAATGAAGAAACACGAACTCTAGGCATTGATTGCCCCCAATGTTGACTGTAGTTGAAATCATATGCAAAATACGAAATCGTCTCTAATTGCAGCGTGATCATCCGAGATTGTACAGGATCGTCTGCAACGATCTGAGCTTGTTCTGACTGAAAAACAATGAGGTTCCTACAAGAAAACTTGGAAAGGCACAAATGAAAGCAGAGATTTGAGGTGTTCTAATGCACGCAAAGATCAAATTACAGGGAATTCAGCTAGGGGTAGGTTAAGGGGAGGTCCTAATATTAAATAGGCATAGGAAGGAGGTTGGGAGGTTGGAGATCATCCCAATCTAGGAGATCTCCAATGGGGAAGGTCTCTAACGACGCAAACACGCTTTTGCCCCGGTTAGAGACACCATTGAAATAGAAGCTAATTATGAACAAATTAGTTTGGGATGAAATAATTTGGACGCTCCACTCCAAACGAATTTGTCTGATCTAAGGAGATATCGTCTGATCGGCAATGATATCATCCAACGGTCACAACAAATCCTAAAAATGGCACAAAAAATGGGGAAAGCAGGTAAAAGGCGGTTTAACGGGCAGTTTGGGGTTGAAATTCAAATTTTAACATTTTATATTTTTACTAAGGTTTAACCGTGCCAATTTTAGGGTGCTACACCGCCCTAGCTTCAAAAAATTCTAGAAAGATGATTCCTGCACCTACAAATAGAAAACAACAAAAAAATATTAGAAGCACCTATGAGGGATCCATAGTGTGAGGCCCTCAGAAAGATAAAAAATACTAAAACCTTAGATGATGGAAAATGTAACTAAAAATAGAAATGCATGAATGTGAACAAAATGCATAGAATACTCTTACCTTGTCAAAATGCTAATTTTTATCTTTTCTTCTATCGATGATGGTTGCAAGGATGCTCGAATGGCACCTGAGGGTGTTAGAATTATAGATTTGTTGTGGGAAATACCCAGAGGCATTATGTGATGGTTGAGGATGCCAATAAGGGTTCCAAAAATACCCACATGAACTCTATATATTTCCATAGGTGCTTTGTAGGCTCTAGATGGCATTCAGGGGTTGAAGGAAGTGTCACAAAACCAGATCTAGTCAATGCAGGTTTGGCAATGATGAAAATCGGGTGATGCAATGGCGATAGTGAAAATGGAAGTGAGGGAGAAGTGGCTAGGGTAGAAGGTCTTAAGGATATATCAATATGCTAAGAGAGATTAAAGAATTAGGGTTATCAAGATTTCTAAAGTGCCTAAGGATTCTTAGAGACTAAGGGTTTGTAAGGGATTTGATTTGTCAAAATGAATCATCTTTTATTATCTACCCTTGAACATGTTAGGGTTTCAATGACACAAAATGAGTGGTCGAGATTAAAACATGAGGAAGGGTGGAGATTAAGCTTGGGTAAGTGGCATGGATTGATATGGATGTATGGCTAAGATTAAAACATGGTGTATGGCTAGGATTAATTCATATAAATATATATTTATTAAATATATATAATATATAAAATATTAATATTTATATAAATTAAGCAAATACACACACACATATATATATATATATAGATAATGGGTGGCTACGATTGGAAGACATGAAAGGATGACAAGTGGCTAGATTTTTGTGTCTACAAGTAGAATAATATGAGCAAATTAATATATATATCAAGGTAAATAATAAATCAAATAAAATTCAATAATATGTTGCAATATGAATGTAAATAACCTGAATCATATATGCAAAAAACATGTAGAATAACTTACAATATTAATAGCTCAAAATGTATGCAATATTTATTGCTCATTTTTCTCTTACAAAAGTATATGATAGTAATGATCATGACTGAGTGTTATATTTTATTATGGAGTATTGCCTCCATAATTTACCCATATTAGTATGACTCTTTGGATAGTTGACTATTCCTTTCCATATGCCAGGTCTCATGAATCTTGGCTTTTCTACTTGACACTTTCATACTTGATGAACACTTGACTCTATAATGTTTGCATAGCTATACATGACTCTTACACTTCTATAACTTGCGCACTCTAATCTAAGATACTTGTGCACATATTTATATTACATATTTGATCTCATACATACAAGATACTTGTACACATAGAATAAAATTACACTTGTACTCTAACTTACATGACACTTGTGCATTTCCTACACATTACAACTTTACATGACACTTGTAATGACCCACTCGTTACTCAAATCAAAACAACCCAAGAGAGATCTGCTTGTTGTGGTGTAGTGGTAAATGCCCTGAGTGCTGGTAGAGGCCAACCCAGGTTCCATTCCCCTTGTCTCTATCCTGTAGATATATGGTATAGTTAGGAATGTCCCATGTGCTAGTAGAGGTCGATAAGGCTCCATTTCTCCTATGCACAACCTGTTGAAAGTGGCACCCCGAAAGGGGTGTTTTCAACTATAAATTAGTTTTAAACCCAGTTGTTGTAGGTGAGTTGGAGAGGAGAGGGCAATCCTCCAAGGGAGGTCCCAGGTTCAAATCTCCACCCTACCAAAAAGCTGAATTGGGTATCCAAAATCCAATTGATAATGTTGGTGTGGGAAGGGTCAAGTGCGACTCCTAGGTGACTTTGATGGTGTAGAACCCCTTGTTCATGGCCTCTTAGACCAAGGTGGCCCTGTAAGGGGTTTTTCGCTTTGAAAAAAAAACAACCCAAGAGAGAACATTTTTTTTAAGTGCAAAATTCACAATAAAAGGTTGCGCAAGTAATATTAATAATATATTTCCATTTCAAATAAAATATAACCACTTTTGAGATCAATTGTAGCTTACGACACTTAAGTGTTTAATACTAATCAATTTTCCATAGCTTAGAGTTATTATCATTTGGGCTATGTCCTAAACACATGTGGGATCCAACCCAACATGTACATTGGAGCTACAACTCAAACTATAAGAACTCATTTGAGATATAACTAAACACATTCTAGCTACAACCTAGAATGTTCTATTACTAATTATTTCTAGTTACCTCCTTGTAACTATCATTTGGGATATAACCCAAACATATTTAGGCTACAACCCAAACACAATTAGGCTACAACCCAAAATGTACATTCGAGCTACAACTCAAAATATAGGAACTCGTGTGAGCTACAACTGAACGTATTTGGGCTACAACCTAGAATGTACATTCAAGAAAATACTCAGAATGTGTTCCTTAAAATCAAATGTGGGAACTCATTTGAGCTACAAATCAAATGCATTTGAGATACAACCCATAATATACTTTCGAGCTAAAACTCAAAAAGTGTTCCTTCAACCGATTTGGTAGTCACCTCCTCACGACTATCCCAAATCATGGAAATATCTTGACAAGGTACTAGACAATATGTCTAAAGCATTGTATTCCCAAGTACCCCCACATGAACATAAATAAACCACATATAATTTACCATCTCTCTCTAAGCATATTATATTCCTTTACTTTAATATTTCATAAAACCATTGCAATGGAAAAATATCATTAACTAAAGCATTCTTAAGTGAATATAAACCATTCCATCATATAAATAAGACATGAATTCATTCATATTTCATATTAGCAAAATACTATGCATATATCATCATGAATAAATTTGCTTGCATTTCAAAATAAAACCCTTGGTTCAATTCATATCCATAATAATAACATTTCATTGAAGAGCATACAATAAACTAAAGTAGAAGATGCAAGATTCAAAGATAACACCACTTTTATCCTAGAAAACCCCTAAAAAAAACTAGCCTAAAAAATATCATTTTATATTATAAAAAATATTTTCACTAATACAATAAATTTAAGGAATTTCCATGATTCCTTTTCCAAAAACATCCATATAAATACATAAGAATTTCCACAATTCTTATGTTACAAAAGAATACCATTCTTTCCAAATACATCAAATAACAACATGTTTTCATCAAACAAGGTATCATGTTTTCAACAATAATTTTGCATAAAATAAATTTCAAGAAGGGACCCCATAATCCCTTCAAGAATGAACTCCATATTCATTCTTTCTCCAGTTTGTTTATCAAAATATTAGAACTTCCATAGTTCCATAATTAATTACATTTCAAGGAGAAGAGCCCCTACTCTTCTCAAGAATAGATCTCCTCATCTATTATTTCCAACATAGTTCCTATCCATGAATGGCTACAACCATTCAATAGGTAAACCATGTATAAATACTTATATTCACACGGAACATAAGAGAAGCCTATACATTTTTAAACTTTCATTTAATTTCTAAGGGGCACTCTAAGTGAAACCCATACTTTTTTAGACATTCATTTAATTTCTAAGGGGCACTCTAAGAGAAACCCATACTTCTCTTAGAAAATCTATATTTCCTTAACCAAAAGATAAGCATAGATTCAAGGACTTAATCATATCATTTGGAAATATACATACATTCATCAAAGGCATCCATAAGTTTGACTCTATTAAGGACATATAAAGCTTTTTCCTAAAGAACATTCATCGAAAGCCCTCATTTATCCATACTTAAATACATGAGACCTCCCATAATTTTCCCAATAATGAGTTTCCCCACCCATTCTTTGTCAAGTTATTTTCCACAAAGAAACATATTTCAATCAATAAACACCTCCTAGAAATCCCATCTAGGCAAGGGTCATAATGAGTTTCATAATTCTTAACTTTGGATGGTATGAACAAGAGTTAAAGCCAGTGGCTATCCAAAGTTACTTTCAATTAAAGCTGGAGAACCTAGTTGGCTGAAAAGTAATACAATGGCTCTAATACCAATCATAATTTTGTAATAAGTTTATCAATAAATCAATTCCTAGATTTCCCTAAACTTGCATCCATCAATTATGAACAAACCAAAGTATTTCATAAACAAGATAAATTCATTTAACACTAAAATTAATTCTAATTAATCTAAGACTACTTCTACATTAATCTTGTAATATGTACAAAAGATATAACACCTAAACATGTAATATGAAATCAAATTTACAATTCAAATTATGTAACCATAATGACAAAAAGATAGATAAAATATGGTGCCCTTCTCATTGATATTCAAAAATTATCTTTACAAGAGGTTACAAAATATCCCTCTTAGGGATTCACCAAATTGATACAAATTACATCAAGAACCCAATGATAGGTGTCTTCAAAAGATCTTTGTAATCTCCCAAAACTGATTATGGAGGGTTTTCTTAGCGACCTCCACTTGATGATGCCAAGATTGAGGAATCTTTATGATGATTTGCTCCTGTGGAAACCTGAAATCTGCACACATAAGCACTTACAAGACATTAGTAACAAATGTGGAACCTCTCAAGATGAGGCCCATTTCCAAGATATGCAAATGTAAAGAAAATGCTTAAAATAGTAAAGAAATGCATATAAATGGAATGAAAATGTGCTAAACTAGGTTAGAAATCAAATTGAAAATTGCTAAAGTTAAGAAAATAGAGAAAATTGAATGTCACCACAAGGCCATCATGGGCTAAAATGGCTGGCTCTGTTAGCCATCATCGAGTTTGATGGCTCCACCTACGGGTCATTGTTGGGCACATCGACCGCTAAACAGAGAGCTCTTTCTCTATGCTCGATGTGGGGTGACGTTCAATTTGTCTATCAAATGGGTTGATGTTCTTGGTGCATTTGTGAGGAACAAATTAAAGGTGGAAATTATCTCGAAATCATAAGGATTGATGGTGAACAATGGTGAGATTTGCTCTTCAAGCTCCAATGCACTTCATGGATGCGAATGCAAGCTTCATGATGCAATGTGGGTAGCACCTTGATGCTTATGAGAGATTGATCTCTCTATTAAACAATTTGACAACACTTCATCATAGATAATTTGGGATTATTTGAATGAATTCATAGGTTTATTTTATAGATTTTCCAATTGGCCATATTTGCTTGCAAAGGAAGCCAAGATCAAGATTTGGTTAGGAAAAAGCATCCCAAGCGTCACTTCTGGAAGCTTCTCGCCTATAACCGCTTAAGATCAGTTTCCCTATAATAGATTTGGATTAGCTCAAGGAGCCCAAGTTTGTTATAGGTGAGGCCATCCTCAAGGAGGATGACCCGATCTTAGGGTCATCATTGGGTCCAATGATCACTAGGAAACCATTAAGGGGGGCAGTGGCCCAAGCTATAAAGGGTCAAATTACCCTATTTGAGTGGTTAGAACCATTGTTAGGTCTTAGGAAGGCCCAAGATGAGTCATATGGCCTAAAAAGGTGTCCATATGAGTAGCCTCCTCAACATGATGTGTTTTAGGTGTCTATAGATGCCCCTTTTTGAGATGCATTGTGTGAAAGCACAACATTGAGCAAAAATAGACAACCTAACATCACATTGCAGGTTGATTGATGTTCATTGATCTGGTCAACTTTAGATACCCCAATCATGGAAAGAGCATACATCTTTGAATCATTACCTCCAACAAAATGGTAGGCTTAATTTGAGTAAAACTTTGATGAATCTAAAGGCAATCGGGTAGCATTGTCAAGCTACATGTTCCACTAGATCAGATTGACAAAGGTTTAGTTATCATTTTTGCTTTTTACCCTAACAAATAGGGAAGCTTATGATAGTTGTTAGCAATGATTCGTGGATGAACACAATTTGCATGATTAAGTGTTTAATTATTGATTTTGATTATGAATTCTTTGATTATGACTACCCCCTCAAGCGATGAGTCGATGAGAAAATGGCAAGTGATGAAAGTGATGAGTCGCTTGACCAAGATGACTTATTTTGAGCATTGCAAGATGATAACAAATGTAAAAGGGAAAGTCCTATTACAACTATGATTTCAACCATTATTAGTAATTGTACATCTCTATCCCATGGAGTAGTCCAGCCACATGGCTTTCTTAGGGAATCAAGATGATAGCAATTCAATTAAAGCTTGAGGTGAATCACTATGTTCGATGATTTGATGAAATTTCATAGAAGAATGAAATGTATGCCTCATTCTCATGGAGCAATCCGGCCACATGGCCTTCTTGGGGATTGAAGTGAAGATATTTCAATTCATCAATGAATAATTTGGTTCAAATGGCCTTATGGTAATTTACTCATCTTACCGAATTGCATGGATAGCAAGTCATTACAACCGCCAAGTGTATAGGGTAAATTACTAGGTATGAGGTACATTTGAGATTTTTTTTATTTGATTTTTTGTTAATTTTGCAATTTTTGATGAAAGTGGACCATTAGATGTTGTTAAATATCCAAATTTAAGCTCATGATGCTGACAAAAATGTGTGCATTTATTGCCATTTGGAGGTCATCCTAGGGTACAGTGATGGTGATCTACAAATTTTGGGGCTATCATTGGGTACGATGGCCACATTGAAATATGACCATCCTTCAGGGGAACGACTACCAAATTTAGAAAATATAAAAGCAATTTTGGTAATTTTTATTATCATTTTTATAGTTAGTAGTGAGAGAAAAGTGAGTTATGAGGTGGAGGAGAGAGATATTGATACGGAACACTACCAAACTTGGACTAGAGGACCAATGATGGACCAAGCAGAGGCTTCCACGAGTGGAGGAGCTAGAGCTCCTAAGGTAGAACTCTCAATCCTTCACTTGTAAATTATGAAATTTAAAATGAACCTCACTAAGTAATGAGTTAAATGAACCTCATTAAACTGTAGGTAATGAACCTCACCCTAGTTAGGAATGTAGCTTAGGTTAGCTTAAGGGTAGGTTAGAATATTTTTGTGCATTTTTAGGAGGGAAAATGACCCCATTTAGGTGTCGCTATGGGGCCGTCCTTGGTAGGAGCAAATCTCCTTTGGTGGGAGGGGGGGCATCATGGGTAATGACAACCACAGTTAAATTCCAACAGTCAACAATTTAACCATTGGGGGTGGTTGTTCCTAGGTCCGATAGTAGTGCTTGGTGGCCATTGAGGCCCAAAGTGGCCTCCAACTTTAGTATTTACTTTTGATTTATTTTAATGTGTTTTTTTATGTTTTTGATTGATTTTTTAGATTTTGATTGATATTGTTGAATTATGGGTTGTTGGGTGTCAAAATTTGATAGCTCAGGCTAGGGAGCCTAACCTATTCATAGAGCTATGAGAGGTGCTTGATGATGATGATTAGGATTGGTTTGAGGTGATCGACCTCAAATAGGTTGTGCACCTACCGACTGTGATGTTGGATCAGGCCTATCTCATGGCCTTGGCTCATCGATGGGATAACAGGACCAATACTTTTCATCTCTCAACTAGTGAGATGATGGTGACATTAGAGGATGTCTACCAGATTTACAAGATCCCCATTGAGGGATTGGCCATTACCTCTACTCATATTCGAGAGAGATCATAGGTTCTATAATGGATATTTTGATGCTAGGGTAGATGAGGCTTTGGTAGATATAGATCATGGTGGGGTCCTAGTCAGTAGGTGGTATGAGGCATGCATATTCTCTCATCGCTAGGTAGTGGTGATGCATGTCATATCCAATGTGCTACTACTAGACTCCTCAGGAGTGAGGTTCCCTTAGAACCTCCTAGACATGGTGCAGGACTTATTGGAGTGTGACCTAGAGTATCCTATCATTATGGCATGGGGGAGCACTCTCTTAGCACACCTATATGATGAGTTGTATGAGATACAACATCAATAGTAGGTGGGATTGGGGTGTAGTCTACTACTCTAGATCTAGGGTTAGGAGCATATCTAGGTAGATCGACCCATTGGATTACTAGTACCTTAAGTAGATTTAGGGGATGATGATATTGGCTATGTAGCACGATGGCCATAGGATGAGGAGGTTGGCTAAAGTTAACCACATGGAGGTATTCTATCACATTACATGAGTCACTAGAGGGATTACAACATGATCAGATTATATGGAGACCCTATTTGGATTACCCTAATTGGCCTGAGGTGATCAGGTACCTAGCTAGAGTGAGGCATGATAGATGGCTCATTGGGTACCATGGGACTAAGAGAGAGTACTTCCATTACTCTCGAGTGACTCGATAGTTTGGGATTACTTAGGATGTGCTAGAGGAGCCAGTCCTCTATCATCATCATAATGATGAGATACAATTTGAGTTACCTCTAGTGGAGGGACTATTAGAGGAGGTAGACCCTATAGTGGTAGAGACTAGCTTAGAGGATCCAGGGACCAATGTAGAGTATGACACTTGGTGGGTCACTCAACTATGGCATGGTGGTGATCCTATGGGTAGACCTACAGAATAGCAATGGAGGAGGGTGGAGGTGATGATGAGTGATGAGTACATCGTAGGATAGAGGGTGAGTGGGGGTAGGCTATAGGATAGATAGATGAGCCCTAGGTGGAGGAGGAGGGTGAGGAGGATGCCCCATAATATGAGGTGGCATAACTATAAGCATAGTTATAGGTTGTATAGGCATAGCTACAAACTTCTCAGGGGTAGTTAGCAGAGTGGAATACATCTCTCACTATTGCTCAAATTTAATTGAGCATGGGATAGCAATTTTAGTAAGGGTATGCTGAGGAGAGAGTTATCCTCAAGGCTCAGATGGTGATAGGTCAAGCTACTATTGACTAGGTTACAGTGGAGAGGGATAATCTATGCACATAATTAGAATCCAAGACTATAGAAGTGGATGCTAGGATAGCTAAGTAGGATGCTCTTTGTTTTTAGCTAGCAACTATGACTATAGGTTTAGGATAGGCCATAGTAGGTACACTGGTTGCAGGGAATGTGATAGGGTTGTAGGCTCAGGTGACTAGACTATAATATCTGGTTAGTCAGTATGATTCTTGATGCTAGTCTGATGGCACATATATTCTACAAATAGAGGGACACATTGCTATGCTCGATGGTACTCTACCTAAGAAGTCTACCACAAGAGGATCTTAGAGGAGTCATCACAATGAGTATGGGTAGTCATCAATGCAACCTAGTCACAGGTCATCAGCTCACCCAGAGAGATCAACATCTAGTGGTTCTAGACAGCCTCGTAGAGATGGGGTTAAGGGTGGAGGTGACTCTAGGGGTGTAAGCCCTACTTGATGTTATGTCATGTATTTATCATTTTGAGTGTAAGGTCTAAGGACCTACATAATTGTAGCCTACAAGTAATTTTATACCATGATGTACTTTATTATTCATCACACACACACATATATATGATATATCCTTTTATGGCTCATTATGTGTATTATGGTTTTGATTTTATGTTTATGGATGCATTGATGGATGTAATGCTTATATGATGATGTGTTATTCTATATATGTGATGTACTAATGACATGCAATAGTTAGATGATTGATGTATGATTAGATTATATGATCTAGATGTGTGGATGTACTACTATGTATGCTTATATGGATGTAATAGTGAATGTTAAATGCATGTTTTGATTTGTTTAATTGATTATGCATTTAATTTTTATTATATGATATGGTGGATATAATGTGTATGTAATGCATTAATTTCATGTGGATGGTCTAATGCAAATGTACCTGTATGCTTTAATCACTTAAAACATAATAAATGAATCTAATTTGTGTTTAACAAACTAATGGTAGACACCACAGAATGTATAAAAATCATGAATGAAAATGTTAATCCTTATCATAAGAATTAATCATTTATACATCCATATGTGAGATGAAATGATGTGAGATGTAGGGGCTTTCCCTATAAGCTTTTGCAAACTAAAAGATATGCATAAAATAGTCAGTGGTCATCTAAATATCATTGTTGATATCCATCTAGTATCTATCCTATTTTATGAAGACCCCTTAATAAACAAAAGTTCATAAGGAAAACTGTGATTGTTTGATGAGATGATTTGTTGCTATGAGGGAATTTTTGAGGTTTTCCATGAGACTCAAACACCCTAGTTGATTGATCAAAAGTTGTATAATGACTACACAAGACTCCTGAAAGATACAAGCCTATTAAGAAGACCCAGATATTCACTATCCCTATGTGTGCAAAGTGAATATATTAGATGAGGCATAAGACTACCTCATTGCTAGGAGGGTTTCATTCAACCCATTATTGTAATGAGGATCACCCTATGGTCATCATGATCCTGAGTTTGGATGTAGTTAGACTAGACTACTAGGCAATACAAGCCACCTAAAGCTAGCTCATCCATAAGATGACATTGGTCTATACAAAATAAGGTCGCTAATGTGACAGACATATCACCATGTGTAAGGCTACTCCATTGCTAGGTGGGTTTCATTCAACCCATTGTTGTAATGGAGATCACCCCATGGATTTTGAATACTAAAGATTCCAGGGATTCAAGCTCATTACCCCCTTATTTTATTTTGATTGCTTGGGATACTTGCTCATGCTTAGTGGTGAAAACCACTATTTATGTTTTTATTTTTTTGAGCAAGGGATTTGCTTAGTGATGAAAATCACTGTTTATTTTGCATTGTTTTGGGAATTTGCTCATTTTGTGGAAGAGCAAGGGATTGTTTGGGTAGGGAGGAGCTTGTCCTTTTGTCAATTCTCAACATTCTAGACCATGCACATAATAATATGAGCAAGGAAAACCTTTCACTTAAGGTGACAAGGACCACTTTGTAGTGTCATCCTTCCTTGTTCAAACTAGGATTGTTAATGTGTATAATTGTGTTGGGATTTTGAGATATGCAAGGTACTATCAAAACTAGACCTTACCTTCTAAAAGCCAAGATAGCTTTCTAAAAAATCTGAAAAGATAACTAGGGATGGTTGAATGACTGAAAAACCCTAGTATACACCCTATAGCAACTCATAAGTTGTGTTGAAAAACATAGTTACTCACAAGGAAAATATGAATGATAATGATATGTGGATTCATGATTGACATACAAACATGGTGTCATTCATAAGAATGTAAACACAACCTATCCTAATGCAAATGCAATGGATGAATATGCCTAATGCAATGCAACTAATGAGTGCATATAATGAAAATGCATGATAGCATAATGCAAATATTTTTGTATTTTAATGTTTTGTATTATTTTTGTGTTTTTATGTTTTCTGATTTGTTTGGAATTTTTGATGATTTTTTGTTGTTTTTGTGATTTTGATTGTTTTATGAATTAAGTATAAAATGCCTATAAGTGAAGAATGTTGAGAGGTTCAGGCTCCTCAACACCTTCTAGCGAAGTTAGGTGATAAGTTCTAGGTCCTATCTTCTCTGTTACGATGAAGGGACCTAACCAATTGGCCATAAATTTATCTCGTAGATGAGGTGGTAGGTTTGAGTTTTGTTGGTTCTCTTTAAGCACAAGATCCCCAACCTTAAAGTCTCTTGGATGGAATTTAGTATTATAAGCTCATTTAAGATGATCTTGATAAACATGCAAGATGCTCGAGAGCATTCACTCATCATTCATCAAGAAGGGTCAATTGATCGAGGTGAGCTTGTCATGAAGTGTCATCATCGATGAACTCTTTCAATGAGACTCACAATGATGGAATTTCTAATTCCAAGGGCATAATGGCCTTAATGCCATATACTAGTGAAAATGGGGTTGCCCTAGTGGGTGTCTGAATGCTAGTTTGATAAGCCCATAAAGCTAGAGGTAATTGAAGGTGCCAATCCTTATGATTCTCCTTGATGATTTTCTTCAATATGGCAACTATAATTTTATTAGAGGCCTCTACTTACCCATTTTCTTACGGATAATATGGTGTTGCAAAGTTGTGCTGAATGTTATATTTGGATGTTAAAGCCCACACATATTTGTTCTTAAATGATGTTCCATTATCCGATATGATTTTGGATGGAATACCAAAATGACATATAATATTATGGAGTATGAACTCTGCAATACGAGCTCCAGTCATAGTGGTCAAAGGGATTGCTTCCACCCATTTGGTAAAGTACTCAGTAGCCATGATAATGAATGTGTGATAGCCCAAATATGGAGGAGAGATCTTCCCAATTAGATCGAATCCCCACTAAGAAAAAGGCCAAGCCGATTGAATCGATTGCAAGGCCTGAGATGGTAGGTGTGAGAGATTAGCATGATGTTGACACTTTATGCATTTCCTGACATATGAGCAACAATACTTCTCCATCATGGGCCAATAATAGCCCATTCTAAGGATGCACTTAATGATAGCCATACCACTAAAATGGCCACCATAGGTACCATCGTGAGCTTGCAAGATTGCCCAAGCAGATTCTTGGGGCTCGAGACAATGAAGGAGGACTCCATCATAGCTCTATCGATACAGAATATCTCCTAGCAAGACATACCTAGTCACTTTCTATTTAAATGCTCATTTTATGGCATGCGACAATCCCTGAGGGATACTACCAAGTTTTAGGTAATATTTTAATTGGATGAGCCAATCTTGATAAGCTTGAGCTTCAACTGATCTGAATAACTTGTTCCCATTGTGATTTGATTATGCACAAATGTAGATTGGGAAATAACCTTATGATGAATGGTAGTGCCATTCTCTGAAGGACCCTATGAGATCAAGGACCCCTAAGATGCCTATTTTAGAAAGTCTTGGGCTTTGTAGAACCACTCATGATTTGGTTCTATCTAAATCATGTGGACTGATTCCTTGTTGTTTGGAGCCTCATGCAACATCACTGATTGTGAGAGCATTTTGACATGGATGGTAGTAAAATCGATGGAAGGATTCTGAGGGATTAAGGATCCCAAAGATGCCATTGTATCCACAAAGTGATTAGACATACGAGGGACTGCCTCGATGTCATACCAATCTAGTTGGGCTAGATATGTGTCCACAAGCTCTTTGTAAGCTTTCAGGATGGGACATCTACATTGATAAATTCCTTTCACTTGGTTTACAATGAGCAAGGAGTCACCAAAGATATTAAGCTTTTTAATCTTCATGGTGATAGTTGTTTGGAGACCCAATATTAGAGCCTCGTATTCAGCATTATTATTGGTGCAAGGGAAATCGAGTTTAAAATACAAGGGCATAGGAGCTCCTTGTGGTGTGAAAAACATGATCCCTATGCCACCCCCTTGCTTGCACTTGGAACCATCGAAGAACAAAGTCATGTCTACTTTGTTATCTAGTTCTTTGGGTTTAGGTGACTCTGATAATGCAAACACTGCATCATCGAGTAGTTCTATGACGAGAGGCTTGTCATCCTGAAGAGGTGCCTCTGCTAGTTGATCAGCTATGACCTGACCTTTAATGGATTTTTGACTGATGAATTCAAGATCAAATTCTATCAATAGTATGATCCACTTTATGGTACATGTATTATGATACGTGTGACTCATCATGTACCACAAAGGATTTTCTTTTGATATGACATACGTGGTATGACTTAGCATGTAGTGGCATAACTTTTTGGTAGCAAACACCACTACTAAATAGAGCTTTTCAATGTATGCATACTTCAGCTCATAACTGACCAAGGTGCGACTAATGTAATAGATAGCATGTTCTCTATTTTCTTTGTTCTTCTAGGCTAACATGGTTCCTAGAGCAAAGTCTATGGCTGAAATGTATAGCAAGAAAGGCACACCTGGTCGAGGTGGAGCTAATATTGGCAGTGTTGCTAGGTACTATTTGATCTCATCAAAGGCCTTTTGATAGTCTTCATCCCAATTGAATGGGACCCCCTTGTGTAGTAATTGATTCATGGGTCGACATTTATCCGACAACTGTGCTATGAAGCGCTTGATGGATGCTACTTTCCCTTGTAAGCTATGAAGCTCTTTGATGTTCGTTGGGGGAAGCATTTCTAGAATAACTTTGACCTTTGCAGGATCGACTTCGATCCCTCATTTAGAGACTATGAATCCCAAGAGTTTTCCTGATGTGACACCAAAAATACATTTCTTAGGATTCAGCCTGACATTATGCTCTATCAGGTGATCAAAGACTTTACGTAGAACTTCTGCATGCTCTTCATGCAATAATGATTTGGTGAGCAAATCATCAATGTAATCCTCTAGAATATTATGCATATAATCATGAAAAATATATGTCATGGCCCGCTGATAGGTGGCACCAACATTTTTAAGGTCGAATGGCATAACTTTATAGCAGAATGTTCCCCATGGAGTGGTAAAGGTTATCTTATGTTGATATTTGGGTTTGACCCAAATCTGATTATAGCCTAAAAATCCATCCATAAGGGATAACATCTCATGACCTACAGTTGCATCTACAAGAGCATCTATGTTTGGTAATGGGAATGCATCCTTGGGCGTTGCCTTATTGAGGTCTCTAAAATCTATGCAAATATAGATCCTCCCATCAGGTTTACCTATAGGTACCATGTTTGATACCCATTCTAGATAGTCGATGGGCTGAATAAACTCTACATCCAACAAATTTTATAATTCATCCTTCACCATTAAGGCGATTGTTGGGTGCATCTTTCTAAGATTTTTCTTGATCAGTTTCATAGTGGGGTCCAAAGAAAGGTTATGTGTAACCAACTTTGGATCAAGACCCGACATGTCTTTGTATGACCAAGAAAAAATGTTAGACTTCTCTATCAAAAGAGGTATGAGGATGGCTCACTCCTCAGGAGATAGACTCTCTCCAAATTTGAATTTCTTAGGATTATTAGGATCATTACCAATATCCACATCAAAAGTCTCCTCAATTGACATATGGGATCCCTCCTCAAGCTGGTGAGGTGTAGGGATCAAGTGGATGTCATCCGCTAGGTTAGGAAGATCTATCATTTTAGATTTGACCTCAGCATTGTAGACATCATGAGCATAACCTAGAGAAAAATGAAATGGTTGCAGTATTTCTTCATATGGGAAGAACTCCTTAGGTGATGGGGTCGATGTGGCATGATCAAAGTCAATGGCCTCAAGGTTGAGGTGCAATGGCTTTGAGGGGTCACTTGGATTGCAGAGGGGTGTGGTTAAATCAATGGAAATCATATTGATGGATGGAAGGTGATCTCCATGATCGCATGGGTAGGACCTATTGATTGATGGTTGCTCTAGATGCTCCAGATGTGGATTAGGAGGTATTGGGATCTCTAGGTCTGCTCTAGGAGTAGATAAGATAACTGGGTCCTCAGGCGGGAGTAGCTACCTCAAGTTAGGTAGATGAGGAAATACCCTATGATAGATATCATCTATGTCTATAGGGGGCCTAGAAGGCTCAATATCTCCTATGTCATTATTGAGATGATGAAGGTGGGTAGGACCTAAGTATGCAATTTTAGTTGCATCCTCATACTCATCATATTTATCTACCCAATCATTTTCAAGAGTATCCTCTGGTTCAGATTCCTCTTATAGAATGGTCTCATGATATACTGTAGGAGGTTCTATAGCAACCATGGTGACTAGGCGATGATCCCTCCATAAGTGATAAGGGTTGGGGTTAGCGTATTCATTCCAATCAATATTTACCCCAAATCCTAGGCTTAGGTACTCTAGGAAACTAGCCAATAACTCATCTGACATGCAGATGGAATACCCTAAACCAAAATTATCAGTAGGTAGTTGGTACTATGGTTGATAGGGTGTTATGATACCCTGTTCATAAAGACCTAAACCACTACCATGCCAATGGCAGTGATCAAAGTATCTGAGAGCAAACTTAGGGTTTGACATATAATAGATGTTGCTAGAAAATGGTTCATTATCATGATGGATCACTTGAGACTGATCTATGGCTGAGTCAAAACCCCCATATATGAAATTTGTTTGGTTGGGTGGTATACCTAGGGGTACCACCATTCCAATAGGCAAGGGAGGAGCATGAGGTCTCCCCATGTCTTGATGAAGACTCGATAATTTGCATAAAAGTTACATTCTAAACCAAGTATTTTGTAAGCCTGGGGTTGACTAAATGGATAGTCACTTGAGGTGTGGATGATGCAGTAGATGAAGTAGGTGAAGCAGGTTGAGGCACATCATCCATTAGGTCAGGTGATTCTTCCTCCTCCATGGGAGTCAAAATATCCACTATAGATACATTTGGGATGACTTCAAGATCATCTACCATGGGTGCTTTCAGCTTCTTTTTGATCTTAGGATCAGATGATGATGAAGGTTTATCAGAAGTAACTACTAGTTTGGGTGATGGTGATGGTGCTGAGGTGGATGGATCAACATGCACTACTCTAGGTTTGCACTCTGGATGCTTAATGGGTGAACTAGATTTGATGTCCAGATGTGTTGATGGTAATATGAACTCCCCTGGATTACTAACTTGATTGACATACTTAAAGGGTTCATCATTCGATGGGATGACATGGAACTATCCTTCATGAACATATTTAATACATTGATGTAAAATAGAAGGGACACATTTCATGTCTTGGATCCAAGGATGACCAAGCAATATTTTATATTGCATCACTCCTTCCAAAACATGGCATAAAATGGAAATGGTTTTCAATCCCACCTGAATAGGCAAGACTATCGTGCCAACCATTGAGCATAATGCATCATTGAATGCTTGTAATGTAAAAGTGGATGCCACTATATGTGATGTAGGGATATTGAGATGCTCTAAAGTAGTGTACGATCTAAAAATGGCTCACACCTATCGGTTCCTATTGCAAGAATTGAAAGATACACAAAATGCATACAAGAACAAGAAATTGACAACAAATTGACAATAAGAAATACACTTTATTCCATTATATTTGAAGCCAAAGTCAAATTACAAGTACATCCCTCTTAGGGATAATCACTTTGATACAATTGTTACAATAGGATGTAATGTTTCCCTCTCAAGGGTAAGTGTGATTTCCAAATGCCTTTCAGGATGACACGAACTGCTCTAGGGTGTTGATGACCCTCTTCTCCATGATTAGAGGCATTTGTTGCCTTGCATCCCAAAAACCTGTTAGTCCTGTGTGCAATAAACAACAAGAAACATTAAAAGCAAAGGAGGCCTCTCTTGATGAGGCTTTTAAAGGGTACTTGCATAAAAGATAACATGATAATCAAGAAATCAAGAAACTGATTAAATGCATGTAAATTGACCTAAATCATGATAATATACCATTAGAAACATAAAAGAAACTAAGATGAATCTATCTAAGCTCCTAATTACTCAATTGAAGACATGAAAGCATGAAAAATATTCGTTATACCTACACTACAATAATGAAGGAAAATTGCAATTAACTCCTAATATGTCGATCAAAAGTCTCTAGAATACTGAATTAAACCTATAACATGATTAATCTAACCTAGTTAAACAGATTACAAAATAGAGAACAAGGAAATCAAGGATTACCCTCTGATCATGGGTCATTCAAGCGGTGGGCACTATTCATCATGGTTGATAGCCATGGTTGAGCCTGAAGTAAGTTTACCCTCCAAATCAAGGCTAATTTCTCTTATTCTCCTTGCCAAATTGATGGTCAAGGGTTGCCTCTATGTCCTCTGATATATTTGGTGGTTGAATTGCTCAGTGAGTGCACGAATTGCATGGATTAGCATTTCTTGGCTCTCCTATCCTCCTAGGACCTCCATGGCAATGTGATCTCCAATTGGGTAGCAAAAGTATTCCTATCAATGCATGTGAATGAGTATGCAATTCGACAGGGCTTAGTTGTTCAATTGATTATGCTTCTCTCTCTATTTTTCCCAATTTGGAGGGGGATTATATAGCAATTTCCAAGGGCTAGGGGTGGCTTCATGAGGAAGCCTAGATCAATATTGGGTGGTTGAGCTTGTTGGATGGAAGGATCCAAAACCTTCCTCACTCAAACTGCTCCAATATGCAACCAATTGGCCATTGCAACCGATTTTGGGTCGGATGAAGGCCAACTAAATTTGAGTCCTGACCATGGCTGATAGGCATGGTCAGCACTGCTAACCATGGGTGTCAATAGCGGCTAGCACTGACTAGGCAAAGGTACCCAAATTGAGTGGTAAAAACCACTACTATACCTTGGTATCTATCCAAGGTCTTCCATATGGTCTTCTAGCATGTCCCATATGAGTAGTCACCTTGGCATGATGTATTTTAGGTGTCTACAGATGCCCCTTTTGAGATGCATTGTGAGATCGAACAATGCTGAGAAAAAATAGACCTCCTAAAATGATGTCATAGGTTGGATGATGATCATTAGTCTGATCAACATTAGATGCCCAAGTCCTGCAAAGAGGATGCACATCCTAGAATCATTGCTTCCAACTGGATGGAAGGCTTAAATTTGAAAAGGGTTTGCACTCATCATCATACATTCAGGTAGCTTTGGTGCTACAATAGGAGTTAGGCCTATATAACCGAAAGGAGGAGAGCTACAAACTAAATTGTCATATATGTTATTTTCCCCAGCAGAAGGGTAAGCTTATGATAGTCTTTGGCAATGATTCGTAAGATGAACATAATTTTGACAAGATCAAGGGATCTATGATCAAGGGATCTTTTATTGACTTTGATTATGATTTGATATTATGACTACCCCCTCAAGCGATGAGTCGATGAGGGTAATGATAATTAAATGAAGCGACGAGGTCGCTTGACCACTATGAATGATCTTGAACAAATTAATATTTAGAATTTTAATACTTGGCAAGGCCTAATCAGCTATGATTGCAACTATTAATAGTAATTGTCTATTTCTATCCCATGGAGCGGTCCAGCCATGAAGGCCTTCTTAGGGAATAAAAATGAAGACAATTCTAATTAGGCATGTGTTGAATCATATTGTTGATGATATTCTAAAAATATCATAGGAGAATTACGATGAATATCTCATTCCCTTGGAGCAGTCTGACCATCAAGGCCTTCTTAGGGATTGAAATGAAGCATACAATTCCATGATGATGAATTTACCCCAAATGTCCTTATGGTAATTTACTCATCTTGTCGGATTGCATGGAGTGCAAGTCGCTGCAACCGCCAAGTGTATAGGGTAAATGACTAGGTACGAGGTGCATTTGGCTTTTTGATTTATTTGATTTATTTGTTAATTTTTAAATTATTTGATTTTTTTTTTTTTTTTTTGATGCATATGGATGCAATGCTTATATTGATTTGATGTTATATGATGTGATGTATGGATGACATGCACTAGCTAGATGATGGATGTATGATTTTAGATGCTATGATATATATGTGTAGATGGACTACTTATGATGGATGTATATGAATGCAATATTTTTATGTTAAATGCATGTATACTTTACTTTACTTGTATGCATTTAATTTATGTTGTTATGACATAATCTATGCCATGTATGTATTGCATACTTTTCTTTGATAATGTTTTTATGAAATGGACATGTATGCTTTAATCACTTAAAACATAATGTATGAATGTAATATGAGTTTTAACAATCTAATGGATGACACCACAGAATGTATAACAATCATGGATTATAATTGCTATATCTTTTTATGAAAATTTGATAAATTGTACACCCATATGTGAGATGCAATGATATATGGTTTCTATTCATAAGCTTTTGTAAATTAAAATAATATAGGTAATATAGTCAGTGGTCATCTAAATATAATTTCTGACATCCATCCGGTATCTAACATATATTACAAATAATTCTAATAAACAAACTCTCATAAAAGAAATTGATGTTTTGATGATTGCATTGAAAATTGATTGTTGCTATTTGGGAATTTTTGAGGTTTTCCATGAGACTCAAACACCCTAGTTGACTTATCAAAAGTTGTATACTAACCATACAAGACTTCTAAAACATAAGGCTTTCGCTAGGATAGGCCCTAACTGTTCATTATCCCTATGTGTGCAAATGAGTATATTTGATAAGGCATAAGCATACCCCGATGTCAGGCGGGATTCTTTCAGCCCATTGCTAAGATTGGGGATCCGCAAATGTCTATCCAATCCTAGGTTTAGATTTCAGTTGGACTAGACCACTAGGCGATACAGGACACCTAAAGCTAGCTCTTCCACATTCAAACATTGGTCTGCACACAAGCAAAATGCTAATGCATCAGACATATCATCATGCATAAGGTACAATAGTGTTGACAATTCCAAGGATTCAAGCTCACCCCCTTATTTTCTTCAATTTTTTGGGATACTTGCTCATATAAAGTGATAAAAATCACTGTTTATTTTGTACTATAGTGATAATAATCACTATTTATTTTGTACTTTATTTTTGAGCAAGGGATTTGATACTGATTTGAATCTAAACTTGATTTTGATCTTCATTTGATCTTGATTTGAACTTTGATTTGAATATTGGGGATTTTAACTTTGAGATATAAATTTGGGATATCAATCTAGGATATCGATAGGGGATATCAATCTTTGATATTGATATGGGATATCACTCTAGGATATTGCTCCTTCATTTGTAAGCAAGGGATTTATATGGGTAGGGAGTAAACTTGTCCTTTTTCCAATTGCCCACATGTCCCATACCGTCCACACAGAGGGATAAGCAAGAATAAATATTTTTACCTCAGGATACCTAGTCCTGCTTTGTAGCTTTCATCTTCCCTAGTCCTTATTAGGATTGTTTAATTTGTTGATTAGTGATAGGATTCTGATATGCTAAGGGCTATACTAACTAGACCTCAACTACAAAAGCAAAGCAAGCTTTCTATCAACTCTTGAGAAGACCTCTAGGTATGGTTGAATGACCGAAAAACCCTAGTATATTCTTCATAGCAACAAGTGGGGTTGTGTTGAAAAACATAATTACTCACAAGGGTGATAAATGGATGAAAAATATAATGCATAGATGCATGATTGAAACACAAATGTGGTGTCATTTGTAAGATTGTAAACACAATTCATCCTAATGCAAGGGCGACGGATGGATATGCCTAATGCAATGCAAATATGAAATGAAATGCAATGATGCAAATGAAATGCACTGGTTGCAACATGAAATGCAAATGTTTTTGATTTTTGATATTTTTCCAAATTTTTTATGGATTTTAATATTTTGACCAAGGGATTTTGAAACCCATTGGAGCCTTTTGGGATTGACCAAGTGGTTTTGAGAAACCCTTGGAGCCTTTTGGGATTGACCAAGAGGTTTAGAGATGCCCTTGGAGCCTTTTGGGGTTGACCAAGTGGTTTTGAGAAACCCTTGGAGCCTTTTGAGGATTGACCAAGTGGTTTTGAGAAACCCTTGGAGCCTTTTGGGGAAAGGTAAGCTACCTTAGGTGCCCCCAATGTGTGTGCCATTCAATGAAAATGAGGGAGGTGTGATACCTCTAGAATCCTCACTTTGCCTCATTGAATTTAGTGTGGATGGTGGGGAAGGTATGCTACCTTGAAGACCCCCAATGTGCATGTTATCCACTAAAATGTAATCAGCTTGCTTAGGAAGAGTGACATAAATCAACTCTCTCAATTGAAGCATGGACCTCTACGGGGTGCCTGTGTCCTGAGGAGGTAGTAACAATGACCCATATGTGGATATGATATTTCCATCGATAAGGTCCTGGACTACATGTTTAAAGATATAACAATCATTAATATCATGACCCCTCATTCGGTGATATAGGTAAGCATGTTCCCTTCTATAAGTTTTAGATCTGGCCCTATATGGGTTGTACAAGGGTACATCTGGCAACATGGTTGTATTCATTTCTCGTAGCATACGAACGATGGTTGACATCAATTCAGTTAAAGGTGTCCAAACACGCTGGTCACGCTCTTGGTGAGAAATAGGATGTTGAGGCTTACGAGGTGACAAATGACCTTGGGGTCGCACATGAGAAGATGTGGCCTCTACTTTGGTAGACTTAGGCACTATGGATGAACCATCTATGGGATAAACTCCGTTATCTATGAAATCTTGAACCACATCCCTGAATCCATAACAATCACGAATGCCATGGCCCTCTATTCGATGATAGAGACAGTAATGATCCTCCCTATAACCCTTAGGTTTAGCTCTATTTGGGTCTATAGGTTTGATGTCAGGCAAGGTGATAACCTTAGCTTCTTGCAGTTTCTAATTTTTTTTGACATGGACTCGTTTAAAGGAGTCCAAATGTATGGAGGTTTTTTTGAGTGCTTAACCCGTATTGGTTCGGTTTGATGACCCGATGGTTGGGTTGTTTGAATTGGCTCTTGCTTTTGCTAAGGCTTTTCCTATGACTGTACAGGAGGTGGTTCGGCCTCAGATGCGGGTTGCTTTTGTAATGCCAAATTTTTGAGTTGGTTCATGATATTGTGCAATGCCTTATCTTGCTCATCCATTCGATGCTCCATTCTATCTAGACGACTTAGAATGGATCACAAAACTGATAAAGAATTCATGTGTATTTCCAACGATTGATTCGAAATACCCTTGTCCACTAAAGAAGGTGAAAGAGTGGGTGCTAAAGATACAACAGATAATTGTACATCACCCATTCCCTTCCTCTGAGCCGATGTGGATGCTTTTTGATGATCCACTTTGTTAGCGACATCCACATGCTCATGTTCATGACTCAGTTCATATCTCTATTTCACTTTAGGATTTTGAACTGTGTCAATTTTAGTACCCCCAACCTGATGTGGGGGAGACACCTATTCTTGTTCTTGAGAGGGTGCTATGAGAAATGAGTCAGGAGTGACTAATTTCAATAGTTCTAGCTCCTTCGATGTGGAAGCAACATTTGATTGCCCCATCTCTTGTTTTATCTATTTTGAAGTCACTTGATCCTCTGACTTAATGTCAACCATTCCCACAAACTCATGAGAAGAGGCCTCCATAGTTGCATGATTTGTAGGTGACCCTTCTACCTACTGAGGTTGTTCTATTTCAAGTGTGACAACTAAATTTTCCTCATGCTCGGGTGGAGCATCAAGTATGGGATCAAAAAATAGCAACTCGATAGAAGGTTGACCTAAATCCTCAATGGACTCAATGATAGGTGTAACCGTAGGGTCCACCTCTACATGCTCTTTGACTTCAATGTCGTCCAAATGAACTCTATCTTGTGACGTGGTGGATGAAGATGGTATGACCTGATCTGATCCATCCATGACCACGCTAGGTTCTTCCCCTTTGATAGGAGTAAGAGAGTCCTCTAATGACATATTTGCAACAACTGTGAGCATCTTTGTGGTTGTTTTGGTCAATATCTCCTCATTGGGTGAGACCAAATATGGAGATGTAATGGGTGAAACCATGGGTGATGGCGGTGGTGAAGGTAACTCCACAACAGACCATGAGGTTGCATCCAAAATTTGGATAGGATCACTATGTTTAATGTTCGGATGTGTGAGCGACACACTAGGTCCCTATGGATAGTCCACTGGTTTGTAATACTTGAAAGGATCTGGGTCCGCCTCAACTACATAAACCTTATTTGCATGGATGTACTTAATGCACTGATGCATTATGGATGGTACGCACTCCATGGCTCTTATCCATGACCTTCCAAGAAGTATGTTGTACTGTCTTGAACCCTCTAAAATGTAGCACAATGTAGGGATAATATTTTGTCCCACCTCAATGGGGAGGACTATTGTGCCTGTTGTAGGGGATTCCACATCATTAAAGGCTTGCAGCATGAAATTCGATGCTCTGATGTGAGAAGGTGGAATGTTGAGGTGTTTGAATGCAGTGGTAGTGATGATATTGATAGACGATCCTATATCAACCAACACTCACTTGTACGAAATCTGATTGATCCTCGCTATGATGTGCAATGGGGGATCAGACTCCTTGATAAGGACAGGTTTGATTTCCTATTTATGGAAAGTAATCATAGGTTCCTTGTATGTCAGAATAGACTATAATTGCAACAAAGGTTGTGATGACTTTCGAGCATTGGCATTGCTCCCTTGTTCCTTACGATCTTCCTTAGCCTCATGATTGGGCAAGGGATCTTTGAACATGTCTGTTCGTTGCTTATCTATAGCCAAAGTTTTGTTTGTCTATCCAAAAGGATGGCTATCTACTTGCTTAGGAGGCAACTCTTGATGATGCATTGGGCGCATCGCATTGATTTGTTGCCTAGTGGTTCTAAGTGTGAGCTTCTTTTTGGGAGTTACCCTACATGATTGTTCTTCACGTAACTTCTGCTGGTAAATCCTTTCTTCATGTCGTTTAAGCTCATCCCGCCTACGCTATTGCAAAATTTTCTCTTCTAAGTACTCTTGTTCTAGGCGTTCATGCTCAATGCGTGCTTCCTCCAATTGATCTTGGAGTAGCCACTTTCTATGGACTGCATGAGACTTAGGTTCCCTATACAACCGGCTTGTTGTGCAAGATCCACAACTTTCTATCTCACTAGGGGGAGATCTAATGACTTTGGTTCTTTCCATGTGTGTGGAAACCCTATCACCTCCATAGGTGGACCCCTTGTGTGAGGAAGGAGTCTCACAATGACTATCAGAGCATCGTATGGGGAGGATGAGATCCTTAGGTGAGTGATGGGTGTGATGCCTAGCAAGGTGGCGCACGAGGTTGGTAAGATCCTTAGGGTAATATTGGGGGTATTCCACATCGTGTTGTGCATTAGGTGGAGCTTGGGCTTCGATATTGGGTCTATGCCCGGGTCGACCACTCCATGTTTACACCATTATGTATCCTATGTCTAGATTTAAATTTTATTAACACACAAAGAATACAATGATGATTATCTCTTTTTATAGTTTTAAAATGAGCCCTAAATTGTTTGATGTGTTTTCAATTTGTTGTATCAGTAAAGTAACTCTTATCATGTTTTGCAAAATGTTGATGATTTTCTTAATTTTTTAAGGGCTTTCACATGTATGCTCATAGCTCGACAACCTGGCTATGAACTCCAAGTCACGTAATCCCCCCAAAGTGTGGCAATGAAAGTCCACACCTAGGAAGGGAGCACAAGTCCTCCCAGATCCTCACCCGTTTTCACCCAGTCAACATCATACCCTCCGAAGAGGAGTATATGCAATTTTTTTGGGCTACAAAAGGTTCTTGGATTTGGTATTGGTCTAGAACATAAGGTACGTGGGAGTTGGGCCAATGGATGGAAATCACCTCCATCGTCATTGAAACCCTACTAGTGGTTGGATGTGACTTCCAACTCACTAGTGTTTAATATGAAACGTGGTGTGTGTGGTTCCTTTTAATTTGCATGAAAGAAAGATGCATAATACAACATTCAAATGATTCTACATGCTATGAAAAAGGAACATTTGATTTTAGAAGTATGCATGGTTAATCTACATGATATTCAGAGAATGCATACTAATGATGGTATGGCCACTAATCGGGCCTCATGCAAGAAAAACTAACATACAAGAAGGGCCTAGACCATTGGATACTAGGGTGGACTACACTCAGAGGTCCGCTGTTCCTAGCAACGACTAGTAGATCCTAAGAAAAGACCTAAGGACTCAATGCATTTAACATTTTTTCATTGCCTTCCCTAATTATGCTAACTTTTTGTGCATTCTAGAAAAACATAGAAAGAGAACAAAAAAAATAGAATGACAGATGGGACCTACCTTAGATCCTCATTTGATCAAGATTTTTCTCCCTACAGTCTGATTTGTCAGATTCTGACCATGAACTCTATGGCACGATGACCACTGTTGCCCACGGATGTCAACCGTCGCAACAACTTTTGACCATGGCTATCAACCACGGTGAGCACCTATCATAAAAAATGATAGAAGTCAGAAATTTGTGGCATGAAATGCGGAGTTCCATCGTGATCGCCTTCTGTACTATCCAAAAAGGGCTCACACCTATCGGTTCCTATTGCAAGAATTGAAAGATACACAAAATGCATACAAGAACAAGAAATTGACAACAAATTGATAATAATAAATACACTTTATTCAATTATATTTGAATCCAAAGTCAAATTACAAGTACATCCCTCTTAGGGATAATCACTTTGATACAATTGTTACAATAGGATGTAATGTTTCTCCTCTCAAGGGTAGGTGTGATTTCCAAATGCCTTTCAGGATGACACGAACTGCTCTAGGGTGTCGATGACCCTCTTCTCCATGATTAGAGGTATTTTTTGCCTTGCATCCCAAAACCTTGTTAGTCCTACATGCAATAAACAACAAGAAACATTAAAAGCAAAGGAGACCTCTCTTGATGAGGCTTTTAAAGGGTACTTGCATAAAAGATAACATGATAATCAAGAAATCAAGAAAGTGATTCAATGCATGTAAATTGATCTAAATCATGATGATATACCATTAGAAACATGAAATAAACTAAGATGAATCTATCTAAGCTCCTAATTACTCAATTGAAGACATGAAAGCATGAAAAATATTCATTATACCTACACTACAATAATGAAGGAAAATTGCAATTAACTCCTAATCTGTCGATCAAAAGTCTCTAGAATACTGAATTAAACCTATAACATGATTAATCTAACCTAGTTAAATAGATTACAAAATAGAGAACAAGGAAATCAAGGATTACCCTCTGACCGTGGGTCATTCAAGCGGTGGGCACTGTTCACCATGGCTGATAGCCACGACTAAGCCTGAAGTAAGTTTTCCCTCCAAATCAGGGCAATTTCTCTGATTCTCCTTGCCAAATTGATGGTCAAGGGTCACCTCTATGTCCTATGATAGATTTGGTAGTTGAATTGCTCAGTGAGTGCATGGATTGCATGGATTAGCATTTCTTGGCTCTCCTATCCTCCTAGGACCTCCATGGCAATGTGATCTCCAATTGGGTAGCAAAAGTATTCCTATCAATGCATGTGAATGAGTATGCAATTCGATAGGGCTTCACTACTCAATTGATTATGCTTCTCTCTCTCTTTTCCCAAATTTGGAGGGGGATTATATAGCAATTTCCAAGGGCTAGGGGTGGCTTCATGAGGAAGCCTAGATCAATATTGGGTGGTTGAGCTTGTTGGATGGAAGGATCCAGAACCTTCCTCACTCAAACTGCTCCAATCCACAACCAATTGGTCATTGCAACCAATTTTGGGTCGGATGAAGTCCAACTGACTCTGAGTCTTGACCATGGATGACAAGCACGGTCAACACTGCTAACCACGAGTGTCAGTAGTGGCTAGCACTAACTAGGCAAAGGTGCCCAAATTGAGTGGTAAAAACCACTACTATACCTTGGTATCTATCCAAGGTCTTCCATATGGTCTTCTAGCATGTCCCATATGAGTAGTCACCTCAACATGATGCATTTTAGGTGTCTACAAGTAGTCATCATTATTATGTTAATTGATTAGCCTATATCGATCAAAACTCACTTGTAAGGTATCTGATTGATACAAGCAATAATGTGAAGCAGAGGATCTTTTACATTAGCTGGTACTTATATGATTTTGTGGTCATAGAAATTGATCAGAGACTCTCTGTATTTCTATACATGATCCACAAATTTGGTGAATGCATTAGGATCATAGGGTTGAAGCTTGATATATTTAAGAACATCCATGAGTGCTTCTCTATGTCTAGGTGACCGTACAACAAGCTCATAAATTGATAGCTTAGTCGATGCTTCCTGTAGGCTCTGAGTAAGCCTATTTCTAATGGTAATCACTAGTTGTGTCATTGGACCTAACAATGAGTTTTAAAATTGCTCTTGCTAGGGTGTAGAAGGTATTCTAATGAGATCCATAGGTGGCTTAACTTTGTTGTATATTTTATTTTGTGTTACTATGTTAATCATACCAATGAACCCTTGTGTGGATGGATCCATATGAATATCATCGACATGTTTGGTTTTATTACCATTGACCTCGTGGATGGGCAAGGGATATTTAAAGATTACCATCTATTGATTATTTAGATCTAGAGTATTTTCTATCTATAATTGATTATTATAAAGCATGTTTTGTACTGTATTTTTGAAACCATAGCACCCTTGGATATCATGTCCATTTTTTCAATGATAAGAAAAATATTGGTCCTCTTTGTACCCCTTAGAATTGGGGCGAGTAGGATCCAACAAGTGGATTTTTGTTAAAGTAATCACCTTGGCCTTGCATAATCTATTAAAGAGATATGCCAAATATTCAAGCAGTGGCATGCATATGCGAGGAGGATGACATTGTTTGTCTTGCCCTTGATTTTTTTGGCACTATTTATTGTACTACATCGAAGGGGGTTGAGCCTGATAGTTAGGTTACTATTGTGATTTATCTACTTTGGGAATATTTATAACAATCTGATTAACTAGAGATAATGTTTTTTTATGATTGTTGTTGTTGTGAGTATTCTTGTTCCACTCTTTCTTACAGAGCTTTATGTCTCCCTCATGGACCTTAATGTCCTTGATTACTTTGGCTTGAGCCAAAGCCTCTTCGACTATTTGGTATTGCTACAATTGTAATACAATCAATATATATTTTGAGTAGATCTTGGTAAAAATTCATGTTAACTCAAAAAAATGAATAATGAATGGAAATTTTGACATGATCTTGTACCACCTATCTTTGTAGTCCATTATTGGCTCATCATCGAATTGATAAATATTTGACAAGTCTGTAAGGTTTACCTTCTTCTTGACTCTAAAAGAGAAGCATTAAAGGAATTCATTCACTAGCTATTTAAATCTATATATGCTATGTCTAGGTAATTGGTTATACCACTCTAAGGCACTATCAAAGAGTGTTATCTCAAAGGTGTGTAGAAATAAATCATCATTGTATTGGAGCTAAAAATACAAGTTCATGAAACTTGTGATGTTTTCCTGGGCATCATTGTACCCTCTAAATTTGTCTAGCATCAGCATTTAAAAGTGCTTTGGGTAAGCTAGAGAAGGAACCAATGGATCTAGGGGTTTATTATACGGTTTGCATAATGTGGGCTTTTGATAACCCACTCCCTGCTTCTTAAGTTATTGGATTCCATCTATGAGAATTTTATATGCTTGTAATGAGATGGTCTCGTTATTTGAAATATATTTCTTAGGAGGAGGTAGTGGATTATTCTAGTTCAATCAAGGTGGAAAACTATGATCATCTACCACATCCTCATAATATGGCTTAGGATATGTTTTGTCCTAGTCATCTACTTTTGTCTCTTTATAGATCTTGTATTCCATCGAGTTTGGTGCTTGGTGCTATATTTACTGAGAATGATGCATAGAGGTATGAAAGGAATGGTTTTTAGTTGGCCTATAGGGTAACTCTTGCTACTATGCAATGCAAATCATGTTGATTTGTTATCGATAATAACTAGGTGTGGGTTATTATTCTTGAGTTACCCTACGTGATTACGGATGAGTGTCGTTGAGTCTCATCATTTAATCTCAATGATTTATCAATCCGGGGTGGTGTCCAAGGCTGTCTACAATAGAAAGTTAGGGCAGCGTGCAATTTAGGTATTCATATTTCAAGCATTTATTGGTGAAGCAAATTTTTGTTTAGCCTTTTGGTTTCACACTAAACCTAGTCTGTAGAATGGAAACTAAAATAAATTATAGGAATTAAAAACTAAATCTAAATTGCAAACTTTAACAATTAACTACAATTGCAAGAATTGGAAATGGTTGAATTAAAATCTAATCTACTTTTCCAAAATTGAAATAATAGAAGTTAAATTGCTAAATTGAAATTATTTTGAAATAAAACCTATTCTAAAAACACTTGTCAATATCCTACCACAAAAGGTCATCAATCTTCTGCTATAGGAATTGACAACAAAATGAAATCTACTAAAATTGAAAGTAGTTGAAATATAAAAGAAAAGAACATGAAAAGCAAAGGGAACATGGAAATAAATGTTTAATCTATTTTTTTAGATGACACACACAAATTAGTTGTACAAAAACATAATGAAGAAAACATAAATAACAGAATACAAAATTAAAACAAGAAAATGAAATCTGGCAAGCAGTCTATTAATTCTGCTGTAGCAAAATTACAAAAAAAAACCTGCCATAAAAATCCTCCTTATATATCTAAAATTGGGCCCATACTTCCTAATCTAGAAGGAGGTGTAAAAAAACTCCTTAAATAATTAACACTCAAAATAGAAATTGACAAAAAGACCACTTTTATTGTTGTCAAAACATGCTGAAAACTGTTACAGATAATTGTTGTACAATCCTATTTGCTGCTGCTACTACTCTCCTCTATTCTAATTCCTACCTAGCTCAACCAATAATGGAGCTATCATTTTATAGATACATAATATCTATTTACAAATATAAAATATACTATTCATATCTTGCATATCAAATCCTATTATGTTGCAGCATTTCCTAGTTTTATCCTAGAAAATGATCAATTGATCTTTTCCCATGAATGGTGGCTTTTGTATGACAAGGACGACAAAGACAGCTAGGGGATATTTTCCCTTAACCTTATAAATCTTCTTTCCCTTTTTCCACCATCAAAAAATAGTAAAAAAGTACTTTCTATTGTCAATCCGAAGATAACTGGCTCAATTCGAAGAAACTGCATTCTATCAATCTGAAGATGTCTGCTCAATTCGAAGCTCTTCGAATTGACAAAATGTGTGGTATTTAGGCGATATAAGTTGCTTTTCTTAGGTGGGTTATCTCTTAATAACTTATTACAATATATTTTATCCTTCTCCATGTGTGAATTCCATGCCTTGCTATTCATTGGTAGATGGATGGAATTTACATGGTAAACTGCTGCATTTTCTAGATTTGATGCACAATTGTAAAATGTTGGAATTTTTTGCAAGTTAAACAAATTAGAATATGGAAAAATAATTCAAATATCAACATGAATAATTAAATCAAGTTGCTACCAAATTTGTACACTTTATTCACCAAGTAACCATGTTGAAATAGTGTAACAGTGCTGCATAATTATCCCTATTCTGTTATACCCTGTTGTTGCCTATTTAGACCAATTGGGAATGCTTCTAAATATGTCAGATGTCTTTTGTAGTCCTTCTAAACTTATTCCATCTATTTCCTCATGCTTTTATTGATAAATTCAAGGTGCTCCTATAAAGTGACAGCTTGTTGATTTTTATATGGCTGTTTTCTACAGATTTCCATATTTAGAATAGTCCTAATAATTTACCTTCAATGTGGACTTCAAACAAGTTGAAGGGTAGGAAAACATTCATAAACCATTGTGAAGTTAATGGATATCATCATACCACATTTGGCTGTTTGAAATGCATATTTTTATTTGCTACTTAATCAAGCAAAAGCAGTCACAAAATGCTAAAAATAGTAAAAAACAGAGATATAATGCTCCTAACATAAAATCATGCAAAAACTTAACAAATATATATTCTAATCAACAATTTGGCATTTAATTTAATAATATGGTAGTTTTTATGAAAACACCATCTTTTTTTGTTGAAATATGTAACAATGATGCAACCTTCCTTTCTAGATGAGTAGTAAGAATATTCTTATATCATCATTTAACTCCTTATTGTTGGAAATGAAGTTTTGACTTCATTGTTCCTCCTCCATGCTGAAATTGATACTTGTCCTCATGTATCCCCATTTTGTGGGACATGCTTTTTATTTATTTATTTTTCTCTCTTTTTCTTTTTTTCTTTTCTCTTTTTCAAAATTTTATCTTGTCTTTATTGCGCCCATGAAGGAATTTCACAAGCAATATTATTCTTTTTTTCTTTTTGTCAAACTTTTATCATCACTCTGAATTTGACATGGAAGAGAAATTCTCCTCCATTCTGTGTACATCCAATTGTTCACCTCAAGAACTCCTCCTTAGTTAATGGTGCATGGTATACTTGAAGGCAATATCCATTCACCACTAACTTCCTTTGTGAATCACCAATGGGAGAAAGAAACACTGCTTCATATCTAAAAATTTCTTAAATCAAGTGTTTGTCCATGCCTCCTAATCTACAAAATCTTGTCAATCTATACATGAAACAATTCAATACCAATTCTCAAATATGTTAAGGGCATACATCAAGATGAAATATTCCATTCCTCTGAGTCAATGTGGATGTTTTTTGATGTTCCACTTTGTTACCAACATCCACATGCTCATGTTCATGACTCAGTTCATATTACTATTTCACTTTAGGATTTTGCACTGTTTCAATTTTAGTACCCCCAACCTGATGTGGGGGAGACACATATTCTTGTTCTTGAGAGGGTACCATGAGAAATGAGTCAGGAGTGAATAATTTCAACAGTTATGGCTCCTTCGATGTGGAAGCAAACTTTGATTGTCCCATCTCTTATTTTATTTATTTTTAAGTCACTTTATCCTTTGAATTAATGTCAACCATTCCTAAAAAATCATGAGAAGATGTCTCCATAGTTGCATTATTTGTAGGTGACCCTTCTACCTGCCAAGGTTGTTCTATTTCAAGTATGACAACTAAATTTTCCTCTTGGGTGGAGCATCAAGTATGGGATAAAAAAATAGCAACTTGATAGAAGGTTGACCTAAATCCTCAATGAACTCAATGATAGGTGTAACCGTAGGTTCCACCTCTACATGCTCTTTGATTTCAATGCCGTCCAAATGAACTCTATATTGTGACACGGTGGATGAATATGGTATGACCTGATCTTATCCATCCATGACCATGCTAGGTTCTTCCCTTTTGATAAGATTAAGAGAGTTTTGCAACAACTATGAGCATATTCATGGGTTTTTTGGTCAATATATCCTCATCGGGTGAGACCAAATATGGAGATGTAATGGATGAAACCATGGGTGATAGCGGTGGTGATGGTAACTCCACAACATATCGTGAGGTTACATCCAAACTTGGATAGGATTACTATGTTTAATGTTTAGATGTGTGAGCGACACACTAGGTCCCTATGGATAGTCCTCTATTTTGTAACACTTGAAAGGATCTGGATCCACCTCAACCACATAAAACTTATTTGTATGGATGTACTTAATGCACTGATGCATTATGGATGGTACACACTCCATGGCTCTTATCCATGACCTTCCAAGAAGTATGTTGTACTATATTGAACCCTCTAAAATGTAGCACAATATAGGGATAATATTTTGTCCCACCTCAATGGGGAGGACTATTGTGCCTGTTGTAGGGGATTCCACATCATTAAAGGGTTGAAGCATGAAATTCGATTATATGATGTGAGAAGGTGGAATGTTGAGGTGTTTGAATGTAGTGGTAGTGATGATATTTATAGACGATCCTATATCAACCAAAAATCACTTGTACAAAATCTGATAGATCATTGCTATGATGTGCAATGGTGGATCAGACTCCCTAATAAAGATAGGTTTGATTTCCTATTTATGGAAAGTAATCATAGGTTCCTTGTATGTCGAAATAGACTATAATTGCAAAAAATATTGTGATGATTTCCAAGTATTGGAATTGCTTCCTTGTTCCTTACGATCTTCCTTAGCCTCATGATTAGGCAAGAGATCTTTGCACATGTTTGTTCGTTCCTTATTTATAGCCAAATTTTTGTTTGTCTGTCCAACATGATGGCTATCTACTTGCTTAGGAGGCAACTCTTGATGATGCATTAGGCACATCGCATTGATTTTTTGCCTAATGTTTCTAAGTGTGAGCTTCTTTTTGGGAGTTACCCTACATGATTGTTCTTCACGTAATTTATGTTGGTAAATCCTTTCTTCATGTAAGTTAAGCTCATACCGCCTACGGTATTACAAAAATTTCTCTTTTAAATACTCTTGTTCTAGGTTTTTGTGCTCAATGCATGCTTCCTCCAATTGATCTTGGAGTAATCACTTTCTATGGACTTCATGAGACTTAGGTTACTTATACAATCGACTTGTTGTGTAGGATCCACATATATCACTAGGGGGAGATCTAATGACTTTGGTTCTTTCCATGAATGTGAAAACCCTATCACCTCCATAGGTGGATCCCTTGTGTGAGGAAGGAGTCTCACAATGACTATCAGAGCATCGTATGGGGAGGATGAGATCCTTAGGTGAGTGATGGGTGTGATACCAAGGAAGGTGGTGCGTGAGTTTGGTAATATCCTTAGGGTAATATTGGGGGTGTTCCACATCATATTGTGCATTAGGTGGAGCTCATGCTTCGATATTGGGTCTATGCCCGGGTCGACCACTCCATGTTAACACCATTATGTATCCTATGTCTAGATTTAACTTTTACTAACACACAAAGAATACAATTATGATTATCTCTTTTTATAGTTTTAAAATGAGCCCTAGATTGTTTGATGTGTTTTCAATTTGTTGTATTAGTAAAGTAACTCTTGTCATGTTTTGCAAAATGTTGATAATTTTATTAATTTTTTAAAGGCTTTCACATGTATTCTCATAGGTTGACAACCTGGCTATGAACTCCAAGTCACGTAATCCCCCAAAAGTGTAGCAATGAAATTCCACACCTAGGAAGGAAGTACAAGTCCTCTCAAATCCTCACCCATTTTTACCCAGTCAGCATCATACCCTTTGAATAGAAGTATATGAATTTTTTTAGGCTACAAAATGTTCTTGGATCTGGTATTGGTCTAGAACATAAGGTACGTGTGATTTGGGCCAACGAATGGAAATAACCTCCTTTGTCATTGAAATCCTACTAGTGGTTGGATGTGACTTTCAATTCACTAGCGTTTACTATGAAACATGGTGTGTGTGGTTCCTTTTAATTTAAATGAAAAGAAAGATGCATAATACATCATTCAAATGATTCTACATGCTATGGAAAAGGAACACTTGATTTTATAAGTATGCATGGTTAATCTACATGATATTCAAAGAATGCATACTAATGATGGTATGGCCACTTATCGGCCCTTAAGAAAGAAAAAATAACATACAATACGGGCCTAGACCACTGGATAGTAGGGTGGAATACACTCAGAGGTCTGCTATTCCTAGCAACGACTAGTAGATCCTAAGAAAATACCTAAGGACTCAATGCATTTAACATTCCTTCATTGCCTTCCCTAATTATGCTAACATTTTGTGCATTCTAGAAAAACATAGAAAAATAACAAAAAAAAATAGAATGACAGTGGAACCTACCTAATATACTCATTCTATTAATATTTTTCTCCCTACAGTCTGATTTGTCAGATTATGACCATGAACTTTATGGCACGGTGACCACTTTTGCCCATGGATGTCACCCGCAGCAACAACTTTTGACCATGGCTATCAACCGCGGTGAGAACCTATCATAAAAAATAATAGAAGTTAGAAATTTGAGGTATGAAATTTAGAGTTCCGTTGTGATGGCCTTTTGGACTATCCAAAAAGGGCTCACACCTATCGGTTCCTATTGAAAGAATTGAAAGATACACAAAATGCATACAAGAACAAGAAATTGACAACAAGTTGAAAATAAGAAACACACTTTATTTCATTATATTTGAAGCCAAAGTCAAATAATAGGTACATCCCTCTTAGGGATAATCACTTTGATACAATTTTTACAATAGGATGTAATTTTTTCCTCTTGAGGGTAAGTGTGATTTCTAAATGCCTTTTCAGGATGACACAAACTGCTCTAGGGTGTTGATGACCCTCTTCTCCATGATTAGAGGCATTTTTTGCCTTGCATCCCAAAACCTTGTTAGTCTTACATTCAATAAGCAACAAGAAACATTAATAGGAAAGGAGACCTCTCTTGATGAGGCTTTTGAAGGGTGCTTGTATAAAAGATAACATGATAATCAAGAAATCAAGAAATTTTTTTAAAGCATGTACATTGATCTAAATCATGATGATATACCATTAGAAACATGAAATAAACTAATATAAATCTATGTAAGCTCCTAATTAACCAATTAAAAACATGAAAGCATGAAAAATATTCATTATGCCTACACTACAATAATGAAGGAAAATTGCAATTAACTCCTAATTTGTCAATCAAATATATTTAGAATGCTGAATTAAACCTATAACATGATTAATATAATCTAATTAAATATATTACAAAGCATAGAACAAGGAAATCATGGATTACCCTCTGAATGTGGGTCATTCAAGCAATGGGCATTGTTCATCACAGCTGATAGCCATGACTAAGCCTAAAGTAAGTTTTCCCTTCAAATCAGGGCCAATTCTTTGATTCTCCTTGCCAAATTGATGGTCAAGGGTCACCTCTATGTTCTATGATAGATTTAGAAGTTGAATTTCTCAGTTATTGCATGGATTGCATGGATTAGTGTTTCTTGGCTCTCCTACCCTCCTAGGACCTCCATGGCAATGTGATCTCCAATTGGGTAGCAAAAGTATTCCTATAAATGCATGTGAATGAGTATGCAATTTGATAGGGATTCACTACTCCATTGATTATGCTTCTCTCTCTCTTTTCCCCAATTTGGATGGGGATTATATAGCAATTTCCAAGAGCTATAGGTGGCTTCATGAGGAAGCCTAGATCAATATTGGGTGGTTGATCTTGTTAGATGGAAGGATACAAAACCTTCCTCACTCAAACTGCTCCAATATACAACCAATTGGTCATTACAACCAACTTTGAATCGGATGAAGGCCAACTGAATTTGAGTCTTGACCATGGATGACAAGCACGATCAACACTACTAGCCACGAGTGTCAGTAGTGGCTAGCACTAACTAGGCAAAGGTGCCCAAATTGAGTGATAAAAACCACTACTATACCTTGGTACCTATCCAATGTCTTCCATATGGTCTTCTAGCATGTCCCATATGAGTAGTCACCTCAACATGATGCATTTTAGGTATCTACAAGTAGTCATCATTATTATGTTAATTGATTAGCCTATATCGATCAACACTCACTTGTAAGGTATCCGATTGATACAAGCAATAATGTGAAGCAGAGGATCTTTTACTTATTTAATTTTGTGGTCATAGAAATTGATCAGAGACTCTCTGTATTTCTATACATGATCCACAAATTTGGTGAATGCATTAGGATCATAGGGTTGAAGCTTGATATATTTAAGAACATCCATGAGTGCTTCTCTATGTCTAGGTGACCGTACAACAAGCTCATAAATTGATAGCTTAGTCGTTGCTTCCTGTAGGCTCTGAGTAAGCCTATATCTAATGGTAATCACTAGTTGTGTCATTGGACCTAACAATGAGTTTTAAAATTGTTCTTGCTAGGGTGTAGAAGGTATCCTAATGAGATCCATAGGTGGCTTGACTTTGTTGTATATTTTATTTTGTGTTACTATGTTAATCATACCAATGAACCCTTGTGTGGATGGATCCGTATGAATATCATCGACATGTTTGGTTTTATTACCATTGACCTCGTGGATGGGCAAGGGATATTTAAAGATTACCATCTATTGATTATTTAGATCTAGAGTATTTTCTATCTATAATTGATTATTATAAAGCATGTTTTGTACTATATTTTTGAAACCATAGCACCCTTGGATATCATGTCCATTTTTTCTATGATAAGAAAAATATTGGTCCTCTTTGTACCCCTTAGACTTGGGGTGAGTAGGATCCAACAAGTGGATTTTTGTTAAAGTAATCACCTTGGCCTCGCATAATCTATTAAAGAGATATGCCAAATATTCAAGCAGTGGCATGCATATGCGAGGAGGATGACATTGTTTGTCTTGCCCTTGATTTTTTTGGCACTATTTATTGTACTACATCGAAGGGGGTTGAGCCTGATAGTTAGGTTACTATTGTGATTTATCTACTTTGGGAATATTTATAACAATCTGATTAACTAGAGATAATGTTTTTTTATGATTGTTGTTGTTGTGAGTATTTTTGTTCCACTCTTTCTTACGAAGCTTTATGTCTCCCTCCTGGACCTTAATGTCCTTGATTACTTTGGCTTGAGCCAAAGCCTCTTCGACTATTTGGTATTGCTACAATTGTAATACAATCAATATATATTTTGAGTAGATCTTGGTAAAAATTCATGTTAACTCAAAAAAATGAATAATGAATGGAAATTTTGACATGATCTTGTACCACCTATCTCTGTAGTCCATGATTTGCTCATCATCGAATTGATAAATATTTGACAAGTCTGTAAGGTTTACCTTCTTCTTGACTCTAAAAGAGAAGCATTAAAGGAAGTCATTCACTAGCTATTTAAATCTATATATGCTATGTCTAGGTAATTGGTTATACCACTCTAAGGCACTATCAAAGAGTGTTATCACAAAGGTGTGTAGAAATAAATCATCATTGTATTGGAGCTAAAAATACAAGTTCATGAAACTTGTGATGTTTTCCTGGGCATCATTGTACCCTCTAAATTTGTCTAGCATCAGCATTTAAAAGTGCTCTGGGTAAGCTAGAGAAGGAACCAATGGATATAGGGGTTTATTATACATTTTGCATAATGTGGGCTTTTGATAACCCACTCCCTACTTCTTAAGTGATTGGATTCCCTCTATGAGAATTTTATATGCTTGTAATGAGATGATATCGTTATTTGAAATATATTTCTTAGGAGGAGGCAGTGGATTATTCTAGTTCAATCAAGGTGGAAAACTATGATCATCTACCACATCCTCATAATATGGCTTAGGATATGTTTGGTCCTAGTCATCTACTTTTGTCTCTTTATAGATCTTGTATTCCATCAATTTTGGTGCTTGGTGCTATATTTACTGAGAATGATGCATAGAGGTATGAAAGGAATGGTTTTTAGTTGGCCTATGGGGTAACTCTTGCTACTATGCAATGCACATCATGTTGAGTTGTTATCGATAAGAACTAGGTGTGGGTTATTATTCTTGAGTTACCCTACGTGATTGCGGATGAGTGTCGTTGAGTCTCATCATTTAATCTCAATGATTTATCAATCCGGGGTGGTGTCCAAGGCTGTCTACGATAGAAAGTTAGGGCAGAGTGCAATTTAGGTATTCATATTTCAAGCATTTATTGTTGAAGCAGATTTTTGTTTAGCCTTTTGGTGTCACACTAAACCTAGTCTGTAGAATGGAAACTAAAATAAATTACAGGAATTAAAAACTAAATCTAAATTGCAAACTTTAACAATTAACTACAATTGCAAGAATTGGAAATGGTTGAATTAAAATCTAATCTACTTTTCCAAAATTGAAATAATAGAAGTTAAATTGCTAAATTGAAATTATTTTGAAATAAAAACTATTCTAAAAACACTTGTCAATATCCTACCACAAAAGGTCATCAATCTTCTGCTATAGGAATTGACAACAAAATGAAATCTACTAAAATTGAAAGTAGTTGAAATATAAAAGCAAAGAACATGAAAAGCAAAGGGAACATGGAAATAAATATTTAATCTAATTTTTCAGATGACACACACAAATTAGTTGTACAAAAACATAATGAAAAAAACATAAATAACAGAATACAAAATTAAAACAAGAAAATGAAATCTGGCAAGCAGTCTGTTAATTCTGCTATAGCAAAATTACAAAAAAAAACCTGCCATAAAAATCCTCCTTATAGATCTAAAATTGGGCCCATACTTCCTAATCTAGAAGGAGGTGTAAAAAAACTCCTTAACTAATTAACACTAAAAATAGAAATTGATAAAAAGACTACACTTTTATTCTTTGTCAAAACATGCTGAAAACTGTTACAGATAATTGTTGTACAATCCTATTTGCTGCTGCTACTACTCTCCTCTATTATAATTCCTACCTAGCTCAACAAATAAGGGAGCTATCATTTTATAGATACATAATATCTATTTACAAATATAAAATATACTATTCATATCTTGCATATCAAATCCTATTATGCTGCAACATTTCCTGGTTTTATCCTAGAAAATGATCAATTGATCTTTTCCCATGAATGGTGGCTTTTGGATGACAAGGACGACAAAGACAGCTGGGGGATATTTTCCCTTAACCTTATAAATCTTCTTTCCCTTTTTTCACCATCAAAAAATAGTAAAAAAGTACTTTCTATTGTCAATCCGAAGATAACTGGCTCAATCCGAAGAAACTGCATTCTATCAATCTGAAGATGTCTGCTCAATTCGAAGCTCTTCGAATTGACAAAATGTGTGGTCTTTAGGTGATATCAGTTGCTTTTCTTAGGTGGGTTATCTCTCAAGAACTGATTACAATATATTTTATCCTTCTCCATGTGTGAATTCCATGCCTTGCTATTCATTGGTAGATGGATGGAATTTACATGGTAAACTGCTACATTTTCTAGATTTGATGCACAATTGTAAAATGTTGGAATTTTTTGCAAGTTAAAAAAATTAGAATATGGAAAAATAATTCAAATATAAACATGAATAAGTAAATCAAGCTGCTACCAAATTTATACACTTTATTCACCAAGTAACCATGTTGAAATAGTGTAACAGTGCTGCATAATTATCCCTGTTCTGTTATACCCTGTTGTTGCCTATTTAGACCAATTGGGAATGCTTCTAAATATGTCAGATGTGTTTTGTAGTCTTAAACTTATTCCATCTATTTCCTCATGCTTTTATTGATAAATTCAAGGTGCTCCTATAAAGTGACAACTTGTTGATTTTTATATGGATGTTTTCTACAGATTTCCATATTTAGAATAGTCCTAATAATTTACCTTCAATGTGGACTTCAAACAAGTTGAAGGGTAGGAAAACATTCATAAACCATTGTGAAGTTAATGGATATCATCATACCACATTTGGTTGTTTGAAATGCATATTTTTATTTGCTACTTAATCAAGCAAAAGCAGTCACAAAATGCTAAAAATAGTAAAAAACAGAGATATAATGCTCTTAACATAAAATCATGCAAAAACTTAAAAAATATATATTCTAATCAACAATTTGGCATTTAATTTAATAATATGGTAGTTTTTATATGTCAAACTTAGCGTAAAAATGAGGCATTTTTAGGCCTCATCATCCTCCCCAGCTTGAACTGATGCATGCCCTCATGCATCTTAGTAGGCCATAATAATATGCTAGTTTTATCCTTGTGAAAACCATCCTTTGCCACCTGCTACCTTAGAAATTTCTCCTTGTTGCACTACACCAAGCATTTTTCAATTTAAGCACAGGTATTTCACTTTTCTACAACCTTGCAAAAAAAAAATTCAATCAATTTTTTTCAATTTTTTTTATTCTAGTTTTTTTTCTTTTCTTGCATATCTTTTTTTTTTTCATTTGCAACTTGCAACTTTTTGACTTCTGCACTTTCATCCTTCAATATTGCAATTTCTATAATACTGCAATTTTAATTTTTTTCTGTCCTTCTACAAGTTTTAGTGTTGCAAGGTACCTCTTAAAGGATTGGTATCATGTGATTCATCTTGCAATAGCCTTATTGTGGAACCATATTTGGCAGATGCACTACTACTGGTGAAATTTTCTATTCTTAACAACATTTAAGCCTAAATGCCTATTTCTATTGTTTGCACCTTTTGAACAAAACTGATAAAATTTTGATTTTGAAATGTTTGAGGGATGTACTTACATGTGGTAGAGCCTTAGGAACCTCAATATTTTATGTACCCTACTCTTTTACTATTCTACAACATTTTCAGCAATTCTGGTACAATTTTTGCTTATTTCCAAGATAGCCTGTTTTATTTTGAAGATTCATCCAAAAATGCAAAAAAGACCTTCTATGCAAAAGTTAGCTACAAATTCTGTTTTGGACCCATCTCGAGGGTATGTAAGACTTCCATAACATCAAAAATATCATATCTATCCTTTTGTTTAGATGTTACTCATTACTATTTTATTGTAGTAGTAGTAAAACATAATCTTTAGATGTTCCCATGCAACTAAGGGCAGAAGGGGGTGTTTCTTGACATCTTTAACATGTTTCATTTTCAGCTTGTCAATATTGTATGAATAGATTTATGCCAAATACTAATTATAATACATTAAATTCTAAATTCTTACTATGACTTAAATGCAAGATACACATACCTTACTATCCTAAAAATTGATCATGCACCTTACAAGCTGCTTCTAATGATTGTTAGCAAGCTTTTTGAAAACATAAATATACACATGTGCAGTGTGAGATTTGTACAATGGTGAAATAAATATGGGTGGATCAACAAGGCAATGCACGTTGAAAAACCAGTTTTCATGCAATCCAAATCAACAGCGCCTTAAGGAGGTTTTCATTACTGAATTATTCATTTTTTTCTCTCTTTTTTTCATTTTTTTTTTCATCTATTTTTTTCATTAGAAGAGGTTGTCATTTATGGTTTTCAACCAACTTCTATCATTTTTTTTTCAAGTGCCTCAATAAAAGAGTGTCTCTCATGAGGCTACAATGAGAGAGAATGTCTCTCACTCTTATTTGGATAAGAACAATTCTTATTCTGCAAAAACATGTCAATATTTGTATGAAAACACCATCTTTTTTTGTTGAAATCTATAACAATGATGCAACCTTCCTTTCTAGATGAGTAGTAAGAATATTCTTATATCATCATTTAACTCCTTATTGTTGGAAATGAAGTTTTGACTTCATTGTTCCTCCTCCATGCTGAAATTGATACTTGTCCTCATGTATCCCCATTTTGTGGGACATGCTTTTTATTTATTTATTTTTCTCTCTTTTTCTTTTTTTCTTTTCTTTTTTTTCTCTTTTTCAAACTTTTATCTTGTCTTTATTGCGCCCATGAAGGAATTTCACAAGCAATATTATTCTTTTTTTCTTTTTGTCAAACTTTTATCATCACTCTGAATTTGACATGGAAGAGAAATTCTCCTCCATTTTGTGTACATCCAATTGTTCACCTCAAGAACTCCTCCTTAGTTAATGGTGCATGGTATACTTGAAGGCAATATCCATTCACCACTAACTTCCTCTGTGAATCACCAATGGGAGAAAGAAACACTGCTTCATATCTAAAAAATTCTTAAATCAAGTGTTTGTCCATGCCTCCTAATCTACAAAATCTTGTCAATCTATACTTGAAACAATTCAATACCAATTCTCAAATATGTTAAGGGCATACATCAAGATGAAATATTGACATACTCTTGTAATTTCATGGAAAGGGATTGAAATATTGTTTCAAAACAACAAACAATTTTTCTTTTTGTTCATAATTCAACTAGTCAATATTGTTCAAGAATTTCCTTGGCTGTACTTCAGTTTGTTTCATTCTTAGGAGGATAGAATTTTTCCTTAATGGAAGTAAATTTTCTATGTGCAGCTTTTCCAAAAAATTTCCTTTCTCTAAAGCTAATTTCTATGTCTAGACTAAAGGGGTTATGTGTATCTCCATTGACTTTTATCTCTTCAAGCTCAGGTAAGTTCTTGTTTGAGCACAGTTGGATGTTGTTGTAGTCAATAACATTTTCTACAGGTTTTTTTACCAGATTCAACTACATAAATAGGGGCTGGCTATCCTATATTATTCAAACTGATCACAAGTTGGGCTAAAAAGGATAATTTAATTAAACATGTTTTTGGTTTGTACAATAACACAAGAAGTGTACAACTTTAGCAGATCAACTACTTGTCATGTAGGATCACCTCTAATGAGATCAACTATTGTCTTTGTAGGCTAAGAATTGCTAGGTTGTTATCAACTATTTAGCGTGGTAAAATCCTAAAAATATTTAAGCAATAATGGCAAAACTTTTAGGATCACCGTTTGAGCTATAAACTTCTATTTTGATTGTGCAAAAGTTTTATGATTTTTTATTTTTTATTTTTTTAATAGATTTAGCTTACATAGATAGGGGTTGCCTATCTTGTATTGTTCATATTGGCCATAGGTTGGGCTGAAGGTGGTGGTTGATTTACTTGCCCTGTTTGTTGTTTTTGGGATCTCTCTTTGAGAAGAATTCAAATTAGACCATAAATTTTGCATCTTTGAGTTATGGAAGTAAATGACATTCATAAGTGATATGTCCCTATGAAAAAATGCTACAAGTAGATGATATGGCTATTTTATCCAAGGGATAGTCTTGTATATCTACCATGATATCTTCCCAACACCTAGTACAAATTTTTTTATACTACCTTGATGATATAGATATAAAAAAGGTAGTAGTAGCAGATGGTTCCTCTAAATTTTTCAAGGGATATTATATTTTTTGATAATGAGGATGATGAATTCTTTCAATTTTTAAGAATCTCAAACATAGGCAATTTAACCCCCAAGTGTGAATATCACCTCCATGTGGTTGCTTGTTTTCTAAATGGACTGAAATGCAACTATCATTAATTATTATTTATACCAGCTATTACATTCAGATTTTATTTTATTTTATTTTATTTTATTTATTATTATTTTTTTGAATTTACATGGTCGAATCGGTAGCCGTCACGAATCCGGGCAGGCTGTCTAGCTTTTATGGCCACCACAGTATTTTGCACTATTTGCCCTAGAAGCTGCCACACAGATCTTCGTGTAGTCCGCCCCTATAACCACCATTCCATAATCATTTTAAACCTTTTACACCGCTAAAAATACCAAGAAAGGGACAAGCATTCAGTTCGACGAGGCCCGAGATTTGAACCTTGGACCTCCGCCCCCTTATGGGGTTTGGATAAACCAATTGGTCTACACCTCGGACCTATTCAAATTTTATTTTGAACTTCATAACTTAGAACAATAATAATTATTTGATTGATTTTACCTTCTAAAAACACCATGATCCCCAAAAATGGTGCCAAAATTATGAGTGTCTTTGAGTCTCATCATTTAATCTCAATGATTTATCAATCCAGGGTGGTGTTCAAGGTTGTCTATGATAGAAAGTTAATGTAGAGTGTAATTCAGGCATTTAGATTTCAAGCATTTATTGTTGAAGCAGATTTTGGTTTAGCCTTTTGGTGTCACACTAAACCCAGTCTATAAAATGGAAACTGAAATAAATTACAAGAATTGAAAACTAAATCTAAATTGCATAAATTAACAATTAACTACAATTGCAAGAATTGGAAATGGCTGAATTAAAATCTAATCTACTTTTGCAAAATTGAAATAACAAAAGTGAAATTGCTAAATTGAAATGATGCTAAAATAAAACCTATGCTAAAAACACCTATCAATATCCTACCACAAAAGGTCATCAATCTTCTGCTATACGAATTGACAACAAAAATGAAATCTACTAAAATTGAAAGTAGTTGAAACATAAAAGCAAAGAACGTGAAAAGCAAAGGTAACATGAAAAAAAATATTTATCTAATTTTTTAGTTGACACACACATTAGCTGTACAAAAACATAATGAATAAAACATAACTAATAGAATACAAAATTAAAACAAGAAAATGAAATCTAGCAAGCAATCTGTTAATTATACTGTAGCAAAATTATAGATTAAAACCTGCCATAAAAATCCTCCTATCTGAAATTGGGCCCATACTTCTTAATCTAGAAGGAGGTGTAAAAACACTCCTTAACTAATTAACACTCAGAACAGAAATTGATAAAAATATTGCACTTTTATTGCTATCAAAACATGCTAAAAAATGTTATGGATAATTGTTGTATAGTACTATTTGCTACTACTACTACTCTCCTCTATTATAATTCCTACATAGCTCAACAAAGAAGGGAGATATCCTTTTATAGATGCATAAAATTTATTTACAAATATAAAATATACTATTCATATCTTGTAGATCAAATCCTATTATGCTGCAGTATTTTCTGGTTTTATCCTAAAATAGGATCAATTGATCTTTTCCCATGAATGGTGGCTTTTAGATTACAAGGATGAAAAATATAGCTGGGTTATATTTTCCCTTAACCTTCTCAATATTCTTTCCCTTTTTCCACCATCAAAAAATAGTCAAAAAGTACTTTCTGTTGTCAATTCGAAGAAATTGCATTCTGTCAATACGAAGATGTCTACTCAATTCGAAGCTTTTCGGATTGACTAATTGTGTGCTCTTCAGGTGATCTCAACTACTTTTATTAGGTGGGTTATCTCTCAGGAACTGATTGCAATAGCTTTTATCCTTCTCCATGTGTGAATTCCATGCCTTGCTATTCATTGGTAGCTGGCTAGAATTTACATGGTAAACTATTGCATTTTCCAGATTTGCTACATAGTTGTAAAATATTGGAATTTATTGCAAGTTCAACAAATTATAACATGGGAAAATAATTCAAATATCAACATTAATAAGTACATCAAGTTGCTACCAAATTTATACACTTTATTCACCAAGTAACCATGTTGAAATAGTGCAACAATGCTGCACAATTATCCCTGCTCTATTATACCTTGTTGCTGCCTATTTAGACCATGTGGGAATGCTTCTAAATAGGTCAGATATCTTCTGTAGTCCTTATAAACTTATTCCATTCATTTCCTCATGCTTTGATTGACAAATTCAAGGTGCTCCTATAAAGTGATAGCTTGCTAATTTTTATATGGTTGTTTTCTACAGATTTCCAGATTTAGAACAATCCTAATAATTTGGCTTCAATGTGGACTTCAAACAAGTTGAATGGCAAGAAAACATTCATAAACCATTGTGAAGTTAATGGATATTAGATACCAAATTTGGATGTTTGAAATGCATATTTTTATTTGCTACTTAATCAAGAAAAAGCAGTCACAAAATGCTAAAAATAGTCAAAAACAGAGATATAATGCTCCTAACATAAAATCATGCAAAAAATTAACAAATATATATTCTAATAAACTATTTGTCATTTACCTTAATAATATGGTAGTTTTTATATGTCAAATATAGTGTAAAATGAGGTATTTTAGGCCTCATCAATTGCTCTTAACACAATATCTATTCTAGTATTCTTTCCTCATGTAGTCTATGTTCGTACAATCACTGGCAGTGTAACATTTGTTGTTTTATGTCCTCATGATCTAAACATTCTCGCTCATGATGAAAATACTCCAATTGAGATTGAAGCAATTTCTCTCTAACTAGTATTGGGTCAAGGTAGACAATCTGTGCACTCAATTGTATGTGGTCGATGACTTCTCATATTGATACGAGATGTTTTAGTATAAGGGATAGCTACCCTCTTACCTCGATCAATCGAAGTTGCATATACTCTGTGTTTGATCCTACGGGTGACTTCCTCATGTAAGGATGGCACACGTGTGTGGTGTGTTCATGTAGAACACTCCCCTCATGTATGGGTATGATGAACTAAATATTCATCGTGCCTATCCTTAAAATGAGAATGGGTGGAAGAAGGTGCTCTATGAGCTATATTAGGGCTATACCTATCTAGGTAATTTAGCTTATGGCTCTTCCAAGGTTGATCAAGAGGAGTAGCTCCACCATATCGACTAAGTAAGGACATGTACTCTACACCAAGCTCAGATGGGTTTGTAGATCTATTGGCTGCATGGATGCATGCAATCCCTCTACTAGGTCCCTTAATGGGTGGATCTTTTCTAGAAGAAACATATGATGGATGAGGTTTGATGAGATCCTCATATTAGTCATAGGGAGGTCCCATAGGAGTCCTCCAAGTAGGGGTATCTCAATGAGTAGATCCCCTGTGTGTGTAATTATCTTCATGATGGTTGTCTGAACATAATTTAGGTAAAGGTAAATCATGTGGGTTGTATCAAAGGTGTTTTGAGCCTTCATGTGCATTTCCAGTTGCCTTAGTCTGGGGCTAGGTTTGGCTTTGTGTTGTGACCATTTTATCTTTATTATGTATTTAATTAGAAAATAAAAAAAGTATACAAGATGTTTATCTCTTTTAAGAATTCTTTGTGTTTCCTAAAACTAGCTTGTGTATTATGATTCATTGTTTTTTCCTTCCTCTTGTTCAATTTTTTTATATTTTTGATGTAATACTCAACTTGTAGACAAAAAAATCTAGCCACTTGTCATCCATCCATGTCCTTCAATCACAATCATCCGTTATTTATATCTATATATGTGTATTTACTTAATATATGTATAAATATTTATATATTATATTATAACTATATATATTTAATATATATATGTGAATTAATCCTATCCCTCCACCACGTTTTAATCTTAGCCATCCATCGACATCAATCCATGCCACTTACCTAGATTTAATCTCCACTCTTTCTTATGTTTTAATCTCAACCACTCAAATTGTGTCGTGAAACCCTAACATGTCCAAGGGAAGAATATAAAAGAGGAGTCATTTTTGATGACTTAGACCCCTAACAATCCTAAAAAACTTAAGTATTCTAGAGATATTTCTAAAGCCTACTTTGAATTCTATCAACATTCATTCACAAATAATTCTTAGAATGTCAAACCCTACCCCCATCATTTGCATCATAACCCTCCATCATCACCCTTGCATCACTTGCATCTGCCATCGCATAACCTGTGTAGAGCTATATCAGGTTTTGTGACACCTCCCTTAGCCTTGAACACCAAAAAAAGCTAGTCAAACACCCTCCAGAGTCAACTGAGTGCCCACTAGAGCTAGTCGAGTGTCCACCAGAGCCAGTCGAGTACCTCTAGAAATTTTTGGTTATCCTCAAGTGCTTGCAAGAATTTACCACACCATATTTGTGGTTCCACAACCCTTGAGTGATGTTCAAGTATCCTCATGACCCTCATAAATATAAATATAAGTAGAAGAATCTAGTGGCAAAGTAAAAAAGTTATTTGTATTCATTTTCATATTCTTGCACTTTGTTTTTAGTTTTAGATTGTAGCATTAAGGGTTTAGTAATTATATTTTCTTTCTAAGGGCCTCACACTCTGGAGCCATCACAAGTATTACTAATCTATTTTTTTTGTTTTTTTTATTACAAGTATAGGAATCATACATTTGGTAGTTGTTGAAGCTAGGGTAGCCCATTCAAGATACACAAGCCCACCCACAACCTCATTGGAATAGAAGATAAGCATGAAGACACCAACTATTCTTTTTAACTAGGGTTTTGGATAACCCTAGTATCTACAACATTTGAGATCCACCTATTATAATAATAGATATTCTATCTATTTTGTGCAATCTATGTGTATTACTGTGCTTATTATCATTTTATATCACTCTTGTATTGGTGTTGCTTGATTTTTTATTCACAAAAGTTAAATGGTTTTCACTTGTATACTCCCACACGTGATCCTGGTGATGAAGTCCAAAATGTGAAATCCACCAAAATTTGGAGATGAAACCCAAATATTGTGAGGGATCATAGGTCCTACTAGTCCTCACCCAGTTCACCATGGTCAGTGATACACCTTTCCAAGAAGATTGTATGCTATTTTCCATGACTATGATTATTCACCAAAGCATAGATAATCACAGGTGTAGACAAAATTCCCAATAGTGGTCACAGGTGGAGAGTTTAAAAATTGAAATTTTCACTAAATTTCTCTACCAAAGCTTGAAATCTAACTTTTTTTGTAAAAAGTAGTAAATTAAAGCATAGATAATCATAGGTGTAGACAAAATTTAATGAATATGTTGTGAAGTTGATTTTATAACTCTTCTTTAAGGCTATAAGAGGGTAGAGTGATGAATTTGCTAGCCATTAGAGGTTAAGATGACTATGCCTATGAGTCATTCTAGCTTAGAACAATGTTATTTGTAATTCAAGAAAATAAGAAAACCATAAGTTAATGATAAATAAGGAGATTGTGGGAAAATTCCCACACATGATCACTACTATAAGATGTACAAAAGATCTAACCCCTAAACATGCAATATGATATCAAATTGAAATGCAAATTATGTAACCATAATGATTAAAAGATAGAGAAAATATTGTGCCCTTCTCATTGATACTAAAAAATTGTCGTTACAAGAGGTTACAAAATATACCTCTTAGGGATTCACCAAATTGATACAAATTACATCAAGAATCCAATAATAGGTGTCTTCCAAAATATCTCTGTAATCTCCCAAAATTGATTATGGAGGGTTTTATTTAGCGACTTATGCTCAATGATGTGAAGATTGAAGAATCCTTATGATGATTTTCTCTTGTGGAAACCTAAAATCTGCACACATAAGCACTTATAAGAAGTTAGTAACAAATTTTGAACCTCTCAAGATGAGTCCCATTTTAAATATATGCAAATGTAAGTAAAATGATTAAAACAGTAAAATAAATGCATATGAATGGAATGAAAATATGCTAAACTAGGTTAGAAATCAAATTGAAAATTGCTAAAGTTAATATGACTAAGAAAATAGAGAAAATCAAATTTCACCACAAGGCCATCAATAGATAAAATTACTAGCTCTATTAGCCATCATCGGGTCTAATGGCTTTGCCTGCGGGCCTTTGTTGGGCACAAAAACCATTGAATAGAAAGCTCTTTCTCTGTGCTCTATGCAAGGTGACGATCAAATTGTCTATCAAATGGCTTGATGTTCTTGGTAAGTTCATGAAGAATGACTTAAATGTGGAAATTAGCTTTAAATCAAAAGGATTGATAGTGAAAAATGGTGGGATTTTCTCTTCAAGCTAATGCAATTCATGGATGCGAATGCAAGCTTCATTTTGAAATATGGGTAGCACCTTGATGCTTATGAGAGATTTATGCCTTTGTTAGGTAATTTGATAACACTTCATCATAGATAATTCTAGATTATTTGAGTGAAGTCCTAGGATTCTTTTATAGATTTTATAGTTGGCCATATGAGCTTGCAAGGGAAGACAAGATCAAGATTTTGTTAGGATCAGGTATCCTAAGTGTCACTTATGGAAGCTTCACACCCATAATCGCTCAAGATAAGTTGCCCTATGATAAATTTGTCTCAGCTCATGGATCTTGATTTTTTTATAGGTGAGGCCATCCTCGAGGGGTGCAACCTGATCTAGGGGTCATTATTGGGTCTAGCGGTCACCAAGAAGCCACTAAGGGGGATAGCAGCTGCCCTGGTTGAGTGGTTAGAACCATTGTTAGGTCCTAAGAAGGCCTAAGATGAGTCATATGGCCTGAAAAAAAGTGTCCATATGAGTAGCCTCCTCAACATGACATGTTTTAGGTGTCTACAAATCTATCTTAGATTGAAAATAAAATAAAATAAATTCATTTAACACTAAAATGAATTCTAATTAATCTAAGATTAATTCCACATTAATCTATCTTATATTAAACATAAAACAATATAAATATATTTAACACTAAAATGAATTCTAATTAATATAAGATTAATTCCATTTTAATCTATCTTATATTAAACATAAAATAAAAGAAGGATCCAACCTCTCCAACTAAGCCTCCAAGAATCCTCCAAGTATGATCTCCAAGGATGCCTAGCTTTCTCTTGCATACTCCCAAGTTGCTTTCCATTGCCTCCTTCCTCATGATAGCCTAACTCCAACTAAGCCCTCTTCGGCTTATATAAAGGCCTTGTTGAAATATGCCTTTATTAAACTATTAATTTCTCCATTTATGAATCATAAAGGTGAGTTAATACTAAATAGGGTTATGCATAGTATCAAATTTTGCAAATTAGAGTGAATATTAGGATTTTTACAATTTTAATTTGGTGAATTTGGGGACCCTAGAGGTTAGCCCATTCGCCCAAAATTTTTGAAATAAATGTTTTTTAGGGTCAATTCACCCTGCTATCATAATGTTTCCCGCCTAATTTTCACCTTCAAATTATAATTTGTTTTATCCCACCAAATTTACCTCTTGTACCCTGTTATATATAGCTAATATGAGAGTGTCACTCATACAATTAAAACATTATTTTTCTTTGATAGCGAGTGATACAAAGTATGAGAGACAACAAGAAATAAGCAAAAGAAAGTAGAACAAAGAGAGTGTGTCAAAAGGTGACTGACATAATGCAACTGACATAAGGTGACTCACACAAGGTGAATCGCACAAGGTGATTGGTAGGAGGTGATTGGAAGAAGGTGACTAGCAGAAGGTAATTGGTAGGAGGTGATTGGAAGAAGGTGACTAGCAGAAGGTAATTGGTAGAAGGTGACTCACGTCAGGCAACTAACATAATGCAAGTGGTAGAAGGTGACTCACATCAGGTGATTGGTACAAGACAAATAACACAATGTGAGTGGCAGAAGGTGACTCACATCAGGTGACTAGCACAAGGTGACTGGCACAAGGCGAGTGGTAGAAGGTGACTCTCATCGAGTGTCTAGCACAAGGCAAGTGGAAGAAGGTGACTTGCATAATATGACTCGTATCAAGTTATTGGCACTAGGTGAGTAGTAGAATACGACTAGCAGAAGGCGAGTGGAAGAGAGCGACTAACATACAATGATAGCTATTTATCAATAAGTTTTTTTTACCATTAATTTTTCTTTTTAAACCAATTTTTTCATGGAAACTCAATAAGGAGGTTTTACTATTATTTGGGTATCAATCCCAAGCCTACCTGGGTTAGACATCCTATTGTCTTGAACAATAGTTATCTTTTACAAGTTATTTTCATTTTTAAAAATGACGTTCATGTTACTCTTCTGTTTATATAGGTAAAATATCACCTATTGGTAGTGGAAATAAGGAAGGCCAATATTCCTATAAAAGGAGTATCCTCAAATACTTTCATAATATTTTGAAATCCAATCAGCCATCAACATTTGCACAAATTGAAGGTACGAACACCTTTACTTACTAACCAGTTAATTTTTGTACATTGTTAATTTTATATATAATATCTTTATTCATTAAGAAGGGTGCTTTTTGGTTGATGGTTTTGTCCATTGTTTATCTACATTTTTAATAGAAGGTATGTTTTTAAATGCAATAATGATATGCAAAAAATTTCTTTACAAAAAACACTATTGACCCTGGTATGCCTCCACTTCCACATATTCTTGATAATGAAAAGTCCATAGATGAAATTTTTCTTAATGAAATGCAACAACAACATGAATAGATTACTGAAACTAACACACCAAATGAAAAAGAAAATAATAGTTCTCATATAGTCCCTACTTTTGAAGAATTTTATTTTTAAAAGCATAAACGTACAAGGTTATCTAGGTGGACAATTAACAAATCATTTCAGCCTGATTGGGTATCAGAATTTACATTTATTGAGCTTGTAAAATCCTCATTAATTGTTAATTATTTTTGTTGGAAGAATTTGATGTTGTTGCAAGTGTCTATGGTTGTGAGTGCAGGTTTCCATTTTGCAACAGATATTCCAGACAAGGCAGACACCACCTCCTGACGAAGAAAATGGTGAAGGCGTCAGGTAAGGTGGGATATGATGTTGTGCCTTGTGCACCATGGCTTGAGGGTACATGGAAGACCCCCAATATACAAGCATATAAGAACATCCTAAATGTGAATACATGGTTGCTTGGTTTGCTTGCATTGAATGCACGATTGTTGATTTCATTTATTTGGATGTTTAAAGAAATATATATATATATATATATATATATATATATATATATATATATATATATATATATATATATATATATATATATATATATATCAAAATAAACATATAAGCACATATTAATATAATAAAGTAAATAAGATTAAATATATATGATATAAATTCATTAATAATAAATTATAAAATATTAATAAATGTACTTTATTTTTAATAAAATATATATATTTTTATATATAATAATAAAAAATAATAATAATAAAATGGACTAGTTGATGCTCTATTGTATCTAGAGATAGACACTCTGAAATATTTAAGCCTTCATGTAAATCTTGTGTGTCAAAAAATAGAAAGTTGTAATTTTATTTGTAAAGGAGAAGCCGAGAGAGTATTGTGATCTATCTCTGGCAATCTTTGTTGATAATATGATTTCGTGGTGCAACAAAGAGGGAAGCAAGTGTAATATTGTCCTTAGCTTATCTAGGTTAGAATTTTTCCCTGTATAAAAGATTTGAAATGGATTTAGAATGCTGCATTGAGTGTTGTTCTATTTTTTTTTTACTATGTTGGTGTTAATTTGAAAACATTGTTACAATTTTTTTTTTAAATATATATATATACAGTAATAAAATTCCTTAGGGAAGTGTAAATTGATTGTTGTAAATGTTTTAAAATTAATGGAACTTAATTTTGTTTGGATGTACATTAGGGAAATGTATTTAGAGCGTGTATGTTGATGACTGCATTTAGTTCATTAGAGCCATGGTGACCCTTAAGAAAGGTTAACCACTATTTGCATCCAAGGGAAGGGTGATTCAAAAGGGGGATGGCTAAAACAACTTCTTTGACTGTTGCATAAGAGAATTTTATCTGGCAAACTCCAGTCTGATTCCTGCAAGGAATGTTTTCAATTCTTTAAATGGTTAATGAGATATTCTAAAAATTATGTAAGACTATTTTTTTTTACTTAAAAATTGTAATATTATGTTAGACAGATTAAGTCACAAGTCATTCTAATTTTTTTCCTAAAAGTAAGAGTTATGGCAGTTTTATTATGTAGTAAACATGGCCTATTAATTAAATTTTTCCAGTAGCAAGTCTACGTGAATTTACTAGTTTATATCTGGAAGTTATTCAATGTATAGAAGCTTGTGCAAAAGTGTCCATACATATTGAGCTCTATAATCCTCTTTAATGGGAGTAAATTATTCTTTAGAGATATACATCATCAAGTTTCATGTAAAGAAGATATCATTTTCGTCCGTCAGGTTATAAATACAGTGGTCTGAGTTTCATCAAAATTGCTAGATCTGTTATGTTGAAATGAATACTATGTGAAATTTCTTTGGAAGTGAAGATTAGCTCCAGTAAGAAGGTTGTTTCAAAAAAAAAATTGAGTCTATGTTTTATTTTTATTTTTGGTGTCAAGATTGACTTTTATACAATTAATAAAAGAAATGAAGTTTTAGACTCCTATTGACTCCATCTTCAATATAGAACAAAACCTTAGCTTTGGAATCTATAATAATGTTGAACAATTACGTCTAACTCGAGCCTAGTGATTGCCACATCGAGTCTCTTTCCTTTGATGGCATAAATAAGAATTTTACCTAACCCATAGCCAGATAGTTTTTAAATATAAAATTGGTTGAAGCTTTGAACTCATCATGTTTAATACGTGAGCACTATATGATATAATTCAACTATTATGAGATCTTTAAACCAAGAAATTTTAATGAGATTATATTATTGTCTTAAAAAAAGAGGTACCTTTATGGGTCGGACACTCAGGTTTTTCTTTAAAAAAATAAGTCTTTCGAATTATTTCCATGATGAAGCAATTTGTGATAAGAATATTTGTTTTATATGTGTATTTTATTTGATAATAAAAGGCTCTCAGGATTTTATTATTTTTTTGAAGTTTTTATTTGGATCTTGTTTTGCTTTTATTAAAGGTTATAAGATCCTAATTTTAGATATGGTTCTATTTCAATTTATCAAAATACTTTTATGATAGAAGAGTTGTAGAAAATACTAATATAAATATAGATATCATAATGGGGTTAATTAGTTGAAAATTTTAATAGTATAAGGAAACTATTAAGGCATTTTTTTAGGATTACTAAAATATTAAATCAAGGATTAAAACCGTCTCTATAATTATTGATAGAGAGTATTATGACAAATCTAGAATAATATAACAATTCCACTTCAAGTTCTAAACCTTACATCACTGAGAAATATGAAGCATTACAAACTAACGTTATCAAAAAGAATGAAACAACTTGGTATTTATTGAGCATGATAAATACCATCCCAACTCTAATAGCTCACAGTGGCGACTATTAGGAATCAAAGGTAACCGTTCTCCAGAAAGCCAAAAAGGATAGTGGTTCTATGTTGTAGAGAGTAATGAATAATGGTGTGGGATATTGTTCCAGGTTGCCATACGAGTAGTACGTGAGGATGCTCATGAACTTACTTCAGTTGTGGAATTTCCAACATGACTCAATTTGGGAGTGGCTTTGGGGATGGAAGATCCAACGATAAATGGTATGGGTAGTATTACTGTCAACCAGAGTTGGATCTGATATCTAATAGCCATACGATGGCAGACCCTAATCAAACCTTAGTTGAAGGTCAATGATCAGGCACTGGCATAGTGATGCTAGCTCAAAACATAATTATAATTAGTTTATACAGTCATTAGAATTTCTTATATGAGAATGGGACTGTAAATCCATGTCCAACATGCTTTTAACAGGGGAAATTCAACGTCCAACCTTCCAGGTTTTATGGGCCCTAGAAGAACAACCCCATGGTTGGATCAAGGAATATCTTTAGTGAGGAGTAAATATCCTAAAATAGTAAACTATTACAGGAAGTTGGTTGGTCCCGAGAACTTAACAAACCAGCTGTAGTGGTAAATAATCTTGAAGTGTGAAACTCTATGTCAAGGTACTAATATCAAGTTGGGTATATTATAGCAATTATGTTTATTTTTGGTAAAATTTTAGATTTGTGTTTTGAAAATCATGTGTGTAGACCTAGGTTGTGACAGTTGGTATTAGAGCCTAGGTTGTGAAACCCTAGGCTATTTAGCATGAATTGTTGTTTTAACATAACTCTTTTGTTTTCAGGAATGGTAGGGACCTCAAAAAGAGTAAGTACTAACCTACAAAAGGAAATTGTAGAAGTCCCAAGAAAGGTATTAAGGCAACTCGTAAGAGAGTATGAAATGGTGCAAGCTGCTAAAGTAACATGACGAGTGGTAAGGAAAGAAAAAGAGTTAGTAGCTATGAAGGCTACACATAAGGACAAAAATATGGCTCGAATGATTTAGTTAATGCAAGATCAACTGAATCAACAACATGAACAAATGGAGATCCAAAAGGCTCAAATGGTTGAGCACATGGATTAGAAAAGGGTACAGATGGCATAGCCATAGGAAATAATCACCCAACAAAAAATGGTCATTGAAAATTTATCTAAGGGAAAGGAAACTAAAAAAGTAAGTGAGTTTCTAGAAGGTTCCTTAAGAAGGAAAGTTGGTGTAGAACTACAAAAGGAAATTAAGAAGTTGGATATTTCCAAATTTGATGGTAAAGGAGATGGTGAAACATCTATTAACTGGATAAGTGAGGCCGAGGGATACTTTTAAATTCATTCACTTTACTAGAAGTCCAAAACAACTTGGGTTGTGGCACATTTAGAAGGTCTAGCAAGGGATTGGTGGACCATATATAAGAAGATAACACAAAAGTAAGACACAGATATTCCATGGGAAGAGTTTAAAATAGAATTCAAGGATTTCTTCCTTACGTCTCAATTTTATATTGAAAAATATGGTTAATTCACTAACTTACGTCAAGGTAACATGAATGTAATTGAGTATTACCGGAGCTTTGTGCAGCTTCTGAAGTATGTCCCAAAATATGATAGATAAAAAAAATTTAAAGCTCATTAATTTTTAATGGGGCTATAGTCAACCAGTTGGGGGAAAATTACCTAAAACAATGTTAGTTGCCTATGACGGTGCTCAATATGAGGAAGTAAGACAAAAAGAGGTAAAGGCTTATTATTAGCAAGTTGAAAAATAAAATTCCAATAAAAGGAGATACCTTGAGCAAAATTGGAGCAGGGATCTGAATTATAGAGATGGTGGATGATACAAAAATGATAACAAGAACAGGGGAAAATTCCAAGGCAACAAAAAATAGCCAGATTGAAGAAACTACCAGGAAATGAACAAGAGTCGGGGACATGGTGGAAATAGTAATAAAGGTAAGGAAGGTGATAAGAAAAAGAATGTGGGACCAAATGCATGCTATGCATGCAGAGCCTTATATAGTTTTGCAAGACAATGCCCACATAGATATGATAAAAAGAATCCTTTAGAAGAAGCCTCACACAAAATTTATGTTGCTATAGGTAAACCTAACTTTTCAAGCCAAGCTACTCCATTTTTGTATATATATATATATATAATCACAATGCAACTAATAGTTATATTTTAAATAATATCTGAGGGACATGTCGAAAGCCTAGGATTGTGACAAAATAGGTGGCAGATCGAGTTAGGGTCTGGTCTAACCTACTAAAGCCAACCAATGCCTATTGGGATCCAAATTGCTCCTTTACATGCTTTGATTATAGCTTGACCTTGATACATAGACCTAGAGGGTCCAACAAGATGTTAAAAATTGGTGGACAGATCAAGTAAGGATCTGAACCAACCAATATATTTAATCGATAATTGCACTTTTCTAAGATCTAGAGGGTTAGTTAAGTAAAAATTACTATGTTGTGAACTTCTACCATGCTGACACCATTAACATGGGATAATTTGGACGATCGAGAAGTGATCGGTCTTGATATAAAGGTCCAATTAAAGGGAAACTACCATTGACTTCATGAAGATGCAAACCATCGAAAGAGTTATGTGGATCTTAAAATAACCCCTTAATAATTTAACATTGATGATAAGGTCTTCCTTAGAGATAAACCAACCAAAAGCCCCATAAATACTATCAAATTGATCCCCAGACTTGTCGATCCATTTGACATTGTTTTCAAAATAAGTCTTGTTGCCTACAAGCTTGTCCTACCACTGAACACATCTAAAATCCATGGTGTTTTCCATATGTATCTCATCTGCAAATATGTCGCTAACCCATATCATGTTCTAGATGTATCTCATTTGCAGACGTCGGACCCACAACTCATTGAGATTTGACCCTTTAAAATTTTGGGTTACAAAATAAAACAACTAAGGAAGAGAAAAATAGAGTAGTGTAGGGTCCAATGGGATCACTATTCATAAGAAAATGCTACTTGGGAAAATGTTGTTGAAATGAAAAGCAAATTTCCATTTTTGTTTGAAAATTGTTAGATAAGAGACAATTTGGATAATTTTTTTTATTATAATTTTGTACTTGGTATTTTGATACAAATCCAAGATATTCATGTATGTAACTTTTGCTTAATCCATATATTGATCAGTTATTTTGAAAACTACAGTGTTTATTGGATAATACAGGGAATGTGTTAATTCTTGGTGGGGAAGAATGTAACATCCTCATTACTTGTTAATTATTTGTATTCAAATAATTTTATGCTGCTACAAGTGTCTATGGTTGTAGGTGCAAGTTTTCATTTTGCAGAAGATATTCCAAACAAGGCAAACACCACCTCCTGATGAAGACAGTGGTAAAGGCCTCAGGTAAGGTGGGATATGATGTTGTGCCTTGTGCACCATGGCTCATGGGTACATGGAAGCCCACCAATATACAAGCATATAGGAACATCTTGATTGTGAATGCATGGTTGTTTGGTTTGTTTGTATTGAATGCACGATTGTTGATCTCATTTATTTGGATGTTTAAAGAAAATTATATATATATATATATATATCAAAAGAAACATATAAGCACATAATAATATAATAAAGTAAATAAGATTAAAAATATAATATATGAATATAAATTCATTAATAATAAATTATAAAATATTAATATATGTACTTTATTTTTAATAATATATATATAATTAAAAAAATGGGCATAATGCTCTGTCGTGTCTAGAGATAGACACTTGACAATATTTAAGCTTTCACGTAAAGGTTGTGTGTTAAACAACAGAAATTTGTAAGTTTATTTTTAAAGGAGAAGCTAAGAGAGCATTACAATCTATCTTCGGTAATATTTGTTTATAAGTTGATTTTGTGGTTCAAAAAAGAGGGAAGCAAGTGTAATATTGTCCTCAACTTATCCAGGTCAGACTTTTTCCCTGTATAAAAGATTTGAAATGGGTTTAGTATGCTACATTGAGTGTTGTTCTATTTTTTTCTGACTATGTTGGTGTCAATTTGAAAAAATTGGGTTAATTTTTTTTTTTAATATATATATAAAGTAATAAAATTCCTCAGGGAAGTGTAAATTGATTGTTGCAAATGTTTTAAAATCAATGGAACTTAATTTTTTTTGGATGTACAGTAGGAAAATGCATTTAGAGCATGTATGTTGATGACTGCATTTAGTTCATTAGAGCCATGTTGACCCTTAAGAATGGCTTAACCACTATTTGCATCCAAGGGAAGGGTGATTCAAAAGAGGAATGGCTGAAATAACTTATTCGGCTATTGCATAAGCAAATTTTATCGAACAGACTCCAGTCTGATTCCTACAAGGAATGTCTTCAATTCTTTAAATGGTTAATGAGATATTTTGAAAATCATGTAAGACTTTGTTTTTTATTTGAGAATAGCAATATTATGTTAGACATATTAAGTCACAAGTTGTTCTAATTTTTTTTCCTAAAAGTAAGAGTTATGGCAGTTTGCTTATGTAGAAAACATGGCCTATTAATTAAATTTTGCCAGTAGTGAGTCTACGTGAATTTACTAGTTTATATTTGGATATTATTCAATGTATAAGAGCTTGTGCAGAAGTGTCCATACGTATTGAGCTCTATAATCCTCTTTAATGGGTGTAAATTATTCTTTAGAGATATAGATCATCAAGTTTCATGTAAAGAAGATATCATTTTTGTCCGTCAGGTTATAAACATAGTGGTCTAAGTTTCATCAAAATTGCTAGATCTGTTATCTGGCTATAAACATTTAAAAAAAAAAACTTCTAACGAAATTGTCTTCCAAGAAAAAGTTATAAACTAATTTGGCCAAGTCTTATACTTCCAATTTTGTTAGATAGCTAGTATGTGATATGACAAACGATGAATTTATTGATAACTTGTCATTTTTTTAATAAATTCAATTTGTAATGGCTAACCCAAAATCCATTAGCTTTGAAAATATTTTGATTGGTTAGAAAAGTTGATTTGTAAGATTTTATATCTGTTTTGTTTTTAAAATTGTTGTGAATATCAAAGTAGCTTGTACAAAAACATTGATAAGTCTTAGAGGTAACACTTGTCGAATATTGTTGAAGGTATATTAATAGAAAATAATGAATCTATCATTGAAATATTACTAGATTAGATATAAATGATATATATTTAAAAACGTCAAGAGATATCAATCCTGAGGCACCTATCTTGGAGATCACACCCCCAAGAAATGAGATAGGTGCTTCAAGATTGATAAAAAAACAATTATTTACAGCATGACATGTATGACCTCTTTGCCTCCCACCCCCCTGTCTGCCATTGTAGGAATGCCTCTCGGTGTAATTAGGAATAACGTCACATTAGGACATCGTTAGGAATAAAAGGAACAATCCAAAGATTAGTGTTTAACAAAGAAAAACTAAAAAAAAAAAATTGTGTTGAAACAAATACTATGTGAAATTTCTTTGGAAATGAATATTAGCTCCAATAAGAAGGTTGTTTCAAAAAAAAAATTGAGTCTATGTTTTATTTTTATTTTTGGTGTCAAGATTGAATTTTATACAATTAATAAAAGAAATGAAGTTTTAGGCTCCTGTTGACTCCGTCTTCAATATAGAACAAAACATTAGCTTTGAAATCTATAATAATGTTGAACAATTACATCTAACTTGAGCCTAGTGATTGTCACATCGAGACTCTTTCCTTTGATGGCATAAATAATAATTTTACCTAAACCGTAGCCAGATAGTTTTTAAATATAAAATTGGTTGAAGCTTTGACCTCACCATGTTTAAGACATGAGAACTATATGATGCAATTCAACTATTCTGAGATCTTTAAACCGAGAAATTTTAATGATATTATATTAGTCTTAAAAAAGGGGTACCTTTATGGGTCGAACACTCGGGTTTTCCTTAAAAAAAATAAGTCATTCGAATTATTTCCATGATGAAGCAAGTTGTGATAAGAATATTTGTTTTATATGTATATTTTATTTGATAATAAAAGGCTCTTAGGATTTTATTATTTGTTTGAGGTTTTTATTTGGATCTTGTTTTGCTTTTATTAAAGGTTATAAGATCCTAATTTTAGGTACAGTTATATTTCAATTTATCGAAATACTTTTATGATAGAAGAGTTGTAGAAAATACTAATATAAATATAGATATCATAATGGGGTTAATTAGTTAAAAAGTTTAATAGTATAAGGAAACTATTAAGGCATTTTTTTAGGATTACTAAAATATTAAGTCAAGGATTAAAACCATCTCTATAATTATTGATAGAGAGCATTATGATAAATCTAGAATAATATAACAATTCCACTTCAAGTTCTAAACCTTACATCACCGAGAAAGATGAAGCATTACAAAAGAACGTTATCAAAAAGAATGACACAACTTGGTATTTATCGAGCATGATAAATACCCATCCAAATCTAATAGCTCATAGTGGCGACTATTAGGAATCATAGGTAACCGTTCTCCAAAAAGTCAAAAAGGATAGTGGTTCTATGTTGTAAAGAGTAACGAATAATGGTATGGGATATTGTTCCAAGTTGCCATACGAGTAGTATGTGAGGATGCTCATGAACCTACTTTGGTTGTGGAATGGACAACATGACTCAATTTGGGAGTGGATTTGGGGTTGGAAGATCCAACGATAGATGGTATGGATAGAATTACCGTCAACCAGAGTTGGATCTGAGATATCTGGTCCAATAGCCATACAATGGTAGACCCTGATCAAACCTTAGTTGAAGGTCAATGATTAGGCACTGGAATAGTGATGCTAGTTCAAAACATAATCATAATTAGTTTATACAGTCATTGGAATTTCTTATATGATAATGGGATTGTAAATCCACGTCCAACATGATTTTAACAAGAGAAATTCAATGTCCAAACTTCCAGGTTTTATGGTCCCTGGAAAAACAACCCCATGCTTGGATCAAGGAATAGGTCAAGTATGGAGTAAAGATCCTAAAATGGTAAACTATTATGGGAATTTGATCGGTCCGAAGCACGTAAGACACCAGCTACAGTGGTAAATAATCTTGAAGTGTGAAACTCTATGCCAAGGTACTAATATTAAGTTGGGTATATTATAACAATTATGTTTATTTTTGGTAAAATTTTGGATTTGTGTTTTGAAAATCATGTGTGTAGACCTGGGTTGTGACAGTTGGTATTAGAGCCTAGGTTGTGAAACCCTAGGCTATTAAGCATGAGTTGTTGTTTTAACATAACTCTTTTGTTGTCAGGAATGGTAGGGACCTCAAAAAGAGTAAGTGCTAACCTGCAATAGGAAATTGTAGAAGTCCCAATAAAGGTATTAAGGTAATTCATAAGAGAGTATGAAAGGGTGCAAGTTGCTAAAGTACCATGATGAGTGGTAAGGAAAGAAAAAGAGTCAGTAGCTATGAAGGCTACACATAAGGACAAAAATATGGCTCGAATGATTTAGTTAATGCAGGATCAACTGAATCAACAACATGAACAAATGGAGATCTAGAAGGCTCAAATGGTTGAGCACATGGATTAGAAAAGGGTACAGATGGCCCAGCCATAGGAAATAATCACCCAACAACAAATGGTCATTGAAAATTTATCTAAGGGAAAGGAAACTGAAAAAGTAAGTGAGTTTCCAGAAGGTTCCTCAAGAAGGAAAGTTGGTGTAGAACTGCAAAAGGAAATTAAGAAGTTCGATATTTCCAAATTTGATGGTAAATGAGATGGTGAAACATCTATTAATTGGCTAAGTGAGGTCGAGGGATACTTTTAAATTCAGTAACTTTACTATAAGTCCAAAACAACTTGGGTTGTGGCACATTTATAAGGTCTAGCAAGGGATTGGTGGACCATATATAAGAAGATCACACAAAAGGAAGACACGGATATTCCATGGGAAGAGTTTAAAATAGAATTCAAGGATTTCTTCGTTACACCTCAATTTTATATTGAAAAACATGGTTAATTCACTAACTTACGTCAGGGTAACATGATGTAATTGAGTATTACCATAGCTTTTTACAGCTTCTGAAGTATGCCCCAAAATATGATAGATAAGAAAAATTTAAAGCTCATAAATTTGTAATGGGGATACATCCAAAATATAGTCAACCAGTTGGGGGAAAAGTACCTGAAACATTATTAGTTGCCTATGACGGTGCTCGATATGAGGAAGTAAGCCAAAAAGAGGTAAAGGCTTATTATTAGCAAGTTGAAAGAGAAAATTCCAATAAAAGGAGATACCTTGAGCAAAATAGGAGAAGGGATTAGAAGTATAGAGATGGTGGATGATACAAAAATGATAACAAGAACATGGGAAAATTCCAAGGCAACAAAAAATAGCCAGATTGGAGAAACTACCAAGAAATGAACAATAGTCAAGGACAGGGTGGAAATAGTAATAAAGGTGAGGAAGGTGATAAGCAAAAGAATGTGGGACCAAACACATGCTATGCATGCAGTGCCTTAGATAGTTTTACAAGACAATTCCTGCATAGAGATGATAAAAATTATCCTTTAGAAGAAGCCTCAAACAAAATTTATGTTGCTACAGGTAAACCTAACTTTTCAAGCCAAGCTACTCCATTTTTGTATATATATATATATATAATCACAATGCAACTAATAGTTATATTTTAAATAATATCTGAGGGACATGTCGAAAGCCTAGGATTGTGACAAAATAGGTGGCAGATCGAGTTAGGGTCTGGTCTAACATACTAAAGACAACCAATGCCTATTGGGATCCAAATTGCTGCTTTACATGCTTTTATTATAGCTTGACCTTGATACATAGACCGAGAGGGTCCAACAAGATGTTAAAAATTGGTGGACAGATCAAGTAAGGATCTGAACCAACCAATATATTTAACCGTTAATTGCACTTTTCTAAGATCTAGAGGGTTAGTTAAGTAAAAATTACTATGTTGTGAAATTCTACCATGCTGACACCATTAACATGGGATAATTTGGACAATCGAGAAGTGATCGGTCTTGATATAAAGGTCCAATTAAAGGGAAACTACCATTGACTTCATGAAGATGCAAACCATCGAAAGAGTTATGTGGATCTTAAAAGAACCCCTTAAGAATTTAAAATTGATGATAAGGTCTTCCTCAGAGATAAACCAACCAAAAGCCCCATAAAGACTACCAAATTGATCCCCAGACTTGTTGGTCCATTTGACATTGTTTCCAAAATAATTATTGTTGCCTACAAGCTTGTCCTACCACTAAACACGTCTAAAATCCATGGTGTTTTCCATATGTCTCTCATCTACAAATATATCGCTAACCTATCGCATGTTCTAGATGTATCTCATTTGCATACGTCAGACCCACAACTCATTGAGGTTTGACCCGTTAAAATTTTGGGTTATAGAATAAAAAACCTAAGAAGGAGAACAATAGAGTAGTGTAGGGTCAAGTGGGATCACTATTCATAAGAAAATGCTACTTGGGAAAATGTTGCTGACATGAAAAGCAAATTTCTATTTTTATTTGAAAATTGCTAGATAAGAGACAATTGGATAAATTTTTTTATTATAATTTTGTACTTGGTATTTTGATACAAATCCAGGATATTCATGTATGTAACTTTTGCTTAATCCATATATTGATCAGTTATTTTGAAAACTACAGTATGTTTTGGCTAACATAGGGATTGTGTTAATTCTTGGTGTGGAAGAATGTAACATCCTCATTACTTGTTAATTATTTTTATTTGAAGAATTTGATGTTGTTGTAAGTGTCTATGGTTGTAGGTGCTGGTTTCCATTTCGTAGCAGATATGCCAGACAAGGCAAACACCACCTCCTGATGAAGATAGTGGTGAAGGCGTCAGCTAAGGTGGGATATGATGTTGTGCCTTTTGCACCATGGCTCATGGGTACATTGAAGCCCACCAATATACAACCATATAGGAACATCCTGACTATGAATGCATGGTTGCTTGGTTTGTTTGCATTGAATGCACGATTGTTGATCTCATTTATTTGGATGTTTAAAGAAAATTATATATATCAAAATAAAAATATATATAGTATATATATATATATATATATATATATATATATAAAAAAAGCACATATTAATATAATAAAGTAAATAATATTAAAAATATAATATATGAATATAAATTTATTAATAATATATTATAAAATATTAATAAATGTACTTTATTTTTAATAATATATATAATAAAATAAAATAAAAAAATAAAATGGGCTTGATGCTCTACCGTGTTTGGAGATAGACACTTGGAAATATTTAAGCCTTAATGTAAAGCTTGTGTGTCAAACAATACAAAGTTGTAATTTTATTTTTAAAGGAGAAGTCGAGAGAGTATTACGAATCTATCTCCGATAATCTTTGTTGATAAGCTGGTTTCGTGGTGAAACAAAGAGGGAAGCAAGCGTAATATTATCCTCAGCTTATCCAAGTCGTACTTTTTTCCCTGTATAAAAGATTTGAAATGGGTTTAGTATGTTGCATTGAGTGTTGTTTTATTTTTTTATGACTGTTTTGGTGTCAATTTGAAAACATTGGGTTACAAGATTTTAAAATATATATATAGTAATAAAATTTCTTAGGGAAGTGAAAATTATTTGTTGCAAATGTTTTAAAATAAATGGAATTTTGTTTGGATGTACAGTAGGGAAATGCATTTAGAACGTGTATGTTGATGACTGCATTTAGTTCATTACAACCATGCTAACCCTTAATAAAGGCTCAACCACTATCTGCATCCAAGGGAAGGGTGATTCAAAAGGGGAATGGCTGAAATAACTTCTTTGGTTGTTGCATAAGTGAAGCTTATCCAATATACTCCAGTCTGATAGCAAGAAATATTTTTAATTCTTTAAATGGTTAATGAGATATTCTAAAAATTATGTAAGACTTTATTTTTTAATTTGAGAATAGCAATATTATGTTAGACAGATTAAGTCACAAGTTGTTCTAAAAGTAAGAGTTATGAAAGTATTCTTATGTAGTAAACATGGTCTATTAATTAAATTTTACCAGTAGCGAGTCTGCGTGAATTTACTAGTTTATATCTGGAAGCTATTCAATGTATAGAAGCTTGTGCAGAAGTGTCCATACGTATTGAGCTCTATAATCCTCTTTAATGGGAGTAAATTCTTCTCTATAGATATACAAAATCAAGTTCCATGTAAATAAGATGTCATTTTTGTCTGTCAGGTTATAAACACAGTGGTCCGAGTTTCATCAAAATTGCTAGATCTGTTATCTGGATGTAAATTAAAATAAAAAACTTCTGATGAAATTGTCTTCTAGGCAGAAGTTATAAACTAATTTGGCCAAGACAATTTTGAAATTTATACTTCCAATTTTGTGAAATTTATGAAAGTCGGTGAGTTACTGATAACTTGTCATTTTTTTTTAATAAATTCGATTTGTAATGGCTGACCTAAAATCCATTAGCTTTGAAACATTTTGGTTGGTTAAAAAAAATATTTAATAGTTGATTTGTAAGATTTTATATCTATTGTCTTTAAAATTGTTGTGAATATCAAAGTAGCTTGTACAAAAACATTGAGAAGTCTCGAAGGTAACCCTTGTCGAATATTGTTGAAGGCATATTGATAGAAAACAATGAATCTATCATTGAAATATTATTAGGAATAGTGTCACGTCAGGACATCATTAAGAATAAAAGGAACAATCCAAATATTAGTGTTTAAAAAAGAAAAACTAAAAAAAAATTGTGTTGAAACAAATACTATGTGAAATTTCTATGGAAATGAAGATTAGCCCCAATAAGAAGGTTGTTTCAAACAAAAATTTGAGTCTATGTTTTTTAAATTTTTGGTATCAAGATTGACTTTTATATAATTAATAAAAGAAATGAAGTTTTAGACTCCTGTTGACTCCGTATTCAATATAGAATAAAACATTAGCTTTGGAAACTATAATAATGTTGAACAATTACATCTGACTCAAGCCTTGTCACATCAAGTCTCTTTCCTTTGATGGTGTAAATAAGAATTTTACCTAACCCATAGCTAGATAGTTTTTCAATATAAAATTAGTTGAAGCTTTGACCTTGCCATGTTTAAGACGTGAGCACTATATGATACAATTCAACTATTCTAAGATCTTTAAACCAAGAAATTTTAACGAGCTTATATTATTGTCTTAAAAAAAAGGGGTACCTCTATAGGTCGAACACTCGGGTTTTTATTAAAAAAAATAAGTCTTTCAAATTATTTCCATGATGAAGCAATTTGTGATAAGAATATTTGTTTTATATGTGTATTTTATTTGATAATTAAAGGCTCTCAGGAGTTTATTGTTTTTTTGAGGTTTTTCTTTGGATTTTGTTTTGCTTTTATTAAAGGTCATAAGATCCTAATTTCAGGTACAATTATATTTCAATTTATCAAAATACTTTTATGGTAGAATATTTGTAGAAAATACTAATATAAAAATAGATATCATAATAGGGTTAATTAGTTGAAATTTTTAATAGTATAAGGAAACTATTAAGGCATTTTTTTAGGATTACTAAAATATTATTTCAAGGATTAAAATCATCTCTATAATTATTGTTAGAGAGTATTTTGACAAACCCATAATAATATAACAATTTCACTTCAAGTTCTAATCCTTACTTCATCGAGAATGATGAAGCATTACAAAAAAATGTTATCGAAAAGAATGACACAACTTGGTATTTATCGAGCAGGATAAATACCCATCCAACTCCAATAGCTCACAGTGGCAACTATTGAGAATTGAAGGTAACCGTTCTCCAACAAGCCAAAAAGGATAGTGGTTCTATGTTGTAGAGAGTAACGAACAATGGTATGGGATATTGTTCTAGGTTGGCATACGAGTAGTACACGAACCTACTTCTATTGTGGAATTTCCAACATGACTCAATCTCGAAGTAGATTTGAGGTTGGAAGGTCCAACGATAGATGGTATGGGTAACATTACCGTAAACCAAAGTTGGATCTGAGACATCTAGTCCAATAGCCATGCGATGGCAGACCCTTATCAAACCTTAGTTGAAGGTCAATGATCAGGCATTGGCATAGTGATGTTAGTTCAAAGCATAATCATAATTAATTTATATAGTCAGTGGACTTTCTTAGACGAGAATGAGATTGTGAATCCATGTCCAACATGCTTCAAACAAGGGAAATTCAGTGTCCAGCATTCTAGGCGTTATAGGCCCTGGAAGAAAACCCCATACCTGGATCAAGGAATAGCTTGAGTGAGGAGTAAAGATCCTAAAATGGTAAACTATTACAGGAAGTTGGTTGATCCCGAGAAATTGAAACACCAGCTACAGTGGTAAATAATCTTGAAGTGTGAAACTCTATGCCAAGGTACTAATATCAAGTTGGGTATATTACATAAATGTGCGACAATTATGTTTGTTTTTGGAAAAATTTTGGATTTGTGTTTTGAAAATCAGGTGCATAGACCCGGGTTGTGATAGTTGGTATTAGATCCTAGGTTGTGAAACCCTAGGCTATTAAGCATTAATTGTTGTTTTAACATAACTCTTTTGTCATCAAGAATGGCAGGGACCTCAAAAAGAGCAAGTGCTAACCTACAAGAGGAAATTGTAGAAGTCCCAAGAAAGGGATTAAGGTGACTCGTAAGAGAGTCTGAAAGGGTGCAAGTTGCTGAAGTACCATGACAAGTGGTCAGGAAGGAAAAAGAGCCAGTAGCTATGAAGGCTACACATAGTGATAAAAATATGGCTCGAATGATTCATTTATTGCAGGATCAACTGAATCAACAATGTGAACAAATGGAGATCTAGAGGGTTCAAATGGCTGAGCACATTGATTAGTAAAGGACACAGATGGCCTAGTAGTAGGAAATAATCACCCAAGAACAAATGGTCATTGAAAATTTATCTAAGGGAAAGGAAACTAAAAAAGTAAGCGAGTTTCCAGAAGGTTCCTCAAGAAGGAAAGTTGTTGTAGAACTGCAAAAGGAAATTAAGAAGTTGGATATTTCCAAATTTTATGGTAAAGGAGATGGCAAAATAGTCATTAACTGGATAAGTGAGACCGAGGGATAGTTTTCAATTCAACCACTTTGCTCAGAGTCCAAAATGACTTGGGTTGTGGCACATTTAGAAGGTCCAACAAGGGATTGGTGGACCACATATAAGAATATCACCCAGAAGGAAGCCATAGATATTCCATGGGAAGATTTTAAAAGGGAATTCAAGGATTGCTTCCTTACACCTCAATTTTATATTGAAAAACATGGTGAATTCACTAACTTACGTCAGGGTAACATGACTGTAATTGAGTATTACCAAAGGTTTGTGCAGCTTCTGAAGTATGCCCTGGAATATGATGGACAAGATAAATTTAAAGTTCTTAAATTTTTAATGGAGCTACATCCAAAATACAGTCAACCAGTTGGGGGAAAAGTACCTGAAACATTGTTAGTTGCCTATGATGATGCTCGATATGAGGAAGTAAGCCAAAAAGAGGTAAAGGCTTATTATTAGCAAGTTGAAAAAGAAAATTCCAATAAAAGGAGATACCCTAAGCAAAATAAGAGTAGGGATCAAAAGTATAGAGATGGTGAACGATACAAAAATTAATACAAGAACAAGGGGAAATTCCAAGGCAATAGAAAACAGCCAGATTGGAGAAAGTACCAAGAACAAAAGAACACTCGGGAACAAGGTGGAAATAATAATCACGGTAATGAAGGTGATAAACAAAAGAATGTGGGACCAAATGCATTCTATACATGCAGAGCCTTAGATCATTTTGCAATACAATGCCCATACAGAGCTGATAAAAATAATCCTTTATAAGAAGCCTCACATAGAATTATGTTGCTATAGGTAAACCTAACTTTTCAAGCCAAGCTACTCCATTTTTGGATATATAAAAAAAAATCATAGTGCAACTAATAGTTATATTTTAACTAATATCTGAGGGACATGTCGAAAGCTTGGGATTGTGACAAAATAGGTGGAAGACCGAGTTAGGGTCTGGTATAACCTACTAAATCCAACCAATGCCTATTGGGATCAAAATTGCTCCTTTACATGCTTTGATTATAGCTTGACCTTGATACATAAACCTAGACGGTCTAGTAAGATGTTATATATTTGTGGATAGATCGAGTAAGGATCTAAACCAACCAGTACATTTAACCAATAATTGCTCTTTTCTAAGACCAGGAGGATCAATTAAGTAAAAATTGCTATGTTGTGAACTTCTGCCATGCTAACACCATTAACATTGGATAATTTGGACGATCAAGAAGTGATCGGTCCTGATATAGAGGTCCAATTAAAGAGAAACCACCAATGATTTCGTGAATCCACAGACCATAAGAAAGAGTTATGTGGATCTTAAAAGAACCCCTTAAGAATTTAATGTTGATGATAAGGTCTTCCTTAGAGACAAACCAACCAAAATCTCCATCAAGACTACCAAATTGAGCCCCATACATGTAGGTCCATTTGACATTGTTGCCAAAATAAGTCCTATTACCTACAAGCTCGTCCTGCCACCGAACTTGTCTAAAATCCATGGTGTTTTCCATATGTCTCTCATCCGCAAATATGTCACTCACCCATATCATGTTCTAGATGTATCTCATTTGCAGACGTCAGACCCGCAACTCATTGAGGTTTGACCCATTAAAATTTTGGGTTAAAGAATAGAAAACTAAGGAAGAGAACAGTAGAGCAGTGTAGGGTCCATTAGGATCACTATTCAAAAAATAATGCTACGTGGGAAAATGTTGCTGACATGAAAAACAAATTTTCATTTTTGTTTGAAAACTGCTAGTTAAGAAACAATTTGGATTTTTTTTTTTATATAATTATGTACTTGGTATTTTGATAAATATCCAATATATTCGTGTGATAATGTTATATGTAACTTTTTCTTAATCCATCTATGATCAATTATTTTAAAAATTGTAGTGTTTTATTGGCTAACACAGGGACTGTGTTAATTCCTCTTGGGCAAGAATGTAACATCCTTATTACTTGTTAATTATTTTTATTGGAAAAATTTGATGGTGCTGCAAGTGTCTATGGTTGCATGTGCAGGTTTCTATTTCGTAGAAAATATACCAGACAAGGTAGACACCACCTCCTAATGAAGACAGTGGTGAAGGCGTCAGGTAAGGTGGGATATGATGTTGTGCCTTGTGCACCATGGCTAATGGGTACATGGAATCTCGCCAATATATAAGCATATAGAAACATCCTCACTATGAATGCATGGTTTCTTGGTTTGCTTGCATTGAATGCACGATAGTTAATCTCATTTATTTGGATGTTTTAAGAAAATTATATATATATATATATATATATATATATATATATATATATATATATATGCACATATTAATATAATAAAGTAAATAAGATTAAAAATATAATATATGAATATAAATTCATTAATAATAAATTATAAAATATGAATAAATGTACTTTGTTTTTAATAAATATAAAAATAATAATAAATATAATAATAATAAAATAAAATAAAATAAAAAAAAAATAAAATGGGCTTGATGCTCTACTGTGTTTGGAGATAGACACTCGACAATATTTAAGCCTTCATGTAAAGCTTGTGTGTCAAACAATAGAAATTTATAATTTTATTTTTAAAGGAGAGCCGAGAGAGTATTGCGAACTGTCTCCAATAATCTTTGTTGATAAGTTGGTTTCATTGTGCAACAAAGAGGGAAGCAAGTGTAATATTATCCTCAGCTTATCCAAGTTGGACATTTTTCCCTGTATAAAATGTTTAAAATGGGTTTAATATACTGCATTGAGTGTTGTTCTATTTTTTTTTATTGTGTTGGTGTCAATTTGAAAACATTGGGTTACAAGTTATATATATATATATACACAGTAATAAAATTCCTCAGGGAAGTGTAAATTTATTGTTGCAAATGTTTTAGAATCAATGGAACTTAATTTTGTTTGGATATACAGTAGGGAAATGGATTTAGAGTGTGTATGTTGATAACTATATTTAGTTCATTACAGCCATGCTGACCCTTAAGAAAGACTTAACCACTATCTGCATCCAATGGAAGGGTGATTCAAAAGGGGAATGGCTAAAATAACTTCTTCGGTTCTTGGGTTTAGTATACTGCATTGAGTGTTGTTCTATTTTTTTTTATTGTGTTGGAAAGACTCCAGTCTGATTCCTACAAGAAACATTTTCAATTCTTTAAATTGTTAATGAGATATTCTGAAAATCTTGTAAGACTTTATTTTTTAATTTGAGAATAGCAAAATATAATGTTAGACAGATTAAGTTGCAAGTTGTTCTAAAAGTAAGAGTTATGGAAGTTTGCTTATGTAGTAAACATGGCCTATTAATTAAATTTTACCAGTAGCGAGTCTGCGTGAATTCGCTGGTTTATATCTGGAAGTTATTCAATGTATAGGAGCTTGTGCAGAAATATCCATATGTATTGAGATCTATAATCCTCTTTAATGGGAGTAAATTCTTATTTATAGATATACAGCGTCAAGTTCCATGTAAAGAAGATATCATTTTCATTCATCAGGTTATAAACACAATGGTTTGAGTTTCATCAAAATTGCTAGATCTGTTATCTGGATGTAAAATTAAAAAAAAAAAATTGACGAAATTGTCTTCCAGGCAAAAGTTATAAAATAATTTGGTCAAGACAATTTTGAAATTTACACTTCCAATTTTGTTTGATAGTTGGTATGTGATATGAAATTTGGTGAGTTTACTGATAACTTATTATTATTTTTTTAATAAATTTGATTTGTAATGGCTGAACCCAAAATCCATTAGCTTCAAAATATTTTGGTTGGTTAAAAAAAATATTTAATAGTTTATTTGTAATATTTTATATATGTTCTATCTTTAAAAATTTTGTGAATATCAAAGTAGCTTGTACAAAAACATTTAGAAGTCTCAAAGGTAACCCTTGCCGAATATTGTTGAAGGTATATTGATAGAAAACAATGAATCTGTCATCGAAATATTATTAGGAATAGTGTCACGTTAGGACGTCATTAAGAATAAAAGGAAAAATCCAAATATTAGTGTTTAACAAAGAAAAACTAAAAAAAAAACGTGTTGAAACGAATACTATGGGAAATTTCTATGGAAATGAAGATTAGCCCTAATAAGAAGGTTGTTTAAAAAAAAAATTTGAGTCTATGTTTTTTAATTTTTGGTGTCAAGATTGAATTTTATACAATTAATAAAAGAAATGAAGTTTTAGACTCCTGTTGACTCCGTCTTAAATATAGAACAAAACCTTAGCTTTGGAAACTATAATAATGTTGAACAATTACATGACTCGAGCTTGGTGATTGTCACATCGAGTCTCTTTCCTTTGATGGTGTAAATAAGAATTTTACCTAATCCATGTAGCCGGATAGTTTTTCAATATAAAACTAGTTGAAGCTTTGACCTCGCCATGTTTAAGACGTGAGCACTATATGATACAATTCAACTATTCTAAGATCTTTAAACTGAGAAATTTTAACGAGTTTATATTATTATCTTAAAAAAAATGGGTACCTCTATAGGTCAGACACTTGGGTTTTTCTCAAAAAAATAAGTCTTTCGAATTATTTCCACGATGAAGCAAGTTGTGATAAGAATATTTGTTTTATATGTGTATTTTATTTGATAATAAAAGGCTCTCAAGAGTTTATTGTTTTTCTAAGGTTTTTCTTTGGATCTTTTTTTGCTTTTATTAAAGGTTATAAGATCATAATTTCAGGTACATTATATTTCAATTTATCGAAATACTTTTATGGTAGAAGAGTTGTAGAAAATACTAATATAAATATAGATATCATAATGGGGTTAATTAGTTGAAAAGTTTAATAGTATAAGGAAACTATTAAGGCATTTTTTTAGGATTACTAAAATATTATGTCAAGAATTAAAACCGTATCTATAATTATTGATAGAGAGTATTATGACAAACCCAGAATAATATAACAATTCCACTTCAAGTTATAAACCTTACTTCACTCAGAACGATGAAGTATTACAAAAGAACGTTATTGAAAAGAATGACACAACTTGGTATTTATTGAGCAGGATAAATACCCATCCAACTCCAATAGCTCGTAGTTGCGACTATTGAGAATTGAAGGTAACCGTTCTCTAGCAATTCAAAAATGATAGTGGTTCTATGTTGTAGAGAGTAATGAACAATGGTATGGGGCATTGTTCCAGGTTGTCATACGAGTAGTACGTAAGGATGCTCATGAACCTACTCCGGTTGTGGAATTGCCAATATGACTCAATCTGGGGAATAGATTTGGGGTTTGAAGGTCCAGGGATAGATAGTATGGGCAACATTACCATCAACCGGAGTTGGATCTGAGACATTTATTCCAATAGCCATGCGATGGCAGATCCTGATCAAACCTTAGTTGAAGGTCAATGATCAGGCACTGGCATAGTGACGCTAGTTCAAAGCATAATCATAATTAATTTATACAGTCAGTGGAATTTATTAGATGAGAATGAGATTGTGAATCCATGTCCAACATGCTTCATATAGGGAAAATTCAGCATCCAACCTTCCAGGTGTTATGGGCCCTGGAAGAACAACCCCATGCCTGGATCAAGGAATAGCTCAAGTGAGGAGTAAAGATCCTAAAATGGAAAACTATTGTGGGAAGTTGGTCGGTCCCGAGAACTTAAGACACCAGCTGTAGTGGTAAATAATCTTGAAGTGTGAAACTCTATGCCAAGGTACTAATATCAAGTTGGGTATATTGCATAAATGTGCGACAATTATGTTTTTTTTTGGTAAAATTTTGGATTTGTGTTTTGAAAATCAGGTGCATAGACCTGGGTTGTGATAGATCTAGTACTGCTAGAGAATAGTAGTGAAGAAATAACAGAATTGAGATACATAATTTGCAGTTGGAAACACAGAAAGGATCATAGATTGCAAGTTAAGAAAGATACAATAGAAAAACATTGTAGAAAAGTTTATATAAAAACAAAATAAAGTGATGGAAAAATATAGAAAATTATAGGTGGAAGGATGCATTAGAGTGTGCACATATTAGATATGCATAAGAATATGATAAATAAATGAAACAAAAGAAAAATTTCATTGAGAAAGGTGCAACGATTCAAGCCCAATTTTCAAAAATGAATAAGTTCACTTTAGCTTCAAAAAGTTTACAGTTTGCTATTGTACTCATTATTCTTAAAAAGGGTAGACCTATATTTAATTTCATTTATTATAAATATCTATTTCAACTAGCTGATATGCAGAACCTTCCCAGTGCCCATTGGTCAGATCGAAGTGGTTGGAAAATTGTAAAATGTCTCTCATTGGTCGAGCAGGATGACCTCAAAGAAAAAGTAAAAAAAAGCCAAATTCATTTCACTTTCAATTGATGAGGTGACTGTTGTTGACAACACATATTTTATTTGCATGTATGTTTACACATTGGAAAATATTTTAAGGCAACCTCATTTACTTAGAGTACGTAATATGGTAGAAACTTGTAATGCAGAAAACATTTACAATGTTGTTGCAACTAGTTTTAAAGGAAATAGTAGGAATGAATGAAATGGAGGTAGCCACTAAGTTGATATATGTTAGATCTGATGGTGCTACTACAATTCAAGGACACAAGAATGGTTTTTTTGTTTGACTACAAACATCTATTTCGCTATATCTTATACCTATTTATAGCATGGCTCATAGGATAAATCTTGCATACAAAATCGCGGATACATTTACAAATGTAGCGAGAGTGGAAGAGCTTATCAATGGAATTCATGATTATTTTTATCGAAGTCCAAAAATATTTTTAGCATTTCAATAGTTTGCACTAGGATTTACTTAAGGTAAAAAACTCTTAAAAGATGTAGATACTAGGTGGATTTTTATGTATTAATCGACATATAGATTTTTCAAAGAAAATCAATCCTTTGCAAGGCATATGTATGTAAATCGTAGGGTAGTTGATAAGGCTAAATATTTGCTTTTTCGAATGAGTGACTTTGAAACACTTCTCATAGTGTGTTATTGGAAGAAATGAATACTTTGATTAAAATTGCACAACAAAGATCGATTTATATTATGGATTTCATCAAGATAAAAAAAAAAAATTGCACATATATTGATGTGATGCATGTGTCTAGTAAATTTTTTATGGATCCCATGTTTGAGAGTTGGAGAGCATTAACAAATGTGAATGATCCTCAAAATTTTTTGAAGTTCAACATAAAAGGTCATCTATATATTAGTGTCTACGAAAAGGAAATACCTTTATATTATTTTGGTCAGCAAATGGATGTAGCTACAAATGAATTTGAAAAAATACCTATAACATAAAATGAATTTCATGTTGTTATACATGATATAAAAATCAAATTGAAACAAATAGCAGAATCATTTACAAAAGAAATATGAGACTGTTTTCAAGGAGATGAATTGCTTGAGGCTATGGGTGTGGTTAACTCGATGTTTTGGGATCCTTGTAATGAATACCAGGTTATAAATGGTTTGTTATCAAATACATAGGCACTCTTGCTAGCCATTTCACTGAACATGTGGTAGTCAATGGTATTGAAATCAATGGCATTCTCAACAAAGATCTTTTGAAAAAACAATCAAATTGATTTGGAATGATAATATCTGCTCAAGTTTCACAACTCACTAACCATCATGAAATAGGTTCTATTTCATATTTGTGGAAAATATTACATCCTAGTAGTATCTTACAACATACTATGAGTGAATATTTTTATTTATATGAATTATGTCAAATGATGATTTTAGAATCTATGGAAGATGAAAGGGTATTTAGTGCATTATCATATATAAAATCTAAAATCTAAAATAGGTTGGACAAAAATATGAAAAATTATTTGAGAGTATATGTGTCGACCTATGATGTGGAGAAGTTTACTTATGAAAGAGATTTAGCATATTGGAAATCTCTAGCAGAGAGAAGAGGTGTCATGAATACTTAGGATGATGAAGATAATGGTAACACTAATTAGACTGTGATGACAAAAAATTTGGGTATGAGTACAACATATTTTGTACAATCTAAAAAGTTTTTGTTCTAGCTTCCAATATTATAATGAAAGGATGCTTTCATTTAAATAAATTTCACATATTATGTTATTAGTTTTCTACAAACTATTGAGATTTGATTATAATTTGAGACATGTAATTTTTGATATCATTAATCATATAATATGGTATTAGACATGCTATTGGATATTCTGTATATCATATCCCTCTGAATTGATTATGTATATTTTGATGAAATTGAATTATTTGATTACAAATATGTTGATTATGAAACATTGGATTATTTTTTATATCATATATGTGTTATTGGATATTTTTTTTATCATGTTATTTAAGCCTTGTTATTGGATTATTAGTCTATGATATTGAAATTATTTAATAAATTTGTATAGTATAAAGCATTTAAAGCAAAGTAAATATATGTGTTGCATATCAGTTATTTAAAATTATTTCATAAAACATAAAAGAAAATTTTATTGCATGCATCCACATAACTAATCAAAACATCACAATATTTAAAACAAAATTTCAAAAAGATAATACATTTTTTTGGTAAGTTATCTCTTTGATTGATTTCAAAAAGATATCATTCTTTTACAATTTACACAAAAGCTATGCAACATGTTTGGTTTCTCCTCAATAAAAAAGCAATATTCTTCTACTTTTCTTTCTACACAGTACTTGAAGTTTTAGTCGCATCTTGCTCAATATCCTTTGCTTCCAATGCACAAACCCTTACCAGAATTTCAATTGTAGTTTTTATCCCTGATAGCAATAAACCTTCTTCATTCACTGGATTTTATTTAAAATGTGCATTCAGTTCTTTCTCATTTTTTCTTAATACAACCTCCACATTTAGGCCCTTATCTTTGATAAACTTCTTCAACCAATTGTTTTCTCTAATAGTGAATTGTAATATTTTCTTCACTTAAATAGCATTAGTCACACTAATTTTTGCAATCTTAATCAATGTTTTCATGGCACTAGCTTACGTCTTTAAGTGCTAAAAATTAGACTGCAAAATAGAAGAGAAAATTTTTAATATTTATAAAAAATATATATTCAAGAAAAAAATATTTTCAGTTATATGTAAAACTTACAGCAACAGTAAGTCTTGCAATTTTTGCAACTGCTACTTTTTTCTTATCTAGTGCCCATTCATTGAAATTTTCCTAGGCCTTGATATTGAGGTTTTCTAATCGATTCAATATAATGTCTAAAACTTCATCATTGTATGTAGACTTTGCCTGCACGATGCCACATTCAGATTTATGTAACAAAGCATCGAGCTTTTGTAGCTTCTTTCTATTTGAAAAATTATTGTATCAGGCATTTATTACTTTTATCAAAACCTTGGCCTGAAATTCTCAATATTTTAATCTATCAATATCTACAAGTAGAATATCATTAATTGTAGCTTTACATATATTAGCTATTAAAATATTTTATAAAAAATTAACTTTATCATCATTGTTTAGATGATGATGGGTCATGACTTGCTAGGGGGGGAAGAGGAAACTACAGTGGCATCTACCTCAACATTCTCTTCCACTTCATGATGGCTCTATGGACCCTGAAGCACATCACTTGCCTTTAATGGAAAAGTTTTAGGATTCATATATTGATAAATAAAATCATCAATATTATTAGAGGGCATTGAGACGCACTCTGCAAATTTGAGAAATTTGCAAGGGAAAAAGTTGGGAACATTGAAAAATTATATTGAGATATGGTGTGTGTCTGGGAAAGACTTTTGCTTCTTGGAGGTAGTGGTGTGAGGAACTATTTCCCATGCATGCAAGATTGGTTCCTCACCAGTGGTACCTATTATGGATGGACTTGTTGTGGCACTTTTTGTGGGTGCATTTATGGGTGTGCATATGGTGGAGGAATATTTTTTTAATATTTTGAATGTAACTGGTGCATCTGCAAAATTTCACATGAAAATATAAATTAAAACTAGTGTAAAAACAATGCCAAAAAATATTAATTTTAACAAAACATACCAGACTAAGGATCTGCACCCATTGATGATGCAACTGTTTACCCTTGCTCTAAAAACATTTAAAATATTCCTCAAATTAAATATAAATTTAAATAATTAAAATACATCATTTAAAATAATACTTTTGAATAATAAGGTTACCTTGTGAGCTGGAGGTTATTTCTTCAACGTCAACTATAACACATCCAGAAGTAACAGGAGTCATAGGTGTATGCTGATCACCAATAGACCTTGAACATTTCATGGATCTTGAGGTAGTTACTGGTGATGATTGTGACTGTGTATCAGAACTGGTAGATGCTTCTTGAATCCTAAAGGCGACATCCATTTTACTAGAATATTGAGCTACTTTTTTTTTCTTTCAAAAGAAATTATAAAATAACAAGATTGATTGGAAATAAAGAAAACATAGATTATTCTAAAAAATAATTTTACCTATATCTCATCCTCCATCATACCAATAGCCATCAATCTTGGGTGTAATGCAGTTGAAGGAGGGCTATTTTGAAGATTGAAATATGCTTCCTTAAAATAGAGAAAGAACAAGGTTGATGGTTTTTACTACATACGAAGATTGAATTTTTTGGGCATTCAAAAGATCTTGTTTAAAGTGGTTCAAAATGTGTGTGGACCAATCAAATTTATTTCTAGTAATACGTCGAACCAAATAGGCCAATACCCAAAATGGTATTTCTTTAGGTTACCCCTACAAAATAAGTCTTGCCTAGAAATATTCAATGCAAGCATGAATAATTTTGTCTCCAATGTTGGAAATGTTTAAACCCCTTTTCAACTTAGAATAATTAAATAAAAAAAGGAAGAACATTATTAGAGAACGAAAACTGCAATACATCAAAAATGAAGAAAAATAAAAACTAAATTTTAAAAATATACCTTTCAAATTATCTAAATGGACACCATATTTGGATTCTAGTAGTCGTTTATATTATTTGGTCAAGGCGTATTGGTTGTTCACAAAGAGACCATCCATAAATGGTAGTCTTGTTAGTCATTGCACATCTGAGGGTTTTACAAAAAAATAATAACCTTGTTATCCACTTTGATACAAATAGTGGACTCATCATGGTCATAGAAACTAACTATCCTTTGCATCAGGGAGACATAGGCATTGAACTATGGCATCTTGATTACTCCTGCGAATCCGGAATAAACCCATTCTAAATATCTTCAAGAAGTGCCAAAAATATTCTTAATATTGAGGTAAAAGCAGTTCTTTAATGACACTTTCAATGGCAAAGGAGAGGAAGAGCTAGCCATTTTTACACTAAAAATTGTCTAAAAGATGCTTTGAAAACCATCCAAAAATGCTCTAGAAATCATATGGAAAACACTCTAAAAACTCTTTGAAAACCTTCTAAAATCACTGTGGAAAATGCTCTGAAAATACTGGAATACGCTCTGACAATGCTCTGAAGAAAGCTCAAAAAATGCTTTGGAAAATGCTTTGGGAAAGGAAAAAAAGGACCCTACATTTCTATTTATAGAAGTTTGCATGGCTGAAGTCTATGGATGCATGAAATGTGGTAAAGGAGAGGGCATGTGAAAGCTTCTTATTGATGGCCTTTGGCGGTCACCCTTTGTCAGTCACCATCTTCCAATTAGCTTTAGCTAGTCGCCTTTAGCCAGTCACCATCTTCTAGTCACCTTTTGCTAGTCACATTTTGCTTGTCACATTCTACCAATTTCCTTCTACTAGTCACCATCTTCTAGTCACCATTTTCCTATCACCATCTGTTAGTTTCCATCTATCAGTTGCCTTCTTCCAGTCACCTTATACCAGCCACCTTCTGCTAGTCACCTTTTGTTAGTCACCATCTGTTAGTCACCTTCTGCCACTCACCTTCTACCACTTGCCATTTTTATTATATCTTTGGATTTTTTTTTAAACTTCACCAAATTTTAATAATTTCTCTGTAAAACTTCAAAAAAATTGGCACTAAGTTTAGACACGATTCACCTTGATTCGCAAAATTTTGATAAATACTTTTTCGGTATTACCCCTTATGCATAACCTTGATACTAAATGATAGAAAAATCCTCCATTATGACCCCCTTATGACAATTAATTAACCCCTCTTATTAATGTTAAACATCATTAATAAGTTAAGCTAATTATAACAATTCTCTACCTTTATGAGTCATGAAGGTGGCTCAATATTATAATATTATAATATTAATAATATAATATAATATAATATATTATTATATTATTATTAATATAATATAATAATAATATAATATTATTATAATAATATTAATATTATTATAATATTTTATTTCCTTTATTGAAATGTGTTTTAAGAAATGATATTTTCTTTATTATATTATCTTTTTAAATTTGGCCCTTTCCTAACCACCATTTAGGCCTTCCTCCTCCATCCATTTGGAGGTAAGTCCTAATACATTAGCCCTTTTTCTTTTTTGTCTTTTTCCTTAATTCAAAAGGTCTACTATTAAAAGAGTAAGATGCCTTAATTTAATCAATATTAAATTTCCATTAGCAAAGATACCAATCCCCCCCCTTCATTTGGAGGGGTCAATTTGGTAAACTATTATTTTATTCCAAAGGAAAAATGCTCTTTCTTCTCCCTTGGTTTGGAAGGGGTCTTTATCACCCAATTCCAACTCAATTTCCTATTTTAAAAAAATAGGCTAAATAATAAAATCACCAAATTAAAGCTAATCATAATTAATTATTTAATCTTGTAATTAATAGTAAATCATAATTAAGGCCAAATAATCAAATCACCAAATTAAAGCTAATCACAATTAATTACTTAATCTTGTAATTAATATTAAATCATATTAAGGCTAATATGGATCTTCATCCATATTTTCTTCTTTCTCATCCTTAGTGGCGACTCTCTCGTCCACTCTATCCAAAGGATACCTACTCATGCAACCATGCAGACTAATACAAACTATCAACAATGCCATATTTTTAAATAAACCAATCATACATTGCAAATAATCAACATAATTCCATTTAGTCTATCTTCAAAACAACATAACAATTTATAAGTCCATCATATGGAAAATATTTCCAAGGGAAGGTCATGACAACACGTGCATTTCTTGCACATTCACACTTACATAAAAGAAAAATATAACTCACTCTAAACTATGACCAATCCTAATCTATTATTTATAAATGTACCATGAAGGTACCATGGGGGTACATTAGCATGTACCAAATAATGTAATATACTTTAACACCCCCTTGTATTACATTATTTGGTTATTAAAGACTTTAGTCTTCAATCATGATCTTCATCTTCATCTTCAATATTCAAGTGACCTTGCAATGCATGTGATCTTCTTCTTAAGCTTCATCAGGTTCATCTTCATGCTTGACTTTTTCTTTGAGTTCTTATTCAACTTCATCTTCTCTAGTATTGGTCCTATCATGTTGCCTTCCTATATCCTGATGTTCTATAGCAACTGCAAAGTTAGTACCTTCAAAATTATTTGAGAGAAATACATATTTATTGATTATCAATTTTGCTGAGAGAGCTTTGAATTCATTTTCTTTAGTAGTTTCTTCTAACTCTTGAATTTCATGAATTTCTTGAGCTAGATGTCCTTTTTGATTTCCCTCTATATTTTAATTATGGTTGTTGTTGATGACTATACTGATATTGAGAAGGATATTGACATTGAAAATCTTGAGGCTAAAGTTGTTATCATTGAGGATTGTATTGACATTTCCTTTGCTATATTGACGTGTTTGTTTGAATACTTTGATTTATATTCATTTGATTTCATTGTTACTAATTTCTTTGATTGTATCTATATACATTTGTGCTATGGACCTTTTTTTAAATATTTAATGGTATCTTGGATTCCATTTAGATCTGTATTTTGAAGTTGAAGGAAGATTGTCTTGTGTATTATCTTTTGATACCAAGGCATTATTTTTCATTTCATCTTTGACCAAGTTTTCTACTTCATATTCTTGAAGAATATTAACTAACTCATCAAATGTAGTTTCTTTGCTTAAAACTTGCAAATATGTGACTAGATGTTTGTAGCTTTTTGGAAGTGCTCTCAATATCACTTGAAAAAGAAATTTATCTTCTACTTTATCTCCTAGAGTTAATAGCTTTGATTTTATATCTACTACCTTTCAAAGAAATAGTTCAATACTTTCACCACTATTAAATTTTAAGGAATATAACTGAGATTGAAGATTAAGAATAGTAGCTTTATTTTTCCCTTAAAATATTTTGCATAGAGTATTCCAAGATTTTGTAGAAGTTTCTACTCCACTTAAATATGATTGTGTTTCATAATTCCAAATGTTATTAACATAAGTGATTTTGCATCACCTTCTTAAATCTTTGTATTTCTCTTACATCTTCAACAGGTTTTGTTTTTGTTCCACTAACTATATCCCAGAGTTTTTCTACAACTAGAATTGATTTCATTTTATTTTTCCATGAAGCAAAATTTGGTCCTTTCAGAAGTTGAGACTCAAAAAGGAAAACATTGTTAGACATAGTAGTACTCATTCAAAAAATCCTTTGATGTAGAAAATATTATATCTCCTAGATTTAAATAAAGCAAATGTTTCTGATTTAAATCCTATGAAGTAGTAAACCTTATGTATCCCTAGTTTTAGAAAATAATAATAAATTTTACAAATTTATGTTTTTTCTAAGTTTTGATGTTGAAAACATTTTATCTCCCAAATAGATAAATTTGTAAAAACTCAAAACTTTTCAACTTTTCAAAATTTCTCAAAAATAGAACTAAATTAAATATTCTTCAATAAACCTCAAACTTTAAACTTTGAAAAATAAATAAAATAGTGATATATTTGTTAGAAATAGATTATATTCCATCATTTGGGTTATGTAAATGTATCTTCCAAGGTACATACTTATGACATTAGATTATTTTAGGGAAATTTATCTAGTTACTTCATGCAATGTAATAAATACACAAGTGTCAATGTGCAAGTTGTAAAGGTGCAAGGTGTCACTTGTACAACTAGATAGAGTGTTGGACAAGTATCCTATTTTACCTATATAAGGAAGGCTTGATTGTTAGATAGATATACAAGGGAGAGTTAGTGACACATTAGCTTAAGGATCTTAGTAGGTAGTACAATTCTATGTGGATCACCATCCATTGGTGATGGATGTAATGTAGTCCAATAGCTTTATTGATGGAGTGTTCATTTCCTCCATAGCTACATTTATTCATTTATATATCATTTATGTTTATTGCATATCTCATTCATCTAGCAAATTTACTTTCTTTCATGTTATTTTACATCTTGTGATTGTTATCTCCCTTTGGATATTGTATCAAAAGCTAATAATGGTATTAGAGCTACGGTAGATCTAGTTTGTGTAGGTCTACAATAAAATCACCATCATTATTGAGCCTAAGTGTTTTGTCAACCTAACGCACGATTGGACCAATCACTATCAAAAGATATCAGAATAATCTAGAAGATATAGTCAGGGAGAGTCACAAGTGAGGACTGAAAGATATCTCAATCCTAGAAAATACTAAGATTGCATTTGACTAGAGTCTTTCCACAAAGTTATAGGAAAACTCGTGAAGACTAGGACTCAACATTCAATCCACTAGATTGATAGATCATCTAGTGAAGATCCAAGATATCTAGAATTTTCTAACTATTTCCTAAAGTTTCTTTTATTGTAGATAATTAATTCTTAGAGGATTGGTACTTCTCCTATGACAAAAATTTAGGAGACTCCAACTTTTTTGCCTGAAGTTCAGCATGCCCTCATAGTGCAGATATTAGTTCCTTGTGCAGGATAAGAACACTGTAGAAGAAGACTTCTAAAGAAAATATGTGGTGAAGCTAGGAGAGTGAATATCTCCATTACAGATTGAAGAATAGTCCATAGAAGCCTTGATGCAAAAATTCCATAGTAGACTTGAAAAAGAGTCCATAGAAGCCTTTAAGCAAAATCCACAAAAGTCATGATACTAAAAAGGCCATAAAATCCTTGTTACAAAAAAGGCCATAGTAGCCTTAAATGAGAAGCCATAGAAGTATTGATATTTAAAAGGCCACACAAGCCTTGATGTTGATAAGCCCATAATATCCTTGATACTAAAATAGGCCATAGAAGCCTTGATCTTGAGGAATAATTCAAAAGGAATATTTGATTTAGAAGTAGATTAAGATTTTGGTATTAATATTTTTGTTGCAAGGAAATAAGATTCAGTGAGTTGGAAAACTTCCTACAAGAAAGTTAGGAAGGGTATATTCTATAGAATCAATTCAACACCTGAAGCAAAGAATATTAGGAGAATATCTCATTGAAGGACTTCCAGACTTGGAAGAAGGACTAGGAGAGCCCTGCTATAATATAGAAGTAGCAAAATCAAATATCCAAGAGCAGATCACATTACCAACACTTCCAAGAGCAGAAGGTTGAAGAGGTATCAAGTGAATATAAATATAAGATGCAATATCAAAGACCTTAAAAATATCTTATCGAGCATCCAAAAAAAGGCTAGGAAAGCCTTATTAAAGAAATCATCAAAGGACATCTCACTGGAGAAATCCAGTACCAAGGAGAAGCCCTTGATAGTGAAGGACCTGGGATAATTTTCACCATATGACAACAAGCCTAAGATAAGGACTTAAGAACACAAGCTTATACTGAGAGGGGGTGAACAATATAAGATCAAAAATTTTAATTTTCTTTCCAAATGATAACAACAATAATATCAATGCAATAATGAAAAAATGCATAAATCATCACTCACATGAGAAACATAGATTTAACGTGGTTCACCTAATGTGGGATATGTCCATGGAGAAAATATTTTTTATAAATTTCCTCAACCAATCTCTTAGGAACCAATTCCCTATTACAATGTTTATAAGAAGCAACCCAAAGGAGATATCAATCCCCTATGCTCAAGTTCATGGAAATCTATCCATAGGAGATACCAATCCCTTATGTTCTAGTTTGCGGACCTCTATCTATAGGAGACCTCAATATCATCTACTCTAGTTTTCGGACCTCTATCCATAGGAGACTTCAATCCCCTCTACTATGGTTTGTGGGCCTCTATCCATAGGAAACCTCAATCCCCTCTGTTATGGTTTGTGGACCTCTATCCACAAGAGACCTTAATCCCCTCTGCTATGGTTTATGGACCTCTATCCATAGGATATCTCAATCCCCTCTACTCTAGTTTTTGGACCTTTATCCATAGGATACCTCAATACCATCTGCTATGGTTTATAGACCTCTATCCATGAGATCTCAATCCCCTCTGCTCTGGTTTATGGACCTCTATCTACTAGAGATATCAATCCCCTCTACTCTTGTTTGTGGGCCTTTATCCACAAGATACCTCAATCCCCTATGCTATTATTTATGGACCTCTATCTATAGGATACCTCAATCCCCTTTGTTCTACTATGCTATAAGCCTCTACACAAGTCTTTCTTAATTCTGCTCCAATACTTACTCTCAATTTTGTTCATATATGCTCCAAATCTACACACAAGACTTTCTCAAATTTGCTTCACCATAACCTACTCTTAATTATTCTTAAATATGCTCCAAGACTACACACAAGTCTTTATCAAATCTACTCCACCAAAACCTGCTCTTAACTCTACTTAAATCTGCTCCAAGCCTACACACAAGGCTTGCTCAAATTTTCTCACCAAAACCTGCTCTTAACTCTGCTCAAATTTTCTCCAAGCCTACATACAAGGCTTGCTCAAATATACTGACCAAAACCTACTCTTAACTCTACTCAAATCTACTTCAAGCCTACATACAACACTTTGTCAAATCTTCTCACCAAAAACTACTCTCAACTCTACTCAAATCTGCTCTAAGCCTACACACAAGACTTGCATAAATCTACTCACCAAAAACTACTCTCAACTCTGCTCAAATCTCTTCCAAGCCTACATTCATGGCTCACATAAATATTCTTACTAATACCTTCTCTCAAATTTGCTTAAATCTACTCCAAGCCTACACACAAGGCTTGCACAAATATACTCACCAAAACCTACTCTCAAATCTGCTCAAATATGCTTATAACACATACTCAAATATGCTTATAACACATGCTCAAAATAATGCTTATATCTTTCCCAAAAGTGCTTTCTTTGATTAAAGTAATTTAGACATATTCTACCCAAAATTATTTTTCTTCATGAACATATAGAGAATGATATGCATTAAATACAATCAATATGTTTTCTCACATTCATTTTTATTCACAAGATATCTCAAGTATAGCACTTAGTATATGACCTTATTATGTATTTCCCACAATCAAAATTGATGCACACACTTGCTTCACAAATTTTATTTCTAACACTTGCACTTCACTTTCAATGTTACTCAAACCAATACACAATTTGTTCTCAAACCCTAGAACATGTGTTTCCAATTTCATTCAACAATGAAGCACAATTTTATTCTCAAACCCTAACACATGTATTTCCAACAATGCACACAAACTTAATCCTTATATCTCCACCTTATGACTCAAAATAATTTTCTCAAAAACACAACCACCTTGATAAGGAGTTAAATCATCATACCTCAAATTGCCTTGAAGAAGATGTCCCCTCAAAAACCTATCTCAAAATAATTTCCTTTTTGCCACTTCAAGAGGTTAGTAAAACTTCTTTTCAAATAATCCACATAAAACCCTTTCAAATAATGTGCACAAGAATACCTAAAAATAATGTCCTATAACTCCTTTTTGGTTTCACAAGATAAAGCTCTTAAGAATAAACCAAAAACCCTCAAAATATCATGCAAAATAAAATCTCTATGGCATACACCCTTATTGCTCCTATGTTGGAAAAACAAAACCTTTATATCATGCACACCCTTATACCTCCTATATGCCAAAATAAAACCTTATACCATGCATACCCTTATACCTCATTTTATAAATAATTAAAACTTTTATAAATACCTTTATAAAAAAATTGTTGGTGCTAGCGTGATTTGACCTCCTATCCTCTAGTGTCCAAACACAGTGTGTGACCACCTGGGATGCCCTGTCTAATGGAACAAAAAGCCATGATGGTTACTTTGACTTTGTCAAGAAATTTTCACGCCTAAGGAAAATTCAAAACTCATTCAAATCTAGCATTAGTGAGCTTTGATCCATGCACCACCTTCCACGCAGTGAATTAGCTCAAGCGGATCCACCACTTGGGCTACCCCAATGGATGGGGTTATATTTTCAAGTAAAAACTTTTGGAATCTTGCCTAATGCTACTAATTTTTCATTTTTCTTTGCTTCCCTATTTGCTTCCATTCACATACTCTGCATTGAATTGATCTTCGAATTTTGTTTAGATTACTGTAAGACTTTGTTATATTTATATGCCTCAAAACCATAGTGCTTTGATATCAATGCTAATATTTATTTTTCCATAGTACTTTGATGTCAGTGCTAAAATTTGCCTTATGACATTTTCAATAATATTTTACATTGCCTATACTTTGATTATAATATTTAAAATTTAGAATTTTAAATATTATAATATTGAATATTTGTCCCTTTATTTCAAAATTTTAAACCTTTGTGCCATGCAACCTTTTACAAATTTAAACTCAAATCTTTTGTCCTTAGGCCTTTATAAACTCTCTTTATAATATTTAAATATTATAATCCTTAAACATATTTGCCTTGCTTTCCATTTACCAACCTTGTAAACTCATCCCTTTTGAAGAATATTCTGCCATTTATACCATGCTCTTTTTGACATCAAGCCTTTGACATCAATGACAACTATCCTTTGACATCAATGACAACTCAATATGCTCAATATTTCCAACAATCTCCCCCTTTGTCATTGATGGCAACCCTTAAAAAAATATTCCTTTTACTGCAACTGGATTCCAAAAATTGCTCCCCCTGAGAAGCTACTCCCCCTTACTGAATTCTCTCCCCCTTTGACATCAATGGCAAAGGGCTCCTTGGGGCTAAAAATAAGACATTTAGCATAGCCCCCTCACCACCTCCTTTCCTTGAGGTGATCAATTTTGGGATGGGAGTAAAGCTACTCCCAACTTACAATGCTCTTCTTCTTTTTCAATATTCTTTTCCAAACTTTTGTAGCCATACCTCTTTGAACATTTTGACTATCCTTCTTCTTGCTTGTCTTTGGAAGTTCCAGGAATTCTGTTCTACACCACTTTGCTTTATGCCCAAAATTATTGCAATTGTAACATCTGATATTGTAATTCTTGAGAGGTGCAAATGAATTGAAGTTCCTCTTGATGAAGCCAAAATCATTCCTGCTATGAACCCTGCAATGTATAGCTCTATGACCAAAATGATTACATGAGTAACAATGTCCTTGGAAGAAGTATTTGTCTTGTCTTGGAGAGTGTGGTCTCATAGTTCTTTCCTTACCTTTTCTGTGATGATCCATGTTCCTTGTTTGTGCATTGTTTTCTTCCTCTTTGATGCTTCCACTTCTCAACTCATCATCATAGGTCTTAGGTTCTTCTTCAATCACTTCCTTTGAAACTTCTTTTCCTTTTGAGCTTGACTCCCCTTTTTGTATCTCTTGGCCTTCTTCATAACCTAGTCCTGTCTTGATAAATGGAGATCTCTGTATTTTGAGAATGTCATCCAAGGTTTTTGAGCTTTCCTTAAACCTAGTTAGCTTATCAAGATATTTTCCAAGTCCTTTCTTTAGAGAGATAACTTCATCTTCTAGATTTTCACACTCTAACTCTTTTACCTCTAATTTTTCAGCCATACTTTCTTCAACTCTTCTTGCCTCTTCAACCTTAACTCTTAAATTAGTGAGATCTTGTAGAAGCTTTGCCTTTGTTTTCTCTTCCTCTTGAACTTGAGCCTTTAATCTTAAGTTCTCCCTTTTCACTCTTTCCAATTCTCCAAGAGCAGCAATAAGTTCCTTTTTCATGTCAACCAGGGTTTCCTTTTCCTTTTCTGAATCTTTTTCTTTTTCTAGGTCTTCAACTATAGGAGCATCTTCTTTCTCTTCTACTAGGTTTTCAACAGGAGTATTCTCTTTCTCTTCTACTCGGTATTTAATGGAAGTATCCTCTTCCTCTTCTATTGCCAAAAATAGAATCTCTTCTTTTTCACTATCTGAAAGACTTTCATCACTGTCACTTGAAGCACTGCTTGCTTCTTCAGCATAAAAAATTTTCTTGTGCCTTTGAAAAATCTTCTTTTCATGCTTGCCTTGACCATGCCTGATTTTATTTTCATAACCAAATTTTATTTCTTTCTTTTTCTTGTATTCTTTTTCATCTTCACTACTACTATATCCATTTTGTGGACAATAAGCTGCATAGTGACCAATGTTTCCACAACTAAAACATTTCACAGTCTGCATATTCTTATGTTTCCTTGGACCCTTCTTATTTCTTCTTACAAAATTTACCTCTTCTTCACTACTTGATTCATCACTTGATTTTGATTCTTTATCCTTTGTTTTCTTTGAAGCTTTGAATGTTGCCTCCCTTTTGGATGTTTGATCCTTTTATGTTCTCATCTCATAAGCTGTGAGAATCCCATGTAGTTCATCTATCCTCAAAGTTGTGAGATCCTTTATTTCTTCTATTGCTAAAACCTTTGCATCATACCTCATGGGAAGTGATCTTAGAATTTTTTGAACAATAGTAGAATCCTCAATATTTTCTCCAAGTCCATGGATGGTGTTAACAACCTCATCAACACGAAGTAGATACCTAGAAATATCTTCCTCATATTTCATATTTAATTCCTCAAACTTCCTCTTGTGAGTCTGAAGTTTTGCCATCTTAACCTTGTCATCTCCTTCATATGTATTCTGTAATTTGTCCCACATTTCTTTTGCTGATTTGTAGTGCATAACCTTCACAAACTTTATTTCTTGTAATCCACTTAAAATTACATTCATTGCCTTGGCATTATTTTCATATAGTTTCTTACCACTTATATCTGTGGGAGGAGTTGTAGGTGGTGTGTACCCATTCTCAACTAATTGCCATGTATCAATTCCCTGTGCCATCAAAAATATCTTCATCCTCACACTCCAAAAAGCATAGTTAGTCCCATTAAACAATGGAGCTCTATGTGTTGAAAATCCTTCTTGATTAGCCATTTGTGTTCCTATAAGATCTTCCTTCAAGATGTTAGGCTTCCTTGAAGGAACCCACTCTGATACCAATTGAAGAACACAAGCTTATACTGAGAGGGGGGTGAACAGTATAAGATCAAAACTTTTACTTTTCTTTCCAAATGATAACAACAATAATATCAATGTAGTAAATGAAACAATGCACAAATCATCACACACATGAGAGACACATATTTAACGTGGTTCACCCAATGTGGGCTACGTCCATGGAGAAAATATTTCTTATAAATTTCCTCAACCAATATCTTGGGAACCAATTCCCTATTACAATGTTTATGGGCACCAACCCAAAGGAGACACCAATCCCCTATGCTCAAGTTCATGGACCTCTATCCACAGGAGACACCAATCCCCTCTACTCTAGTTTATGGACCTCTATCCACAGGAGACCCCAATCCCCTCTGCTCTAGTTCATGGACCTCTATCCACAGGAGACCTCAATTCCTTTGCTACTACCAGAGCAACCCTCCCGTAACCTCCAAGAATCCAACCAAACCTCATCAAACTCAACCCTTACTCTAGTTTGTGGACCTCTATCCATAGGATACCTCAATCCCCTCTACTATGGTTTGTGGTCCTCTATCCATAAGAGATCTCAATACCCTCTACTATGGTTTGTGGACCTCTATCCATAAGACCTCAATCCCCTCTGCTCTAGTTTATGGACCTCTACACAGGACCTCAACCCCTCACAAATTTACCTCTACCAGATACCTCAATCCCCTCTACTCTACTCTACTCCAAGCCTTTACACAAGGCTTGCTCAATTCTGCTCCAATACTTGCTCTCAACTTTGCTCAAATCTGCTCCAAGTCTACACATAAGACTTGCTCAAATCTGCTTCACCAAAACCTACTCTTAACTCTACTCAAATATGCTCCAAGCCTACACACAAGGCTTGCTCAAATATGCTCCACCAAAACTTGCTCTTAACTCTGCTCAAATATGCTCCAAGCCTACACACAAGGCTTGCTCAAATCTGCTCACCAAAACCTGCTCTTAACTATGCTCAAATATTCTCCAAGCCTACACACAAGGCTTGCTCAAATATTCTCACCAAAACCTACTCTTAACTCTACTCAAATCTGCTCCAAGCCTACACACAAGGCTTGCACAAATATGCTCACCAAAACCTACTCTCAACTCTACTCAAATATGCTCCAAGCCTACACACAAGGCTTGCACAAATATTCTCACCAAAACCTCTCTAAAATATGCTCAAATCTACTCCAAGCCTACATTCATGGCTTGCACAAATATGCTTTTAAATACCTACTCTCAACTCAACTCAAATCTACTCCAAGCCTACACACAAGGCTTACACAAATCTGCTCATCAAAACCTGCTCTCAATTCTACTCAAATATTCTCATAACACATACTCAAATATGATCATAACACATGCTTAAAATAATGCTTATATATTTTCCAAAAGTGCTTTCTTTGATTAAAGTAATTCAGACATATTCTACCCAAAATTCTTTTTCTTCATGAACATATAGAGAATGATATGCATTAAATACAATCAATATGTTTTTCTCACATTCATTTGCATTCACAAGATATCTCAAGTATAGCACTTAGTATATGACCTTCTTATGTATTTCCCATAATCAAAATTGATGCACACACTTGCTTCACAAATCTTATTTCTAACACTTGCACTTCACTTTCAATGTCACTCAAACCAATGCACAATTTGTTCTCAAACCCTAGCACATGTGTTTCCAATTTTATTCAACAATGAAGCACAATTTTGTTCTCAAACCCTAACACATGTATTTCCAACAATGCACACAAACTTAATCCTTATATCTCCACCTTATGACTCAAAAAACAATTTCTCAAAAACACAACCACTTTGATAAGGAGTTAAATCACCATACCTCTAAATTGCCTTGAAGAAGATGTGCCCTCAAAACCTGTCTCAAAATAATTTCCTTTTTGCCACTTCAAGAGGTTAGTAAAACTTCTTTTCAAATAATCCACATAAAACCCTTTCAAACAATGTGCACAATAATACCTAAAAATAATGTCCTATCTCTTTTTTGGTTTCACAAGATAAAGCTCTTAATAATAAACCAAAATCACTCAAAATATCATGCAAAATAAAATCTCAATGGCATACACACTTATGGATTCTATATTGCAAAAACATACCTCCTACATGCCAAAATAAAACCTTATATCATGCATACCATTATACCATACATACCATTATACCTCCTTTTAGAAATAATAATTTTTTTATAAATACCTTTATAAAAATTTCATTGGTGCTGGCGTGATTTGACCTCCTGTCCTCTAGCACCCAAAAATAGTGCATGACCACCTTAGATGCCCTTCTGGATGGAACAAAAAGCTACAATGGTGACTTTGACTTCGTCATGCAATTTTCATGCCTAAGGAAAATTAAAATCCCCTTCAAATATAGCACCGATGAGCTTCAAACCGTGCACCACCTTCCACGCAGTGACTTAGCTCAAGTGGACCTACCGCCTGGGCTACCCCAGTGGATGGGTTTAGATTTACAAGAAAAAAATTTGGAATATTCTCTAATGTTTCCAATATTTTTGCTATTCTCTACTTCCCTATTTGTTGCCATTCGCATACTCAGCATCGAATTGATCTTCAAATTTCATTTAGATTAAGGTAATACTTTGTTATATTTATATGCCTCCAAACCATAGTGCTTTGGCATCGACACTAATATTTATTTTTCCATAGTGCTTTTATATCGACGCTAATATTTGCCTTATGACATTTTCAATAATATTTTGTGCTCACTATCCTTTGATTATAATATTTAAAATTTAGAATTTTAAATATTATAATATTGAATCTTTGTCCCTTTCTTTCAAAATTTTAAACATTTGTGCCATGCAACATTTTACAAATTTAAACTCAAATCCTTTATCCTTAGGCATTTATAAACTCTCTTTATAGTATTTAAATATTATAATACTTAAACATATTTGCCTTGCTTTCCATTTACCAACCTTGTAAACTCATCCCTTTTGAAGAATTTTTTGCCATTTATACCATGCTCTTTTTGACATCAAGTCTTTGACATCAATGACAACTATTGACATCAATGACAAATATTGATACCAATGACAACTCAATGTGGTCAATATTTAAAAAATGATAATTTGATAAGGAGTACCAAATTGCAGAAGAAGAATCCAGTGAAAGACCTCAAGATATTTAGAATCTTGAGAGGAAGATCCTGCTTGAAGTTAGAATTCAACAAGAAGACTTGAATACAAAATAATCTCATCAAATCTAGGAGATTTGAAGATTATCTCTCATAGCAAAAAGGCACTGCTTCAGAGATAGAGACTTCTCCACAACTATAGTAGAAGGAGAATATTACAAAAGGATATCAATCCATTAAATCCTAGGCTTGTAAAAGAAAGTTTGAGACCATCATTTGGTGAAGGAGCTATTCAAAAATAGTCTACAAAGACCTGTAAAACCCTACTTGAAGCAACAACTTGATGATCTTAGACACCAAGATCCAAATCCTCTATAGAAGCAAAAAAAGGAGCTATAGAATATTACAAAAAGGTATGCAACTATTGGTGCTAACTAAATCATTAATTAGACTTCTTATCATATTCATTAGAGCACCTTATTTGGATTAAAGTTGCATGAAGAAAAGTAGATTACAGTCTTCAAAAGTGCAAATAGAAAAAGGTTCATTTTCACATTAATTAGGAGTTTATTATATTTTATAATTATATATATCAACTACCTATCATCTACTTTGGAAATAGAAATGAAGACTAAGTCCTACAATATTAGTTGTAGTGAATTTGCATAATAACTTTTAAAGATTCATTTTAGTTTATTCTTGATTAGTTGTAGTAGATTGATTAAAGTGCATTATCTTGAGATTTAATTGGAGTAATAAGGCAAAATTCGTAGTGCATTAAAAATAAAGTCTATTATATTTATTTTGCACTATTATACTACTCTCAAAAGAAATTAGATTTTTTGTGTTCTTGAAGGGCACAAAATCTGATTTTTATCAAGTGTCTAAAGACATTATTGAAGCACAAAAATATGCAACTCATAGTGGCCAAAAGAAGCCACCCAAAAATGTTATAATCCTCCAAAACTTGGTGAAGAACACAACTAACTGAAAACATAAATAGAAGCTTCAAGATGGAGACTTGGTGAGTCTCAGATCCAAAGCATTACAAGATTGGATGCAAGAAAAGAAAATGCAAAAAATTGCATAAACTAAAAAACTTCTATTTATAGTTATCTAAGCTTGGATTTATTGTAAAAGTATCCAAGAAAAAAAAGAAAGGTTTCTACTCATAAAAGACAACCTAAAAACCCCTATAGTGCAGGAATAAAAATCTGCCATAAATCCAGAATTTTAGATCTGAAATAAGAGTGCAAAAGGAGGTTAATGTACAATCTATAGTACATTTCATTGCACCACTTTAATCTGGTTTTTTACAACCCAAGAGCATATTTGGATGTGTTCCCAAAGGGGACTATAGACACCTAAAATGCATCATGTGTAGGGGACTACTCATATGGGCATCCTAATAGACCATATGAATGATCTTGGACCATTCCAAGACAAAGTAGTGGTTTTAACCACTCAATTTAGGCAACTTTGGCCTACTCAGCCTTAGTCACGGATAGCATCCACAACTAAGATGTCAACCATGGCTGACACCCATGGCTAACATATTTAGTTGTACCTAAGAGCCACGACTAGCTCTGCAACTATCATGGACTCCCGAGCCAAGACAAAATCAGTTACAATGGCCCTAGAAATAGATTTTGAGTGGTTTCAAGTGAGGAAGCTTCCATATTCTTCCTCCCAATTGCTCCAACCTCTTGGTTCTTGATATTGGCTTCCCAAAGAAGCTAATATTAGGAATTGAGAGTGCTATAAGACCCCCCTCCAAATTGGGGAAAAGTATAGAGAAGATTTCAATTGAATGCAACGAAGCCCTACCAGATTGGAGAGCCATTTACAACCCTTGAGGAGTGCCTACATGCTACCAATTTGGAAATCATGATTGCATTTGAAGCTATGGAGGTTTCAAGATCTTGAAGAGATCATTCATCCCCAATTGAACCACTTCCACTACAAATTCAAAGAATCTACATTGCCAATTAATTCTAGAACATAGAGGTGACCCTTGATCATCAATTCCCTAAAGGAAATTTGAGATTCAAGCCCTGATTACAAGAGCAAGAGCACTTTCATCTTAGCCATGGCTATCGATCATGACTAACAGAGCTAGTTGTGCTTCAGACCCATGGTGAGGGTTTGACATTCAATTTCCCTCATTTTAGCCATAGGATTTTCATTCTAAGCATGCAATTAGGTAGATTTGACATAGATTAGATTTCATTTATGCTTTCGTATGGTTAATTGTAGAAATTAGAGGTAGCTTTGCTCTATTTCCTTCTATTTTGTCAATTTGCACTAGTTTCATTAGATTTGATTCATTTCAAGTTTTAATTGTAAATTATGCATTAGAATAGCTAGATTCACTATTTCTTAGCATTATTTACAATAATTTAAAGGTTTTGTAATCATATTTACAATTTTCCATGCTTTCTTGCTATATTTGTCCTAATTCATACAAATTCCTATCAAGAGCCTCATCATGAGAGGCCTCCTTTGCTTCTAATTCTCCTATGTTGTTTCTTGAATGTAGATTTATAGGATATGAGCATATTCAAAGTATTCTTGGCAACATATTCCTCCGATCAAGTGAGAAGAAGGCTTCCTTGAGCCTTGAGTAATTTCGTGTCTACATTAAGAGCCTGTGTATTGCACCATCCCCTTTGAGGGGCTCAAAATATTGTATCAATTGTATCAAAGAATTTGGTATCCCTAAGAGGGATGTATTTGTAAAGGATATTTGCAATGATAATATAAATAAGTTGTTCTTTCTTTTTCAATTCATTGTTATTCATATTTTCATGCTTTAATGCTTGATATAATTGATGCAATAGCCTAGGTGTATGCTTTTAGGGTGGTACAAATGGCGATCACGGTGAGAACCCCACAAATTTCATTGTAGATGACTAATTTTTTTTTTTTTTTGCAGGTCTTAGTTGCGCCTAATAGTCATGGTGAACAGTCTCAGCCATGCTTAACAGCCATGGCTAGTAGCAGAGTAGAAAGATAGATAGTAAGCAGCCTGTCTCTCCATCAAATGAGGATTTCTAGGTAATCATGTTCCTCTGATTTTCTTGTTTTTCATTTTTGCCTATCAGTAGCTAAGTAGATCACTTAGAAAAATTGTAAGAGGTAAAATTTAATGAAAATTTCATGCTATCTATCAGCCATGGTTGATAACAGTAGCTAGCACTGTTAGTTGTTATTGTCAACCACGGCTAATTTTTTGGGCTATAGATCTATCCCACGGTCAGCACTATTACCTACTACAAAAAATAGTAGTTAGCAATTAAAAGTTGTGTGTAGAGTTTGCTTTTTGGGGCCCAATAAGAGGCTAATTTTATCATATAAACTACATTCTCTGAAGTTCATATAGCTAATACATGCATATTTCTAAATTTAAAACGTCTTTATTATAGGTATTTAGGAAAGAGCATGTTTTCTTGGTGATGCATTTTTTGTTTACATACAAGCTTAAAATGAACACACACACACCATGCAACACTTAAATGCTAGTGAGATGGAATTCACACCCATCCACTAGTAGAGTTCAATGATGGTGGCAATTATTTCCATCTATTGGCTCAAATCCCATGAACCTTGTTCTATTGGCCAATACCGACTCCAAGATCCATCCTATCCATGCAAAATAGCTTGTATTCCTCTTCGGAGGGGTGTATCACTATGCATGATGTGTTGGGTGAGGATCGGTAAGACCTGTGCTCCCTTCCCGGGTGTGGGTTTCATCTCCACACTTTGGGGGGTTTACGTGATCATGAATTTCATTATCGGTTGTCGAGCTACGAGCATATAGGTGAAATACATTAAACTAAACAAGTATATCATCAACAAATCTGAAAACACGATGAGAGTTAGTTTATGATACAACACACCTAAAACACACTAAAACTAGTTTAGGGATCACAAAGAAATTTTAAAAGAGATAATCATCCTTGTTTGCTTTGTTTTCTCTAAAATCTACACAAGAGATAATTCATATCATGGTTAATACATGGAGAGGTTGACATCGGTGCATAGTCAAATTCAAAGCTGAAGCTCCACCAAATACACAAAATAACACGTTGAACCCTCAACCACAAAATCCTCCTGAATGATGTTCGACGAGTATTAGAGGGGATAATTCAACATGCAAGGATTCTATCTAGAACACCCCAGATAGATGAGGTAATGCACACTCCTTGAGGGATAGATCTAAGGGTGGCTCAAGGCCCCCACCATCCCAAGATAGACAACAAGAAAATCTACCCAATCAGGGGTAGGAAGAGAGGGCCGCTTTAGAGCATAGGCCCGTCCAAAATCCAAATAATAATGAAATCAAAAAGTTCACGATTGACATGTCTAAATTTGGAGTAAATGGTACACCACCAGATCAGCCTTGGAATACAAGACAACTTGATGGTCTTGATAGAGTCCTAGGGAAATTAGGGTGTAAGACCTCCTACCATTCTCACTCTCTCAAGTGAGAGTACATGTAGGACCATCAAGGAACCAGGAGAATGCTCTAAGAATTCTCGTAGCATGCATGCCCCATCAACCCATGTGGACACAGATCATAGACAATAGTAGAACATGAATGTTGTCTGTACAAAAAAAGACAAGAGTGTGGCAAACAAGTCTATTGGGATTCACACCAACAAAGCTACCCGAACAGAGCAAGACCACCAGAGACCACATAGATCTAATATTATAGATCGATCATGAAAATTGGTGTCAGAGCAAAGGTAGTGGATCTTCCAAGATCAATTGGAAGATGTGCACGTAGAGCATGAGCACCTAAAAAATGAGGATACTCAAAGACATAGGTTGTTAAGGCAACATCTATATGAGAAGCGCATGCATGAGCAACGCATCCTTGACCAAAAGGAGCATGCAGAGAGAGAGGATAGATTGGCTCACACCAATTTTCCCTTATTAGAGTGAATACAGGGAGCACCCTCATAGATGAGCTACTTTCATAGCCCAAATTGTACCCTAAGCACATTGAAAATTATACTCATTACACGTACCAAAACATGTTGCAGTACCAAGTGCTTGAACATCATGGGTGTACTCCATACGAGAAAGTAGTAGGAGATAAGCAAGAATAAGAATATCTTGAGATCTCCTTGGTAGAAGAGGAGGATGAGCCATTGCCTCCACCTCGACCGAAGAAGAATCTACCTCCAAAGGCTCCTCAAGGACCTCTCAAGGAAGAGGAGATTCTATCTTTGAAGGCCTACAAGGCCTTGGTAGAAAAGGTAAGAGCAATTGAGAAACAAGGGATAACTTATCAAAAGCCAACCTTGAACAAAATACACAATGTGCCTTTATGCCCTTCAGTGCCTACTCCAGCGTATCCCGATCACTTTGAGATGCCAAAGCTAGATAAGTTTCAAGGAGATGAATATGCTCAAGAGCATGTCATGAGCTTTATGAATATGTGCTTTTAGATACAAAGAAATGATGCTCTATTACTGAGGACCTTCATCACAACCCTTTTAGGTCCTACCCTGGAATGGTTCAACCAACTAAAGAGGCACAACATAACCAATTTTGAGCAGTTGGCTAATGCTTTTCTTGAATGCTTCTCCTTTGGCATCAAGAAGAATATAAACCTATTCGATATGGCTGCTCTAATGCAATATGATGATGATCCAATCATGGACTATGGAAATAGATGGAGAAATTTGATGGTAAAGTTACCATTTTCCATTCCAACGATAGAACTGACTCGAATGTTTACAAAGAGTTGTGCGAAGCACATCTCGCTATTGTTGTAGCTGCAATAATACTAGACATTTGAGGAGGCCTTGGCACAAGCTAAGGTAATTGAGGACATCAAGTTACATGAGGGTAACTTGAAGCTCTAGAACAAGAAGGATTGGAACAAGAAGAACACTCAAAATCAAAATCACCAGGCCAAGCCAGCCCATGTGAATCAAGTAGTGTTGAACCTCCAGAAAGGGGACAAGGGGCAAAAACAATAGAATTATCAGGCCCAACCTCCTCCTGCGCAATATAATCAATGCAATAATAAGAAATAGGGTAATAATAAGGAGCAATGCCCTCCTCACCATTTCACACCATTTTTGGAGATGATGACATCGATCTTCCATCAACTGTGTGAGGCTAAGGCCATTAAATTACCTAAGATCAAGTTACAAGACCCTAACCAACCCAATCCAAAATGGTATAGGGATGATCAGTATTGTATGTACCACATGATGAAAGGACATGACATTGAAGGATGTTATAGTTTCAAACATGTGGTGCAAAACATGATCGACAAAGGTGAGCTAATTTTCGACAACCCTCAGGATTTGGACAACCAAAATATGGGGATTTTTAAAAATTCTCTTCCAAACCATGAGCCTTCGAGGAACAATGCTAGCCAGGTGAACCAAGTGTGGATTGAGCCACCTACGTAGGGTTTCATCGAAATGGTAAACATTATCATAAGAAAATGGAGGTACGAGCGACCAGATCCACCTCCATCTTTGATCAGGGTTCAAGATGCACCCCCACAAAAGCCTATGTAAAACAATATGCCAGGCCCACCAACAAGACCTATGGTGACCATAAGAGATAGGCTTGTTCAAAGCCTATAGATAACTCTAGAAAAGTTGTCAATTTATGAATTGATACAATAGTCTCCTAAGCATAGGGAGACGCTCATGGACATCTTGAGGTCCATTGAGGTTCAATCCCAGGATCTCAAAGCATTTACAAATTTCATGGGACATGTGTAGTAGTGTAGTGAGCCGGTGATTCAATTTCATGATCATAAGATTAAAATGGTTTCTACTTCTATAGTGGACCCATCACTGCATATAATTGTGTGTTTTAACCACACACCATTTAAATGGGTGTTGATCAACACAGGGTCATCAATCAATATTATTACTACCAAGGCATTGGCATACTTGAAGTTGCCAAAATTACACATTGTACCTTCAACCTTCACTTTGAGAGCATTTAATGATGCACTATGCTCAATGGTCGGTACTATAGTCTTACCTATTCAGGTTGGACTGAAGACCATCCTGGTGATGTGTCACATAATAGAAGGTGCAATGCAATATAACATCCTCCTAGGGAGGCCTTGGATCAGAGAGATGCATTATGTTCCCTCAATTTTACATCAATGTATCAAATATATACATGAGGGATAATTTCACATGGTTTCTTCTGATGAGGAACCATTTAAATATGTGAACCAAGCAAATTTTCCTAGAGATTTCATTCTCCCTTCAACTCACTTGGATATACAACCAACGTCGCCCATCAAACATCCAAAAGGTAAACTAAAGGAAGTGTGTGTTTGAAATTCAACATCAACACCATGATCGTCTATGCATACAACAATGGCTGTAAAGCCTACATCATCATCAATGCTTAGAAATGACTAGAATCTTAAGGCAAAACTAGGTGAGAAAGAGACAAAGGAAAATCCTGAAGTAGCCAATGCTAGAGTCTCTTATCCCATGGATGAAGGAGACATGTAGAATGAATTCGAAGAGGCACAATAGCCTGCTTCACCTATTTCTTCAGCTGGGTCATTTGCATCATAGGTGACCATCTGTTTGGTTAATCCTAGGCTAGTGAAGTATATAGTGCAGAATGTGATATTCACGTCTTTTATCAAGACTGCACAGGACATGGGAAGACCTCAATCCCATCACTTTCCCATAGGGATGGTGGTACCACTAAGGGTGCCACCCAACCAAAAAAAATTCATCTATGGAGGTCTTGACCAATTTTCTAATCGCACGCCCATAGATGAGGATGATGATGAACTATTCTTGGTGAATATTCATTATTTTTCTAAACCATAGTTTGCCTTGTGTTATTTTGAATGTTACCATTGGCATGTTTATGGTCTAGGCTTATTCGAGAAAGGGTATCAAACTCCTTATGAACCACAATATTAGTTACCAACTAATAGGTTTGGGTTGGGCTACCATATCAGAGGATAGGATGAGCTTTTAGTAGCATCTCTCGATCGTCTGAACCTCAGTTTAGGGGATAATGTGGATTGGAATCCTTATCACCCTAACCCCTCCTACATGCAAAGGGGTAATAGGCTGGTGACGTACGTCTCTATTGAACCACCTGAGATCTATCATGACAACATCATGGTAGAGGTCAATCCAAAAGACATTCCAAGAGCTAACTTGGAGATTGAAAGCCATGAAGCTACCGATGACATTGGCATGCAGATCCAGAATATGGGCCTAACAGTAGACACTGAATCATAAGTTGCTTCTAAGGAAGTTAAAGCAGAGTCTATTTCCGAAAGCGATGGACCAAATTGTGACTCTAAGAGTGATGATGATGAGCAGTCCTCAAACAATGAAGAATATGAGGATGAAATGGAAATGGCCTACCTTGGGCCTAGACATACTGCTCAACATCCGATTCTAGTAGGCGAGAATGAGGGATTCTTCATAGATGATAGTGACTATGAGGATGAAATAGAGAGGGCCTACCTTGGGCCTCATCTTGCTCAAACACATGATTCCAGTAGGCAAGAATGAGGGACTCATATATGATAGTGATGACGAGGATGAGACCGAGAGGGCCTATCTCGAGCCTCACTATTTACATCATCGTCATGAACCATTCGACATCGATGAGATGTATCAAAGAGTTTATCCTAGCCTCATGCCTCAGAGGGAGACCACCCAATTTAGATGTGATTTATCGCATAGTCTTTCCTGATCCACCTACATATATGTAGCTTCTAGAGCCAAATGATCCCATGTTCTAGTCTGTTCATAGATCAGATCTGAAGATCCCCATACCCCTAGAGCCACATCTTGGGTATGTGAATAACACTGATAAAGTAGAGTTTCCCACACGTGGTCCTTGGAGATCTAATCCATTCCATCAACATGATCTCCATTGATTTTACCACTCCACTCCACAACCCAGCAGATCCTTCTAAACCATTGTGTCTTAATCTAGATGCTATTGATTGGGATCATGCTGATTCACCCCTAGAGCCTAAAGATTTCTTTCCCAATGAATAAATGTTACAACCATTTTATTTTTCACTAGTGCGCACAATGATTGATCCCTACTAAGAGGTAAATTTTATGTTTTATCTATGTTACATCTATTTAACACTAAAAAAAAAAAATAAAACAAAAATAAAACTAATAACAAATAATAAAAGTAAAACCACACCACCCCTTAAAAACCCAAACAAAAAAAAAAAAAACACACAAAAAAAAAAAAACCAAAAAAAAGGTGAAATAAAGGCAAAACAGAGTAAAAAAAAAAAAAAAAAAAAAAAAAGCAAAAAGCAAAAAAGAAAAAAAAAAAAAAAAAAAAAAACGAAACCAACATAGATAACCAAAAAAAAAAAAAAAAAAAAAAAGGGGGGAGGGTATCAAACATGGTACCTATAGGAAAACCTGATGGAAGAATCTGTATCTATAAATTTTAGAGACCTCAACAAGGCAACACCAAAGGATTCATTCTCATTTCCCAACATAGATGCTCTCATAGATGCAACTATAGGTCATGAGATGCTTTCCCTTATGGATGATTTTTTTGGTTACAATAAAATTCGATTAAACTTGAAGACCAACACAAAACACATTCACAATACCATGGGGAACATTCTATTACAAAGTTATGCCATTCAGCCTTAAAAATATTGGTGCCACATATCAACGAGCCATGACATACATTTTTCATGACTACATGCACAAAATCCTTGAGGATTACATCGATGACTTATTGGAAAAGTCATTACTATGAGAAGAGCATGATGAGGTCCTAAGAAAGGTCTTCGATCACCTGATAGAGCATAATGTTAGGTTGAATCCCAAGAAGTGCGTATTTGGTGTAACTTCAAGAAAACTCTTGGGATTCATCATTTCTAAATGAGGGATTGAAGTTGACCCAAAAAAGGTCAAGGCCATACTTGAAATGCGTCCTCCCACCAATATCAAAGAGCTAAGAAGCCTACAAGGCAAAGTAGCATCCATAAAGTGATTCATCACACAATTATCAAAAAATGCCAACCCATGAATCAGTTACTACACAAGGGGGTCCCATTCAATTGGGATGAGGACTATCAAGGCCTTTGCTAAAATTAAGCAATACCTAGAAAACCACCAGTACTAGCTCCACCAAGACCAGATGTGCCTTTCCTCTTTATATATCGGCTACTAACTTTGCATTGGGAACCATGTTAGCCCAAAATAACATGCAAGACAAAGAGCAAGCGATATATTATATCAGTCACACCTTGGTGAGTTATGAGCTAGGGTATGCATACATGGAGAAGTTGTGTTTAGTAGTGGTGTTTGCAATGAAGAAGTTGCATCATTACATGCTAAGTCATACGACATATGTAATATCCAAACAAAATCCTTTGTAGTATATGATGAGCAAGACATATCATAATACATGTACTGCAAAGTGGATCATGCTATTGATAGAATTTGATTTGGAATTCATCAGCCAAAATTCCATCAAGGGATAGGTCATAGTTGATCAGCTGGTAGAGGCACCTCTTGAAGATAGTAAGCCTCTCATCATAGAGCTTCTTGATGATGCAGTCTTTACATTATCAGAATCTCCCAAACCTGAAGAACTAGATAACAAAGCTGACATGACTTTGTTCTTCGATGGTTCGAAGTGTGAGCAAGGGGGTGGTGTAGGAATTATCTTCTTCATGCCACAAGGTGCTCCAATGCCCTTGTCATTTAAGCTAGACTTTCCTTGTACCAATAACAATGCTGAATACGAGGCCCTAATCTTGGGCCTCCAAATAGCAATCACCATGAATATTAAAATATTAAACATCTTTGGTGACTCCCTTCTCATTGTCAACCAAGTGAAGGGACTATTTCAATGTAGGTGTCCTATCCTGAAAGCTTATAAGGATCTTGCTGACACTTATCTAGCCTAGCTAGAGTGGTACAACATCGAGGTAATCCCTCATACATTGAACAGATTTATAGACACTATGGCATCTTTGGGATCTTTAATCCCTCAAAATCCATCTACCGATTTTACTACCATTCATGTAAAGATGCTCTTGCAAGTCATGATGCAGCGTGAGGCTTTCGATAACAAAGAATCAATCAACATGATTCATATAGAACCAAACCATGAGTGGTTCTATAAAGCTAGAGACTTTCTCAAGAAGGTACCCTAGGGGTCTTTGATCTCGTAAGGTCCTACGGGGAATGGCACCACCATTCACCACAAGGTTGTATCCCAGTCTGCATTCATGCACATAGCAAACCATAAGGGGAACAAGTCATCTTGTCAATCGAGGTAGAAGCTTATCAAGATTGGATGTCACAATTGCATGACTTCCTTAAGCTTGGTTTAATCCTACAAGGATTATCACATGCTACGAAATGCACATTCAAATAGAAAGTGATAAAGTATGTCTTGCTAGGAGACATCTTGTACCATCGAAGCTATGATGGAGTTCTCCTTCATTGTCTTGAGCCCCAAGAATCAGCTTGGGCAATTTCACAGGCTCATGATGGTACATGCGGTGGCCATTTCAATGGCATGGCCATCATCAAGTGCATCCTTTGAATGGGTTATTATTGGCCCACTATGGAGAAGGATTGCATCGTGTATGTCAAGAAATGCATTAAATGTTAGCATCATGCTAATCTTATGCACTTGCCATCATAGGCCTTACAACCCATTCAAGCGGCTTGGCCATTTGCTCAGTGGGGTCTAGATCTAATCGGTAAGATATCTCCCCCATCATCGGGCTGACATACATTTATTATAATGGCTACTGAGTATTTTACAAAATGGGTGGAAGCAATCCCTTTAACAATGACAACTAGAGCACGTATTGTGGAGTTCATACTTCATAATATCATAAGTCATTTTGGGATACCATCCAAAATAATCTTGGATAATGGAACATCATTCAAGAATAAAACTATGAGGGCTTTGACATCCAAGTACAATATACAACATAGTTTTGTGACTCCATACTATCCATAGGCAAACGGGTAAGCTGAAGCTTCAAACAAGATAGTGGTAGCCATCTTGAAAAATATGGTACAAGATAACCACAAATATTGGCATATACAACTACCCCTTGCATTATGGGCTTATAGGACTAGCATACGGATACCCACTAGGGCAACCCCATTTTCACTAGTATATGGCACTGAGGCCATTATGCCCTTAGAGTTGGAGATTCCAACCCTGTGCATCGCATTGAAAGAGTTCATCGATGATGACACTGCACGACAAGCTCACCTCGATCAACTGATGCTTCTTGATGAACATCATGTGAATGCCCTTGAGCATCTCCACGTTTATCAAGAATACCTAAAATGAGCTTATAATAATAAATTCCATCTGAGAGACTTTAAATTTGGTGATCTTGTACTGAAAGAGAACCAACAGAACTCAAACCTGCCATCGCACTTGCGAGATAAATTTATGGCTAACTGGTTAGGTCCATATATCATCTTCGAGAAGATAGGACCTAGAACATATCACCTAACATCGCTTGAAGGTGTTGAAGAGCTTGAACCTCTCAATATCCTTCATCTTAAGGCATTCCACACATAAATTCAAAAAATTCAAAAACATGGAAAAATTCAAAATCCATAAAAATCAAAAAGCAATAAAATCTAAAAATATTGCAAAACATCAAAATTCAAAAACATTTGCATCATGCATTTCATTTTGCACTTGCATTCATTTAATTGCATTGCATTTAGGTATTTCCATCCATCACACCTTGCATTAGGATAGGTTGTGTTTGCAATCTTACAAATGACACCATGTTTGTATTTCAATCATGCATCTATGCATCATCATCATCCATCACCCTTGTGAGTAATTGTGTTTCTCAACACAACCCCTCCTATTGCTATGAAGAATATACTAGGGTTTTTTAGTCATTCAGCCATACCTAGTGGTCTTCTCAGATTTTGTAGAAAGCTTGCTTTGCTTTTGAAGATGAGGTCTAGTTTTGATAGCACTTAGCATATCAAAATCCCATCACTAATCAAACACATTAACAATCCTAATTAGGACAAGGAAATATGAACACTACAAAGTGGTCCTAGTCACCTTAAGTGAAAGGTTTTGTTACTTGCTCATTTTGTGATGCACAATGGTCTAGAGTGTGGATCATTGGAAAAAGGACAAGTTCCCCCTACCCAAGAAATCCCTTGCTTACAAAAAGGAGCAAAATCCCAAAATCAAATCAAATCCCTTGCTCAAAACAAAAGAAAAACAAAATACAAAATAAACAGTGATTTTCATCACTATATATGAGCAAGTATCCCAATAAAATTGAAGAAAATAAGGGGGTGAAGAGCTTGAATCCCTGGAATGGTCAATACTTGAAAACCATAGAGTGATCCCCAATACAACAATGGGCTGAATGAATCCCACCTGACATTGGGGTAGGTCTAAGCAATTTACAAATGAGCTAGCTTTAGGTGCCTTGTATTGCCTAGTGGTCTAGTCCAACTAAGTCCAAACCTAGGATCAGGGTGAACATTTGGTGATCCTCATTACAACAATGGGCTGAATGAATCCCACCTGGAAATGAGGTAGTCTTATGTCTCATCTAATATATTCATTTGCACACATAGGGATAATGAATATTTGGGTCTTTCATAGCAAAAAATTTATCTTTCAAGAGTCTAGTATAGTCATTATACAACTTTTGATAAGTCAACTAGGGTGTTTGAGTCTCATGGAAAACCTCAAAAATTCCCAAATAGCAACAAATCACATCAATCAATCAATCATCAATTTTTTTTTATGATATTTTGTTTATTAAAGGGTGTTCATAACATAGAATAGATACCAGATGGATATCAACAATGATATTTAGATGGCCACTGACTATTTTGTGCATATATTTTAACTTACAAAAGCTTATGAAGAGAAACAATATATCATCATCTCATCTCACATATGGATGTCTAATTGATTAATTCTTATGATAAGATTTATCAATTACATTCATGATTGTTATACATTCTGTGGTGTCATCCATTAGATTGTTAACTCATATTGCATTCATTCCTTATGTTTTAAGTGATTAAAGCATACAAGTTCATTTACATTAGATTACATCATGTAAATAATGCATTACATACATTGCATTCATCATATCATAACATCATAAATTAAATGCATACAAGTAAATCAAATTAAACATGCATTTAACATCTAACATTGCATCCATATGCATACATCATAGTAGTCCATCTACACATCTAGATCACAGTATCTAGTCATACATCCATCAGCTAGCTAGTGCATGTCATCAATACATCACATCATATAGCATCAAATCAACATAACATATAAGCATTGCATCCATATGCATCTCATAAACATAAAACAATAAAAATATACACATATAATGAGTCCATAACATAAATTCAAATCATATATATATGTGTGTGTGTGTGTGTGTCAAAAAAGTACATAGGCATGTGTCAAAAATACCCATAGGCTACAACTGTGTAGGTCCTCAGACCTTACACTCAAAAATGGTACAAACATATAATAACATATACTACATAGGGCCTGCACCCCCTACCTATGAGTCTCCTCCACCATCTCCACCCTCCCGATGAGTCCACCTAGAGCTGGTACCTATGGACCTCTCTAACCTATGAGACCTATGACTAGGCCATGTTGATGACTACCTAGTCTCCCATGTCCTGGTCCTCTATGACCCTGTAGCTATGGATCTCTCAAGCACTACACCACCACATAGTCTGACCTCTCCCTCCAAGAGAGTGATGTGGGCTACATCTGATGCATGCTACCTAGTACCATCCTAGATGAGGGCATGTAGTCTCTAGATCTCTACACCCATATCCAACCCTACTAGTCCCGTGTAGCTAGAGTAGTAGGAGCAACCTGAGAAGTCAAGGGATCTCCCCTCATTGATCAAAGCAAGTCCCACTCTATAGTCACAACATCCAGATGATACCGAGAAGATCACACTACCTAGTGATCTTCTCTATATCTATATCTATAGTGGCAATCTATGCTCGGAGAGCTACCCTCTCCTCCTCATATCCATACCACTATGTCTATCCTCTATGAGTTGACCCTAGACTACTCTCATATATGCCTATAAGGTAGCAAGGGAGGTATCCCTCTCCATGATCTACATCCTCATCATCTATAGCTAGGACTACAAGCTAGCCACCTAGGCTCTAAGCTAGGACACCTCATCATCTAGCTCCTCCTCACCCTCCTCCGCCTTAACCTAGGGCTCCTCCTCTACTACTATAGCCTAACCCCATCCACCCTCTATCCTCTGATGAGTGCATCAACCCATAGGATCCTCACCTACTACCTCTACGCCTACCTCATCCCTAGATCTACCTAGCAGGCCACCACCCTACCATAACTTGGTAGTCCACCAAGCATCATAATCCATTATGGTCCCTACATCTGCCAGCCCTAAATCTTAGTAGATATCATCCTCATCTCCTAATGGAGTCACCTGAGGCTAGGCCAAGTCTCTCTCCACCTTAAGGTGGTGGTAGATAGCTAGCTCATCTAGGATGTCCTAACAAATCCCAAACTGCCTAGTGATGCATGAGAAGTGGAAGAACTCATGTATCTTGAGCTTACACCCGAGAAGCCATCTATCACATCGTGTCCACCTCAAATAGTGGTCCACCTCCTCCCATGTAGGATAATCCATGTAGGGGCACCATAGAACCTACCCTAGCCTTAGCCCTATGAGGTGATCCATATAGTACTAGAGATCCCCTATGTGTGACCTACTCCTAAAGCCCTTGGCCTCCCTAGGCCAGCATGTTGCGTAGCACTATGACTCCTCATCAATATCACCAATCTATAGTGGTAATCCTCTAGGATGATCAATAGTGATATGCTCCCATACCCATATCTAGAGTAGTAAGCTACAACCAACTCCAGCATGGCCCCATTGGGTGATGCGATATAGCTCATCATAGAGCTGCACGAGGAGAGCACTCCCCAGGATAGAATCAATGGATCTCATGTAGTGCTAGCAAGCAGGTCCTATATCCTGTCTAAGAGGTTCCAAGGGAACCTCACTCCTGAAGTATCAAGTAGCACAACCTACATGATGAGCTACATCAACATGGCCTATCATCATGAGAAGACCCACTCTTAATACCAGTACTCAATGTGCACCCCACCATGCTTAGAGTCCTCTTGCACCTCATCACTCCTAGCATCAAATATCCTCTAAAAAACTACATCCTTCATCATAGTGGGTAAATATGTGATGGCCTCACCATCGATGGGGATACGAAAGATGTGGTAGACATCCTCCAAGGTCACTATAATCTCACCTATGGGTAGGTGGAAGGTGTTGGTCCATGCATCCCAATAGTAGGCCAAGGTAGTCATATAGGCCTGATCAACCTAGATGGAAGGAAATCATAGCACATAGTCAAAGCCTATAGCTATGAACCAATCTCGATCAATGTTGTCTATCTCGAGTAGTAGCTCACAAAGGAGATTTGACTCCCTCGCTCTAGTAGTCAAAGTCTAAAGGGAGATAATAACAAAAATCAATTAAAATCATAAAAACATAAAAAATGCACTTAAAAATGCAAACAAATTAAAAAATCCTTCAAAAAGGCAAAAACAATCACAAATGCATTCAAAATATTCAAAAAAATCAAAATTTTACTTGGAAAAATTCAAAAAAACAATTAATTCCAAAAAATATCAAAAAAATAAAATTTTTTTCTAAAGTTGCTCAACCATGGCTGACACCCACGATCGATGACAATGGTCAAATTTTTGACCATTGGGATTTGAATTCAGCCATCGACCCCCAATTTTCCAATTGGGAGCCACGGTTGCCACCCATAGCTATGGGAAAAACCTCGTTCAAGGTCATTTCCTACCCCATCAACCCCAAAAATTAAACCCTCCCAACTAACTAGCCTAGTCTAAATCCTAACTAGGGTGAGGTTCATTACCAAAATTTTAGTGAGTTCATTTAACTCATTAATTAATTTGGTTCATTTTAAGTTGGTAATTCAATAAGTGAGGTTCGAGATGCTACCTTTGTAGCATCGGCTCTACCACTAGTGGATGCCTCAGTTGGTCAGCCATAGGGTTTGGGTAGGAGTTTTTGCAGCATTTTGTATCAAGTTTTCACTTTCTCCTCTTAAAGCTCTCTCTATAATAGTTGGCAAATGGAAATAATGAATTTAAAAATGATATATTTTTCTTTTATATTTCCAATTTGGCCCTCAATCATGGTTGGTAACCATGGGTGCATAATTAGGGTTTTTCGATCATGGGTAAGAGTCGTGACTAAGGAATTTACCAAAACTAGCTATGGTTGACAACCACAGCTAGAAGCCAACAATAAATACCCTCAAAATTTAACCATGAGGAGCTTCAAAATGCAAAATTAAAAATATTCAACCGCCAAAACCCTCAAAAATTTCAAAAATAACAAAAACATTCACATAATTCAAAATTCAAATGCACCTCATATCCAATCATTTACCCTACACACTTGGTGGTTGCAGCGACTTGCGCTCCATGCAATCCAGCAAGATGAGTAAATCACCATAAGGCCATTTGAGGTAAATTAGTCATCGTTGAATTGAAATGCTTCACTTCACTCCAAGAAGGCCATTGACTCCCCATGGGAATGAGGTATTCATTTCATTTCTTCTATGACATTTTAGTAGATCATCGAACATAGTGATTCAACACAAGCCTAATTGGAATTGCTATCATCTTGATTCCCTAAGAAGGCCATTACGACTGGACTGCTCCATGGGATAGAGATGTACAATTACTATTAATAGTTGAAATCATGGCTGAATTAGGCCTTGCCAAATAATAACAAAGTGCAAAAGTCTTAAATCATCCAAATTATTCATCTTGGTCAAGTGACTCATCACTTTATTCAATGTCCTACCCTCATCGACTCGTCGCTTGAGGGGGTAGTCATAATATCAATAATCATAATCAAATTCAACAAGATATCACTCGATCTTGTCAAAATTGCGTTCATCTTATGAATCATTGCCAACAACTATCATAAGCTTACCCTTTGTTGGGGCAAAAAGCAAATATGATAGTTAAGTTAGTAGCTTTCCACCTATTAGAAATGATTGTAGCCTGACTACCCGATCACCATGGATACATGAAAGCTTTGCAAATTTAAGCCTTCCCTTAGTTGGAAGCAATGATTCTAAGATGTGCATCCTTTTGTAGGACTAGGGCATCTAATGTTGATCAGATCAATGATCATCATTCAACCTACAACATGGCTTTAGGTGGTCTATTTTTTCTCAGTGTTGTGCTTTCACACAACGCATCCCAAAAGGGGTATCTGTAGACACCTAAAATGCATCATGTGTAGGGGACTACTCATATGGGCATCCTAACAGACCATATGAATGATCTTGGACCATTCCAAGATAGAGTAGTGGTTTTAACCACTCAATTTAGGTAACTTTGGCCTACTCAGCCTTAGCCATGGATGGCATCCATAGCTAAGATCTCAACCATGGCTGACACCCATGGCTAATAGATCTAGCTGCGCCTAAGAGCCATGGCTAGCTCTGTAACTATCATGGACTCCTGAGCCAAGCCAAAATTAGTTACAATGGCCCTGGCAATGGATTTCGAGTGGTTTCAAGTGAGGAAGCTTCTAGATTCTTCCTCCCAACTGCTCCAACCTCCTGGTTCTTGATCTTGGCTTCTCCAAGGAAGCTAAGATTAGGAATTGAGAGTGCTATAAGACCCCCTCCAAATTGGGGAAAAGTCTAGAGAAGGTTTCAATTGAATGCAGTGAAGCCCTACCAGATTGGAGAGCCATTTGCAACCCTTGAGGAGTGCCTACATGCTGCCAATTTGGAAATCATGACTGCATTTGAAGCTATGGAGGTTTCAAGAGCTTGAAGAGATCATTCATCCACAATTGAACCACTTCCACTACAAATTCGAAGAATCTACATCACCAATTCATTCCAGAACATAGAGGTGACCCTTGATCATCAATTCCATGGAGGAAATTTGAGATTCAAGCCCTGATTACAAGAGAAAGAGCACTTTCACCTCAGCCATGGCTATCAATCATGGCTAACAGAGCCAACTATGCTTCAGACCCATGGTGAGGGTTTGACACTCAATTTCCCTTATTTTAGCCATAGGATTTTCATTCTAAGCATGCAATTAGGTAGATCTGACATAGATTAGCTTTCATTTATGCTTTTGTATGGTTAATTGTAGAAATTAGAGGTAGCTTTGCTCTATTTCCTTCTATTTTGTCAATTTGCACTAGTTTCATTAGATTTGATTCATTTCAAGTTTTAATGGCAGATTATGCATCATAATAGCTAGATTTACTATTTTCTTAGCATTCTTTATAGTAATTTAGAGGTTTTGTAATCATATTTACAAGTTTCCATGCTTTCTTGCTATATTTGTCCTAATTCATGCAAATTCCTATCAAGAGCCTCATCATGAGAGGCCTCCTTTGCTTCTAACTCTTTTATGTTGTTTCTTGAATGTAGATTTATAGGATCTAGTCATATTCAAAGCATTCTTGGCAACATATTCCTCCGATCAAGTGAGAAGAAGGCTTCCTTGAGCCTTAAGCAGTTCGTGTCTACATTAAGAGCCTACGTATTGCACCATCCCCTTTGAGGGGCTCAAAATATTGTATCAATTGTATCAAAGAATTCGGTATCCCTAAGAGGGACGTATTTGTAAAGGATATTTGCAATGATAATATAAAGAAGTTGTTCTTTCTTGTTCAATTCATTGTTATTCATATTTTCATGCTTTAATGCTTGGTATAATTGATGCAATAGCCTAGGTGTATGCTTTTAGGGTGGTACACGCACAATATCAACAACAAAAGCAACCAAGAAAGGCCAAACGTAAGCACTCCTCTTCCCAAGCAATAGGAGACACTAAAAGGGCTCATCTTGGATGGATGAACCTACAAAATAAATCTCGAAAGAGGCCATTATTAAAGCTACATATACATATAGAAAAAAGTACACATATACCACTGTACAACAACATGATATAGATAGGAATAATAACATGATATGGACAAAAACGTGAGACAAAAAAAAATGTGGGATGAAAAACATCTACACTATAAAAGAAGGTATCTACTCCTACCAACGTAATATGGACAACATCTAAAAGATGTCTACTTCTACCAAAGAGAAATTAACAACATCTACACTACAAAGATGAATAAGTTTTAATATGTTGGAGGTATAGAAGATAAAAAATAAAGGAGCTACATTTAAAACTTGGTGAAGATCATCCACAAAATGAAGCTTCAAAATTGATATTCAAGCTCCATAGCACCTCATCAATCCACCTATAGAAAACACGATTGCTTTCTGCTCAAGAAACATATCAAAGCAAAGAAATGGAAGAAAAGACCTAAGGAGTTATAATAATCTCCTTGGATGGTGTTACAATGAAGATCTATATCCAGAGAGTGTGAATGCCACTTGGAATCAATCTTCTAAAGAGAATGTGTTACAAGAACATCATCTCCCAAATAATCAAGCATACATTTCAAAGAACCTCACTCAATCATACGTTACTAGAAGCTTAGTCTCTCAACACACTATGTGTTGACACTTATTATTCTCTTCAAGTACCAAACAAGTGAGTAGGAATTACAAAGTGACCAACAATGTTGAATAAGAAAGAGTTATGAATAAGGAGTGCCCATACGTAACAAACATGACACGTGTCACAAAGCATGATTTTTCTCCTCCAATACAAGCACCTAAAGTCCAAATATTATAGCAAGGCAGAGAGAGAAAAATACAATCAAAGCCAATCAAGCACAACGTGGAATGATGGTAGAAGAAGCATTTAAGTCTCTAGGTCTTTGAAGGTCAAATATTCCATATTCAACACTGTATATGTTCCATCATTAAATATGAACATCTCCATTGATTCCAGTACCCAAGGGAACCTTATCATCAATGTTATATTCATCCAAATGGAGCACCGAAGAGTAGGGAGACTAGCATCAAAAGGTAAGGGTGAAATCCCACTTTATTACTGCTTTCAACTTTGGAGATATAAGGGTTATAAACTAAGGTAGAAAATATAGTTTAGTGAAAGCAAAGCTATAAGGGATAACTTACCAAATTAAAATAATATTTGCATCTCAACCTAGGAGAAATAAAGAATTCAACTTGGATTAATTTCTTTGATATTTTGCAAAGATTATTGATTTTCTAATTTTCCAAATTTGGGAGTGATAAGGGTTACAACATTAAACTAGGTATTTGGAAATTATAAATTAAAAACTAAGGGTTATAAAAGGAGGTTATAAATACTTATTATTAAATATGGAAATTTATATTTTTCTTGTCTCTAATTTTATCAAAAGGGACAAAAGGATTCCAACATTAAAACCTCTTCAAAAATGGAAAAGTGCTTAGTTCAATTAGGAGAAATAAGGTGTTAGAAAATTTTATTTTTGATTGTACAAAATCAATCATAAAATTGAACTTTATTTTTACAAAAGTATTATATCATACTCCAAAACATTAGGTATTCATAAGACATTTTATAAAACTTCATCAAAGGTTGTGAAGTTGGGAAGATATAAGCTTTCTTCAATACCTAAAATTAGGTGCTCGTACTTTCATTACTAGGGAGACATAAGGAAGCCTAAAAATCAAAAGGTTTCATAAAATAAAGCTTATATACTTAAATCAGGGTTTGCATATCCTAATATAGGGTGCTATAAGGTAGACTTTTAAGGTTCTACTAAATTTCAATGCAAGAATCTCTTTTTTTAGAAATCTATCATGGATGAAATTTTGAGAGAAGCTTTCAATAATGAAGAACTATTCCATGAAGTAGAATTCTATTCTCAAAAATTAATAGATACTCTAAAAGGATATGAATATCTACCCTAAAGCGACAAAGAGAAATTCTCCTTATTTCTTAAAGAATCCAAATAAGGTAGTTTTACAGCTTTGATTAACTATATTCATAAAATCCTCTTCAAAGCCTAGTGGAACTCAAAAGGATTGGTTATATTTATACCTGAAGAATATCTAATGATTTATCTATAATTAATTGTATTTGTACTTACTCAACACAAAAAACAAGAGGAAAAATAACAATACTATTGTGATGAGAGACTAGCTTTTCATGAAGTAGATACCTCACCAACATCACAACATAATCAAAGAAATAGAAGAAGGAGAAAAAGAAATAGGAGACATACTAAAGGAGGCCAAGACATGAATATTGAAGCAACAAGACTACTTTGAACGCTGCAAAGAAGAAGCCTCAACTCCAACCTACTCTACATAATATGAAGACACAAACCATATAATGAACCTGAACACAAAGAATGCAGAGAAAAAATATAAAGTTCAGAAGATGAAGATCCATATTGAAGATGTTGAGAAAGGTACAACAACAATATTGTCATTGTTGTCAACACAGTCAGATAGATCTGTTGATGCAGTGGATAGGAAGTTCAAAATCTATTCAGATGTAGAAGACAGGAGTTCAAAGGTTATTCAGAGTATGTATAGTGATTTTCCAAGAAGACCGAAGTGGCCCATATGCAAAAGATCAAAGAAAAATACAAGTAATAAAAGTGTCACGATATTGTGACATATCCAGCAGGAAAGAAAAACTATTGTGATTTCGTGACATATTGGAAGAGAGAGAAAAAGCAAGAAAAATTATCGTGATTTCGCGACATGTTGGAAGAGAGAGAAAAAGTAGGAAAAACTGTTGTGATTTTGTGACATGTTGGAAGAGAGAAAAAGCAAGAAAAACTGTCGCGATTTCGTGACATGTTGGAAGAGAAAAAGGCAAGTGAAAAAACTATCATGATTTCGTGACATCTTTGGAAGAGAAAAAGGCAAGTGAAAAAACTATCATGATTTCGTGACATGTTGGAAGAGAAAAAGGCAAGTGGAAAAACTGTCGCAATTTCATGACATGTTGGATGAGAAAAAGGCAAGTGGAAAAACTGTCATGATTTCGTGACATGTTGGAAGAGAAAGAGAAAGCAGGAAAAAGTGTCGCGATTTCATGATAATTTCAAAGAAAGAGAAAAAGTTGGAAAAGTGTCGCGATTTCAAGACATGTCGCATTTTCGCGACTAAAATAGGAGAGAGAAATTAAGTTGGAAAAGTGTCACGATTTTGTGACATGTCGCATTTTCATGACTAAAATAGGAGAGAGAAAGTAAGTTTGAAAAGTGTCACAATTTTGCGACATGTCGCATTTTTGCGACTAAAATAGGAGAGAGAAAGTAAGTTTGAAAAGTGTCGCGATATCGTGACATGTCGCATTTTTGTGACAAAAGAAAGAGAGGAAACGTACAGAAGCAGAACTATCACGATTTTGCGACAAAAGCAGAAAGCAAGAATTTGGAAGAAGTGTCGCGATTTCACGAGAAAAGCAGAGAACAAGACTTCGAAGGCAGAAGTGTCACGATTTTGTGACAAAAGCAAAGAATCTAAGTAAGGAAGCAGAAGTTTCGTGATTTCACGACAAAAGCTAAGTTGAAAACTACGGAGGCAGAAGTGTCATGATATCATGACAAAAGCAAAGTCGAAGTCTATGGAAGCAGAAGTGTCGTGATATCGTGACAAAAGAAAAGACAAATTCTGAGGAGGCAAAAATGTCATGATATCATGACAAAAGAATAGAGAAAGTGTACAGAAGCGAAAGTGTCATGATATCACGACATGTATTTTTACGGGCCAAAGCTAAGAGAAAGAGCAAGGAGAAAAAGTGTCGAGATATCGCGACATGTTGCATTTTTATGGTCCAATGCAAAGAGAAAGAGCAAGGAGAAAAAGTGTCGCGATATCACATGTAGCATTTTCATGGTCCGATCCAAGGAGAAAGAGAGAGAAAGAAAAAGTGTCGCAATATCGTGACATGTTGTGTTTTCGTGGCAACAGCAACAAAAGAAGCTTCAGAGGCAAAAATGTCATGATTTCACGACAGGTCGTATGTGCGCAAGACAAGAAGAATAACCCAACTAAAATGAGAAGTATGACAGTGGACAGACATCTCTACAACATTTACAGGGGTAGATACAAAGTGAATTCATGCAGCTAAAATATGAAGAGTTAACAAAAGTCAGTGCAGCAACTACAGGGACTATTACCGAATGAAATATTTGAGCGATGGAATTACCAAATATCTTCATGAGTTGAAGTCGACTAAGACCGATGACAGCCGACTAAGATTAGGGTTTACATTTGTTATGCAAGCCGACTAATATTAGGGTTTTCATCATGAAAATACTATTATAAAAGGAGGGTTGTTTGGAGAATTGTGAAGTTGTTGTATAAGTCATCGAATGAGTGTCAAAGTGTGAAATGTGGTTGTAAGAGTGTAGAAAGTGCAGAAGCGGCGAGATGATGGTGAAGTGTGCAAACTGAGCAAAGAGTCATGTCGAATTATCCTAAGTGCGTCTGTGAGTGTGTATATAGAGAAAAGTGCGTAGAGAGCGAAAAGGTTGAAATTCGACCAAGTGCAGCTGTGATTGCACAGAGAAAGCAGAAGGTGCAAAGAGTGAAAAAGGTGAAGACGAACGCAAAGTGTAGCTGTAAGGGCGTAGAGTGTATGAAGATAGTGCACAAAGGGTGCGTAGAGAAGCGACTAAAAGAAGGTGAAGTGCAAATGTAGATCATAGATAGTGAGAGAGATTGGGTAAGCAATAGACCAGTCAGGGTCTTGTAAAAGGGAAGGTATCTTACAGACAAAATTATAGATTCAAATTAAAGTCCAGGTTGTAGCTTTTCATCAAGGGTTGGTGCTCCTTTCTATTGGTGTAGATAAATCAGGGGTTGGTGTTCCTTCTAGTTGTTGTTGGTAAATTAGGGGTTGGTGCTCCTTTCTATTGGTGTAGATAAATCAGGGGTTGGTGCTCCTTTCTATTGGTGTAGATAAATCAAGGGTTGGTGCTCCTTCCAGTTGGTATTGGTAAATTGATTGTAAAGTTGGTGCTTTGCAATGACTGGATTCGGATGGTAGTCCAAGAAGTCATTCTTGAGAAGTAGCCAAATTGATGAACCTCGTTAAATCTTATGTTGTGTGATGTTCTCTTGTGATACTTGCTTTATTTGGTTTTAAGGTTTCATTATTTTAGTTTTAAGATCTATGAATTTAAGTTTAAAGAACTACTCTGATTCACCCCCCCTCTTAGTGCCATTGTAAGACTAACAATTGGTATCATAGCCAAGTTCCTATACAATCCTAACCAGCTAGGGTGATCTTGGAAATAACACAATGGCAGGTGGTGAAGACTTCTCATCAAATGAAGAACCTTTGTTTGACAGAACTAATTATGTGGTCTAGAGAATCAGGATGCAGACATATCTTTATGCTTTGGGATATGACATCTAGGATTCAGTAGACAGTGAATACACAATACCCATCACTCCTCCAACCAATGGTGTCGGTAAGAATCTGTTTGAGAATGACTCAAAAGCAAAGAATGTTATCAGGTGCGAATTAGTAGACAGTGAACTGGTAAAGGTCATGAGTTGTAAAATGATAAAAGAAATATGGAAAAAACTGAGGAGTATTCATGAAGGAGATGATGAGATCAAGGAATCCAAGTTACAAACACATCAAGCTCAGTTCAAAGCTTTAAAGTTGAATAACGATGAGAACATAGAGGCATATATGCTGAGAGTTAATGAAGTCGTAGAGGATGATTCTAAAAAAGAAACAGGTGGAGGTATTTTCATGACACTCAAAGAAGAAAAAAAAAAAATAGGAATGTGATGAAGAAGAAATTGATGCAGAAATAAATTTGAAAGAGGAACTAACTATAGCTCTAGATGAATTGAAGATAGAAAGAAAAAAAATAAGGAAATCTCAAGAAATCTTGAGGATGCAAATGAAATAATAACCAGTTTGAAAGTACAGGTAGAAGAATTCAAAAGGATTGAAGAAACTCTCAGGTTACAGATCAATGAGAAAGAGATTGGTTGTTGCAAGCAAGAGGAAGAGATTGTTTTGTTGAAGAAACAACTAGAAGAGGCCAATACAAATCTCAAACTCGAGAAGAGTATAGATTTGCTATATAAAATGATAAGCCAACAAATAAGCTCCACGGATAAGCGTGGTCTTGGATATGAAGCTGAACAACCTTCATCTTCCAACTCTACAGAGAAGAAGAATTTCACTGTTGAAGGATCGAAGCAAAAAAAGTTTGAAGCTGAATCTTCAAAAGGAAGAAAATATCAATGGAGATCTACAGCAAAGCAACCACAACAAAAGAGGTTCTATCACTCTTACTCTATTCATAATAATACTTTTAATGGCTATTGTTTCATATGCAACCAGTATGATCACAAGGCAACTTATTGTGGATTGAATAATAAATCAAAGAGTTATGCTGGTAGAAATACATCTATGTTTCTGAGTGAACACTATGTACAATGTTTTCAATGTAATGGTCATGGGCACATAGCAAGGTTTTTTCCAAGCACTTTTGTATCTAATCTAAGGCAAAATAGTAGATTTCATCAGAAGCAAAGAACACAACATAGACAGGGAATAAATCATGTACGTAAAAGAAAGGAAAACAATCATTCATCAAGGATGCACAAGAGACAACCACACAATAGAAATGTTCGAGTTCACAAAAAGGTGCAAAACAAGGATATAGTTGAAAAATCCAAGCCCAAGTTCAAGAAAGTTTGGAGAAAGATAGAAGAAAGGAAATCATGTCTCCTTGGACTGAAGGAGATTACTCCTCTATTGCACTAAGCAACTCCAGGTAGCACATCCTCAGGGGGAGCAATATTAAAGTTTTATTTTAATGCTCTTATGTATTTGTTTGATTACCTAAGGATGAAAGGCAAGTAGTCAGGGAAGTTGTCGTATAGTTGTCAAAGTGTGTTTTAGTTCATGTAGTTGTTTGTGGAGGTACCGTGATGGGTGGTTGATTTCTAAAAATATCATCGAAGTGAAAAGGATTGATTGTGGTTTCTTTTTCAAAAGTGATTGGTTTAATGCTTCAAGGTTTTTTGATTTGAGAATAGAACATATAGAGTCTCTAACAATTCTCTTTATGCTTCTATGAGATTGATTTGAGTTGAGATTGGGATATGAGTATAGAACATATTGAGTCTCTAAAAATTCTCTTTATGCTTCTATGAGATTGATTTGAGTTGAGATTGGGATTTGAGTATAGAACATATTGAGTCTCTAACAATTCTTTGTTGAGCAAGGTGCAGTAGCAGTATTGTCATTGTTGTCAACACAAATAGTTAGATCAGTTGATATAGTGAACACAGTCATGATGCAGTGATCAGGAAGTTCAGAAGATGTTCAGAATATGCAATAATATTGTCATTGTTGTCAACACAGTCAGATAGATCAGTTGATACAATGGACAAGAAGTTCAGATGCTTAGAAGTTATTTAGATGCAATGGACAGGAAATTCAGATTATGTACAGTGCTTTTCCAAGAATATTGAAGTGATCCACATGCAAAAATCCACAAAAAAAGACAAGTAAGGAAAGTGTCGTGATATCACGACATATTCAAAAAATAGGAAAACTATCACGATTTCGTGACATATTGGAGGAGAGAAAGTGTAAAGAAAAATGTCATGATTTCGTGACATACTGAAGGAGAGAAACAACAAAGAAAATTGTTGTGATTTTGTGACATGTTCGAAGCAGAGGTGCAAGCAAGTAAAACTGTCATGATTTTGCGACATGTTGGAAGAGAAGAAGGCAAGTTGAAAAACTATCATGATTTCAAGACATGTTCGAAGCAAAGGCGCAAGCAGGTAAAACTGTCATGATTTTGTGACATGTTGGAAGAGAAGAAGGCAAGTTGAAAAATTGTCACGATTTCATGACATGTTCGAAGCAGAGGCACAAGCAGGTAAAACTGTCATGATTTCGTGACATGTTGGAAGAGAATAAGGAAAGTTGAAAAACTATCACGATTTCGTGACATGTTTGAAGCAGAGGCACAAGCAGGTAAAACTATCATGATTTCATGACATGTTGAAAGAAAAAGTGCAAGGAAGAGAAACTGTCATGATTTCGCGACATGTTCGAAGAGAAAGCACAAGCAAGAATAACTGTCACGATTTTGTGACATGTTAGAAGGGGAAGAGAAAGTAGGTTAAAGTGTCATGATTTTGTGATGTGTTGCAGAAGAGAGAGTCTGAAGTGAGGACTGTCATGATTTCATGACAAGTTTGAGGAGAGATAAAGCAAAATAAAAAGTGTCACGATTTCACGACATGCTGTAGAGTTCGAAGAGAGAACTGTCATGATTTCGCAACATGCTGTAGAGTTCAAAGTGAGAACTGTCACGATTTCACGACATGCTACAGATGAAAATGTTCCAAGTGAGAACTATCATGATTTCGTGACATGCAGCAGAAGAAAGAGTTTTAAGTAAGAACTATCACAATTTCATGACATGTAGCAGAGGAAAGAGTTTGAAATGAGAACTATCATGATTTCACGACATGCAGTAGAAGAAAGAGTTCAAAGTGAGAACTATCATGATTTCACGACATGTAGTAGAGAAAAGAGTTTGAAGTGAGAAACTATCATGATTTCGTAACATGCTACAAAGGAAAGAATTTGAAGTGAGTATTGTCACAATTTCGTGACATGCTGTAGACAAAAGTGTTCAGAGTATGAAATGTCATGATTTTGTGACAGGTTGAAGAGAAAGCATACAAATGTAGAAAGTGTCACGATTTCATGACAGGTTGAAGAGAAAGCGTACAGATGTAGAAAGGGTCACAATTTTGTGACAGATTGAGATGGCAATGTATGGTTGCAGAAAGTGTCATGATTTTGCGACAGAAACAGAAAGCAGGTCTTCAATAGGAGGTGTCGTGATTTCATTACAAAAGCTAAGATGTGAAGTACGAAAGCATAAGTGTCATGATTTCATGATAGAAATAGAAAGCAGGTCTTCAACAGGAGAAGTGTCATGATTTTGTGACAAAAGTAAAGTCAAAGGCTAAGAAGATAGAAGTGTCACGATATCATGACAGAAAGAAAGACAAAGGCTTCAAAGACAGAAGTGTCATGATATCACGATAGAAAGAAAGTCAGAGGCTACAAAGGCAGAAGTGTCATGATTTCATGACAAATGCAGAATTGAAGACTTTGAAGACAAAAGTGTCATGATATTGCGACAGAAGCTAAGTTGAAGTCCTCAGAGGCAGAAATGTCATGATATCATGATAGAAGTGAAGATGAAGTCTGTAGAGGCAGAAGTGTCATGATTTCATGATAAAATATCAAATGAAGTCTACAGATGGAGAAGTTTCATGATATCGTGACATAAGTTAAGGCGAAGCATATGAAGGAAGAAGTGTTGTGATATCGTGACAAAAGAAGAAAGAAAGTGTATAGAGGCAAAAGTGTCATGATATCACGACATGTTGTGTTTTCACAGCAACAGCAATAGAAGAGTTACAGAGGCAGTTGAATCCGACAAAGATCGACATTAGTCGATGAAGATTAGGGTTTGCATTTGACCAATATTAGGGTTTGCATTTGCATAATCAGTCGACTACAGTTAGGATTTTCATCTTAAAATCTCTATTATTTAAGGAGGGTTGTTTGGAGATTTATGCAATCGAACTATGTGAGTATCAAAGTATGCGATATGCGATCGTAAGAGCATAGATAGCATAGAAGTAGTGAGATGATGACAAAGTGCACAGAGTGAGTGAAGAGTCATGTCAAGTTGTTCGAAGTGCGATTGTGAATGCAGAGTGACCATAGATAGTTTGACTGGAATGACATCGAGTGTGCAAAGTGTGTGCACAAAGAAAGTAGAGGGTGTAGAAGAGCACGAAGGGCAAAGATGATTGCTAATTCTGGCTGTAGCAATGCAATAGATGCCTGTGTCTTACAAATAGTGAGAGAGATCTAGTATGCTTTAGACCAATCAGGGTCTTGTGAAAAGGAAGGTATTTTTGTTAGCGTACTTAACTTATTTTGTTTTTATTACATCATTTGGCATGTTGTTACATGCTGTAACGCTCTTCTGTTTTCGTCGGTGTGCTATTCTCGGCCTTTGTAATCTTATTTAAACCATTGCTGAATAATAAGATTTGTTCGCTATTTTATCATGGCATCAGAGCCAACTCTGTAAGTTTGCTGGGGAGCGGAATTTTTTTTTTAACGTCGCACGCAATCGCGCGACGTTTCGTGCAGGCGTTTTAAGGAAAAAAAAAAAAAACACTACGAAGTTTGCAGTGATTTCTACCTGCAACGAAAAAAAAAAAACGTCCAGCACGCAAGTGGACGGCTGCAGGAAGCAGCACGCCAAGCGCCAAGGATGAGGACACACAGCGTCCCCCCCCCGCATGCCGAACAGACAGCGCGGATTGCGCACTTCCCCCCCTCCCCCCGTGTTGGAGGAGGACGGTAGGGCGCAGACCACCGTGATGTCCGAGGAGAGATAGGGTGGCTTGTGCACGTCGCTTCCCCCCCTGTTGGAGGAGGGTTGACGACGTAGTGCGCCGTCCGAGGAGGAGTGCGGCCTACGCGCGCGGCCCCCCCGGTAGGAGGAGGACGCGGACGTCAGTCGCATCGAGCGCTGCTACGTCTGAGAAGGAGGACGAAACACTACGCGTCGCCGCCCCTCCCCCCGCTGACGTAGTGAAGAACGCGCAGCGTGGGACTGTTTTTATAAAAATAAAAATAAAAAAATAAAAAAAAATAAAAAATAAAAAATAAAAACAGAAGACCACCCCCCCCCGAAACGTGCAGTAGCATCCAAGCAGCAGCGCATGGAGGAAGTTTCAGCAGCGAGGCCAGCCAGTCGAAGGCCGCTGTAAAGGAGGAGGCACGAGCTGAGGAAGGATAAAGGAGAGGAGCTCCACTGATCCTTCCGGATCAGCCCGCTAGCTCACTTGGCAGTGAGCTGTGCGGTAAGGCTCAGGGAGCCTATAGGTCGGGGGTTCAAATCCCACCGACTCCCCCAAGGTATAAATTTTTTTTCAAAGTCATTTTTTAATTATTATTTTTTGATTAAAATTTTTAATTTTAATTTTTTATATAGTTTTTTAACTTTATAAATTAAAATTTTAATTTTAATTTAATTTTTTATAAGTTTTAAAACTATATAAAGTAAAATTATTTATTTTAATTTTAAATATATAATAATTATTAAAAATGCTTTGTTAAAGGAATTTTTTTAAAGGGGGATATTTTTTTCAAAAAAAATCAAAGGGGGATTGTGAGTAATTTTTTGAAAAAGCAATTTGGCGAATTGTAAAAGGTGCATTTTCGGCTGTGTCCGACACCTTGTGGGTTATTCTAGTGGGCAGTTTTTTTATGTTGTATGTTGCATATTTCATTTTTGCACGATAACATTAAAAACTTAAAAACAAATTCACTCCCTAAGTCCCCAGAATAATTAAAACCCATCCGTGCAATTTATTGCACTGCAGCGTTCGGTATTTGTGATACCTCTGGCCAACACTTATAGGTAAAGCTATCGTGATTTGGCTACTGTATCCGCCGCCTAATATAGCTGCTACAACGACGTCTAAGCTTGTTCTCTATAAATCGTCTGGGAGAGATAAGTTAGCCATTTTTGTATTTTTTTACTCCATCCACTACCCTTCATCGCACTTGTGTTTAGGCGTAAATCCTGATGAAGTATTCTTCATAGTGTTTAGGGGAAGTTACGCCCCATGCATGAGAAGAATCTTCTATGGTAGGTGCCATCAACAATGCGATTCCCTTTCAGTACCGCTTATGTTCCACGTATCGTATGATCTCTAAAACTCACCTATAGTCTCCCTCACGTAAGGGCGGGTGATTTTTGTTAATATTTCTAAATACCTACAGTTTCCCTCATGTAAGGGCGGGTATTTTTTACAGTATATTGGCCTAGCAAAAGGTATATCGAAAGGGGGACCAATTGGTGATATAAGGAACCTTCACTATGGTCGTTTTTGCAAAGTTGATGACTGATCCGCATCAGTTATTGAAAGGTCCAAATTATACACCATGGAAACATAAGATGAAGGCAGTTCTCCAAATGGAAGATTTGTAGGATATTATTACTGGAGTATCAACTAGGCCTTCACCAACAGCAGGATCCATAGGTCCTTCTGCAGATCAGATAGCTTTTGACAAGAAAGACAATCGAGCAAAGGTGCTCATTTTGTTTGTTGTTTCAGATGAAGTGCAACCTCATATAGCTGACAAAGCAAGTGGTAAAGAGGCATGGGATGCCCTTAGAACCATCTATGAGGGAAATAATGATTCCACCATTCTTCATCTTCAACAAAAACTTCATAACCTGAGTTTGAGACAGGGTGAAACAGTTGAAATCTTTCTGTGCAGAGTGTTTGAGTTGAAAGAGAAATTGAATTCTTTGGGAGATACTGTGGACAAAAAGCTTCTCATTTCACTTGTGATGAGAGCTTTACCTTCTTCATTTGATATGTTGATAACCTCCATCTAGGTGTCTCAACGACAAATTACCTACATCGAGTTGGTCAATCTGCTTCAACAACAGGAGGCATGCCAACTTCACAAGGATGATTCTTCCAATACAGCCCTATACACCAACGAGATAGGGTTCTAGGAAGAAAGGTAATGGGCAAAAAGGAGGCAACTTTCGGGAAAGGAGGAAATTCTCAACGAGGATACGAAAGGAAAAGGCAAACAACCTCAACGAGAAGAAGAGGTGGTGCAAGATCTGTAAGAAAGACAACCATGACACCAACGAGTGTTGGCATAAGAACAAGCGAAAGGCCAAAACAAACCACAAAATAAAAACAAGCAACCCCGGGTGAATGTTGTTGTTGAAGAATCTGACTCAGATTCTGAATGGGCACACAAGGTGCTCATGACTACCACAGATTCCACATAGAGGGATCCTATTTGGTATGTCGATTTTGGAGCTAGCAAACATATGACTGGCGACAGATCGTGGTTTGAATCATTTGTGGCCAAAGAGGGCAAACCTGTCACCATTGCTAATGATAAAACCTATAGGGTTCAGGGAGAGGGTACAGTTTCAGTCACTCTTCCTAATGGCAAGTGTCATATTGACAAAGTCCTCTATGTTTCGGGATTGGCTAAGAATTTTCTATCAATCACACAAATCCTGGATAAAAATATGGTTGTCAACTTTCGTGTTGAGAATGGAAAGAAGTGTTGTACAATTACCAGGAAGGGTAAGCAGATTGCAATAGCTTCATATAAGCACGGCTTATTTGCACTAGATGCTATCTCTACTCCACATGTTGCCATGATTGTCTCTACCAAGGAGGCAACTTCCCTATGGCACAAGAGATATGGGCATCTTAGTTCTGGCTACTTACTTGAGCTCAGTAAGTATGAGATGGTAAAGGGTCTTCCTTCCCTTTACGCCACATTGCCAGTGTGCTCTGATTGCTTGGCAGGAAAGCAACATAGAGTACCATTTGAGAAGAGCTCAACAAGAGCACGAAAACCTCTAGAGTTAATTCACACCAATCTGTGCGGTCCTTTCACACCCAACCAGTTGTGGAGGGAAGAGGTACTTTCAGTTATTTGTAGATGATTACTCACGAAAGATGTGGGTTTTCTTTCTCCAACTGAAATCTGAAGCTTTCGCATTCTTCCAGTAGTTCAAGAAATCCGTTGAGGAGTTAGGAGCTTCTATTAAAACCCTCCGCTTAGATCGAGGGGGAGAGTTTACCTCTAATGAATTTTTTGCATTCTTAGATAAGCATGGAATCAAGATACAGTTAACAACTGCCTATACTCCTCAGAAAAATGGAGTTGCTAAGAGAAGGAACCGTTCTATCATGGAAATGGTTCATTGTATGCTCACAGGAGCTACTCTTGGGCAACAATATTGGGCAGAAGCTGTCACCACTGTAGTATATCTGTTGAATAGGGCACCCACAAAGGCCCTAAAAGGAATGAATCCACAGGAAGCATGGAGTGGTCGAAAACCCTCCATATCTCATCTACGTATTTTCGGATGTCATGCTTTCATGCACATACCGAAAGAGAAAAGGAAGAAGCTATATGAGAAAACATTGAGATGTATTTTTCTTGGTTATTTTGAGCACTCTAAAGGATATCGGTTGATAGATCCTTTGACCAAGAAAATTCATATCAGCAGAGATGTCTTTGATGAAGCTTTCACATCACAGAGCACATCTAAAGTACACCAAGATATTGTGGAATCTAAGGAAGAGAATATTCCTTCGTCAACACGAGACAGGAGGTCCTTCTACATCTTCTTCAACTCCACCGAAGAAGAATCCTAAATGGTGTACAAATACAATCAGAGATGCAAATTTATCCACTTCTCCCAATTTGAATTTGGATAGACCTCGTACACGTAGTATGGCTCAAAAGGAAAAAGAAGCCAAAGAAACTGGTGAGGTTGATGATCTTTGTCAATCTTTTGAGGAACTTTCTGTAACTCCAAGTACAAAAGTAGAGGATATGGATATTGATGATGACAGGGCGTTCATGTCTACCATAGATGATCTTGAACCTACATCAGTGCAAGATGCTCTCAGTGAGCCTCAGTGGAAGGCCACTATGGATACAGAGTATGAGTCTTTGATGAAAAATAAAACTTGGAAGCTTGTTGATTTGCCGCATGGAAAGAAACCCATTGGCTGCAAATGGGTATATAAATTCAAGTACAAGGCAGATGGAACAATTGATAAGCATAAGGCCCGTCTTGTTGCAAAGGGCTATGCTCAAAAGGAAGGCATTGACTATGAGGAAACTTTTGCACCTACTGCTCGGATGACCACAATTCGGGTTATGTGTGCTATGGCAGCACAATATGGGTGGAAAGTTCACCAGATGGATGTCAAAAGTGCCTTTCTAAATGGTGATCTCCAAGAAGAAGTCTATATGACTCAGCCTAAAGGATTTGAAGTGGAAGGCCAAGAGCAGAAGGTTTGCAAATTGTTCAAATCCTTATATGGTCTGAAACAAGCTCCTCGAGCTTGGTATATAAAAATGGACAATCACCTTATGCAGCATGGATTTAAGAGATGTTCGTCAGATGCAAACCTCTATTTCAAGAAACAGGGTTCTGAGATAGTGTTGCTTGTACTCTATGTGGATGATCTGCTCATTATAGGGAGTTCAGAAACTATGATCTCTACTGTCAAAAGAAACTTGTGCAAATATTTTGAGATGACAGATCTTAGACTTCTCCATTACTGTCTTGGTTTGGAATTCAGCCAGAAGGAGCACTCCATCAAAGTGTCTCAAAAAAAATATGCCAAGACATTGTTGGAAAAATATCGCATGACTGATTGCAAGCCAATGGCAACTCCGATGGAGAATGGACTTCGATTATCATGATATGATGATTCACCTCAGGTAGATGGTACTCTCTATCGATAGTTGATTGGGAGTCTCATATATCTGACCAATACTAGGCCGGATCTCGTATTTGTTGTCAACTATCTTTCGAGGTTCATGCGGGAGCCTAAGACCACTCATTGGAAAGCAGCAAAACATGTTCTTCACTATGTCCGTGGTACTATGGAATATGGCCTAGAATACAAGAGGAACAACAAATTCTTCTTGCAAGGATACACGAACTTCGACTATGCCGGATCATTTGATGATCGCAAGTCAACTTTTGGATACATTTTTCATCTGGGATCCAGTCCTGTCTCTTGGCATAGCAAGAAGCAATAGGTGGTTGCTATTTCATCAACAGAGGCAGAATATCACGTCGCATGTGAAGCTGTGTGCAAAGTGAAAGCTGTGTGCGAAGTGATATGGTTACGTCGCATTCTGACAAGTATGGGCCATCCATCAAAATCTCCAATACACTTGTTTTGCGACAATCAGGGTGTTCCGAACCTCGTCAAGAATCCAAGTCTATCATGAAAGAACAAAGCACATTGACACACAATGTCATTTCATTCGAGATGAAGTTCCAAAGCACCGAATTCAGCTTCAAGACATTCCCACCGATGCTCAAGTTGCGAGACATTTTCACTAATGCACTTGGACGTGTCAAATTTGAATTGTTTCGCAGCTCACTTTGTATTGCAAAATGATGTAAGGGGATGTTAGTATAGCTATTAGTTATTACATTACCCAAATAATGTAATAAATGGGGATGTTAGCGTACTTAACTTATTTTGTTTTTATTACATCATTTGGCATGCTGTTACATGCTGTAACGCTCTTGTATTTTCGCTAGTGTGCTATTCCTGGCCTTTGTAATATTATTTAAACCATTGCTGAATAATAAGATTAGTTCGCTATTTTATCAATTTTCCTATCAAACATTTACATTCAAAATTGAAGTCCAGGTTGTAGCTTGGCATTAGGGGTTGGTGCTCCTTTCTGTTGATGTAGATAAATAAGGGGTTGTTGCTCCTTCCAGTGGGTGCTGGTAAATGATTGTAAAGTTGGTGCTTTGCAAGGGGCTAGATTTGGATGGTAGTCCAAGCAACCATTCTTTTTGAGGAGTAGCCATATTGGTGAACCTCATTAAAATCCTATGTTGTGTGATGTTCTCTTGTTGTACTTGCTATATCTATTTATAAGTTTTAACTGCTACTATTTTTAGAGCTGTTAATTCATGTTTGAAATGCTACACTGATTCACCCCCCCTCTCAGTGTCGTACTAAGTACAACAATTGGTATCAGAGCAAGGTTCCCGTTTCAGGCTAAATCAGTCAGGGTTGATCTTGGATTAGTACTCAAATGGCAAAGAAAGGCAAGAATGGAACCATGAGACACAAGAAGAAAAGAACACACAGGGTCATAAAAGAAAATAAAGATGAATTCAATGTTGTTGTAGATTCAAGAGATGAATCAAACAATGGAGAAAAGGCCAAAAGACAACTCGATCATGATGCAGGTTCACAAGGTACAGAATGTTTTGTTTGTGGTCAACTCGGTCATAATGAACGTCAGTGCCATGGGTTTAGTAGCAGTGAAGATGAAGATGATCCGTTCAGAATTGGTAAAGAAACAGATTCAGAACAGGAATGTGATGAAGGAGAAAGTGATGCAGAAGCAAATTGGGAACATAAACTAATTTCAGCTTTGGGTAAAAAGCTTGAGGGTGCAGAAGATATGATTACCAGTTTGAAAGTTCAGACAAAAGAATTCAAGAAAATTTTTGAAGATCTCGAAATGCAATTAACCAGGAAAATAGAGTATTGCAGTAAGCTAGAAGAAGAGATTGACGGTTTAAGAATGCAGACAGAAGAGATGAATAATAAAATCGACGTATGTAGCAATCATGAAGAGGAATCTAACAAAGTTGTTAGTAATCTGAAGCTACAAGTAGAAGAGTCCAAAAGGATTGAAGAAACTCTCAGGTTGCAGATTAGTGAGAAAGAGATTGTTTGCTGCAAACAAGAAGAAGAGATTGTTTTATTGAAGAAACAACTACAAGAGGCCAATACAAATCTCAAATTTGAGAAGAGCACAAAATTGCTTGATAAAATGATAAGCCAATAGAGAAGCTCCTCAGATAAGCATGGTCTTGGATATGAAGCTGAACAACCCTCATCTTCCAAATATGCAGAAAAGGAGAAGTTCACTGTTGAAGGATCAAAGCAAGAAAAGGTTGAAGCTGAATCTTCAAAAGGAAGAAAATTTCAAAGGAGGTCTACAGCAAAGCAACCACAACAAAAGAGGTTCTATCACTCTCACTCTATTCATACTAATATTTTTAATGGCTATTGTTTCAGATGCAACCAGTATGGTCACAAGGCAACTTATTGTGGATTGAATAATAAATCAAAGAGTTATTTTGGTAGAAATACATCTGTGTATCTGAGTGAACACTATGTACAATGTTTTCAATGCAATGGTCATGGGCACATAGCAAGGTTTTGTCCAAGCACTTATGTATCTAATCTAAGGCAAAATAGTAGATTTCATCAGACGCAAAGAACGCAACATAGACAGGGAATAAATCATGTACTTAAAAGAAAGGAAAATCATCATTCATCATGGATGCACAAGAGACAACCACACAAGACAAATGTTTGAGTTCATGAAAAGGTGCAAAAAGGGGATGTAGTTGAAAAACCCAAGCCCGTGGTCAAGAAAGTCTGGAGAAAGAAAGAAGAGAGGAAATTGTGTCTCCTTGGACTGAAGGAGACTACTCCTCTACTGCACTAAGCAACTCCAGGTAACACATCCTCAGGGGGAGCAATCTGAAAAAGTTTTATTTTAATGCTCCTATATGTCTGTTGGGTTATCTGAGGATGAAAGGCAAGTAGTAAGGGGGAGTTGCAATATAGGTGTCAAAAGTTTGTTTCAGTTCATACAGTTGTTTGTGGAAGTGTCGTAAAGGATGAAGATTAATTTGAGAGTTCTCATTATTGGTAGTATTGCTATATGTCATTGTTGTACTGGTGATGGTTCTTACTGCCACTGTCCAAAGTTAAGGATCATAACAGTTCAGATAAGTTGATGAGTGAAAGATTGTTGCTCTAGCCGTATATATGTGTTTCGATAAAAGAAGTGGGTATTTGAACTACACTTTGATGTGAAGATTGTTAGATCTATTTTGACGTTGTGATGAAAAATATTGAAGTTTGATCATTGATTCATGTTTAGCTCATCAAGTTGAGCAACTTTGCTTTGTGAATCATACCTATCCGAGGTCCAGAAGTATGAGTTTGAGTAAGGTGCACTATAGTTGGCCGTGAAGTGGTTAACAAAATATTGTTTTCTGATTTGAACAATTGACAGTAAGGTGTGACCCATGGTGACTGCAGAAAACATAGACCAAGCTGTAAATGTAAAAAAGGGGATTTGGTTGATGTTGTGGTACTGTGTTTGATGCTTGCACAGAGTCGACAGTAAAACTGCAATGTTGGTACAGTGTTGGACAAAAGTTGGTACAAGTGTGAGTCACTTGTCAACCTTGTTGACAAAATGTGAAATTAATGTTTTTTATGGGAAGCTAGAAGAATATTTTGTAAGCATTGTTGTTGAAGCCCATTGGTTGTGCAAAGAACTTGAACTTGAGTTAAAGAAAATCTTTTTGAGTGGTTGATACATGCTTCGACTAGGGTTTGTGATAAAGAGTTGTTCATTGAGGTGATTGGTTGAGTATAGTTGTTTGAGCCTAGTCAAGTGATCGGATGCATGTAGTTGTTCAAGTTCCATACAATAAACTTTCCTTGATTTGAGTTGAGATTGAGATTTGAGAATAGAAGATTTTAAGACTCTAACAATTCTCTTTATGCTTCTATAAAGTGGATTTGGTTTGAGACTGTTATTCATTGTTGAGTTCATTCTAAGTACTACTTGAGCATGATTGATTGAGCCTTTGAAGAAGGCCTTTGGGAAATATTTGAGGACAATGTTGGGACAGATTTGAGGACAGTGTTGGGACAAGTTTCTAGAGCAGATTTGGGCAAGTTCTTGGTGAGATTGCTAGAGAAGATTTGGGCAAGTTCTTGGTGAGCTTGTTAGACCAGTTTTGGACAGGTTCTGTGTGAGCCTACTGAGTAGATTCTTAGTGAGCCCATTGACAGAGCTTTGGAGGTGACAGAGTATAGAGGATAGAGTCTCAATGGATAGAAATCTAGCAGCCAACACAGTTGAAGATAGACCTGAGTGAGGATTCTTCAAGTGAAGAAGAGGTCCACCAGTCAGTGCAGTAGAGAGAAAGAGTCTTCTATAATATCACAAGGGTACTATGGAATATGGGTTATGGTATCCAAAAGATGTAGATTGGGTAGGATGTGTAGATGACAGAAAGAGTACCAGTGGAGTGTATTCTATCTTGGAGACAGATTGGTCGAGTGGTTAAACTTCCCAAGAATTGGCTAGCCATAGGGATCACATTTTCAGGGGGAGCATTTAAATATTTGATTATCTTTTTGCTCATGATCATGATTTTTGCTAAGTGTAATCAATTTTTGCTTGAGAATGTTGTGCATGGACTCAAGGGGAGTCTGCAGTAGCCCTTTGGTATTATTGTCAAAGGGGGAGAAGAGTTACAGGTAATTGCATGTGTGTTGACAACAATTCCAAAGGGGGAGATTGTTGAGCAAGGTGCAGTAATAGTATTGTCATTGTTGTCAACACAAACAGTTAGATCAGTTGATGCAGTGAACACAGTCATGATGCAGTGAACAAGAAGTTCAGAAGCTATTCAGAATATGCAACAGTATTGTCATTGTTGTCAACACAGTCAGATAGATCAGTTGATACAATGGACAGGAAGTTCAGATGCTTAGAAGTTATTCAGATGTAGTGGACAAGAAATTTAGATTATGTACAGTGCTTTTCCAAGAAGATTGAAGTGATCCACATGCAAAAATCCATAGAAAAAGACAAGGAAAGTGTCACGATATCGCGACATATTCAGAAAATAGGAAAACTGTCACGATTTCGCGACATATTGGAGGAGAGAGAAAGTGCAAAGAAAAATGTCGTGATTTCATGACATACGGAGAGAGAAACAATAGAGAAAACTGTCATGATTTCATGACATGTTCGAAGCAGAGGCGCAAGTAGGTAAAACTATCATGATTTCGTGACATGTTGGAAGAGAAGAAGGCAAGTTGAAAAACTGTCACGATTTCGTGACATGTTCGAAAGCAAAGGCGCAAGCAGGTAAAACTGTCACGATTTCATGACATGTTGGAAGAGAAGAAGGCAAGTTGAAAATTCGTATTTCCGTGTTTGAGAAATTTGAAAAAATTTCGAGACATGTAAAGCAGGTAAAACTATCATGATTTCATGACATGTTGAAAGAAAAAGTGCAAGGAAGAGAAACTATCACGATTTCGCGACATGTTCGAAGAGAAAGCACAAGCAAGAATAACTGTCACGATTTCGTGACATGTTAGAAGGGGAAGAGAAAGCAGGTTAAAGTGTCACGATTTCATGACAAGTCAGAAGAGAAAGTGAAAGCAAGATAAAGTGTCACGATTTCACGACGTGCTGTAGAAGAGAGAGTCCGAAGTGAGAACTATCATGATTTCATGACAAGTTTGAGGAGAGAGAAAGCAAAATGAAAAGTGTCATGATTTCGCGACATGCTATAGAGTTCGAAGAGAGAACTATCATGATTTCATGACATGCTACAGAGTTCAAAGTGAGAACTATCATGATTTCGTGACATGCTGCAGATGAAAATGTTCCAAGTGAGAACTGTCATGATTTCACGACATGTAGTAGAAGAAAGAGTCGAAGTCCGAGTGACATGCAGGAAAGAGTTCAAAAGATTTCCGGACATGCCAGAAGAAAGAGTTCAAAGTGAGAACTATCACGATTTCATGACATGCAACAGAGGAAAGAGTTTGAAGTGAGAAACTATCATGATTTTGTGACATGCTGCAAAGGAAAGAATTCGAAGTGAGTACTATCACGATTTCGTGACATGCTGAAGACGAAAGTGTTTAGAGTATGAAATGTCATGATTTCGTGACAGGTTGAAGAGAAAGCGTACGGATGTAGAAAGTGTCACGATTTCATGATAGGTTGAAGAGAAAGCGTACAGATGTAGAAAGGGTCATGATTTCGTGACAGATTGAGATGGCAATGTACGGTTGCAGAAAGTGTCACGATTTCACGACAGAAACAGAAAGCAGGTCTTCAACAGGAGAAGTGTCACGATTTCGTGACAAAAGCTAAGATGTGAAGTACGAAAGTAGAAGTGTCACGATTTCACGATAGAAACAGAAAGCAGGTCTTCAACAGGAGAAGTGTCACGATTTCGTGACAAAAGTAAAGTCGAAAGCTAAGAAGACAGAAGTGTCATGATATCATGATAGAAAGAAAGACAAAGGCTTCAAAGACAGAAGTGTCACGATATCACGACAAAAAAAGAAAAGTTCTATTTGATAGAAAGAAAGTCAGAGGCTACAAAGGCAGAAGTGTCATGATTTCATGACAAATGCAGAATTGAAGACTTTGAAGATAGAAGTGTCGCGATATCATGACAGAAGCTAAGTTGAAGTCCTCAGAGGCAAAAATGTCATGATATCATGATAGAAGTGAAGACGAAGTCTGTAGAGGCAGAAGTGTCATGATTTCATGACAAAAGATCAAATGAAGTCTACAGAGGGAGAAGTGTCGCGATATCATGACATAAGTTAAGGTGAAGCATACGAAGGAAGAAGTGTCACGATATCATGACAAAAGAAGAAAGAAAGTGTACGGAGGCAAAAGTGTCGTGATATCATGACATGTTGTGTTTTCATGGCAACAACAACAGAAGAGTTATAGAGGCAGTTGAAGTCGACGAAGACCGACGTTAGCCGACGAAGATTAGGGTTTGTAGCCGACCAAGATTAGGGTTTGCATTTGCATAATCAGCCGACTACAATTAGGGTTTTCATCTTGAAATCTCTATTATTTAAGGAGGGTTGTTTGGAGATTTATGCAATTGAACTGTGCGAGTATCGAAGTATGTGATATGTGGCTGTAAGAGTGCAGATAGCGTAGAAGCGGTGAGATGATGACAAAGTGCACAGAGTGAGCGAAGAGTCATGTCGAGTTGTTCGAAGTGTGATTGCGAATGTAGAGTGAGCGCAGATAGTTTGGCTGGAACGACACCGAGTGTGCAAAGCGTGTGCACAGAGAAAGCAGAGGGTGCAAAAGAGCATGAAGGGCAAAGATGATTGCTAATTTTGGCTATAGCAATGCAGTAGATGCCTATGTCTTACAAATAGTGAGAGAGATCTAGTATGCTTTAGACCAATCAGGGTCTTGTGAAAAGGAAGGTATTTTCTGTCAAACATTTACATTCAAAATTGAAGTCCAGGTTGCAGCTTGGCATTAGGGGTTGGTGCTCCTTTCTGTTGATGCAGATAAATAAGGGGTTGTTGCTCCTTCCAGTGGGTGCTAGTAAATGATTGTAAAGTTGGTGCTTTGCAAGGGGCTAGATTTGGATGGTAGTCCAAGCAGCCATTCTTTTTGAGGAGTAGCCATATTGGTGAACCTCGTTAAAATCCTATGTTGTGTGATGTTCTCTTGTTGTACTTGCTATATCTATTTATAAGTTTTAACTGTTGCTATTTTTAGAGCTGTTAATTCATGTTTGAAATGCTACACTGATTCACCCCCCCTCTTAGTGTCGTACTAAGTACAACATTCTCTTTATGCTTCTATGAGATTTAGTTGATATATTGATTGAGCATTAAGTATAAAACATATTGAGTCTCTAAAAATTCTCTTTATGATTCTATGAGATTGGATAAGTTCTATGTGATATTGTTAAGCAGATTTGAAACAAGCCTTTTCACCCTTATGTACCTCCAGGGTACTATGGAATATGGGTTATGGTATCTGAAAGGTAAAGACTTCACCCTTATTTCATATTCAGATGTAGATTGGGCAGGAGGTGTCAATGACAGAAAGAGTACAAGTGGAGGTGCATTCTATCTTGGAGACAGATTAGTCGCGTGGCATAGTAAGAAACAAGATTCAGTATCTTTATTGACAACAGAGGCATAATATATTGCAGCAACAACATGTTGTCCGCAGGTATCACTTTTTGAAGGAGAAAGTTGCGAAAGGTGAGGTTAAGTTGGATTTTGTTCCAACTACATAGCAAGTAGCAGATATCTTCATAAAACCATTGCCCAAGGAAGTTTTTGAGTACCCTCATAATAAATTGGGAGTGGTCACACTTCCCAAGAATTGACCAGCTATAGGGATCACATTCTCAGGGGGAGCATTTAAGTATTTGATTATCTTTTTGCTCATGTTCATGATTTTTTCTAAGTGTAATAAATTTTGCCTGAGAATGTTGTGCATGGACTCAAGGGGAGTTTGCAGTAGCCCTTTGGTATTATTGTCAAAGGGGGAGAAGAGTTACAGGAAGTTGCATGTGTTGCCAACAATTTCAAAGGGGGAAATTGTTGAGCAAGGTGTAGCAACAGTATTGTCATTGTTGTCAACACAGTCAGATAGATCTGTTGATGCAGTGGATAGGAAGTTCAAAAGCTATTCAGATGCAGAAGATAGGAGTTCAAAGGTTATTCAGAGTATGTACAGTGATTTTCCAAGAAGACCGAAGTGGCCTATATGCAAAAGATCAAAGAAAAAGACAAGTAATAAAAGTGTTGCCATATTGTGACATATCCAACAGGCAAGAAAAACTATCATGATTTTGCGACACGTTGGAAGAGAGAGAAAAAGCAAGAAAAACTGTCACAATTTTGTGACATGTTGGAAGAGAAAGAAAAAGTAGGAAAAACTGTCACGATTTTGCGACATGTTGGAAGAGAGAGAAAAAGTAGGAAAAATTGTCATGATTTTAGGACATGTTGGAAGAGAAAAAGGCAAGTGGAAAAACTATCGTGATTTCGTGATATGTTGGAAGAGAAAAAGGCAAGTGGAAAAACTGTCGCGATTTCGCGAAATGTTGGAAGAGAAAAAGGCAAGTGGAAAAACTGTCGTGATTTCGCGACATGTTGGAAGAGAAAAAGGCAAGTGGAAAAATTGTCATGATTTCGCGACATGTTGGAAGAGAAAGAGAAAGCAGGAAAAAGTGTCATGATTTCACAACAAGTTCGAAGAAAGAGAACAAGTTGGAAAAGTGTTGCGATTTCGTGACATGTCGCATTTTTGTGACTAAAATAGGAGAGAGAAGTTGGAAAATTGTCGTGATTTTGCGACATGTTGCATTTTCGTGACTAAAATAGGAGAGAGAAAAAAAGTTTGAAAAGTGTCACAATTTCGCGACATGTCGCATTTTCACAACTAAAATAGGAGAGAGAAAGTAAGTTTGAAAAGTGTCGCGATATCGCGACATGTCGCATTTTCATGACAAAAGAAAGAGAGGAAGCGTACGGAAGTAGAACTATCATGATTTTGTGACAAAAGCAGAAAGCAAGACTTTAGAAGCAGAAGTGTCATGATTTCACGACAAAAGTAGAGAAGAAGATTTCGAAGGCAGAAGTGTCACAATTTCGCAACAAAAGCAAAGAAGCTAAGTACGAAAGCAGAAGTGTCATGATTTCATGACAAAAGCTAAGTTGAAAACTATGAAGGCAAAAGTGTCGTGATATCGTGACAAAAGCAAAGTCAAAGTCTATGGAAGTAGAAGTGTCGCGATATCGTGACAAAAGAAAAGACGAAGTCTGAGGAGGAAAAAATGTCATGATATCACGACAAAAGAATAGAGAAAGCGTACGGAGGCAAAAGTGTCGTGATATTGTGACATGTATTTTTGTGGTCCAAAGCTAAGAGAAAGAGCAAAGAGAAGAAGTGGCATGATATTGCAACATGTTGTATTTTCATGGTCCGATGCAAAGAGAAAGAGCAAGGAGTAAAAGTGTCACGATATCACGACATGTAGCATTTTCACGGTCCGATGCAAGGAGAAAGAGAAAGAAATAAAAAGTGTCGTGATATCGCGACATGTGTTTTCGTGGCAACAACAACAAAAGAAGCTTCAAAGGCAAAAATGTCACGATTTCACGACAGGTCATATGTGCGCAAGACAAGAAGAAGAACCCAAATAAAATGAGAAGTATGATAGTGGACAGACATCTCTATAGTATTTATAGGGGCAGATACAAAGTGAATTCATGTAGCTAAAATATGAAGAATTAACAAAATTCAGTGCTGCAGCTACAGGGACTACTACCGAATGAAATCTTCGAGCGGTGGAATTATCAAATATCTTCATGAGTTGAAGTCGAATAATACCGATGATAGCCGACTAAGATTAGGGTTTACATTTGTTATGCAAACCGACTAAGATTAGGGTTTTCATCATGAAAATATTGTTATAAAAGGAGGTTTGTTTAGAGAATTGTGAAGTTGTTGTATAAGTCATCGAATGAGTGTCGAAGTGTGAAATGTAGTCGTAAGAGCGTAGAAAGCACAGAAGTGACGAGATGATGGCGAAGTGTGCAAAGTGAGCGAAGAGTCATGTTGAATTGTCCTAAGTGCGTCTGTGAGTGTGCAGATAGAGAAAAGTGTGCAAAGAGCGAAAAGGTTGAAATTCGACCAAGTGCGATTGTGATTGCGTAGAGAAAGTAGAAGGCACAAAGAGTGCAAAGGGTGAAGACGAACGCAAAGTGCAGCTGTAAGGGCGCAGAGTGTATGAAGACAGTGCGTAGAGGGTGCATAGAGAAGCGACTCAAAGAAGGTGAAGTGCAGATGTAGATCACAGATAGTGAGAGATATTGGGTAAGCAATAGACCAGTCAGGGTCTTGTAAAAGGGAAGGTATCTTACAGATAAAATTATAGATTCAAATTGAAGTCTAGGTTGCATATTTTTTTCAGGGGTTGGTGCTCCTTTCTGTTGGTGTAGATAAATTAGGGGTTGGTTCTCCTTCCAGTTGGTGTTAGTAAATCATGGGTTGGTGCTACTTTCTGTTGGTGCAGATAAATTAGGGGTTGGTGCTCATTTCTATTGGTGCAGATAAATCAGGGGTTGGTGCTCCTTCTAGTTGGTGCTAGTAAATTGATTGTAAAGTTGGTGCTTTGCAAAGGCTGGATTTGGATGGTAGTCCAAGCAATCATTCTTGAGGAGTAGCCAAATTGGTGAACCTCGTTAAATCTTGTGTTGTGTGATGTTCTCTTGTGATACTTGCTTTATCTGGTTTTAAGGTTTCATTATTTCAGTTTTAAGAGTTGTGAATTTAAGTTTAAATAACTACTTTGATTCACCCCCCCTCTCAGTGCCATTGTAAGACTAACAGAAGACTAAAGTCTTCAATACCAAAATAATGTAATACAAGGGGTGTTAGAAATAGATTATATTCCATTATTTGGGTTATGTAAATGTATCTTGCAAGGTACATACTTAGTACATTAGATTACTTTAGGGGGAAGTTATCTAGTTACTTCATGCAATGTAATAAATGGACAAGTTCCAATGTGCAAGTTGTAAATGTGCAACGTATCACTTGTACAACTAGATAGAGTTTTGGCCAAATATCCTATTTTACCTATATAAGGAAGGTCTGATTGTTAGATAGAGATACAAGGGATATTCGATGACATAGTAGCTTAGGGATCTTAGTAGGTAGTATAGTTCTATGTGGATCACAATCCATTGGTGATGGGTGCAATGTAGTCCTATAGCTTTATTTATGGAGTGTTCATTTCCTCCATAGGTACATTGTATTCATTTATATATCATTTATGTTTATTGCATATCTCAATCATCTAGTAAATTTACTTTCTTTCATATTATTTTGCATCTCATGATTGTTATCTTCCTTTGGATATTGTATCAAAAGCTAACAATATATTAACACTTAAAATTTATCAAGAATACTATTAAAGATTTCAAAAAATAAATTAAAGTCCTTATTACTCCAATTTTATAAATAAATTTATAAAATTTGAATATCTTATCACTCTAGTTAAAAAATTTACAACTTAAAGACCTTAGAAATATTCTAAAAATAAAACCTTATTACTCCTAGTATAAGCTTTAGAAAACTCAAAAATTAAATTGAATTAAAATTACCCTAATTTAACCAACCTTTCAAAATCAATATTTACATATGCACATCTTGTCTTGCTGCTATTATTGACTGCTTGTGTGAGTGATTTTAATGTTTCTTTAAGATAGATAATAATAAAATGACCTTCCAAATGTTTTCTTGCATTAAGACATTTCCACCTTTCTCAGATACCACATGTTGTCACTTAGAATTCATGCTTAATATTCTCTTAGATGTTATGTTTCTACATCCATAGGTGCTTCACCTTAGAAATTGGCTTCTTGCATGGAATACATATATAGGCACTCATCCTTAGATGTTACACTTTCTCCTAGGCATTAGACTTCTACCATAGACACTTTGCTTTGTTCGATGACACTTGCACTCAGATCTTTTGTTAACCACTTGGCTACACTTCAAGCATTATATGCTTTCTCTCAAATTGCTTATAGCTACTTGGATTATCTTTAGGTGTTAAAAAATTTATGCTTGAGTTACTTCCTCCTTAGCTTGACTTACTTCGTGTCACTTCAACTCTCCTGTGATAGATGCTAGCACACTGTTAATTCCTTAGTCAATATTTCTTGTAACTGATTCACTTTATCTTCATGATGACATTTGCTATTCTAATAATTGTGTTGCATTATAGGTTTTTAAGTTCTCAAATGGTGCTCACAATAATATTCAATAATTAACAATAATAACTCTTTTACGTATTCCTTCTTCTCTTGTTCAAAACTCGATCCACTACATCATTCTACTTATGTTGCTCTCTTTGAGTTGTTATTCTTGCATTGCTCTTTATTATAAGTTACTTCCATTGAGTTGCTCTTCCTTCCTTATTGCTTTCTCTAAAATAGAATTTTATTAGGCTGAAGCAACTTTTCTCTTATTCTTGAGCTTTATCAGACTAAGCAATTCTATTCTTTAAATATTTATCTATAAAGATCTCTTTTATTTTCTCTAGAAGCGTCTCTTTTCTTTTCTTTATAATGACCTTTTTTTTTCTTTATAAGGGCATTTTTATTTTTATTCTTCTCTATATCATATTATTTAGCCAGTTTAAAGGTCTATGTGATCTGAATCTCTTTCCTTATCAATGCCAAGGTTTGTAGAACCTAAATATTCTTCGTTTGTCAAGGTTTGTAAAAGACTTGAATATCTTTACTTTTTGATATCAAGATTTGTAGAAGACCTGAATATCCTTCTCTTTTTCCTTCTTATCAAAGTCAATATATTTAAGACCTAAAACTATTTCTTTTCCAATATGTTGCTTTCTTTTTTCTACCCTTAGAAGCTGAAACTCTTTCTCTATCCTTTGTAGGAAGCTTCTCACACTTCTACTACTTAATCTCTATTGTAAATCTCTTTTGAAATATTTCATTTATACTATCAAGGTGACTTTGGATGTCCTTGAATTCATTATCAAATTCAAGGTGATTTTGAATGTTCCTAAATCCTTTATCAATGTCAAGGTGACTTTGAATGTCCATAAATCCTTTATCAATGTCAAGGTGACTTTGCATATTCTTGAATCCTTTATCAATGTCAAGGGTTTGCTATAGCCCTAAATTATCAACTATATTAAAGTTGATTTTCCTATTAATTAATATATTTGAGTCCTAGTCTTCACTAGTTATTCTTCAACTATGGAAAGACCCTAGCTTTTTCTAATCAATATGATGTTAAAATAGAGTCTGAGTTTCATTGCCTTCAAAGTGGACAAACTTCTAATTGACTTCTAATCAACTTCTAATGGTGGTTAAAATTAAATCTATAAATCTAGACAAAGTTTGGTGGTAGCTCTGATACCACTAATATCTTTTTAAGCCTTAATACTACCACAAATATCATAGGTTAAATATCATAGGATCAAATATAACATAGCCACAAGAAAGAAGAGAGGGTTTGGTGGAGTTTGTCACTTCTACCACATTAGGTTGTAGTTGATCCATCATCATCACTTCCTGGTGAAAGGTGAAGACCCATCTGTAATTTTGAAGAAAGCTCGGATTGTGAAGGAGGTAAGCATTCCTCTTTTTGAAATTTAAATTTTCTTTGGAAGAAGTTTTTCAACTGCAACCATGAAGTACATGCAATGAAGCTAGGGTTTGCAAAGTGAAACACAAAGGAATTAAATCGAAGGGGTGAAAGGTTTTACTTTTCCAAAGAGGAATATTTCTATGCATGTGAACAACAGTTTAAATATTTTTTTGGCTAAAATTGTGGAGTGCATATAGTAAAGCTAGGGTTTACAAGTGAAGCATAGAGAAAAGTAAAAAAACACAAGTGATAGTATTTTATTTTTTTCTAAAACTAGAATGTGCTTAGATCTATTCATGTGAATAAAATGAAGGTGGGTTCGGTTCTTGACTTATATCTTTAAAAAAGTTACATAAGAAGCATCAACATTTTTTAAAACCAAAGTGCACTCAGATCTGTTCATGTGAAGAAAATAAGGCTATACAACTTACTTTATAGATTCAAAGCATGCAAAATTTGAAAGGAGTTCCTTTGATACGGAGGATTTTTTTTGTACATGTGAATGGTTGTATGAAGAAATTAGTCAGTTGGGATCATGAAGTTCATGTATCAAAGCTAGGGTTTGCAAAAGAAAAATATTAAATTTTATTTTTATTTGGTATTTTTAAAATTATAGTATAGTTTAGGAATTTTGTTTCTTATTTTAATGGAGAATAAAGAGGAATATTTGGACTTCTACAAGGACCCCATTGAGGGGCAACACATATTTTCAAATCCAATGGCCAATGGTCCCATTGTTGGACAAGACTTAGAAGTTGATAACTAGGGGTCCTTGGGTTTTTTGAGTGGCCAAAATAATACTGAAGGTTATCAAACTTTAGTGCATAGAGGGGATTTTATGACAAAAATTATAGATCAGATCATTTTTCCTATTGACTGCTCACTCTCAGGTGTCTCATAACACTCTACTCAAGTGATGAGCTAATGAATGAGCAAGTATTTCATTGCAAGAAATAAAAACTTGAACAAACTACAAACAACCCAAATTCACTTTGTTTGAAAGATTTTCCTTTGTTTGAATCTGGTTTTATTGGTAAGTCTTCATTTAGAGGCTCTAAGTGGAGTGGGTCCAAAATTTTAATCAACACAGACTATAACTCCGATTACTAAAGTGCATATGATACATAAAGTGGTTAAAAAATAATGTTGAGGATCAAAATGGTACTTGGTGAAGACCTGAAGATGGAAAAAATTTTGGAGTTTTGAAGGAAGACCCTTATTGGGAAGTTTCATGGATTTTGAATAGTTGATAAAATACTAAATGAGTGGTTGTTGAAGGTATGAGTCCCAATTTTAGGATATGGGCCAATTTTTCACTTACTTGTCAAAGGATGGATAGGTTTCGTTTTATAATTTGAGGAAGATGCACAAAAAATTCTAGGAGGTCGTTGGTATTGTGGGTCTTCTTTCTTGGATTTGAAGGCTTAGATGGCTTGCTTTGATTGTAAAACTAAAGTTTCTAGGTGAATCCCAATCTAGGTAAAACGTAAAAGTATACCAATGGAGTTATGGTCAAAAATATCTCTTAAAGAGATTGGAGATTCATTAGGTAAAACCTTAAATATAGATGTTTCTTTCAAATCTAGTATTTTTTGGTTTATAGCTTAGATTTTGGTTGCGATGGATATTAGTGAAGGTTTGCCAAATAGTATGGAGATATTTGTAGGGAATACAATTCATAATAAATTCTTGGACTATATGAATATTCCTTTTCGATGTATTCATTGTCATGTAGGGTTATGCATAAGGGGTCATCCCCAAAATGTAGTTATAAAAATTTGGTGAATTAGTTTCAAAATCCAGGTGAATAGTATTGAAACACATGTAGAAGGTTAACTATTATTAGGGGTAATTTTGGAAATTTAAACTTAAAATGGTCAAATTATTATAAAATTGGGGTGAATTGACCCCCAAAAATATTGCACCCAAATTTTTTGGCTAATGGGCCTTGGTCAAGGGTCCCAAATATTAGCCAATTCTAAATTTTGAAAATTCTAAGTTTAGACAATTGGATATAAATAGCAACTATGCATAACCCTGTTGTCATGTGTATAGACATATTGCTAAGCAATTTCTCAATATTTCACATAAAAAATATGGAGGATAAAACATATGACTAGTGGGGATTTCAATTTAGGTAACAATAATTAAGAGATACCTATTTTTTAGAGCTTAGTAGTGCTCCCTGATTTGGTACAAACAAGCAAAAAGAATATTGATGAATCTAGAACCAAAAATATAGAGAAGGAGGAAGAAATTTTGGGCTTAGCTTTGTGTCCATTTCACTATTCATAGGCTGTTAGAGAAGGAGACAAAACCATAAAGAAAACAATGGAAGGATTGGAACTTGATACTATTAATGTTGTCATTTAGACATCTAAGATTTATGATAATTACTATCCAATATATGTGGAGAATAATATGGACTTAGGTAATAAATAATTTTGCACACTTCCTCATGAATCTTTGAAGAGAAGTCCTAGGGATAAGGAATTTTCTAGAATTTTGGACAATGGACTAACAACCTCAAACACATTGAATAAGGATTGTGATCCAAATACTTCTACTATTGGGGGAATTTTTTTGACATATCAGGTGAATCTTCTAGGCAGGTATCTATTACAAAGGGATGGTTTGGATATGGGATCCTCTTGCAAATATTTTTTATGTTCTAGGAAAAGGTAATTTGAGTTGAGAACTTGTGCAGTAGTTGGAAGGTTAGGATTACGTCTAGAAATTATAAATGACTCTTCCACTTCTTTAGTAGGTAGGAAATATTTTTTTTTTTCATGCACAGGAGAAGGCTTTGATGGAATTTTAGCAGGGTAAACAAAATTCTATCAAAGGGATCCTTAGAGCAAAAAAAACCCCTCTAAGATGTTTAAAAATGATCTTTTTATCCCTTAATATTCAAGGTCTTGGTAGTCCCTCTAAAAGGCTTACCTTAGCTAGGCTGATGAAAATTCATAATCTGGATGTTTTCCTTCTACAAGAAACCATGGGGGCAAGTACAAAATTCCTTTAAGGGTTAAGTAAATTGTTTAGGGACTAGGAGTTCTTAGATCTAGATGCTACCAAACATTTAGGGGGTGCTTTGATCAGCTAGAAGAACTTAGTTTCCTTAATTAATTTTTCCTTTATGGTTTGAGGCTTATGAATAGAATTGTTTTTAAATACTTGGATTGATGTTATCGATTATTAATTGGTATGGTCCCTATGTAGATAGGTAGGTCTTCTACGATGATTTTTCTTTCAAAGGTGTGTTAAGGATGAAAGAGTTATCATTGGTGGGGACTTAGATTTTACTATGAATAGAAGTGAGGTATGGGGAGAATCTGCAAGACTTGATAGACTTACAGAGTAATTTAGACATAATATTGAATAAGTTGGTTTAATTGATTTAGAACCAATAAAATTAATGCCTACATGGAGAAATAATAGAGCTAGGAAATCTAGGATCTCAAATAGGTTGGACATATTTTTTATCTTAAAGTCGTTATACAAAGAAATATATAGAAAAAGATCATGAGTTGAGACTGGAGGTGCCTCTAATCATTCTTTCATACTTATTCAATTAGAAATTCATGAGGTAAAACCTTCCAGTCCTTTTGAGATCAATCCAATTTGGTTGGAGGAAGAATATTTTCAATCAATGATTAAAAAATAATGGATTGGTTATGACCGAAGTTCTATGTTATCAGTGAGTTCTCAATTTGTTGTTGCTTCATAAAAATTTAAAGTAGTTGTGTCATATTGGATTGTAGTTAAAAATGAGAGTATGGATAGAGATATTAAGTTGGTGGAGAAGGAAATTTTAGAAATTCATAAAAAATAATGAGGCTAGTTTGTTTAAAGAGGAGGATAAAATAAGACTGGTTAAACTATAAATTAAGAAGAATAAATTCTTGGAGTGGAAGGAAACTGAATGGAGAATGAAAAGTAGAGTTGTATTTTTAAAAAATGGGATGAAAATACTAAGTTTTTTCATAATTTTTCTAATCATAGGAAGAAGGTTAACACTATTTGGGATATGCAGAATGAAGAAGGGGTCCTCGTTAGGATTTTTTATGAATTAGAATATTTGGGAGTAAAACACTTTTAATCTATCTATAAAGAACCTGATAGAGTAAATATTGGGGAAAATTTAAAGTTAACTACTTTCTTACCCAATTTTGTGATAGAGGAGGACAATTATTTACTTATGAAGGAGGTCACAAAGGAAGAACTAAAATTTATCCTGACTTATTTCAAAAAGGATAAAATTCCAGGGCCTGATGGATGGCCTATGGATTTTTTCCTATTCTTCTATGATCTTATTGAGGAGGATCTTCTTAGAGTAATGGATGAATTTGGGTTGAGTGGTCAGGTTTTGGGGGCTTTTAACTCCACTTTTTTAGATTTGATTCCAAAAAAGGATCATCTTGAAACCTTTGATGAATTTAAACCTATTTCATTGTGTAACTGTATCTATAAAATTATTGTAAAGATCTTGGATGTTAGATTGAAGAATATTTTACATGAAGTTATTTTCCAAAAGCAGTTTGGGTTTATAGTAGGTAGATAGATTTTTGAAGCCACAGGAGTTGTACAAGAGGGCCTTCACTCTATCAAAACTAAAAATATTTTTGTAATGGACCTTAAACTAGATCTATCTAAAGCTTATGATAGAACTAGCTGGATGTATCTCAGATTGATGCTCTTACATGTGGGATTTAGCTATCCAATAGTAAATTGGATTATGGGATGCATTTATTCTATATATTTTGTTGTTATTTTCAATGGATCAATTTTTAAATTCTTTAGAAACTCGAGAGGGCTGAGACAAGGATGTCCTTCATCTTGTTTACTTTTTTTTTTGGTTTTTGAAGCCTTGAAGTATTGAGTAGAACTATTTTGGATGCAAAGAGGGTAGTATCCATGTTTGGGATCGATGTGGGGGTCCTTTATTTATCTCATTTATTATTTTTTGATGATGTATTGTTGTTCACAAATGGTAGTTTAAGGAAAGCTAGAAAGTTGAAGGACATTTTGGATATTTACAGTATTACTACTGGCAAGTAGATAAAATTTCAAAAATCCTCTATTTGCTTTAATGGTCTAGAATAGGAGACTAAACAAGGTTTGATCAAAAATTTTCATTTTAATATCTTAGATTTCTATGAAGGCTTTAAGTATCTAGGTTTTGTATTGAAGCCAAATAGTGACAAGAAGAGATAATGGGGATGTATTTTAAAGAAGATTGAAGTTAGGATTAACCATTGGTGTAATAGATGATTAACTATTGGTGGGAGATTAACACTTGTAAAGTTAGTTCTTGAGGAAATTCCTATTTTTTGGTATCCCTTGGCCTTCATTCCCAAAGGATTTGTAGATAAAATAAGAAAAATATGCTTCAATTATCTTTGGACTAAATGCAAGGAACATGAAGGAATTCCATTAGTTAAGTGTGTTGGCAATTTTGGGTACCTTGGGTACATTTCCCTTGCTCAAATGTATAAGTTGTCATTGATGTCAAAAGGCATTTTTGTGTTGATATCAAAAGAGTGTGATGGCAAGAATATCTTGAGAAGCTTCATTGTTAAAGGGTTTTTATTAAAACCATGGTGACAAGGTTAAAGGTTTTTCTTAAAACCATTTGGACTCATTAAGGGTTTTTATTAAAACCAAGCTTAACTTAATGCAAAGGTCCATGTTTATTATTAATAATTAAATTAACTCAAACCTTTGTCAAAGGTCCAAGTTTAATTTATTATTAATAAAATAATAATTATTATTATTTTAATTATTATTATAGGGTCTTTCAACCCTTAAGCGACGAAAGTAAAAGAATTCTTTCACCTTTGTTGGAGGAGCGCCGACGTCAAACATTATGGAGAAATGGCTATATAAGTGGGGATGTTTTTCCAAAGTGAGCACCACAAATTTTTTGAGATCTGCGATTTACGATTTGCTCTGTATCTTGCAAGTTGCGCTTGGCGTCTACGATTTTTGCGTCTTCTCTATTCTTTCAAACAACGCTTTGTATTTTCGATCTCCGATTGACATCCTTGAAATCATGCTTGTTATGTGTTGGAAACCGTGCTTGGCATATTCGAAACTGAGTTTGGGCTGCATCCTTACATCTATGCTTGACGTCGGTGGATTGGCAATTGCACCTGGACTACAGTTTTTAGACTGTGCTGTGAGATGATAAATGCAAGCATTCTGTGAATTACATTTTGGATAGCGCTCACCAGTTTGCATGTGTCTTGTGGAAGACGTTTACGTTTTCCAGTTTCGTGGCATCAAAGGAAGATAAAACAGAGGGCAGTGTTGTATTTCTTCATTGGGCACTTGTGACCCAATGGCGGTGGCGTTTATGCGAAAGCGCTAGACGACAGAGGTGCCGAGTTCGATTCTCTTCATTGGGAATTTCTTTTTGGTCGCGGTGTGCAAAGGATAGTGGCTGTGAATGCATGGGAGGTATAAGGTTAAGGTATCATTTTTGTTTGTGACATTGTTTTATTGATGTTTAATGTTTATGTGGAGAAATAAGGTGTAAAGAGGTTTTACTTTGTATGTATATTGTACTTTGGTGTTTTTACTAAGTTGGAGAAATAAGGTGTTATTTTGGATCTTTATTATTGTGTATTATTGTATAGTTGCTAACTCTAATTGGTGGCAATTTGAGAGTTAGTGTTGTGAGAGATTTTGAGTTCTCCTTCTTCATCAAAGTAAAGGTATGGGCAACTTCTTCCATGTATGTTGTTGATGGTATATTTTCTGAAATTGAGTTTGGAGTGAAAAGGTTGTCTACTAGGTATTTTTGGTGTAAATCTTATTTTCTGGATATTGAAGTTTGTTTATGCATTAAAGTTATTGTTGAATTTATGGGTGAATGCATAATTTTGGTTGAGGAAGAGGAAGCATTTTTGCAATAGGGTTTATGTTAGTAAGTCTTGCTACTTGCATTGAGATGATGAAACCCTAGTTGTTGGTGAAAAGAATATAAGTATCATTGTTATATGAGATATTGCATAGTTGGCAATTGTTGGGTTGTGTTTCATATTCTTGAGAAAAGCATACTACATCTATCTTATTATTTTGAGATTGAGATTGAGTTGAGATTGAGATTGGGAGTTAAGTATAGAACATATTGGGTCTCTAACAATTCTCTTTATGTTTCTATGAGATTTGAGATTGAGATTGGGAGTTAAGTATAGAACATATTGAGTCTCTAACAATTCTCTTTATGCTTCATTGGGTCTCTAACAATTCTCTTTGTGGGTTCATGCTAAGAAAGTTTTTCTTGGTGAGCTTGCTGAGGTTTTGGATAGGTTCTAGCAGAGGACTTGTGATCAGGTTTTGGACAGGTTTCGATGGGGACTTGTGAGTAGATTTGGATAGTTCCTAGCAGAGGACTTGTGAGCTGAGTTTTTGAGAGTTCTATCAAAGAACTTGAGGACAAAGGTACATTGGTTCTATCAGAGAACCTGAGGATAGATTTGTCAAGTCTTTGAGAAGGCTTGTGTGTAGAGGATTGATTTTTTCATAGAGTTGGACAGATCTGACAGACAGAGAAAGACTTGTACTAGACCGACTGACTGTGTTTGGTATAGGTAGCTGAGCTACTGTGGATGTGATCATAGAAGGAAAGAGGTCTCTTAGGCTAAGCATTGAGGACAGGAGGTCTTCGATGGAAAGGAGTTCCACGTGCTGGCAAGAGGTAGAGGCAGTTGATCTTCTAAGGGATCATTTCCAGAGTAGAGGGGAAGGTATCTCCTTTGAGCAGAGGCTCATAAATTCAGATTGGGGGAAGGTGTCTCCTTTGGGTCGAGGCTCATAAACATTGTAATTGGGAAGGTTTCCCAAAGAACTTTGAGATAACTTTTAGAGAAAATTTTTGTGGACGTAGCCTAGGCCTTCTGGGTGAACCACGTTAAAAATGGGCTTCCAATGTGTGATGCTTTCTATCTTGATTAATGTTGTGTTGATGCTATTGCTATCTAAAGTTAAAAATATTAAATGGTTAAGTCTTATACTGTTCACCCCCTCTCATTATAAGTCCATGTTCTTCAATTGGTATCGAGCGGGTCTCTCCGGAAAGAGCCTAACGGCTTGGAGAAGGATCAATCAGAGGATCATATAGATTCATAAAGAGATGAAGAGGTTGAGTTTGATCTCAAAGGTGAATTCTTCTTGGCTTTAAGAAAGCTTGAGAAATTCAGGGAAGAGAATTTTGTTCTCAAGCATCAATATCAAGAAGAAAAGATAGCAAGATCAGAATTGGTTCAGAGTGTTATAGACTTCAAAATTCTAGCTGAAGAAGGGAAGAAGGTTGAACAGGTTCTGACTAAGGTTCTCAAAGGAAAGGAAGCTGATTGCGAGAAACTAGAAGAAGAAGTTATGTCTCTTAGAGTGAAGTTGGAACAGTTGGCTCTCAGAAAGAATACTCCGTGTGAAAAGCAAAAGAAGGATGGTATCACCATTCAAGAAATAGGGTCTTCGAGCAAGATCAATCTTCATCCTGAAGAGCGGTGGATTCCATTTGGTCACAAGAAGAACAATCATCCAAGGCATCAAAATAGGTTACATAATACTTTCCATGGCTATTGTTTTTCCTGTAAGAAATTTGGTCACAAAGCTATGCATTGCAATAAGTCTGTGAATAAACATAGTAAAGAAAATGGTAACTCAGTTGGTCACAAGTGCAATAATTTTGGGCATATTGCTAGGATGTGCAATTTGGATAGATCTAGCCTTGAGTTCACTAAAAAGAAAAATGAGATCAAATCTAAGTCAATGATAGCTCAAACTGCTTTTCATGCTCTAGATAAAGTAGAAAAATGGTATCTTGATAGTGGTTGTTCAAAACATATGACTGGTGAAAAGGAAAAGTTTTTGGTCTTAAAAGAAACAAACAGAGGAACAGTCGGTTTTGGAGATAACAAGTCAGCCAAAATCTATGGTAAAGGGACTCTTAGTTTGGATGGGAAATCCAAAATAGAAAATGTGCTTTATGTAGAAGGCCTAAGACATAATATTCTAAGTGTGAGTCAACTTTGTGATCAAGGGCACATAGTATCTTTCTTTTCAGATAGATGTGAGATAAGTAAAGAAAAAAATGGAAAACTCATTGCTAGTGCTACAAGGACTCCAAACAATCTTTACATGCTAAGTGAGATAAAAAAGAAAAGTGTTTTCTAACTCAAGAAGATGAGAGTTGGTTATGGCATAAAATATTGGGGCATTTGAGCTTTGATAATCTTGTCAATATTAGTAACAAGGAAGCGGTTAGAGACTTGCCCAAAATAAAAAGGCCCCATAACATCATTTGCGGTCCTTGTCAACATGGAAAATAGACCAGAACCAGTTTCAAATCAAAAGGGTATACTTCTTCAAAACCATTGGATCTTATTCATACTGATTTATGTGGCCCTACCAGAACTCAGAGCATTTAGGGAGAAAGCTACTTCATGCTTTTTATAGATGATTATTCTAGAATGACTTGGGTTACTTTTCTCAAAGAAAAATCTGAAGCTTTTGAAAAATTTAAAGCTTTCAAAGAAATGGTTGAAAATGAGACTGACAAGAGAATCAAATGTTTAAGATTAGATAGAGGAGGAGAGTTCACTTCAAATGAATTTGTGGAATACTGTGAGCAACAAGGAATCAAAAGAGAATATTTAGTAGCAAGAACTCCTCAACAAAATGGAGTAGTTGAAAGGAAAAATAGAACTATTGAAAATATGGCTAGAGCTATGTTGAATGAGTCAAAACTTTCAGATGGCTTTTGGAAAGAGGCAATCAAGTACAATGAGTCTACATTATCACCAGGGCCCAACTTAGAGTCAATCATCATAAAACTCCTTATGAGTTGTGGAAAGGAAGACCAACTATAGTAAAATACTTCAAAGTGTTTGGGAGTAAGTGCTTCATCAGAAGGGAAGATCAGAATTTGGGTAAGTTTGATCCTAGATGTGATGAGGGAATATTTCTTGGTTATTCCAACAAAAGCAAGGCCTACAGATGCTTCAACAAAAGAACTCATACAGTTGTAGAGAGCATAAATGTAACTATTGATGAAAAGACAGGGATAAGAGAACCAATCTAGGAACTCAGTGATGAAATTTGTCAAGAAGAATTTAGAGAGGTTTCAGATGAAGAAGAGGAAAGACAACAATTGCTTCCCAAAACTCCTTCACGATATGTTCAGAAAAATCATCCCAAATATTTGATCATTGGTGATCCAAATAAGAGGCAAACAAGAAGAAGAGTCATTCCCTCACATGATTCTACAAATGTTTCATTATTATCTCAAATTGAGCCAAAATATTTCAATGAAGCATGTGCAGATAAGTTTTGGGTTAAAGCAATGGATGAAGAGCTAAATAAAATAGAGAAAAGTGAAACTTGGGAATTGGTTCCAAGACCTAAGGACAAGAATGTCATAGGCACAAAATGGATATTCAGAAATAAACTCAATGAGGATGGAAATATTTTCAAAAACAAAGCTAGGTTAGTCTGCAAAGGTTATGCTCAAGTAGAAGGTGTTGATTTCGAAGAGACGTTTTCTCCTGTTGCTCGTCTTGAAGCTATCAGAATGTTTTTGGCCCTTTCAAGCTTCAAATATTTCAAGGTATATCAAATGGATGTAAAGTCAACTTTTCTAAATGGGGTTTTGGAAGAAGAAGTCTACATAGAACAGCCAGAAGGAGTGTCTCTCTCAGAAAAGTCAAACCATGTGTGTAAACTGAAAAAGGCCTTGTATGGGTTAAAGCAAGCACCTAGGGCTTGGTACTCAAGACTTGATAGGTATCTTCATGAGCAAGGTTTCAAGAAAGGTGTGGTAGATAGCAATTTGTATATTAAAGATGAAGGTGATGATATGCTGATTATGGTTGTCTATGTTGATGATATTATTTTTGGGGGAAATAATACTCAGATGTGCAAAGTTTTTGCTAACACCATGCAGAAGGAATTTGAGATGTCTATGATTGGAGAGCTGTCATTCTTTTTAGGTCTTCAGATTTCTCAATCAAAATATGGTGTATTTCTCTCTCAAGGAAAGTATATCAAAGAAATGTTGAAGAAATTTGGGATGATAGATAGTAAACCAGTTTGTACTCCAATGGTTACAGGTTGCAAGATGAGTAAAGATGATGAATCTCCAGTAGTAGATCAAAGGTTGTACAGATCAATGATTGGCAGTTTATTATATGTTACAGCTACCAAACCAGATATCATGCAGGTAGTTGGGTTAGTAGCAAGATTTTAGGTAGCTCCTAAAGATTCTCATGTTATGGCAGTTAAGAGGATATTCAGATATCTGAAGGGCACTATGGACTTTGGGCTTTGGTATCCCAAAGGTGATGATTTCACCCTCATAGCTTATACAGATGCAAATTGGGCAGGTGGTATTGATGATAGGAAAAGCACTAGTGGTGGAGCATTCTTTTTGGGAAAGAGTTTGGTTTCTTGGCTAAGTAAGAAACAACCTTCAGTTTCCTTATCTACAGTAGAGGTTGAATACATAGTAGCAGTGGCTGGGTGTACACAGGTTTTATGGATGAAAACCACCCTAGAGGATTTCAAAGTCAAACATGAACAACCCATCTCCATACTTTGTGATAATACAAGTGCCATAAGTATTTCCAAGAATCCAGTAATGCACTCAAGGACAAAGCATATTTCCATCAAGTATCATTTTCTAAGGGAAAAAGTGCAAGAGAAACAGGTCAAGGTAGAGTATGTGTCTACTAAAGAGCAGATTGCAGATATCTTCACCAAACCTCTTCCAAGGGATACGTTTGAGTATCTAAGGGAGAAATTGGGAGTTGTACTCCCACCCCAAAATTAATCACCTCATCAGGAGGTGGGGGAGGGACTAAGCTAAGAGGATAATTCTTAGTCCCGAGCCCCAAAGGTGGCCATTTGCCATTGATGAAAAAGGGGGAGAGATATGAGTAAGGGGGAGAGCTTCAAAGTGAAGAGGAAAGCTTCAAGTCAAGGGGAGCAAAACTTCAAAGGAAGATTCTCAGTTGTTAGCACAGTTGGTTTTAGTTGGTTTCAGTTTTGGCTCTTGAGAAGTGTTTTCAGTAAAGGTTTGCCATCAATGATAAAGGGGGAGATTGTTGGCAATTTTGGGTACCTTGGGTACATTGCCCTTGCTCAAATGTATAAGTTGTCATTGATGTCAAAAGGCATTTTTGTGTTGATATCAAAAGAGTGTGATGGCAAGAATATCTTGAGAAGCTTCATTGTTAAAGGGTTTTTATTAAAACCATGGTGACAAGGTTAAAGGTTTTTCTTAAAACCATTTGGACTCATTAAGGGCTTTTATTAAAACCAAGCTTAACTTAATGCAAAGGTCCATATTTATTATTAATAATTAAATTAACTCAAACCTTTGTCAAAGGTCCAAGTTTAATTTATTATTAATAAAATAATAATAATTATTATTTTAATTATTATTATAGGGTCTTTCAACCCTTAAGTGACGGAAGTAAAAGAATTCTTTCGCCTTTGTTGGAGGAGCGCCGATGTCAAACATTATGGAGAAATGGCTATATAAGTGGGGATGTTTTTCCAAAGTGAGCACCACAAATTTTTTGAGATCTGTGATTTACGATTTGCTCTGTATCTTGCAAGTTGCGCTTGGCATCTGTGATTTTTGTGTCTTCTCTATTCTTTCAAACAACGCTTTGTGTTTTTGATCTCCGATTGACATCCTTGAAATCATGCTTGTTCTATGTTGGAAACCGTGCTTGGCATATTTGAAACTGAGTTTGGGCTACATCCTTACATCTATGCTTGATGTTGATGGATTGGCAATTGCACCTGGACTACGGTTTTTAGACTGTGCTATGAGATGATAAATGCAAGCATTCTGTGAATTACATTTTGGACAGCGCTCACCAGTTTGCATGTGTCTTGTGGAAGACATTTACGTTTTCCAGTTTTGTGGCATCAAAGGAAGATAAAATAGAGGGCAGTGTTGTATTTCTTCATTGGGCACTTGTGACCCAACGACGACGGCGTTTATGCGAAAGCGCTAGATGGCAGAGGTGTCGAGTTCGATTCTCTTCGTTGGGAATTTCTTTTTGGTCACGGTGTGCAAAGGATAGTGGTTGTGAATGCGCGAGAGGTATAAGGTTAAGGTATCATTTTTGTTTGTGACATTGTTTTATTGATGTTTAATGTTTATGTGGAGAAATAAGGTGTAAAGAGGTTTTACTTTGTATGTATATTGTACTTTGGTGTTTTTACTAAGTTGGAGAAATAAGGTGTTATTTTGGATCTTTATTATTGTGTATTATTGTATAGTTGCTAACTCTAATTGGTGGCAATTTGAGAGTTAGTGTTGTGACAGATTTTGAGTTCTCCTTCTTCATCAAAGTAAAGGTATGGGCAACTTCTTCCATGTATGTTGTTGATGGTATATTTTCTGAAATTGAGTTTGGAGTGAAAAGGTTGTCTACTAGGTATTTTTGGTGTAAATCTTATTTTCTCGGATATTGAAGTTTGTTTATGCATTAAAGTTATTGTTGAATTTATGGGTGAATGCATAATTTTGGTTGAGGAAGAGGAAGCATTTTTGCAATAGGGTTTATGTTAGTAAGTCTTGCTACTTGCATTGAGATGATGAAACCCTAGTTGTTGGTGAAAAGTATATAAGTATCATTGTTATATGAGATATTGCATAGTTGGCAATTGTTGGGTTGTGTTTCATATTCTTGAGAAAAGCATACTACATCTATCTTATTCTTTTGAGATTGAGATTGAGTTGAGATTGAGATTGGGAGTTAAGTATAGAACATATTGGGTCTCTAAAAATTCTCTTTATGTTTCTATGAGATTTGAGATTGAGATTGGGAGTTAAGTATAGAACATATTGAGTCTCTAACAATTATCTTTATGCTTCTATGAGGTTTATGAATCACATTGGGTCTCTAACAATTCTCTTTGTGGGTTCATGCTAAGCAAGTTTTTCTTGGTGAGCTTGCTGAGGTTTTGGACAGGTTCTAGCAGAGGACTTATGAGTAGGTTTTGGACAGGTTCCGATGGGGACTTGTGAGTAGATTTGGACAGGTCCTAGCAGAGGACTTGTGGTGGAGAACTGATCTTGCTTAGTACAGAAAAACTAGAAAACAAGAGCCCAAGATTTTGTATTCAATACTTTGGAAGAATTTACAAGAATATACAGCCAAACTATCATTTGCCAACCCCCTCTCATTACAATCCATGGGTTTTTATTGAGGTCCCGATCCTCTGTGCTTTCCCACTTCCCACGATCTACAATTGCCACTTGGAACAATTTTGGAAAGTTGCATTGATGAGACTCTTGGTGAGGTGCACGACTGGCTGCCATATCCAATGGAATCTACTTCTCGATCTGCTGCTTGTTGTTAGTTGCTTTAAATGCATCTTTCAGATATCCTACACGAGTGGCCAACATGCCCATTGAAATCCTCCTTTGGAACTGCTGCTTCACTACCTCTAACTTGCCACGCACGTAGGGACGTCTTTATGAAAGCTGGAAGTGCGTGTCTTTCTGTTTGGTCGCGATATCGCGACATGTCGTGATATCGTGACCATTTTCCTTCTGCACCTTCTCTCTCTATTTTGGCCATGATATCGCGACATGTCACGATATCGCACCATTTTTTTCTATCGGCCTTTGTTTTGCCATTTCGATCACGAAATCACGACATGTCATGATTTTGTGACCTCTAGTTCTTGTGCCTTCATTTCTCCTTTGGCGGTCGCGATTTTGCGACATGTAATGAAATCGTGACATGTCATGATTTTTTGACCTCTAGTCTCCGTGCCTTCGTTTCTCCTTCGGTGGTCATGATTTCGTGACATGTCACAAAATTGTGACATGTCACATTTGTGACATGTCACAATTTCGTGACCTTTGGTCTCCGTGCCTTCGTTTCTCCTTCGATGGTCACGATTTCATGACCTCTGGTCTCCGTGCCTTCGTTTCTCCTTCGGGGTCGTGATTTCGTGACATGTCACAAAATCATGACATGTCGTGATTTCGCGACCTCTGGTCTCTACGCCTCCGATTTCCTACCTTGGGTCACGATTTTGTGACATGTCGCGAAATCGTGACATTTTGTCCGCTGCTCCCCTATCTTCAGTTTTGGTCACGATATCGTGACACTTTTGTGTCACGATATCGCGACACATATTTTTACTTGCAACACTTAGAAAAATAACATTGCAACACTTAGAAAAAAAAATAACAACAAAAGTTTGGTTGATGCTCGATTGCTTTGTTGCCCTTGGATGCTCCTGCATCAGACACCCGAGGTGGATTGAGAAGTGATCCTCACTTCTGATCTTTGGGAGGAAGACCCAGACGGTCAACCTCGGCTTTTGATAACCAAGTTGCATCTTGTATAGGTCTACCTTTCCACTTGATCAAATACTCAGAATATTGTTTGTTCCTTGTGCTTTTGCCTTCATGAGTATCTAATATTTCCTCTATCTCTTCTTTGGTTGGGCTAGACGCTGGAATGTTCCACAATTCTGTGCTTGGTGCCTCTGTACTATCTCCTTCATGGTATTCTACTAAATCAGATATGTTAAAAATAGGTGAAATGTCAAGCCCACTTGGCAATTCCACTTCATATGCATTGCCTGAATCCCGTTTTTCCAATATTTTGCATGGCCCAAACTTCTTCATCTTCAACTTGTTGTAAGTTTTGGCTGGAAATATTTCTTTTCTGAGATGGACCATGACTTCATCTCCCACTTTGAACTCTTTGAACCGCCACTTTTGGTCTACTCTTGCTTTATACTGAGTATTCATTTTTGCAATTTGTTTCTTTACTTCTTCATGCAGGCTTCTCATCTGTTTTGCGAATTCCTCAGCCTCTCTACTGCTCTTTTCTCCTTTATCTAATTTTCTTAGCTCAGAAATGTTTCTTAGACTATTTCCATATATGATTTGGAATGAAGATTTGTTTGTGCTCTTATTGACAAAATTGTTGTATGCAAATTCTGCCTGTAGCAAAACTAAATCCCATCCCTTGGGTTTATCTACTATCAAGCATCTTAGCAAATTACCTAGACTTCTATTTACCACCTTTGTCTATCCATCAGTTTTTGGGTGGTATGTAGAACTGAACTTCAGATCTATCTTCAGCTTCTTCCACAATGTTCTCCAGAAATACCCAACAAACTTTGTATCTCTATCAAAAACTATGCTTCTTGGTAGACCGTGAAGTCGTACCACTTCCTTGAAAAATAACCCTGCAATGTGAACTGCATCACTTGTCTTCTGGCAGGGAATAAAATGTGCCATTTTGGAGAATCGATCAACCACCACAAATACAAAGTCATTTCCCCTCTGTGTTCTTGGCAATCCAAGAATAAAATCCATGCTTATGTCCTCCCACGGCCTCTCAGGTATAGGTAACGACTGGTATAATCCTGTGTTTTGCCTTACGCCTTTTGCCATCTGGCATATTCTGCAACTTTGCACAAACTTTCTCACATCTTGCTGAAGTTGCGGCCAGTAGTAATTTTCATTCACCAGGGCAATGGTCTTATCCCGACCAAAATGCCCAGCCAGTCCTCCGCTATGCTTTTCCTTGATTAAGTTCTCCCGCATGGAACTCCTTGGAATGCATAATTTACTTCCCTTGAATAGCATTCCATCTTGGATTAGGAAATCTAACCATTTTGTCCTGTCCATAGTAACAGGTGCCAAGCAAGTCGTCCAGGCTGCTACAAAATCAGGATCTTCAGGATAAAGACCCTTTAGTTCTTCGAATCCTACTACTTCCACTATCATTTCAATCAGCAGATTCTACCTTCTACTTAAAGCATCTGCAACTCTGTTTGATTTCTCGCTCCTGTGCTTTAACACAAAGGTATAGCTTTGGAGAAACTCTACCCACTTCATGTGCCGCTGATTCAATTTTGTCTGGTTGTTGATGTACTGCAATGCCTGATGATCAGTAAATAGAACAAAATCTTTTGGCAACAAATAATGCCTCCACTTCTTCAGAGCCTAAACTATAGCATAAAATTCTTGGTCATAAACTAAATACTTTTTTTGAGCATCATTGAGCTTTTCACTGAAATAAGCTACAGGTCTGCCTTCTTGGCTCAGTACAGCCCCTATTGCACTGCCACTGGCATCATAGTCGACCTGAAATACTTTGTTAAAGTCTGGAAGTGCCAAAATAGGCTATTCTGTGACCTTTTTCTTTAATGCATCAAAGCTCCTTTCAGCCCCTAAGGTCCACTTGAACTCTTTCTTATCCCCTCTCATTGTTTTTGTGAGGGGTGCACAAATGCTGCTGAAGTTTCTTATAAACTTCCTATAAAAGCTGGCTAGACCATGAAATGATCTTACCTCTATTGTGCTTCTTGGGGTAGGCCATTCTATGATAGCCCTCACCTTCTCTGGGTCCATTTTCAGACCTTCTACTGAGATTACAAATCCCAGGTATACTAACTCTTTCTTGACAAAATTACACTTTTTCAGATTTATTAATAATCGCTCCTCCCATGGCTTTTCAAAAACCCTCCTGATGTGCATTAGGTGTTCCTCCAGGGTTCTGCTGAATATTAATATATCATCTAAATAAACAATGACAAACTTTCCCAAAAACTCCTTCAGTACCTCATTCATCAGCCGCATGAAGGTACTTGGTGCATTGGACAGCCCAAATGGCATGACCAACCACTCATACAAGCCCTCTCTTGTCTTGAAGGTTGTCTTCCACTCATCTCCTTCCCTGACACGGATCTGGTGGTAACCACTCTTGAGGTCAATTTTGGTGAAGTACTTGGCTCCACTCAAATAGTCCATTATGTCATCCATCCTTGGCAGTGGAAATCTGTATTTTATTGTTATCTTGTTGATGGCTCGAGAGTCTGTGCACATTCTCCACTCTCCATCCTTCTTGGGTGCTAGTACTGCAGGTACTGCACACGGGCTAAGACTCTCCCTAATCAACCCTTTCTCCAAAGCAACTCCTGGACCTGCCTGTTTAGTTCTTCAGTTTCCACAAGTGTCATTCTATGTGCAGCTTTATTGGGCAAGCTTGACCCTGGCACCAAATCAATATGGTGACTGATTTTTCTTACTAGGGGTAAACCCTCAGGCACATTATCAGATATGATATCTGGAAATTCCCTCAACAGACCTTGGACTTCTGTCTGGGCATCTTTGCATTCTGTATTCCTGACTCTAGGAATTAATGCATAACACATATGTTCATGCTTTAAATCATCTAAAAATTTTCTTTCGTCAACCAAGAAAATTCTTGCACTGCCACATACCTTTTCTTCCACCTCCTTCAGGGGCTTTAGCTTATGACGCATTCCATTCTTGGTCACGGAATAGGTGTTGGCACGACCATCATGAACTGCACTCCTGTCAAACTGCCATGGCCTTCCCAACAGTAAATGGCACGCATCCATGGGCAGAATGTCGCACAGAACCTCATCACGGTAATTCCCAATACTAAAATTTACCAGGCATTGTTCATTGACCAAAACCTTATGGTCTTTCTACAACCACGCAATCCGATATGGATGCGGGTGTTTCTTTTTCTCCAGTTGTAGCTTTGTAACCATTCCCTCCGAAACCAGGTTATCTATGCTACCATTGTCAATGATAATGTTGCAAATCTTACCCGTGCATTTACACCTTGTGCGGAATAAGCTTTTCCTCTGATCTATAACTCCCTCTTCATTCAACAGGACTCTCCTTGCAATCATTACTTCTCCTCTCTCAGCTTCTTCAGAATGCTCAGACCCAACATCTTCATCCACGACTGCTACTCTGGCATTTCCTTCCGGCCTTCGATTATTTCTTTCTCGCTGCTATGGGCATTCATATTGGTGATGTCCCTCTTCACCACACTGGAAGCAAGTCCCTCAAAACCTTCCTCTTCCTTGTCCATGTCCAGCTCGGCCTCTTCCCCCTCAATAACCATTATTCTGATTATGGGAGCGGTCTGTATTTTCTCTCCTTTGTTCTTGATTGCTGCTACTTTCTCCATTTTTCTGAGATTCTTCATTTCTTCTTCCACTGTTCCTTCCGCCGGTCCTTTCGCCATGACCTCTTCCTCTTTGCTTGTTTTCAAACCTCCTATTGAGCTTCTCTTCAACCTTTAAAGCAAATTGGTAAGCATCCTCTATGGTGGTCATCCGTACTAGACTTAGTTCTTCCTGAATGCTTGCTCGTAACCCATTAATGTAACAGGCCACCTTCTCCTTGTTGGCCTCTGAGTGGCCTGTTCTAATCATTATTTTATGAAATTCTTCTCGTGTATTCTTTCACAGACTTGCTTGATTGCCTCAATCCTTGCATTTTCTTTAGTAGGTCTAACTCATAATCACCAGGGATGAACTACCTCTTTAGCTTTTCTGCCATCCGTTCCCACTTAGTTATTCTTTCTTTCCCTCTTTTATTTTGCTCTAGCTGCACTCCCTTCCACCAAATGCTAGCATGACCTTTCAGTTTGGTCTTTGCGAATCTGACCCTATCAGGGTCCTCAACCTCTTCGTACTCAAAGTACTCTTCTAGATCATTGATCCAGTCGATCAATTCCTCTGGCTCAAGGTTCCCAAAATATGTGGAAACCTCCATCTTCGACCTCTTCCCTATCCTAGATATGGCTTTGTATAGTCTGGCCTGAGCAGGATCTACTACTTCTTCTTCTTCCTCAAGTTGGTCTTCTTCTTCATCATCTTCCTCTTCACTACCTTCGTCTCTTCTTGGCTCCAATCTTCTATACATTTCTTCTTGCAGAGCTTGCATTTGCCATTGCAAAGCTCGAACATCTTCTATCGCTCCCATGCCTCTCCCACCAATAGGATTTCTCCTTGGAGGCATTCTGCTCACCCGATTCCAAGCCCTTCCATAGATCCTAGTGTAACTGCCTCTCCTCCGACGATCTGCTACACACTCAGGAACTACTGGCTCTGATACCACTTGGTGGAGAACAGATCTTGCTTAGTACAAAAAAACCAAAAAATAAGAGCCCAAGATTTTGTATTCAATACTTTGGAAGAATTTACAAGAATATACAGCCAAACTACCATTTGCCAACCCCCTCTCATTACAATCCATGGGTTTTTATTGAGGTCCCGATCCTCTGTGCTTTCCCACTTCCCATGATCTACAATTGCCACTTGGAACAATTCTAGAAAGTTGCATTGATGAGACTCTTGGTGAGGTGCGCGACTGGCTGCCATATCCAATGGAATCTACTTCTCGATCTGTTGCTTGTTGTTAGTTGCTTTAAATGCGTCTTTCAGATATCCTGCGCGAGTGGCCAACATGCCCATTGAAATCCTCCTTTGGAACTGCTGCTTCACTGCCTCTAACTTGCTGCGCACGTAGGGACATCTTTATGAAAGCTGGAAGTGCGTGTCTTTCTATTTGGTCGCGATATCATGACATGTCACGATATCATGACCATTTTCCTTCTGCACCTTCTCTCTCTGTTTTGGCCGCGATATCGCGACATGTCGCGATATCGCGCCATTTTTTTTATCGGCCTTTGTTTTGTCGTTTCGATCGTGAAATCATGACATGTGATTTTGTGACCTCTGGTTCTCGTGCCTTCATTTCTCCTTCGGCGGTCATGATTTCGCGACCTTTGGTCTCCATGCCTTCGTTTCTCCTTTGGTGGTCGTGATTTCATGACATGTCGCGAAATCATGACATGTCACGATTTCGCGACCTTTGGTCTCCGTGCCTTTGTTTCTCCTTCGACGGTCACGATTTCATGACCTCTGGTCTTCGTGCCTTCATTTCTCCTTCAACGGTTGTGATTTCACGACCTCTGGTCTCTGCGCCTCCGGTTTCCTGCCTTGGGTCACGATTTTGTGACATGTCACGAAATTGCGACATGTCACGAAATCGTGACATTTTGTCCACTGCTCCCCTATCTTCAGTTTTGGTCGCGATATCACGACACTTTTGTGTCGCGATATCGCGACACATATTTTTACTTGCAACACTTAGAAAAATAACATTGCAACACTTAGAAAAAAAATAATAAAAAAAGTTTGGTTGATGCCCGATTGCTTTGCTACCCTCGAATGCCCCTGCATCAACTTATGAGCTGAGTTTTTGAGAGTTCTATCAGAGAAATTGAGGACAAAGGTACATTGGTTCTATCAGAGAACCCAAGGACATATTTGGAAAGTCTTTGAGAAGGCTTGTGTGCAGAGGATTGATTTGTTCATAGATTTGGACAGATCTGACAGACAGAGAAAGACTTGTACTAGATTGACTGACTGTGTTTGGTATAGGTAGCTGAGCTATTATGGACGTGATCATAGAAGGTAGAGGTCTCTTAGGCTAACCATTAAGGACAGGAGGTCTTCGATGGAAAGGAGTTCCACGTGCTAGCAAGAGGTAGAGGCAATTGATCTTCTGAGGGATCATTTCCAGAGCGAGAGGGAAGGTATCTCCTTTGAGCAGAGGCTCATAAATTCAGATTGGGGGAAGGTGTATCCTTTGGGCCGAGGCTCATAAACATTGTAATTGGGAAGGTTTCCCAAAGAACTTTGAGATAACTTTTAGAGAAAAGTTTTGTGGACATAGCCCAGGCCTTTTGGGTGAACCACGTTAAAAATGGGCTTCCAATGTGTGATGCTTTCTTTCTTGATTAATGTTTTGTTGATGCCACTGCTATCTAAAGTTAAAAATATTAAATGGTTAAGTATTATACTGTTCACCCCCCTCTCTCAGTATAAGTCCATGTTCTTCAATTTTTTGGTATCCCTTGGCCTTCATTCCCAAAGGAGTTGTAGAGAAAATAAGAAAAATATGCTTCAATTATATTTGAACTAAATGCAAGGAACATGAAGGAATTCCATTATTTAAGTGGTAAAGCATTGCTAGGCCAAAGGAGGAAGGTGGTTGAGGACTTAAAAATATCCATATTTTTTGTTCTTATTTGGTAGAAAAAATTTAATAGAGGATTTTGACTAGAGAAGGATTGTGGAAGAAGAATATTGAATAGAAGTATATTCATCAAGGAACTTTTATGAATTGGATCAGAAGTCCATAAAAAAACATTAAAAATATTTCCATTCAATGGAATGCAATAGTACAAGCCTTTCCTATGATTGGAAAATATATGGCTTGGAAAGTGGGCAACAGTGAACAAGTTAGAATAGAGGTTGATTCTATTTTGGGTTGTGGAGAAAACTTTTTGTTGCCAAAAGCTATGATAAGTTCTTTAAAAGACAAGGGTTTTTAATTTCTTCATAAGGTGGGGCAATCATATTCTCCTAGTCTTTGGACCCAAGGTTGGAAGTAGTCTCAGGTCTTGGGTCTTTCTAGTGAGCAGGATATTTTTTGGAAGGCTTATACTGATAGCCTTAATAAGAGTCATATCAAGCTGAGAGCTAAACCATATACTATTTCTTGGTTATATAACAAATCTAGGGGTCACTATATGACTAGACTTGGCTACAAAGCAAGTTCTAACCCTCATCCTCAAGGGCCTTCTTGGTGGTGGAAGAAGATCTGGAAATTATCTATCCCAAAAAAGACAATTATTTTCATGTGGTTGGCTTTGAGAAATAAGGCTTTGACTTGGGATGTTTTACAGAGGAGAAGCAAGCAAGGTCCAAGTATTTGTATGTTATGTCAGTCAGAGGAGGAAAACATCACACATTTGTTAATAAAATGCCCTTTTATCAATAGGTTTGGTTAGAAGCTGAAAAAAACTAGAGTATAAAATATTTGGGAAGAAGAAACAATGGAGGAATGCTTAAGACAACGGTTTTTGAAAAAAGAGTTGAAATAGTTTCTTTCTTTACCATGTCTTATATGTTGGTGTATATGATTCACATGGAATACAACTATTTTTGAAGGGAAGTTAATACCCCCATTTCAAGTCATATTGCAGGTGAGGACTTTGGTCTCAATCAATAAAGGGCCTGGCAAACATAAGAAACCTTAACAAATAGACAATTTGTTCATTGAAAAGTCTCAACCATGGGGTTTTTTTGATGGGGCCAATCAAAGACAATCAACTATTAGTAGTGCAAGAGGTATTATGTACTTCTCAAATATCCACTATATAAAATTTTAAGTAGGTTTTGGGATAGGTTCCAACAACTTTGTTGAGTTTCAAGTGTTGAGATTGCTAATGAATTGTGCTTCAGAGAGAAATGTGAAAAAAAATACAATTTTTTGCATATTCTACTCTAGTCATCATCTGGATGAATAGATCTACTCAATTAAAAAATAATTTTCTTAGACCATTGGGATATCAACTGCTCGAGGAACTTTCTCTTTTTGAATATATCTCTTTTACTCAAGTTTATAGAGAATTAAATCAAGAAGCAGATAGGCTATCAAAAGAAGGTCAACAGGTTCCAAAATGTTTCCTGCAAATGGAAGAGAACAAGGATGGAGATTCTTATTTCACCCACATATCATACCCCTAGTTTCTATGCTAGCTCTAGGTTTTTACTATGGGCTTGTTCATTTTACTAGGGCTTTATGGAAAATTTTGACTGTTTCTTTTCATTCTGTTGGTTTCCTTTTCACTGATTTTTATCTAGGTTTTGAACATAGAGGTTATTTTGATGATTAAGTATTGATATAAGGATATTTATCCTTATTATCCCCATGACATTTTGAATATGGATTTACCTCTGTAATCTGCTCGACTGTAATAGTATTTTGAATTGAAGTAATTTTTTTTTATCTGGATTTTCACTTGTGCCAAGGCACTTGAGAAGTGTATTTTTCTTTCTTTCTTGAAATATAATTACAAATTTTTCTAGTAAAAAAAACATAGCCACAATATAATATGTCCAAGATAATGATAAGAGTAGAATAATATGAGAAAATTAATATGTATATCAAGCATAATAATAAATAAAAAAACATTCAATAATATGCCACAATATGAATGTAAATAGCTTGAATCATACATGTACAAAGCATGTAGAACAACTTACAATATTAATTGCTCAAAATTTATACAATTTTTATTTCTTATTTTTCTCTTACAAAGGTATATGATAGTAATGATCATGACTGAGTTTTATATTTTCTTATGAAGTATTATATCCATAATATAGCCATAGTAGTGTGACTCTTTGGATACTTGACTATTCCTTTCCATATGCCAAGTCTCATGACTCTTGGCTTCTCTACTTGAAACTTTCATACTTGATGAACACTTGACTCTATAATGTATGCACACCTATACATGGATCTTACACTTCTATAGATTGCACACTTTAATCTAAGACACTTGTGCATATATTTACATTACATATTTGATATCATACATACAAGACACTTGTGCACATAGATTCAAATTATACTTGCACTCTAAATCACATGGCACTTGTGCATTTCCTGCACATTAGAAATTTACATGACACTTATTATTGAGGATAACTTAGGCTTATCCACTTAAGCCTAAGTTAATATATTATTATTTATTATTATTATAGTAATTTCATATTTATTGCACTTTGTATTCATGTGATGCATAGTATACCCATGTTAGAAATAGGTTGTTAAGTGGTTCGGGTGTTTAGTTAGCTATTAGAGATCTCCTTTGTCTTCTAGCAGTTAGTTGTCACCTTTTTTTAACAGATAGTTATATGTTAGTTAAGTGATTGGCCATGTTTGGCAAATTGTTGCAACCACTTAACCTACGTGAGATTCCATTGTATTGCTTATATATTTGCACTATTGCATGAATAAAATCAGCTTCACGTTGAGTTCCTACATCATTGGTATCAGATTACCAAGGGCAAGTTGTGGCAGAAAGGAGGGTAAGTTGATCCACTTTTTTCTAGGTGTCTAGTTGGAGTTCACAACTAGTTCATCAAGATCCTAGGTAGGTGTTGATTGGGAATTGGCTTGAAGCCACCCACAACATCAGATGAATCTGAGGTAGCAGAGGGTAAAAATTACCCTTGCACCAAATATACCTAGAAAAAACCAGAGGATAAATTTACTACCTTGTGAGGGTAAGAAAAAAAAAAATTCAAAACCAAAGTTTGAGCTTCAAATTTGCATGAAGAAAAAGAGTTGATTTTGACAGGAGTTCTTTCTTTTTGTATGAAAATATTTCTTTTTATAAAATATTAATGTTTTATTAATATTTTAAAAAGAAAAAGAAGCAATGTGCATGACATTTTTTTATAGGCTTTTATCCTATCGACTACCAGTGGCCATATAGCCTTGTGGTGAGGGGGCCAGATCTGGCCCATTAGCCTCGATGACCAAAATTGATGACACCATCTGATGACGGTACCAGTACAACAACTGATCAACCACTAGCTAGCATCGAACATTGTCAGCCATCAGCTTGACACAGTAACAGCTTAGAACTACCACAGTATACACAAAAATCAATGAAAGCCCCAATGCAACCAAACGCCAGCTTGTATATGACTGTTGCTGATGAGTTACGTGACTTGTAGAGGTAGAAGATAGTGGTTGAACTCGCATCGTGATCCATCGGTGGTAGCGGGATTCAATTCGACGGCCAATAAAGCACCTATAATAGTTGTTACTTGCAATCACTCATGAATAAAATATCGCATAGATGGAGGGATCTAGCATCCCAACCCTACATCGATTGCAATAGGTGAAAAGAAGAACTATTGCTAAAGCGCAAGTAGAGAAATTTTTTAGTGTACAGAACCATGATTTTAGAAAACCCTCAAAATCTAAATTTTGACATCCTCCACAGAATCTCGGTACCAGTTTTAGGTTTAATTTTTGTTACCTGGCATCAAAACCAATTTGCAGGTGGCAATTCTATCATTTTTTATAAGCTACGATCATGCCCAATGAAGAAAACTAATTTTAAATAGTGGAGAATCAGTACGAGGTGTGGCATTCAACACACTATTTAGGTGTTGTTATCAGGCAGATTCATCAGGGCAGATAGAGAGGTGACGACGGCTTCGATGTGTTAAATTTTTGTCCACTCCTGATCAAACCTCGGTGCTAACTTTCGATGAATGAAAACATTTCTTGATAATAAAAATTACCTAAAACCTAAGGTTTAGGTTCATTTTATTTTCTTGTGGTCGTACAATATTCTCCAGCATCCTTCGGTACTCGGTGATGGGTTTGAAATCAAGAAGGCACAATTGTCATCTTTTACATAGTAGGTTTTATCCCACCTTGGCTCTATGGGAGTCAAAAAGTGCTTTATAACCACCAACGCCCACTAGGATGCCGTGATCACATCTTGGTGGTCATAGCTCTCCTCGTGCTTGTGTAAGAAAAGCACTAGTTGGAGGTGCTAAGGTGGACTTTAGTCCACACACCGATGGTTAGCATAGCTACCAAGTAGCAACATTGTTGTGTTGTGCTTGCTTGATTGACCATTGCATTCTATTTTGACCAGTTGGTGATATTTCTTTTTTTGGTCATGGACTGTCAGCCTGTGGCTCGACCACAGCCAAACAAATTTTTTTTTTACGAGAAATTTGAAATGGAGGGACCCAAACAATTTTATTTTTTACGAGAAATTTGAAATGGAGGGAGAATTTCAAAATTTCAAAATTTCAAATTCAAAATTGTCAATTTTTGGTGCCAAATCCAGAAAATACAAACCAAGGTGAAACAAAAACTTCATTTTTGCTTTGTTTTTAGTGATTTTTTTTGCAATTTTTGCAAAATTCTGCACATTGATAAAAAAATTTGCCTCCTAACCCACTTTTTGGCATTGTAAGGGCTAAAATTTTAAATTTTTAGTGCTAATTTGTAATTGCAAAATTTGATTTAATTTTGTAAAAGGACTTTAAATAGCCCATTTTTGGAAAATTTGGAAGGCAAATTATTGAAAAAATTTAGGCATTTCTTGCATAGGACAAGGTGTCAAATTCCTAAGCCTAGATTATTTCTTGCATCCATTTTGTAATCCTCTTAGTATAGCATATACTAGGAAAAATATGGCTCAAGACCTCAAATCCAATATGGAAAACCTTACTACTGCAGTAGACATTTTAGCAGAGAAGGTAAAATATATTGTGGTGCAATTAAACCCCGAAAATATCAAAATTCATCACAATCATGCAAGTAAAGCCAAATATGAGGTCAAGTTGTATGATGGATCTAGAGATTCGGATGTATTATCTACATGGATTTTGGATATGCAAACTTGGTTTGCTTATGCTAAAACTCCTGAGGATGAACAAGATGCATTTGCTATAATTAAAATTACAGGTTTAGCAAAAGTTTTAATTGTAGAAAGACAGAGCCATAATGCCACAATGACTTGGAAATAATTAACCCAAATTCTGAAAAACACATTCTTTCCACCAAACTACCAAAGTGACCTCACTACCAAGTGGTATAGATTGAGGTAAACCTATGGGATGTCTATTTCTAACTACATTTTCCAATTCAATAGGCTAAGGGTATTGCTTGGTGTGAAATATTCAGAAGAGGACTTGATTAAAAAATTTACTCATGGCTTGCAAGATCAAATTTTCAGGAAAATAAAGTTCAATGTTTTCCTTCCCTTGGATGTGGCATTCAATCATGCCATTCTTGCATAGGAGAAATTTGGTGCATATCACAAATATCGTTTATCACAGGAGATCTCTTCCAAAGGTGGGAATCAGCATCAACAAAAGGTGAAGAATAATTCTCATTCTTCCCCCTATTATTATTCTCCTCCCATTTCTCCTAAAGCACATTCTTCTTCTTTTCATTCTAAATATCCTTCTTCTTCATTGTATTGTGAATTTTTTAAAAAGCATGGTCATGTAAAATCCAAATGCTTTACTTTTGAAAAATTTAATAAGAATAAATCCCTATTTGTACAACCTACACATGAGAAACCACATGATGTTCTCATTTTGGCTATAAGGACAAAATAAGAGTATCCTGCTTTAAAAGGTACACTTAACAAAGTTACCCTTATGTCAAATGTATTTACTCAAGGGGGTCATGCAAATTTTTTTATCACTATAGCCCACCTTACACATGATTACTATGTTTATTGTATCATAGATAATGGATCATAAAAGAACCTCATTGCAAAGTCCATTGTGGAGAAGTTGAAACTTCCCATCAAGCCACATCACCAACCATATGCACTTGGGTGGAAATATGTAGACTCCACATCTAACATCATCCACACTTGCACCTTGAATTTTAATTTTGGTGATAATTTTATGGATAAATTAAGGTGTGATGTCACAAATATGGATTATTGTGGGCTATTGCTAGGTAAACCCTATCAATTTGATAGAAATGCTATTTATCATGCTAAAAAGAACACCTACACATTGAAGTTGAATGATAAAACTTACTTGATATAAAGTACTACATCTACTTCCATTTTGATGTTAAGTTGTATACAAGTAAGGAAGCCACTAATTCAAGCACTCATTTTAGCTCCTACTAGCATCATTTCCACACAAAATGAAGAACAAGCACCATATAAGGCACAGGAAAATGAAGAAGTTTCACTCCCACCTAATGAAAAATCATAAGAGCAAGTGGTTAAGGAACCCATAATTCTCACTCATGAGAAATATGCCATTCAATCCATTGGTATCATTTTGGGTACACCTCTAGCTACTCAACCACTTTATCCATAGAAGTTACCTTTGGATTTGTCCACTCCCACAATTGCACACATGGAGAAGTAATATAAGGTTACTTCATTCACTAAACACTGGCAGAGCCTTCTAGGAAATATACCACAGGACTTGTAGGAGACTCCATAGGAAGTGGTGCGTAAGCATCATAATTATCACTCATCATAGGTTGGAGACAGAGTTTAGGTTCCTTTGGATAAGTGTTGTTTTTTAGAGACACCATTTTAGGATCCTATTTTGGTACCTGATCCTATTTTCAGCCCTACAGTAGTAGTGGCACCTGATCATCAGCTTTCGCTCATTTTAGATAGATTTTTTGAGATGAAGACTCATCACACTGGACAGGGTTCTTCCACTTCATATCTTATCACTCGTTGTGGTCACTTTACACACATGGCTTGCTGGATTCCTCACCATGATATGGCCCATGAATTTCCACATTTGTTGAGAGCATTGGGGTCCAATGCTTATATGGTTGGAAGGAGTGTTGAGGATAACTTAGGCTTATCCACTTAATCCTAAGTTAATATATTATTATTTATTATTATTATATTAATTTCCTATTTCTTGCACTTTGTATTCACATGAGGCATAGTATGTCCATGTTAGGAATAGGTTGTTAAATGGTTTGGGTGTTTATTTAGCTATTAGAGATCTTCTTTGTCTTCTAGAAGTTAGTTGTCACCTTTGTTTAGTAGATAGTTATCTATTAGTTAAGTGGTTTGCCATGTTTGGAAAATTGTTACAACCACTTAACCTACGTGATATTCCATTGTATTGCTTATATATTTGCACTATTGCATGAATAAAATCATCTTCACGTTGAGTTCCTACACCACTTGTGCATTTCTTGCACATTCACACTTACATAAAAGGGAAATATAACTCACACATTAAACTATATCTCAAGCGTAATCTATTATTTATAAAGGTACCATGAAGGCACCATGGGGGTACATTAGCATGTGCAAAATAATTTAATAATCTCCAATAGTTACCATATTAGGCATATTCAATAGGTGCTATTGAATGTCATTTGTCTTTATAGGTACCCTAGTTTTGCTGAGTAATGCTTTTATTAGAATATGCAAATGTTGTCAATTTATCTTAGCATGAATCCTAATTTTGGCTAATTTATTTAGTTAAAGGGATAAATATTGATAGTAAGTGGAGTAGAGGGACTACCTATGGTAGTTTCTATAAAGTAAAATGGTCAAATATGGAGGGTTAGATATCCTTCATAGTTGGGAGAGATACTAGGACCCTTGTCCCAAGAGAACTAGATGTAGAAGAGGACTATGGATTTGATGAAATAGCAAAAAAGGGTATATGGATAAACTTATAGCCACATTTGGCTTATTTTCTTCATAGTTTTTAGCCTAATTATAACTCATTTTGGTGGAATTATAAAGGATGGACATATGATATCATGTTAGAGCAAATGTATGCACTTTCAAAAGTGCCAATAACACTATAATAATTGTGTTATGTCATGTTTGTTGCTAACATGGATAGGATGTATTAAATATACATCACTTATGGGGAGGATAATTCCAATATGATTGTGAGGATATATATTGTAGGGTCATTGGGGTATATGAATATGTGGAATGCCATTGTGAGGTTACTTTGGGATAGATTTTTTCATAATAGGACAACCACCTAATTCTTATTATACATTACCCAATATGTGAACATGGTCTAGGTGATTCTAGAAAAAAATTATCCATGCCTTATGGGATTAGGATGAGAGGATATCAATAAATGAGAGAAGTGACACTTCTCATGGGATGAATTTTTGAGCACTTGCTAAGATATAAATATTATGGAGTGCCCCATAATATTGAGGATCATATCCCATGGATACACAAATAAATGATGAAATGGAGTCAAATAACATGAAATGCCAACAATGATGAATTTTGTCTAAATATAGAGATTGTATGGTTTTCTTATAGGGATCCCATAGTTAACTATGTATAGCTGTAGGAGGTAATACATATAAAGTATATCTATTGTAGACACCCAATTTGACACACTAAATGAAACTTAACAAAACTAATCGTAAACATTCCAAAACTTCCCAAAATTCATCGCAAATGCTACAAAACCTCAATTTGATCAATTATAATTATTTTGGGCATCATTTTTCACCTTTACCAAATTTTCTAGTAGTGAATTTGGCAAGGGTAGTTGTGAATTTGGAAAAATTGCAAAAATCAACTCCTAACATCCAGAATTAGTTTTGACAAAATTCACCACTCCTACCAAATTCACCAATGGCTAGTGGTTTTTTTTGAAAATTTTCAAATTTCAAAGCTTAAATGGTCAATTTGGCTTCCTAATCAAATTTACCACTCAGGTCACCAAATTCACTAGTGGTGAATTTGGTTGATAGTGGTAAATTTGGCCAAACAACCTAGAATATTTGGCATGAGCTAGAAGGATGTGGATTACAGTCCTCCATCCTCTACCATTGATCTCACATGATCCAACAAGATCTCAAATACATTTATTTCAAATTTTTATTATCTCTTCTTCCCCCCAAATCCCCCCCCAAAAAAATCCTTTTTAAGAAGGTGATGGGGTATGCTTTTGATAGAATTTTTCAATATAGCAAAGCTTTACTAAGATTTCTAAGCATTCTCTTCTTTCATAGTCTTATCCATTTTCAAGTTCTCTCCAATAATTCCAAGCATTTGTCAAAGCATTTGGAGCATTTTACAAGCATTTGTGGAGGGAAATTAGAAAAGGCAAGGGATTTTGGTGGTAAGGAGATATTGATACAAGAGAGAGGCCATAAGTAGGTGAAATCTAGCATAGTTATCTTCTTCATTTTATTGTTGCTCCTTTCATTTTAGCTTCCTAAATTTAGCTTTGCAAGTTTGCTAACTCCATTTCTTGCATTGTTTCATCTCCTTTGCATATATTATCATTGTGTTGAGCTTACCTTTGTTTTGTAGGCTTTAACATTCTTATTTGCAGGTCTTATTTCAAGGATTTGTAGCATCTTTTATACATCTAACATATCTTTTGTAGGGTTGGAATATATATCTTCTTGGCCATTTTATATTGCATATTAACCCTTTTTATTTTGTAGGGTTATTTACAAGCATCTTTCACCATAGCATCTAGATAGTTTCTTTCTTTCTATTTGTAGCCTCCCTTACATTATTTATATGCAAAATAACTCTTTCTTTCACTTCCATGCTAGCATATTTTCATATTAAGTGTTCTAGCATTTTAATCTCTTCATTTTGAGCTTTGTTTCATTAGCATTTCAAAGCTTCCTAGGCTCTTCATTTATCATATAGATATTATTTAGTGTTGGATATAAGGTCTTCAATACCTTATTATCCCACTATTTGCTTCCCTTAATTCCTCACATGTATGCATTTCCTTATATGATTTGCTTGAATACTAAATTTCATAGAATTTCCCTTCATTTTCCAAGCATTTTGTATCAATTTCTTCATAAATTTCAAAATAATTGTAAGTATTAGAACATAGATAAGCTATCTTGTTATATTCCTAATATTATTACATGTATTCTTAGCCCTCTGCATCATTTCTTTGATTGCAATTCTAGACACATCTTGATATTGTATATTTCACTAATTTTGGGTAACATTTTACATATTCTATCAATATTATTAATCCAACACTATTTGATGCTAATTTGCTCTTATTAGAGATTAAATTAGCTATTATTAATAATTCCTAACATCATAGCATTTATTTTCCATTCCATTGCATATTTGTTGAATTGAAATTCCAATTTCATTTGGGATGTATCATTTTTGCACACATCTTAATTTTAGTCATGAAATTATTTGATTCAATCGCTTAACTAAATAATTTTACTAGTCACATATCTTGTAAAACCTATTAGGAAAATTCTTCCCCAAATTCAATAAAAAAACCTATCGAAATATACCTAAATTAACCTCTAAAACCTTCAAAAAATCATCCCAGAATCAAATTTGCCACCCTACACTGTTAGTGGAAAATTTGGTAGCCAAAAAAACTTAAAGCCAAATTTGCCACTCAAACAAAATTTTCTAGTGGTAAATTTGGCAAAGCTAGTGGTGAATTTGGTAAAAGGTCAAAATACACTCTAGGAGGTGAGCATACTCAAATATTTCATAAACAATGGGTTTGATAAGATATTTAGACAAGTTTTTACCCTATCTAACCCTTAGATAGATCCCTCAAAGCAGAAAACCCTAATTGTTTTTTCTTTTGTACAAATTTACCAAAATTCTAACCTAGTGGCAAATTTGGTAGCAATGGTGAATTTGGTACTTTTAGTGGTAAATTTGGTAGATAAGCTTTGAAAGAGGTAATTTAGCTACTTGGTCCTTAGCTTTGAAATTTTATTTTCTCTATGTTCTGTTCCTAATTTTTTCTATTTTGCATTAGAAATAACATTAATTTTGGCAAATTAACAAACTTTAACTAGGAACCCTAATTGCTTACAAATTCTTGTAATTTATTTATAAAACATTCTAATTTCTTTACAAAACACCTTAAAATTAGTCATTTAAGGAACCCTAGACTTAATATTAGCTTACTAATATTTTTCAAGTACATAGACAAAGATTAAAAAATCATCTAGTTGCATTTAAGCTAACTTATTTTCTTGCATTTTCCCTTGTTTTACCTTGAAATTGTAATCTCCTTAGTTTAGCTCATTCAAACTTGAAAAGCATATGGGATAGATCTTGTAGTCTTGCATTTGTGTGATGAGAAGGCTTAGCATTGCATTTATATGATCATTTATGATTTAGGTTTAAATAATTGTTAAGGCTCAAGAAATAGTCAAGATAGATAGATATCCAAAACCTTAGGATTTTTCCTTGAATAAACCCATCTAAAACACTGATCAAATAGGAATATCACCAACTTTCACACAACCTAAGAGAAAAACATTGAGTGGGAATCTAGTTGTGTTGAGAATCTATGTATTCTCGAGAGCTCATTTGAAAAGAGACTCTCAAGTGGGGAAGCATATATTATAATTAATCTCCCTTATGCACACTTGACATTAAATTAGACTTAAAGGGAAAAGAACACAATTTTTTCCATCATATACATATTTGGTGAACTTGACATGAACACTCCTTTTGCATTAACAAATATAAAATTTTGTTAAAATTAAACAATATCATCTAATTTTCTTGCTTATCTTATATCACATTAAATTAATATAACAAGAACATAACCAATTGTTAGTCCTACTAGGTGAAGGATAACGACCCCTTGAGCAAACCGACATACGAACCTTAGGGGAGCAATATTCTTTGGTTAGTATATCATGGTGGATTAATGGAAGTCATAAGGAGGGTTGCTTATCAAGGTGATATAAGGATCTCAAACATATTCTCTTCTTCACTATAAGTACTTTGGAAATAAAAATCTAAAAAAATTAACCTCCCTTCAAAACCAAAATTTCAAACCATATCTCAACATCCTTAAAACACTTGAAACAAGGGTGTACCTTCTACATCTCAAAGAAATCTTCTCATGATCAAATGGAACAAAAAGTAAACCCTTGGTCAAACAAGCACCTAAGGAATATGAACAAATTTTTGAACAAATATCTTTTCAAAATATAGATCACATCAAAGAATATATCAAAATAAACAAGGACATATTTTATATGTTCTTAAAGATGAACTTAGAGAATAAGTGAAAAGAGAATCCACCACAATGCATGATAATATTAAATATTCTAACAATCAATTAACCATTTCTCAAATCAATGAAACTCAAAACAACTTGGCAAGTCTCAATGTGGCTATGGATCAACCTACTTATTCTATAACACCTCCAACCATATCTATGGGGATGCCCACCATGGGAAACCCATTTTCAACACCTCCTAATGATGCAACTAATACTACAAATCCTTTTCACACTCACAACGTAGGACCTAGTCAAGTCCCTCCCACCATAATGTCAAGTCAAAATTCTTCAACTCTCATGAGTATAAATTTTATGTCTCAAACCTTCACTCAACCACTTACGCAGCCATTAAAATTTCCCACACCGTTGAACCCTTCATAAAATGATACTCAAGATATCAACACTAAAATTTTGGACTTAGAAAAGAAGGACTCCAAGTTTGAAGAACTTGAGCATCAAATTACCTCTCTTCAAGTATCATCTAAATTAAAATACTCTTTTGAAGAATTTTACAATGAGCCATTGGATCCAACCATCCTTAACCATCCATTTCCAAAGAAATTTGAAACCCCTAAATTTCAAATGTACAATGGAAAGAAAGACCTTATTAACCACCTAATATTATTCCAAATATATTGTAGCAACATCAATCATGATGAAAAACTTCTTCTTAGGTTATTCCCTAAAAGCCTTAGTAGTTTAGACTTAGAATGGTATTTTCAAATACCTTGCCACTCCATCACAAATTTTAAATAACTTATGGAAGACTTCGTTAAACAATTCTCGATCTACATAGATGATAAGATCACCATAGATGACATTTATCAACTCAAACAATCTAAGAATGATAAATTTTTGGATTTCTTAGCCAAATGGAGAGGTTTAGTAGAAAAACTTTAATATGTTCCTCCTTAATAAATCCCACATATTTTTATATGAAACATACACGAACAATTTTCAAATCCTTTGGAAATGATGAACTTAACCTCATTTGAAGCGGTAATCAATAAGGCTAAAATATTTAAAGCCATCCTCATAAGATGAGGAAAAATCAACTATAACAAGAAGGAAGATGAAAAACCCCCTAAAAAGAGGCAATACAAAAACAAGCATGTTTTAGGAGACGATGTAACTAAATCTCATCAAAACAACAACATAAACACTACTTAGAATGCTCCTCCAAAGTTGGATATCCAAAGAGAAGAAAAACCCCAAAGGCAATATATGAATATGGTATAAATTAAAACATCTATGATAAAAATACTCTTTGATTCTAAATTTATAGAAATTTTACCCATCAGGCCTTGGGATCTATCCAAAGAAGCATCCTTTTTGTATATGCAAGATGAATATTATGACTTTCACCGAATGAAAGGACACACTACCAAAGAATATAGGACTTTAAATAACATTATCCAATATCTCATTGAGGAAGGAAAAGTGATGTTAAATGGAATAAAAATTTCTAAAAAAGGCATGGGGACCTTTCAAGACCCCTTACCAATGCATGATTGAAAATCAACCAAATTCATAGGTACCATTCATCTATCAAAATATTCCCATGTTGTGACTAGGAAAAATGAAATAAATTAATCTTTGGATCAACCTCCATTGGTTATCCTGAGAGCAAAGATCAATGTCCCAAATAAGTCACATTTGGTGCTCACGCCTTCTCAAAATACCTTGTATATATTCAATCTTGTCAAAAATTGGAGGAGCTACCTACAAATATCCTTCTAGAATTCCTAAAGACGTCACTTGCTCATAGAGAAATATTGCTAAAAATTTTAAGTGAACAAGAAGTTCCTCAAGATATATCTCCAAATGATATCGCTAACATGGTTGGATTAACTAGAGTAAAAAATGCTATCTTAGCCTTTCATGAGGAATATACTCCTCTTGAAACCATATCGGAGGATTCCCCTCTTTACATCATAACTCAAATAGGTGATAAATATATCAAGAGAGTCTTGGTAGAAAATGGATCAGCCTTGAATGTATGCAACATCAAATTCTTACAAAAAATTGACTTAACAAATAATGACTTGCAAAAATTGGACCTCATTATTAGAACCTTTAATAACAAAGAATGAGAGGTAACCGGTACCATAACTTTACCTATCAAAGTAGGGCCTCGTATCCTAAATACCCTCTTCTATATCATATCATATGACATAACATATAACATGCTCCTCGAAAGACCTTGGATACATGCAATGAGGTTAGTGGCTTCTACCTTACATCAATGCCTCAAATACAAATATCAAAGGAGGATTATCCACATCCCTTGAGATCTAGAGCCTTTTTCCATGTGTAACTCTACAAAATTACAAGAGATTAATATATGCACTTCCATATGATTGGCTAAGTCAAACAATCAACCAAAATTAGATAAAGGAAAGGAAATATTAGAGGAACCTCTCATAAACTTAGAGGATAATCCCCAATCATCCTCTTCCAATGATCAAGTCAACTTCATTCATTGAAAACTATATCCCTTCACTAAACTAGTAAGTATGTTTCTATATCCTCATGATATAGGCATGCCCAATAGGAAAGGACTTAAAATCCAAATAGGATCTTGTACTTTCATTCATGGAGGAAACACCCTTAATGAGAAAATTTAAGTATGTAACTTCATGCCTAGAAAATGAACATATGCTACATGCTATATGTCACTTTCATTTTTTATAGATAGATAAATTATTTCCAACATGATTTATCAAGGCAAATGCCTTGATCATTACGAAAATGGTATTAAAGAACCCCTAGAAGCTAAGCCTTGGCCAACATGATGTGGTATTAGATTTATCACCAAAACAATAAACTTTCTCCTCTATTAGAAGAAGATGATAAAGATGATTATCCTAATTCAATACATGGCTCTCAATGGGGTGATGAGGATGAAAAATAATTATGGTTTCTCCTCAACTAAACACCTCATAAAATTATATGATTTGGTAACATCAACATGTTGGAATTAGTTCATCTGAAATCAATAGAAACCAAAGAAAATATTGAATATTATTTGAATGATCATCATATATAAGATTCTCTTAAATAAATATTCAACTTAAACTTACCTCAACTTCCTAATTTGGAACAAACATCTATGTATCTACAAGAACTCAAAGAGTTAGGGATAATAGATGCCCCTCTTCATTTCGGGGATGAGTCACAAGCCTTAATAGAATAAACCATAGATGTCAACATAGTAACAAATCAAGATCATAGGACTTGAAATGCTAGTACTTGACCCTTCACTGGTAATCCATCATGTGGTAGTGCATCCCGATGCCAAACCCGTCAAAAAAAAATTAAGAAAGATACATCCAAGAGTTGCTCTTTTGATAAAATATGAACTACAAAAAATTCTAGATGTTGGCTTCATAAATGCCATATATTATTTGGATTATATATCCAATATCATTCCTATCACCAAGAAGGAAGGATCCATTTGAATTTGCATTAACTTTAGAGATATAAACAATGCTTATCTAAAAGATGATCTCCCTTTTCTGAACATAGACATGATAATGGAATTCACTATAGGATCTGAGATGTTTTCCTTGATGGATGGATTCTTAGGCTAGAACCAAATTAATATAGCACCATAAGACCAATATAAGATGACCTTTACTACCCCTTGTGGAACCTTCTACTATTATATCTTTCCATTTGGCCTTAAAAATGTAGGAGCAACATATCAAAGGGCTATGGCATACATATTTCATGATCTTATGCATAAAATTGTAGAATATTTTATATAAAACATCTTATATCAATCTTGGAAGATACAAAACCACACTCAAGATCTTAGATGTATCTTCAAAAGACTATGATATTATAGAGTTAGACTAAAACCCAACAAGTGTATATTTGAGGTAACATCGGGGAAGATACTATGATTCATTGTATCCCTTTACAGGATTGAATTTGATTCCTCCAAAATCGTGGCAATAAAAAACATTCCACCACCTAAAATTTAATTGAATTGCAAATATTATAAGGTAAACTACAAGTCATATGTAGATTTATATCACAACTTGTAGATAAATGTCAAACTTTCTCCAAATTATTGAAGAAATGGATAAAATTTGAATGGTATGAAGGATATCAAAAGGTATTCAAAGATTTAAAAAAATACCTCTTAACACCACCTATCTTGGTGCCACCAAGCCTAAATCAGTTACTATTACTATACATAGCAGCCACTGAACATGATCTTCAAGCTTTACTAACCCGATACGATGAACAATATAGAGAAAGAGAAATCTACTACATTAGTATAACCTTACTAAACTATGAAACTCACTACACACCATTAGAGAAAATTTTCTTAGCAATTATCTTCTCATATCTTAAACTAAATAACTACATGCTTAGTCAAAGGACTTACATCTGCACTACCTCATGTTGAAACCTTACCTATTTTGCAGGACCATAAAATGGGTCATAGCCCTTAGCAAATTCGATATAGAATTTGTAAATAAAAAATCACTAAAGGAGCAAGTTATAACTGACCAACTAGTTGCATCCCATTTAGAATCAAAGCATCCTATAAGCATATCCTTTCTAGATGAAATAATATTTTTGATATAAACCCAAGATCCTAAAATTTGGGTCTTGTATTTTGATGGAGCTAGATGCGCAATAGGCATAGGAGCATGATTATCCTAGTAACTCTGCAATAGTACCTCATCCCACTATCCTTTAAAATTTGCTTCTCATGTACAAACAATACAATAGAATACAAAGTACTCATCCTAGGTCTTAGGGCTACAAAAAAACTAAATATTTAAAATATAATAGTGTACGATGATTCACAATTGGTCATCAACCAAATGAATGATACTTATCAAACCAAATATGAGAAGTTGAAACTGTACAAAGACATTTTAGACATTTTGAAAACTTGCTTCAACCAAATTATCATAGAAACCATACCATTATCTACCAATCGTCATGATAATGCTATGGCTATAGTTGCATCTCTCATACCCTTATATTTGGAAGACAAAGAAGCTTTTATTATCATAAGGTCAATCAATGAATCTTCCACAATCAAATCATACCTGCAACCACTTAACATATATAATATTGAAACATCTATACCTCAAGAACCTTGGTATCAAGACATATTTAAATTCCTAAAATAAGGAACATTCCATGAGGATTCTAACTCTAAAAAATGAAGATAATTTATACTAAAGGCTTGCAAGTATGTCATCATTGGGGATATCTTATATCGACGCTTCTTTGAAGGTATACTCCTTAGATGCGTAAATGCAAATGAATCCCAAGATATTATGAAAGAATCCTATAATGGGTCATGTGGTGGATATTTTAAAAGATTATCCATTTTCAAGAAACTCCTTAAAATGGGCTATTATTGACCCGCTATCAAAAAATATGCTCACAACAATGTAAATAAATGTGACTAGTGTCAATGACATGACAACCTTGTTCACGCCCCTTCTCAAGAACTTCAAAAAATCATGTCTCTTTGTAGTTTTTCCTCTTGGGGATTGGATATCATATGTAATATCAATCCTCAATTGTCAAATGGATATAATTTCATCACCACCACTACAAAATATTTTACTAAATGGGTCAATGCAATACCCCTATCCATCGTAATAGGAATTCAAGTGTCAAAGTTCATTCTAAATAAAATCATCAATTGATATAGTATAAATTCTACCCTAATCACTAATAATGGTATCTATTTTTAAAATAATGAATTTTCCAAAGTGTGTGCCAAATACAAAATTCAACAAAATTGGTCCACACTGTATTATATGTAAGGAAATGGACAAGCTGAATCCTCCAACAAAATGTTAATAAAAATCCTCAAGAAACTAGTAAATAAAAATGGATGAGACTAACATTTACAAATATTTCCTACCTTATGGGTATATTGCATGAGCATGCATACTCCCATGGAAGCAATGCCATATAATTTAGTTTATGGCACCAAAGTAGTATTTCCCTTTGAACTTGAAATTCCCTCTCTAAGAGTCTTGTTACAAGATTCTTTCGTAGAATATGAATATCGCTCAAGTCACTTACAATAGCTAGAAATATTACAAAAAAATGCATCAATTCTCTAGAAAACCTTAGAACATACCACAATAGACCTCAACGTGCCTATCACAAGAAGTTATGTCCAAGATCCTTTGAACATAGGGACCTAGTCCTCAAAGAAAATAAAAAAATATTAACGTCGACGTTGATTTAAAAGGAAATTTTAAACCTAATTGGTTAGGAAATTTCATCATCCTAACAAAATTTGGATCTAGATCCTACTACCTAGCCACATTTTATGGCCAAGAATATAAATAACCAATCAACAACATGCATCTCAAATGATATTATTCATGAAACATCGAGTCATTTTCTTGTTCATTTGATTGAATGCCATCATCTCATCACACAAACTACACCCCTTGAATGTTTTCTTGACTTTATTGATCATATCATAGAGTCAATAGGATTTAATATGATGTAAAATCTTATCCTTATTATGAATACATCTGCATTACATCCACCTAGGGTAACCATATGTTGAGTAAATTCTCTCAGTTAAAAAATTTTAACCAAAAAATCTTCTTCTACATCCCACTTCACTACTATCATACTTATCTTCTTCTCCCTCTCTTGGTTTAAATGATGTATGACGCAATCATTCATGGCTATGATGACCTAACCTTTCCCATTTATTTTGTTCCAATATTGGGGTATCCAACAATAAACAAAAATCAATTATACTTACTTCCTCCCCTCTTATCCATCATGCTTCTTCCCTCTCTTCATAATAAGTGATATGCAAACCTTATTTCATTTTTTTCATACACATTCACATAATTTATATCAACACACATTTCAAAATAATATTATCAATAATACATATCTACAATATTATTCAACCAAACAGCCTCTTTTTCGATCAACACTCATGATTATTTAATATACTCCTCAAGAATGCCCTTTTATCTCCTATAATACATCAATGACTTTTGCAAAATCTTTTAAAAAATGATGTATTGCATAATATAACTTTAAGAGCAGTCTATTGAATATATCATGGCATCTATTTACCACTTTCTTCAAATGTAACTCATTTGATATACCATTCAAGAATGGAAAATCATATTTAACCAATCTCTCATGAATTAATAATCACTTGTGAATTTTATTAGTTACTGGTTGAATGGGGTTATCTTCCCTAATTGGCCTATCATCTAAGTTCAAAAATCATACCTAATATATATCATCATAAATTTAATCATTCAGTAAGTTGCATGGTCCAAGAAGCCCTTAATCATCCATTCTCATATGGATTAATAATTATTTATCAACTTTATATGGGAACGAATGATTATGGGCACTATTCCCCATTCAACATACCATTTTAGTATGCAATCAAACATGAATCAAACTCCCATGTGTTATTCTAATAATAAATAATAGGGAATGTAGGGTTTCCTTGATCCATTATCTCATAGGTTTACAATTTCTTGTGAATCTTATTAGGCAAAGGATCAATGGTATATTTAATTTCTCTTTGATTTATTGCATTAGCATGCTATCACATTTTATAACTCACTGATTTCCTTAAATAAATCATGTGGTACAAAAAGACCTTATTGATCCAATGTCTTGTAGATGTACAACCATTTGTAAATCTTACCAGGAACTAGATCGATATTGTCATCATATTCACCTATTTCTTGTCATTAGCATTCTATCAAATAAAAATAAATATCTATCACAAGCCATTATTAAAATAGGTCTATCAAACTACGAGGTTCCATAGACCCAATGCCTAGTGTGGATACAATTATTTGTATGCTTCACCTTATATTGAATATATATTGTCTTTGTAGCTGCATGGTATTCTACAATAATAGAACATCTGTGAATCATATTCTCATCTTCAGCTATTTGCCTAATAAACCATTGGATAAATAAAAATTTATTTCCAAATGGATCATTACATAAATATCCAATAAACATCTAATATCAAAAGTAATAACTCATCAAGAATGCTAGATATTCTCTATCTATTTTTCAATAGATGGAGAACTTCCTCCAACATGATGGCAACCTATTATTTCTTTTTCTCTTCAAAACTAAAACATCCAGACTAACTAATAGGTCATTTGAGAACATTGGGATTTGGTAATCAGCACTTTACATACCCATAATCATTTATGATTGTATTAAACAATCAATTATCATATCCCTGTGTCTCTTAACTACCTATAAGTCAGTATGGATGTTATCTACTCATTTATACAAACAATATCCTTTAGACTAAGGGCAATGCTATCACATGGACCTCCTAGACAAGGGGATTTCTTTTTTCCATGATATACACATATACATTCTTTTGTACACACACCAAGAAAAGGAGAAGGGCTTCTTCTCTTGGATTATCCATTTGGGATAATTACCCTTAGTCTGAAAGATTTTGTTTACAATAAAAAATCCTCGAATATTTCAACACATCAGAGGTGGCAATGAGTATTAAGTCCAATTGTTCATGTACATATAAATATTTGCGTAGAAACTAAATTACATCCACTAATCCTCCATCCTAACCATCCCACCACCCACTTGGCCACCATACACCTTTCCCACCAATTGTTTGGCCCAATTCCACCTTTCTTGCCATTTCCTAATACAATTGGGCTTATTTTAATATTATTTTATATTATTTTATATTATAATATATTTATTATAAAATATATATTTATAAAGTCAATTAACCATAGTCGTCCCCACCGTCCATATTCATTAATCCATGCCACATCTAAAAAGTAATCTCAACTTTAGGATCTAATTTAATCTTAGCCACATGATCATAAGTGTAAGGCTAAAACCCTAAGAAAACCCTAGGTTGGATTATAAATAAGAACATTTACAAATCCTCAAACCCTGGAACCCTGATATTAGAATTTGCATCTTGAAGAGATCATTGGTGAAGCCCTAGTGAAGAAGAAAAATATAGAGCCCTAAAAATCCAAAGCCCTAGCTAGCCAATAGGACTTTTGATGTTCCATCCATCCCTCATATCCATCCTTTCCACCTCACCATACTCCATTGTCGTTATTGTCACTTACACCCATCTGCTGCATTCATCGTATCCTCCATGATCTGCTTTTACAAATATTATCCTCACCATATGCACCCTCCAAATCTTGTGAAGCTCACTACAGAGCTTGCCAAATGCATGCCTATACTTACTATATTGCAAGCTCACTCTAGAGCCTGTGAAGCTTGCACTAGAGCCTGCCCAGTGCACATCCAAGCCTGTTGTAACCACAAAAATGTGAATCATAGCCTACTACATCATGCCAATCTGTTGTCAAAATTGCAACAACAAAATGAGGAATCATCACAAGCAAGGTATTTCTTTATTTGTTTTATTATGTTACATGATTTGTAGATTTTGCATGCAATTTGATCCATTTTTAGTTAAGATTTACTGATGTCTGAGGGCGTCACACTGTGGATCCCTCATAGGTGTTATTAATCCCTTTCTCTATTTTTATGTATGCATATCTGTAGATTCTACATATTTTTGAAGGACTATTGAAGTTGGAGTGGTTCGATATCAGATACTTGAAGCCCACTCATTCCTTTGGAAGTGAGGACACATTATTTGAAGACACTTCATTGTTATTGCTAAGGTTTGGTTTTAGATAACCCTAGCATATTGTAAATATTTGTACAAAAGTCTCACTAATTACAAATTGTATCAAAAGGAGTTTATTAGCTCCCCCCCATTTATTAAATAAATTTATCTATTTGTGCAATCTTGTGTTTCCTTGATTTATTTGATTTCTTTATTATTTTACGTGCCATGTTTTCTTCTTCACAAATGGCAATCATGGTGGGACCCCACAAGGGTTTCATTATTGAATAGATCTATCTTGATAACTTAATTTTATTTTTATCTATTATAGGAATTTTTATAAGTGTAGAGGTCGTCGATTTCATCGCTAGGGTTTTTGAAGCAGTCTGCAACACCTTCAGATATTATGCAGGTGTTTGACAACATCTGCATATTACGTTGATGTTCAGGAGTATTTGTAGAGCATTTAGAAGCATCTATAGACAACCACAGGTGCTCTTATATGCCTAAACATGACCCAACTATGCCTTGCATTAATTTGAAGCAGAGCTAAGACTTCCAAGTAGGACCCATAATCCTAGTTTACCATTTAGCGATTTACGTATTTTGCATTTTGCTATTGTTTTTCGTTGAATATAGGTTTAACACTAAGTAATATGGGAAAGAATCCTTAGCAAATTATATTTAGGGTTTGTGTGTGTTTAGTTAAACAAAATTTATTTCTTGTTCTAAAGTTTTAGATCTAGGTGATTGTTTGCATTTGGAGTGCATATGAAATAGAAAGGCATCCTAGATTTTACATTTTAGGGTTAAAGATCACTTTAATTTTGCATATCTAGATAGGAAAAACATATTTATGCATAAAGTAATCCTGCCCTAGGCTGGCCCCTTTGGAAGAGAGGTGGACAAACCCTCTGGTTTCTCTTGTGATTTTAATCACTTGTAGGCAGGGGATTTTAAGGGTGTACTCTATGCTCTTTAGGTGAAATTTGCATCTTTGTGTTGGCTTCTAATTTAGATTAGTAAAGTTAGTAATATTTAATATAATTTGCACACCATAGATAACAAGAGATCTAATAAAATTAATCACACACACTTGCATGGTTCACATTTTTAACAGTAGTGGCTGGATTTCATCACCAGCCATTGCTTGAGATCTGGTGACGGTGGTAGTTATTTCCATCCATAAATCTATACCCTAGAAACCATAGGACTACCCTTGACAAAAATTGTTTAAAGGTCATTACAAACAAGAATCTCAAAACACACAAGTCAAAAATTCTAAAAATAATCTCATATTAACGAAAGAAAATAATTAATGAACAAGGTAAGACACACATGGTGAACCCTAGGATTTATTATTTTCTTTACTTTAAATTCTGAAAAAGTTTTTTTAGTTTGTGTGATTTTGATAAACTTTAAATCTTTGGTTTAACTACTTTATGGTGCTAACAAGACAACAAAATAAATTAATAAATCAAAGTAGTTTAATGGAAAACATTTCCCATGATCCCGCTACTTTGGTAGCCCCATCCAATATGGTTTAGAATACTTTGTCTAGATCATCACATCCATCCCTACCTCAAGTAGGAACCCTTCCACACAATGTGGAAACAACCACCACCCACATAGACATGGACAAAGTGAGGGCCATCTACAAGTCATCCAACTATGTATTAGAGCCCCTTAGCTAAGAGGGATTTGAATAACCCGAATTGGCTACCGCCCACCTTACCCAAGGATATCATAATTTAGCTTAAGAATATGGTATGCCTTCTTCCATAAACAAACCACAACAAAGCCTAAGTGTTCCAAACAATTACCTCACATCTACCTATTCCAACCCATTATATGAGGATTATGTCAATGTTGCCTCACAAATCCCTAACCACCAAGTTGTCACATCAAATGCAACTTATGCCATACCCAAGTCCTCTCATCCATCATCATCCTTAACTCCATAATCTCACTTAGCCACCATACCCATGTCTTCTCATCCATCATCATCCACCTTCCCATAATCTCATCCAACCACAACCCCATCCTTTGATACATGGTCAAATCAAGAACTTACGAACACATTAGGGCTCATAAATAGGTTGCTTTCACAATGAACAAAAGAAAAAAAACTGGTTAACACAAAACCTATGACCCAAGTAGTTCCAAATCAACCTTCACTCACCAATCATAATCGAGCATGGGTTCCCCAACCTTCCATAGTGTCCATCCCTAATCCACCATAAATCCACACATCAACCACAACAATTACTATTGCCACCAACCAACCACACAACTCATTCTTCCATCAACATCCTCATCAATCATCCCCATACTTCAACCATCAATCTTCATCACACACTCATCCCAATGCATTTCATAATACAATGATGGTCACACCCCAACATCTACCATCTAGCCCATCAACCAACCACCATACAATCCAAGGTTCTCATATTTCAGCAAAAGATCCTAGATTCTAGGAAATACAAAAGCAAATTGATCAGTTGATATAAAATTCACTAGGAATAATGAGCCAAAAGCTCACATTAAGCCAACTGATCGATAAACCAATCCAACCTTCGGTACCATCACCACCATATCTGATAGATTTCACAGTACCAAAATTTGACAAGTTTAGGGGAACCGAGGATCCCAAGGAGCATGTGAGTTCATTTGTTCACACATGTTTTTGGATTAGCGATGATAATGATATTATGATCCAAATGTTTCCTCAAACATTAGGGGAATATGATATTGAATGGTACAATAAATTGCCTACACATAGTATTTATACTTTTGACCAATTGATAGACTTATTATTTGAGTGTTTCGCCCTCAATATTAGAAAGAAGTTATCATTATCGGACATATATTATTTGAAACAATGGGATGATGAACCTATCTATAATTTTAGAAACTGTTGGAGGGCAGTCATAACAAAGTTGCCATTCTCCCTACCAATGGAAGAAATTATAAAACTTTTAACTAAGAGTTTTCTAAAACCCATCTCTTGGATGCTACAACTAAATATCTATAGAAAATTTGAAGAATTTTTAGCACATGCTAGTGTCATTGAGGAGATAATAATCCAAGATGGTGTGATTAATCCTAAGAAAAAAGAATGGCAAAATAGGGGCCAATACCAAAATAATCAAACTGGCCAAACCAAATCAACACAAGCCTCAATGACTAACATAGCTAATCAAGTCAATCAAGTGGTCATGAGTCAGCCCGTAATGGCTCAAAATCCAATGCAACAAATTACCTATCATGTGGTCCCATAAGTAACCCAAGAACCAATGGTACACAACATAGTGCCAACACTGGAACAACATACCTACCACCAGTTCAATCAACCCCAATGTTAATACACTCCTTTAGTGAAATCATATTCATCCATATTTTGAAGGTTGTATGAGACCAATAAATTAGCCTTATAAAAAATTAGGCCCGATGATCCCACCAAAAGTCCTAAAAATTATAGAGAGCACTTGTTTTTCCCATACCATCAACAAAATGGGCATGATATCAATTCCTGCCATATGTTCAAAAACATAGTGCAATACCTCATAGACCTAGGGGTCATTAACATGGATAACCCCTTAGCTCCACAAAATCAAAATTTTGGCATATATCAAACACCTCTACCTAACCATGGGGAGGTCCAACATAATGTAGGAGGTAACAATCAACAACCACCTCCTAATAAAGTAAATCATGTCCAACAATACCAAAACTTTGTAGGAGCAGTCCATGTGGTCACTAGAGGGCAAAGGAAAAATCAATAAAATGCTCAACAAACTTCAAACCCATCACCCATCCAAACATCACCAAATCCATCTCTACAAATAAATCTATCAAATCCATCCAATCAACCCATCCTTCATCCAATAAGGCTAGCGATAACCTTAACCAGCCGATTAACCACTAGTTTGAAAATGGCATCAGTTAAACTTTTTGTATATGAGCTTATCCAACAATCCCCTAGGCATAGAGAATATTTAATGGAAATAATCAAGTTAATTAAGTTAGAATCCCATGACTATAATGCATTCAAAAAAAATTTAGAGAGTGTTATAACGTGCATGGAGCCATAAATTACCTTTTATGAATTTGAGGTAAAATCAATGAATTCAGAATTAGTAGACCCTCCTGTAGACACCTAAATTGTGTCATGGTTAGGGGAGTTGCTCACATAGACACACTCATAAGATCATAAGATATAATATTGGAATTTCCAAGCATCAATAGTGGTTCTAACCACTCATTTGGGATCTATTCAAGCCATCCAAGTCTAGCCGCTCAAGCCAAGAGCAGGCAGATCCTAGCTGCTCAAGCCTAGAGCGACCAGACCTTAGCCACTATAGACGACAACAGCTAAGCCATAAGAAGTAGTTTGCTAACAAACATGCCTAATCACAAGTGAAAGTGGTAGTATGAATGTAATAAATATGAGGGAGAGTAACTTTGCATTTCTTTTCACAACCAGTTCACATAGGAGACTTGAGTTTGCATTTAGAATTAAGTTAACTAACCTCCAAGCATAAACAATGGACACAAGATTCTCAGGATAATGACCAGTTCACATAGAAGACTCAAGTGGACAGTTAGATTTCAGTTAACTAGCCTTCAAACATAGATAATGGACAAAATATTCTCATGCTAACTTGCACTACGCATGAGAAATTCATTTCTAGGGCTTGGACATAGGCCTAGGATTTCACACTATAAAAGGTGCAAGCCTAAGAGCACCAAGATAGAGATCACATCAGAGATAGAGATATATTTTTTAGGAGAGCTTTTGAGACTTGGAGAATTCTCTTTGAGATCATGTGTACGATGAGGCTCTGATGGATTGAAGAGCATAACACTTATTATTTCAACATCAAATACAGGCTTTGACCCATAGCTTTGGGGCAAAGAGGACAAGGTTTACTTTAGCGGCCATTGTCTTGTACAATGGCCCATAGGCTTAGCTTAGGTTTTGGACATAGCTTTTTTTATTATGTTTCTTTATGTTTTCATATCATTAGCATATATTTACATGATTTCATGGCATAACTTTATCATATTTTCGTTACATTATTTTATTACTAACCTCATTCGAGGAGGCAATCTCAGACACCTAAATGTGTGTTTTTGTTTCATTGCTTGCAGGGCCACAAGTACATTAGACAAAGTTTGCAACATACGAGAGCAAAAGGGATCCCTCTAGGAAACATACCTGGAGAAGGAGGCATCTGTAAGCCCTCATACATTTTTGTGTGCGAAATCGAGAAGATTTTATAAGTGAACCACCTCTTCGCGGAAGGGGCACTCTTTGCATATTTGTAATTTATAGTATTGAAATGGGTATCCCTAAGAGGGACAGACATGTAAACGAGCTTAATATCAATAAAGAGATCCATATTTGTTATTTCATGTTATATATTTTTTCTTCTTGTCTTCCATTTCATATTGGGTCTTTAAATAACATTTCAAGTAGGGTTAGAAAGGGGACTGGTGCGTGCATTACCGGGGTCACTATAGATGGCGATCATAGTGGGACCACCACTAATTTTTCATTTTCTATTGGAATACTAACTTAATTTTGTGTGCAGGTATAGCTATTTTGAGATACAGTGGCCAAAAACTAGTCGATCTGAGCTACGATGACCAATAGAGCTTAGCCTCTCTGAGCTACAGTGGCCAAGAATCAGCTGCTCTGGTCGACAACAACCAGGACTGGAGTGCAGCAAAGGTCAAAAACTGACTCTCTGAGCTGGATCAAAGGTTGGTATAGCTTCTCTAATATTTTACAACTTTCTGTCTGCTTCTGTGTGTCTAAATAGAGAACTTATAGCACATTTGTATTTGTAAATTGAAGGAATAAAAGAAGAAAGAATTAAACATTTCACATATCTTAGATCTTCTTTTAAATTTTCCACTAGGCGTTGCTAAAAAGTTCACCCTAGAATCCAACATGCTAGACATGGTATGTTGTTTGCTTGCTTTGAGGTCCTGTTAGAGGCCATAGTTTCATGAAATAAAGTGTGCTCATACAAATCATAATAGTTCATGCATATTTCTAAATATTGAAACATATTTTTACACTTAAGCATGTAGGAAAGATTCATTGCTGATACATGATGCACTTGATGTTACACAAGCTTAAAATGAACACCACACATGCACGTCTCATTTTAATATTGGAGAGTTGGATTTCATCACCAACCTTCAATTCAGTCTAGTGACATTGGAATTCATCTCCTTCCATTGGTTTACCCCCTGGAGCTTCCTAGAAAAGGATTGAGAAACTTACTTATAGTGACACTAAGTTACTTATGTTCAAACTATCTCCCACTGTTGGAACAATCATTGGTTTAGAGTAGAAGAGCTAGGCGAACCCTCCATTGGGTCTTCAACATGGTACCCTAGCTTCTTTTGAGAAAATCATGTTTGGCATGAGTGTACTTTATTATCACTATGGATGAGTCTTCTCATTCTGAATCCAAGAACAAGAGCAAAGAAATCAAAAGAACAACGCATCAAAACACACCAAATAGTTTAGGGCACACTCAAATTGGTAATAAAGATAAAAATTTGCTTGGTATTTTGTGGTTATTCCTAAATTACAACTCAAAAGATTAATTCATAAGATGAAATGGTCAAAACAAGAAGTAAGAACCCTCGGTCTGATACCGAGGAAGATACATAAGCAACTCATACCCATAGGCGGAGTCATAGTAACATTGAATGACCTACTTGTAAGACCATGAGACATAGCTCCACAATCCTAAGGGGTGATAATTCAATCCTTGGGGGATCTCCTTGAGAAACCCTAAGTAAGGACCCACATCATGGAACAAAGTCACATAAAAAAAAGAGGCTTCACATCCATCCTCATCAAGGAGACATGAGGAGACCTCAAGGGCCTCCTCTAAACACACAGAAACATCTCAAAGACGTGAGGAAGCTTCAAGGGCTTCCTCCTCACATGGACATAAAGAAGGTTCTAAGACTCATTCTTCACATAGGGATGATGAAACTGCCACATCTCCATCCACATGGAGAAAAAATGTTACCACCAATCCATCTTCATCAAGAAGGCAAACAAGAATTACAACACCTCAAGACTCACAAGAAACATATCAAATAGGTCTGCCCACTAAAGGGCAAGAAAATAGAGCTACATTTAGTCATGGGAACCATATAGAAGAAAATATTCACACAAAAGGAAATATTCCCGTAGACTATGGCCTCATAGGATTAAATGACAACCCACAGGACCAGTTATGGAAAACAAGACAGCTATATGGGTTGGATCGATTTCCTACTAAACCAAATCAAATAACTGTAACTACTGAGAACTCTACATCTGGAAGCTCATGAACAGTTACTTATAAACATGTCTCTTAGTCTGGGGGTACCTTAGAGTGACCCTGTAGTAGATGCATGGAGCCTGATCATAGGGATACTCAATAGTACACTGAACAAGTCACATTAGCTAACAAGAGTATAGATACAGTAGAAACCTCCTTGAGGAATCTGTGAGTCAAGAAAACAAGAACAAATTCAGATAAACATGAGTCTTCCATGACAACATAAATTTATCGAATGAGGTGGTTAGAAAATGCATTACGTAAGGAGCGAGATCTAGTGGAAGCTCTCAAAAAAGATAAATAAAGAGAAAGACTCTTGCACCAACATGAGCAGTGTTTAAGAGAGCACGCTGAGCGACTGGCTCTTAAAAATTCATAGAAAAATGGTGGTGACCACCAAAGAACAAGACACACTGACTCACCTAAGAAGAGGTGCACTAGATAATATAGCCCACAATGAAATTCCCCACCAAATCATGAATGAAATCCAACTAATGGGGTAAGGGTAAACATAACATACCAGGATCATAATCCTAAGTCCCCTCATAAGAGGGAGGAAAATAGAATAAATCAAATGGATAGAGAGTTACCTCCATTGCCAATGCAAATAGGCTTACAAGAGGAGGAAATATGTGCATCAAAGGCATTTCAAGAGCTTGTTGAAAAGATGAAAACCTTTGAGAAACAAGAGGCAGCTGGGAACTCACCAACATTGATCAAAATACATAATCAACCATTGTGCCCATAAATACCTAGACCTCCATATCCTAAGCACTTTGATATGCCTAGGCTAGAAAATTTTAAGGGTGAAGAGGATGCACAAGAGCATGTCACCAATTTTATCAACATCTGTTTTCATCTTGAAGATAATGATGCTCTCATGCTAAGAACATTCATAATGACATTTTTAGGTGTTGCCACTCAATGGTTAAACCAACTACCTAAGCATAGCATAACCAACTTTGAACAACTAGTAAAAACATTCTTGAAACATTTCTCCTTTGGTGCTAAGAAGAAGGTGAACCTTTCAGACCTGGCTAAGTTGAAATAGTTTGATGATGAGCCAGTAATGGATTATGGAAATAGATGGAGAAAAATCATGGTGAAATTATCATTCTCCATTCCCATAGAAGAGATCATTCATATGTTCACCAAAATTTGCTCTAAACACATCTCCCTCTTGCTACAACTTCAGCAGTATCCTTCATTTGAGGAAGCTTTGGCATAATCCAAGCTCATTGAGGAAATAAAAGTAGATGAGGGAACCATTAAGCTTTAAAAAAGGAGTGGAACAAGAATGGTAAGAATGATAAGTATAAAAACAGAAGCAGGGCAATCCTGCTCTAGTAAATCAAGTTGTATTAGCTACATCCAAGAATGGGGGTGCACAACAACCAAAAAACTATCAAACACATCCCCTGCCAACCAACTACAACCAAAAGAAAAATCAGAGAAGAAACCAAGAATGCAAGCCACCTCATTATTTCATGCCTCTAACAAAATAAATGCAATCAATCTTTATTCAGTTGAGCGAGGTCGGGAGGATCATATTTTCTGATATACCTCTTATAGATCCCAACCATCCTAAGAAAAAGGGATATAGGGAAGATCAATTTTACCCTTATCATAGGATATAGAGGCATGACATTGAGGCTTATGTCATGTTTAAGCATCAAGTGCAAAATATGATTTAAGTAGGAGAACTCAAATTTGACAACCCACTGGCTCCCGATAATAAAGACATGGGCATATACAGAAAACCATTGCCCAATCATGAGACCCCTTGAGAGCAAGGGGTCCAAGTCAATCAGATTTGAGTTGACATACCTACCCATGGATGCATTGGGATGGTTGAGATTGTTAACATAGCAAAAAGGACTAGGTGGTATGGTCAACTACAACTGCCTATAGCTCCCATTAATATCCCAGCCGCTCCTAGGCAAAGGCAAGACAACCTTCTAGGTCCACTAACGTGACCTATGGTAACTATTTAGAGTAGATTGGAGCAAAAATTATAGATGACTCTAGCTAAGTTATCCATCTATGAGCTCATACAAAAGTCCCCAAAGCATAGGGAGACTCTAATGGATATTTTAAGAATGATTGAGCTCCAATCGCAAGATGCGAATGCATTCACTCACATTGTAGGACAAGTACAAGAATTCCAGGAACCTATAATACGATTCTATGATCATGAGATTAAGATAGTTCCTACTACCTTTCCAAAACCTTTGCTAAATATTGTAGTTACAATCAATGACTTAACTTTCAAGAGGGTTTTGGTTGATACAGGTTCATTGATAAACATCATCACAACAACTACAATAGAGCACCTCAAATCCCCAAGTCAAATATCATTCCATGAGCTTACACATTGAGAGATTTTAATGATGCTTTATTCAATACTATGGGAACAATAGTCCTACCCATCAAGGTGGGGCACAAGACTATCCCTATGATGTGTCATATTTTGTAAGGAGCTATGCAGTACAAAATCCTCTTAGGGTGCCCTTGGATAATGGCCATGAAGTGTGTGCCTTCGATCTTACACCAATGTGTCAAATATGTGCACGAGAACAAAGTCTATGTGGTTCTGGCTGATGAAGAGCATTTTAAATACATCAATCAAGTGGACATTCTGGGAGAATTCATAATCCCTTCTACTCACCTATACATGGCACCTTCATCCCCAACCAAACAAGTGGATAATGAAGAAAAAGGGGTAAGAAAATACCCATGCACATCAAAAACTCCTGATACACTCAAAATAGTCAATGCTTCTAAAGTACCATCAACGTCAAAACCAAAAGATAATCAGAAGCTAAAGGTGCCCTTAGTAAAGGAATAAAGGTCCAAGGAAGTTCCAACTATAGCCATTGCTAAAATGCCAAGTCCTATGGAAGATGAAGATCCTCAAGATCAATATGAAGATAGTTATTATCACCCTACTTTTCCAGTCTCATCCGTGGGGTCATCCATGTCACATGCATCAATACACTTGGCAAGCACAGACATAGGGGAGTATCTTGTGTAGAACATCAACTTTGTGCCTATCATTGAGTCTGCCCAAGATGTAGGAAGGCCTAAGGACTTGAGGCTGCCTATGGGAATAGTGGTTCCACTTGGAATCCCTCCCAACCAAACCAATTTTTTCTATGCTGGCCTGTACTACACCCATAAGTATTTAGATAAATAAGATAATAGTGATGAATTATTCACGGTCAATTTTTTGTTACCTCTCTAACCCCGAGTTTGCTCTAAGCTACTTTGAGCATTGCCACTGGCATATCTATGGCCTTGTGATATATGAGCGGGGCCACATACAGCCCTATGAGCCACTATATTAGCTTCCCTTTGACATATTTGGCTTAGGCTATTATAGCAGAGGTCGAGATGACTTTGTTGCAGTGGCATTGGAAAGATTAAGCATAGTTTTATGAGAAGAAATCAATTTCATTTCTTATCACCCCCTAAGAATAGAAAATTTGAGCAACAGACAAGTAGCCACGGTAAACATACCACCTCCAAAAACTTATCATCCAAACACCTCAATTGATTCCATCCCAACAGGGTACAACTCATGGGATGAGGATAATGGATATGAAACAAGTGATGATGAGGCACAACTTGGCTTAGCCTATCAAGGGCCTCACTATTTACAAATATTCACATGGTCCATCCATGATGAGAGTGGATATACATCAAATGAAAGTGACTATGAATCAGAAGACTCAATAGAAAGAGCATACTTAGGCCTAAGCCATCAACCCATGAATTTGGGGTAAGAGACAAATGTAAATAGATTCTTCATAAGTGACAAAGAATATGAAGATGAAAAAGAGATGGCCTACTTAGGGCCAAGACATGATCCCCTTGTCTTAGGGTCGCATACCAATTCTAACAATTTCTAGATAAGTGATGATGACTTTGAGGATGAGATCGAGATGGATTATCTTGGAACTCACAACTTGTAGCAAGTCAATGAGCTAGTAGAGAGAGAGGCGGTACTCCATGCCATAGACCCCCATATATGATTTTTGGGGAGACCTATGGACCTAGCTGCCATTCATTGGATGGTTAGTCCCCCTCCACCTACATTCAGAGAGCAGTTAGAGCCCAATGATCCTATTGTATACCCTGCTCATGGGCCAGATCCATAAATTCCCATTCCTTCAAAACCTCATCGCGAGTATGGAAGGAAAAAACCTAAGACAATATTGCACCCATGTGGTCCCAGAGACTTCATTCCATCCATCAACATGATCTCCATTAATTTGACCACTCCACTTAATAATCTAGTAGATCCTACCAAATCATTGCATCTTTATGTAGAGGCTATTGATAGGGATCATTCTAATTTGCCCATAGAGCCTGAAGACCTCTTCCCCAATGAAGAGATGTTACGGCAATTCCATTTTGCATCAGGTTGTGCATTTGCCATATTCCATGTTGGTTTGGAACCTGAGTTAGTAGGTCCTATGAATCATGTCAATGACATTCATTTGATACCCATGCCTCATCATCTCGAGGATGGGTCACATATGGCTATAGAAGTGACTTTCGAGGTGGACATCAACGATGATCCTACCCAACCAAGGAAAGTCAAGTTCAAAGAAAGTCTATCTCCAGAGGATTCCTCTTCTCAAAGAGAGTCCAAACATTTTTACTTGGAATTACCAAGATATATCAGGAATAGATCCAAAGTTAGTCATTCACAACATTTCATTGGATCCCATGAAGAAGCCATTCAAGCAAAAACTGAGGAAAATGCATCCAACCATCGCTTTGATGGTGAAGAATGAATTGTAAGAACTACTAGATGCAGTATTCATAGTTCCTATCGACTACCCTGAGTGGGTTTCAAACATGGTACCCATGGGGAAACCTAACGAAAGAGTCTGCATCTACATGGATTTCAAATATTTAAATAGGGAAACACCAAAGGATTCATTCCCATGGCCAAACATAGATGCTCTTGTGGATGCAACCATAGGTCATGAAATGCTCTCCCTAATGCATGGTTTTTTTGGATACAATTAGATCCAGATTAAGCCCCAAGATAAGCATAAAATGGCTTTCATTACTCCATGGGGAACATTATGTTACAAAGTGATACCATTCGATATAAAAAATGTTGGTACCATATATCAACGGGCCATGACATACATATTCCATGAATATATGCATAATATCTTGGAATATTACATGGATGACTTGCTGGCCAAGTCCTTATTGTGGCAAGAGCATGCCAAAGTCTAAGTATTTGATCACCTCATAGAACATAATGTCTGATTGAATCCTAAGAAGTATGTATTTGGCGTAACTTTTGGTAAGATTTTGGGATTCATCGTATCCAAGAGACACATTGAAGTAGATCCTATAAAGGTAAAGGCTATACTAGAAATGGCCGCCCCTACCAACATTAGGGAGTTAAGGAGCCTACAAGGCAAGATAGCATCCATCAAAATATTCATCACACAATTATCAGATAAATGCAAACCTATGAATTGGTTTCTATGCAAATAAGTCCCCTTTCATTGGGATGAAGAATACCATCAAGCCTTTGCAGAGATCAAAACTTATCTGGAAACACTGCCAGTATTGGCTCCACCAAGTCCAGAAATACCATTTTTACTATATATATCAGCTACTAATTTCACATTGGGTACCATGTTAGCCCAAAATAATGCACAAGATAAAGAGAAATCCATATATTACATTAGTCACACCTTGGTGAGTTATGAGCTAGGATATGCGTATGTTGAAAAGTTGTGTTTAGCAGTGGTCTTTGCAACTCAAAATTTGTGACACTACATGTTGAGCCATACGACCTACATCATATCAAAATAGAATCCTTTGTAGTACATGATAAGCAAGACATCACAATACACGTACCACAAAGTGGATCATGCTATTGGAAGAATTTTATCTAGAGTTCATAAGCCAAAATTCCATCAAGGAACAAGTCATAGCAGATAAATTAGCAGAGGCACCTCTTTAGGATAACAAGCCTCTCACCATAGAATTTCTTGATGATGTGGTATTTGCATTATTAGATTCACCATAACTTGAAGAACCTAAGAAAGAAAAATACATGTCATTGTTATTCGACTGTTTGAAGTGTGAACAAGGAGGTGGAGCAGGGATTGTCTTTATCACACCACATGGCGCTCCATTACCCTTCTCATTCAAACTAGACTTCCTGTGCACAAAATAAATACGGAATATGAAGCACTAATCCTGGGACTCCTTATAGCCATAGCAATAGGCATTAAAAGATTAAATATTTTTGGTGAATCCTTGCTCATAGTAAACAAGGTCAAAGGACTATTCCAATGTAGGTGCCCACTCATAAATACTTAAAAAGAACTTGTTGACACCTACCTAGCCCGACTGGAATGGTATGACATTGAGGCAATATCTCATATGTTGAATAGATTTGTAGATACCATGGCCTCTTTGGTATCTTTAATCCCTCAGAATCCATCGACTGATTTTACAACCATTCATGTGAAAGTGCTTTCACACTCAACAATACGCTGTGAAGCTTTTGAAAATCAAGAATTAGTCAACATGATCAACATCAAGCCAAATTAATATTGGTCTTCATAGCTAGAGATTTATTACAAACAACCTCTTGGGGGTATTTGATCTCCCAAGGACCTATGGAGTGTGGTGCAACCATATACCATAGAGTTGTTCCTCAATTCGTGTTCACTACCTCAAAAATGTAGGAAGAGCAAGCTATATTTTCTATAGAAGTTGTGGCTTATCAGGATTGGCTTTCCCAACTATAATACTTCTTGAAGATTGGAATAGTACCTCAAGGTTTTTCACAAACTAGGAGGTGAACGTTCAAATAGAGAGCAACAAGATACATATTGCTAGGAGAAATTCTCTATAGATGAGGATATGATGGAGTATTACTCTGTTGTCTTGAGCACCAAGAAGCATCCTAGGAAATTTTGCAAGCTCACGACGAAACATGTGGAGGGAATTTTAGTGTCATGGCCATCATTAAGCACTTCTTGAGAATTGTTTACTATTGTCCCACCATTAAAAATGACTATTGCGAGTATGTCAAGAAATGTAGTAAGTGCCAGCATCATGCGAATCTAATGCACTTACCATCGCAAGCTTTGCAGCCCATCTAGGCAACATGGCCATTCTCACAATGGGGACTAGACTTGATTGGGAAGATCTCACCCCCATCCTTAGGCCAACACACATTCATCATAATAGCCATAGAATACTTCACTAAATGGGTAGAAGCGATCCCCTTAACATCAAAAATTGGACCAAGGATTACGGAGTTTATACTCCATAATATCATAAGTCATTTTGGGGTCCCTTATAAGATAATATCGGATAATGGGCCATCTTTTAAGAACAAAAATGTGCATTATTTAATGAACAAATACCATATTCAGCACAATTTTTTAATGCCTTATTATCTGCAAGCAAACAGACAAGCATAAGCCTTAAATAAAATAATAGTTTCCATTTTGAGGAAGACAGTGTAAGAAAATCATAAGGATTGGCACATGTAGTTACCTCTTGCACTATGGGCATACATGACTAGTATACAGACGCCTAGTTGGGCAACACCATTTATGGCACTAAGGCCATCATGCCACTAGAGTTAGAAATTCTGACTCTACGCATAGCATTAAAAGACTTCATAAACTATGAAGTTGTGCGGCAAGGCTGCCTTGATTAGTTGATGCTTATGGATGAATGTTGAGTCAATGATTTAGAGAATCTTTGTGTTTACCAAGATCGCCTTGCGTGAGCTTACAATAGTAAATTCCACCTAAGATAATTCAAGGTTGGAGATCTAGTGCTCAAAGAAAACCAACAGAATTCAAATCTATCGTTGCATCTGTGAGATAAGTTCATGGTAAACTAGATAGGTCCATATATGATTTCATAGATTTTGTCCTGGAGTATATCGCCTTATATCATTAGATGGTTTTGACGAGCCTGAACCTATGAATATCATTCACTTAAAGTTATTTTACACATAAAACACAAAAACATTCAAATATTTCATAACATTCAAAAACATTCAAATATTCCAAAAATTCAAACACATTGAAATATTCCATAAAATTCAAAAAAAAAACATTCAAATATGTCAAAAATACAAAAACAAATCATAAAAACATAAAATTTCAAAAATACAATCAAAGGCTCCAAGGGTAATTCAAATCGCTTGGTCAAAAACAATCAATCAAAGGCTCCAAGGGTAATTCATACCGCTTGGTCAAAAATAATCAATCAAAGGCTCCAAGGGTAATTCATACCGCTTGGTCAAAAATAATAAATCAAAGGCTCCAAGGGTAATTCATACTGCTTGGTCAAAAAAATCAATCAAAGGCTCCAAGGGTAGTTCATACTGCTTGGTCAAAATCAATTCAAAAAGGCTCCAAGGATAATTCAAACTGCTTGGTCAAATCCCATCAAATCAAAATCTCCAAGGGTAATTCAAACTGCTTGGTAAAAATCAATAACAAAAGCCCCAAAGGTATAATAAGCCCTTTGGTCAAATTAATCAAAAATACAAAAACAACGTAAAATCAAAAATAACAAAAACAATTGCATTTCACATTTTTGCATCCACAACATTGCATTGCATTTTCATATCCACTACAATTGCATATGTCATGAGAGCCTTAAAAGTGATACCAAAGTTTATCAAAAAAGTCATTCATATCCATACCTCCATCCACATTAGTGTGTAATTGTGTTTTTCAACACAACCATTATTGTTGCTATACATAATATACTAAGGTTTTTCGGTTAATCAACCACACCTAGTGATCTTATCAAATTTTGAGGAAAACAACTTTGATTAATAAAAGGTAAGGTCTAGCTATGATAAAGCCTTGGATATTCAAGATCCCATCATTAATTGAAACACTAAAATCCTAGTTGGTACAAGGAAAATATGAAAGCTACAAAGCGGTCTAGGTTACCTTAAGCAAAAAGGATCTTCCTTACTTATCCCCCTATGCAACCGGTTTAAAGGTGTTGAGAATTGGCAAAAGGACAAGCTTCACCCTATCCAAATACCTTTCTTAAATCAAAATAAGAAAAATCCCAAAGAAAAGTACATATTCAAAAGGCTAAGCATACAGTAAATATTTCAAAGCAATAATCTGATACACAAATTAGATATTACAAAATATCAAAGCTCAAAAAAAAAAATCAATCAAAAATAAATAGTGATTTTCATCACTACATATGAGAAAAATAAACAGTGATTATCATCACTACAAAAATCAAAGCTCAAAGAAAAAATAAATCAAAATAAACAATGATTTTCATCACTAATTATTAGCACAATCCAAATCCATAAGCCAAAAGGGGGATAAAGCTTGAATCCCTGGAATTCTCAACATTGTACAAAACCAGAAGGAGAAATACTTATGGATGATGATATGTCTATTACAATTGCTTCATGCATTTGTGTAGACCAATGTTTGAATGTGGATGAGCTAGCTTAGGTAACCAAATATTGCCTAGTGGTATAGTCCAACTAAGTCCAACATAAGGATGAGATGAACACTTGAGGATCCCTGATATTAGCAATGGGCTGAAAGAATCCCGCCTGACATCGAAGGAAATGCTTGAGTTCTACCTCAAAATATACAATCACTTGCACACACAAAGATCATGAAAAACCAGATCCATAGTAAAAGCCTTACTTTTCAAAAGTCTAAGTGGTAAGTAGACAATTGTTGATAGGGTAACTAGAGTTTTTGAATCTTTGGAAAGCCCCAAAAATTCTTACATAGAAAAAAATCATAACATCATTAACACCATAACTTTGTTTATAAGATTCTATAAATTAGGGGGTATCAACATATTAGGACAAATACCGCATATATATTAGAAATAGTATATAGACGGCCACTGACTACTTTATATATTTTAATTTACATAAAATTATTAATAAAATAAATTGCACACCATTACATCTCATATATGAATACTTAATCAATTCTTATTATAAGAGTGATTATTTAAATTCATGATTATTTTTTTAATTTTTATGGTATCACCCATTAAGATTGTCAATGTCATATGCATTCCGTATATTTTAAGTGATTAGAGCATACAGGTTCATTTATACCATTCCATAACATAAGTTAGATGCATAAAATTAAAGCAAAGTTAAAACGTGCATTTAGCAATAACATCGCATTCACAAAAACAAGTCATTAAATCCATAAACCACATCATAAAACATATAGGCAACATCCATTTGCATACAATCATAAATTCATCATTCATCATAAAAATACATCGCATCATATCATAAAATCATATAAGCATCTACACATCCATCTAAGCATCTTCAAATATCATCTATCATCTAACATATCCATCAAATCATCATAATACCATCATCACATCATATCATAAAATAAAATAACAACAAAAACATGAGCAATAAACGATACACATAATAAGTCATAATGAAAAACTATCATAAAAGTATGTGTGTCAAGTCCAATGGATATACAAAAATGCCCGTGGGCTATAGTCATCTAGGTTAGTCAACCTCCAAAATGAATCAAGGACCAAGGCATCAATCAAATACTAGGCCTGAGCCCCCTATATCACCTCCTCCAGTGCCACCTCCCCCTATGGTGGTGTTGCGAGTTGAATGATGCGAGCCTATCAATCTCTCTAAGTCTAGTTCCTCTGGCTAGGACGAGCAAAAGACTGCCCTGAGGTAGAGCACCCACTGACCTATGAACCACCCTCACTTGTTGGATACTTAGGGACAATATCATGCCTCCTGAGCTGCATCTAAAGAAGGGTAACATTATCCACAAGTCCTCGAATCTGTGCCTCATGCTCATCCAACAAAGACTAGATATGTTCCACATCTGCTCCTGAACCTATTGATGGAGCCTCCTGTGGTGTAGAAGGAGGACCAAAAAACTACATCCTAACATCGCCACCCCCAATAGTAGCATGTTGATATTGTATTTGTGCTGTGAGCTGCTCAATAGTAGCATATCATCGTTGTACTTGGATCTTAGTGGCCTAAAGCTCAACCTCAACCTCATGTAGTTGTACTCTCATAGGAGAGTCTCTCTCCTTGGGCTCTAACTCGTCCTCCTCAAGAATTTTAGGATGCTCTACTACCACCTGCTCTACTGGCTGGCCCCATACCTCGATCCTGGTTTAGATTTTGCATCCTATCAGATTTGTGCCAGCACCCCCACCATCATTCTTGCACCCTAGGATACTAATGCCATGCCACATCCGATTACCCCACCACTAAGTGTAGGCCTCTGTAACTCCCCTAGCCACTGTAGGGTCAACATTTTTGGCATCCTCCTCATATGAGAGCTCTATTACCTATCATGGAGGTAGGTCCTTATTCGTTGTGAGGCGCTTGTACAAGAATGGTATCAAGGGCACATCCTATTGCAATTCATACTGATGAAGAACCCGAGAGTAGAAGAAATACTTCTAGATGGCAATATTATGGTCAACGAGCCATCGCTTGCATCGTGTCCTAGTAGTAAATCTAGCTAGATCATCCCAATAAAGACACTCATAGTAAGACCACCACATGAAATATTCGAAAAACATTCTAGTGAAAGCATCAGTGTAGTGGGATATCTCCCCTATGAAAATGTGGCTCTTACGCTCCTCATGCTCTCGAGCCCATCTAGCAACATAACTCTATGTCTAATAATCAATTACTATAATCTCAATTGAGAGCCCCTTAGGGCGATCTACCATAATGTGCTCCCATCCACAAACCTATAGGAGCAAGCTACAGGCAATGCTGATACGTCCTCATCGATGGATGTGGTACAACTCATCATAGCATTGAGCCAATAACGATCTATACCATGCATAGATGATAAGCTCCTTGCCATCCTATAAATCTTGCACCATCACCAAAAGGTTCCATGGGAACCTCAAACCTGAGCAGTTCGGTATGCCTCACCGTAAAGATACCCTCCTAATACCAAAGATTGATGGATACTCCTCCAGACTTGTTTCCCTTGAGAGCATCCATAGAGTGCCCTCTGAACACCCGAGTGAAGATAACCACCTGATCATTAGTGGCCGAAGAGACAATGGCCACCCCATAAAATGGAATCTAAAAGATCCTATACACATCCTTCGACGTAATGGTCATCTCGATGGTCGGGAGGTGGAAGGTATTAGTCTATGGGTCTGAGTAATGGGCCAAAGCAGGTAAGCTTGATTTGTGATGATGTAAGGTAGCCTAATGATGTATTGAAACCCATGGGCTTTGAACCATGCCCAGTTCGTATCATTAAAGCTAGGAAGTAAGTCAAGCAGGAGCTTTGGGTCCCGAGCTTGAGCAGTAAGGATCTAAGCAAAGCAGAAGAAAGACAAAACATAACTAAAGTGCATCTAGGCATAATTCACCATAAACATGAAAATAGTGTAAAGTAGGATGGACTATTCTAAGTCTAAGAAAAAGAAGGATAAGATTACACCTAATCAAGCAAAGCAAAATTTAAAAATTCCAAAAAAAAAGTCAAAAATATCATAAAAATTCAAAAAAATACAAGAAAAAAAGGCTTAAGCTTTAGCCGTTGTTGCCTACAATGGCTGAAACCTAGATTCTAGAGGCAGTAGCGGCCAAGACCCAACAATCAAAATTTTAACCGTTGGGATTCAAGATTGGCCTCTCTAAGCAACAACAGCTCAGAGCCGACCGCTCTGATCGATAGCAGCCAAGGGACGACATGGCAAATCCATGAACCCTTAGCCAAAAAATCAAAAAAATTGTAAAATTAACAAAATAATTTCCATAAAAAAACATAGGGAGGGAAAACAAATAAATTAGAAAGTAAAATTTCCCACCTAAGCATCAAATTTAGGCAAAGTTCAAAAATCCCAAAATGGCGGTAGTAGGTGAATAACTGAAGAAAATTCAAAAAAAAAAAACCTAGGCTAAAGCCACTAGCAGAAAACAAAATTGGGTACTAACCCACCATAGCAAAGAGGAACCTAAGCCTAATTACGAAGTTTGTTCGTTGCCAACATATTTAGTGAGGTTTAGTTTGCCCATTACTTAGTGAGGTTTAGTTTTACTTAGATAAGAAAAGAGAGCTAGGGTTTTAAAGAGAGAAATACCTGAGAAGCTTCGGCTCTTCCAGCAACTGATGTCTCACCCTACACAACCATGTCCTCAGCACCAACAAGTTTCAAAGTTGCAACTGTCACCGTTGCACCAGAGATCTCAAAATGAATCTTCAATACTGAAAGTGATAGGTCAAACCCTATAAATGCAAATTTTTATATTTCCTTAATTATACCTTGGCCACTACTAACATCAATGGCCCAAAATTCTTGGATGCTCAAGGCGATAGCGGCCACAGACAAGAACTCAGATGCTGCTAGACCTGATAGCGGCGAGATCCACAAGTCAAAATAAGGGACTTCTTCCTTGAGGTATCCCACAAAAACAACAAATAAACACACTTTGGTGGTTTTAGATCATAAGAATGTTCAAAATAACAAAAAAATCACATAAAATCACAATCTCAGGTAGGCCTCATATCTAGTTTGATTTGCATTCCATGTATTTCGATGAGATGAGTAGACAACCATAATGCCACATAGGGAAAAAACAACTCTTTTTGGAATTATGATGTGCTACCATTCAGTTCCGAAGAAGACCAAGATGGTCGGACTTCTCCATGGGTGAGAAAGGATCATTTTAATTCCCCTATGACATCAAAAACATTAAGTCAAAGTGATACAATATGAACATAAATAGAATCACTCATCCTAACTCTCTAAGAACGCTATTGATGGTTGGACTACTCCTCGAGATAGCGATGGATGATTATCATAAACAATTAGAATCACACTTGGATGTAGGATTACCCATTAAAAGCAACAAATGCTAGAAAGGAACCAAATTAGTCATATTGGTCAAGCGACTTGTCACTTCATTCATTGTCATTTCTTCACCAATTCATTGTGTGAGGAAGTAGTTCAAAACTTCAACATAATCATAATCAAAATCCAAAAAATATCACTCGATCATAGCAACATCATGTTCATCCTAAGAATAATTGCATACAACAATCACAAATTTCCCTTGTTTGCTGAGAACATAAGCAGTCATGACATCTTCAATTGTAGCTCTCCTATTGGTCGAAACTATTGTATCAACTAAAGCTACCCGATTGAGTTTGAGGAATGAGTGCAATTTAACATGCAAAAGCCACTGAGCTAAGTCCTCTAAAATTTGAGGCAACGATTCAAGGGATGCATGCCATCTTGCATGACTGGGAAATTCGACATTGATCAGACCATTGATCACCATACACCCTACAAGTAGATCAGTCTACGTTTTTGCTTAGTGTTGTGTTTTCCAAATAATGCATCACAAAAAGGGGCATCTGTAGACACCTAAATTGTGTTATTCTTAGGGGAGCTACTCACATAGACACACTCAAAAGATCATAAGACATAATCTTATACTTTCCAAGCATCAATAGTGGTTCTCACCACTCATTTGGGGCCTTTTAAATCCAAGTTTAGCTGCTCAAGCCAAGAGCGTACAGATCCTAGCAGCTCAAGCCTAGATCAGCTAGACCTTAGCCATTGCAGACGATAGTAGATGACATCGTCTAAGCCATAAGAAGTAGTTTGTTGATAAACATGCATAATCACAGGCGAAAGTGGCAGTCTGCATGTAATAAAGGTGAGCGGGAGTAACTTTGCATTCCTTTTCACAACTAGTTCACATAGGAGACTTGAGTTTACATTTAGAATTAAGTTAACTAACCTCCAAGCATAAAAAATGGATAAAATCTTCTCATGCTAATGACCAGTTTGCATAGAAGACTCAACTGGGCAGTTAGATTTCAGTTAACTGGCATTCAAACATAGACAATGGACAAAATCTTCTCATGCTAACTTGCACTACGTATGAGAAATTCATTTCTAGGGCTTGGACATAGACCTAGGGTTTCACACTATAAAAGGTGTAAGCCTAAGAGCACCAATATAGATATCATATCAGAGAGAGACATCCTTTTGAGGAGAGCTTTCAAGACTTGGAGAGTTCTCTTTGAGATCACATGTACGGTGAGGCTCTGATGGATTGAAGAGCATAACATCTATTATTTAAATATTAGATACAAACTTTGACCCATAGCTTTGGGGCAAAGAGGGTAAGGTTTACTTTAGGGGCCACTATCTAGGATAGTGGCTTGCAAGCTTAGCTTAGGTTTTAGACATAGCTTCTTTTATTCTGTTTCTTTATGTTTTCATATCATTAGCATAGATTTACATGATTTCATGGCATAAATTTATCATATTTCCATTACATTCTTTGATTACTAAAAACCTCATCCAAGGAGGTAATCTCGAACACCTAAATATGTGTTGTTGTTTCATTGCTTGTAGGGCCACAGGTACATCGGATGAAGTTTGCAACATACGAGAGCAAAAGGGATCCCTCTAGGAAAGAGACTTATAGAAGGAAGCATCTGTAAGCCCTCATACATTTCTATGTGTGGAACTGAGAAGCTTTTATAAGCGCACCACCTCTTCATGGAAGTGACACTCTTTGCCTATTTGTAATTTATAATATCGAAATGGGTATCCCTAAGAGGGATCGACATGTAACTAAGATTCAATATCAATTAAGAGATCCACCTTTGTTATTTTGTGTTATATGATTTTTCTTCTTGTATTCCATTTCATCTTGTGTATTTAAATAACATTACAAGTAGGGTTAGAAAGGGGACTGGTGCATGCATTCCCAGGGTCGCTACACCTCCATTGCACATAATGGCCCTAATAGATAGAAATCCATTCAAAAGAGTACTAATTGATACCAACTCATCAATCAATATCATTACTACCACTACCCTTATCCACCTCAAATTACCTCCACCCCACATTTCCAAATCATTATTCACCCTCAAAGTATTTAACGATGCTTTGTGTACCATAGTTGGCACTGTTGTTTTACGTATAGAAGTAGGGGCCAAAATGTTGCACACCATGTTTCACATCTTGGAAGGAGCCATGGCATATAATATAATCTTTGGTAGACCTTGGATGAGGGAAATGAAATGTGTTCCTTCAATTCTCCACCAATGCTTGAAGTATGTTCATGATGGACAAGTCCATTGAATCCCTACAGATGTCAAACCTTTTAATTATTGTAATTTCATTTCAAATCCTTATGAATCCATGTTACCTTCCACCCATTTATTATTGGCACCATCATCGAATCCATCCACATAATATCTCAATCCACATTCTTCTAATACATTGGCCTCCTCTTCTAAATATCCTATCATAGAGGAGCTACCCATCACATCAACTCCTCAAATGTCCATTTCTTCTTGTACATGTGTTCACAATCAGTCTACTATTAGCACATCGTACATCACATCTATCCCTTCTTCTACAACCTCTTCTTCTATTTCATCATTATCCCATCCTCCATCTTCTAATTCCACACCGCCATCCAATCCCACTCCATCGACCGATGTTTCACAAGTCAAACTCTTAGATTGTGACATATTTAATTCACCAACATACACAACCAATACAGATCCATCTAAATACCCACCATCAACCATGCCAAACCAAGTCAAATTCCATATCACCAATCCTGGTATAGGTGAATATGTTGTCCAAGACATCACCATCACACCCCTAACCATTCCAATAGCCAAATATTTTGGATATCCCCAAGACCATTCTTTATCCATAGGTACTGTTTATGACATAAGTGAAGCTCCAAATAGCATTAACTTTGTTTATGGAGGGTTTGATTGCTCAACTAGGGCAAATCCACCCGAAGAAGCACAAGAGCCTAGCCGTGCCAATATCCCTAACATAGAGGATTTTCTAGCTCATTAATTTAACATATTCAATTGGCAAGGTTAAGGTCTATGTTCCCTTGAGCAAGGGATGCATGATATTTTAGAGGTCCCATATAGAGGCACCCATGATCATTCTAGTTTAGGCTATACCTCATTGTCTTCCACTTCTTCTCTTGAGAAAGCCTTTAAAAATCTTAGCCTCAATGATGATCACCCCATCCACCCATTACCCTCAACATCTTATCTTGAAAAAGCCCTTAAAGAACTTTGTATCGATGAAGTAAATGAGGATGACCCCATAAAATTATCATATCCTAGCTTTGATTCCGAAAATGAAAGTTATGAAGAATTTGAAGTCATGTCAAACGCTTTTGATGATTCTAAAGAGGAGTCACATCCCATTGTCCCCATCACACAATAGGAATATTTTTACCTCTGAATGTTCCCCATCCATCATCCCATATTCCACATACTTATTCCACAAGAACAAGCGGACCCACCTGGTAATCCACCTTGATCCACACACATAAGCCAAGAAATGTAACATATGTACATATTAAAAAGAAAAAGAAAAAAAGAAATACATTGCTTATGTTAATGCCTTGTGTATTACAGGGATAACACCATTTGACATTAGTTCAGCTCCAATAATTCCATCCATTCATCCATCCAAGTTGCCCTTCCTTCCACTAAGTCAATATGAATCCTATTGACTTATTCACCCCACTCCGTAATCCATACGATCTGGCTAGGCCAATTCCAATTGACATTAGCCTTATTGACTTGGACTAGATTTCCTTCCCACCCTCATTTTTGGACCTCATCCTATCCGAGGAACTGCTAAGGGCTTTGGCCAGCTATATTCCTCCTTCATCTCCACATTCACCCACATCACCTTCCACTAGAGGTCCCAAGGTCTTTCAGGCAGAGTTAGGCAACAATGAGCAGGAAAAGTTGGATGAAATTTTAGATGACATAAATCTAATCCCAGTACCACATCAACTTGAGGAAGGCTCACACATGTCCATTGAATAGACCATCAATGTGAACCTTAGTTCAGATACCGACAACCCCCAAGTTGTCAATCTTGGCAAAATTTTAAAATTTGATGAACAAGAGAAATTCATTGCTCTCCTCAAGAAAAATAAAGAAGTGTTTGCATGGTCCTACAAGGATATGCCTAGCCTTGACCCTGACCTTTTTGTCCATAATATCACCTTGCATCCTAATGCCAAGCTGATCAAACAAAAAATTAGGAGAATGGATCCTACAATGGCCCTCATAGTCAAAGAGGAAATACAGAAGCTTTTGGACGTACATTTTATCATTTTTGTTGACTATCCTAAGCGGTTGTCAAACATGGTACCCATTCACAAGCCCAACGGGATGATACACATGTGTACTGAATTTTGAGATCTAAATAAAGCATGTCCTAAGGAATAATTTCCTCTTCCAAACATTGATACTCTTGTCGACACCTATGCAGGCCACAAAATTCTTTCCCTCATGGATGGTTTTTTAGGATACAACCAAATTTGAATAAATCCTGATGACCAACACAAAATGACATTCACAACACCTTGGGGAGCATTTTGTTTTAGGGTTATACCCTTTGGTCTCAAAAATGTAGGAGCTACTTATGAATGAGCCATGACTTATATTTTTCATGATTACATGCATAAAATCATTAAAGATTATGTTGATGATCTCTTGGATAAATATAAAACTCGACAAGAACATATTGATGTCTTGGAAAAGATTTTTGATGGACTTCTAGAATACAAGGTGAGGTTAAATCCCAAAAAGTGTGTCTTTGGTGTTACCTCTGGTAAAATTTTAGGATTCATTGTCTCCAAAAGAGGCATTGAAGTGGACCCAAATAAGGTTAAGGCCATCATGTAAATGACACCCTCAACTAATATCAAGGAATTATGTAGCTTGCAAGGCAAAATTCAATCAAAAAAATGTTTCATTGCGCAAATTTCCAATAAGTGTAGACCATTTAACCACTTACTACAAAATGGGGTGTCATTCATATGGATAGAATAATGTCAAAAGGCATTTGAGGACATCAAGCGATACCTAAATTCTTTGGTAGTCTTAACTCCTCCTAGGCCGGGGGTCCCTTTTCATCTATATGTCTCAACCACAGAGGTTGCTTTAGGGATGATGCTTGCACAAAAAAATGAACAAAATCGAGAGCAAGCAATCTATTACATTAGTCAAACATTGGTAAGTTATGAAATAAGATACTCTTATGTAGAAAATCTATGCCTAGCAATGGTCTTGGTCTCTAAAAAGCTATGCCATTATATGCTAAGTCAAACAACCTATGTCATAGCTAGAGAAAATCTTCTACGTTATATGATGTATCACACTTATAACAACCCCCGTACCACTAAATGGATAACTCTACTCATAGAATTTGATCTCGAATTTATTAGCCAAAAATCCATTAAAGGTTAGGTTATCGTCGATCAACTTGCGGAAGCTCCATTACCTAGTGATCATCGTTTGGTTATTGAGCTCCTAGATGATTCGGTATTTTTAGTCACTAAAGTAGATAATGATGTCATTCCTAAGGAAAATGTCGATATCACATTATTATTTAATGGATCTTAGTGCAAGAAATATCAAGGTGTGGGAGTTGTCTTTCATACACCACAGGGGATTCCTATCCCCTTATCATTCAAGTTAGACTTCTCATGTACAAACAACACAATAGAGTATGAAGCCTTAATATTAGGTCTCAAATCAATTATAGCTATGGGTATTAAGTGTATTCAAATATTTGGGGATTCTCAACTTATAGTGAAATAGGTAACAAGAGAATACCAATGCAAAGAGCCTAACATTAAAATTTATCATGAAGTAGCAATGAGATTGATCTCAACATTTGAATGGTATGAAATCAATAAATTTACCTCATTCAACTAATATATTTACATATGCAATGGCCTCTCTTGTATCTTTGATTCCAAAGAATGACTTAGGAAAGGTACAACCCCTAATAATCTCAACAATTTCTAAAGCAGCCATTGTGCACGCTGACCCAAAATATGGATAAGACGTTTGCTTTATCCATATAAAATCATGTGAGTCTTGGTCAAGCCCAATAGTAGCCTTCTTAAAATTTGGAACACTCCTAGTGGACATGTCTCGGTCTACCAAATGTGCTTTCAAGCAAAGAGTAGCCCATTTTGTTCTCTTGGGAGACGTGTTGTATAAATGCGGTTATGATGGAATCCTGCTTTGTTGTCTCGAACATGAGAGGCCCAAAGGGCCATTCACGAAGCCCATGATGGTACTTGTGGTGGTCATTTTAGTGGAATTTCCATTGCAAAGCATCTTTTATGCATGGGTTATTATTGGCCCACAATGGAACACAACTGTTGTACATATGTCAAAAATTGCAAAAAATGTCAAACACATGCCAATTTAACTCATGTACCATCACAAGCTTTATAGCCAATACAAAGTCTCTGGCCCTTTTCATAATGGGGCCTAGACCTAATTGGCAAGATTTCACCATCCTCTTTGGGAAAACATACATTCATCATCATCGCCATAGAATAATTCGCAAAGTGGGTTGAGGCCATACCTATAACCAATATGACAAGACCTCAAATTGTGGATTTCATACTCCATCATATCATCTGTTATTTTGGAATTCTTTCTAAAATCATTTTGGATAATGGTAAGTCTTTCAATAACAAGGATATTCAAGCACTTTGCAAAAATTATAATATCCAACATAGTTTCTCGACTCCTTATTACACACAAGCAAACGGACAAGCTAAAGCTACCAATAAGACCTTGATTGCCATTCTTAAGAAACTTGTCAAAGAAAATCATAAATATTGGCATACACAAATCCTGTTGGTACTTTGGGATTATCGAAAAAGCATTTGAATGCCAATAGGAGAAACACCATTCTCTCTAGTCTATGGAACTGAAGCTATTATACCTCTTGAACTCGAGATTCCCTCCTTACGAGTTTCCTTGCAAGAATTCATAGATGAAGATACAACTAGACAAGCACAACTTGACCAACTCATGCTTTTAGACAAAAGGTAAGTCAACACATTAGAATATTTATGAGTTTTTCAAGACCGCCTCAAGCGTGCTTACAATGCTAAAGTCCATATTTGAGAATTTCAAGTAGGGGATCTGGTACTCAAAGAGAACCAACAAAACACCAATGCTTTGCCACACCTTCATAACAAATTTGCAGCAAATTGGTTAGGTCCATACATAATAAATCAAAAAGTGGGTAATGGTACTTATAGACTTGTCAATTTAGAGGGAATAGAGGAACCCAAACCACTTAATGTTCTTCATTTAAAGGTATTTTATTGTTAAAAGTGACACACTATATGTCTATATACATGGCTTTTTACAAAAAAAAAAATCATTCACATAGGCATTTCCACATTGCATACATTCCATTTGCATTTACATTTAGGCATTTGACATGCATTTTTTATTTTTTCATTCATGCATTGTTGCATTCGCATACATTAAATCATACATATTCCATTGTAGTATACAAATTTCATTTGCATATCACCACTCCATTGCATTAGGCTTATACATTTGCATCCATCCCATCCTATGTTCAAAGATCTGGCATAGTAATGATGATATGGCCATAAAAAAAAAGTCAAGTTATAAAAATTGGGGGTACCTAGTTTGAAACAATCATGTAACTTTTGTAAAATATATAAGCCAACAATACCATATGCCAAAATCACAAAGCCTAGGTTTTTAGTTACTCAGCCATTTCTAGTGTAGCAAGCAACCTCCAAATGAATGTCTAATTTTCTTTAGGACCAAAAAACACTTTACATACTAAGAAAGTCTTGAGCATTGCCGATTGATTTCAAATACAATCCTGAACCAACCACATTTCCTCACATATTAAGAACATTATGAGATAGGGAGGGCTAGTACCATCCTTGGTTAGTACCTCAAGGTAAAAGGAATATATCCCTCGCTTGTCCCATAATGCAACATAGTCCAAAGCAAAAATAGTGGTTTTCACCACTATCAAAATTCCTCCAAAAATAAACATAAAAACCTAGAGTAGTAAGGATAGGGTCAAAATTTTCATCACACTTAAGTTGAGAATCTAATTCCCAAAAGCTCTATACAAATCAACAAATTCAACACCTACACCCCCGATCCCTAAAAGATGTAAGGATCATACTATGTTCCCTTAGAAAGTCATGTACTCATCCCCAAGGTCCAAAATATCAATGCCATTCGACTATGTAGTGAATATCCACTAGGGCTATAGATGCTTGACTAGCAGTGGAGTAAAGCTCATGCGAGGCAACATGTCTTTCCTCCAAAAAGGGAGACCTCTGAACAAACATAAGGACAGGCTAGTCTTAAGTCATCTCCATAACAGGTCATGCCTAAATTACTCATAATGGGTTAATGAACCTCACGTGCACACACACTGGTACTTGATTGGATAGGGTCATTGTCATGCTCAAGAAAAGGTAATTGAACCTCACTCACACACACATCTGGTCATAAAGAAAGTTAGACAACTTAGTGAGTTTGGTTGATAACACTAGTATGTTTGAGTCTTTGAAAATCTTTCAGTATTTCATATCAACATCCATATCTTCTTCCATATCAACATCCATGTCTTCTTCCATATATGCTTCCATATCAACATCCATATCTTCTTCAATATCAACATCCATGTCTTATTCCATATATGCTTCCATATCAACATCCATATTCGCTTCCATGTCAACACCCATGTCTTCATTAAAAGTCAAGTTGCAAAAATACCAATAAATTTGGTACCCCTGATTGCCAAACAATGGACAACAAAAATGGCCAATAAAATTTCTGAACTATAAAAAAATCATTCAAACATTATGCATTCCTATCATATAAGTGCAGATTCATTATATGTTTACTTGTATTAATCATCCATAACACATGTCATTTAGCTAGCATTAATCATACACATAAACATAATTTATATACATGTTATTTAGCCTGCATTGATCATCCATATAAGCATTATGCATACACATCATGATTAGCATACATTAAACATCTATAAAAATTAAATACAAATTACATAAAATATAAAAATATTTGCAAAAAATATGATAGAAATATATAAAAGCCCATGTATATATATAAATCACATATACAATAAATGCCAAAAGGGTACAAAGGAGCACCAAGGCTTATATATAAAATAATGCATCTAAGCACTAAGCTAATGTCCATGAGAGGACTCCTGAGACCTAGTAGAAGCCCTCGACCTAGTACTCCACCTAGATGACTCATCCATAGAAAAAGGAGGATCTGGTAATGTAATATGGTTTTGCATACACACATCCTCCAAGGAATATGCATATGCCTCACTGGCCCATAAATATCATAAGTCCATATTATGTCGATGCTTCTTCACCAGAATATCTTCCTGAAGCCATGTGACCATAGCCTGATCACTAGCCACAATTGTTGCCTGCACCACCTCCAACCTAGCTATAGTATCTTGCGACTCCCTATGAGTCTCGAGCATAACCTCACACTCCTTGCAAAGCTACTCCAACTCCACCCACTACATAGCCATCTCAAATATATCATCCATCCTATCATCATCCTCCATCTCCCCCTTGGAAAACCCCATATCTGGTGTCTACTGAGATGATCCCCTCGATCATATCTGACCTATTGATCATTGAGCCCTTGTCCTATTCGAAGTCACCCTCGACCCCACAGCTACCATCTCATCACCTACAATATTTGGTACCCATACTAGTTGGGCACCAAACCACTCTACATACTCCTAAGTCACCCGAGAATCATCTACATTGGGTATCTCCATCTCCTTGTCATCCTCAATCACCACTCACCATGGCTCTGCACATGGCAACATCCCCTCATATCGCTTGTGTTGATACAACACCAGCTCATCTAGCACACCCTAAGGCAAGCTAAATTGCCTCAAAACCCATGAGTACTGGAAGTACTCCATCTCCTCATCTCTCCACCCAAAAAACCACTGATCCCATATCACCTGATGTAGCTGATCCCCATCACCATCCCATAAAGATCCATGCCATGACCTCTAGGTCACATTCGCTTGAGTCAAACCTGACCACATTCCCAATACCACTAGCTGGTATGCACCTCCCAAATTGGCTGAAATTCCTTAGCCACTGCCCATCACCTAGCATATGGCTCCCCAATTTTCCATGACTCAAATGGCAACCACTTAGGACGAACCACAACAAAATGCTCCCAAGCCCAAAACTATAGGAGGAAGCTGCATCCAATCCCCTTCCTCTCCCTTCGAATCACCTCATATAGCTCCCGATATAACTATGCCAACAAGGTAGGTACCCATGAATACTCTTGGGGATACCTTAATATATCACTCACCAATCCCAATAGGTTCCAAGGGAACCTACAACTAGTGCTATTAGGTAGCACTATGTTCGCTAATATGAACATGATCAAGGCTGGGAGTGCATCCAACTCCTTCACCTTATACATGCTCAAATAACATATACCCCCATCTCCAATCTAGGCCTCCCACCATCGGTCCCCAAACATCTGCTCCATCTCCACCTTCTTATCATGACCAACTACCACCCTCACCCCTTCTACTAGCACCTTGAGAATATGGTATACATCCTCAAGTGTGATAGTAGCCTCCCCTATTGGCATTTGGAACGTCCCCCTATCAAGATCCCATCTCTCTATTAGTGATGAGAGATATCCATCATTTTCCCTCACCACATCAAGCCTATCCATACACTCTAGGACTACCCTACCCAACAACACCAAACCATAAACTATCAGCTTCTTCCTCATTCGAGGAAAGAGAGGAGAAAATCGATGTCAAGGCTCTATGTCCCTCAACTACAGCAAAAGAATATTCCATTAATACTATTACAAAAAAAAAAACAAAAAAATACTAAAAATATCAAGTGTTTTTAAAAAGTACATGAGGCAAATGGTGCCTCATCTCCGCTAATAGCATTCAATACCTCCGTCGCCATAGCTTCTGTGCTCACTAAGCTCACACACCCACTCCACTCCTTAAATGCAGCTTTTCAAAGTAAAAAATGCACAAGTGAGCCTCACGATTAACTCACAAAGCTATTTATAGATTTACCTAGTGTATTCAAGCATAGGTCTATGCCTACAAATTTGTAGGCTCACCTGGACACCTACGGGCACACCCAGGCACATCTGCATGCCTACGGGACACCACAAGCACAGTTGCACCTGGAAACAAAATGGAACAAAGGAAAAATTGATAAAAATAATATTTTACCTCATCCAAATTTCACCAAATCTCATCCACACATCATGCACATCCTAAAAATAGGTTTTTTAAAAACAAAAATCGTTTTGCAAGCATAATCTTTGAGAATAAGCCAAATATTTAAAATACACTAATTAAGGCACAAAATACAGCAAAACAATCAAAATTTTCACAAAACTCACATCTGATCATTCTGCATTATATTCTTCATCATCACATACAATTATGCAAAAATTAGAGTTAAACGAACCTCGTATCTAGTAGGATATTCTATAAAACTGGCAATTGCAGTGATGTCCATCCATGCAATTCAGTAAGATGAATAATCTACAATAAAGAAACTTGACAATGATCATCATCCATCATAAAAAATCACAATCACATTTGGCACCTCACATTTTGAGTATAAATTTGCCAAGAATAATTTTCTCAAAGGCAGTCATTGAGGCCCTTTTCCATGGGGCACAAAAACACAGATAATCAAAATCACAAACACTCATTCATTGGATAAAAATCACCATATAGGACACATCGGTAGGTTGATTGGTTCTATTATGGAATTGGCAAAGAAATTTCCACAATCACTACCCCACCCCTACATTGACTTAGTCATCATGCATCTTCATAAATTGCATACTCAATGATGCCATTGTGACATATTATTCAACAACATCAAATCATCCCAAAGTTTGGGGAAACCACAATTTGATTATGATTTCTTACAATCACATGGTATTATACACCAACCCCTTCCTCCCATTGGGGCATAAATGGTATCACATTTTACATCATTCATATCATCCACAATCACATGGTATTATACACCAACCCCTTTCCCACTGTTGGGGCATAAACAGTATCACATTTTACATCATTCATATCATCCACAATCACATGGTATTATACACCAAACCCTTTCCCACCGTTGGGGCATAAATAGTATCACATTTTACATCATTCATATCATCCACAATCATATGGTATTATACACCAACCCATTTCTCACCATTGGGGCATAAATGGTATCACATTTTACATCATTCATATTATCCATAATCACATGGTATTATACACAAACCCCTTTTTTCCACCATTAGGGCATAAACAGTATCACATTTTACATCATTCATATCTTTCACAATCATATTACATTTCACACCATTCATTCACCACTTGCACAAATTCACCACATCATGAATTATTAGCACAAAAAATATTTTCAATTGGCTTGTGAGATACATTCATAACTCAATGGATAATTGAGGGGGTAATCTACAAAATTCCAAAAAACAAATTCTTTGTTCTTTGGTCTTCAAAATTAGTGCTCAAATCCAATGACAGAGAGAAGTTGCTTCTATGCCCATAACCCAAACATGTGTCTCGTATTTTTTGCACCATATTGTGTTTCACACAACATGGTACAAAAAGGGGCATTTGTAGACACCAAATTATATCCACTAATCCTCCATCCTAACCATCCCACCACCCACTTGTCCACCATACACCTTTCCTACCAATTATTTGGCCCAATTCCACCTTTCTCACCATTTCCTAACCCAATTGGGCTTATTTTAATATTATTTTATATTTAATATAATATTTAATATTATATTATAATATATTTATTATAAAATATATATTTATAAACTCAATTAACCACAGTCGTCCGATCCAATCTAATCCCCACAGTCCATCTTCATTAATCCATGCCACATCTAAAAAGTAATCTCAACCTTAGGATCTAATTTAATCTTAGCCACATGATAAAAAGTGTAAGGCTAAAACCCTAAGAAAATCCTAGGTTGGATTATAAATAAGGACATTTGCAAATGCTCAAACCTTTGAACCCTGATATTAGAATTTGTATCTTGAAGAGATCATTGGCGAAGCCCTAGCAAAGCAGAAAGAGATAGATCCCTAAAAATCCAAAGCCCTAGCTAGCCAATAAACTATAAAATATTCCAAAATATTCTACATTACATGAAATAAACTATAAAATCATTTCATCACTTTGCAAAATATTTGCAAAGACCACAAAATTAACTACAAAAGTATTTCATCACCTTGCAAAATATTTATAAAGACTACAAAATCAATTGCAAAAACATTTTGCAAATAATTTGCAAAAAGCATGAAATCAATCACAAAAGCATTTCATCACTTGGCAAAAAAATTGCAATCATTACAAAATATTGCAAAACATTTTACAATCAACATCCAAGATATCAAAAGCATTATCACATCATCATCTCAAAAGATTTTGTAAAAGGGCTTGCAGATAACAAATAATCTTATCTACGCAGTCAAGTGTTTCATAAAGAATGAGACTTGAAAATTAATAAGAATAAAAAATTTCATCTATGCAGTTAAGTATTTCATAGAGAATGACACTTAAACATTGATTAAAATCAAACATTTTATCTACATAGTCAAGTGTTTCATAAAGAATGGTATTTAAACATTGATAAAAATAAAAAACTTCATCTACACAATTAAGTGTTTCATAGAGAATGACACTTAAACATTAATTAAGATCAAACATCTTATCTACGTAGTCAAGTGTTTCATAGAGAATGGCACTTGAACATTGATAAGAAGCAAAAAATTCATCTATGTAGTTAAGTGTTTCATAGAGAATGACACTTAAACATTGATGAAGATCAAATATCTTATCTATGCAATCAAGTGTTTCATAGAGAATGGCACTTGAACATCTATAAGAAGAAAAAACTTCATCAACATAGTTAAGTGTTTTATAGATAATGGCACTTAAACATTGATGAAGATCAAACACCTTATCTACACAGTCAAGTGTTTCATAGAGAATGATACTTGAACATTGATAAGAACAAAAAAAACTTCATCTACATAGTTAATTGTTTCATAGATAATGGCACTTAAACATTTATGAATATCAAACACCTTATCTACGTAGTAAAGTGTTTCATAGAATGGCACTTGAACATTGATAAGAACCAAAAACATTCATCTACATAGTTAAGTGTTTCATAGAGAATGACACTTAAACATTGATGAAGATCAAGCACCTTATCTATGCAGTCAAATGTTTCATAGAGAATGGTACTCTAAAATTATAAGGAGTAGAAATAAATATACATCATGTAAATATTACAGGTACCTCATCTACGCAGTCAAGTATTTCATAGAGAATGGGAATTGAACATTGATGACAGGAAAATATACATATGCACATCATGTAAATATTATAGGTACCTCATATATACAATTAAGTGTTTCATAGATTATGACACTTAAACATTGATGAGGAAATATATTTTTTAAATATTGTACTTCATGTACATATTACAGATACCTCATCTACACAATTAATTGTATCATAGAGTATTTCATAGAGTATGACACTTAAACATTGATGAGAAGAAAAATATTTTCAAAATATTAAACTTCATTTACATATTACATGTACCTCATTATGTCTTAAATGCTATAATTAATGTGGTATCATAGACCACCATTTAAACATAATGAGATTATATTCCCACCTATGGGAAAACATAAAATGTAAAGCATCTACCTCTAATAACATGAGCATTCTCCTATATCTAATATAGAGATCACCACTCACAACATACTTTTGGATGGTTATCTATCACTCATAATACAATACATATCTCAAACAGGGCATCGACTTCCCCTTAATAGTTAGTCATCATCATGATTTCACAAAACCATCACTAATTAACCAATCAAAACTACAAATTTAACTACATCATACAACCTCCACACACCATAAAACATCACATATCAAAGCAGCATATTTTCAAACATCTAAGTCAAATAAACAAATAAAAACAACAACAATACATCACAATGTCAAAATTGAGTATCACAACTTAACTTTTACTACAATATCACATATATCACATCAAAACTAGGGTAAAATGTAGACATCCAATTTTGACACAACATATGAAACTTCATAAAACTAGTCGCAAACATCTCAAAACTTCCCAAAAATGATCACAAATAATGCAAAACCTCAATTTGATCATTTCCAATCATTTTGGATATCATTTTTCACCTTTATCAAATTCACCATGCTAACCAATTTTGCTAGTAGCCAATTTGGCAAGGTGAGTGGAGAATTTGGCAAAACTACAAAAATTAACTCTTGACATCCAGAATCAGTTCTAACCAAATTCAGCACTTCTACCAAATTTTCCAATGGTGAATTTGGTAAAATTTCAAATTTCAAAGCTTAAATGGTTAATTTGGATCCTTAACAAAAAATTTCACTTGAGTTGCCAAATTTGCTAGTGGTAAATTTGGTTGATAGTGGCGAATTTTGCCAAATGATATGGAATATTTGGCATAAGCCAAAAGTGCATGGATTGTAGTCCTCCATCCTCTAGCATTGATCCTGCATGCTCCAACAATGTCTCAAATGCATTTATTTTGAATTTTTCTTATCTATTCTTCCCCAAAATCCTATTTAAGGAGGTGATTGGGTATGCATTTTATAAAAGTTTTCACTGTAGCAAAGCCCTACAAATATTTCTAAGAATTATCTTCTTTCATAGTCTTCTTCATTTTCAAGTTCTCTCCAAGCATTCCAAGAATTTTTCAAATTATTTGAAGAATTTTGCAATCATTTGTGGAGGGAAATTAGGCAAGGCAAGGGATTTTTGTGGCAATAATATCTTGATGCAAGAGAGAGGCCATATCTAGGTGAAATCTAGCATAGTTCTCTTCTTCATTTTCTTGCTACCCCTTTCATTTTAGCTTCCTAAATTTAGCTTTGCAAGTTTTCTAACTTCATTTCTTGCATTGTTTTATCTCTTTTGTATATATTATCATTGTGTTGAGCTTACCTTTATTTAGTAGACTTTAAAATTCTTATTTTCGGGTCTGATTTCAAGGATTTAAAACATCTTTTATACATATAACATCTCTTTTGTAGGTTTGGAAGATATATCTTCTTGTCCATTTTATATTGCTTATTAACCCTTTTCATTTTGTAGGGTTATTTACAAGCATCCTTCACCATAGCATCTAGATAGTTTATTTATTTCTATTTTTAGCCTTCCTTGCATTCATTTATATGCAAACTAACTCTTTCTTTCACTTCCATGCTAGCATATTTTCATATTAAGTGTTCTAGCATTTTAATCTCTTCATTTTGAGCTTTGTTTCATTAGCATTTCATAACTTCATAGGCTCATAAATTTTAATATAGATCTTATTTGGTGTTGTATATAAGGTCTTAAATACCTTAATATCTCACTATTAGCTTCCCTCCATAGCTCACATCTATGAATTTCCTTATATGATTTGCTTGAATGCTAGATTTCATAGCATTTCCCTTCATTTTCCAATCATTTTGTATCAAAATTTTCATAAATTTCATAAGCATTGTAAGGATTAGGACATAGATAAGATATCTTGTTATATTACTAACATTATTACATGTATTATAAATCCTCTACATCCTTGATTTTATTGCAATTCCAACCACATATTGTTTTTGTAGATTTCACTAATTTTGGGCAACATTTTACATATTCTATCAATCTTATTATTCCAACACTGTATGATGCTAATTTACTTTAAATAGAGATTAAATTAGCTGTTATTTATCCTTCCTAACATAATAGTGTTTAATTTCCATTCCCCTATGTATCTTTTGAATTAAAATTCCAATTTCATTTGGGACTTGTATCATTTTTGCACACATCTTAATTTCAATCATGAATTTCTCTAATTCAATAGCTTAGTCTTCCCCAAATTCAGCCCAAAACCCTATTGAAATCTACCCAAATCGACCTATAAAATCTTCAAAAACTTGTCCTAGGACCAAATTTACCACCCTAAACTATCAGTGGTGAATTTGGTAACCAAAAACACTCATAACCAAATTTTCCACTCAGACTAAATTTGCTAGTGGTGAATTTGGCAAAGCCAATGGTGAATTTGGCAAAATATCAAAATCCACTCAAGGAGGTAAGCATACTCAAATATTTAATTAAAAATGGGTCTGATTAGTTGTTTAGACAAATTTTTATCCTATCTAACCCTTAGATAGACCCCTCAAAGTAGAAAAATCCTAATTATTTTTTGTCTTTTGTGCAGATTTACCAGAATCCCAACCCTAGTGGCAACTTTGGTAGTAGTGGTAAATTTAGCATATAAGCTTTGAAAGAGGTAATTCAGCCACTTGGACCTTCCTTAGTCTTACAATTTTATTTTCTCTATGTTCTATTCCTTATTTATGCTATTTTGCATTATAAATCACATTTATTTTGGTAAATTAAATAACTTTAACTAGGAACCCTAATTGCTAATAAAATATTGTAATTTCTTTACAAAACATTCTGATTTCTTTACAAAACACCTTAAAATCAATCAATTAAGGAACCCTAGACTTAATATTAGCTTACTAATAATTTTAAAGTACATAAGAAAAGAATTAAAAATCATTTAGTTGCATTTAGGCTAACTTGTCTTCTTGTATTTTTCTTTGTTTTACCTTGAAATCGAAATCTCCTTAGTTTAGCTCATTCAAACTTGAAAAGCATATATGATAGCTCTTGTATTCTTGCATTTGTGTGATGAAAAGACTTAGCATTGCATTTAGATGATCATTGACAATTTAGGTTTAAATAATCGTTAAGGCTCAAAAAAAAGTTGAGATAGATATAGATTCAAAACCTTAGGTGTTTTCCTTGAATAAACCCCTCTAAAACACTAATCAAACAAATGTATCACCCAACCTAATAAAACAACATTGAGTAGGAGTCTAGTTCTGATAATATTTGTATTATTGGGGTCTCCTTTGTAAAGAGACTCTCAAGTGGGGAAGAGAATATTCTAACAAATATCCCCCGTGCACACTTGACATTAAATTAGAGTTAAAGGGAAAAGAACATAAAATTTCCCACCATCTATGTCTATGAGTATCAAGAATTTATTATGAAGGTGCATACTATTGATGGAGCACTTAGCTAACTTGCATGAGATAGCTTTATTAAATAATCCTATAGTCTATGTAAATACATATGTGGGAGAGGTATATCATTTCAATGAGGCCATTGAGACATCTTGAGAGAAGAAGGCAACATGGAGCATCTCCGTGCTTACCAAAACAAGCTTAAAAGATCATATGCTAAGAAAGTTCATCCTCAATCCTTTGAGATCAGCGACCTTGTTTTAAAAGAAAATAAAAAAAATACAAATGCAACTAAGGACCTTAAAGGTAAATTTGAGCCCAACTGGCTCGGACCATACATTATTACTACCAAATTTGAATCAGGAGCATATAAATTATCTACCTTATATGGTAAAGAACTTAAAGAGCCCATGAATATTTTGCATCTTAAGCGTTACTATGCATAAATTTGGTCATTTCATCCATGTATATATTTGTTCAAAATCACTATCTTGTATTTCTTTCAAATTTATAAATTCAAAAACATCAAAAACATTCATAAACATCAAAAGCTTCAAAACTATTTGTTGCATTTATTTATGGCACTTGTTAATTTTTTTGCTCAAAAACACAAATAAAACCAAAAATCAAAATAATGATAAAAATATAAAAACAGCAATATGCTTGACTCTTTCGAAACCAAAACAATATAAAGAAGAAAGAGAGAGTCAGTATTCTCAAAACTTCTCAAAAGTATTTATCTATATTTTCTTACAAATATTGCAGTTATATGTTTCAACTTATTTTGGATAAATTAGCATTTATTTGGAATCCCTCACTTTCACAAAAAACAAATATAAATAATCTTGATTTTATCTGGCATGATTACTAATCTCTCTTATATCAAAGTTCACAAAATTCAATTAAATAAAGTTTGAGCATAGAGAATTGATCTTGTTATTTACTTAAACCAAGCACATCCTTTCACAATAAACTGATTATATTTGTAATTTCCATGTTCTGCTACATAGTAGATGTGATTTCTTGAGTGAAAAGTTTTCCCTGTTATCCTATCATGCACATGGTCTAGAATCTTTGAGAGTTGGCAAAAGGACAAGCTCACCCCTACCCAGAATAAAAATCCCTTGCTCTACAGCTAATCCGAGCAAGTATCCCTAGCAAAGAAAAAATAAAAAATAAAAAAAATAAAAGAAATGAAAGTTATTTTATATCATTACAGCAATATTTCAAGTACTATCTCAATTATCAAGCAAAAAATACAAAAATAAAAAGAAGAAAAGTTCAAAAGAAAAGCACAAGAAAGCAAAAAGCAAGAAAGCAATAAAATCCCTTTCCTTACCCTTTGAAAAGAAAAGAAGGGTTGATGAGCTTGAATCCCTGGAATTCTCAATTATTCAAAAACTGTGAGGTAAGCCCCATAACAGGTGGTTTGTGCCCAACCTCGCTTGGCCTTGGGTAACTCCTAGCGTGGTGACATGTCTGTCACATTAGCGACCTTCTTTTATACGGACCTATGTCTGCTTATGGATTAGCTAGCTCTTGATAATCCGACCTACATAGTAGTCTAGTATGGTTATATGCATCTACATCATGGTTAATGAACACTTATTTGGTTTATTCAAATCACTTGTATCATAGTATCTTGCTCAAAACTGGTAAATGCACAAAGCAATTGCACACACATCTGTATTTGAGATATTTTGTGTATCATTATGATAAATCAAGATCGAAAATGAATTCACATACGCACATGGGATTCCTTATAAATCTAACTTTTGTCTTCAAAATACTTTGAAATATTATTTTTTGCAACTTGTTTGGAATAAATCAAGTACAATTGTTTAGCATAAAGACAACTATATAATAGAAAAATCAATTTTTTTTTTCAAAATATACAATCAAAACATATATATCTGGTTGACTTTCACGATGATGGTATAGTTCCAAAACCAAAATTGGAATTTTATGCCTAGCGCAAGTCCTCATTTTCATATTTTCTGTTTATCAAAAATCAACCATGCAATAAAACTATCTTTTTTGAATTTTCGCGATGATGGTATAAGTCTATACCTACATATTCTATGCCTAGCGCAAACCATTGTAATAATTTTTATTCCCCATTTATTTAAAATCATAAAAACCATATGACTTAATTCATTATGTTACACAAATTATGCTTTTAAAAGCAACCACATCTCCATTTTTCATGTCATTATGTCAACCTTCAATTTTGCAATGATGGTATAATTCCTAAACGAATTATCCAAAATTTTATCACACTTAGGAATTTATGCCTAGCAAAAATCATTTTAACATTATTTCATGCATACTATTTTCATGAAAATCTGAAAACAAACCATCATCACCTTCATTTTCATTATTGCACCAAAAGCCTTAAGACAGTTTCTTAAGCACTCTTTTTACTTTTAACAATATTTCTATCCTGGGATTAGCTTGACGACTGAGTGAGCAACGACTCCATGAAATGGTCTATACTAGCGAAAATGTCCTTTGAAATTATTTTTAGAAGTCTCTTTTTATTTTTTATCACATTTCATCACAAACAACCAATTTGTTACATCAGATTATTTCATTTAAAATATTATAGCATGATATCAAAATTATAAATTTTCAAAACGACATAATTTCATGAATCCTCAATCCAATTATCAAATCAATCAATCAAATATAAAAGCATCATAAGCATACACATAATACAAGTCATATGATCCAAAACATATCATATATATATCCACAGTATATATATACATCACCAAAACTGGATCGGTATGCCACAATCTGTACCTCGGCATACTCAATCCTCTATCAACAAAATAATAATCATATAATACAATGTTAGTCTGTACAATGTCAGTGCAGCCCTCTAGCCTTGAGAGCCCCTCGAGCTGTTCGCCTCATCTCCTCCCCCACCCTGAGGTGGACGAGGTGGCCCCATCACCGTTTGAGTAGTCCTAGTCCTCGAACGGGACATGGTCCTCGACGACCCGACCCTGATCGGATCTGTAATGTTGGCTGGTAGGGGTAGTCTATCTGCCTCTGGCACCAGCTGATAATACAATGTCTGGTAGAATGTAAGTTGGGCAATAGCTCATGTCAGCTCCCCAGAGCTCACCCCTATGCCCCGTGCCTTGAGACATGTGATCTCATATTACAACTGTGCCACCTCAGCTCGGTGGCATGCAGCCTCATCCTATAGAGTCTGCACCTGTGCCTGGAGATGATATCTCTTCGCTTAGAGAGTAGCAATCTCACTACTATCTCTTGTGTCTATGCCCTTGCCCTTATCGGGTGATGGTGGCCTCTATGGAGATGGGGGTCTCGCCTCCCTCCTCTCCCTTTACTATGACCTCTCCTGTGCCTATTGCCTCCTCAGATCTCTCCCACCGTGACCCTGGGCCGCCTCCATCATTTCCTGGCATCGCCTCCCTATTCGATGCACAACTACGTGAATCATACCCTATGCCATCGTCATCCGAGGAGGGCGGATGCCTATGTACCAGGCATCGTAGCCATCGGCTACCCCTGCGTCGTCACCATCCACTGGCTGGATGGGGGCATCGTCCGTGTCCTGGCTCTAGAATCGCTGCATGTCTGGCACCTCGCTAACTATGGTGTTATCCCAGATAGTCTGAGAAAACTCATAATCCCTCAGATATGGGATCCCCTATTGCAGATCGAACTGACGCAAAACTCGATCATAGCGGTGGAGCTCCACCTCTCCCCTCTCCATCCATAGCCAGTAGACTCGCCTGACGCGAGCCAACTCCTATCCATCCTCGGCCCACCCTGGATGCTCCCTCCATGGCCTCTAGGTGATCTGATCCGGGACTAAGTCATCCATTAGTATTCGGGACATAGGAAGGTTGATCCACCACTGTGACCCTCTTCGGAGCCACCAATAGAAAACTCGGGGCCTCTCCCCATCTACCCCTATCAGAGGAAGCCCTACTAGCCTCTACACTGCAATGTGCTCCCAACACCAAACTTGTAGGAGTGATGTCATAACTAGACATTGTCCGCCCTTGTACATGACCCCTGCAAGATCCTGTACAGCCGACATAGCACATAGCTACCCCAAGAGAACCTATAGCCATGGTCCCGCATGTCGTAGATCACGTCTGCTAGCATCCATGGTACCCTGCACCCGCTCTAGTGGCACAGCAAAAGTACACCAACTACTCTAACCAAAACTCGTGTGAGTCTAGATGCCCCAGAAATCTGGCACAGTGCGTCGATATTAACTTCGCCCTTCTCCAGGGCGAAGCTCGAGTCACCACACAGTCGTCCCATAGTGTGGCCATGATTGGCCGTAGGAGTAATCAACCATCCTTGTATGGGGATTCTTAGAATCCTCCATACATCCTCTAGAGTGGGAGTCATCTCCCTTATCGGTAGCTAGAAACAGGAAGAACCTGAATACCACCTCTCTGCTAGGGCTGTCAGTAGTCCCATGTCTATAGACACTTGTGGCATTTCTACCACATGTAGTAAGCCAGCCTGTGTTAGCTGATCTCGCTCTGCCTGTGTTAGAGTGGCCTAGTCATCTCTCAAACCTCAATATTTCCATTCCCTGCTCTTTAGAAATCCTCTCTACAACATACACAACAACGATAAAAATCATTAATAACAAATCATTAATAAAAAATGCAAGATAAAATAAGTTCAATTTCATCAAATGATGATATCGTCCACTATTGGATGATATCGTCCCAAATTTGAGCATAATCGTCTTCAATTTCGCAAGCCAAAATCGTCCCTAATTTGACGAAATCATCCCCCTTTCGCCAATTTCGCCTTTCGACGAAATCGACAAACTTGAGACGATTTCATCGAAATCAGGATGATTTAGTCTTGACGATGTCGATGGCCCAAAAATGGCCGCGATGCTCAAAAATTAATTAAAATTCATCTAAAAAGAATGTAAATTAAAATTAAAGCACTCTAAGTTAAGTCTAGACTCTTACCCGTAGCTCGCGTCGGACCTTTGTCGATCTGTGCGTTGTCTCCACCATTTTTTTTTACAGAGCTCTAAAACCAGAAAAAATGAACAGTAAAAATGAATTAGGGTTTTACCCTATTTTTCTTAATTTTATTCAAAACATAATTAAAAACATTTTAAAAATTTGCTTTTCTGCGTTTTCACCTCAAACGTTCGATTTGGGTAAAAACACGGAGGGGGCACTATAGTAAGCTGTCGTACGATTCGACCAAGAATCGTCACCTAAAAATGGGAATAATTTTTTGCTTTCTCGTAAATTGAGAAGAACTCATATTTAACGTATTTTCTTCGGAAAATTCGCTAAAGAGGGGGCAAAATGTAGCACCCTAAAATTGGCACAGTGAAATCTCAATAATTACATTCACTCTAGTAAATAATTTAAATTCAAATTTTAACCTCCCAAATTGCCCGTTAACCGTCGCTTAATCTGTTTCCCCATTTCTTGTGCCATTTTTAGAGTTTGTTTTGACCGTTTGATGATATCGTCATCGATCAGACGATATCGCCCTAGATCTGACGATTTCGTCTGGGCTAGGACGTCCAGACGATCTTGTCCCTAAACTGATTTTGCACAATTAGCTTCTATTCCAATGAGTCTCTAATTCGGGCAGAAGCGTGTCTGCACTGTTAGAGACCTTCCCCCGTTGGAGATCTCCCAAATAGGGATGATATCCAACCTCCTAACCTCCCTCCTAAGCTTATTTAATCCTAAGCCCTCCCCTTAGCACCCCCTGGCTGAAATTCCTTGTAAACTGACTGTACACATGTTAAAACATTTCAAATTCTATTTTGCATTGGTTCTATATCAATTTTGTTGCAGGTACCACCTTGTTTTCAGTCGGAGCAAGCTTACATCGCCCTCGACGAACCTGTTCAGATCGGAGGCGATCTTGTCAAATCAGAGATGATTTCATACTGATGCGAGACGATCTCGACTGCAGTCCACATTGAGGCAATCAGTGCCTGAAGTTTGCATTTCTCAACCTTTTCTCTACTATTTTGTTCTGCAAATTAGATAGTTTATTTAGTATTTTATACTATTTTGCATTTGGAGTTCACCCATTTAGATTAAGTGCATAATTAAATCCTAATTATCATCTAATTAGCATGATTCATTCCTTTTTCTGTGCCTAAGTTTCAATTTGATAATACTGCTGTTATTTTATGTCATTTTCCTCTGTTATCATTGTTGTATTCTTTGTATTTTGCATCTGCTTTTCAATTTGTAGGTCTTTGACAAATTCGTCAGATTTCAGATGATCTTGTTTGATCTCAGACGATTCTATCGAAATCCAAACGATCCTGACTGCTTCAAACACCAGAATCTTCATCAGACATTCGGATCAGGTATTCTGCTTGTCATGTTTTGTAATTTCTCTGTTTCTATTTTTAAATCTGCTTTCTGTATTCATTTAATCTACACTGTCATTTAGATTAATTTAGATTCATTCGGCCAAACCTAGGATATGAATGCTTAAGGTTAAAAATGAACACATCAAAACACATTCCAAACCTAGGCGTGGAAACTGCCATTAAATGTTTCCTGGTGAACTCACCATCTGTCGAAAAATCATCAAAATACACCTCCCTTGAGAGGCAGGACCTTCGCAAAGTCCTCTCAGTCCGAGGTACCGCACCATCCTTTTCCCATCCTCCTTCCGGGCACGGATCCTATAGCCTGAAGGTAAGGGTGTGAAAAATTTGGAGCGATACATTCCTATTAGTTAAGTGATAGGAAAAAACAAGAGTAATAGTGTACCTTATATCATATGTACCTACAACTAGAGGTAGGTTTGATGAGAGTATCATGGAACTATGCCATTTATAACATATTTAAGGAGAGCAAACAATTACTAGATGAGTAGATGTGTGGGACTTATCATATATATTGACTAAGATAAAGGGGAATACTTGGTGAGAGAGGATCATTCGAAGGGATACCCTTATGGATGTCTATGTGGGACTAATGAGTGGAATACATGGAATGAAAAGGAGAGGATGCTTTTATTGATGTAAATACATAGATGGAGGCATTTATAAACTCATCATATGTGGTGATTGACCTTAATAAGTGATAGTAAACTCATATATATCTATATATTTTATATATTACATGTATATATTTATGAAATTAAATGCTAATATATTAAATATACTAATATAATGATAAATAAAAATATGTGTATGTACCTTAGATGCATGGAAATAATTCATTGCTTGAGTTATTGTATATCTTGCTTCCAATTCGGTCTATCATTTTTTCTAGTCTACTATTCATTGAGTGTGGCAAATCAATGGATAGAAAAATGGATAACTTCACTCTTGTGCATCATACTAGTGATATCCTTCAAGATTTGTGTAATATGTTAGGAGGATGATTAGCATTATTGGAGGCTAAGATGGTTGCTTTATTGAGAGGCCATGACTAGTGGAGGACCACATGAGGGAAGTGACCACCAAGATGGAGAGTCACATAAGAGAGGTGAACACCTTAAGTAAGAAAAGTATTCAAACATAAAATAAAGTTATCACAAGTGATGTCAAGGTTGTTTAGACTACAAAGAAAGATATAAATATTGAGGAAAAATTCTCAAGTGATGAGATGTATTGTACATCATAGGAGGTGGCTTAGACATATGATGCATAAGAATATTTGATGGATATGTATATATGTATAATTTGAATATTGGACTTTGGAAATACCTAAAACTTATGCAATTATATGATTTTTGAGTTATATAAATGATCTTATCTCTTGGGTCATGTGCTTTATATTTTCATATTATGCATCTCATTTTTCTCAATGCATATATATCATTTTTGTAAAGTATCTTACTCATCTTGATGAATATATACCATTTTCTAATTCAACTATTTTTTCTAAAAGAATGCATATCATTTTTCTAACTTAATATTTGTGACAACGTTAGGTATATGGAGACTATAAATTGCATAAAATTATTACCAAATGTATGTAATATAAAGCATTCATGAAAATTAAATGATACAATAATTTGTAAAACTATTTATACTAACATTAAAGAGACTCAATAAATCATTATATGTCAAATGCTCATCAAAGGATATAAAAATATCAATATGAATTTTATCAAATTACCTAAAAGGAAAATGTAATTTTGTTTTGAAATCACAAGTTTAGTCTTCCTTGATGTTTGAAACTTTGTACTTATTTGAGAATAAGGATTTTTCATAATGTAAGACAAGTAACAAACAAACTTTAAAATGAGTGCTCAAAAATTGAATGGGAACATATACAAATACATTACCTCTAATAGATGCTACTTTTCCAATGATGAAGTATCACATAAGCATTAATATTATAGGAGAGATAATATCATAAGAATGGATCTTTTAATGACAAGTAATATCAAGACAATTAATGTTATCATGCTAGAACAATAATCATATTTTTGCATGATGTTATATATGGTAAAATCTCTATGTTGTTAGTCTAAAGATATTTCTACTGCTTTTCATATCTATTTTGTATTTTCCTTTGCTTTTTATTTTAAAAATGATAAATATTACTAATTTATTTGTAATAGTTTATGGCCCTAATGGAGGTACACTACTAACCCTAGTATTAATTCATAGTTGTAATGGGGACAATGTAGTCACTTTTGAATGGCACTTGCCTTTTGAAGGTAACATCCTTAAAATAGTTCAATAGTTGCTATGGGAATAGTGCAATTACTTGGATAGTAATAACAATTTGAATAATTTTTAAATAAATATATAACCCATGGAAAAGAATAAACATATTCTAAGAAAGTATTTTTATCTTGCTTTCATGAATTTTATAAGATAGATTTTTCTTTGGCATGCTAGATGGGAAGTAAGGACATTAAATGTTGCTATAATTTGGACATATTTTGCTAAATTTGGATGAAGTTTGACACTTTTGAGATTATATATTTTGTAAAAGTAATAAAAGAAGTTACAAGTATCTCAAAACTTGATAACATTTCATCATAGTGCTATAAAATATGAGATAAATATGTTGTTTTAGAAAATTTGGTATATCAATAAGGGAAAAGCAATGGTAAAATTATGATAAAATGAGATGAAATTTTTTCATACTTGAAAATTCCTTATATGGGAAAAGCAATGGTACAATGATGGGAAAATGAGACGACCTTTATTCATACTTAAAAATTATTTATACTTGGTTAAATTAAATCCTAAAATATATGGATAAATCATAATTGAATACTTCAATATAAATCACCTACTATAGGGTGGGAGGGCTGGAATTACCCCAAAGGTAGTATGCATAGAAATAAAATATAAGATAATTAGAAAGATGTGCCTCTAAATTATTTCCATGGAGCATATATGCAATGTGATTTCTTGATCTAGTAGGTTCAAAATAATATAAGGTAAATACCATTTTTGTGAGAAATTGATTTATTACCATTAGTAATATATTTCATTTATTTTTTAGTATGACCTATTTGTAAAATAAAAGATAATTTTTCACATTTAGGGAATGCTTTAAAGTGGAAATTAGGACTAGAATATCATGATTTGTTATTAGATATGACATATATGGGTTAATACTTAGGTTGAGTTGTATGTTTAAGAGGACTAGTATGATGATACTTAGGTTTTGGATGTTTTCCGCAGGATGAGGGGACCTCCTCAAGTGTAATACAAGTAATTGACTCATGGGAGAAGGGTATTTGGGATTAGCATATAAGACACAACTAAGACATTATATTTTGATAGTATATAAAGGGAAAATATGATTATCAATACAAGAGCAAAACCATTAGTCAACTCTTTGGCATTGGAAGCTAAAGAGAAAATTGGAGCATTGGACTCTTCATATTTAGAGTTTTTAGACTATTTATAAGATTCACCAAGGCTAAAAATTATTTCCTCATCATGAAGAAGAAACTTTTGATGCTCTAAAAGGTATCTTTGGCTTGTCATACTATACTTAGGTCTTTGTATACCTAGTTTACAATAAATTAGTTCTAGACTCATGGTAACCATTTTCTTTAGTTTTCAAGAGTTACATATAAATTTCATCATCTACAATATTTAAATAAGTATATGCCATTTTATTTGATACCTCAAGATGTAGGATAATGTCAAGAGGAATTTGAATAATGGTATGAACATAATGAATTTGATCTTTATCTATACTAGGTGGGTAAGTTACACCCATGAAGCTAGTTATGTATCTAGCCTCTTCATAAAAGTAAGTAACATTGTTATTATCAAGAGAGGAATTTTGGGTATTTTAAAGGACTACAAAGGGACTTTGTAAGTATTTCATCTAGTAAGGTGTTGGGTTTTATATCTATTAGCAAAATATTTTACATCTAAGAATTGTGTTTAGAGTTTTCATCCCTTTCAATGGTATCAAAGTTGTAATTCTCAAAAAAGAGAGTGGCATGTAGAAATTTATAAAAAATATATACAAATTTTAAAACCAGTTCCAAAAATACAATTAAAAACAAAATATATTTCATTTGAACTATTTAGGCATTGGGATTTTTTCAATAAAAAAAATGTATTATCTCTTCATCTAGGTATATCATTTTGAATTTGATACATTGTCATAGTTAGAACCTCATTGGAATTTCAATTGAATTATTGTTGTTGTTGTCAATGTTATTACTAATATTTCTTCATGATGTATACTATGGTTTTGTAAAATCATTTCTAGTAACACCTATATTATTGGTTTTAGGTTTAGGATTTAGTTTAACCTCTTCTTCTTCAAGAAATTTTGAAGTTCTAACATGTTCCATAAATTTTTTTAAATTCACAAGGTTATATTATCACTTAAGCACATTTCTAGTGGGATATAAAAGAGCTTCAATAATGTTTTTTTTAAGACTATTACCATCACTATCATATTTTTATTGGTAATAAAGGTATTTCCATCGCCTAATATAATTTTTAATACTTTCATCTTAAGATTATTTTATAATTATAAGTTGTAAAATAACATCATTTTGTATAGCTAAAATCTCATATGTAAGAATATTTATAAATTATTAAATACTAAAATATATCCTTCATGTAATGTTGCATACCAATATTATATATACCCTTTAAATAATGTGGCTAATACTTTACTTGTATCATACATGTTTGTGTCTAGCTAAATTTATATGCATTGCAAAATTATTTAGAAAAACATTTTGACATATTGAGTGCTAATGTAATACTAATAATTTGAGAAGCTAGAGTTTAATTAATTACTTTTCTTAGTTGTCGATTACAAATTTGATTATCCATATTACTTATATACTACTTTGGTCTTAGTGGTGGCATAATCATTGGTTGTTGTCTTGGATAGTGAGTTTTCCATAGGAATACGGTTTTCCATGGAGTGTTGGTATTTGAATTGATTTTGTATTATTTATATATTCTTTATTTTCATATCAATACTTAAGTTCTCCATCATATTTCCCATATCATCATTTACACTATTATTGGTAATTAGTAGAAGAAGGATTATGTTTTGCTAATATTTGCCCTACTTGGATGGAGAGAGAGAGAGAGCGAGAGAGAGAGCGAGAGAGAGTGAGTAAGGTACTAATCTTGAAGGTGAATGTTATTTGATGAAGATGCTTATTTTAGAAAAAAATAACTCCTTTTATATTTGAATTCTTAGATGTCCTTAGTGATTACTTGAGTGGTCCTTTGAAATTGTTCTCTAAGTTGGCTTGATTAAAGATATATTTCTATGGGTTGGTGCAATTTCCCACATACATAAGTCCTTGCAATATATGCAAAACTATGTTGGACTATGATTTTCACCAATATTATTTTTAAGGATAAAGGGATGGTCTTATCATTTTTGCATAAATAAACCATTAGAGGTATAGATGCATATATTTAGATCTAAATTTCAAATTGGTTAAGTCATCTTAAAATTATCAAGATTACAAAAATATCCAGAAAGCAAAATGCACCTGAATAGATAAAAAAATGGCTAAGTCAAAAGGGTCCAATAAAGCAAAATCCACAAACAAAAAAATCCTAAACTTTTCAAAAGATGATGTTAGCTTAGCTCCCATAAAATTTTGGTAAGCTGAAAGGTCAAAAGCAATCAATATTATGATTTTTAAATGACAACATTAGGTAAAGAACCTAAAAAGTCTATAAAGATAAATCAAAAGCCTAAAACAAAGGAAGGTTAAAGGTTTTGGTAAAAATAAGCCTAGAATAAAGCAATCCCAATATTTTCAAGAACTGATGTCACCTAACATCTTCTAAAATCCTAGCCCGAGAAAATGTGAACCCAAGATTTTTAAAGAGATGATGTCATCCAAATTTCAAAAAGACCCAATGAGGCACAAGTTCAAAAGAGAAAGTGCCCAGAATATTCAAGTGTTGACATAAGCCAAATTGTTTAAAAATCCTAGCCTAATGAAGGCAAATCCTATGATTTACAATCTATGATGTCTATAAAAACCCAACTAAACCAACCCAAGAGAGGCATATATTTTTTGTTTTTGTAGGTAAGGTTCACAAAGAAGTACCAATAATATTTTCAATATTCACAAGGCATAACCATATTTAAAATTGTAATAGTAGATGACTCTCAAGTGGATAGGATAGGTGAACATACCATAAATTTTGGGGTTTAATTTTTGAAATCTCCATGATTAGAATAGATGCCTTCAGTGGTATCCATACATTTCTTACACTCTCCCTGAGTATAATAAAATTTGACCATAGTGTAGGGATTATCCATTTTCAACATTTAGAAAAAGGGGATGCGATTTACACAACCATACATAAGCCTGTCTATGTAGGTTTTCTTTGGCACATTTTCTTAAATCCTTGTTATCACATCTTCGTAGTGCATTAAATAGTGCCTTAGTGCTTAATTACCACACCTCCATGGTGGGCTAATTAAGGCTATTATCACTCTGCATGATGATACACATGGCCACCCGATCCTTCTTGTTCAAGGTTCCATCATTATTTTATCTTTTAAATGAATTTCTTGCCTCTATAGTAGGAATTATATTGCAAGCCTCATGCTTAGGACTTAACAAAATTTTTCCCACTTTGGGTACACCCGAGCCTCATTGCTCATGGTTTCATTCGTGATAAATTGAGAGTTGCCTCGTAAGTTTTCCCAAGACTTTAGGTTTCATATTATTTAAGGGATCTAACATGGCTACTAAGTTTGTGCCCTCCCAAGAAGCCCTTTCCATTCCATAAGTGTAACACTTCAAAATAATCATAACTCTCTCATAAAGGAAATGAAACTCTAGATTTAAGCATCATAATATATTTCTAAAGATATGATAATTCAAATATCTCCATATCATACTATATTTGAATAAATGGTATAAGTTTTGTCCAATTTTGGCATCATTTGGTCCTCTAAAATGTAAACACTACACATGGGTCACACAATTATATTCACATAGTACTATGTGAATCCTGAGGCACTATCAGATTCACACACCACTATACAAATCTATTTTTTCAAGTTTCATTTACAACCTTGTGTTTGGCCATTACCATATGTGCCAACACCTTTTATTTTTTCAAATAAATTCACCACATTGCCAACTTTCCCTTCCAAAATACCTAAAATTATGCATTCATCACTTCTAAAATTAGGGTCATATTTAACACAAATTTCCCCCAAATAATAATATTCAAATTTACCAAAATTACCACCATTGTATTAGGATTGAAAAGAGCTCTCCAACGGTATAATTTTTGTCCAATGATAATATCATTTGGTCCCCCAAAATACAAAAATATTGGACATGGGTCACATAGTTAGATTTGCATAGTATTATGCAAATCTCAAGAAACTATCAAATTTGCACACCACTATATGAATCTATTTTTTCAAGTTGCATTTACACTCTCATACCTAGCCATTGCCAAATGTCCTAAAATTTTTCAATTTCTTCAAATCCTTCTTCCCCATTTTTCATATTTTTAATCGACTCATCATCGTCTTCCTCTTATTCAACCATCAACTAATTGCTTGAGGGGATAGACATCAAATAATAAAATTTGCCTCACACATGATCAATAATCAAACACTCAATCTTAGAAATTGTTTTTGTCCTAGAACCTTTGTCAAAGATCATCTCAAGCCTTCCTTTGTTAGGGTAGAAAAAAAAAAGAATTTCTCTTCTAAAAAAAATACAATTCAAAGAAGCATATGGGAGACCCAACATTTGAGTCTTTAGGTTAGTCATGGATTTCCTTGCTCGGTGTGGTAATCGTAAGACAACTCATCAATGAAGCACCTGACATAAATTTACCTAGGATTGAATAGTTTGTCAAATAAAATCAAGCTCGACAATTTATCAAAGGTAAAGTTTCAAAGATACTTTCTCTATCCATAATTGGAGCATATTACATTGATCATGAAGTGAGATGATCTTACATATCCTTCCTCAAAGCAATTATTGTGACACTAAAAATATTTGTAACCAAGCACAAATCATTCATCATCAATTCATCTCTCTCATAATCAATCATACATCATCTACAATCATCCATCATCAATTCATCTTCTTCAAAATCAAACCACCAATTTGGCATCATAAATTTTTACACTACACCATAATTTTGCACAACATAGTACAAAAAGGGGTAAATGTAGACACCCAAAAGTCACACATTACTATTTTTCCTATAATCCCAACTGATCAATTTTCAAAAACCATGAAATTTGCATAAATTAGCCCTAAAAATACTATTCATATCCATACGCCCCCTTGGCTACTTAAGCTCCTTTATACACTTAACATTGGGTCCTCATACTATCACCATCATAAATTAACCTTGGTTAAAGTATTTACCTTGGTCAAAAGCAACTTTTTGGTCAAAATTCACTTTATGGCTAAGCACTTGGTTAATCAAGTTAATCCTTATTAGCCTAATTATTCCACCTCACTTAGTCTACCATTTGACTAGGCTAGCCTTCTACATCACCATCCCAATATATTATCCATATCACATTCTCTTATGCATTCAATGACAATTGAAGACTTTTGCACATACAAATGCATTTTTTAAATATAAGGATTTTCACCTCAACATGTCATAAATGATATTTTGAGAATTTCCTCAACCCATGCATTTATGTGGGATGACTTATCCATACCTATTTATTATATGTATATGGGTGAGATATTCTCTCATAAAAATCCATTTATGAGGTGGGAAACCTCATAGGGGACACCTCATATTGGACACCTCACAAGGGATACCTTATGGGACACCTCAACCCCTCCCAAAACCTTGGAAAACTCTATAAATAGAATGTCATTTTCTCCATATTCATTGATCCACCATTTTTACATACCTAGACTCTGCTGGAATTAGTCTAGAAGCCACTTAAGCCCTCATCCATCCATCCCCAACATGAAGGCTACCTAAACCCTCTTTTTGCACCCTTTTTGTATTGCAATTTGCTCTTGTTTGTATATTTTGGAGGTGGTTTAGCTAGGACATGAAGATACAATAGCACTAGAGGGACCTCCACATCATTAATTTTTGTTTCTAAAAAACAAACTTATATTTGCATAGTATTGTGTAACTTTTGAGACACAGTCAAATTAGTACATTAGTGTGCCAATCCAGCCAGACCCACCTGTACTATTTTAGTCATAACTCCCTCATCTAAACTTGGATAACCACAAAATTTTGAGGGTAGATTCCTGACACCAAAAGGAAGGTTCCCATAAATTTTTAGATAATTTTAAATAGTAAATATCAGATTTGTACACTAGTGTGAAAATCCCATTTTCAACCATTCAAAGTTCATATAACTAGGTAAGTATTCCTTCTATCTTGTTTTTTCATTATTTGTACAATTTTAATCATGTTTTAAGGTTATTTGTCTTCAAAAATGAGGGGTCTAATCAAGATAGGCCTCCAAATATTCTAATCAAATTTTGTAGGTCTCACAGGTCCCAAGGATAGATTCAACCACTAGTGGCACATGAGTAATAAGACCACTTGCATTGAGGAAGACAAGGAGACAACCGATGGATGTTTACCATATATATAGAAGGAGGGATTACCTTGTGGAAGATACCATTTTGTATTTCTCAAGGGAACATTTATAGAAGAAATATTTGTAACTTATTTTCACCATCTATTTACAAAACAACCAATTTCCCTGTGTTTCAAAACCTTCTAATGAATCATTGGTGTTGTATCTAGTTTATTATTTAGATTTTCAAAGGTAGTCACACACTTGTCCATCCTCGTAAAATATTTTTCTTTTCATTAAATATTGTTAATAGAATAGGTAATTTTTTAGTAGTCCTTCATAAAATACCTATAGTAACTAGTGAGGCCCATGAATCTCCACACTTTGAACATATAAGTTGGTGCCGATAAAATCAAAATGGCCTCAAATTTCTTTGGATCTACAAAAATCCCCTCTACAGATATGATATGCCCCAAATATTAGACTTGAGGGACATAAACATCACATTTGGACAAATTTCCATAAAGTTGATTCTTTCTTAACACATCTAGTACTATCCTTAGATGTTGATCATGATCTTCCCTACCATGGAAATATATTGATATATCATCTAAAAATACTAGAACAAACAGATACAAATACTTCCTAAACATATTTTTCAACATATTCATAAATTTTATTGGTGTATTTGTTCATGAGGATCATTCTTTGGCCCAAAATAGCCCAAACCATGAGGATTATCTATAGGTAGATCGATAGACCAAGAGTTATCAAGAGCAATAGTGTTCATCAAAGGAACCATAATACCCCAACCATGGGGATTAGAATTGATCAAAGCTTAAGGTAAAAATGCAGTAAAACGAGTAGGAGCAAGAGGAAAAGTAATCGGTCAAGGAGATAGGCCAGGGCTCCAACCAGTACCATGATCAGTCAAGCGATACACAAGACTCCAACCATACTACAGAGAGAATTAACATGAATGATGCCTATTGTGATATTTGGGAAGAGACCAAGACCTTTTGTTATTACTAGAAAAATGACCTAAGGCCATAGAAACTTACCCCCTTAACCTAATATACCATGATCTAAGAGAAACTAAGGTACCTAGAGGTAGAGGGAGGTCAAATGAAACCTTGTTGATAGTGCATGGAGACTTATGCCAATACTCGATAAAATTCATCAAATGTACCAACACATACACTACCTTGGAAGCCTACAAATGGATATAAATGGTAACAATAGAAAGCATCATAATATTTTCATTTATAGAAAACTATAAAGAAATTAAATCTCTAGAATAGATAGCAACATTCCTATATTTCCATAGCTAAAAAAAAATAATCACATGAAATAATTTCCATAGAGCAATAATATAAGCAGGCCAACAACTATTCTCACTAAAAAAAATCATCCACCATCTAAAGAACTTGGGATGAAAAGGTTTAAACAATGAGTGAATCCAAGCCTAGGCAAATTGAGTATGAGGAAAAAACCAAATAGATGCTTAAATGTTTCAAAATGACCACATGAAGGACACTTACGATTAGGAAGACCAACTCTACGAATATTATCTCCCATAGAAATACCTTGATAAATAAGATACTAGAGAAAAAAGGTAATTTTCGGTTAAAGAATAGAATTCTAGGTATGATTCAAATGAGTAATCCAATTATAGGAGGTAGAGTGAGTCTACCATATTTCATTAAGCTTTTCAATACCAGAGGAAAAAGGACTAAGAAGTTGATAAAGTAAGTAAGAAGAGTAGTTCTTGAAATGAGTGTCTACATTCCAATGTCAATCCCTCTACCAAGAACTCAGGGGCTGAAGGTTGAGATTATGTAGCATGACATTAGGCATAAGCTATTGGATCTTAATAATAGAAGGAAGATCCATGTTTTGAAGATTATATTTATGCTTGAGGTCAAGCCAAGGAATCCAATCTTGACAATGTGCTAAATCTTTAATAAAGCAAATTCCTTTGTAAAATAGCCTCAAAGCTACCCATGTGTTGTATATGAGTTGGAGAGGGTAGGGTAATCCTCCAAGGGAGGTACCTATTTAAAATATCCACCCTAAAAAATGCACATTAGATACCAAAAATCCATTTTATTATGCTAGTGCGGTCAGGGTTGGGTGCGACTCTCGGGTGATTTTAATGGTGTAGAACCCCTTGGTCATGGTTTCTCAAACCAAGGTGGCCCTACAAGGGGTTTTTTTGCTAAATTAAAAAAAATAGCCTCAAATATTTAATGCCTGGCATATCACTAAGAAACCAAAGAGTTAGGCAAAATAGGAGAACACCAAATATTTTGATAATTGAATGAAATACCATTAAAAAAAAACATCACCAATCCAATGAAGATGAGGTTTCACCACCTCAAAATCCTACCAAATACTTTTAACAACAAAGTAACTCTAAAACTTAACTAGGGTATAAGTAATAATAAGAGTGTAAAGGCCAATATTGGCCCAAGATTTACACCCATAAGGCAACCTTGAAGAGATGCAATGGAAAATTAAACCTTCTAAGCTTTAGGGCCTTCAATAGCTTTAACCACCAACTTAGCACACAAATAAATTCTTTTCTTATATATGTTAATGATACCCATACCATACTTATCGGTAGGTGTGCAAAAAATATCCCAAGAAACCTGATGAAAACCATGCAAATTATTCCCCTTGGCCCAAAGAAAATCCCTAAGGATTCTAGCCAACTTATTATAAGAATTCTTAGAAGGGGCTCAATAGGAGGAATAGTAAACATGGGTGGCAGCAAAAATATTAGTGCAAAACTAAAATTTACTGGTAAGAGAATGGGATGTGAGGCCCAAAAGGGAAACTTTTTTTCAATTATATCAATAACATATTGCCAGAGTTCAGAGGGCAAGCAGTCAAAAGCAAAAGGAATTTCTAAGAACTTAAAATGCTCACCCCTCTGAAGCCAATACCATGAGAAATATATAAGGCAAGAAGGAATAGCTAAAGAAGTAATGTGAAAACAAAGACTTAGACCATTGGATGTTAGAACTAGAGGCCTTACAAAAAGTGTCCAGACAATCCAAAGTAATTGAAATAGAAACCTCATCCTCCTTAATAGTGGGAAAAGAATCATTCATAAAATACTCATTAATAAGATGAGTGGATAGATTAGGCAAAAGAATACCTTTGACTAACCCCTTAGATTATTGACTAGAAATAAGATAATTGAAATCTTCTGCCACAAGGATGTGAACCAATGGGGGTAAAGGATAGCCCTAGAAAATAGAAAAAAATAAACCAAAATTCTTTGACTTATTCCCATTAATAGTAAGATAGGCTAAAACATCACCAAACAACATATTGATAACATTAATAAAAAAGGGCCCAAACCCAAGAAATTTGAGCATGGTAAGAATAAAAGGTCATTCAATATGATCATACAATTTCTCAAAGTCAAGCTTAATGAAAAGCAACTTTTGGCCAGAGACATGCACCCATTCTAAACCTTCCTAGACAACAATAAGATTATCCAATATATAGTGCACTTTAATGAAACAAATCTACTCTGAGTATGAATAGCTAAATCCTTTGCCAAGATCTTATAAGAAACATTAAGCAGATTAATAGGTCTCCAATTGGTGGTAAGCTCTTTGGAAATGAACTTAATGTTTCCATGATTGATAATACTACCCAAAGAGTTATTGGCTAACACTTCATTATAGATATTGAGCATATTAGGCCCAGTAAATTTTTAAGTGGATTTATAGAGCTCATAAGGAAAGTCATCAAGACCAGGAGGCTTATCATGTGACATAGTCATAAGATCATTATGAAGCTCAAAAAGTGAAAGAGGAGCCTCACATAGATGTCTATTAGAAGCAGACAACTTATAAAGAACAACATCAAGACATTACTAGAGCACCATATGACATTCCAAAGAATATTATTATGCTTGAAAGACACGCTTATAATAATCCACAAATGCCAACACAATATCAAGAATAGAAGTCAGCCTATCATGAGAGACTTGAATAGCCTTGATATAGATTTTAGCTTGCCTAAAATGAAGAGATTTGATAAAGGCTTTGGATAGGTGATCGCTCACCCTCATCTAATGTAGATAAGCCCAAAGTTAATCTCCACTAGCTTCATGTAATTCATGGAGCATGGTGGTGAAAACCAATAACCCTGGCTTTAAATTATCGATCGTATAGATCATTTTCTAGCATAGAATTTTTTTTTGATACTCCTTTGTGATAGCTATATGAGCACACTTTATTACATGTGCTACCTATTTGATAAAATACCAAATGAAAGAGGTAGTACAAACAATCACCTCATCCCACAAAGAAATAAAAATGAAATAATGATGAGGTTGAGGTAATTAATTGTAGCACCCTAAAATTGGCGCAGTAAAACCTTAATAATTACAATTACTCTAGTAAATATTCAAATTCAAATTTCAACCTCCAAAACCGCTCCCAAACCGCCGTTTAACCCGTTTCCTCCTTTCCCATGCCATTTTTAGAGTTTGTTTTGTCCGTTTGACGATATCATCTCCGATAAGACGATATCGCCTCAGATCGGACGATTTCGTCTGGCGTAGGACGTCCAGACGATCTCGTCCCAAACTGATTTGTGCATAGTTGGACTCTGTTCCAACGGCGTCTCTAATCCGGGTAGAAGCGTGTCTGCGTCGTTAGAGACCTCCCCCATTGGAGATCTCCCAAATTGGGATGATCTCCAACCTCCCAACCTCTATCCTAAGCCTATTTAATCCTAGGCCCTCCCCTTAGCATCCCCCTGGCTGAAATTCCCTGTAACTCGAATTCTACACGCACTAGACCATCTTAAATCACTGTTTGCATTTGTATTTTTCCAAGTTTGTTTGTAGGAACTTCATTGTTTTTTAGTCGGAGCAAGCTCAATTCGTCTCAGACGATCTCGTACAATCTCGGACGATCTCGACCCAATTCGAGATGATTTCGACTGCAGTCCACATTGGGGGCAATCAGTGCCCGAGTTTGCATTTCTTCATCCTTTTTCTACTGTATTATTCTGCATTTAGTTAATTCTATGGTTATTCTTTATTATTCTGCATCTTGGAGTTCACCCATGTAGCTTTAATGCATAATAAAAGCATGATTTGTCAATAAGTCATTATATTGCACTTGTGTCTTAGTTTGTTATTATCATTTTAATGTTCTTACTATCATTTTACATCATTACCCTCTCTTATCATAGTTGCATTCTCTCGTATTTTGCATCTATTTTTCTGTTTGTAGTGTCTCGACGAATTCATCTGATGAATTCGTCAGATCTCAGACGATCTTGTTAGATAGGAGACGATCCTGTCAAATTCTAGACGATCTTGACTACTTCAAAAATTAGAATCTTCATCAGACATCCGGATCAGGTATGGGTCTTTAATCCATCTTGTTCTCTCTATTTTCTATCTAATTTTGTTCTCTCGTATTCATTTAAATCTGCACTTTCATAATAGAATAACTTAGATGCATTTTGGCCAAACCTAGGACTTGGATGATTAAAGATAAAACTGAACACATCAAACACATTCCCAACCTAGGCATGGAAACTGCCATTCAAACGTTTCCTGGTGAACCCACCATCCATCAAAAAATCACCATAATACACCTCCCCCGAGAGGCGGGACCTTCGCAAGGCCTCTCGTCTCGAGGTACCGTGCCATCCTTTTCCCATCCTCCTTCCGGGCATGGATCCTATAGCTTGAAGGTAAGGATGTGAAAAATTTGGAGCGATACATTTTGGTGAACCCGACGTGAATGCATTTAAAACCTTTTGAAAACAAAAAAAAACAAAAAATAAAACAACCAAAACATAGATGCATTTCAAATCATTTAAAACTAATAAGTTGCATATCATGTTTAGATGGTAGCTCCTAAGAAAATATTAGCAGTTACTATAAATGTTGAAAACCAATTGGCAGCCATAGAAATCAATTATGTGCTTAGTGTGCTTGAAACAGATAGAAATCAACTTTTGTGGGACGAACTTGATAGAAGACTAAGTGTCATTTCATCTAGGTCAACAAAACTTAAACAAATCAAGAGGCTTGTCCTAGATAGAATTCTGGATCCTCATCAACTCGTCTTTTATCATGAACTTCGGAGAGCCTCGCCATAGATGGTTAGCTTATAGGAGAGCTCTTGTGTCTTCAGAATTGTTCACCTTCGAGGAATACCTCGAGAACGCAGCCATTATACACCAGCTCCTAGGTCGTGTAGAAGACCAAGAGGTTGTTCTTACGGATAGGGAAATATGGAATAGAGTTCCTCGAGCTGTGTTATATCGAGAGTATTGCCACGAGCTTTACTTCTATCAAACAGAATCTGAGACAGATAATATCACTATAGCTCTTTTCATTAAATTTTTGAAAGAAAATTTTCAATTTGAAGAAGAACACTTCATGACTCTTGAAGAACTCGAGCCCATTAATGATATTTATAAATTGTTTATAGAAAACTAGATCATTACTTTCAGTATTAGTTCTTGCATTTATTGTGTTGTTTGTTATCTTTACAATATTATTACAAAAACAAGAAAAACTAAAAAAAACATAACAAAAACCAAAACATTTCATTTTAAATATTGTAGTAGGTATATAATTAATATATACCTCTTAAGCTTGTTGCATATATATATATATATAAATATATTATATATATATATATATATATATATATTTGCTGAAATCTAAATTAAGCACAATGCCTAAACTTAGGAATGGTAAACAAACTGAAGGAGAAGAAGAAGATTGGTTAGAAGATAAAACTAGAAACCCAAATGTCCTTCCTGAAGATCCAATTCCGGAAGGAGAAACTCTAGATCAACCAGAAGATGACCTAGGTGAAGACAATGAACAAGAAGAAAATGTTAAAGAGGATGGATCCTCATCCCCTAGAGTAGCTCCAGATGGAACTATTGCTTTTGACAACTTAGATCATTTCTGGAAATTTTTCAATAATAACATTGGCGCTCTTAATATGGCAGTTCGTATTGATAAAGGGCAAATTAGTGACACTCAAGCAGCCATGGAACATATGTTTGATGTGCACACTAATCCCTTGTCTTTCATTGATCAAGAAAGTGATAAGGCTGGACCATCCAATAGAGATATGGTCACTATGATTCAGAACATGCCAAAACAACAAGTTACCCAACCTCCTAAGGAACCTGTTATTGAGCCTAAAATCATTCCCACACAAAAGAAAACTTCCTTCACTGCTTTACTTCGCCAAACTATTGATCAATATGCTTCAAGTAAACAAAAACCTAAAATGAAGCCAAACACCAATTTTCAACAATCTGGAATACAACATAATACAACTTCAAAATTCCTTCATAACACCTTTCCTACCAACAATTTACACAATAGCAACATAGCATCTAATCTTCATGTCCCTCCATCATATGCTCACAAATCCCATATCAATGCCCTACCGAACCAATATGGTGGGCAAACTAGTAATCTGGAAGCCATGGTGAAACAAGTTAGCTTCGCGTATGGACCAGATAGATCCTTACCGTCCCTCGTACAATTATCGAGAGATATGTAGTCAACCTTTGGATCCCATAGTTGTAGCACAACCGTACCCTAAGCATTTTCCCATGCCCATCCTGCCTATATATAAAGGAACCGAAGATCCCATAGAGCATCTTCGCATGTTTAGGATAGCATGTCATGATATATCACATGATGACTTGCTATTACTAAAAATGTTCCCAAAAAGTTTAGGTGGAATGGCATTAGAGTGGTACTATCAATTGCCCACTCATTCTTTGAGAAACTTTGAAGAAACAGCTGAATCTTTTGTCCATCAATTTAGTGCCTACATCGAGAGGCATGTAACCATTAAAGATTTATACAACTTAAAACAAGACAAGGATGAATGTTTTGCCGATTTCTTAGCTAGATGGAGGCAGTTGATGGGAAAACTGCACTTTGTGCTACCTTATAGGGAAATGTTGGACATTTTTATTAATAATTTACAAGAACAAATATCTTATGAGCTATCAACTGCTACTTTAACTACCTTCGATCAGGCTATAGATTTAGCTCGAAGAGTAGAAGATGCCCTCATTAGGAGAGGCCAACTTAGGAAGAAGGATGATGAGAAAACATCCAAAAATCAGTATAAAAACAAACAAGTTGTAGGTGACGGAGTCACTGATAGTAGAAATGTTGCTAATATCAATGCAACGAAAACAACAAAAAAATTTATATTGAAACCGCCTGATAAGCCTCCTCGAGAATTTACTAGATTGAATCAACCATTATCAACTATTTTACCTCAATTACTCGAAAGAGGTTTGATCCAATTACCAGCTATCCGGGAACCTGATCCAACTATACCCGGATACAGAGCTGACTTACACTATGATTTCCATAGAGGGCCTGGACACTCTACCAATGCTTGTAAAAGGTTGAAACATAAAATACAGGATCTGATTGATAATAATGAAATGGAGGTGCAAGCCTTCCAACCTAAACAAAATGCTCCTAATAATCCTCAAAAGACCATTCCCCAAAATCAAAATCAAAATGCTAATCAATCATTAGACATATTTCAACACCCTTTACCAAGACATGGTAAAGAGGTGGCCAATCAAATCGAACATCATAATGTTCCTCCTCCTACCCGATATGTAGGAACTATTAGCGGACATTTACCTAATCATGATCCTCAAAAATTTGACACAACTTTATCCATGGTCACAACCAGGCCCCTACATAATATTCAAACTCCAGATCCTAGTGATATAGAATCGGATACTCGAAAGTGAAATAGACATCACTTCAAACCAATCGAATAGTTCTGAAAATGAATCAGATCCTATTCAACCCATCACAGATGCTATGGTTCCAGAAGAACCATTTCCTAGAAGAGTTACTACTCGACCCTCTTCTAATCAATTCCTCCCAAATGAACAAGCCATAAACGCTCAACCGAGACCAGTTCAACGTCTTCAATATAACATTGTAGGTACCATTGGAGTCGTTACCCGACAACAGGCTCAAAATTCTCAACAAGAACCAAACCAGAATGATGGATCAGCTCCATTTGTTTTGAAAAATCCCAATAAAGGGAATCATGCTTCCAATGTTCAACTTAAACCCCCTTACAATATTAATGAGCAATTATCCAATACTACAACCAGAATTTCCCTTTTGGATTTATTAAGATCTTCTCCTACCCATAGGGATGAGTTGATGCTTACATTAAGCCAAATGATGGTACCTCAAAATATTCAACCCGAAGCCATGGCCAATACTATCATCACTCGAGAAGTTGATTGTATTGACTTCCGGGATAAAGATATCCCACAACACAGTTTACATAAGGATAATCCCTTATATATTACTGCTCTAATTGGAGATGTAGGCTGTTAAACGAGTCCTGATTGATAATGGTTCATCTCTAAACATTTGCACTTTTGACTTCTACCAACGATTTGGCTTTAGAAGTGATGAAATGAAGAAAACCGACATGATTATCAAAGCTTTCAATGACGAAACACAAGAAACGTGTGGAGTTATTACCATCCCATTGCAAGTTGGTCCTCGAACTCTAGATACCACCATGTTTATTGTACATTGCCCCGCATCGTACAATATACTCTTGGGTCGTCCTTGGATCAATGCAATGCGGGTTGTCCCATCAACTTTACACCAATGTGTTAAATTCGAATTTAAAAATCAGTTGGTCACTATCCACGGTGATCCTAGACCCTTTGATATGTGTGCTTTGGCAGAACCTGTTGGAGTGCAATTTTGCCCTGCTCTGTCATCCACACATCCTAATTCTTATTTTTCATCTAAAATCGTGAAACACACACCCATAGCTTCACCTATTTCCCCTCCATTCATTTCACCCTCATATATAGATCAACAATCTTCTAAACAAACCACTCTAGAACCTCAAAAAGATCTTCAATCTACGACCAATCCTTCATGTTCTATCCCTATAATTTCAAAACCTATAGACCCATCTATTAACACTTCCACATTATCAACATCTATCATACCTTCCACATCTAAAGATATAGGGAATGATCCTTCTACATCTTATGCTCTTTCTGATGAACTTTTACCAGATTTATCCACAATCTTAATATCAAAAAAACAAATGCTTTCATGCAAGATTCAATTCTTTTAAATAACTTGCCGCCATCTCCTCGTACTTTGGGCCTCCCACAACCTATGGGAAGTACTTACCAAGTCGGGAGTTGTGCCTTCATTTATAAAGGATATGACTGGGGAAGAATCCCTCGGAATATCAAAACTCATCATGAGGGATATGCTCGATGTTATTTTACCAATGAATATATTAAAGCTAAACCCATAATGCTTAAAATGGGATATAAAGGGAAAGGCTTGGGACCTTTCCAAAATGGCATGAAAGAACCTTTCGAGGTAGAACCGTGGCCTCGCCTGCTGTGGTGTGGGCCTATTTCCTAGTAAGGGTCAACCCTTTCCTTTTGAAGATGATGATCAACTCATATGTTATCAAGATTATTTGGATAGGCGTGATGATTTGCCTCTAAAAAATCAGCCATTTACATGTAACATGCTATCCATAGCTTACCCTGAAATGATTGTTGACTCCGATGAGGAGTTGGAAGGAGATATCTTCCACGATGTCTCCATTGAAGAGATGTTACACAATGGATTTTATTTTGATGGTTCTATACCAACTATAGCCCAACTTGAGACCACTAATCCTCAAGATGAATTATCCAACTTAACCTTACAAGAATTACAAGAATTGGGCGTTTCACCCGCCCCACCTAATTTTGAAAGAGATCTACACATGGAGGTAGAAAACGTCATTAAAATTAATATTGGAACTGAGGATAGTCCTCACATAATCAATATTGGATCAGAATTAAGTCAAGAAAAACAAGAGCAATACATTGCATTCCTTAAAGAATATGAAGATGTCTTCGCTTGGACATATGAAGATATGCCAGGTCTAGACCCTTCTGTAGTCATGCATCACCTAGTGGTCCATCCGGATGCTAAACCTGTTAAACAAAAACTTAGAAAAATGCATCCCAAAGTGGCTTTGCTAGTCAAAGGGGAGTTAGAAAAACTCCTGAATGTTGTTTTTATACAAGCTATTGATTATGCTGAATGGATCTCAAATGTAGTTCCAGTTACCAAGAAAGAAGCCACCAAAGTTAGGGTTTGCATAGATTTTAGAGATATTAATGTTGCATGCCCTAAAGATGATTTTCCTCTTCCAAACATGGATCAAATCATTGACTTTACTATCGGAGTGGAATGATGTCCTTAATGGATGGATTCTCCTAATTATAATCGATCAGGATAGCTCCAAGATCAGGCTAAAACAATCCTTTATTACCCCAGGGTACCTTTTGTTGGAAAGTGATGCCATTTCTTAAAAACCCAACCTATCAACACTATGACTTATATTTTTCATGATATGATGCATGATATCCTACATATTATTAATATATTATACTCCCTCTATTAATGAAATACATAGGTTCGAACTCCCACTAGAACTTCACCTTTTGTTTTGGTTTATGGTGCTAAAGCCATTTTTCCCTTTGAATTAGAAGTTCCTTCTTTGGCTCTACTACTTCAAGATACCGAAGTAGGAGATGAATATCGAGCTGGTAGACTCAGTCAGCTGGAACTCCTAGATGAAAAATGCATCAATGCTTTGGAGCATCTCCGTGCCTACCAAAACAAGCTTAAAAGATCATATGCTAAAAAGTTCGTCATCGATCCTTTGAGATCGGCGACCTTGTTTTAAAAGAAAATCAAAAAAATACTAATGCAACTAAGGACCTTAAAGGTAAATTTGAGCCCAACTGGCTTGGACCATACATTATCATTGCTAAATTTGAATCGGGAGCATACAAATTATCTACCTTAGATGGTAAAGAACTTAAAGAACCCATGAACATTTTGCATCTTAAACGTTACTATGTATAAATTTGGTCATTTCATCCTTGTATATATTTGTTTAAAATATTTCAAAATCACTATCTTGTATTTCTTTCAATTTATAAATTCAAAAACACCAAAAACATTCATAATCATCAAAATATTCAAAACTACTTGTATTTATTTATGGCACTTGTTAATTCTTTCAAAAACAAAAAAAATAATAATAAAAATAAAAAACAGCAATATTCTTGACTCTTTCGAAACCAAAACAACATAAAGAAGAAAGAGAGAGTCAACATTCTCAAAACTTCTCAAAAAGTATTTATATATATCTTCTTACAAATGTTGCAGTTATATGTTTCAAATTATTTTGGATAAATTAGCATTTATTTGGAATCCCTCACTTTCACAAACACAAAAATAAATATCTTGATTTTTATCTGGCATGATTACTAATCTCTCTTATATCAAAGTCCACAAAATTCAATTAAATAAAGTTTGAGCACAGAGAATTGATCTTGTTATTTACTTAAACCAAGCACATCCTTTCACAATAAAATGATTATATTTGTAATGTCCATGCTATGCTACATAGTAGAAGTGGTTTCTTGAGCGAAAAGTTTCCCCTGCTATCCTATCATGCACATGGTCTAGAATCTTTGAGAATTGGCAAAAGGACAAGCTCACCCCTACCCAGAATAAAAATCCCTTGCTCTACAGACTAATCCGAGCAAGTATCCCTAGCATAGAAAAAAAGAAAAAGCAAAGTTCAAGAAAAAGAGAAAAAGAAAAATGTTATTTTATATCATTACAAATGTTCCAAGCATTATCAAGCAAAAATACAAAAAGAAAAGAAATGAAAGCAAAAGCAAAAGCAATAAAATCCCTTTCCCTACCCTTTGAAAAGAAAAGAAGGGTTGATGAGCTTGAATCCCTGGAATTCTCAATTATTCGAAAACTGTGAGGTAAGCCCCATAACAGGTGGTTTGTGCCCAACCCGCTTGGCCTTGGGTAACTCCTAGCGTGGCGATATGTCTGTCACATTAGCGACCTTCTTTTGTACAGACCTATGTCTGCTTATGGATTAGCTAGCTCTTGATAATCCGACTTACATAGTAGTCTAGTATGGTTATATGCATCTACATCATGGTTAATGAACACTTATTTGGTTCATTCAAATCACTTGTATCATATTATCTTGCTCAAAACTGGTAAATGAACATAGCAATTGCACACACATTTTGTATTTGAGAGATTTTGTGTATCATTATGATAAATCAAGATTGGAAATGAACTCACATATGCACATGGGATTCCTTATAAATCTAACTTTTGTCTTTAAGATACTTTGAAATATTTTTTTGCAAATTGTTTGGAATAATTCATTTTCTTCTTTAAAGTACAGTTGTTTAGTATAAAGACAACTACATACATAATAGAAAAAATCAAAATTTCTTTCAAAACCATACAATCAAAACACACACACACACACACACACACACACACACACACACAAAAAACAAAAAATATATATATATATATATATATATTGTCGACTTTCGCGACGATGGTATAGTTCCAAAACCAAAATTGGAATTTTATGCCTAGCGCAAGTCCTCATCTTCATATTTTCTATTTATTAAAAATCAACCATGCAATAAAACTATCTTTCTTCTTTGGATTTCGCGATGATGGTATAAGTCTATACCTACATATTCTATGCCTAGCGCAAACCATTGTACCAATTTTTATTCCCCATTTATTTGAAAATCATGAAAACCATATGACTTAAATCATTATGTTATACAATTATGCTTTTTTAACAAAAAGCATGCACATTATCACTATTTCATGTCATTATGTCAACCTTCAATTTTGCAATGATGGTATAATTCCTAGGGAATTATCCAAAAATTTTATCACACTTAGGAATTTATGCCTAGCAAAAATCATTTTAACATTATTTCATGCATACTATTTTTATGAAACTCTGAAAACAAACCATCATCATCATCATTTGCACCATTGCACCAAAGTCTTAAGACAGTCTCTTAAGCACTCTTTTACTTTTTAACAATATTTCTATACTGGGATTAGCTTGACGACCGAGTGAGCGGCGACTCCATGAAATGGTCTATAATAGCGACAATGTCCTTTGAAATTATTGTTAAAAGTCCCTTTTATTTTTTTATCAAATCATCACATCACAAACAACCAATTTGTTCTATCAGATTATTTCATTTAAATTTTTCAAGCATGACATTTCAACCATAATATTTCCAACGACGTAATTACATGAATCATCAAATCAATCAATCAAAACATTAAAAGCATCATAAAAATACATAAGACACAAGTCATATGATCAAAAATATCTCATCTATATATATATCAACAGTATATATACATCATATCAAAACCGAATCGGTATGCCACAATCTGTACCTCGGCATACTCAATCCTCTATCAAAAATAATAAATACTATATATCAATCTGTGCAGTGCAATCTGTAGTAGCTAGCCTCGAGAGCCCCTCGAGCTCTCAGCCTCATCTCCTCCCCCGCCCTGAGGTGGACGAGGTGGCCCCATCGTAGTATGTGTGGTACTACGAGTCCTAGTTGTCGATCGAGATGAAGTCCTCGATGACCCAATCTTGATCGGGTCAGCAATGTCGGTTGGCAGCTGTACCCTCTGACCCTCTGGCACCATCTGGAAGTAGATACCCTAGTAGAACGTGATCTGAGCAATCGACCGTGCTAGCTCTTGAGTGCTCGCTCCTCCACCCCGTGCTCTGAGGCGTGCAATCTCATCTCTGAGCTGTGTCACCTCAGCTCGATGGCGTGCAGCCTCATCCTGCAATGTCTGCACCTGTGCCTGGAGATGGACTGTCTCCGCTCGGAGAGTCGCTGTCTCGCTGCTCTCCCCAGTGTCAACACCCTTGCCCTTATCGGGCGATGGTGGCCTCTCTCTCTATGGAGAAGGGGGTCTCTCCTCCCTCCTCTCCCGCTATCGTGGCCTCTGTTGCCTCTGTGGTCTCCTCTGCTCTCTCCCGCCGTGACCTTGGGCTGCCTCAATGGCCGCCTGGCACCGCCTCCCCATCCGATGCACAACTACATGAATCGGACCCTGAGCCCTCGTCATCCGAGGAGGGCGGATGCCTGCGTACCAGGCATCGTAGCCGTCGGCTACCCTAGCATCGTCCCCATCCACTGGCTGAATGGGGGCATCATCTGCGTCCTGACTCTAGAAGCGCTGCATATCTGGAGCCCCGCTAACCGTAGTGTTATCCCGGATAGTCCGAGAAAACTCGTAATCCCTAAGAGATGGGATCCCCTGCTGTAGACCGAACTATCTCAAAACTCGGTCATAGCGGTGGAGCTCCACCTCTCCCCTCTCCATCCTCAGCCAGCAGACTCGCCTGATGCGAGCCAGCTCCTGTCCATCCTCGGCCCACCCTGGATGGTCCCTCCAAGGCCTCTAGGTGATCTGGTCGGAGACAAGGTCATCAAGTAGTCTCCGGGACATCGATAGATCTATCCGCCATTGTGACCCTCTCCGGAGCCACCAGTAGAAAGCTCGGGGCCTCTCCCCATCAACCCCTATCAATGGGAGCCCTATCGGCCTCTGCACCGCAATGTGCTCCCAGCACCAAACCTGTAGTAGCGATGTCATAACTAGACATCGGTCGCCCTTGTACACGACCCCATGCAGGATCCTATACAATCGACATAGAACAAAGCTGCCCCAAGAAAACCTGTAGCCATGGTCTCTCATGTCATAGACCACATCCGCCAGTACCCATGGTACCCGCATCCGCTCTGGTGGCACAACAGAAGTCCACCTACCACCCTAGCCAAAACTCGTGTGAGTCTAGATGCCCCAGGCATCTGACGCAATGACTCGATGTTCACTCCGCCCTTCTCCAGGGCGAAGCTCGGATCGCCACATAGTCGCATCATCGCGTGGCCCTGATTGGCCGTGGGAGTGATCAGTCATCCTTGTATGGGGATCCTCAAAATCCTCCATACATCCTCTAGTGTGGGAGTCATCTCCCCTGTCGGTAACCGAAAATAGGAAGAACCCGGATACCACCTCTCTGCTAGGGTCGTCAATAGCCCCATATCTCGTAGAAACTTGTGGCATCTCTCGCCACATGCCGCAAGCCGACCTGTGCCAGCTGATCTCGCTCGCCTCGAGATAGAGTGGCCAAGTCATCTCTCAACCCACCGTATTTCCATTCTCTGCTCTTCAGTAATCCTCTCTGCAACATAAAAACAAAATCAACAATAAAAATCATTAATAAAAACTCAGTAATTAATAATGCAAGTAAAATTAGTTCAATTTTATATAAATGATGATATCGTCCACTATTGGACGATATCGTCCCAAATTTGAGCAAAATCATCTCCGATTTCGCAAGCCGAAATCGTCCCTAATTTGACGAAATCGTCCCCCTTTCGTCGATTTCGCCCTTAGACGAAATCGGCGAACTTGAGACGATTTCGTCGAAATCGAGACGATTTCGTCCCGACGATGTCGACGGCCCAAAAACGGCCGCGATGCTCAAAAATTGCTCAAAATTCACCTAAAAAGCATGTAAATTCAACTTAAAGCATTCTAAACTAAGTTTAGACTCTTACCCGTAGCCCGTGCCGGACCTCTGTCGATCTGTGCGCTGTCTCGACCATTTTTGTCTCTAGAGCTCTAAAAACCAAAAAAATGAATAGTAACAATGAATTAGGGTTTTACCCTATTTTTCTTAATTTTATTCAAAACACAATTAAAAACATTTTAAAATTTTGCTTTTTCGCGTTTTTACCTCAAACGTTCGATTTGGGTAAAAACACGGAGGGGGCACCATAGTAAGCCGTCGTACGATTCGACCAAGAATCGTCGCCTAAAAATGGGAATAATTTTTGCTTTCTCGTAGATCGAGAAGAACTCATCTTTAACGCATTTTCTTCAAAAAATTCGCTAAAGAGGGGGCAAAATGTAGCACCCTAAAATTGGCGCAATAAAACCTTAATAATTACAATTACTCTAGTAAATATTCAAATTCAAATTTCAACCTCCAAAACCGCTCCCAAACCGCCGTTTAACCCGTTTCCTCCTTTCCCGCGCCATTTTTAGAGTTTGTTTTGTCCGTTTGACGATATCGTCTCCGATAAGACGATATCGCCTCAGATCGGACGATTTCGTCTGGCGTAGGACGTCCAGACGATCTCGTCCCAAAATGATTTGTGCATAGTTGGACTCTATTCCAACGGCGTCTCTAATCCGGGCATAAGCGTGTCTGCATCGTTAGAGACCTCCCCCATTGGAGATCTCCCAAATTGGGATGATCTCCAACCTCCCAACCTCTATCCTAAGCCTATTTAATCCTAGGCCCTCCCCTTAGCATCCCCCTGGCTGAAATTCCCTGTAACTCGAATTCTACATGCACTAGACCATCTTAAATCACTGTTTGCATTTGTATTTTTCCAAGTTTGTTTGCAGGAACTTCATTGTTTTTCAGCCGGAGCAAGCTCAATTCGTCTCAGACGATCTCGTACAATCTCGGACGATCTCGACCCAATTCGAGACGATTTCGACTGTAGTCCACATTGGGGGCAATCAGTGCCCAAAGTTTGCATTTCTTCATCCTTTTTCTGTTGTATTATTCTGCATTTAGTTAATTCTATGGTTATTCTTTATTATTCTGCATCTTGGAGTTCACCCATGTAGCTTAAATGCATAATAAAATCATGATTTGTCATTAGATCATTATAATGCATTCGTGTCTTAGTTTGTTATTATCATTTTAATGTTCTTACTGTCATTTTACATCATTACCCTCTATTATCATAGTTGCATTCTCTGTATTTTGCATCTGTTTTTCTGTTTGTAGGTCTCTGACGAATTCGTCAGATCTCAGACGATCTTGTTAGATAGGAGACGATCCTGTCGAATTCTAGACGATCCTGACTACTTCAAAAATCAGAATCTCCATCAGACATCCGGATCAGGTATGGGTCTTTAATCCATCTTTTTCTTTCTATTTTCTGTCTAATTTTGTTCTCTTGTATTCATTTAAATCTGCACTTTCATAATAGAATAGCTTAGATTCATTTTGGCCAAACCTAGGACTTGGATGATTAAAGATAAAACTGAACACATCAAACACATTCCCAACCTAGGCATGGAAACTGCCATTCAAACGTTTCCTGGTGAACCCACCATCCATCGAAAAATCACCATAATACACCTCCCCCGAGAGGCGGGACCTTCGCAAGGCCTCTCAGTCCGAGGTACCACGCCATCCTTTTCCCATCCTCCTTCCGGGCACGGATCCTATAGCCTGAAGGTAGGGATGCGAAAAATTTGGAGCGATACATTAATTCCTAATTCTCTTAATCTCAAAATTCATGCTAGGGTGTTGCAATAAATAATTATTTAAATAGAATTGATTGCACATAAAATTAAATTGACAACCAGTCCACTCAATCTGGAAGGAAATCAAGAATGATTTGATGATAGGAATTGATCCTAGATCATCACAATATTATTATTGGTAATGGAGAAGTAAAAAATTGTTGCTCTAACATCATAAATCGATCAAGGTGCTTATAGAATCTATCATTACCAACACAAAAATTGGACCATGTGAACAAAGGTGGAGACATGCATTTGCACCAAAAAAAAAAGGAATCAAAAAGATCCCATCTACACTTTAGAAAATATAATCCTCATGCTCACCACCACACCAGTGCATCGGGAGGTGGCCAACTTTGTCTTCAACATGCTCAACCATATTAAAGTCACAACATGGATTTACGGTGTGAATGTTTCTCAACAAGATGAGATTGAGGAGACAATATAGGACACACAAAAACAATAGGAGGCTAATATGGTAGCTATAAAACCTATATCCACTAGAAATAATCAATTTAGTGTTGGCTACCCCCTCTTATTAGAGACTATGATCCAATATCCCTCAACAAACGGTTTGGTAGGTGCAGGTGCAACTGGAGGAGCAGGGACAACCATCAGAGGTTTTTGAGAAACTAATGGATAGTCCTTGAGATGATGCAAAGTAGATTGATATAAAAATTAAGTATTAGGAAAGTTAAAGTAAATAATTTTTACATAAGACACTTTGTACCAATGTGAATATCTATAAATTCTTTGAGATATTGTGTGAGATCAACCTCAACAAAAATTCTCTTACTAGGCCATGTTGAGAAAACATATTCTTCTTATTGATAGATCATCCAATCAATGGGTTTGATAATATTAGAAATAAACATCCTTAAGGGCAATGGAAGACCAGGGAGTTCAAGACAAACTAGGAATTTCAAGGAAATTTGTTCCAAAACTCAAAAGGAGTCCAAGGAGAAAGGACCATTCAAGTATTGCAAACAAACCAACAACTAGACCTAGCAACCATAGTTCGCACCTCTGAAGGTTATTTAAAGGAAAGCAATTTTTTTTTTTGGTAAGATTGTAGATACCTGCAACCACAACACCACGAGATTCATAGTGAATTTTGAGGTAGTTTTGAAGAAATTATTACAATGAGATTCGACCAAAAAAATAAGCAATAAGATAGTGATTCTCATACCATTTTATAATTGGATAAATAACATCAAGAGTACAACATTTGGAGAAGACTCATTACCTCGTCCACTACTTTTGGAATAAAATTTCAAGCTCACTTTGGTGCCATGAAGACCACTATCTACAACAACCTTTACATCTATGGATGGTGAGGCCATAATAAGGAGATCAATTGCCTAACTAGCGACATTAATAATATTCAATACCAAAGCAACTAAATTTATGAATGGCAGCAGAACCAAACCCTAATTAGGATTTTAAAATTTTTATTAAATAACTTATCATTTAATAAAATTGGAGTGGCTTTCCCATCTAGATTAATATCATTTTTTATAAAATCAAAATATTTTTTAATTCTCAAAAATTAGAATTAAAAAAAAATATCCTGCTTTTACGAAATGATAATTGGTTGTCATTTGTTTTCTATGTATTGGTTTCTCCTTTTCTCCCATATCTCTATGCTTTCTTTTTTCCCTCTCTTTGCATTGGTTGAGGATAGCCTTTATTTTTATTTTGTTCTATTTTCTAGGTAGGTTGAGGATTACCTCAAGTTTTGAATTTATGATTTTTAAATTTTTTGGTTGGTGCTCTTGTGGGCTAGTAATGCCTTTTGTATTCAGGTTTTGGGTCCCTGTTAAAACCCCTTTTTAATAAATATCTAACTAATAAAAAAATTAGAATTAAAAAAAATTATGATTTTTGGTCACTGCATAAATCTGGTGGGGTTGTTCCTTGTCCCTATTACTTGATTATGGATTCTAGGGATATTTGTTTGCATAATGTGGACCCCCACAATTGTAAAATCCTCATTTAGACCCCTGGGTTATTTATTGCCTTCTCTCCCCTATTCCCTCTTACTATGTTGGCTCTATCTACCTATGAGGTCGAGGATTAAAATTATTAATCCTTTTTTAGAATTTCTTCTTGTAATTTCCTTGTTTCCCATCGTTCTGTCTCATACTTTGGGTTTCCTTTGTTCTTCTTATTTTTTTCATGTTCCCATTTATTGAAACCAACACTCTTTCTTTTTTTGAGTTCTTGTTGATCTTATTCTATCAACCCGCCATAGTTGAAGAAGGATTTCTTTGTTTGTATATTGGCTTCCTCCTGACGAGCCAAATCATATGATTTCTATAGTCTTGGGTTTGAGTAGATTAATCAAAATTTTAATCTTAGGATCCACTCCTAAGATGAAATTATGTACCCTTAGGTTTTCATTGACCTCATATTATAGTAGATACTTTAGAAGCTTCAAATTTTTTTGGTAATATAGATCCACAATCATAGTTACCTGTTGGAGTGTAGAGAATTCCTCAAATTTATCTACATAGAATTTTTGATCCGATAAGAATATTTTCTTAAATGCTCAAACAAAATCATCATACTAAAGATTCACTACTTGGATATTTTTTCCAGCCCTGAATGTATTCCACTATTCTAAAGCTACATCTTATAAGTGGAGGGCAGCCCATATTGTTTGGGTCTTTGAAGAACAACTCTTCATGGAAAAATATGTTTCCAATTCATTAAGCTAGGACTTAGCTAAATTGCCTCCTTCTTTACTGGTGAAAATAGATACCTTGATGTTTTTTAGGTCCTTGGCTAGCTTGTCCTTAATGCAAGCCTTCCCTTATCAATTTTTGTAACAAGATCCTCTTCCTATCTATTGTGACTCCTTCAAAATGACCCCAAAATTTGGGGACCTACTTGAAATTTGAAAGATTTTTTCAAATTGTTGCTTGCGCTTATTGTTCACCATTGTCATCATTGAAATATCAAGAATGCTTATCTTCCTCCGAATGGTCTTATAGCAGGGTCCATTGTCAAAATTCACCTCATGATCTGAAGATCCTGAAGTTATGCTTGTATGGTCATTTTGATTATGGTCTTTGAGTTGTATTATTGTTGTTATGCTATGTTTATGTCAAGGGTGTTTTATTTTGTTTTGTTTGTTATTAATATTGATAGGTTAGGTTTTGTAAAAATATTTTGTGTTATGTTAAATTTTTAAGTCTCATGTATACCTAGTATTTTTTGGTTTGTTTTATATGTTTTGTTGTTTTAGTTTTATGTTGTCTTTAAATTATATGTTTGTTCTTTAGTATATATTTTGGGTGTTATTTTAATATATTTCCATTTATTATAGTGGTGTTCATATAGGTTGCATGTTCGTATGTTATGTTTAGTTATGTCTTGTTTTAAATTAATTAAATTATAAAGTTTTATAACTTTATAATTTAATATATTTAAAATTGTTATTTTATAAACTTGTTTTAAATTAATTAAATTATAAAGTTTTATAACTTTGTAATTTAATTATATTTAAAAAGGTTATTTTATAAATGTTTTATATTCTAATTAATATTTATTTTTTTGGCAGGATTTTTAAAATATGTTGAATAGAGGATGTGTTCGTGGGTTTCATGGCATGTCTTAACTTTAATTTTTGAATGCCAATGAGGAGAAATATTAATCCTTTGAAAAGGCTTTATTGATATTAGGGTTTCAAGAATTCATTTTTAAAACTGATGGAATGGAGCAAACTAATAAAGAGGAATAAATTTCTTAAGTTATAAATGGAGAATTAGAAACCAAAAAGAAGGGTCAAATAGGTTGGAGAAAAAGAGAAAATATTGAAAGGAGCCAAATAGAAGACCAAGTTGCAGAGGAAGCTACATTTGCACATGAATACATTGACTTTGTTGAATTCATTGTAAGATATAATATTTTGTATCAAATTCAATTTATATTAAAAGCAAGCACTATTGTGGTGTTTTTAATTTATAAGTTGATTGATATAATTTTTTAATTAAAATTTTTGTAGAAGATAGCACCAAATTTGTGATAGGATTGTGTAAAATCTGGTCTACCTGAGTTCGATTTTCAAAGTTGTGTTTTTCTATTCTATAGAAAATTTGTTCGAAGGTTTTATTCAAATTTGTTTCTTTACCCTAAGACCTTTTTGTATCGCTCCAATTTTTTTGCATCCTTACCTTCAGGCTATAGGATCCATTCCCAGAAGGAGGATGGGAAAAGGATGGCGCGGTACCTCAGACTGAGAGGCATTGCGAAGGTCCCACCTCTCGGGGGAGGTGTATTATGATGATTTTTCGATGGATGGTGGGTTCACCAAGAAACATTTGAATGGAAGTTTTCACGCCTAGGTTGGGAATGTGTTTGATGGGTTCAGTTTTAGCTTTAATCATCCAAGTCCTAGGTTTGGCCAAAATGTGTCTAAGCTATTCTATATGAAATGCAGATTTAAATGAAGACAAAAATAGATTTGGATAGAAAAACAGAAAGAACAAGATGGATTAAAGACCCATACCTGATTCGAATGTCTGATGAAGGTTTTAATTTTTGAAGTAGTCAGGATCATCTGGAATTCGACAAGATCGTCTCCTATCTGACAGGATCGTCTGAGATCTGATGAATTCATCAGACAAATTCGTTAGAGACCTGCAAATAGAAAAACAGATGCAAAATATAGAGAATGCAACTATGATAATAGAGGGTAATGATATAAAATGATAGTAAGAACATTAAAATGATGATAATAAGCAAAAACACGAATGCATTATACCAATAAAATGACAATTTATGCTTTTATTATGCATTAAAGCTACATGGGTGAACTCCAAGATGCAAAATAATAAAGAATAACTATAGAATTAACTAAATGCAGAATAATACAGAGAAAAAGGATGAAGAAATGCAAACTCTGGGCGTTGATTGCCCCCAATGTGAACTGTAGTCGAAATCGTCTCAAATTGGGTCAAGATCGTCCGAGATTGTACGAGATCGTCTAAGACGAACTGAGCTTGCTTCGACTGAAAAAAAATGAAGTTCCTACAAACAAACTTGAAAAAATACAAATGCAAACAGTGATTTAAGATGGTCTAGTGCATGTAGAATTCGAGTTACAGGGAATTTCAGCCAGGGAGATGCTAAGGGGAGGGCTTAGGTTTAAATAAGCTTAGGAGGGAGGTTATGAGGTTGGATATCATCCCTTATTTGGGAGATTTCCAATGGGGAGGGTCTCTAACGATGCAGACACGCTTCTGCACAGATTAGAGACACCGTTGGAACAAAGACTAATTGTGAAAAATCAATTTTGGGACAAGATCGTCTGGACGTCCTAGCCCAAACGAAATCATCCGATCTGAGGCGATATCGTCTGATCGGCGATGATATCGTCAAACGTTCAAAACAAACTCTAAAAATGGCATGAGAAACGAGGAAATGGATTTAGTGGCGGTTTGGGAGCGATTTTGGAGGTTAGAATTTGAATTTGAATTATTTACTAGAGTAAGTGTAATTATTAAGGTTTTACTACGCCAATTTTAGGGTGCTACATTTTTCCCCCTCTTTAGCAAATTTTCCAAAGAAAATGCATTAAAGATGAGTTCTTCTCGATCTACAAGAAAGCAAAAATTATTCCCAATTTTAGGCGACAACTCTTGGTCGAATCGTACGACATCTTACTATGGTGTCCCCTCCGTGTTTTTACCCAAATCGAACGTTTGAGGTAAAAATGCGGAAAAGCAAAATTTTAAAATGTTTTTAATTGTGTTTTGAATAAAATTAAGAAAAATAGGGTAAAACCCTAATTCATTTTTACTGTTCATTTTTAGTTTTTGGAGCTCTGTAAGCAAAAATGGTCGAGATAGTGCACAGATCGACAGAGGTTCGATGCGGGCTACAGGTAAGAGTCTAAAATTAGTTTAGAATGGTTTAAGTTGAATTTACATGCTTTTTAGATTGATTTTAAATAAATTTTGAGCATCGCGGCCATTTTTGGGCCGTCGACATCATCGGGACGAAATCGTCCCGATTTCAACGAAATCGTCTCAAGTTCACCGATTTTGTCGAAGGGCAAAATCGACGAAAGGGGGACGATTTTGTCAAATAAGGGACGATTTCGACTTACAAAATTGGAGACGATTTTGCTCAAATTTGGGACGATATCATCCAATAGTGGATGATATCATAAAATTGAACTAATTTTACTTGCATTATTAATCACTTGAGTTTTTATTAATGATTTTTTATTGTGTTGTTGTTTTTATGTTGCAGAGAGGTTTACTAAAGAGCAGAGAATGGAAATACGATGGTTTGAGAGATGATTTGGCCGCTCTATCACTAGTGAAGCGGGATCAGCTGGCGCAGGCCGTCTTACAACATGTGGCAGATATGCCACAAGTTTCTACAGACATGGGGCTACTGACAGCCCTGGTAGAGAGGTGGTATCCATGTTCTTCCTATTTTTGATTACCCATAGGGGAGATGACTCCCACATTGGAGGATGTATGGAGTATTTTGAGGATCCCCATACAAGGATGGCTAATCACTCCTATGGCCAACCAGGGCCACGCTATGATATGGTTGTGTGGCAATACGAGCTTTGCCTTGGAGAAGGGTGGAGTGAACATCGAGGCGCTGTGTCAGATGCCTGGGGCATCCAAAATCACATAGGTTTTGGCCAAAGTGGTGGGTGGACTTATGCTGTGCCACCAAAGTAGGTGCAGGGTACCATGGGTGCTAGTAGATGTGATCTACGACATGCGTGACCATGGTTACAGGTTCTCTTAGGGCAGTTTTGTTCTATGCCAGCTGTACAAGATCCTACATGGGGTTATGTACAAGGGCGGCCAATGTCTGGTTATGACATCGCTACTATAGGTTTGGTGCTGGGAGCAAATTGCAGTGCGGAGGCCGATAGGGCTTCCTTTGATAGGGGTTGATGGGGAGAGGCCCCGAGTTTTCTACTGGTGACTCCGAAGAAGGGCATAGCAATGGATTGATTTGCCGATGTCTCGGAGACTGCTAGATGACCTTGTCCCAAACCAGATCACCTGGAGGCCTTGGAGAGATCATCCAAGGTGGGCCATGGATGGACAGGATATGGCTCGCATCAGGCGAGTCTACTGGCTGAGGATGGAGAGGGGAGAGGTGGAGCTCCATTGGTATGACCGAGTTTTGCAATAGTTCGGTCTACAACAAGGGATCCCATCTCTCAGGGATTAAAATTTTTCTCAGACTATCTAGGATAACACTACAATTAGCAGGGCTCCAGATATGCAATGATTCTAGAGTCAAGACATAGATGATGCCCCCATCCAGCCAGTGGATGGGGACGATGCTAGAGTAGTCGACGGCTACGATGCCTGGTACACAGGCATTCACCCTCCTCGAATGACAAGGGCTCAGGGTTTGATTCATGTAGTTGTGCATCGGATGGGGAGGCAGTGTCAGGTAGCCATTGAGGAGGCCCAAGGTCATGGTAGGAGAGAGCAGAGGAGACCACAGGCACATTAGAGGCCATGACAATGAGAGAGGATGGAGGAGATACCCCCTTCTCCACAGAGAGAGAGGCCACCATCGCCCGATAAGGGCAAGGGTGTTGACACTGGGGAGAGCAGCGAGACAGTGACTCTCCAAGCGGAGACAGTCCGTATCTAGGCACAAGTGTAGACCCTGTAGGAGGAGGCTGCATGACACTGAACTAAGGTTACATAGCTCAGAGATGATATTGCACACCACAAAGCACGGGGCAGAGAGGCAAGCACTTAGGAGTTAGCACGAGCTATTGCCCAGATCACTTTTTATCAGACACTATACCACCAGATGGTGCTAGAGGAGGAGATATTACCACTGCCAGCTACCATCACAAATATGATTAGGATTGGGTTGTCGAGGACTTCATCTCGATCGACAACTAGGACTCGCAGTACCACACATACTGTGATGCGGCCACCTCGTCCACCTCAGGGCGGGGGAGGAGATGAGGCTGAGAGCTCGAGGGGTTCTCGAGGCTAGCTACTATAGATTGCACTGCATAGATTGATATATAGTATTTACTATTTTTGATAGAGGATTGAGTATGCCAAGGTACAGATTGTGGCATACCGATTCGGTTTTGATATGATGTATATATATTTGTGATATATATAGATGAGATATTTTTGATCATATGACTTGTCTTATGTGTTTGTATGATGCTTTAATGTTTGAATTATTTGCTGATTGGATTGAGGATTCATGTAATTACATCATTTGGAAATATTATGGTTGAAATGTCATGCTTGAAAAATTTAAATGAAATAATCTGATGTAAACAAATTGGTTGTTTGTGATGTGATGATTTGATAAAAAAAGAAAAGGGACTTTTAACAATAATTTCAAAGGACATTGTTGCTATTATAGACCATTTCATGGAGTCGCCGCTCGGTCGTCAAGATAATTCCAATATAGAAATATTGTTAAAAAGTAAAAGAGTGCTTAAGAGACTGTCTTAAGACTTTGGTACAATGGTCCAAATGTTGATGATGATGGTTTGTTTTCAGAGTTTCATAAAAAATAGTATGCATGAAATAATGTTAAAATGATTTTCTACTAGGCATAAATTCCTAAGTGTGATAAATTTTTTGGATAATTCCCTAGGAATTATACCATCATTGCAAAATTGAAGGTTGACATAATGACATGAAATAGTGATAATGTGCATGCTTTTTTGTCAAAAAACATAATTGTATAACATAATGATTTAAGTCATATGGTTTTCATGATTTTCAAATAAATGGGGAATAAAAATTGGTAAAATGGTTTGCGCTAGGCATAGAATATATAGGTATAGACTTATACCATCATCGCGAAATCCAAAAAGAGATAGTTTTATTGCATGGTTGATTTTTAATAAAAAAAAATATGAAGATGAGGACTTGCACTAGGCATAAAATTCCAATTTTGGTTTTAGAACTATACCATCGTCGCGAAAGTCGACAATGTATATATATATATATATATGTGTGTGTGTGTGTGTGTGTGTGTGTGTGTGTGTGTGTGTGTGTGTTTTGATTGTATGGTTTTGAAAGAAATTTTGATTTTTTCTATTATGTATGTAGTTGTATTTATACTAAACAACTGTACTTTAAAGAAGAAAATGAATTATTCTAGAAAATTTGCAAAAAATATTTCAAAGTATCTTAAAGACAAAAGTTAGATTTATAAGGAATCACATGTGCAAATGTGAGTTCATTTCCAATCTTGATTTATCATAATGATACACAAAATCTCTCAAATACAAATGTTTGTGCAATTGCTATGTTCATTTACCAGTTTGGAGCAAGATAATATGATATAAATGATTTGAATGAACCAAATAAGTGTTCATTAACCATGATTTAGATGCACATAACCATACCAGACTACTATGTAAGTCGGATTATCAAGAGCTAGCTAATCCATAAGCAGACATAGGTCTGTACAAAATAAGGTCGCTAATGTGACAGACATATCGCCACGCTAGGAGTTACCCAAGGCCAAGCAGGTTGGGCACAAAACACCTGTTATGGGGCTTACCTCACAGTTTGAGAATTCCAGGGATTCAAGCTCATCAACCCTTATTTTCTTTTCAAAGGGTAGGGAAAGGGATTTTATTGCTTTTGCTTTTGCTTTCATTTCTTTTCTTTTTGTATTTTTGCTTGGTAATGCTTGGAACATTGTTGTAATGATATAAAATAACATTTTTCTTTTTCTCTTTTTCTTGAACTTTGCTTTTTCTTTTTGTTCTATGTTGGGGATACTTGCTCGGATTGGTTATAGAGCAAGGGATTTTTATTCCGGGTAGGGGTGAGCTTGTCCTTTTGCCAATTCTCAAATATTCTAGACCATGTGCATGATAGGATAGCAGGGGAAACTTTTCGCTCAAGAAACCACTTCTACTATGTAGCAAAGCATGGAAATTACAAATATAACCATTTTATTATGAAAGGATGTGCTTGGTTTAAGTAAATAACAAGATCAATTATCTGTGCTCAAACTTTATTTAATTGAATTTTGTGGACTTTGATATAAGAGAGATTAGTAATCATGCCAGATAAAATCAATATATTTATTTTTGTGAGTGTGAAAGTGAGGGATTCCAAATAAATGCTAATTTATCCAAAATAATTTGAAACATATAACTGCAACATTTGTAAGAAGATATATATAAATACTTTTTGAGAAGTTTTGAGAATGTTGAATCTTTCTTTCTTCTTTATGTTGTTTTGGTTTAGAAAGAGTCAAGAATATTGTTATTTTTTTTATTTATTTTTATTATTTTTTTGTTTTTGAAAGAATTAACAAGTGCCATAAATAAATAAAACAAATAGTTTTGAATATTTTGATGATTATGAATGTTTTTGGTGTTTTTGAATTTATAAATTGAAAGAAATACAAGATAGTGATTTTGAAATATTTGAAACAAATATATACAAGGATGAAATAACCAAATTTATACATAGTAACATTTAAGATGCAAAATGTTCATGGGTTCTTTAAGTTCTTTACCATCTAAGGTAGATAATTTGTATGCTCCCGATTCAAATTTAGCAATGATAATGTATGGTCCAAGCCAGTTGGGCTCAAATTTACCTTTAAGGTCCTTAGTTGCATTAGTATTTTTTTTATTTTCTTTTAAAACAAGGTCGTCGATCTCAAAGGATCGATGACAAACTTTCTTAGCATATGATCTTTTAACCTTGTTTTGGTAGGCATGAAGATGCTCCAATTCATTGATGCGTTTTTCATCTAGGAGTTCTATCTGACTGAGTTTGCTAGCTTGATATTCATCTCCTACTTCAGTATCTTGAAGTAGTAGAGCCAACGAAGGAACTTCTAATTCAAAGGGAAAAATGACTTTAGCACCATAAACCAAAACAAAAGGTGAAGTTCCTGTGGGGGTTCGAAAACTAGTTCGATAGGCCCACAAGGATGGATATAACTGAATGTGCCAGTCGCGACTAGTTTTATTGACCAATATTTTGAGAATATTGATTAAGGTTTTGTTAGATGCTTTTGATTGACCATTACCCTGAGGATAATAGGGAGTGGACCAGCGATGTTGAATCTTATATTTTTGGCATAATTTTTTAACATCTTTATTTTTGAAACAAGTTCCATTATCAGAGATGAGATTTGCGAGAATTCTAAACCTACAAATGATTTGATTAAAAATAAATTTAGAGACTTGTGTGCCAGTGCAGGAAGCTAAAGGCATAGCTTCAACCCACTTCGTGAAATACTCGATGGCGGTTATGATGAATTTGTGTCCATCAGATGACACAGGATTGATTTTGCCAATAATATCTAAACCCCATTTTGAAAAGGGCCAAGGAGATGAAATAGCCTACATTTCTTGTGCAAGCGCATGGACAAGGTCAACATGCTTCTGGCACTTGTTGCAATGGCGCACATAATCATGTGCATCATTCTCCATGGTAGGCCAAAAGTATCCTATCCTAAGGAGATTTTTAGCAATGACACTACCACTGAAGTGTCCTCCACAAGATCCATCGTGGGCTTCACTCAAGGCTGATTTGGATTCTTCTAGATTCAAACATCTCATTAGGATACCTTCAAAATATCTCCTATATAAAGTATTGCTAATTATTACAAATTGACTTGCTCGTCTACGTAATAACCAACACTGGTTTCTATTAGAATTGGCAACGAAAGTCCCATTTTTGAGAAAATAAAATATATCTGTATACCAAGGTTCAGGAGTAGTTTCATTGATTAGAAACACATCCAAAGGTTCTAAGCATGACTTATTTGAAGCGGGTTCCTGGAATCGACAAATAATGATAGTGGCATATTCGTCATCTAACTCCAAGGGTAGGAGATATGCAGCTGTGGCCATAGCATCAGCTGCATGATTGCAAGTTTGAGGAATAGCTTCCAAGGTAACTTGATCAAATAGAGACATTAATTGTAAAACATAGGCTTTATATGGGCGTAGTTTATCATCTCTGGTCTGATAAGCTTCATTAATTTGGTTTATAACAAGTTGAGAATCACCAAAAACTAACAGATGTTTAATTTTTAGTGCCAAGGCAGCTTGTAATCCAAGGATTAGAGCTTCATATTCAACAGTATTGTTGGTGCAAGCAAATGTTAATTTTAAGGATAGAGGAATAAGATGTTTTTGCGGGGATATTAAAATAATACCCGCACTAGCCCCACTCATGCATCAGGCTCCATCAAAGTATAAGGACCATTGTTCAATATGGTCTGCCTCTAATTGAAGTCATTCATCAAGAAACTCAATGATGAGGGGATGGGTAGACTCTAAGGGTGCAACAGCTAATTGATCTACTCTATTTGACCCTTAACAGACTTTTGTCCTATGAACGTGAGGTCAAAATTGCTTAGAGAAAGAACCCACTTGGCTGTGCAACCCGATAAATAAAGTCGACTCATGAGATACCTCAAGGGATCATATTTAGCAATGACATAAGTTTTCTGACTAAGCATATAATGGCATAATTTTTGCGTAGCAAACACGACTGCTAGACATAGTTTTTCTAATGTTGTGTAGCGGGTTTCATAACTGATGAAGGTTCGACTAATATAATAATTAGCACGTTCTCTCTCCTAAGGCAAAATCTGAAGCTGAAATATACAGGATAAATGGGCGATCAAGTTTAGGCGGTGAAAGCACAGGTGGGTTAAGGAGGTATTGTTTGAGAAGTTCAAAAGCTTCTTTACATTTGTCATCCCAATTAAAAGGGACATCCTTCTTAAGAAGTTTAAGAAAGGGACCGATTTTGTCCGCCAGCTTATCGATGAAGCGACGAATGGCTTGAAGCTTACCTTGTAAACTTCATAACTCAGATATATTAGTAGGTGTGGGCATATCAGTGATAGCCACAATCTTGAGAGGGTCAATTTCAATCCCACATAAATAAACTAAAACCCCTAATAGTTTATCGGACTTAACTTCGAATATGCATTTGGCTAGATTTAATCGAATAAGATATTCTCGTAATCGATTAAAAACTTTTCTCAAATCATCTAAATGATTATCTTCATTAATAGAGTGAGCTATAATATCATCTACATAATCATGTAGGATATCATGCATCATATCATGAAAAATATAAGTCATAGCTCATTGATAGGTTGCACCTGCGTTCTTTAAGCCAAATGGCATCACTTTCCAACAAAAGGTACCCCAAGGGGTAATAAAGGCTATTTTAGCCTGATCTTCAGGAGCTATCCTGATCTGATTATAACCAGAGAATCCATCCATTAAGGACATCATCACACTGTTGGCAGTAAAGTCAATGATTTGATCCATGTTTGGAAGAGGAAAATCATCTTTAGGGCATGCAGCATTAATATCTCTAAAATCTGTGCAAACCCTAACTTTGGTGGATTCTTTCTTGGTAACTAGAACTACATTCGAGATCCATTCAACATAATCAATAGCTTGTATAAAAACAACATTCAGGAGTTTTTCTAACTCCCCTTTGACTAGCAAAGCCACTTTGGGATGCATTTTTTTAAGTTTTTGTTTAACAGGTTTAGCATCCGGATGGACCACTAGGTGATGCATGACTACAGAAGGGTCTAGAACTAGCATATATTCATATGTCCAAGCGAAGACATCCTCATATTCTTTAAGAAATGCAATGTATTGCGCTTGTTTTTCTTGACTTAATTCTGATCCAATATTGATTATGTGAGGACTATCCTTAGTTCTAATATTAATTTTAATGACGTTTTCTACCTCCATGTGTAGATCTCTTTCAAAATTAGGTGGGGTGGGTGAAACGCCCAATTATTGTAATTCTTGTAAGGTTAAGTTGGATAATTCATCTTGAGGATTAGTGGTCTCAAGTTGGGCTATAGTTGGTATAGAACCATCAAAATAAAATCCATTATGTAACATCTCTTCAACGGAGACATCATGGAAGATATCTCCTTCCAACTCCTCATCGGAGTCAGAAATCATTTTAGGGTAAGCTATGGATAGCATGTTACATGTAAATGGCTGATTTTTTAGAGGCAAATCATCACGCCTATCCAAATAATCTTGATAACATATGATTTGATCATCATCTTCAAAAGGAAAGGGTTGACCCTTACTAGGAAATAGGCCCACACCATAGCGGGTAGGCCACGGTTCTACCTCGAAAGGTTCTTTCATGCCATTTTGGAAAGGTCCCAAGCCTTTCCATTTATATCCCATTTTAAGCATTATGGGTTTAGCTTTAATATATTCATTGGTAAAATAACATCGAGCATATCCCTCATGATGAGTTTTGATATTCCGAGGGATTCTTCCCCAGTCATATCCTTTATAAATGAAGGCACAACTCCCGACTTGGTAAGTACTTCCCATAGGTTGTGGGAGGCCCAAAGTATGAGGAGATGGCGACAAGTTATTTAAAAGAATTGAATCTTGCATGAAAGCATTTGTTTTTTTTTATATTAAGATTGTGGATAAATCTGGTAAGAGTTCATCAGAAAGAGCATAAGATGTAGAAGGATCATTCCCTATATGTTTAGATGTGGAAGGTATGATAGATGTTGATAATGTGGAAATGTTAAGAGATGGGTCTATAGGTTTTGAAATTATAGGGATAGAACATGAAGGATTGGTTGTAGATTGAAGATATTTTTGAGGTTCTAGAGTGGTTTGTTTAGAATATTGTTGATCTATACATGAGGATGAAATTAATGGAGGAGAAATAGATGAAGTTATGGGTGTGTGTTTCACAGTTTTAGATGAAAAATAAGAATTAGGATGTGTGGATGACAAAGAAGGGCAAAATTGAACTCCAACAGGTTCTGCCAAGGCACACATATCAAAGGGTCTAGGATCACCATGGATAGTGACCAATTGATTTTTAAATTTGAATTTAACATATTGGTGTAAAGTTGATGGGACAACCCACATTGCATTGATCCAAGGACGACCCAAAAGTATATTGTACGATGCGGAGCAATGTACAATAAACACGGTGGTATCTAGAGTTTCAAGACCAACTTGCAATGGGATGGTAATAACTCCACACGTTTCTTGTGTTTCGTCATTGAAATATTTGATAATCATGTCAGTTTTCTTCATTTCATCACTTCTAAAGCCAAATCGTTGGTAGAAGTCAAAAGTGCAAATGTTTAGAGATGAACCATTATCAATCAGGACTCATTTAATAGCTACATCTCCAATTAGAGCAGTAATATATAAGGGATTATCCTTATGTAAACTGTGTTGTGGTATATCTTTATCCCGAAAGTCAATACAATCGACTTCTCTAGTGATGATAGTATTGGCCATGGCTTCAGGTTGAATGTTTTGAGGTACCATCATTTGGCTTAATGTAAGCATCAACTCATCCCTATGGGTAGGAGAAGATCTTAATAAATCCAAAAGGGAAATTTTGGCTATAATATTAGATAATTGCTCATTAATATTGTAAGGGGGTTTAAGCTGAACATTGGAAGCATGATTCCCTTTATTGGGATTTTTCAAAACAAATGGAGCTGATCCATAATTCTGGTTTGGTTCTTGTTGAGAATTTTGAGCCTGTTGTCAGGTAACGACTCCAATGGTACCTACAATGTTATATTGAAGACGCTGAACTGGTCTCGACTGAGTGTTTATGGCTTGTTCATTTGGGAGGAATTGATTAGAAGAGGGTTGAGTAGTAACTCTTATAGGAAATGGTTCTTCTAGAACCATAGCATCTATGATGGGTTGAATAAGATCTGATTCATTTTTAGAACTATTTGATTGGTTTGAAGTGATGTCTATTTCACTTTCAGTATCTGATTCTACATCACTAGAATCAGGAGTTTGTATATTATGCAGGGGCCTGGTCGTGACCAGGGATAAGGTTGTGTCAAATGTTTGAGGATCCTGAACAGGTAATTGTCCGCTAATAGTCCCTACATATCGGGTAGGAGGGGGAAAATTATGATGTTTGATTTGATTGGCCACATCTTTACCATGTCTTGGTAAAGGGTGTTGAAATATGTCTAATGATTGATTAGCATTTTGATTTTGATTTTGGGGAATGGTCTTTTGAGGATTATTAGGAGCATTTTGTTTAGGTTGGAAGACTTGCACCTCCATTTCATTATTATCAATAAGATCCTGTATTTTATGTTTCAATATTTTACAAGCATTGGTAGAGTGTCTAGGCCCTCTATGGAAATCACAGTGTAAGTCAGCTCTGTATCCGGGTATAGTTGGATCAGGTTCCCGGATAGCTAGTAATTGGATCAAACCTCTTTTGAGTAATTGAGGTAAAATAGTTGATAATGGTTGATTCAATCTGGTAAATTCTCAAGGAGGCTTATCAGGCGGTTTCAATATAATTTTTTTTGTTGTTTTCATTGCATTGATATTAGCAACATTTCTGCTATCAGTGACTCCGTCACCTACAACTTGTTTGTTTTTATACTGATTTTTGGATGTTTTCTCATCATCCTTCTTCCTAAGTTGGCCTCTCCTAATGAGGGCATCTTCTACTCTTCGAGCTAAATCTATAGCCCGATCGAAGGTAGTTAAAGTAGCAATTGATAGCTCATAAGATATTTGTTCTTGTAAATTATTAATAAAAATGTCCAACATTTCCCTATAAGGTAGCACAAAGTGCGGTTTTCCGTCAACTCGCCTCCATGTAGCTAAGAAATCGGCAAAACATTCATCCTTGTCTTGTTTTAAGTCGTATAAATCTTTAATGGTCACATGCCTCTTGATGTAGGCACTAAATTGATGGACAAAAGATTCAGTTGTTTCTTCAAAGTTTCTCAAAGAATGAGTGGGCAATTGATAGTACCACTCTAATGCCATTCCACCTAAAATTTTTGGGAACATTTTTAGTAATAGCAAGTCATCATGTGATATATCATGACATGCTATCCTAAACATGCAAAGATGCTCTATGGGATCTTCGGTTCCTTTATATATAGGTAGGATGGGCATGGGAAAATGCTTAGGGTATGGTTGTGCTACAACTATGGGATCCAAAGGTTGACTACATATCTCTCGATAATTGTATGAGGGACAGTAAGGATCTATCTGGTCCATACGTGAAGCTAACTATTTCACCATGGCTTCCTAATTACTAGTTTGCCCACCATATTGGTTTGGTAGGGCATTGATATGGGATTTGTGAGCATATGATGGAGGGACATGAAGATTAGATACTATGTTGCTATTGTGTAAATTGTTGGTAGGAAAGATGTTATGAAAGAATTTTGAAGTTGTATTATGTTGTATTCCAGATTGTTGAAAATTGGTGTTTGGCTTCATTTTAGGTTTTTGTTTACTTGAAGCATATTGATCAATAGTTTGGTGAAGTAAAGCAATGAAGGAAGTTTTCTTTTGTGTGGGTATGATTTTAGGCTCAATAACGGGTTCCTTAGAAGGTTGGGTAACCTGTTGTTTTGGCATGTTCTGAATCATAGTGACCATATCTCTATTGGATGGTCCAGCCTTATCACTTTCTTGATCAATGAAAGACAAGGGATTAGTGTGCACATCAAACATATGTTCCATGGCTACTTGAGTGTCACTAATTTGCCCTTTATCAATATGAACTGCCATATTAAGAGCACCAATGTTATTATTGAAATTTTTTTAGAAATGATCTAAGTTGTCAAAAGCAATAGTTCCATCTGGAGTTACTCTAGGGGATGAGGATCCATCCTCTTTAACATTTTCTTCTTGTTCATTATCTTCACCTAGGTCATCTTCTGGTTGATCTAGAGTTTCTCCTTCTAGAATTGGATCTTCAGGAAGGACATTTGGGTTTCCAGTTTTATCTTCTAACCAATTTTCCTCTTCTCCTTCAGTTTTTTTACCATTCCTAAGTTTAGGCATTGTACTTAATTTAGGTTTCAGCAAATATATATATATATATATATATATATATATATATATATATATATATATATATGCAACAAGCTTAAGAGGTATATATTAATTATATACCTACTATAATATTTAAAATGAAAGGTTTTAGTTTTTGTTATGTTTTTTAGTTTTTCTTGTTTTTGTAATAATATTGTAAAGATAACAAACAACACAATAAATGCAAGAACTAATACTGAAAGTAATGATCTAGTTTTCTATAAACAATTTATAAATATCATTAATGGGTTCGAGTTCTTCAAGAGTCATGAAGTGTTCTTCTTCAAATTGAAAATTTTCTTTCAAAAATTTAATGAAAAGAGCTATAGTGATATTATCTATCTCAGATTCTGGTTGATAGAAGTAAAGCTCGTGGCAATACTCTCGATATAACACAGCTCAAGGAACTCTATTCCATATTTCCCTATCTGTAAGAACAACCTCTTGGTATTCTACACGACCTAGGAACTGGTGTATAATGGCTACGTTCTCGAGGTATTCCTCGAAGGTGAACAATTCTGAAGACACAAGAGCTCTCCTATAAGCTAACCATCTATGGCAGGCTCTCTGAAGTTCATGATAAAAGACGAGTTGATGAGGATCCAGGATTCTATCTAGGACAAGCCTCTTGATTTGTTTAAGTTTTTTTCACCTAGATGAAATGACACTTAGTCTTCTATCAAGTTCGTCCCACAAAAGTTGATTTCTATCTGTTTTAGGCACACTAAGCATAGAATTGACTTCTATGGCTGCCAATTGGTTTTCAAAATTTATAGTAACTGCTAATCCTTTCTTAGGAGCTACCATCTAAACATGATATGCAACTTATTAATTTTAATGATTTGAAATGCATCTATGTTTTGGTTGTTTTATTTTTTTTATTTTTTATTTTCAAAAGGTTTTAAATGCATTCACGTCGGGTTCACCAAAATGTATTGCTCCAAATTTTTTGCATCCTTACCTTCAGGCTATAGGATCCATGCCCGAAAGGAGGATGGAAAAAGGATGGCGCAGTACCTCGGACTGAGAGGCCTTGCGAAGGTCTCGCCTCTTGGGGGAGGTGTATTATGGTGATTTTTTGATGGATGGTGGGTTCACCAGGAAACATTTGAATGGTAGTTTCCACGCCTAGGTTGGGAATGTGTTTGATGGGTTTAGTTTTAGCTTTAATCATCCAAGTCCTAGGTTTGGCCAAAATGTGTCTAAGCTATTCTATATGAAATGCAGATTTAAATGAAGACAAAAATAGATTTGGACAAAAAAATAGAAAGAACAAGATGGATTAAAGACCCATACCTGATTCGGATGTCTAATGAAGGTTCTAATTTTTTAAGTAGTCAGGATCGTCTGGAATTCGACAGGATCGTCTCCTATCTAACAGGATCGTCTGAGATCTGACAAATTTGTCAGAGACCTGCAAACAAAAAAATAGATACAAAATATAGAGAATGCAACTATGATAACAGAGGGTAATGATATAAAATGATAGTAAGAACATTAAAATGATGATAATAAGCAAAAACATGAATGCATTATATCGATCAAATGATAATTTATTCTTTTATTATGCATTAAAGCTACATGGGTGAACTTCAAGATGCAAAATAATAAAGAATAACTATAGAATTAACTAAATGCAAAATAATACAGCAAAAAAAGGATGAAGAAATGCAACCTCTAGGCATTGATTGCCCCCAATGTGAACTGTAGTCGAAATCATCTCGAATTGGGTCGAAATCATCCGAGATTGTACGAGATAATCTGAGACGAACTGAGCTTGCTCCGATTGGAAAACAATGGAGTTCCTGCAAACAAACTTGAAAAAATAAAAATGCAAATAGTGATTTAAGATGGTCTAGTGCATGTAGAATTTGAGTTACAGGTAATTTCAGCTAGGGGGATGCTAAGGGGAGGGCTTAGGATTAAATAGGCTTAGGAGGAAGGTTAGGAGGTTGGAGATCATCCCTTATTTGGGAGATCTCCAATGGGGAGGGTCTCTAACGTCATAGACATGCTTCTGCCCGGATTAGAGACACCGTTGGAATAGAGACTAATTGTGAAAAACTAGTTTTGGGACAAGATCTTCTGGACGTCCTATCCCAGACGAAATCGTTCGATCTGAGGCGATATCGTCTAATCAACGAAGATATCGTCAAACGGTCAAAACAAACTCTAAAAATGGCACGAGAAATGAGGAAATAGATTAAGCGACGATTTGGGAGCGTTTTTGGAGGTTAGAATTTGAATTTGAATTATTTACTAGAGTAAGTGTAATTATTAAGGTTTTACTGCACCAATTTTAGGGTGCTACACTTTTTAATTTATTTGAGGCATTACAATTAAAGATAAAACCTAGTTTATTTTATAAAAGATTTAAATTTTATAACTAGGTTAAAGTTTGAATTTATCACTCAAATATTTAATTCTATAAATATTCTAGAGGAGGGAATCAATGATCTTTTGATTTTAAATTTCATAAAGTTTATTGAATTTGTTTTATTAAAACCCTAAGTTGAATTTCAAAGATTCAGATTTATAGAAAGGGTTGTAAAATTTATTTAGGTCAAATATTTAAGTTAATAAATATTTGACAAATAAATTTCAGAGATAGAGAATGATTATATGGATTATTTATTTTAATATCATAAAATTTTAAAATCCATAATTGAGATTTATTTATGTTTATGAAAGTTTGATTTATTAAAATTTTAAATCTCAAATCATAAAGTCCAAAGAATACTATTGAAAGGATTAAATTTATTTACTTCAAATATTTAGTTTAATAAATATTTTAAAATAAATAAACATCACATTAAGGAAGATTACGTGAATTCTAATTTTCATATTATAAAGTATAAAACTTTATAATTAGAATTCATACACATTAATTATTCATATTCTATGAAAAGAAGCAAGGATTATAAAGCTTAGAATATTCTAAAGGCCCAAACATAGGGATTATAAAGTGTTTCATATTTTATAATTAGGGTTTTTATTTTATTCATCATTTATTAGATCTGATTTTAAGCTTCATTCATGAAATAGATGTAAGATTTGAATTTAAATGCTTTAAAACATTCATGCAAGTTTAATATAAGGTTAAAAGCATTTTAAATCAAAGTTCATCTTAAAAATTAAAATTGCATTCTCAAATATTTAAAAGACAATTACATTAATTTTAAGGAAGTAAATTATACTAATGAAAATGCAAGTAATGATTTCAAGATTAAAATATTTGTTGTACTAGGCCCCTTGTTAACAGTTGATTGTTAATCCCCGAGATGTTCTGTGCACTTAATTGACATAAATTCATAACGTGTTACATAAAAGAACCTTGGAGAAACATATTTTCTTTGCAAGAGAGGATTACGATCCTAATTGTCGGGTGATATTTGTTGGACATTTTGAGTCCTAAAAGTTAAAGTTGTCATTGATGTCAAGAAATGAAGTCAACATTATTATCAAGGTTTTTGTCAAGGAATAAAGTTGTCGAAGTTGTTATTTGATATCCAAGAAGAAGGCCAAAGGTCAAGAGAATCAGTACAAAGTTAAAAAGGAGATATAATATGTTTTATAAATTATTTAAATTCAATGAGAATTTAAATTTCATAAATAAATATTATTTACACCATGGTAGGCAATGAGAAGGAAGCAATAATATTATAATGGTTAAAATGATATAATATTATAATGTTTGATATTATAATATTAAGTGATTTGGTTAAAAGCCGAAAGTAAAATATTTAATATTTTGCAATACCCAAATATGGGCTTGGAGTTTAAAATATTCAAAGCACTTTATCAAGGTTCTAATCTTCACCGATGTCTCATGGTAATGAAAGATTCAAAGGCGTCGATGTTTTACAAAGCATGGAGGAATTTAATATAAATACCTATGCCTAAAGGGCATTAAACTTTATCCTTGCTCGATCGATTAATTGCATATGAATTTTTAAAGAGAAGAGCTCATGAAAAAGGGACTGCAAATTTCATGTTTTATTTACCATTGAATGGAAACAAAGTGGAATGCGTCGAATGGTTAGTCATTTTGGTTGAAGGTGCCAAAGGCACGCATTTTTTCAAAGGGGCAAAAGAGTGATACGTTTTGAAGCACATGGTGCTTCCTCTATCTCAAATGAGAGTGTAGCTCATGTGGCTGTTGGAGCCGCATCAAGGCATACATTGCTGATATTATTGAGGGTTCGAATCCCTCTAAGGAAAGGTAAAAATTTTACATTAAATTTTTATTATTTGCCTAAGTTTGGAGGTATAAGGGCTATAAGTGGAATTTTTTAGAAAGGGTGTTTGTTGGATAGTGGTGGTAGTTGAAAATTATCACTTGGAGTAATAAGGAGGTTTTTGGTTTTAATTATTTTTTATAAAGTCAAAAATCACTTTATTAGCATATTGAAGGATTAAAACTTTTTGAGTATTGTTTAATTTTAATAAGGGATTTTTGTGTTAAAGAAGATTATTGTGAAGGTATTGAATATTATTTAAGTTGGAGTGATAAGGTGTAATTTTGATATCATTTTGTATTGTGTTTTTTTGAGGAAATTATTATCTTCTAACCATTATTGAGATTGGCAAAGAAGTAAGTGTGAGTGTGGTAGATTTGTGAGATCAACTCTTTGTCAAGCAAAAAGGTATGGGAAAATTCTTCCTTGGCTGAGTTGATTGATTGGCTTTCTAGACAATAAATTTTGGAGTGAAAAGGATTTGGTAAGGTTTTCTTTTTCAAAAGTGTTTGAGTTAATGCTTCAATATTTTTTGGACTTAAGAGTTGTGATTAAAACCTTGTTTGATAAGCATAGTTGTTGAAGCCATTGGTTGTATGAAGAACTTGAGTTAGGGTTTTGTAAATATCATGAGTATCATTGTTATATGAATATTGTTTTATAAGCATTGTTTTTGAATTGAGTTATTGTGCAAAGAACTTGATCTAGGGTTTTTGAAAAGAACATGAGTATCATTGTTATGTGAGATTTATTGTTGAGCATTGTTGGAAACATTTTGAGTTGGCTGATATATGCTTGGACAAGGATTTATGAGAAACGAGAGTTTCATTAAGCAATTGGTTGAGTTGAATTAGTTGAGGCTAGTCAAGTGGTTGTTCAAGTTCCATAAAACAAACTATTCTACATTCTGATTTGAGTTGTAAAAGTGATTGGGCATTGAGTATAGAACATATTGAGTCTCTAACAATTCTATTTATGCTTCTATGAGATTGAGAAAATTTTGAAAGTGATTTTGCATTGAGTATAGAACATATTGAGTCTCTAACAATTCTCTTTATGCTTCTATGATATTGAGTAAATTCTGAAAGTGATTGTGCATTGAGAGTAGAACATATTGAGTCTTTAATAATTCTCTTTATGCTTCTATGAGATTGGACAAGTTCTATGTGTGGACTTGTTAAGCAGATTTTAGGCAAGTCTTTGAGAAGACTTGTGGACTGATTTTGTGTGAGATTTTTTAGAAGCTTATAATACAAATTTTGTTAAGTTCTAGAGAGGACTTATTGAGAAAATTGGGAAAAGTTCTATGTGAGCTTGTTGAGAAAATTTGTACAAGTTCTATGTGAGATTGTTAAGAAGATTTGGATAAGTTCTGTGTGAGCTTGTTGAGAAGATTTGGATAGGTTCTGAGTGGACCTATTGAGAAAATTTAGACAAATTTTGAGTGGACCTGTTGAGCATATTTGAGCAGGTTCTGAGTGGACCTATTGAGCAGATTTGAGTAAGTTCTAAGTGAACTTGTGGAGAAAATTTGAGTAAGTTATGAGTGGACCTATTGAGCAGATTTGAGCAGGTTCTAAGTGGACTTGTTGAGCAGATTTGATCAAGTTTTGAGTGAACTTGTTGAGCAAATTTGAGCAAGTTATGTGTGGAATTATTGAGAAAATTTATGCTAGACTGACTGGACTATGTTTAATGCATATTTGAGTGGAATTATTGAGCAGATTTGTGCTAGATCAATTGGATTGTTTTTAGTGCATATTTGAGATAGAGCTTTGGATGTGACAGAGCAGAGAAGATAGTAGTCTCCAGAGGAAATATTTCTATAAAACCAGGGCAGTGAGGACAAGTATTTTGAGTTGGGATAAGAGTCTTCGGTGGAGAGAGATCCACAAGCCAGTGTAGTGGAGGCAGTAGTCTTCTAGAGGATCACTAGCCAGAGCAGAGGAAAATGAGTTCTCCTATGGATATAGATCCACAAACTAGATTTAGGGGATTAGCATCTCCTTTGGATAGAGGTCCATAAACATTGTAATTGGGAAGGATTCCTAAAGATATTATTTGAGAAATATTTAGAAGAAATATTTTCTCCATGGAGGTAGCCATATTTGGATGAACCACATTAAATTGGTGTCTCTATTGTGTGTGATGATTTGTACATTGCTTTAATTATTGTTGTTGATATTGCTATCTATACATTGCATAATATTAATTTGGAAAAAAAGTAAAAAGTGATCTTATACTGTTCACTCCCCTCTCAGTATAATCTTGTGTTCTTAAATTGGTATCAAAGCTGGTAACTTCAAAAGCATGTAACAGCTTGAAGAAAAAAGCTAACACGAACACGATGGATCCTAAGGAAGTGTCCTCAAATTATTTAGTACCAGTATTTTATGGAAGTGAATATATGGATTGGAGTATGATGATGAAGATCTACCTAATGGCTCTTGGAAATGAAATTTGAGATGTAGTGGAATTTGGATATGATCTAGCAGTCAATCCTCCTACAAATAAGGAAGGTAAGCTCCTACAAAACTATAATTCAAAATCAATTAATGCACTTGTGAGAGGTTTGCGTAGAACAAAGTCTATAAAAGTTATGCATTGTAACACTACAAAAGAAATGTGGGATAAATTACAAAACATATATGAAAGAGATAAAAATTTCAAGAAAGAAAAGAGACAATAGAGAATTCAACAAAAATGGGAACAGTGCACAAAGAAGATACAAATGGAACAACAATCAGAATAGGAGACCAATGAGGTCAAGACAAGGAACCTTCAATGGAAGATGCTTTTCATGTCACAGGTTTGGGCACATGGCTTTACAAGGCAAGACAAAAAAAATAGGAATATGGGAATATATAAATTTTTCATGGGTATTGTTACTCATGTAATCAGTTTGGTCACAAGGCATTAAATTGTAGGGTTCATGACAGAAGAAGATATGGCTTCACTAGGAGAAATCCTAAGAAATTTGCCTCCAAGGAATAATAACATTAAGTGTTATAAGTGCAATAATGATGGTCATACAACAAAGTGGTGTAGAGCAGACATTCTAGAGACAGGTATGAATATGAACTTGAACATAAACAAGAATAGGAATAGGAATAGAAATATGCATATGAACAGGAACAGGAATAGGAACATGGATGTGAACATGGATAGGAACAAGAATAAGAACATGGATGTGAACAAGAACAGGAATAGGAAAAGGAATTATGAAATATATAGGAATTTAGACATGGATATAAATAGTTAGAGGATTCAAAAAATTTAGAAAAGAAGAGAAGAGGATAAAGGTAAAGAATAGTGATTTCTAGGAGTAGAAATACTCCCACCCTGGAATTAACCACCTTAACAGAAGGTGGGGGAGGGGCTAAGCTAAGAGGCTCATTCTTAGCCCCGAGCCCCAAAGGTGACCCTTTGCCATTGATTTCAAAGGGGAAGAGATATTTTAGTATATTTGATATTTGAGAGAGCATTGAGCCAAGGGGAGCAGTGTCCCATGGGGATCAGCATAGAAGAAGAAGTCAAGTTTTTGGTAAAAAGTTTTTGGGTTGCCATCAATGACAAAGGGGGAGATTTTTGGACATTTTGAGTCCTAAAATTTAAAGTTTTCATTGATGTGAAGAAATGAATTCAACATTAATATCAAGGTTTTCATCAAGGAACAAAGTTGTCGAAGTTGTTATTTGATATCCAGGAAGAAGGCCAAAGGTCAAGAGAATCAGTGCAAAGTTTAAAAGGAGATATAATATTTTTTATAAATTATTTAAATTCAATAAGAATTTAAATTTTATAAATAAATATTATTTACACCATGGTATGCAATGAGAAGGAAGCAATAATATTATAATGGTTAAAAGGATATAATATTATAATGTTTGATATTATAATATTAAGTGATTTGGTTAAAATACCAAAGTAAAATATTTAATATTTTACAATACCCAAATATGGGCTTGGAGTTTAAAATATTCAAAGCGCTTTATCAAGGTTCTAATATTCGTCGATGTCTCATGGTAATGAAATATTCAAATACGCCGATGTTTTACAAAGCATGGAGGAATTTAATATAAATACCTATGCCCAAAGGGAATTAAACTTTATCCTTGCTCGATCGATTAATTGCATATGAATTGTTAAAGAGAAGATCTCATGAAAAAGGAACTACAAATTTCATGTTTTATTTTCCAGCAAACAGAAACAAAGTGGAAGTCATAGAATGAGCAGTCATGTTGGTTGAAGATTCCAAAGGCGCACATTTTTGCAAAGGGGTAAAAGGGTAATACATTTTGAATCACATGGTGCTTCCTCTATCTCAAATGAGCATGTAGCTCGTGTGGCTTTTGGAGCTGTAGGAAGGCGTACATCGTGGACATTATTGAGCCTCTAAAATTAGGGTTGATTTTAGCAAAAGAAAAGGGATGTGACTCTATGCAGAAATTTGGTGATTCAAAATGCATTATAAATACCATCAAATTTTGTCATTGTAAGTCTATCAACATCTTGTATGTGATAAATATTATCAATATTATTATATCATGTGTGTAGAAAATATAATAGAGAAGCTAATAAGATGGCTAATTTTGGAGTGAACTTGACTCCTAGAATGTGGCATATTTGGAAAACCCTACTAAACTTGAATGACAATGGAGGAGGCCTATAGTTTTAGATTACAAGAACTCAATCAAAAGTTATGGTATTAAAATCGGATCTTCTATCTTAGATTTGTTTTTTCCATTACCTATATGCTTTGCAACTATTCACTTTGTGTAATAAAATATTTTTTTTTTAAATAAAAAATTTAAAGTTTCTAAACATGAATCCTATGAAAAAGAAATATTTGTCTCTAAACATTATAAACTAAGAAAATAATAATTTTGTAAATATAATATTTCCTAAGTTAACCCCATAAGGGGGGCAGAGGTCCAAGGTTCAAATATCGGGCCTCATTGGATTGAATGCTTGTCCCTTTCTTGGTTCTATAAAAGGCATAAAATGTTTAAAATGATTATGGCATGGCGGTTATAGGTGCAGAATGCACGAAGATCTGTGTGGTGGCTTCCAGGGTAGAAAACGTAGAATACTATGGCGGCCATAAAAGTTGGATAGCCTGCCTAGATTCATGGCGGCTACTGATTCCACCATGTTAAAATATATATATATATTTCCTAAGTTTAATGTTGAATTCATTTCGACTCCCAAATTAATAAATTTGCAAATCTTCAAAAAAACTTCAAATTTAAAAAATAACAAATAACTATAGAATAAACCTTATGACTCCAACTATATAGTTTTTTTATTATAAACGCACTTATCATTCCATATATAAAACATTCAATTAAACCTTATCCCTCCTTAATTAAAATATTAACCTTTACCTTTAATAAAATATTAAAGTATTTCTACCTTATCATTCAGAAAAATTTAGAAAACCCTAAATTAAAGATCATCTTCAAACCTGTGTCTTATCTTTGAATATTTTTGAACTACCTCAATCTGCATTGATCTACCTTGAACTATACTCATGCGAATAGGTTTTTAATAGGTGTTATGTGCTTACAAATTTGAATTTTCACTTCAAATGGAGCCTTAGAACTTCTGCCTTTGCCTTAGATATTTCACTTCGGATGGAACTTTGGATTACCTACCTTTGCTCAAACATGAAATATTATGTATTATGATGTTGCTTTGAATATTGCTTTCTCTAATTTGGGTATTGTTAGGTCTTCTACCATTTATTCAAAATATTCCTCCAACTAGCTTCATGAGTATTGGCACTTCCTAAAGCATTACACTTCTACCAAAATATGATGATTATTCTTTGCCTTTCCCTTGTCTTTGACATTATCAACTTGGATACTCTTTCATTTCCTCTTCGCACTTGGAAAATGACTGTATTGTTTCCTCTTCCTAGCTTGGTTCTATTGCTACATTTCCTCTTCACATTGGCTATTGATTGCAGTGCTTCTTCTTCCTAGCTCGACTCTATTGCTGCATTTCATCAGGTTTTTTTGGTTGCATTTGGTTCTTTTGTGGCTTGGAACTTCCAAATGTAGCTATACATTGTATTTTTGCTTTGGATATTTTAATATGTTGTATTTTGTAGGTTAGATGGTACTTCTACTTGGAATATGATTACTTTTACATTCTTGCAAATGAATCACTTGTTGGAAATAAGTTGAATATTTTCCATGTTATTCTATCAAGTTAACATATGTTGAGACCCATATGGGCTATTTTGAGTTGATATATTTGAACCCATATTTTAATATGTTTGGGTTAGTATATTTGAACCTATGTTTTAATATATTTGGTTTAATATATTTAAACCCATGTTTGGCACCCATGGTATCGTAAAACCCCTTCTTGTGTTGTTGGTATATAAAACAACACTTGCATGAGGGTTTAACATGGGAATGTTCAGAAACTCCCAATGGGGGGAACACAATATGTAAGAACTGTAATCGCAAGTAGTAGAGCAAGAAATAAAGAAAGAAACTAAAGGATATTATTGTATTAGATATGGTAAATTTTATACAATAAGGAGATATTCCTTTTGGGTTTTTTTCCAAAAGGTTTTCCTAGGATAAATTCTTGTGTAATGTGTTCTTCATCTCTATTTTCTTTGAAACTACAATTATTGCTTTTTTGGATTTCATTTTATCAGGGTATTATTTCTCTTCATTTGGTATGAGAGCTAGGTTTTAGATATGTTCAAGAAGTAAGGGTTTCAACTCTAGGATAAATTTATTCTTAAATGGGAGAAGTGCATGGAAGAATTTGGGTGAAGGAAAAATTATGGGAAGCACACTAGTAGAGATCTGGTGAGATTTGACAATGATAAATCTGGTGAGCTTTAATAGTGATATATTTGGTGATCTTTGGTAGTAGAATATCTGGTGAGCTTTGGTAGTAGAAGATCTGGTGAGCTTTGGCAATGGTAGATCTGGTGAGATTCGATAATAGTAGATTTGGTGAGCTTTGATAGTGGTAGACCCAGTGAGCTTCGATAGCAGTAGATATGGTGAGCTTCAACATTGATAGAACTGGTAACTTTTGACAATGATAGATATGGTGATATTTGATAGCATTTAATCTAGCGAGATTCAAAAGTGGTAAATATGGTGAGATTCGATAGTGACAAATCTAGTTAGCTTTGACAATGGTAGATCTGGTGATCTTTGATAGCAATAGATCTAGTGAGCTTTAGCAATGAAAATATAGTGAGATTTAGTAGTGATAGATCTAGTAAGCTTCAAAAATGATATATCTAGTGAGCTTTGGCAGTGGTAGATCTAGTGAGCTTTGGTAGTAGTAGATCTGGTGAGCTTCGATAGTGATAGATCTACTTATACCTAAATAAGCTACTATAATTGGTGTAGCTTGTACCTAAAAATACTACTGTAACTAGTGTAGTTGTACCCAAAAGATACTAGTGTGGATGCTAGTGGTGGTTTCCTGGTGTAATGTTCTTAGAGTTATCTACTGTAATATTTGTAATGTTTTTATAGGGTTTTTAGGACTATTTTGTTACCTTATCGATATATGGTTGAGGGTAATAGGTGAAGATAATGTGTTTAGAATGCTAGAGGTATCTTGTAGGGTGGTTAGGTATTGGAATGGCTAAATATAGCTAGTGGAAGCTATAGGTCTAGAGGTTGGTAATAACCAAGTTAAGGCTACTTGTCTTTGAAAGGACTAGTTTTAGCTTGTGCCCATGAAGGGTTGTGTCAAAAATCATTGCTTATTTTTTAGAATTACAAATATATCATTAAGGGAGAATTTTGGCATTAATAACACATTTTTAATATAGGTAAAAGTCCAAGGATGAGGAAATTGAAGAAATGCATCATGTTCCTTATGCTAGTGATGTTGGCAGTCTAGTGTATACAATGGTTACTAGATCTGATATTGCACATGCAATGGGAGTAGTTAGAAAATATATTTCCAAACCAAGGAAGTAACATTAGATTATTGTGAAGAGGATATTTAGATACTTGTGTGGAACTACAAATTATGCTATGGGTATGGTTGCCCTTGATAGTTGACAATGGTAGTTTTCGGACCCTATGGAAAGTATTCAACAAGTGGGAGAATGTTGGAAATGTGTTGAATATTTTCCATGTTATTATGGAAAGTTAACATATGTTTAGACCCATATATTTAGACCTATATGTTTAGACCCATATGGGCTATTTTGGGTTAATATATTTGAACCCATGTTTTAATAGATTTGGGTTAATATATTTGACCCATGTTTTGCATTCATGGTATTGTAAAATGCCTTCTTATGTTGTTGGTATATAAAACAACACTTGCATGAGGTTTTGGCATGGAAATTCCCAAACACCCCCCAATGAGGGGAACACAATATGCAATAAATGTAATCACAAGTAGTAGATCAAGCATGAGTGAAACTAAAGGATATTATTGTATTGGAGATAGTCAATTTTATACAATAAGGAGATATTCTTGCTAGGTTTTTTCCCAAAAGAGTTTTCCCAAGGTAAATTCTTGTGTAATGTGTTCTTCTTCTGTATTTTTCCTTTGATTATACAATTACTACTTTTCTAGATTTTGTTTTATCGAGGTATTATTTCTCTTCATCAACTTTGATAGTGTAGCTCTAGTCTATGTTAAACAATCACACTCTTCTTTGAGCATTCTTTTACGTACCTTAAAACCTTTACTTTGCATGCTTCATTTTTTATTTTCACAGGAAGATTATTTTATGATTTATTTTTTCTCTTAGACATTATTCAATGGTTTTTCAAATCTTGTGAGGTTCTACCTAACTCCTTCCTTCAACACTTTATCTTACTTATTTCACTCTTTTTTTTAGGTAGCTTATGCTTTATATTTTACCTTTTTCTCTTAGATGTTCATATAGCTTTAATACTACATTAGCTTACCAACTACAATATGTCTTAGAGTCTTTATACCTTGGTTTTATTTACTTATTCTCTTGGTCTTCTTCACTACTTCTCTAAATATCTACTTACAATCTTCTTATCTATTTATCCTTGAGTATTTTTTTATTCTTCTTAAGAACCTCTTTTTTTTTTAAGGGTCCATTCCTTTATATCAACCTCTTGAACCTATATATGCTATATTGGCTTCTTGAATCAATGTCAAGGTCAATATGACCTGAATACACTTCCTTTATATTTTTTTTCTTTCAATTCTTGGCTTCAATAACTATCTATATATCTTGATATTTGATGTGTGTTTTTGAAGATTTGATATACATTTCTTTTGTTGATACTATCCTCTCTTTCAATCTGATGATTATATATTCAATATCAAGGTCAATACTAATGACCCACAAATTTCTTATCAAGATCTCTCTTCAAGACTTGAATCTATCCTTTATCTATGTCAAGATATCTTTATAAAACTTGTAGCTTGTTCAATCTTATCCTCTATCAATATTTGTCTTCAAGACCTAAAATATTTATATCAAGGTCTGCCTTCAAGACCTAAAATATTTATGTCAAGGTTTATCTTCAACACCTAAGTCTATTCATAGATCACCTATATTTGAATAGAGTTTCTAAATAGGTAACCTCAATCTATTTATCTCTACCAGGGTTTCTCTTCAATACCTATAATATTCTATGTCAAGGTCTTACTTCAAGACTTGAAATATATGTATCTCTAAATTCAATATCAATGGTTGGTTATTTTCTTGAATAATCAAATATTTTCAAGTTGATTCACCCCTATAGTTGAGTCCTAGACTTCAATGGCTATAACTATGAAAAGACCCTATAGATGAGTCCTAGTATTCACTAGTTATTCTGCAATTGTTGAAAGATGTTATAGTTGATTCATAGTCCTAGTCTTCACTAGTTATTCTACAATTGTTGAAAGATGTTATAGTTGATTCATAGTCTTCACTAGTTATTTTTGCAACTATAAAGACTCTATATTTTTTCTTAATTTAATATTACAATAGACTCCATGTCTATCTCCCTTTAAAGTAGATATACTCTAAAACAATTTTATCAAACTAGAAATAATTGATTTTATATGCAGCTAAATAAATTTGACCTGTGCAAGAAAATTCTTGTTGTAGCTTTGATACCACTGATGGCTTTTGAAGCCTTAATATTAATGTAAACTCACAATATAAATTTCATAGGATCAAATATATGATAGCCACAATATAGTAAGATCAATATAATTATGTAAGAAAAATAATATGAGAAAACTAATATGTAAATCAAGGCTTACAATACGTTAACTAACTTTCATTAATACACAAAAATATATGAATGTAAATAGCCTGAATCATACATTTACGAAGCATGTAGCACAACTTACAATTTTAGTTGCTCAAAATGTATGCAATATTTATTACTCCTTTTTCTATTGCAAATTTATCACAAAAATCTATTACAATAACGATAGCTTCAGAAGCTATCTTCACTATGCTTGCTATACTCACTATGTTCACTATTTTTTCTACGGAGTAATATATAGCCATTGTAGAGTGACTCTTTGGTTACTTGACTCTTCCTTTCATTTTGCCCAGTCTCAAGAATCTTAGCTTCTCTACTTGGCACTTGCATACACATGACTCTATGTTGTATGCACAATTATACATGACTCTTCACTTAGCACACTTTAATCTAAAGATACTTGTGCACATATAATCACATTACACTCGCACACTTACATGAAAATTGTGTATTTTATGCACATTAGTATATCACATAAAATATTACTCACACTCTAATCTAAGACTTGACCCTAATATAAAATTTACAAGATGTACCATGAAGGTACCATGGGGGCACATTAGCATGTACCAAATAATATAATATACACATCAAGTCAAGGCTAACCCTAACTTCTCTCCAGGGAAGCTTCTATTCCTACAACGTAGAGCTTTATTACCAACTATAACAACCCAACTAAACCAATCCAAGAGATATATATTTTTTTGTTTTGGTAGGTAAGGTTCACAAATAAATCCCAATAATATTGTCAATATTAACAAGGCACAATCATATTTGATATATTGTCATTGTAGATAACTCTCAAGTGGATAGGATAGGCCAATATATCATAAATTATAGGGTTTATTTTTAAAACCTCCATAGTTAGAATATATGCCTTCAGTGGTCTCCCCACATTTATTAAAATATCCCTAAGTATAAGATAATTTGACCATAGCATAGATATTATCCCTTTTCGATATTTAGAAAAAATTTAATGCTATTTTCCCAACCATACATAAGCTCTTTTATGTAAGTTTTCTCTAGCATAATGCCTTAAAGCCTAGTTATCACACTTTCACAGTGAGTTAACTAGTACTTTATTTCTTAACTACCAAACCTTCATGATGGGATAATTAAGGTTATTATCAGTCCACGTGATAATAACATGACCACTTGATCCTTCCCATTCAAGATGCCATCATTATTTTATCTTGTGAATGGTTCCCTACCTCTACGATAGGAATTATAGTCCAAGACTCACATTTAGGACTTCCTAAAACTTTCCTCATTTTGGGTACACCTAAGCCTCACCACTCATTGTGTCATTTATAATAACTTAAGTGTTTCCTCCCCAAAAATTTTCTTAGTACTTTGGGTCTCATATTATCTAAGGATTATAACATGGCTACTAAGTTTGTGCCCTCCCAAGAAGCCTTATGCATTCCATACATGTAACACTTCAAAATAATCATATCTCTCTTAAATAAAATTAAACTCTATATTTAAGCATCATAATATATTGCTAAATATATGAAAATTCAAATATTTCCATCTCATACTAGATTTTAATATCATAACATAATATTCAAAATTTTCCATCTTACACTTTCAACATCCATTTACCTTTTCATTTATCACCATAATTAAGGAAAAAGGAACAACTATAACTTAACTCATAAATAACTACATCATATCCAAATTTGAGTAGTTAAACTTTCATAGAAAACATGAGTTCCTCAATATCCACAAATTATAATATACATTTATTTTTACATATCTCACAAATGAGAATTACTTGAAGTAGAAAACTTATATACAAGAGCTCTTTACATTACAAATATATAATATTTAGTTTTCTTCTCATTAAAGTTGATTTACTCCTTTTCCAACGTACCAGGACAACTCATATATATATGCATAAACATGTAATTTTTTCTCTTCTCATTAAAGTTGATTTACTCCTTTTCCAACGTACATTGTTGATGAAATGAGGGATCAGGAAAACTCATAATATATATGCATAAACATGGATAAACATGGATATTTACTTCCTTTGGGATAACATGGATGCATAAACATGTAGTGTTCAGTATTTCTAGAGGGTACACTATAAATCCTCTATAATAAATTAACCAAAGAGAAAAGTACACTATTGTACAGGTTGCTTCATTGTCGTATATAAAATAGAAACTCAAACACTATCATTCTTCTAAAGTAAACTTGCGGTCCTCTAAAAAAATACCCTTTTGGAGGAAAGAAATAATGATAGAGGTTCATGGTTTTAAGTTCTTAAATAATGGTTTTAGCACCATTCCATCATATCAAGAGAAATAGAGAAAGAGAGAAATAAGAGCTATACACCATATTATTATAAATATGGAGTGATACAATATGAATGGAACAATGAGACCCTTTATATAGGAATGTGTATTCCTTGGCTAGCACTCTACCTAGTTGTACAAGGGGACACCTTGCACATTTACAACTCACACATTGACACTTGTGCATTTATTACTTCTTCCTCAAGTAACTATCTAACTTTACTCTAAGGTAAAATCCTACTCTAGTTATGTACCCAAAGGGGTACATTGACATGACCCAAATGATGTAATATACTTTAACACCCCCTGTATTACATTATTTGGGTATTGAATACTTTAGTATTCAATATGGATCTTTATATTTGTCTTCATTCTTCAAGTGGTCTTGAAATTGATCTTCTGCTTGAGCTTCACCTTTTTGTTTAACTCTATATTTTTACTTTAACAATGTTACTATTTTCACTCCAATTTTTTTGTTGAAGAAGTTCATACCTTTCCTGTGTCCATATTTGTACCTTGAGAAGTATACTCAATAAAAATCACCAATGAAGTTTCTTGTAATGGTATACATCCAATCAAAGAAATAATTTTCTTTATACCAATAATATATTTGAGAATTATTGGTTCCTCCACATACTTTATAGCTATGGAGATTCCAGTATCTCTTTATCTTGTGCCCATATCTTCTACAATGATTGCACCTATTTTCTATAGCCAAATCCATTTGGCTATTATATCATTCATAGAAATTGTTCCTGTTAATCTCTATTACTAATTTTATGTCACTAAACTCAATTCCTTACTTGCTACTAGTCTCATTTGTATATTCAAGACCTTCATACTTTGATATGATTTCTAATGCTATTGGGTTTTTTAATCCTTGTAAAGAACACAAGATTATACTAATATGGGAGGGTGAACAGTATAAGACCACTTTTTACTTTTCTTTCTCAATCAATATTATGCAATGTATAGATAGCAATATTAGCAACAGTAATCAAAGCAATGTACAAAATATTACACACAATAGAGACACCATAATTTACGTGGTTCACCTAATGTGGGATACTCCACGAAGAAAATATTTGACTAAAATTTTCTTGATTAATCTCTTGGGAATCCTTTCCCTATTACAATATTTATGGACCTTAATCCAAAGGAGATGTTGATCCCCTAAATCAAGTTCATGGATCTCTATCCATAGGAGAAATCCTTCTCCTATGCTTTGGCTGGTGATCCTCTAGAAGACTACTACCTCCACTACACTGGCTTGTGGATCTCTGTCCACTAAATACTCTTGTCACCACTCTTAATACCTATTCCCACTCTCCTGACTGATGGATCTCTATCCACTGCAGACTATTTTCATCTTTTCTTTGTCACCTCCAAAGCTCTATCTCAAATCTACACTAAACACAATCCTTAAGACTAGCACAAATATTCTCAAAAAGTCCACTCAAAACTTGCTTAAATCTGCTCAACAAGTCCACTCATAACTTGCTCAAATTTTCTCAACAAGTCCACATAGAACTTGCTCAAATCTAATCAAAAATTCCACAAAAAACTTGCTCAAAAATTCCACACAAAACTTGCTCAAATATTCTCAACAATTCCACATAGAACTTGCTCAAATTTGCTCAACAAGTCCACACATAACTTGCTCAAATTTTCTCAACAAGTCCACACAACTTATCCAATATGCTCAACAAGTCCACACAAAACTTGCTCAAATATGGTCAACAAGTCCACACAGAACTTGCTCAAATCTACTCAACAAGTCCACACATAACTTGTCCAATATGCTCAACAAGTCCACACAGAACTTTCTCAAATCTGCTCAACAAGTCCACACAAAAATTGTCCAATATGCTCAACAAGTCCACACAGAACTTTCTCAAATATTCTCAACAAGTCCACATTTAACTTGCTCAAATATACTCAACAAGTCCAAACAGAACTTGCTCAAATCTATTCAACAAGTCCATACAAAACTTGTCCAATATCATAGAAACATGAAGAGAATTGTTAGAGACTCAATATGTTCTATACTTGTCACAATGCTCAATTACTTTCAATCACTCTCTTAAAAACATAAGGAGAATTGTTAGAGACTCAATATGCTTTAATTTCAACTCAATGCTCAATCACTTTCTCAAATCAATTCAGAATATAGAATAGTTTGTTTTATGGAACTTGAACAATCACTTCACACATCCACTTGACTAGGCTCAACCAAATCTACTCAACCAATCACTTAATGAAACAATCCTTTCTCACAAACCCTAGTCCAAGCATATAAACACCAACTCAAAATATTTTCAACAATGGTCAACAACTAATCTCACATAACAATGATACTTATGTTCTTTCCAAACCCTAGTTCAAGTTCTTCACACAACAACTCAGTTCAACAACAATGCTTATAAAACAATCTTCATATAACAATGATACTCATGTTCTTTGCAAAAACCTAACTCAAGTTCTTCACATAACCAACGACTTCAAAAACAATGCTAATCAAACAAGGTTTTAACAACTCTTTATTCCAAAAATCCTTGAAGTATTTACTCAAACACTCTCGAAAAGCAAACCCTAATCAATTCCTTTTCACTCCAAACTTATTTTTTATAAAACCAATCAATCAACTCAACTTATGGAAGAACATGCTCATACCATTTTATTGATTATGAAGGGATCTCATAAATCTATCAAAACCATAAAAAATTCTATGAAAATCTCAAAGAAGATAGATATTTCTCACAATATAATGTAAAAAATCAATTACACCTTATCACTCCACCTTTCAAAAACAACCAACAACATACATAAAATATTTATCCAATAAAATATTATAAACTCCCAACTAAAATAAACTTAACATCCACCAAAATAACTCAAAACATCTTTAATCATTTTAATGGCAAAAGGAACTTTGGCAAGAATCAAATCCTTTTTCCTTAAAATAATATAAATCACTTCTCAATAAAATACTCTTTCAAAAACCTTTTAACTCCAAATGGAACAAAATAATTTCCAATAAAATAATTCTTCACAAACCCTTATAACTCCTAAAAACATAAATTAATTACCAAAATTAATTCTTCACAAAACCCTTATAACTCCAAACAACACAAACAAATAATTCTCCACAAACCCTTATAACTCCTAATAATACCTTGGAATTTTTTTTGGGCAATATAAAATTTAATCAAAAATTACCTTTGCCACTTAGTGGGATTCGAACCCACAATATCTGCCCCAATGAGTTCTCTAGCTATGGAATTAGCCACCACATGTGCTAGATACATGCTTAAAACTCCATGAGTACCTTGTGCTCCTACCACACCTGGCTCTCAAACCCAAACACAATCAAAACTTTTCCTTGGCGCTCAAGTCAACCATGCTAATTGTCCATGTGAATCAACCATGGACTCCTCAACTCCCAATGCCTTTGCAAAACATACGCTGCCAATGGACCACCGTATCCTTTGTGATTTAACCAAAAAGCTCTTTCCATTTTGTCTTTTACCTAGCGCTAAAGACAAGCGAATCCTTGTATTCTTCGTCAACAATCATGATTTCACCAAAAATATTTCAAACTTGTCACATGCATTAATAATGTTTAGGGGTAAGTTTTGAATACCTCTTTGGCATTAATTTATACACGAACTCCCTTTGTTGTTTATACGTTGGCGCTCCCACTTTTTTGATGATGTTGGCACTTTCCAACCTTTATAATTTATAAATTATTTAAATTCTAAGTAATTTGAATTTTATAAATTATATTTTTAAACTTTATATTTAAGGAGATTAAATCCTTCCTTGGGTTTAAATTTAATTCTTTAAATTTGTAAATAATTCTTCCACCGTGGGTATTTTTAAAATCTTAACTGCCATCTCAATGTGTGAGGAGACTTTTATATCCTCATAATTATTTTAATAAAACCATTTAATATCCCACCATTAGTTTACCATAAACCTTCATAAAACAATAATTTGCCAACATATTCTTCAACTCTTTGCATTGTTCTTGGTGCTATTGATGGTGTGCTCCATGACATTAATGATGAATTTTCACCTTGACATAAATGACAACTAAATAAGCTCAAAATTTCCAACACCTTGTTCATGTTTTTCTCATCTTGCATCCTCATATCTTATCATATTTGAACAAAAACCATTAGTATGACCAATACAATAATTATAATGATATTTGTTACCATCAATATGATCCTGTGCATTACTATATCTATCATCATTTGTATTTGTGATTTCATTAGTTCTAGTAACAAGAAATTTTCCTAAGCAATCATGAACTATATCTAGATCACCTGTATCACATATAGCATCAATATTTATTATAGGTTCTTATATATTTTTCAAGGATTCTAGATCACTAGTGTCAATGCTTACATTATAATATTCCCTTTCATCATGATTTGCAATTTTATCTATTTGAATAAGATCACTAGTATCATGACATGCATCAATTATCAATGGTTCTAATTCTATGGTATTGTAACATGAATCTAACATCAGATGTCTTAAGTCATTTGTATCAATAGAAGCATATTTCATCTCTATATTTTTCTTTACCTCTTCAACATTTTCATGTTCTCTCGTCTTAGAAATATTAAGAGTGACAAATTCTTTGTAGGTTATTATCCATATATTGGTAGGTATAGTAACAAAATATTCATAGTAATTATTAGCATTACTAAGAGTACTTTTCATTCATTTTTGAAGTGTAGAATAATCCCCTTTTTTTGCTTCACTAATAATATCACCAAACATACTGTTCAAATCATTTGCTTCATTAATATACATGTTTTTCAAAATTTCTATCATGTCCTTTTGTCTTCTATTATTGTCTTTGAGAACATCATTAGAAAGTAATGTCATATACATTACTTTTCCTATATCATTAGGTAATGTGAACACATCTTTTGAGTTTGTTTGTGCTTCACCAATTTCTGAATTTAAGTAATCTCCTAGTGTTAAAAAACTTTCATTTTTGGCCTCTCTCATGATTGATTGCAAAACCTTCTTTTCCTTTATAGATGTATTCTCTTGACTTTCAATTTTTTCTATCATATTTTGTGTGCACCCTTTTAGTAGTTGCAATCGTTTCTTAATATTTTCTAGTGGTTCATCTTGAATGTACTTATTCCTGAAATTTTGAGTCCTCTCTAATGTAAATTAGTTCTTCTTATATTCATAGGTTTTCTTCTAGTTTTTGAGTTTCTTTTTTGGGATTACTTGTCTTATTTTTCATTTGCTTCTTATTTCCCATGTTCCTTTGATGTATAATACCTTATTATTACCTATTATTTAAGGTTTTGTAACCTATATTTGCAAAATTTAATATCCTAATTAGATGTAGTAGACCTTATCTCTACAATATCATTAATTTTATAAATATAAAATCTAATTTATAAAACCTACTTGATTGATTACAAAAATTGTAATAATTTGGGTAGAACACCTTTTAACTCCCAAGTAATTAAGTGAATAGAAAGATAAATGCACCCTCAAGTTTTGATAAGACTTTATAGTTACATTTCTTATATCTCCCCAATTTAGAAATTTTAGATAATATGATATTGGTATCACTTAGTCTCCTTGTTTTGATTTTCGAAGATGGAATTCTTATATCTCCTTTCAACTAATTTTGTAACCCTAAAAATAATAAAATATTAATATGATTAAAGGATTTTTTTACCTCCTTTGAATTGATTTTTTTTCTTGAATATCGTGTGGTCAAAAATAGTTGACTTCCATACAATGTCTATATCGATAATAGTGTTTGACAATCTCCACGTGCAGACTTCCAATCGGCTAGCTACATTGTTGATGTTCTACCTGGTGACCTTAAAAAAATAAGTGATGCTCTTAGCTTAAGGTTTGACCTTATTCTATTTATGTCAAGTAACATCTTCCTATGTTGTATTGATTGTTGGTCAAAACTCTTAACATCCCAATGGCTACTTTGTACATGAATTACGATGCTATGATTTGTTGTTAAATGTGGCCTTCATGTTGTACAAATAAATAATTTTTGGATGATTTCACACACAAAACTTTTCCTAATGACAATTTTCTAGGAATTTGATGATTCTCAATCTTGGTGTACTACGATACCCATGTGGATACATCATGTGTGCAAGAGATACAAAAACTTGTTGATGTCTTCCTCCATAGTGTTAATTGAAATGATCTTATACAGTGGACACTTAATGGATCCCAATGGCTACTATACCTTGCTATTTGGCATACATAGTGATGAGTACTTGGTGAGATAGTTATGGACATCCAATAATTACATTGTGTTCTTTGTAATTTTTTTGTGTGTGCTCAGTATGGTCTTCTCAACTCTAACATCTACTTCCTTAGAATCTTGTACTGGTTTCTTTAGATATTATTGTATGTTCAATTTGTGTAATTTCTAGCAGTGCTTGTGTGCTAGGTATTTTAATGCTATAAATGAATTTTACCCTTCCATTTATTAGGTTCTTTTGCTTACTATTAAAATCCTCCATGTGTTCCCAACGAGTTTATTATTTATTGTAACAAAACAATGAATCCCCTCTATCTATTGTGGATTCCTATGTACTCGAATTAGACTTTAGCTATACTATCCTTCACTGATCTACCTTAATGAATGTTCAAGTATATATCAACATGATAAATAACTTCTCCTTATTATGACTTGATGGTCGATGAGTGCTTGCTAAATAATTTGACAAACATTACCAAAGTATGTCTAATTTATTTCTTGCAATCCTTGTTGACATATTTATTCTTGATGTTGGTGATGCTAAACCACATTATTTTCTTTAATGTTGTAACTCCTTCATAAATATAATCTTTGTTCAACAATGTTGTGGGTTTCCTGAGTGTAATGGTTGTGGTCAATGTTTTACCTCCTAAAGATGCTTTAGTAGTTATGACTTTGATACATGGGTCCCAATGACTATACTACACTCCACTTAGATGAATTTATTTTTTCCTTTAACAAATATTTTGAGGATGAATTTTCTTAGGGTAATAAATGATTATAATTGATACAGGCTCTCTTTAATATTTTATAGTGGATGTATATCAGTGAGGACAATACATTCTCTCCTCCTTTGAATCCTTGACTAGTGTCTTGATTGTTCCCTTGTTTCATGCTAGATACAAATGTGTGGCAAATGGTATCTTCTACGAGCACTCTTCTTCGATGAGCATGGTCATTCAATGCTTTTCTTATTTTGAATAGTTTTGCATCTATGTGTACATTCACTATCGATTTAACATGTTATTCCAATGGTTAACTTTAAGCTTGACCTTCGCTATATTTGCTCTTGTTTTTATTCAGTTGGACATCCATAGTCTTCAACTACCAACCTACTCTATGAATATTTGGGCATGCAAGATTTAAGCATTACTTTGAATGCTCATTTGAAAGGTTTTAGGGTTTTTTGATAGTGATAAGTGGTGCCTTGTATGTACCTTCTTCTTCAATGTATCTATATGCCTCCTCAATGTATTCTTGTAAGCTTCTTTCTTCTTTCCTCCTTAATGTATTCTTACCAACTATTGCAAGCTTGGGATGACTCATTTCTAGAAAATATGAATGATGCACTTTTCCCAAAGTTGGCTCTAGCTATGTGAGTTCTAGAGCAATCCAAATCAGGTCCTATGGTGCTTTCTCGGTTGGTAGCCAGAGCTTAGAAATGTACCTAATATTTTCTCCTTATGTGCTTGTAATATGTTGTGTGGGAATGCTTAGTGTAGACCTTGTAATACCTTCCTTATTGTTTTACCTTAAAGAGAGAAATACCTAAGAAGCTTTGTCTCCTCTAGCAGTTGATGTCTCACCCTACGCAACCATGTCCTCAGCACCAACAAGTTTCAAAGTTGCAACTGTCACCATCGCACCAGAGATCTCAAAATGAATCTTCAATAGTTAAAGTGATAGGTCAAACCCTACAAATGCAAATTTTTATATTTCCTTAATTATACCTTGGCCACTGCTAACATCAGTGGGCCAAACTTCTTAGATTCTCAAGGTGATAGCGGCCACAGGCAAGAACTCAGAGGCTGCTAGACTTGATAACGGCCAAATCCACAAGTCAAAATAAGGGACTTCTTCCTTGAGGGATCCCACAAAAACAACAAATAAACACACTTTGGTGGTTTTAGATCATAAGAATGTTTAAAATAACAAAAAAAATACATAAAATCACAATCTCAAGTAGGCCTCATATCTAGTTTGATTTGTGTTCCATGTATTTTGGTGAGATGAGTAGACAACCATAATGCCACTTAGGGAAAAAACAACTCTTTTTGGAATTATGATGTGCTACCATTCAATTCCAAAGAAGACCAAGATGGTCGAACTGCTCCACGGGTGCGAAAGGATCATTTTAATTCCCCTATGACATCAAAAACATTAAGTCAAAGTGATACAATATGAACATAAATAGAATCACTCATCCTAACTCTCTAAGAAAGCTATTGATGGTTGGACCACTCCTCAAGATAGGGATGGATGATTATCATAAACAATTGGAATCACACTTGGATGTAGGATTACCCATTAAAAGCAAAAAATGCTAGAAAGGAACCAAATTAGTGATATTGGTCAAGAGACTTGTCGCTTCATTCATTGTCATTTCTTCACCAATTCATTATGTGAGGAAGTAGTTCAAAAATTAAACATAATCATAATCAAAATCCAAAAAATATCACTCGATCATAGAAACATCGTGTTCATCCTAAGAATTATTGCATACAACAATCATAATTTTCCCTTGTTTGCTGGGAACATAAGCAGTCATGGCATCTTCAATTGTAGCTCTCTTGGATCTTTGATTCCAAAGAATGACTTAGGAAAGGTACAACCCCTAATAATATCAACAATTTCTAAAGCAACCATTGTGCACATTGACCCAAAATATGGATAAGAAGTTTGCTTTATCCATATAAAATCATGTGAGTCTTGGTCAAGACCAATAGTAGCCTTATTAAAATTTGGAACACTCCTAGTGGACATGTCTCGGTCTACCAAATGTGCTTTCAAGCAAAGAGTGGCCAATTTTTTTCTCTTGGGTGACGTGTTGTATAAATACGGTTATGATGGAATCCTGCTTTGTTGTCTCAAACACGAGGAGGCCCAAAGGGCCATTCACGAAGCCCATGATGGTACTTGTGGTGGTCATTTTAGTGGAATTGCCATTGCAAAGCATCTTTTATGCATGGGTTATTATTGGCCCACAATGGAACACAACTGTTGCACATATGTCAAAAATTGTAAACAATGTCAAACACATGCCAATTTAACACGTACCATCACAAGCTTTACAGCCAATACAAAGTCTCTGGCCCTTTTCATAATGGGGCCTAGACCTAATTGGCAAGATTTCACCATCCTCTTTGGGACAACATACATTCATCATCACTGCCACAGAATACTTCACAAAGTGGGTTGAGGCCATACCTTTAACCAGTATGACAGGACCTCAAATTATGGATTTCATACTCCATCATATCATCTGTTATTTTGGCATTCCTTCTAAAATTGTTTTGGATAATGGTAAGTATTTCAATAACAAGGATATTCAAGCACTTTGCAAAAAGTATAATATCCAACATAGTTTATTGACTCCTTATTACACACAAGAAAATGGACAAGCTAAAGCTACCAATAAGACCTTGATTGCCATTCTTAAGAAACTTGTCAAAGAAAATCATAAATATTGGCATACACAAATCTTGTTGGTACTTTGGGCTTATTGAAAAAGCATCTGAATGCCAATAGGAGAAACACCATTCTCTCTAGTCTATGGAATTGAAGCTATTATACCTCTTGAACTCGATATTCCCTCCTTACGAGTTTCCTTGCAAGAATTCATAGATGACGATACAACTAGACAAGCATGACTTGACCAACTCATTGTTTTAGACAAAAGGTAAGTCAATGCATTAGAATAATTATGAGTTTATCAAGACTGCCTCAAGCATGCTTACAATGCTAAAGTCCATATTTGAGAATTTCAAGTAGGGGATATGGTACTCAAAGAGAACCAAAAAAACACCAATGCTTTGCCACACCTTCATGACAAATTTGTAGCAAATTGGTTAGGTCCATACATAATAACTCAAAAAGTGGGTAATGGTACTTATAGACTTGTCAATTTAGAGGGAATAGAGGAACCCAAACCACTTAATGTTCTTCATTTAAAGGTATTTTATTGTTAAAAGTGACACACTATATGTCTATATACATGGCTTTTTACAAAAAAAAATCATTCACATAGGCATTTCCACATTGCATACATTCCATTTGCATTTACATTTAGGCATTTGACATGCATTTTTATTTTTGCATTCATGCATTGTTTCATTCACATACATTAAATCATACATATTCCATTGCAGTATACAAATTCCATTTGCATATCACCACTCCATTGCATTAGGCATATACATTTGCATCCATCCCATCCTATGTTCAAAGATCTGGCATAGTAATGATGATATGGCCATAAAAAAAATGTCAAGTTATAAAAATTGGGGGTACCTAGTTTGAAACAATCATGTAACTTTTGTAAAATATATAAGCCAACAATACCATATGCCAAAATAACAAAGCCTAGGTTTTTAGTCACTCAGCCATTTCTAGTGTAGCAAGCAACCTCCAAATGAATGTCTGATTTTCTTTAGGACCAAAACACACTTTACATACTAAGAAAGTCTTGAGCATTGCTGATTGATTTCAAATACAATCCTAAAACAACCACATTTCCTCATATATTAAGAAAATTATGAGATAGGGAGGGCTAGTACCATCCTTGGTTAGTACCTCGAGGTAAAATAAAGATATCCCTCGCTTGTCCCATAATGCAACATAGTCCAAAGAAAAAATAGTGGTTTTCACCACTATCAAAATTCCTCCAAACATAAACATAAAAACCTATAGTAGTAAGGATAGGGTCAAAATTATCATCACACTTCAGTTGAGAATATGATTCCCCAAAGCTCTATACAAATCAAAAAATTCAACACCTACACCCCCGATCCCTAAAAGATGTAAGGATCATACTATGTTTCCCTCAGAAAGTCATGTAGTCATCCCCAAGGTCCAAAATATCAATCCCATTTGACTATGGAGTGAATCTCCACCAGGGCTATAGACACTTGACTAGCAGTGGAGTAAGCTCATGTGAGGCAACATGTCTTTCCTCCAAAAAGGGAGACCTTTGAACACACATAAGGAAAGGCTAGTCTCAGGTCATCTCCATAACAGGTCATGCCTAACTTACTCATAATGGGTTAATGAACCTCACGTGCACACACACTGGTACTTGATTGGATAGGGTCATTGTCATGCTCAAGACAAGGTAATTGAACCTCACTCACACATACATATGGTCATAAAGAAAGTTAGACAACTTAGTGAGTTTGGTTGATAACACTAGTATGTTTGAGTCTTTGAAAATATTTCAGTCTTTCATATCAACATCCATATCTTCTTCCATATCAACATCCATGTCTTCTTCCATATATGCTTCCATATCAACATCCATATCTTCTTCCATATCAACATCCATGTCTTCTTCCATATATGCTTCCATATCAACATCCATATCCGCTTCCATGTCAACACCCATGTCTTCATTAAAAGTCAAGTTGCAAAAATACCAACAAATTTGGTACCCCTGATTGCCAAAAAATGGACAACAAAAATGGCCAATAAAATTTTTGAACTATAAAAAGATCATTCGAACATTATGCATTCCTATCATATAAGTGCATATTCATTATATGTTTACTTGCATTAATCATCCATAACACATGTCATTTAGCTAGCATTAATCATACACATAAACATCATTTATATACATGTTATTTAGCCTGCATTGATCATCCATATAAGCATTATGCATACACATCATGATTAGCCTACATTAAACATCTATAAAAAATTAAACACAAATTACATTAAATATAAAAATATTCACACAAAAGATGACAGAAATATATAAAAGGCCATGTATATATATAAATCACATATACAATAAATGCCAAAAGGGTATAAAGGAGCACCAAGGCTCATATATAAAATAATGCATCTAAGCACTAATATAATGTCCATGAGAGGACTCCTGAGACCTGGTAGGAGCCCTTGACCTAATACTCTGCCTAGATGACTCATCCATAGAAGAAGGAGGATCTGGAAATGTAATATGGTTTTGCATACACACATCCTCCAAGGAATGTGCATATGCCTCACTAGCCTATAAATATCGTAAGTCCATCTGATGTCGATGCTCCTTCACCAATATCTCTTCCTAAAGCCATGTGACCATAGCCTGATCACTAGCCACAACTGCCACCTGCACCACCTCCAACCTAGCTATAGTATCTTGTGACTCCCTACGAGTCTCGAGCATAACCTCACACTCCTTGCAAAGCTACTCCAACTCCACCCACTACCTAGTCATCTTAGAGATATCACCAATCCTCTCATCATCCTCCCTCTCCTACTTGGACAAACCCATATATGGTGTCTACTGAGCCGATCCCCTCGATCATCTCTGACTTATCGATCGTTGAGCCCTTATCCTATTCAGAGTCACCCTTGACCCCATTGCTACCACCTCATCACCTACAATATTTGGTACCCATACTAGTTGGGTACCAAACCACTCTACATACTCCTAAGTCACCCCAGAATAATCTACATTGGGTACCTCCATATCCTCGTCATCCTCAATCACCACTCACCATGGCTCTACACATGGCAACATCCCCTCATATCGCTTGTGTTGATACAACACCAGCTCATGTAGAACACCCTGAGGCAAGCTAAATTGCCTCAACACCCATGAGTACTAGAAGTACTCCACCTCCTCATATCTCCACCCAACAAACCACTAAGCCCATATCACCTGATGTAGCTGCTCCCCATCACCATCCCATCAAGATCCATGCCATGAACTCTAGGTCACATTCACCTAAGTCAACCCTGACCACATATCCTGATACCACTAGCTGGTATGCACATCCCAAATTGATTGAACTTCCTTAGCCACTGCCCATCGCCTAGCATATGGCTTCCCCATTTTCCATGACTCACATGGCAACCACTTGGGACGAACCACAACAAAATGATCCCAAGCCCAACACTATAGGAGGAAGCTGCATCTAATCCCCTTCCTCTCCCTTCGAATCACCTCATATAGCTCCTGGTATAACTATGCCAACAAGGTAGGCACCCATGCATGCTCCTGGGGATACCTTAATATATCACTCACCAATCCCAATAGGTTCCAAGGGAACCTACAACTAGTGTTATTAGGTAGCACTATGTTCGCTAATACGAACATGATCAAGGCTGGGAGTGCATCCAACTCCTTCACCCTGTACATGCTAAAATAGCATATACCCCCATCTCCCATCCAAGCCTCCCACCATCGGTCCCCAAACATCTGCTCCATATCCACCTTATTATCATGACCAACTACCACCCTCACCCATTCTACTAGCACCTTGAGAATACGGTATACATCCTCAAGTGTGACAGTAGCCTCCCCTATTGGCAGTTGGAATGTCCCCCTATTAATATCCCATCTCTCTATTAGTGATGAGAGATATCCCTCATTTTCTTTCACCACATCAATCCTATCCATACCCTCTAGGACTACCCTACCCAACAATGCCAAATCATCAACTGTCAGCTTCTTCCTCATCCGAGGAAAGAGAGGAGAAAACTGATGTCAAGGCTCTATGTCCCTCAACTACAGCAAAAAAAAAATCCATTAATACTATTACAAAAAAAAAAAAAAACACAAAATACCAGGTGTTTTTAAACATTACACGAGGCAAATGGTGCCTCAGCTCCGCTAGTAGCATTCAATCCCTCCGTCGCCATAGCTTCTGTGCAAATTCTCACTAAGCTCACACACCCACTCCACTCCTCAAATGCAACTTCTAAAAGTAAAAAATGCACAAGTGAGCCTCATGATTAACTCAGAAAGCTATTTATAGATTTCCCTAGTGTATTCAAGCATAGGTCTATGGCTGCAAATTTGTAGGCTCGCCTGGACACCTACAGGCACACCCAGACACATTTGCATGCCTACGGGACACCACAAGCACAGTTGCACCTAGAAACAAAATGGAACAAAGACAAAATCGATCAAAATGGTATTTTACCTCATCCAAATTTCACCAAATCTCATCCACACATCATGCACATCCTAAAATTAGGTTTTGTAAAAATAAAAATTGTTTTGCAAGCATAATCTTTGAGGATAAACCAAATCTTTAAAATATGCTAATTAAGGCACAAAATACAGTAAAACAATTGAAATTTTCACAAAACTCACATCTAATCAATCTGCATTATATTCTTCATTGTCACATACAATTATGCAAAAATCAGAGTTAAACGAACCTCGTATCTAGTAGGATATTCTATAAACCTGGTAATTGCAATGATGTCCATCCATGCAATTCGGTAAGATGAATAATCTACAATAAAGAAACTTAACAATGATCATCATCCATCATCAAATATCACAATCACATTTGGCACCTCACATTTTGAGTACAAATTTTCCAAAGAATAATTTTCTCAAAGGCAGTCATTGAGGCCATTTTCTATGGGGCACAAAAACACGGATAATAAAAATCACAAACACTCATTCATTGGAAAAAAATCACCATACAGGACACATCGGTAGGTTGATTGGTTCTATTATGGAATTGGCAAAGAAATTTCCACAATCACTACCCCACCCCTACATTGACTTAGTCATCATGCATCTTCATAAATTGCATACTCAATGATTCCATTGTGACATATTATTCAACAACATCAAATCATCCCAAAGTTTGGGACAACCATAATTTGATTATTATTTCTTACAATCACATGGTATTATACACCAACACCTTCCTCCCATTGGGGCATAAATGATATCACATTTTACATCATTCATATCATCCACAATCACATGGTATTATACACAAACCCCTTTCCCACCGTTGGGGCATAAATAGTATCACATTTTGCATCATTCATATCATCCACAATCACATGGTATTATACACCAACCCCTTTCCCACCATTGGGGCATAAATAGTATCACATTTTACATCATTCATATCATCCACAATCATATGGTATTATACACCAACCCCTTTCTCACCATTGGGGCATAAATGGTATCACATTTTACATCATTCATATTATCCATAATCACATGGTATTATACACAAACCCCTTTTTTTTCCACCGTTAGGGCATAAACAGTATCACATTTTACATCATTCATATCGTTCACAATCATATTGCATTTCACACCATTCATTCACCACTTGCACAAATTCACCACATCATGAATTATTAGCACAAAAAATATTTTCAATTGGCTTGTGAGATACATTCATAACTCATTGGATAATTGAGGGGGTAAGCTAAAAAATTCCAAAAAAAAAATTCTTTATTCTTTGGTCTTCAAAATTAGTGCTCAAATCCAATGACAGAGAGAAGCTGCTTCTGTGCCCATAGCCCAAATAGGTGTCTCATATTTTTTGCACCATATTGTGTTTCACGCAACATGGTACAAAAAGGGGCATATGTAGACACCAAATTATAGCCACTAATCCTCCATCCTAACCATCCCACCACCCACTTGTCCACCATACACCTTTCCCACCAATTATTTGGCCCAATTCCACCTTTCTCACCATTTCCTAACCCAATTGGGCTTATTTTAATATTATTTTATATTTAATATAATATTTTATATTATATTATAATATATTTATTATAAAATATATATTTATAAACTCAATTAACCACAATCATCCGATTCAATCTAATCCCCACCGTCCATCTTCATTAATACATGCCACATCTAAAAAGTAATCTCAACCTTGGGATCTAATTTAATCTTAGCCACACAATAAAAAGTGTAAGGTTAAAACCCTAAGAAAATCCTAGGTTGGATTATAAATAAGGGCATTTACAAATGCTCAAACCTTGGAACCCTGATATTAGAATTTGCATCTTGAAGAGATCATTGGCAAAGCCCTAGCAAAGTAGAAAGAGATAGAGCCCTAAAAATCCAAAGCCTTAGCTATCCAATAAGACTTCTACTATTCCAACCATCCCCCATATCCATCCTTTCCACCTTTCCATACTCCATTGTTGTCGTCATCACTTCCACCCATTCGCCACACTCGTCGCATCCCCCATGATATGCTTCTATAGATTTTATCCTCATTGCAAATGCTCTCTCGAGCTTGTGAAGCTCACTATAGAGCTTGCCAAACACACGCCTGTGCTTGCTGTATTGCAGGCTCTCTCCAAATACTACAAAGCTTAGACCAAAGCCTGCCCAATGCACATTTGATCCTATTGCAACCATATAAATGTAAATCAGATCCTATTGCATCACACCAATCTGCTATTAAAACTGCAAAAACAAAATGAGGAATCATCACAAGCAAGGTATATCTTTATTGGTTTTATTCTGTTACATGATTTGTAGATTTTACATACCATTTGATACATTTTTAGTTAGGATTTACTGATGTCTAAGGGTCTCACATTGTGGAGCCCTCACAGGTGTTATTAATCCCTTTCTCTATTTTTGTGTATGTAGATATGTAGATTCTACATATTGTTGAATGGTTATTGAAGCTGGAGTGGTCCGATATCGGATACCTTGCAAAATATTTGTAAAGACTACAAAATAAATTGCAAAAACATTTTGCAAATCATTTGCAAAAAGCATGAAATCAATCACAAAAGCATTTCATCACTTGGAAAAAAATTTGCAATCATTACAAAATATTGCAAAACATTTTACAATCAACATCCAAGATTTCAAAAGCATTATCACATCATCATCTCAAAAGCTTTTGTAAAAGGGCTTGCAGATAAAAAATAATCTTATCTACGCAGTCAAGTGTTTCATAAAGAATGAGACTTGAAAATTAATAAGAATAAAAAATTTCATCTATGCAGTTAAGTATTTCATAGAGAATGACACTTAAACATTGATTAAAATCAAACATTTTATCTACATAGTCAAGTGTTTCATAAAGAATGGTATTTAAACATTGATAAAAATAAAAAACTTCATCTACACAATTAAGTGTTTCATAAAGAATGACACTTAAACATTAATTAAGATCAAACATCTTATCTACGTAGTCAAGTGTTTCATAGAGAATGGCACTTGAACATTGATAAGAAGAAAAACATTCATCTATGTAGTTAAGTGTTTCATAGAGAATGACACTTAAACATTGATGAAGATCAAATATCTTATCTATGCAGTCAAGTGTTTCATAGAGAATGGCACTTGAACATCTATCAGAAGCAAAAACTTCATCAACATAGTTAAGTGTTTTATAGATAATGGCACTTAAACATTGATGAAGATCAAACACCTTATCTACACAGTCAAGTGTTTCATAGAGAATGATACTTGAACATTGATAAGAACAAAAAAAACTTCATCTACATAGTTAATTCTTTCATAGATAATGGAACTTAAACATTGATGAATATCAAAAACCTTATATACGTAGTCAAGTGTTTCATAGAATGGCACTTGAACATTGATAAGAACCAAAAACATTCATCTACGTAGTTAGGTGTTTCATAGAGAATGACACTTAAACATTGATGAAGATCAAACACCTTATCTATGAAGTCAAATGTTTCATAGAAAATGGTACTCTAAAATTATAAGGAGTAGAAATAAATATACATTATGTAAATATTACAAGTACCTCATCTACACAGTCAAGTATTTCATAGAGAATGGGACTTGAACATTGATGACAGGAAAATATACATATGTACATCATGTAAATATTATAGGTACCTCATATATACAGTTAAGTGTTTCATAGATTATGGCACTTAAACATTGATGAGGAAATATATTTTTAAAATATTATACTTCATGTACATATTACAGATACCTCATCTACACAATTAATTGTTTCATAGAGTATTTCATAGAGTATGACACTTAAACATTGATGAGAAGAAAAATATTTTCAAAATATTATACTTCATTTACATATTACATGTACCTCATTATGTCTTAAATGCTATCATGAATGTGGTATCATAGACCACCATTTAAACATAATGAGATCATGTTCCCACCTATGGGAACACATAAAAGGTAAAGCATCTACCTCTAAAAACATGAGCATTCTCCTATATATAATATAGAGATCACCACTCACAACATACTTTTGGATGGTTACCTATCACTCAGAACACAATACATATCTCAAACAGGGCATCGACCTCCCCTTAATAGTTAGTCATCATCATGATTTCACAAAACCATCACTAATTAACCAATCAAAACTACAAATTTAACTACATCATACAACCTCAACACACCATAAAACATCACATATCAAAGCAGCATATTTTCAAACATCTAAGTCAAATAAACAAATAAATACAACAACAATACATCACAATGTCAAAATTGAGTATCACAACTTAACTTTTGATGCAATATCATAGATATCACATCAAAACTAGGGTAAAATGTAGACATCCAATTTTGACACAACATATGAAACTTCATAAAACTAGTCGCAAACATCTCAAAACTTCCCAAAACTGATCACAAATAATGAAAAACCTCAATTTAATAATTTCCAGTCATTTTGGATATCATTTTTCACCTTTACCAAATTCACCATGCTAACCAATTTTTCTAGTAGCCAATTTGGCAAGGTGAGTGGAGAATTTGGCAAAACTACAAAAATTAACTCTTGACATCCATAATCAGTTCTAACCAAATTCAGCACTCCTACCAAATTTTCCAATGGTGAATTTGGTAAAATTTCAAATTTCAAAGCTTAAATGGTTAATTTGGATCCTTAACCCAAATTTTCACTCGAGTTTCCAAATTCGCTAGTGGTAAATTTGGTTGATAGTGGTAAATTTTACCAAATGATATGGAATCTTTGGCATAAGCCAGAAGTACATGGATTGTAGTCCTCCATCCTCTACCATTGATCCTGCATGCTCCAACAAGGTCTCAAATGTATTTATTTTGAATTGTTCTTATCTATTCTTCCCCGAAATCCTATTTAAGGAGGTGATTGGGTATGCATTTTATAAAAGTTTTCACTGTAGCAAAGCTCTACAAATATTTCTAAGAATTATCTTCTTTCATAGTATTCTTCATTTTCAAGTTCTCTCCAAGAATTTTTCAAATTATTTGAAAAATTTTGCAATCATTTGTGGAGGGAAATTAGGCAAGGCAAGGGATTTTTGTGGCAAGAATATCTTGATGCAAGAGAGAGGCCATAGCTAGGTGAAATCTAGCATAGTTATCTTCTTCATTTTCTTGCTACCCCTTTCATTTTAGCTTCCTAAATTTAGCTTTGCAAGTTTTCTAACTCCATTTCTTGCATTGTTTCATCTCCTTTGCATATATTATCATTGTGTTGAGATTACATTTATTTTGTAGGCTTTAAAATTCTTATTTGTAGGTCTAATTTCAAGGATTTGCAACATCTTTTATACATATAACATCTCTTTTGTAGGGTTGGAAGATATATCTTCTTGGCCATTTTATATTGCTTACTAACCCTTCTCATTTTGTAGGGTTATTTATAGGCATACTTCACCATATCATCTATATAGTTTATTTATTTATATTTTTAGCCTCCCTTACATTCATTTATATGCAAACTAACTCTTTCTTTCACTTACATGCTTGCATATTTTGATATTAAGTGTTCTAGCACTTTAATCTCTTCATTTTGAGCTTTGTTTCATTAGCATTTCATAGCTTCATAGGCTCATAAATTTTCATATAGATCTTATTTGGTGTTGGATATAAGGTCTTAAATACCTTAATATCTCACTATTATCTTCCCTCCATAGCTCACATGTATGCATTTCCTTATATGATTTGCTTGAATACTAAATTTCATAGCATTTTCCTTCATTTTCCAAGCATTTTGTATCAATTTCTTCATAAATTTCATAAGCATTGTAAGGATTAGAACATAGATAAGCTATCTTGTTATATTCCTAAAATTATTACACGAATTATAAATCCTCTACATCCTTGATTTTATTGCAATTCCAACCACATATTGTTTTTGTAGATTTCACTAATTTTGGGCAACATTTTACATATTCTATCAATCTTATTATTCCAACACTGTATGATGCTAATTTACTTTTAATAGAGATTAAATTAGCTATTATTTATCATTCCCAACATAATAGTATTTAATTTCGATTCCCCTATATATCTATTGAATTAAAATTCCAATTTCATTTGGGGATTGTATCATTTATGCACACATCTTAATTTCAATCATGAATTTCTCTAATTCAATAGCTTAGTCTTCCCCAAATTCAGCCCAAAACCCTATTGAAATCTACCCAAATCAACCTATAAAATCTTCAAAAACTTGTCCTAGGACAAAATTTATCACCTTGCACTATCAGTGGTGAATTTGGTAGCCAAAAACACTCATAACCAAATTTACCACTCAGACCAAATTTGCTAGTGGTGAATTTGGCAAAGCCAATGGTGAATTTGGCAAAATATCAAAATCCACTCAAGGAGGTAAGAATACTCAAATATTTCATTAAAAATGGGTTTGATCAGTTGTTTAGACAAATTTTTATCCTATCTAACCCTTAGATAGACCCCTCAAAGTAGAAAAATCCTAATGATTTTTGGTCTTTTGTGCAGATTTACCAAAATCCCAACCCTAGTGGCAACTTTGGTAGTAGTGGTAAATTTAGCATATAAGCTTTGAAAGAGGTAATTCAGCCACTTGGACCTTCCTTAATCTTACAATTTTATTTTCTCTATGTTCTATTCCTGATTTATGCTATTTTGCATTATAAATCACATTTATTTTGGTAAATTAAATAACTTTAACTAGGAACCCTAATTGCTAATAAAATCTTGTAATTTCTTTACAAAAAATTCTGATTTCTTTACAGAAAACCTTAAAATCAATCAATTAAGGAACCCTAGACTTAATATTAGCTTATTAATAATTTTCAAGTACATAAGCAAAGAATTAAAAATCATTTAGTTGCATTTAGGCTAACTTGTCTTCTTGCATTTTTCCTTGTTTTACCTTGAAATCGAAATCTCCTTAGTTTAGATCATTCAAACTTGAAAAGCATATATGATAGCTCTTGTATTCTTGCATTTGTGTGATGAAAAGACTTATCATTGCATTTATATGATCATTGACAATTTAGGTTTAAATAATTGTTAAGGCTCAAAAAAAAGTTGAGATAGATATAGATTCAAAACCTTAGGTGTTTTCCTTGAATAAACCCCTCTAAAACACTGATCAAACAAATGTATCACAAAATTTCACCCAACATAATAAAACAACATTGAGTAGGAGTCTAGATCTAATAATATTTGTATTCTTGGGGTCTCCTTTGTAAAGAGACTCTCAAGTGGTGAAGAGAATATTCTAACAAATATCCCCCGTGCACACTTGACATTAAATTAGAGTTAAAGGGAAAAGAACACAAATTTTCCCACCATCTACCTCTATGAGTATCAAGAATTTATTATGAAGGTGCATACTATTCATGGAGCACTTAGCTAACTTGCATGAGATAGCTTTATTCAATCATCTTATAGTCTATGTAAATACATATGTGGGAGAGGTATATCATTTCAATGAGGCCATTGAGACATCTTGAGAGAAGAAGGAAACATACAACTATATATTCCTATTAGTTAAGAGATAGGAAAAAACAAGAGTAATAGTGTACCTTATATCATATGTACCTACAACTAGAGGTAGGTTTGATGAGAGTATCATGGAACTATGCCATTTATAACATATTTAAGGAGAGCAAACAATTACTAGATGAGTAGATGTGTGGGACTTATCATATATATTGACTAAGATAAAGGGGAATACTTTGTGAGAGAGGATAATTCGAAGGGATATCCTTGTGGATGTCTAGGTGGGGACTAATGAGTGGAATCCATGGAAGGAAAAGAAGAGGATGCTTTTATTGATGTAAATACATAGATGGATGCATTTATAAACTCATCATATGTGGTGATTGACCTTAATAAGTGATAGTAAACTCATATATATCTATATATTTTATATATTACATGTATATATTTATGAAATTAAATGCTAATATATTAAATATACTAATATAATGATAAATAAAAATATGTGTATGTACCTTAGATGCATGGAAATAATTCATTGCTTGAGTTACTGTATATCTTGCTTCCAATTCGGTCTATAATTTTTTCTAGTCTACTATTCATTGAGTGTGGCAAATCAATGGATAGAAAAATGGATAACTTCACTCTTGTGCATCATACTAGTGATATCCTTCAAGATTTGTGTAATATTTTAGGAGGATGATTAGCCTTATTGGAGGCTAATATGGATTGCTTGATTGAGAGGCCATGACTAGTGGAGGACCACATGAGGGAAGTGACCATCTATATGGAGAGTCACATAAGAGAGGTGAACACCTTAAGTAATAAAAGTATTCAAACGTAAAATAAAGTTATCACAAGTGATGTCAAGGTTGTTTAGACTACAAAGAAAGATATAAATATTGAGGAAAAATTCTCAAGTGATGAGATGTATTTTACATCATAGGAGGTGGCTTAGACATATGATTCATAAGAATTTTTTATGGATATGTATATATGTATAATTTGAATATTGGACTTTGGAAATACCTCAAACTTATGCAATTATATGATTTTTGAGTTATATAAATGATCTTATCTCTTGGGTCATGTGCTTTATCTTTTCATATTATGCATCTCATTTTTCTTAAAGCATATATATCATTTTTGTAAAGCATCTTACTCATCTTGATGAATATATACCATTTTCTAATTCAACTATTTTTCTAAAAGAATGCATATCATTTTTCTAACTTAATATTTGTGATGACGTTAGGTATATGGAGACTATAAATTGCATAAACTTATTACCAAATTTATGTAATCTAAAGCATTCATGAAAATTAAATGATACAATAATTTGTAAAACTATTTATACTAACATTAAAGAGACTCAATAAATCATTATATGTCAACTGCTCATCAAAGGATATAAAAATATCAATATGAATTTTATCAAATTACATAAAAGGAAAATGTAATTTTGTTTTGAAATCACAAGTTTAGTCTTCCTTGATGTTTGAAACTTTGTACTTATTTGAGAATAAGGATTTTTAATAATGTAAGACAAGTAACAAACAAACTTTAAAATGAGTGCTCAAAAATTGAATGGGAACATATACAAATACATTACCTCTAATAGATGCTACTTTTCCAATGATGAAGTATCACATAAGCATTAATATTATAGGAGAGATAATATCATAAGAATGGATCTTTTAATGACAAGTAATATCAAGACAATTAATGTTATCATGCTAGAACAATAATCATATTTTTGCATGATGTTATATATGGTAAAATCTCTATGTTGTTAGTCTAAAGATATTTCTACTGCTTTTCATATCTATTTTGTATTTTCCTTTTCTTTTTATTTTAAAAATGATAAATATTAATAATTTATTTGTAATAGTTTATGGCCCTAATGGAGGTACACTACTAACCCTAGTATTAATTCATAGTTTTAATGGGGACAATGTAGTCACTTGCATTTTGAAGGAAACATCCTTAAAATAGTTCAATAGTTGCTATGGGAATAGTGCAATTACTTGGATAGTAATAACAATTTTAATAATTTTTAAATAAAGATATAACCCATGGAAAAGAATAAACATATGCTAAGAAAGTATTTTTATCTTGCTTTCATGAATTTTAAAAGATAGATTTTTCTTTGGCATGCTAGATGGGAAGTAAGGACATTAAATGTTGCTAGAATTTGGACATATTTTGCTAAATTTGGATGAAGTTTGACACTTTTGAGATTATATATTTTGTAAAAGTAATAAAAGAAGTTACAAGTATCTCAAAACTTGATAACATTTCATCATAGTGCTATAAAATATGAGATAAATATGTTGTTTTAGAAAATTTGGTATATCAATAAGGGAAAAGCAATGGTAAAATTATGAGAAAATGAGATGAAATTTTTTCATACTTGAAAATTCCTTATACGGGAAAAGCAATGGTACAATGATGAGAAAATGAGACGACCTTTATTCATACTTAAAAATTATTTATACTTGGTTAAAGTAAATCCTAAAATATATGGATAAATCATAATTGAATACTTCAATATAAATCGCCTACTATAGGGTGGGAGGGTTGGAATTACCCCAAAGGTATTATGTGTAGAAATAAAATATAAGATAATTAGAAAGATGTGCCTCTAAATTATTTCCATGGAGCGTATATGCAATGTGATTTCTTGATCTAGTAGGCTCAAAATAATATAAGGTAAATGCCATTTTTGTGAGAAATTGATTTATTACCATTAGTAATATATTTCATTTATTTTTTAGTATGATCTATTTGTAAAATAAAAGATAAATTTTCACATTTAGGGAATGCTTTAAAGTGGAAATTAGTACTAGAATATCATGATTTGTTATTAGATATGACATAAATGGGTTAATAATTAGGTTGAGTTGTATGTTTAAGAGGACTAGTATGATGATACTTAGGTTTTGGATGTTTTCCATATGCAGGATGAGGGGACCTCCTCAAGTGTAATACAAGTAATTGACTCATGGGAGAAGGGTATTTGGGATTAGCATATAATACACAACTAAGACATTATATTTTGATAGCATATAAAGGGAAAATATGATTATCAATACAAGAGCAAAACCATTAGTCAACTCTTTGGCATTGGAAGCTAAAGAGAAAATTGGAGCATTGGACTCTTCATATTTAGAGTTTTTAGACTATTTATAAGATTCACCAAGGCTAAAAATTATTTCCTCGTCATGAAGAAGAAAATTTTGATGCTCTAAAAGGTATCTTTGGCTTGTCATACTATACTTAGGTCTTTGTATACCTAGTTTACAATAAATTAGTTCTAGACTCATGGTAACCATTTTCTTTAGTTTTCAAGAGTTACATATAAATTTCATCATCTACAATATTTAAATAAGTATATGCCATTTTATTTGATACCTCAAGATGTAGGATAATGTCAAGAGGAATTTGAATAATGGTATGAACATAATTAATTTGATCTTTATCTATACTAGGTGGGTGAGTTACACCCATGAAGCTAGTTATGTATCTAGCCTCTTCATAAAAGTAAGTAACATTGTTATTATCAAGAGAGGAATTTTGGGTATTTTAAAAGACTACAAAGGGAGTTTGTAAGTATGTCATCTAGTAATGTGTTGGGTTTTATATCTATTAGCAAAATATTTTACATCTAAGAATTGTGTTTAGAGTTTTCGTCTCTTTCAATGGTATCAAAGTTGTAATTCTCAACAAAGAGAGTGGCATGTAGAAATTTATAAAAATTATATACAAATTTTAAAACCAGTTCCAAAAATACAATTAAAAACAAAATAAATTTCATTTGAACTATTTAGGCATTGGGATTTTTTCAATAAAAAAATGGATTATCTCTTCATCTAGGTATATCATTTTGAATTTGATACATTGTCATAGTTAGAACCTCATTGTAATTTCAATTGAATTATTGTTGTTGTTGTCAATGTTATTACTAATATTTCTTCATGAATTTATGATATGGTTTTGTAAAATCATTTCTAGTAACACCTATATTATTGGTTTTAGGTTTAGGCTTTAGTTTAACCTCTTCTTCTTCAAGAAATTTTGAAGTTCTAACATGTTCCATAAATTTTTTAAAATTCACAAGGTTATATTATCACTTAAGCACATTTCTAATGGGATATAAAAGAGCTTCAATAATGTTTCTGTTAAGACTATTACCATCACTATCATATTTTTATTGGTAATAAAGGTATTTCCATCTCCTAATATAATTTTTAATACTTTCATCTTAAGATTATTTTACAATTATAAGTTGTAAAATAACATCATTTTGTATAGCTAAAATCTCATATGTAAGAATATTTATAAATTATTAAATACTAAAATATATCCTTCATGTAATGTTGCATACCAATCTTATATATACCCTTTAATTAATGTGGCTAATACTTGTATCATACATGTTTGTGTCTATCTAAATTTATATGCATTGCAAAATTCTTTAGAAAAACATTTTGACATATTGAGTGGTAATGTAATACTCATAATTTGAGAAGCTAGAGTTTAATTAATTACTTTTCTTAGTTGTCGATTACACATTCGATTATCCATATTACTTATATACTACTTTGGTATTAGTGGTGGCATAATCATTGGTTGTTGTCTTGGATAGTGATTTTTCCCTAGGAATAAGGTTTTCCATGGAGTGTTGGTAGTTTGAATTGATTTTGTATTATTTGTATATTCTTCATTTTCATATCAATACTTAAGTTCTCCATCATATTTCCCATATCATAATTTACACTATTATTGGTAATTAGTAGAAGAAGGATTATGTTTTGCTAATATTTGCCCTACTTGGGTGGAGAGAGAGAGAGAGAGAGAGAGAGAGAGAGAGAGAGAGTGAGTAAGGTACTAATCTTGAATGTGAATGTTATTTGATGAAGATGCTTATTTTAGAAAAAAATAACTCCTTTTATATTTGAATTCTTAGATGTCCTTAGTGATTACTTGAGTGGTCCTTTGAAATTGTTCTCTAAGTTGGCTTGATTAAAGATATATTTCTATGGGTTGGTGCAATTTCCCATATACATAAGTCCTTGCAATATATGCAAAACTATGTTGGACTATGATTTTCACCAATATTATTTTTAAGGATAAAGGGATGGTCTTATCATTTTTGCATAAATAAACCATTAGAGGTATAGATGCATATATTTAGATCTAAGTTTCAAATTGGTTAAGTCATCTAAAAATTATCAAGATTACAAAAATATCCATAAAGCAAAATGCACCTGGATAGATAAAAAAATGGCTAAGTCAAAAGGGTCCAATAAAGCAAAATCCACAAACAAAAAAATCCTAAACTTTTCAAAAGATGATGTTAGCTTAGCTCCCATAAAATTTTGGTAAGCTGAAAGGTCAAAAGCAATCAATATTATGATTTTTAAATGACGACATTAGGTAAAGAACCTAAAAAGTCTAAAAAGATAAATCAAAAGCCTAAAACAAAGGAAGGTTGAAGGTTTTGGTAAAAATAAGCCTAGAATAAAGCAACCCCAATATTTTCAAGCACCGATGTCACATAACATCTTCTAAAATCCTAGCCCAAGAAAACGTGAACCCAAGATTTTTAAAGAGATGATGTCATCCAAATTTCAAAAAGACCCAATGAGGCAAAAGTTCAAAAGAGAAAGTGCCCAGAATATTCAAGTGCTGACATAAGCCAAATTGTTTAAAAATCCTAGCCTAATGAAGCCAAATCCTAGGATTTACAATCAATGATGTCTATAAAAACCCAACTAAACCAACCCAAGAGAGGCATATATTTTTTGTTTTTGTAGGTAAGGTTCACAAAGAAGTCCCAATAATATTTTCAATATTCACAAGGCATATCCATATTTAAAATATTGTAATAGTAGATGACTCTCAAGTGGATAGGATAGGTGAACATACCATATATTTTGGGGTTTAATTTTTAAAATCTCCACGGTTATAATAGATGCCTTCAGTGGTCTCCATACATTTCTTACACTCTCCTTGAGTATAATACAATTTGACCATAGTGTAGGGATTATCCATTTTCAACATTTAGAAAAAGGGGATGCCATTTACACAACCATACATAAGCCTATCTATGTAGGTTTTCTTTGGCACATTTTATTCAATCCTTGTTATCACATCTGCGTAGTGCATTAACTAGTGCATTAGTGCTTAATTACCACACCTCCATGGTGGGATAATTAAGGCTATTATCACTCTACATGATGATACACATGGTCACCCGATCCTTCTTGTTCAAGGTTCCATCATTATTTTATCTTGTAAATGAATTTCTTGCCTCTATTGTAGGAATTATATTCCAAGCCTCATGCTTAGGACTTAACAAAAAATTTCCCACTTTGGGTACACTCGAGCCTCACTGCTCATGGTGTCATTCGTTATAACTTGAGAGTTGCCTCGCAAGTTTTCTCAAGACTTTAGGTTTCATATTATTTAAGGGTTCTAACATGGATACTAATTTTGTTCCCTAGCAAGAAGCCCTTTCAATTCCACAAGTGTAACACTTCAAAATAATCATAACTCTCCCATAAAGGAAATGAGACTCTAGATTTAAGCATCATAATATATTTCTATAGATATGAAAATTCAAATATCTCCATATCATACTATATTTGAATAAATGGTATAAGTTTTGTCCAATTTTGGCATCATTTGGTCCTCTAAAATGTAAACACTACACATGGGTCACACAATTATATTCACATAGTACTATGTGAATCCTGAGGCACTATCAGATTCACACACCACTATACAAATCTATTTTTTCAAGTTTCATTTACAACCTTGTGTTTGGCCATTACCATATGTGCCAACATCTTTCATTTTTTCAAATAAATTCACCACATTGCCAACTTTACCTCCCAATCGCTTATAAAATTAGGGTCATATTTAACACAAATTTTCCCCCAAATAATAATATTCAAATTTACCAAAATTACCACCATTGTATCAGGATTGAAAAGAGCTCTCCAACGGTATAATTTTTGTACAATGCTGATATCATTTGGTCCCCCAATCTACAAAAACATTGGACATGGGTCACATAGTTAGATTTGCATAGTACTATGCAAATCTCAAGGAACTATCAAATTTGCACACCACTATACGAATCTACTTTTTCAAGTTGCATTTACACTCTCATACCTAGCCATTGCCAAATGTACTAAATTTTTTCAATTTCTTCAAATCCTTCTTCCCCATTTTTCATATTTTTAATCGACTCATCATCGTCTTCCTCTTCTTCAACCATCAACTAATTGCTTGAGGGGGTAGACATCAAATAATAAAATTTACCTCACACATGATCAATAATCAAACACTCAATCTTAGAAATTGTGTTTGTCCTAGAACCTTTGTCAAAGATCATCTCAAGCCTTCCTTTGTTAGGGTAGAAAAAACAAAAATTCTCTTCTCAAAAAAATCCAATTCAAACAAGCATTTGGGAGACCCAACGTTTGAGTATTTAGGTTAGTCATGGATTTCCTTGCTCGGTGTGGTAATTGTAAGACCACTCATCAATGAAGCACCTGACATAAATTTACCTAGAGTTGAATAGTTTGTCAAATAAATTCAAGCTCGACAATTTGTCAAAGGTAAAGTTTCAAAGATACTTTCTCCCTCCATAATTTGAGCATCTTACATTGATCATGAAGTGATATGATCTTACATATCCTTCCTCAAAGAAATTATTGTGACACTAAAAAGAGTTGTAACCAAGCACAAATTATTCATCATCAATTCATCTCTCTCATAATCAATCATACATCATCTCCAATCATCCATCATCAATTCATCTTCTTCAAAATCAAACCATCAATTTGGCATCATCAATTTTTACACTACACCATAATTTTATACAACATAGTACAAAAATGGGTAAATGTAGACACCCAAAAGTCACACATTACTATTTCTCCAATAATCCCAACTGATCAATTTTCAAAACCCATGAAATTTACATAAATTAGCCCTAAAAACACTATTCATCTCCATACACCCCCTTGGGCTACTTAAGCTCCTTTATACACTTAACACTGGGTCCTCATACTATCACCATCATAAATTAACCTTGGTTAAAGTCTTTACCTTAGTCAAAAGCAACTTTTTGGTCAAAATTCACTTTATGGCTAAGCACTTGGTTAATCAAGTTAATCCTTATTAGCCTAATTCTTCCACCTCACCTAGTCTACCCTTTGACTAGGCTAGCCTTCCACATCACCATCCTAATATTTTCTCCATATCACATTCTCGTGTGCATTCAATGACAATTGAAGACTTTTACACATACAAATGCATTTTTTAAATAAAAGGCTTTCCACCTCAACATGTCATAAATGATATTTGGAGACTTTCCTCCACCCATGCATTTATGTGGGATGACTCATCCATACCTATTTATTATATGTATATGGGTGAGATATTCTCTCATACAAATCTATTTATGAGGTAGGAAACCTCATAGGGGACACCTCATATTGGACACCTCACAGGGGATACCTTATGGGACACCTCAACCCCTTCCCAAACCTTGGAAAACTCTATAAATAGAATGTCATTTTCTCCATATTCATTGATCCACCATTTTTACATACCTAGACTCTGCTGTAATTAGTCTAGAAGCCACTTAAGCCCTCATCCATCCATCCCCAACATGGAGGCTACCTAAACCCTCTTTTTGCACCCTTTTGTATTACAATTTGCTCTTGTTTGTATATTTTGGAGGTGGTTTAGCGAGTACATGAAGATAAAATAGCACTAGAGGGACCTCCACATCATTAATTTTGGTTTCTAAAAAACAAACTTATATTTGCATAGTATTGTGCAACTTTTGAGACAGTCAAATTCGTACATTAGTGTGCCAATCTAGCCAGACCCACCTATACTATTTTAGTCATAACTCCCTCATCCAAACTTGGATTACCACAAAATTTTGAGGGTAACTTCCTGACACCAAAAGGAAGGTTCCCATAAATTTTTAGCTAATTTTAAGTAGTAAATATCAGATTTGCACACTAGTGTGAAAATCCCATTTTCAACCATTCAAAGTTCATATAACTAGGTAAGTATTCCTTCTATCTTGGTTTTTCATTATTTTTACAATTTTAATCATGTTTTAAGGTTATTTGTCTTCAAAAATGAGGTGTCTAATCAAGATAGGCCCCCAAATATTCTAATAAAATTTTATAGATCTCACAGGTCCTAAGGATAGATTCAACCACTAGTGGCACATGAGTAATAAGCCCACTTGCATTGAGGAAGACAAGGAGACAACTGATGGATGTTTACCATCTATATAGAAGGAGGGATTACCTTGTGGAAGACACCATTTTGTAGTTCTCAAGGTAAAGTTTATAGAAGAAATATTTGTAACCTCTTTTCACCATCTATTTACAAAACAACCAATTTACCTATGTTTCAAAACCTTCTAATGAATCATTGGTGTTGTATCTAGTTTATTATTTAGATTTTCAAAGGTATTCACACACTTGTCCATCCTCGTAAAATATTTTTCTTTTCATTAAATATTGTTAATAGAATAGGTAATTTTTTAGTAGTCCTTCATAAAATACCTATAGTAACCAGTGAGGCCCATGAAGCTCCACACTTTGAACATATGAGTTGGTGCCGATCAAATCAAAATGGCCTCAAATTTCTTAGGATCTACAAAAATCCCCTCTACAGATATGATATGCCAAAAATATTAGACTTGAGGGACATAAACATCACATTTGGACAAATTTCCATAAAGTTGATTCTTTCTTAACACATCTAGTACTATCCTTAGATGTTTATCATGATCTTCCCTACCATGGAAATATATTGATATATCATCTAAAAATACTAGAAAAAATTGATACAAATACTTCCTAAACACATTTTTCAACATATTCATAAATGTTATTGGTGTATTTGTTCATGAGGATCATTCTTTGGCCCAAAATATCCCAAACCATGAGGATTATCTATAGGTAGTTCGATAGACCAAGAGTTATCAAGAGCAATAGTGTTCATAAAAGGAACCATAATACCCCAACCATGGGGATTAGAATTGATCAAAGCTTAAGGTAACAATGCAGTAAAACGAGTAGGAGCAAGAGGAAAAGTAATCGGTCAAGGAGACAGGCCAGGTCTCCAACCAGTACCATGATCAGTCAAGTGATACACAAGACTCCAACCATACTACAGAGAGTGTGAACATGAATGATGCCTATTGTGATATTTGGGAAGAGACCAAGACCTACTGTGATTATTGGAAAAATGACCTAAGGCCATAGAAACTTACCCCCTTAACCTAATATACCATGACCTAAGAGAAACTAAGGTACCTAGATGTAGAGGGAGGTCAGATGAAACATTGTTGAAAGTGCATGGAGCCTTATGCCAATACTCGATAAAATTCATCAAATGTACCAACACATACACCACCTTGGAAGCCTACAAATGGATATAAATGGTAAAAATAGAAAGCATCATAATATTTTCATTTATGGAAAACTATAAATAAATTAAATCTCTAGAATAGATAGAAACATTCCTAGATTTCCATAGCTAAAACAAAATAATCACATGAAATAATTTCCATAGAGCAATAATATAGGCAGGCCAACAACTATTCTCACTAAAAAAAATCATCCACCATCTGAAGAACTTGGGATGAAAAAGTTTAAACAATGAGTGAATCCAAGCCTAGGAAAATTGAGCATGAGGAAAAAACCAAATAGATGCTTAAATGTTTCAAAATGACCACATGAAGGACACTTAGGATTAGGAAGACCAACTCTACGAAGCTTATCTCCCATAGAAAGACCTTGATAAATAAGATACTAGAGAAAAAAGGTAATCTTAGGTTCAAGAATAGAATTCTAGGTATGATTCAAATGAGTAATTGGTCCACTAGCTTAATGTAATTCATGGAGCATGGTGGTGAAAACCAATAACCCTGGCTTTAAATTATCGATCGTATAGATCATTTTCTAGCATATAAAATTTTTGTTGATACTCCTTTGTGATAGCTATATGAGCACACTTTATTACATGTGCTACCTATTTGATAAAATACCAAATGAAAGAGGTTGTACAAACAATCAACTCATCCCACCAAGAAATACAAATGAAATAATGATGAGGTTGAGGTAATTAATTCCTAATTCTCTTAATCTCAAAATTCATTCTAGGGTGTTGCAATAAATAATTATTTAAATAGAATTGATTGCACATAAAATTAAATTGGCAACCAGTCCACTCAATCTAGAAGGAAATCAAGAATTATTTGATGATAGGAATTGATCCCAGATCATCACAATATTATTATTGGTAATGGAGAAGTAAAAAATTGTTGCTGTAACATCATAAATCGATCAAGGTGCTTATAGAATCTATCATTACCAACACAAAAATTGGACCATGTGAACCAAGGTGGAGACATGCATTTGCACCAAAAAAAAAGGGATAAAAAATATCCCATCTACACTTTAGAAAATCTAATCCTCATGCTCACCACCACACCAGTGCATTGAGAGGTGGCCAACTTTGTCTTCAACATGCTCAACCATATTAAAGTCACAACATGGATTTACGATGTGAATGTTTCTCAACAAGAGGAGACTGAGGAGACAATATAGGACACACAAAAACAATAGGAGGCTAAGATGTTAGCTATAAAACCTATCTCCACTAGAAAGAATCAATTTAGTGTTGGCTACCCCCTCTTATTAGTGACTATGATCCAATCTCCCTCAACAAAGGGTTTGGTAGGTGCAGGTGCAACTGGAGGAGCAGGAACAACCATCAGAGGTTTTTGAGCAACTAATGGATAGTCCTTGAGATGATGCAAAGTAGATTGATACAAAAATTAAGTATTAGGAAAGTTAAAGTAAATAATTTTTACATAAGACACTTTGTACCAACGTGAATATCTATAAATTCTTTGAGATATTGTGTGAGGTCAACCTCAACAAAAATTCTCTTACTGGGCCATGTTGAGAAAAAATATTCTTCCTATTGATAGATCATCCAATCAATGGGTTTGATAATATTAGAAGTAAACATCCTTAAGGGCAATGGAAGACCAGGGATTTCAAGTCAAACTAGGAATTTCAAGGCAATTTGTTCCAAAACTCAAAAGGAGTCCAAGGATAAAGGACCATTCAAGTATTGCAAACAAACCAACAACTAGACCTAGCAACCATAGTTTGCACCTATGAAGGTTATTTAAAGAAAAGAAATTTTTTTTTTTGGTAAGATTGTAGATACCAGCAACCACAACATCATGAGCTTCATAGTGAATTTTGAGGTAGTTTTGAAGAAATTATTACAATGAGATTCGACCAACAAAATAAGCAATAAGATAGTGATTCTCATACCATTTTATAATTGGATAAATAACATCAAGAGTACAACATTTGGAGAAGACTCATTACCTCGTCCACTAATTTTGGAACAAAATTTCAAGCTCATTTTGGTGCCATGAAGACCACTATCTACAACAACCATTACATCTATGGATGGTGAGGCCATAATAAGGAGATCAATTGCCTAACTAGCGACATTAATAATATTCAATACCAAAGCAACTAAATTTATGAATGGCAGCAGAACCAAACCCTAATTAGGATTTTAAATTTTTTATTAAATAACTTATCATTTAATAAAATTGGAGTGGCTTTCCCATCTAGATTAATATCATTTTTATAAAATCAAAATATTTTTTAATTCTAAAAAATTAGAATTAAAAAATATATCCTACTTTTGCAAAATGATAGTTGGTTGTCATTTGTTTTCTATGTATTGGTTTCTCCTTTTCTCCCATATCTTTGTGCTTTCTTTTTTCCCTCTTTGCATTGGTTGAGGATAGCCTTTATTTTTATTTTGTTCTATTTTCTAGGTAGGTTGAGGATTACCTCAAGTTTTGAATTTATGATTTTTAAAGTTTTTGGTTGGTGCTCTTGTGGGCTGGTAATGCCTTTTGTATTTAGGTTTTGGGTCCCTATTAAAACCCCTTTTTAATATATATCTAACTGATAAAAAAAATTAGAATTAAAAAAAATTAGAATAAAAACAAATAATGATTTTTGGTCAGTGCATAAATCTGGTGGGGTTGTTCCTTGTCCCTATTACTTGATTATGGATTCTAGGGATATTTGTTTGCATAATGTGGACCCCAACAATTGTAAAAGCCTCCTTTAGACCCCTGGGTTCTTTCTTGCATTCTCTCCCCTATTCCCTCTTACTATGTTGGCTCTATCTACCTATGAGGTCAAGGATTAAAATTATTATTCTTTTTTTAGAATTTCTTCTTATAATTCCTTTGTTTTCCATCGTTCTGTCTCATACTTTGGGTTCCCTTTTTTCTTCTTATTTTTATCATGTTCCCATTTATTGAAACCAACAGTCTTTCTTTTTTTGAGTTCTTGTTGATCTTATTCTATCAAACCACCATAGTTGAAGAAGGATTTATTTGTTTATATATTGGCTTCCTCCTGACGAGCCAAATCATATGATTTCTATAGAGTCTTGGGTTTGAGTAGATTAATCAAAATTTTAATCTTAGGATCCACTCCTAAGATGAAATTATGTACCTTTAGGTGTTCATTGACCTCATATTATAGTAGATACTTTAGAAGCTTCACAAATTTTTGGTAATATAGATCCACAATCATAGTTCCCTGTTGGAGTGTAGAGAATTCCTCAAATTTCTCTACATAGAATTTTTGATCCGATAAGAATATTTTCTTAAATGCTCAAACAAAATCATCATACTAAAGATTCACTACTTGGATATTTTTTCCAACCCTGAATGTATTCCACCATTCTAAAGCTACATCTTATAAATGGAGGGTAGCCCATATTGTTTGGGTCTTTGAAGAATAACTCTTCATGGAAAAATATGTTTCCAATTCATTCAGCCAAGACTCAACTAAATTGCCTCCTTTACCAGTGAAAATAGATACCTTGATATTTTTTAGGTCCTTGGCTAGCTTGTCCTTAATGCAAGCCTTCCCTTTTCAATTTTTGTAACAAGATCCTCTTCCTATCTATTGTGACTCCTTCACAATGACCCCAAAATTTGGGGACCCACTTAAAATTTGAAAGCTTGTTTCAAATTGTTGCTTGCACTTATTGTTCACCATTGTCATCATTGAAATATCAAGAATGCTTATCTTCCTCCGAATGGTCTTATAGCAAGGTCCATTGTCAAAATTCACCTCATGATCTGAAGATCCTGAAGTTATGCTTGTATGGTCATTTTGATTATGGTCTTTGAGTTGTATTATTGTTGTTATGCTATGTTTATGTCAAGGGTGTTTTATTTTGTTTTGTTTGTTATTAATATTGATAGGTTAGGTTTTGTAAAGATGTTTTGTGTTATGTTAAATTTTTAAGTCTCATGTATACCTAGTATTTTTTGGTTTGTTTTATATATTTTGTTATGTTATGTTGTTTTAGTTTTATGTTGTCTTTAAATTATATGTTTGTTATTTAGTATATATTTTGAGTGTTATTTTAATATATTTTCATTTATTATAGTGGTGTTCATATAGGTGCATATTCGTATGTTATGTTTAGTTATGTCTTGTTTTAAATTAATTAAATTATAAAGTTTTATAACTTTGTAATTTAATTATATTTAAAAAGGTTATTTTATAAATGTTTTATATTCTAATTAATATTTGTTTTTTTGGCAGGATTATTAAAATATGTTGAATAGAGGATGTGTTCGTGGGTTTCATGGGCATGTCTTAACTTTAATTTTTGAATGCCAATGAGGAGAAATATTAATCCTTTGAAAAGGCTTTATTGATATTAGGGTTTCAAGAATTCATTTTTAAAACTGATGGAATGGAGCAAACTAATAAAGAGGAATAAATTTCTTAAGTTATAAATGGAGAATTAGAAACCAAAAAGAAGGGTCAGACAGGTTGGAGAAAAAGAGGAAAGATTGAAAGGAGCCAAATAGAAGACCAAGTTGCAGAGGAAGCTACATTTGCACATGAATACATTGACTTTGTTGGATTCATTGTAAGATCTAATATTTTGTATCAAATTCAATTTTTATTAAAAGCAAGAACTATTGTGGTGTTTTTAATTTATAAGTTGATTGATATAATTTTTTAATTAAAATTTTCGTAGAAGATAACACAAAATTTGTGGTAGAATTGTGTAAAATCTGGTCTACCTGAGTTCGGTTTTCAAAGTTATGTTTTTCTATGCTATAGCAAATTTGTCCAAAGGTTTTATTCAAATTTGTTTCTTTACCCTAAGACCTTTTTAATTTATTTGATGCATTACGATTTAAGATAAAACCTAGTTTATTTTATAAAAGATTTAAATTTTACAACTAGGTTAAAGTTTGAATTTATCACTCAAATATTTAATTCTATAAATATTTTGGGTGAATAAATTTCACAGAGGATGGAATCAATGAACTTTTGATTTTAAATTTCAAAAAGTTTATAAAGTTTATTGAATTTGTTTTATTAAAACCCTAAGTTGAATTTCAAAGATTCAGATTTATAGAAAGGGTTGTAAAATATATTTAGGTCAAATATTTAAGTTAATAAATATTTGACAAATAAATTTCAAAGACAGAGAATTATTATATGGATTATTTATTTTAATATCATAAAATTTTAAAATCAATAACTTGAGATTTATTTATGTTTTTGAAAGTTTGATTTATTAAAATTTTCAATCTCAAATCATAAAGTCCAAAGAATACTATTGAAAGGATTAAATTTATTTACTTCAAATATTTAGTTTAATAAATATTTGAAAATAAATAAACATCACATTAAGGAAGATTACATGAATTCTAATTTTTATATTATAAAGTACAAAATTTTATAATTAGAATTCATACACATTAATTATTCATATTCTATGAAAAGAATCAAGGATTATAAATCTTAGAATATTCTAAAGGCCAAAACATAGGGATTATAAAGTGTTTCATATTTTATAATTAGGGTTTTTATTTTATTCATCATTTATTAGATCTGATTTTAAGCTTCATTCACGAAATAGATGTAAGATTTGAATTAAAATACTTTAAAACATTCATGCAAGTTTAATATATGAAGAACACAAGCTTATACTGAGAGGGGGGGGTGAACAGTATAAGACCACTTTTAACTTTTTCTTTCAAACAACTTTCAATTCAATATTAAGCAGTATAAAGATAGCAATAATCAACAACAGTAATCAAAACAATGCACAAAACACCATCCATAAAGTGACACAACAATTTACGTGGTTCACCCAAGGTGGGCTACTCCACAGATAAAAATTTTCTCTAAAAGTTATATCAAAGTCCTCTGGGAATCCTTCCCGATTACAATGTTTATGAGCCTCGGCTCAAAGGAGATACCTTCCCCTAATTCTTCTTTGGCTGGTGATCCTCTAGAAGACCTCTACCTCCTCTGCCCTTAGCAAGTGGAACTCTATCCACAGAAGACACCTGTCTTCCCTGCTCTGGCTGGAGATCTCTATCCTCAACTCTGTCATCGCAAAGTTGGTCCTCAAATATGCACTAAACATAGTCCTTCGGTCTAGCACAAATATGTCCTCTTCCTTTATTCTTTTCTGTTATAGTCGCACTTGATTGAAACCAATTTTTCATAGTCTATGTAAACACAATAGCTCTCGATCTACTTATGCTCTTCTGCGAAAACACAGCAGCACAATCTTCACACATCCAATGCAAACACAATCACACAGTCTTTGCACTCTTGCTCAAACACGATAGCACTATCTTCACAACCTCTGTGCAAACATAGTAGCATAGACATTGCACACTTCATGCAAACACAGTTTCATAGTCTTCGCACTCTTGCTCAAACATGATAGCACTGTCTTCGCAACCTCTATGCAAACACAGTAGCACAGACGTCGCACACTTCATGCAAACACAGTAGTCACTCAGACTTCCACTTATGCACCTCTGCGATCGAACTTCTCCTCGCACTCTATCTACGCAAATCACACTTTGAACGCACACTTTGATCGATGCTCAAAACATTCAAACAACCCTCCTTTTATACTCACAATCTCAAGATTGAAATCTTGGTCTTAGTCGGCTGTTTTACCCCTCAACCACGTCGACTGCAAAACCCTGCGTTGCGTCGGCCCAGATTTAACTTTGTTTGCTTCACTGCCTCCCTGTAGCTTTTAGCGTGAAACTTCAACATGTTGTGATATCGCGACATCTTTGCCTACTGTATACCTTCTATGCTAGCTATCACGAAATCGTGACACTATTGCCTGTCATGCCCCTTATTTAGCCTATTGTCATGAAATCATGACACTACTACCTTTGTCGACCTCCTTACTGCTTATGTCACGAAATCGTGACACTTCCTGTCTTTGCTGATGTCATCTTCTCTTCTATCATGAAATCATGACCCTTCTATCTTCATGCCCTTCCTCTCAGCTTCTGTCACGAAATCGTGACACTTTTGATTTTTGCTGATGTCATCTTCACTCTGTCATGAAATCATGATGCTTTAGTCTACAAAGCCTTCTTCTATGCTTTTGTCATGAAATCGTGACACATCTGCTTCTGCTGACGTCATCTACAACTCTATCGTGAAATCACAACCCTTCTTGCTTCTTCAACCTTTTCATGGCTTGCACCAATGAAAATGGAACATGTCACGAAATCGTGACGCTTTCGCTGCCTTAAGCTCTTTTCTGCCATATGCCCATGAAACTGGAACATGTCATGAAATCACGACGCTTTTGTCTACAAAGCCTTCCTCTCTGCTTCTATCATGAAATCGTGACACTTCACCTATAGAAGACCTGCTTCCAGTTTTTGTCATGAAATCGTGACACTTTCTCCAACTGAACGCTGCCAACTCAACCTGTCATGAAATCGTGACACTTTCTGCATCCGTACAACTTCTTTGTAGCCTATCATGAAATCGTGATGCTTCTTGTTTCAGACTCTTCCCTTTGCTGCATGTCGTGAAATCACAACAGTTCTTTCTTCAAGCTTTTCAGCATGTCGTGAAATCACGATAGTCCTTCCTTTGATTTTTGCAGCTTGTCACGAAGATGCGATAGCCTTTACTTGGAACTTTGCATCATGTCACAAAATCATGATAGTTCCTGAATCACTTTCTCTCTCTTCAATCTTGTCATGAAATCGTGACAGTTCACACTACAAACTTTCTCTTCTGCAACATGTCACGAAATCGTGACACTTTTCTTTTCGGACTCTCTCTCCTGCAACATGTCACGAAATCGTGACACTTGCTCGTCCAAACAACTTTCCTGGCAATGTGTCACGAAATCGTGACACTTTTCTTTCTCTGCCTTCCTGCGCTTTTCGAGTCGTGAAAATGCGACATGTCATGAAATCGTGACAATTTTGCCTACTTCGTCTCTGCCTTCCAGCATGTCACGAAATCACGATAGTTTTGCCAAAAATTTCTCTCTCCTCAAACATGTCATGAAATCATGATAGTTTTGCCAGTGCTTTCTCTCTCCTAAAACATGTCGCGAAATCGTGACAGTTTTTCCAACCACCTGCATACTTTTTCTTACTTGTCTTTTTCTTGATATTTTTGCAACTGGGCTACCCTGATCTTCTTGGCAACTCACTCGTCCATGCTGAACCCTTCATCAAGACACATTCTTTGACATCAAACCAGATTGCTTCAAGAACTCTTTGACATCAATGACAACATCTACACTTAGAGCAAAAGCAATGTACCCAAGGTACCCAAAATTGCCAACAATCTCCCCCTTTGTCATTGATGGCAAACCTTAACTGAAAACACAAGTCAAGAGCCAAAACTAAAGACAACTGATCCAACAACTGAGAATCTGCCTTTGAAGTTTTTGCTCCCCCTGACTTGAAGCTCTCTTCTTCACTATGAAGCTCTCCCCCTTACTCATATCTCTCCCCCTTTGTCATCAATGGCAAAGGGTCACCTTTGGGGCTTGGGACTAAGAATGAGCCTCTTAGCTTAGTCCCTCCCCCACCTCCTGATGAGGTGATTTAAAACAAGGTTGGGAGTGAAACTCCCATTAGACACTCATCATCATCAGTGTCTACAATTTCTTTGTCATGCCTTCTCTTGAATTCTTTGTCTGTATTTCTGTTTCTATCACTGTTCTGATCCTCGGACCTGTTCATACTGTTGTTCCTGTTTCTTTTATCATTCCTGTTCTTATCCATACCTTGATCCTTAGACCTATTCATATCACTTTTTTTGTTCTTGTACCTTGGAATATCAGCTCTACACTGTCTAGTTGTGTGGCCTGCATTGTTGCACTTATAACAGGTAACAAAGTTATTTCTGTTTGGCATACCTCTTCTTTGAATCCGTCTGTTATGAGTAACCATGTTCCTGTTATTAGTCTTGCAGAACATTGCCTTATGCCCGAACTGATTACAAGAGTAGCAATATCCTTGAAAGAAATTAAAACTTCTAAAATTGTTGTTTACCCTCTTCATTTGATCTATGCACTGTGAAGCCGTGTGACCAAACCTGTGACATGCAAAACATCTATCATGAAATATTCTTCTGTTTGACTTCTTGGGTCCCAAAAACTTCTTCTTCGCATTCAAAATTCTGTTCTCTATTTCTACGCATTTATCACTCATGGATTCTTGATCTGAAGTACTTTCTACATCAGAACTCTCTTCCTTTTGAAATCTCTTGCTAGATTCCCCAACCTATTTCTTGTGCGGCTCAACAAAACCGAGACCTATTTTATCTGTTGGTTTTCTTTGTCCTTTGATGAGAAATTTAACCTTCTTGGAGCTATCCTAAAATCTGTAGAGCTTATCCTTGTACTCTTTATTTTCTTCTTTCAAAGAAGCCATTTTCTACTCTAACTCATTATACTCAAGAATCTTAGACTCTAACTCATCCTTGAGTTCCTGTGTTTTAGCTATAGAGAAGTCAAGACTTTCTATAAGATCGTCTCTCTCCATACAACATTCATCTAACTTAATCTTGAGTCTATCATTCTTCTTTCTTTCCTTTTTCAAAACACTAAGAGCATTATTGAGTTCACATTCAAGATCCTCTATTTGATTGCTTTTTGAAATATCAAGGCCTTTTTCAGATTTCTTATCACTAGAGGTGCTACCCTTTTCAAAAACCATACAAGCATCTTCCTTATCATTTTTTGAAGCATCCTCATACATACTAGCAACCAATTCATTATTTTTGCAATCATCCTCAAGGTGCCCAAAATTTCCACATCTAAAACATTTCATGACAATGAATTTATGTTTCGGTTCTTCCTCTTTTTTGGAAATGAACAACATCTCATTTTCATCATCACTAGAAGAACTTTCACTATCACTACTAGAACACTTACTTGCTTTGTCCAGATAGAAGCTCTTCTTGTTCTTGTGTGAATACCTCTTTCCTTGATTGTTGTGCTCATCTTTGTTCTTTCTGTAATACTTGTGCTTTTAGAATCCTTGCTCTTAACATCCTGTATATCTTCATCACTTTCATTCTTGGAAACAGATACGATCAGTAGCATAATGACCAAATTTTCCATAGTTGAAACATCTTATATTTTTCTTGCTTTTGTGCTTTCTAGAGAACTTGCCTTTCTTGCTGTAATATGCCTCTTCCTCACTAGAAGACTCATCACTCTCTTGAATCTGTTTGCCTTTTGATTTCTTGGTAGCTTTGAAAGCTGCCTCTTTCTTTACATCAACTTTCACTTGAGTTCTTAGCTCAAATGCTGCAAGAATACTATGGAGCTCATCCTTTTTCAACTTATCTAAATCTTTAGCTTCCTCAATAGTAGAAATATTTTCACTAAATCTATTAGGAAGAGATCTTAAAATTTTATCACACACATCATTTTCAGCAAGTTCAAGACCTAAGTCTTTCATAGAATTAACAACTTCATCCATACGGAGCATGTAGTCACTAATATTTTCATCATCATTCATCTTGAGCTGTTCAAACATACCTTTGAAGTGTCTCAACTTGGCCTTTCGGACATTTGCATCACTCGTATGAACAACCTGCAATTGTTTCCACATTTCACTAGTTGTCTTGCAGTGAATAACTTTGGTAAGATCAACCTTCTATAAACCCTTCAGGATTGCATTCATGGCTTTTGAGTTGTTGTGATGTAGGAGCCTGTCTTCTTTAGTATAAGGACCATTTGCAGGAATTGTGTACCCATCTTCAATAACTTCCCATACCTCATTACCAAGTGCCATTAGATAGACTTTCATTCTTGCACTCCACAGACCAAAATCTGATCCATCAAGAATAGGTGCTGCATTGCCACTTGAATAATCCATTGTGTTCTTTGCAAGCTTTTCCTTCAAGTTGTTAAACTTTTTGAAGGTACTAGCTCTGATACCAATTGAAGAACACAAGCTTATACTGAGAGGGGGGTGAACAGTATAAGACCACTTTTCACTTTTTCTTTCAAACAACTTTCAATTCAATATTAAGCAGTATAAAGATAGCAGTAATCAACAACAGTAATCAAAACAATGCACAAAACACCATCCACAAAGTGACACAACAATTTACGTGGTTCACCCAAGGTGGGCTACTCCACGGATAAAAATTTCCTCTAAAAGTTATATCAAAGTCCTCTGGGAATCCTTCCCGATTACAATTTTTATGAGCCTCGGCTCAAAGGAGATACCTTCCCCTAATTTTGCTTTGGCTGGTGATCCTCTAGAAGACCTCTACCTCCTCTGCCCTTAGCAAGTGGAACTCTATCCACAGAAGACACCTGTCTTCCCTGCTCTGGCTGGAGATCTCTATCCTCAACTCTATCACCGCAAAGCTGGTCCTCAAATATGCACTAAACATAGTCCTTCGGTCTAGCACAAATCTGTCCTCTTCCTCTGTTCTTTTATATTACAGCCGCACTTGATTGAAACCAATTTTTCATAGTCTACGCAAACACAACAGCTCTCGATCTACTTATGCTCTTCTATGAAAACACAACAGCACAGTCTTCGCACATCCAACACAAACACAGTCGCATAGTCTTTGCACTCTTGCTCAAACATGATAGCACTGTCTTCGCAACCTCTATGCAAACATAGTAGCACAAATGTCGCACACTTCATGCAAACACCACTCTTCAACCTTCGAAACACAATAGCACATAAGTCGCACACTTTGTGCAAACATAGTAGTCACTCAGACTTCCACTTATGCACCTCTATGATCGAACTTCTCCCCACACTCTATCTACACAAATCACTCTTCGAACGCACACTTCGATCGATGCTCAAAACATTCAAACAACCCTCCTTTTATACTCACAATCTCAAGATTGAAATCTTGGTCTTAGTCGGTTGTTTTACCCCTCAACCACATCGGCTACAAAACCCTATGCTGTGTTGGCCCAGATTTAACTCTGTCGGCTTCACTGCCTCCCTGTAGCTTCTGGCATGAAACTTCAACATGTCGCGATATCGCAACATCTTTGCCTGCCATACACCTTCTATGCTAGTTGTCATGAAATTGTGACACTATTGCCTGTCATGCCCCTTCTCTAGCCTGTTGTCACGAAATCATGACACTACTACCTTTGTCGACCTCCTTACTACTTATGTCACAAAATCATGACACTTCCTATCTTTTTTGATGTCATCTTCTCTTCTATCATGAAATCGTGACCCTTCTATCTTCATGCCCTTCCTCTCAGCTTCTGTCATGAAATCGTGACACTTTTGATTTTTGCTGATGTCATCTTCACTTTGTTGCAAAATCGTGACGCTTTAGTCTGCAAAGCCTTCTTCTATGCTTTTGTCATGAAATCATGACACATGCTTCTGTTGACGTCATCTACAACTCTATCATGAAATCGTGACCCTTCTTGCTTCTTCAACCTTTTCATTGCTTGCACCAATGAAAACGGAACATGTCACGAAATTGCAACGCTTTCGCTACCTTAAGCTCTTTTCTACCATATGCCCATGAAACTGGAACATGTCATGAAATCATGATGCTTTTGTCTACAAAGCCTTCCTCTCTTCTTTTGTCATGAAATCGTGACACTTCACCTGTAGAAGACCTGCTTCCAATTTTTGTCATGAAATCGTGACACTTTCTCCAACTGAACGCTGCCAACTCAACCTGTCGTGAAATCATGACACTTTTTGCATCCGTACAACTTCTTTGTAGCCTATCATGAAATCATGACGCTTCTTATTTTAGACTCTTCCCTTTGCTGCATGTCATGAAATCGCAACAGTTCTTTCTTCAAGCTTTTTAGCATGTCGCAAAATCGCGACAGTCCTTCCTTTGATTTTTGCAGCTTGTCACAAAGATGCGACAGCCTTTACTTGGAACTTTGCATCATGTCGCGAAATCATGACAGTTCCTGAATCACTTTCTCTCTCTTCAATCTTGTCACGAAATCATGACAGTTCACACTGCAAACTTTCTCTTCTGCAACATGTCACGAAATCGTGACACTTTTCTTTTTGGAACTCTCTCCTACAACATGTCGCGAAATCGTGACACTTGCTCATCCGAACAACTTTCCTGGCAATGTGTCGTGAAATCACGACACTTTTCTTTCTCTGCCTTCCTGCGCTTTTCGAGTCACGAAAATGCGACATGTCACGAAATCATGATAGTTTTGCTTGCTTCGTCTTTGCCTTCCAGCATGTCACGAAATCACGACAGTTTTGCTAGAACTTTCTCTCTCCTCAAACATGTCACAAAATCATGACAATTTTGCTAGTGCTTTCTCTCTCCTGAAACATGTCACGAAATCGTGACAGTTTTTCTAGTCACTTGCATACTTTTTCTTACTTGTCTTTTTCTTGATATTTTTGCAACTGGGCTACCCTGATCTTCTTGGCAACTCACTGTCCATGTTGAACCCTTCATCAAGACACATTCTTTGACATCAAACCAGATTGCTTCAAGAACTCTTTGACATCAATGACAACATCTACACTTAGAGCAAAAGCAATGTACCCAAGGTACCCAAAATTGCCAACAATATAAGGTTAAAAGCATTTTAAATCAAAGTTCATATTAAAAATTAAAATTGCATTCTCAAATATTAGCTTTAAAAGGCAATTACATTCATTTTAAGGAAGTAAATTATACTAATGAAAATGGAAGTAATGATTTCAAGATTAAAATATTTGCTATACTACGCCTCTTGTTAATAGTTTATTGTTAATCCCCGAGATGTTCTGTGCACTTAATTGACATAAATTCATAACATGTTTCATAAAAGAACCTTGGAGAAACATATTTTCTTTGCAAGAGAGAATTACGATCCTAATTGTCGGGTGATATTTGTTGGACATTTTGAGTCCTAAAAGTTAAAGTTGTCATTGATGTCAAGAAATGAAGTCAACATTATTATCAAGGTTTTCATCAAGGAACAAAGTTTTCGAAGTTGTTATTTGATATCCAAGAAGAAGGCCAAAGGTCAAGAGAATCAGTGCAAAGTTAAAAAGGGTTTTATAAATTATTTAAATTCAATGAGAATTTAAATTTTATAAATAAATATTATTTACACCATGGTAGGCAATGAGAAGGAAGCAATAATATTATAATGGTTAAAATGATATAATATTATAATGTTTGATATTATAATATTAAGTGATTTGGTTAAAATCCCAAAGTAAAATATTTAATATTTTACAATACCCAAATATGGGCTTGGAGTTTAAAATATTCAAAGCACTTTATCAAGGTTCTAATCTTCACCGACGTCTCATGGTAATGAAAGATTCAAATGTGTCGATGTTTTACAAAGCATGGAGGAATTTAATATAAATACCTATGCCCAAAGGGCATTAAACTTTATCCTTGCTCGATCAATTAATTGCATATGAATTGTTAAAGAGAAGAGCTCATGAAAAAGGGACTGCAAATTTTGTGTTTTATTTACCATTGAACAAAAACAAAGTGGAAGGCGTCGAATGGTTAGTCGTGTTGGTTGAAGGTGCCAAAGGCACACATTTTTTCAAAGGGGCAAAAGAGTGATACGTTTTGAAGCACATGGTGCTTCCTCTATCTCAAATGAGCGTGTAGCTCATGTGGCTGTTGGAGCCGCATCAAGGCATACATTGCGGATATTATTGAGGGTTCGAATCCCTCTGAAGGAAAGGTAAAAATTTTGCTTTAAATTTTTATTATTTGCCTAAGTTTGGAGGTATAAGGGTTGTAAGTGGAATTTTTTAGAAAGGGTGTTTGTTGGATAGTGGTGGTAGTTGAAAATGATCACTTGGAGTAATAAGGAGGTTTTTGGTTTTAATTATTTTTTATAAAGTCAAAAATCACTTTACTAGCATATTGAAGGATTAAAACTTTTTGAATATTGTTTAATTTTAATAAGGGATTTTTGTGTTAAAGAAGATTATTGTGAAGGTATTGAATATTATTTAAGTTGGAGTGATAAGGTGTAATTTTGATATCATTTTGTATTGTGTTTTTTTGAGGAAATTATTATCTTCTAACCCTTATTGATATTGGCAAAGAAGTAATTGTGAGTGTGGCAGATTTGTGAGATCAACTCTTTGTCAAGAAAAAAGGTATGGGAAAATTCTTCCTTGGTTGATTTGATTGATTGGCTTTCTAGACAATAAATTTTGGAGTGAAAAGGATTTGGTTAGGTTTTATTTTTCAAAAGTGTTTGAGTTAATGCTTCAATATTTTTTGGACTTAAGAGTTGTGATTAAAACCTTGTTTGATAAGCATAGTTTTTGAAGCCATTGGTTGTGTGAAGAACTTGAGTTAGGGTTTTGCAAAGATCATGAGTATCATTGTTATATCAAGATTGTTTTATAAGCATTATTTTTGAAGTGAGTTATTGTGCAAATAACTTGAACTAGGGTTTTTGAAAAGAACATGAGTATCATTGTTATGTGAGATTTGTTGTTGAGCATTGTTGGAAACATTTTGAGTTGGTTGATATATGCTTGGACAAGGGTTTATGAGAAAGGGGATTTTCATTAAGCAATTGGTTGAGTTGTGTTGGTTGAGGCTAGTCAAGTGGTTGTTCAAGTTCCATAAAACAAACTATTCTACATTTTTATTTGAGTTGTAAAAGTGATTGAGCATTGCGTATAGAACATATTGAGTCTCTAACAATTCTCTTTATGCTTCTATGAGATTGAGAAAATTTTGAAAGTGATTGTGCATTGAGTATAGAACATATTGAGTCTCTAACAATTCTCTTTATGCTTCTATGATATTGAGTAAATTTTGAAAGTGATTGTGCATTGAGAGTAGAACATATTGAGTCTCTAATAATTATATTTATGCTTCTATGAGATTGGACAAGTTCTATGTGTGGACTTTTTAAGCAGATTTTATGCAAGTCTCTAAGAAGACTTGTGGACTGATTTTGTGTGAGCTTTTTTAGAAGCTTATAATACAAATTTGGTTAATTTCTAGAGAGGATTTATTGAGCAGATTGGGACAAGTTATATGTGATCTTGTTGAGCAAATTTGTACAAGTTTTATGTGAGCTTGTTGAAAATATTTGGATAAGTTCTGTGTGAGCTTGTTGAGTAGATTTGGATAGGTTCTGAGTGGACCTATTGAGAAAATTTAGAAAAATTCTGAGTGGACCTGTTGAGCAGATTTGAGCAGGTTCTGAGTGGACCTATTGAGTATATTTGAGTAAGTTCTGAGTGAACTTGTTGAGCAAATTTGAGCAGGTTATGAGTGGACCTGTTGAGAATATTTGAGCAGGTTCTGAGTGGACTTGTTGAGCAGATTTGAGCAAGTTTTGAGTGAACTTGTTGAGCAAATTTGAGCAAGTTATGTGTGGAATTATTGAGAAAATTTGTTCTAGACCAACTGGACTATGTTTAGTGCATATTTGAGTGGAATTATTGAGCATATTTGTGCTAGATCAATTGGATTGTGTTTAGTGCATATTTGAGATAGAGCTTTGGAGGTGATAGAGCAGAGAAGACGATAGTCTCCAATGGAAAGAGTTCTATAAAACTAGGGCAGTGAGGACAAGTCTTCTGAGTGGGGATAAGAGTCTTCAGTGGAGAGAGATCCACAAGCCAGTGTAGTGGAGGCAGTAGTCTTCTAGAGGATCACTATCCAGAGTAGAGGAGAATGAGTTCTCCTATGGATAGATATCCACAAACTAGATTTAGGGGATTAACATCTCCTTTGGATAGAGGTCCATAAACATTGTAATTGGTAAGAATTCCTAAAGATATTATTTGAGAAATATTTAGAAGAAATATTTTCTCCATGGAGGTAGCCATATTGGGATGAACCACATTAAATCGGTGTCTCTATTGTGTGTGATGATTTGTACATTGCTTTAATTATTGTTGTTGATATTTCTATCTATACATTGCATAATATTAATTTGGAAAGAAAAGTGAAAAGTGATCTTATACTGTTCACCCCCCTCTCAGTATAATTGTGTGTTCTTAAATTGGTATCAGAGTTGGTAACTTCAAAAGCATTTAAAAGCTTGAAGAAAAAAGCTAACATGAACATAATGGATCCTAAGGAAGTGTCCTCAAATAATTTAGCACTAGTATTTTATGGAAGTGACTATATGTATTGGAGTATGATGATGAAGATCTACCTAATGGCTCTTGGAAATGAAATTTGAGATGTAGTGGAATTTGGATATGATCTAACAATCAATCCTCCTATAGATAAGGAAGGTAAGCTTCTACAACACTATAATTCAAAATCAATTAATGCACTTGTGAGAGGTTTGCGTAGAACAAAGTCTATGAAAGTTATGCATTGTAACACTACAAAAGAAATGTGGGATAAATTGCAAAACATATATGAAGGAGATAAAAATGTTAATAAAGCAAAGAGTCAAAATCTCAAAAGATAACTTGAATAATTAAGAGTGAACAAAGATGAAAATATTAGTTATTACCTAATTCTAATTGATGAGGTTGTTAATGATATACGAGGACTTGGTATGAATATTGATGAAATTGATGTTTGTGATAAAGTCTTAAAATCTCTTCCAAAAATATTCAGTGAATAGGTTTCTGCTATAGAAGTATCAATAGATGATGACACTTTGACAAGAGATAAGTTGCTTGGTATGCTCATAGTATTTTATATAAGAATAAAATATCCTATGTCCTAGAAGGAAGCAACATCTAAAGCAACCAATAGGATAAAGGGTAAGAAGTCAAAATCAAGCAATGAATCATCCAGTGATGAAGACGCTAATTATGGTAGAAGAAATAAAGGTTCCAGAATATCCATAGATCTAAGATCTATTAAGTGTTTCAATTTTGGAAATTATGAACATTTTGCAATAGATTGTCGTGAACCAAAGAAAAACAATGGTGAAGAAAAATAGGATCATAGATATAGGAAATCAGAAATATATAGGCAGGATAAGCATCAAAAGAAAGTTAAGGATGGACAAAGCAGACAAGGAAATAAGTTATTTCAAAAACAAAATAGGAGCTACTATGCGGATACTACAAGTAATTACTCAAGTGATAGCGATGCTAGTGTTTCAGACAATGATAGAGATGAAGTTCTATTTATGATTGAAGGAAAAAAACCAGTTAATAAAACTTTAGTTATTCTTAAGTGTTTTAGATGTGGTAACTTTGGACATCTTGAAGATGATTGTGCAAGGGATGGTTATATCTTTAGTGATGATGAGTATGAGAATGCACTTGAAGGACAAGATGAAAATATTCTAATGGCATTATAAGAAGAAGTGATCCTATAGAAGACAAGCCAAAAGAGAGTAAAGATGTGGACAAAGGTAAACAAATAGAGGATTATTTAGAAGAGAATGATTATGATCTCATGGGAGAAATTATATATGCCCTTGACACCATAAAGAATGTAAGGAAGCAACACTCTAAACTTGAAATTTGGTTTCAGGAATGTGATGAATAGAGAATATTGCTTATAGAGGAGCTAGAAAAATCAAAATCTAAGGCAAAAAGGTTCAAATACAAGTTAGAAGAAAATATCTTGGAATGTGAGAAGTTAGCACAAGAAGTGGCACTACTAAAATAAGACTTAGAGGACTCCAGTATCAATATGAAAGGATTTAAAAATAGCTCAAATAACTTGGATAAACTCATCAAGACACAAAATACTACATCAAGTAAAATAGGTCTTGGATTTGAACAAGTTCAAAATAAATGGGAAGGAGAGTCAACTTCAAGTTTTGGAGGAGAAGAAAACTCAGATGAAGATACTTTAGAAGAATATTGTGTAAAAGAAAGTGAGACATCAGAGGATGGATTGGACAATAGAGAATTTGATGGCAATCCGGGATTCACACAAACACATTCACAGTAATTTCATGGTAATTTCATTAAAAAAAAGAAAATAGCATGATACGGGTTACAGTATTCTCTCCAGTATACCACTTCTCCCCCAATCCCGAACTTCACCATCCCCCATCCTTACAGAATTTCGGGTTTTTAACGAGGCCCCCGATCCTCTCGGCCATCAATGCCCTGCCTAACAAATTCAAATTCTAATTTTTCCCTCCCTCGGTCGAACTCCCCAAATTTTCTCACAATAAATGGCCCCTGCCTTACCCACCATGAAACCCTCATTAAAGCTCTTCTCTGACCTGCAAACGCCGCCTTGGTCAGATCGTCCTTCCGCGCCTCTGTTTCGCCCATAACGTCCATGCTCTGTACTGTTGTGAAGACCATTCCCATCTTTAATACACGCGGTCGCCAATTTCAATTTCAATCTTCGTGGCAGCCCGCGCGTTTAATTAATTTCCTTTTTTTGCCTTGTCTTCGGCTGACCGTGTCACTTTAATACACGTGGAGGACGCGTGTCTCGCGTTTAATTAATTTCCTTTTCTGCTTTGTCTTCGGCTGACCGTGTCACTTTAATACACGTGGAGGACGCGTGTCACAAGCTTGTCTTCATACTTGTCGCGATATCGCGACCCACTGTCCCTTCGCCTTCACCTTGGCGGAAAAAGTCGCGATATCGCGACATGTCGCGATATCGCGACCCACTGTCCCTTTGCCTTCACCTTGGCGGAAAGAGTCGCGATATCGCGACATGTCGCGATATCGCGACCCACTGCCCCTTTGCCTTCACCATGGCAAAAAGATGTCGCGATATCGCGACATGTCGCGATATCGCGACTCAAACTGGCCATTGCCCTTCCGAAGCTTTGGGGTCGCGATTTCGCGACCCCAACGCAACTTGTGCCTTTACTCTAAAACTTCTCCTTCTTTTTACGAAATCTCCCTCTTGGGCCAAGATTTGAAACAAACCCAACACAAATACTTAGAAAATAAAAGCAAACAATAAAATGATTTGGAGGATGCAAGATTGCTCCTTGACCACCGGATGCTCCTGCATCAGACACCCGGGTAGAATAAAAAAAGTGACCCTCACTTTTGTTCGGCTAAGGGGAGACCCAAGCGGTCAACCTCTGCCTTCGACAACCAAGTCGCATCTTCAGTTGGTCCGCCCCTCCACTTGATCAAGTACTCAGTATACTGCCTGTTTCGGGTGCTCCGGCCTTCACGGGTATCTAATATTTCCTCGGCCTCATCTGTGCTTGGAGTAGAGGCTGGAAATTGCCATGGTTCTGGACTTTGCATGTTTGTACTTTCTCCCTCATGATATTCCACGAGATCTGAAATATTAAAAATAGGTGAAATATCAAGCCAACTCGGCAATTTCACTTCATACGCATTTCCTGACTCCCGCTTTCCCAGTATTTTGCATGGCCCAAACTTTTTCATCTTCAATTTATTGTAAGTCTTGGCAGGAAATCTCTCCTTCCTTGAGATACACCATAACCTCATCTCCAATATCGAACTCCTTGAACCACCGCTTCTGGTCTGCCCTTGTCTTATATTGACTGTTCATTTTTGTAATCTGTCTTTTTACTTCCTCATGCAGACTTTTTATATGCTCTGCAAATTCTTCTCGCCTCGGCACTACATTTTTCTCTTCTGTCCAACTTTCTTAGCTCAGACACATTCCTCGGGCTGTTTCCATATACTATCTGGAACGGTGATTTATTTGTGCTTTTATTAACTGAACTGTTATATGCAAACTCTGCCTGTGGTAAGACTAAATCCCATCCCTTGGGTTGATCCACTATCAAACACCGCAGTAAATTGCCCAGGCTTCTATTGACCACCTCCGTCTCGTCCATCTGTCTCGTGGATGGTATGCTGAATCGAATTTCAAGTCCTGTCTTCAATTTCTTCCACAGAGTTCTCCGGAAATACCCAACAAACTTTGTATCTCTGTCTGAAACTATACTTCTCGGCAAACCGTGAAGTCGTACCACTTCTTTGAAGAACAACCCAGCAATGTGAACTGCATCACTTGTCTTTTGGCAGGGAATAAAATGTGCCATTTTGGAGAACCGGTCCACCACCACAAATATTGAATCATTTCCTCTCTGGTGTTCTCGGCAATCCAAGAACAAAATCCATGCTTATGTCCTCCCATTGTCTCTCAAGCACGTGTAATGGCTCGGTACAGTCCCGTATTTTGTTTCACACCCTTTGCCATCCGGCATATTCTCGCAACTTTGCACAAACTTCCGTACATCTTGCCGAAGTTGTGGCCGTAGTAATTTTCCTCAACCAAGGCAATGGTCTTATCCCTACCAAAATGCCCAGCCAATCCTCCGCTGTGCTTTTCTTTGATTAAATTCTCCCGCATGGAACTTCCGGGAATGCACAACTTATCGCCCTTGAACAAGATCCCGTCTTGGATTAAGAAATCCAACCATTTTGTTCTATCTATGGTAAGAGGTATTGAGCAAGCCTTCCAGTGCTTCGCAAAATCCGGATCTGCAGGGTATAGATCCTTCAGTTCTTCAAACCCCACTACTTCCACTGTCAATCTGGTCAGCAGAGTCTGCCTTCTTCTTAAGGCATCTGCAACCCTGTTTGACTTCCCACTTCTGTGCTTTAGTACAAAGGTATAACTTTGGAGGAACTCCACCCATTTCATGTGCCTTTGGTTCAGTTTTGTCTGATCGTTAATGTATTGCAAAGCCTGATGGTCAGTAAACAACACAAACTCCTTTGGTAATAAATAATGTCTCCACTTTTTCAGGGCCTGAACTATAGCATAAAATTCTTGATCATAGACAGAATACTTCTTCCGAGCATCATTTAACTTTTCACTGAAATAAGCAACTGGCTTGCCTCCTTGACTCAGTACCGCCCCTATTGCACTGCCACTGGCATCACAGTCCACCTGAAATACCTTGTTGAAGTCTGGAAGTGCCAAAACAGGCTGTTCTGTAACTTTTCTCTTCAATGTGTCAAAGCTCCTTTCAGCCCCTGATGTCCATTTGAACTCCTTTTTATCTCCCCTCATTGTCTCGGTGAGAGGTGCACAAATACTGCTGAAGTTCTTTATGAACTTCCTATAAAACTGGCCAGACCATGGAATGACCTCACTTCTGTTGTGCTCCTTGGAGTAGGCCATTCAATGATGGCTCTCACCTTTTCGGGGTCCATCTTCAGGCCTTCTTCTGAGATTACAAACCCCAAGTATACCAATTCCTTCTTGACAAAATTACACTTTTTCAAATTTATTAATAACTGTTCTTCTTGCAGCTTTTCAAAGACTCTCCTGATATGCATCAGGTGTTCCTCCAGGGTCCGGCTAAATATCAATATATCATCTAAATAAACAATAACAAACTTTCCCAGAAATTCTTTCAGTACTTCATTCATCAGCCGCATGAAGGTACTTGGTGCATTGGACAGTCCAAAGGGCATGACTAACCACTCAAACAGGCCTTCTCTTGTTTTAAAGGCTGTCTTCCATTCATCCCCCTCTCGGATACGGATCTGATGATAACCACTTTTCAGGTCAATCTTTGTGAAGTACTCAGCTCCACTTAAACAGTCCATGATATCATCCATTCTTGGTAACGGGAATCTATACTTAATAGTAATTTTGTTGATGGCCCGTGAATCTGTACACATCCTCCATTCTCCATCCTTCTTTGGCGCCAACACTGCAGGTACTGCGCATGGACTCAAACTTTCCCGAATTAATCCCTTTTCTAACAATTCTTGGACCTGTCTATTTAACTCCTCAGTCTCTACAGGTGTCATCCTGTGTGCAGCTTTATTTGGCAGGCTTGATCCCGGTACTAAATCTATATGGTGGCTAATTTTTCTCACAGGGGGTAAGCCCTCGAGCACATTGTCAGACACAATGTCTGGAAATTCCTCCAAAGAGATTTAGAACTTCTGTTGGGGTATCCCGGCATTCCTTCCCCCTAACTCTAGGAATTATTGCATAACATAAATGTTCATGCTTTAACCCATTCAGAAACTCTCTCCCCTCAACTAAACAGACTTTGGAAATATTACATACCTTTTCATCTGTATCCTTCAAGGGCTTTAGCTTATGGCGTACACCATTCTTTGTCAATGAGTAGGTGTTGGCACGGCCATCATGTACTGCACTCCGGTCAAACCGCCGGGGTCTCCCCAAGAACATGTGGCAAACATCCATGGGTAAGATGTCACACAGGACCTCATCACAATACTTCCCAACGTTAAATTTAACAGAACACTGCTCATTGACCAAGGCTCCGTGGTCCTTTTGTAACCATGCGACCCGGTATGGGTGTGGGTGTTTCTTCCTCTCTAACTGTAACTTCGTAACCATTTCCTCTGAAACCAGGTTATCCGTGCTACCATTATCAATAATGATATTGCAAACCTTGCCCGCACATTTACATCTAGTGCGGAATAAACTTTTCCTCTGGTCTGTGTCCTTCTCCTCGTTCAACATGACTCTTCTTACAACCATTGTTTCTCCTCTCTCCGCTTCTTCGGAATGCTCAGATTCAGCATCCTCCTCTCGCCACAGCAGCTCTGGCTGGGCCCTCGTGCCTCTTGTTTGTTCTTTCTCGGTGTTGTGGACATTCAAATGCCCTGTGTCCTTCTTCACCACAATGGAAACATGTTCCACGAAATACTCCCCTTCCAAACCCTCGTCCAGATCCACCCCGTCCTCTTGGGTAGCTGTTCTGATCTCGGGGCTGATAAACATCTTCGTCTTTTTGGTCCTGGTTACTACTGGCTTCCCCAGCCTTCTTCGGATCCTTATACTTTTCTCCACTGGTCCTCCCACCAGTCCTTCCACCTCGGCCTCTTCCTCTTTGCTTGCCTTCAAACCGCCTGTTTAGCTTTTCTTCTACCTTCAAGGCAAATTGATAGGCATCCTCAATGGTGTTTACTCGAACCAGGCTCAGTTCTTCCTGGATACCAAGCCTCAACCCATTAATGTAACGGGCTACCTTCTCTTTATTTGCCTCTAAATGCCCTGTTCTAATAGAAATTTTGTAAAATTCTTCAGTGTACTCTTGGACAGCTTTTGTTTGTCCTGTCTCAAGCTCTGCATTTTTCTTAGCAGATCCAACTCGTAATCTGTCGGGATGAACTGTCTTTTAAGCTTCTCCACCATTCTATCCCATCTTGTTATTCTCTCTTTCCCCCTTCTCGTTTCTCTCCAACTGCATTCCCCTCCACCAAATGCTGGCATGACCCTTTAACTTGGTCTTAGCAAATCTGACCCGGTTAGGGTCTTCAATCTCCTCATACTCGAAATATTCCTCTAAATCATTTATCCAGTCAATCACTTCTTCTGGATTCAGATTTCTCGAGTAGGTAGATACCTCCATTTTTGGCTATTTTCCAATCTGAGAGATGGCCTTATACAACCGGGCCTGAGCAGGATCCACGACTTCTGCTTCTTCCTCAGACTGTTCTTCCTCTTCAACTTCACCTTCACTTTCCTCTTCCCCTCCGGGTTCGCGCCTTCTGCGTAACTCGCTTGCAAGGCTTGAACTTGTCTTTGCAAGGCCCGAAAGTCTTCGACCGACACCACATTTCCTGCTCCACCACGGTTCCTTCGTGGAGGCATGATATATATATATATATTTTCTCTGTATTATTTATTATTATTTTTTTTTAAGAATTCTTCCACAGATCCTGGTGCAACTGCCTCTCTCCGACGATCTGTTACACGCTCAGGAGCTCCCGCTCTGATACCACTTGATGGCAAGCCGGGATTCACACAAACACATTCACAGTAATTTCATGGTAATTTCATTAAAAAAAGAAAATAGCATGATACGGGTTACAGTATTCTCTCCAGTATACCACTTCTCCCCCAATCCCGAACTTCACCATCCCCCATCCTTACAGCATTTCGGGTTTTTAACGAGGCCCCCGATCCTCTCGGCCATCAATGCCCTGCCTAACAAATTCAAATTCTAATTTTTCCCTCCCTCGGTCGAACTCCCCAAATTTTCTCACAATAAATGGCCCCTGCCTCACCCACCATGAAACCCTCATTAAAGCTCTTCTCTGACCTGCAAACGCCGCCTTGGTCAGATCGTCCTTCCGCGCCTCTGTTTCGCCCATAACGTCCATGCTCTGTACTGTTGTGAAGACCATTCCCATCTTTAATACACGCGGTCGCCAATTTCAATTTCAATCTTCGTGGCAGCCCGCGCGTTTAATTAATTTCCTTTTCTGCTTTGTCTTCGGCTGACCGTGTCACTTTAATACACGTGGAGGACGCGTGTCTGCGTTTAATTAATTTCCTTTTCTGCTTTGTCTTCGGCTGACCGTGTCACTTTAATACACGTGGAGGACGCGTGTCACAAGCTTGTCTTCATACTTGTCGCGATATCGCGACCCACTGTCCCTTCGCCTTCACCTTGGCGGAAAAAGTCGCGATATCGCGACATGTCGCGATATCGCGACCCACTGTCCCTTTGCCTTCACCTTGGCGAAAAGAGTCGCGATATCGCGACCCACTGCCCCTTTGCCTTCACCATGGCAAAAAGATGCCGCGATATCGCGACATGTCGCGATATCGCGACTCAAACTGGCCATTGCCCTTTCGAAGCCTTGGGGTCGCGATTTCGCGACCCCAACGCAACTTGTGCCTTTACTCTAAAACTTCTCCTTCTTTTTACGAAATCTCCCTCTTGGGCCAAGATTTGAAACAAACCCAACACAAATACTTAGAAAATAAAAGCAAACAATTAAATGATTTGGAGGATGCAAGATTGCTCCTTGACCACCGGATGCTCCTGGCATCAGAATTCAACAAAAATGGGAACAGTGCACAAAGAAGATACAAATGGAACAACAATCAAAATAGGAGACCAATGAGGTCAAGACAAGGAACCTTCAATGGAAGGTGTTTTTCATGTCACAGGTTTGGGCACATGGCTTCACAATGCAAGACACACAAAAAATAGGAATATGGGAATAGATAAATTTTTCATGGGTATTGTTACTCATGTAATTAGTTTGGTCACAAGGCATTAAATTGTAGGGTTCATGACAGAAGAAGATATGGCTTCACTAGGAGAAATCCTAAGAAATTTGCACCTCCAAGGAATAATAACATTAAGTGTTATAAGTGCAATAATGATGGTCATGCAACAAAGTGGTGTAGAGCGGACATTCCAGAGACAGGTATGAATAGGAACTTGAACATAAAAAATAATAGGAACAGGAACAAAAATATGCATATGAACAGGAACAGGAACAGGAACATGGATGTGAACATGGATAGGAACAAGAATAAGAACATGGATGTGAACAAGAACAGGAATAGGAAAAGGAATTATGAAATAGATAGGAATATATACATGGATAGAAATAGTCAAAGGATTCAAAAAATTTAGAAAATAAGAGAAGAGGATAAATTTAAAGAACAGTGATTTCTAGGAGTAGAAATACTCCCAACCCAAAATTAACCACCTTAATAGAAGGTGGGGGAGGGGCTAAGCTAAGAGGCTCATTCTTAGCCCCGAGCCCCAAAGGTGGCCCTTTGCCATTGATGTCAAAGGGGAAGATATATTTTAGTATATTTGATATTTGAGAGAACATTGAGCCATGGGGAGCAGTGTCCCAAGGGGAGCAGCATAGAAGAAGAAGTCAATTTTTTGGTAAAAAGTTTTTGGGTTGCCATTAATGACAAAGGGGGAGATTTTTGGACATTTTGAGTCCTAAAATTTAAAGTTGTCATTGATGTCAAGGAATGAATTCAACATTAATATCAAGGTTTTCATCAAGGAACAAAGTTGTTGAAGTTGTTATTTGATATCCAGGAAGAAGGCCAAAGGTCAAGAGAATCAGTGCAAAGTTTAAAAGGAGATATAATATTTTTTTATAAATTATTTAAATTCAATAAGAATTTAAATTTTATAAATAAATATTATTTACACCATGGTATGCAATGAGAAGGAAGCAATAATATTATAATGGTTAAAAGGATATAATATTATAATGTTTGATATTATAATATTAAGTGATTTGGTTAAAATACCAAAGTAAAATATTTAATATTTTACAATACCCAAATATGGGCTTGGATTTTAAAATATTCAAAGCATTTTATCAAGGTTCTAATATTCGTCGATGTCTCATGGTAATGAAAACTTCAAATACGTTGATGTTTTAAAAAGCATGTAGGAATTTAATATAAATACCTATGCCCAAAGGGAATTAAACTTTATCCTTGCTCGATCGATTAATTGCATATGAATTGTTAAAGAGAAGATATAATGAAAAAGGGGTTGCAAATTTTGTGTTTGATTTTCCAGTGAACAGAAACAAAGTGGAAGTCATAGAATGAGCAGTCGTGTTGGTTGAAGGTGCCAAATGCGCACATTTTTGCAAAGGGGTAAAAGAGTAATACGTTTTGAAGCACATGGTGCTTCCTCTATCTCAAATGAGCATGTAGTTCGTGTGGCTGTTGGAGCTGCGGGAAGGCATACCTCGTGGACATTATTGAGCCTCTAAAATTAGGGTTGATTTTAACAAAAGAAAAGGGATGTGAATCTATGCAGATATTTGGTGATTCAAAATGCATTATAAATACCATCAAATTTTGTCATTGTAAGTCTATCAACATCTTGTATGTGATAAATATTATCAATATTATTATATCATGTGTGTAGAAAATATAATAGAGAAGCTAATAAGATGGCTAATGTTGGAGTGAAATTGACTCCTAGAATGTGGCATATTTGGAAAAACCCTACTAAAATTGAATGACAATGGAGGAGGCCTATAGTTTTAGATTACAAGAACTTAATCAAAAGTTATGGCATTAAAATCGGATCTGCTAGCTTAGATTTGTTTTTTCCATTACCTATATGCTTTGCAACTATACACTTTGTGTAATAAAATATATATTTTTTTAAATAAAAAATTTAAAGTTTCTAAACATGAATCCTATGAAGAAGAAATATTTATGTCTCTAAACATTATAAACTAAGAAAATAATATTTTTTTAAAAATAATATTTCCTAAGTTAACCCCATAAGGGGGGCTGAGGTCCAAGGTTCAAATATCGGGCCTCGTCGGATTGAACGCTTGTCCCTTTCCTAGTTATTTCAATGGCGTAAAATGTTTAAAATGATTGTGGCATGGCGGTTATAGGGGCGGAATGCATGAAGATCTGTGTGGCGGCTTCCAAGGTAGAAAACATAGAATACTATGGCGGCCATAAAAGTTGGACAACTTGCCCGGATTCGTGGCGACTACCGATTCCACCATGTTAATATATATATATATATATATATATTTCCTAAGTTTAATGTTGAATTCCTTTTGACTCCCAAATTAATAAATTTGCAAATCTTCTGAAAAACTTCAAATTTAAAAAATAACAAATAACTATAGAATAAACCTTGACTCCAACTTTATAGTTTTTTTATTATAAACGTACTTATCGTTCCATATATAAAACATTCAATTAAACCTTATCCCTTATTAATTAATATATTAACCTTTACCTTTAATAAAATATTAAATTATTTCTACCTTATCACTCAAAAAAATTTAGAAAAGCCTAAATTAAATATCATCTTCAAACCTGTGTCTTATCTTTGAATATTTTTGAACTACTTCAATCTGCATTGATCTACCTTGAACTATACTCATGCGAATAGGTTTTTAATAGGTGTTATGTGCTTCCAAATTTGAATTTTCACTTCAAATGGAGCCTTAGAACTTCTGCATTTGCCTTAGATATTTCACTTTGGATGGAACTTTGGATTACCTACCTTTGCTCAGACATTAAATATTATGTATTATGATGTTGCTTTGAATATTGCTTGCTCTAATTTGGGTATTGTTAGGTCTTCTACCATTTATTCAAAATATTCCTCCAACTAGCTTCATGAGTATTGGCACTTCCTAAAGCATTACACTTCTACCAAAATATGATGATTATTCTTTGCCTTTCCCTTGCCTTTGACATTATCAACTTGGATACTCTTTCATTTCCTCTTCGCACTTGGAAAATGACTGTATTGTTTCCTCTTCCTAGCTTGTTTCTATTGCTACATTTCCTCTTCACACTTGGCTATTGATTGTAGTGCTTCTTCTTCCTAGCTCGACTCTATTGCTGCATTTCATTAGGCTTTTTTGGTTGCATTTGGTTCTTTTGTGGCTTGGAACTTCCTAATGTAGCTATACATTGTATTTTTGCTTTGGATATTTAATATGTTGTCTTTTGTAGGTTAAATGGTACTTCTACTTGGAATATGATTACTTCTACATTCTTGCAAATGAATCACTTTTTGGAAATATGTTGAATATTTTCCATGTTATTCTAGCAAGTTAACATATGTTTAGACCCATATGGGCTATTTTGAGTTAATATATTTGAACCCATATTTTAATATATTTGGGTTAATATATTTGAACCTATGTTTTAATATATTTGGTTTAATATATTTGAACCCATGTTTGGCACCCATGGTATTGTAAAACCCCTTCTTGGGTTTTTGGTATATAAAACAACACTTGCATGAGGGTTTAACATGGGAATGTTCAAAAACCCTCAATGGGGGGAACACAATATGGAAGAACTGTAATCGCAAGTAGTAGAGCAAGAAAGAAAGAAACTAAAGTATATTATTGTATTAGATATGGTAAATTTTATACAATAAGGAGATATTCTTTTTGGGTTATTTTCCAAAAGGTTTTCCTAGGATAAATTCTTGTGTAATGTGTTCTTCATCTCTATTTTCTTTGAAACTACAATTATTGCTTTTTTGGATTTCATTTTATCAAGGTATTATTTCTCTTCATTTGGTATGAGAGCTAGGTATTAGATTTGTTCAAGGAGTAAGGGTTTCAACCCTGGGATAAATTGATTCTTAAATGGGAGAAGTGCATGGAAGAATTTGGGTGAAGGAAAAAGTATGGGAAGCACACTGGTAGAGATTTGGTGAGCTTTGACAATGCTAAATCTGGTGAGCTTCAATAGTGATATATTTGGTGATCTTTGGTAGTAGAATATTTGGTGAGCTTTTGTAGTAGAAGATCTGGTGAGCTTTAGCAATGGTAGATCTGGTGAGATTCGATAATAATAGATTTGGTGAGCTTCGATAGTGGTAGACCTAGTGAGCTTCAATAGCAGTAGATATGGTGAGATTCAACATTGATAGAACTGGTAACTTTTGACAATGATAGATATGGTGATATTTGATAGCATTTAATCTAGCGAGCTTCAAAAGTGGTAAATATGGTGAGATTCGATAGTGGCAAATCTAGTTAGATTTGACAATGGTAGATCTGGTGAGCTTTGATAGCGATAGATCTAGTGAGCTTTAGCAATGAAAATCTAGTGAGATTTAGTAGTGATAGATCTAGTAAGCTTCAAAAATGATATATCTAGTGAGCTTTGGCAGTGGTAGATCTAGTGAGCTTTGGTAGTAGTAGATCTGGTGAGCTTCGATAGTGATAGATCTACTTATACCTAAATAATCTACTATAATTGGTGTAGCTTGTACCTAAAAATACTACTGTAACTAGTGTAGTTGTACCCAAAAGATACTAGTGTGGATGCTAGTGGTGGTTGCCTGGTGTAATGTTCTTAGAGTTAGCTCTAGTAATATTTGTAATGTTTTTAAAGTGGTTTTTTGGACTATTTTGTTACCTTATTGGTATATGGTTGAGGGTAATAGGTGAAGCTAATGTTTTTAGAATGCTAGAGGTATCTTGTAGGGTGGCTAGGTATTGTAATGGCTAAATATAGCTAGTGGAAGTTATAGGTCTAGAGGTTTGTAATAGCCAAGTTAAGGTTACGTGTCTTTGGAAGGACTAGTTTTAGCTTGTGCCCATGAAGAGTTGTGTCAAAAATCATTGTTTATTTTGTATAATTACAAATATATCATTAAGGGAGAATTTTGGCATTAATAACACATTTTTAATATAGGTAAAATTCCAAGGATGAGGAAATTGAAGAAATACATCATGTTCCTTATGCTAGCGATGTTGGCAGTCTAGTGTATGCAATGGTTACTAGATCTGATATTGCACATGCAATGGGAGTAGTTAGCAAATATATGTCCAATCCAAGGAAGTAACATTAGATTATTGTGAAGAGGATCTTTAGATACTTGTGTGGAACTACAAATTATGCTATGGGTATGGTTGCCCTTGATTGTTGAAAATGGTAGTTTTCGGACCCTATGGAAAGTATTCAACAAGTGGGAGAATGTTGGAAATGTGTTGAATATTTTCCATGTTATTATGGAAAGTTAACATATGTTTAGACCCATATGTTTAGACCTATATGTTTAGACCCATATGGGCTATTTTGGGTTAATATATTTGAACCCATGTTTTAATATATTTGGGTTAATATATTTGACCCATGTTTTGCATTCATGGTATTGTAAAATGCCTTCTTATGTTGTTGGTATGTAAAACAACACTTGCATGAGGTTTTGGCATGGAAATTTCCAAACACCCCCCAATGATGGGAACACAATATGCAAGAAATGTAATCACAAGTAGTAGAGCAAGCATGAATGAAACTAAAGGATATTATTGTATTGGAGACAATTAATTTTATAAAATAAGGAGATATTCTTTTTGGGTTTTTTCCCAAAAGAGTTTTCCCAAGGTAAATTCTTGTGTAATGTGTTCTTCTTCTCTATTTTTCCTTTGATTATACAATTACTACTTTTCTAGATTTTTTTTTATCGAGGTATTATTTCTCTTCATCAAATTTGATAGTGTAGCTCTAGTCTATGTTAAACAATCACACTCTTATTTGAGCATTCTTTTACGTACCTTAAAACCTTTACTTTGCATGCTTCATTTTTTATTCTCACAGGAAGATTTTTTTATGATTTATTTTTGCTCTTAGACATTATTCAATGGTTCTTCAAATCTTGTGAGGTTCTACCTAACTCCTTCCTTCAACACTTTATCTTCCTTATTTCACTCTTTTTTTAGGTAGCTTATGCCTTATATTTTACCTTTTGCTCTTAGATGTTCATATAGCTTTAATACTGCATTAGCTTACCAACTACGATATGTATCAAAGTCTTTATACCTTGGCTCTATTTACTTATTATCTTAGTCTTCTTCACTGCTTCTCTAAAAATCTACTTACAATCTTCTTATCTATTTATCCTTGAGTATTTTTTTATTCTTCTTAAGAACCTCGTTTTTTTTTAAGGTTCCATTCCTTTATATCAACCTCTTGAACCTATATATTCTATATTGGCTTCTTGAATCAATGTCAAGGTCAATATGACCTGAATACACTTCCTTTATATTTTTTTTCTTTCAATTCTTGGCTTCAAGAACTATATATCTATCTTGATATTTGATGTGTGTTTTTGAAGATTTGATATACATTTCTTTTGTTGATGCTATCCTCTCTTTCAATATGATGATTATTTATTCAATATCAAAGTCAATACTAATGACCCACAAATTTCTTATCAAGATCTCTCTTCAAGACTTGAATCTATCCTTTATCTATGTCAAGATATCTTTCTAAAACTTGTAGCTTGTTCAATCTTATCCTCTATCAAGATTTGTCTTCAAGACCTAAAATATTTATATCAAGGCCTACCTTCAAGACCTAAAATATTTATGTAAAGGTTTATCTTCAACACCTAATTCTATTCATATATCACCTATATTTGAATAGAGTTTAAAAATAGGTAACCTCAATCTATTTATCTCTACAAGGTTTTCTCTTCAATACCTAGAATATTCTATGTCAAGGTCTTACTTCAAGACTTAAAATATATGTATCTCTAAAATCAATATCAATGGTTGGTTATTTTCTTGAATAATAAAATGTTTTCAAGTTGATTCACCCCTATAGTTGAGTCCTAGACTTCAATGGCTATAACTATGAAAAGACCCTATAGATGAGTCCTAGTCTTCACTAGTTATTCTGCAATTGTTGAAAGATGTTATAGTTGATTCATAGTCTTCACTAGTTATTTTTGCAACTGTGGAAAGACTCTATATTTTTTCTTACTTTAATATTACAATAGACTCCATGTCTATCTCCCTTTAAAGTAGATATACTCTAAATCAATTTTATCAAACTAGAAAAAATTGATTTTATATGCAGCTAAATAAATTTGACCTATGCAAGAAACTTCTTGTTGTAGCTTTGATACCACTAATGGATTTTGAAGCCTTAATATTAATGTAAACTCACAAGATAAATTTCATAGGATCAAATATATGATAGCCACAATATAGTAAGATCAATATAATTATGTAAGAAAAATAATATGAGTAAACTAATATGTAAATCAAGGCTTACAATATATTAACTTACTTTCATTAATACGCAAAAATATATGAATGTAAATAGCCTGAATCATACATTTACGAAGCATGTAGCACAACTTACAATTTTAGTTGTTCAAAATGTATGCAATATTTATTACTCCTATTTCTATTGCAAATTTATCACAAAAATCTATTACAATAATGATAGCTTCACAAGCTATCTTCACTATGCTTTCTATACTCACTATGTTCACTATTTTTGCTACGGAGTAATATATAGCCATTGTAGAGTGACTCTTTGGTTACTTGACTCTTCCTTTTCCTTCTGCCAAGTCTCAAGAATCTTAGCTTCTCTACTTGGCACTTGCATACACATGACTCTATCTTGTATGCACAATTAGACATGACTCTTCACTTAGCACACTTTAATCTAAAGATACTTGTGCACATATAATCACATTACACTCGCACACTTACATGAAATTTGTGTACTTTCTACACATTATTATATCACATAAAATATTACTCACACTCTAATCTAAGACTTGACCGTAATATAAAATTTACAAGATGTACCATGAAGGTACCATGGGGTCACATTAGCATGTACCAAATAATATAATATACACATCAAGTCAAGGCTAACCCTAACTTCTCTCCCTAGAAGCTTCTATTACTACGACCTAGAGCTTTATTACCAACTATAACAACCCAAGTAAACCAATCCAAGAGATTTTTTTTTTTTTGTTTTGGTAGGTAAGGTTCACAAATAAATCCCAATAATATTGTCAATATTAACAAGGCACAATCATATTTGATATATTTTCATTGTAGATAACTCTCAAGTGGATAGGATAGGCCGATATATCATAAATTCTAGGGTTTATTTTTAAAACCTACATAGTTAGAATATATGCCTTCAGTGGTCTCCCCACATTTATTAAAATCTCCCTAAGTATAAGATAATTTGACCATAGCATAGATATTATCCCTTTTCAATATTTAGAAAAAATTTAATGCTATTTCCCCAACCATACATAAGCTCTTTTATGTAGGTTTTCTCTAACATAATGCCTTAAAGCCTAGTTATCACACTTTCACAGTGAGTTAACTAGTACCTTATTTCTTAACTACCAAACCTTCATGATGGGATAATTAAGGTTATTATCAGTCCACGTGATAATAACATGACCACTTGATCCTTCCCATTCAAGATGCCATCATTATTTTATCTTGTGAATCGTTCCATACCTCTACGATAGGAATTATAGTCCAAGACTCACATTTAGGACTTCCTAAAACTTTCCTCATTTTGGGTACACCTAAGCCTCACCACTCATGGTGTCATTTATAATAACTTAAGTGTTTCCTCCCCAAAATTTTTCTTAGTACTTTGGGTCTCATATTATCTAAGGGTTCTAACATGGCTACTAATTTTATACCCTCCCAAGAAGCCCTATGCATTCCATACATGTAACACTTCAAAATAATCATCTCTCTCTTAAAGAAAATGAAACTCTAGATTTAAGCATCATAATATATTGCTAAAGATATGAAAATTCAAATATTTCCATCTCATACTAGATTTTAATATCATAACATAATATTCAAAATTTTCCATCTTACACTTTCAACATTCATTTACCTTTTCCTTTATCACCATAATTAAGGAAAAATGAACAACTATAAGTTAACTCATAAATAACTACATCATATCCAAATTTGAGTAGTTAAAATTTCATAGAAAACATGAGTTCCCCAATATCCACAAATTATAATATACATTTATTTTTACATATCTCACAAATGAGAATTACTTGAAGTAGAAAACTTATATACAAGAGCTCTTTACATTACAAATATACAATATTTACTTTTCTTCTCATTAAAGTTGATTTACTCCTTTTCCAACGTACATTTTTGATGAAGTGAGGGATCAGGACAACTCATATATATATGCATAAACATGTAATTTTTTCTTCTCATTAAAGCTGATTTACTCCTTTTCCAACGTACATTGTTGATGAAGTGAGGGATCAAGAAAACTCATAATATATATGCATAAAAATGGATAAACATGGATATTTACTTCCTTTGGGATAACATGGATGCATAAACATGTAGTGTTCAGTATTTCCAGAGGGTACATTGTAAATCCTCTATAATAAAATAACCAAAGAGAAAAGTACACTGTTGTACAAGTTGTTTCATGGTCGTATATAAAATTAGAAACTCAAACACTATCATTATTCTAAAGTAAACTTGCGGTCCCCTAAAAAAATACCCTTTTGAAGAAAAAAAATAATGATAGAGGTTCATGGTTTTAAGTTCATAAATGATGGTTTTAGCACCATTCCATCATATCAAGAGAAATATAGAAAGAGATAAATAAGAGCTATACACCATATTATTATAAATATGGAGTGATACAATATGAATGGAACAATGAGACCCTTATATAGGAATATGGATTCCTTGGCTAGCACTCTACCTAGTTGTACAAGGGGACACCTTGCACATTTACAACTCACACATTGACACTTGTGCATTTATTACTTCTTCCTCAAGTAACTATCTAAATTTACTCTAAAGTAAACTCCTACTCTAGTTATGTACCCAAAGGGGTACATTGACATGACCCAAATGATGTAATATACTTTAACACCCCCCTGTATTACATTATTTGGGTATTGAAGACTTTAGTATTCAATATGGATCTTTATATTTGTCTTCATTCTTTAAGTGGTCTTGAAATTGATCTTTTGCTTGAGCTTCACCTTTTTGCTTGACTCTATATTTTGACTTTAACACTGTTACTATTTTCCTTCCAATTTTTTTGTTGAAGAAGTTCATACCTTTCCTGTGTCCATATTTGTACCTTGAGAAGTATACTCAAGAAAAATCACCAATGAAGTTTCTTGTCATGGTATATATCCAATAAAAGAAATAATTTTCTTTGTACCAATAATATATTTGAGAATTATTGGTTCCTCCACAAATTTTATAGCTATGGAGATTCCAACATCTCTCTATCTTGTGCCCATATCTGTTACAATGATTGCACCTATTTTCTATAGCCAAATCCCTTTGGCTATTATATCATTCATAGAAATTGTTCTTGTTAATATATATTACTAATTTTATGTCACTAAACTCAATTCCTTACTGGCTACTAGTCTCATTTGTATATTCAAGACCTTCATACTTTGATCTAATTTCTAATGCTATTGGGTTTTTAATCCTTTTGAAGAACACAAGATTATACTAAAATGGGAGGGTGAATAGCATAAGACCACTTTTTACTTTTCTTTCTTAATCAATATTATGCAATGTATAGATAGCAATATCAGCAATAGTAATCAAAGCAATGTACAGAATATCACACACAATAGAGACACCACAATTTATGTGGTTCACCCAATGTGGGATACTCCACGAAGAAAATATTTCACTAAAATTTTCTTGATTAATCTCTTGGGAATCCTTTCCCTATTACAATATTTATGGACCTTAATCCAAAGGATATGTTGATCCCCTAAATCAAGTTCATGGATCTCTATCCATAGGATAACTCCTTCCCCTCTGCTCTGGCTGGTGATCCTCTAGAAGACTACTACCTCCACTACACTGGCTTGTGGATCTCTCTCCACTAAATATTCTTTTCACCACTCTTAAGACCTATTACCACTCCCATGACTGATAGATATCTATCCACTGGAGACTATTTTCATCTTTTCTTTATCACCTCCAAAGCTCTATCTCAAATCTGCACTAAACACAATCCTTAAGACTAGCACAAATCGTCTCAACAAGTCCACTCAAAACTTGCTTAAATATGCTCAACAAGTCCAATCATAACTTGCTCAAATTTTCTCAAAAATTCTACATAGAACTTGCTCAAATCTACTCAAAAAGTCCACACAAAACTTGCTCAAATTTGTTCAAAAATTCCACACAAAACTTGCTCAAATATTATCAACAAGTCCACATAGAACTTGCTCAAATTTTCTCAACAAGTCCACACATAAATTGCTCAAATTTTATCAACAAGTCCATACAACTTATCCAATATGCTCAACAAGTCCACACAAAACTTGCTCAATTATGCTCAACAAGTCCACACAGAACTTGCTCAAATATACTCAACAAGTCCACACATAACTTGTCCATTATGCTCAATAAGTCCACACAGAACTTGCCCAAATCTGCTCAACAAGTCCACACAAAAATTGTCCAATATACTCAACAAGTCCACACAGAACTTTCTCAAATCTGCTCAACAAGTCCACATATAACTTGTTCAAATCTACTCAACAAGTCCAAAAAGAACTTGCTCAAATATGTTCAACAAGTCCACACAGAACTTGTCCAATATCATAGAAACATAAAGAGAATTGTTAGAGACTCAATGTGTTCTATACTCGTCACAATGCTCAATTAATTTCAATCACTCTCTTAGAAACATAAGGAGAATTGTTAGAGACTCAATATGTTTTAATTTCAACTCAATGCTCAATCACTTTCTCAACTCAATTCAGAATATAGAATAGTTTGTTTTATGGAACTTGAACAATCACTTCACACATCCACTTGACTAGGCTCAACCAACTCTACTCAACCAATAACTTAATGAAACAATCCTTTCTCACAAACCCTAGTCCAAGCATATAAACACCAACTCAAAATATTTCCAACAATGCTCAACAACTAATCTCACATAACAATGATACTCATGTTCTTTCCAAACCCTAGTTCAAGTTCTTCACACAACAACTCACTTCAACAAAAATGCTTATAAAACAATCTTCACATAACAATGATACTCATGTTCTTTGCAAAACCCTAACTCAAGTTCTTCACACAACCAATGGCTTCAACAACAATGCTAATCAAACAAGGTTTTAACAACAACTCTTTATTCCAAAAAACCTTGAAGTATTTACTCAAACACTCTCGAAAAGTAAACCCTAATCAATTCCTTTTCACTCCAAACTTATTTTTTAGAAAAACAATCAATCAACTCAACTTATGGAAGAATGTGCTCATACCATTTTATTGATTATGAAGGGATCTCATAAATCTGTCACAACCATAAAAACTTCTATGAAAATCTCAAAGAAGATAAATCTTTCTCACAATATAATGTAAAAAATCAATTACACCTTATTACTCCACCTTTCAAAAACAACCAACAACATACATAAAATATTTATCCAATAAAATATTATAAACTCCCAACTAAAATAAACTTAACATCCACCAAAATAACTAAAAACCTCTTTAATTATTTTTAATGGCAAAAGGAACTTTGGAAAGAATCAAATCCTTTTCCTTAAAATAATATAAATCACTTCTCAATAAAATACTATTTCAAAAACCTTTTAACTCCAAATGGAACAAAATAATTTCCAATAAAATAATTCTTCACAAACCCTTATAACTCCTAAAAACATAAATTAATTACCAAAATTAATTCTTCACAAAACCCTTATAACTCCAAACAACACAAACAAATAATTCTCCATAAACCCTTATAACTCCTAATAATACCTTAGAAATTTTTTTGGGCAGTATAAAAATTTAATCAAAAATTACCTTTGCCACTTAGTGGGATTCGAACCCACAATATCTACCCCAACGAGTGCTCTTGTTGTGGACTTAGCCACCACATGTTCTAGATACATGCTTAACACTCCATGAGTATCTCGTGCTCCTTCTACCACACCTAGCACTCAAAACCAAACACAATCAAAACTTTTCCTTGGCTCTCAAGTCAACCATGCCAATTGTCCATGCGAATCGACCATGGACTCCTCAACTCCCAATGCCTTTGCAAAACATACACTTCCAATGGACCACTGTATCCTTTGTGATTTAACCAAAAAGCTCTTTCCCTTTTGTCTTTTACCTAGCGCTAAAGACAAGCGAATCCTTGTATTCTTCTTCAACAATCATGATTTCACCAAAAATATTTCAAACTTGTCACATGCATTAATAATGTTTAGGGGTAAGTTTTGAATACCTCTTTGGCATTAATTTATACACGAACTCCCTTTGTTGTTTATACATTGGCGCTCCCACTTTTTTGATGATGTCGGCGCTTTCCAACCTTTATAATTTATAAATTATTTAAATTCTAAGGAATTTGAATTTTATAAATTATATTTTTAAACTTTAGCTTTAAGAAGATTAAATCCTTCCTTGGGTTTAAACTTAATTCTTTAAATTTGTAAATAATTCTTCCACCATGGGTATTTTTAAAATCTTAACTGCCATCTCAATGTGTGAGGAGACTTTTATATCCTCATAATGATTTTAATAAAACCATTTAATATTCCACCATGAGTTTACCATAAACCTTCATAAAACAATATTTTGCCAACATATTATTCAACTCTTTGCATTGTTCTTGGTGCTATTGATGGTGTGCTCCATGACATTAATAATGACAACTAAATAATCTCAAAATGTCCAACACCTTGTTCATGTTTTTATGATCTTGCATCCTCATATCTTATCATATTTGAACAAAAACCATTAGTATGACCAATACAATAATTATAATGATCTTTGTTACCATCAATATGATCCTGTGCATCACTATATCTATCATCATCTGTATTTGTGATTTCATTAGTTCTAGTAACATGAAATTTTCCTAAGCAATCATGAACTATATCTAGATCACTTGTATCACATATAGCATCAATATTTGTTATAGGTTCTTATATATTTTTCAAGGATTCTAGATCACTAGTGTCAATGCTTACATTATAATATTCCCTTTCATCATGATTTGCAGTTTTATCTATTTGAATAAGATCACTAGTATCATGACATACATCAATTATCAATGGTTCTAATTCTATGGTATTGTAACATGAATCTAACATCAGATGTCTTAAGTCATTTGTATCACTAGAAGCATATTTCATCTCTATATTTTTCTTTACCTCTTCAACCTTTTCATGTTCTCTCATCTTAGAAATATTAAGAGTGACAATTTCTTTGTAGGTTATTATCCATAGATTGGTAGGTATAGTAACAAAATATTCATAGTAATTATTAGCATTACTAAGAATACTTTGCATGCATTTTTGAAGTGTAGAATAATCCCCTTTTTTTGCTTCACTAATAATATCACCAAGCATACTGTTCAAATCATTTGCTTCATTAATATACATGTTTTTCAAAATTTCTATCATGTCCTTTTGTCTTCTATTATTGTCTTTGAGAACATCATTAGAAAGTAATTTCATATACATTACTTTTCCTATATCATTAGGCAATGTTAACACATCTTTTGAGTTTGTTTGTGCTTTATCAATTTATGAATTTAAGTAATCTCCTAGTGTTAAAAAACTTTTATTTTTGGCCTCTCTCATGATTGATTGCAAAACCTTCTTTTCCTTTATAGATGTATTCTCTTGAATTTCAAAATTTTCTATCATATTTTGTGTGCACCCTTTTAGTAGTTGCAATCGTTTCTTAATATTTTCTAGTGGTTCATCTTGAATGTAGATTTCTTCTTCCTGAAATTTTGAGTCCTCTCTAATGTAAATTAGTTCTTCTTGTATTCATAGCTTTTCTTCTAGTTTTTGAGTTTTTTTTTTGGGATTACTTGTCTTATTTTTCATTTTCTTCTTATTTCCCATGTTCCTTTGATGTAGAATACCTTATTATTACCTATTATTTAAGTTTTTGTAACCTATATTTGCAAATTTTAATATCCTAATTAGATGTAGTAGACCTTATCTCTCCAATATCATTAATTTTATAAATATAAAATCTAATTTATAAAACCTACTTGATTGATTACAAAACTTGTAATACTTTGGGTAGAACACCTTTTAACTCCCAAGTAATTAAGTGAATAGAAATATAAATTTACCCTCAAGTTTTGATAAGACTTGATAGTTGCATTTATTATATATCCCCAATTTAGAAATTTTAGATAATATGATATTGGTATCACTTAGTCTCCTTGTTTTGATTTTCTAAGATGGAATTCTTATATCTCCTTTCAACTAATTTTGTAACCTTAAAAATAATCAAATCTCAATATGATTAAAGGAGTTTTTTACCTCCTTTGAATTGGTTTTTTTGCTTTAATATCATGTGGTCAACAATAGTTGACTTCCATCCAATGTCTATATCGATAAAAGTGTTTGAAAATCTCCATGTGTAGACTTCCAATCGGCTAGCTACATTGTTGATGTTCTACCTGGTGACCTTAAAAAAATAAGTGACACTCTTAGCTTAAGGTTTGACCTTATTCTATTGATGTCAAGTAACATCTTCCTATATTGTATTGATTGTTGGTCAAAACTCTTAACATCCCAATGGCTACTTTGTACATGAATTACGATGCTATGATTTGTTGTTAAATGTGGCTTTCATGTTGTACAAATAAACATTTTTTGGATGATTTCACACACAAAACTTTGCCTAATGATAATTTGATAGGAATTTGATGATTCTCAATCTTGGTGTACTACGATACCCATGTGGATACATCATGTGTGCAAGAGATAAAACAACTTGTTGATGTCTTCCTCCATAGTGTTAATTGAAATGATCTTATACAGTGGACACTTAATGGATCCAAATGGCTGCTATACCTTGCTATTTGGCATACATAGTGATGAATACCTGGTGAGATAGTTATGGAAATCCAATAATTACATTGTGTTCTTTGTAATTTTTTTGTGTGTGCTCAGTATGGTCTTCTCAACTGTAACATCTACTTCCTTAGAATCTTGTACTGGTTTCTTTAGATACTGTTGTATGTTCAATCTATGTAATTTATAGCAGTGCTTGTGTGCTAGGTATTTTAATGCTATAAAGGATTTTTACCCTTCCATTTATGAGGTTCTTTTTCTTACTATTAAAATCCTCCATGTGTACCCAATGAGTTTATTCTTTATTGTAACAAAACAATGAATCCCCTCTATCTATTGTGGATTCCTATGTACTCGAATTAGACTCCAGCTATACTATCCTTCACTGATCTACCTTAATTAATGTGCAAGTATATATCAACATGCTAAATAACTTCTCCTTATTATGACTTGATGGTCGATGAGTGCTTGCTAAATAATTTTACAAACATTACCAAAGTATGTCTAATTTATTTATTGCAATCTTTGTTGACATATTTATTCTTGATGCTCGTGATGCTAACCCACATGATTTGCTTTAATGTTGTAACTCCTTCATAAATATACTCTCTATTCAACAATGTTGTGGGGTTCCTGAGTGTAATGGTTGTGGTCAATGTTTTACCTCCTGAAGATGCTTTAGTAGGTATGACTTTGATACATGGGTCCCAATGACTATACTACACTCCACTTAGATGAACTTATTTTTTCCTTCAAAAAATAGTTTGAGGATGAATTTTCTTAGGGTAATAAAGGATTATAATTGATACAGGCTCTCTTTAATATTTGATAGTGGATGTATATTAGTGAGGACAATGCATTCTCTCCTCATTTGAATCCTTGACTAGTTTCTTGATTGTTCCCTTGTTTCATGCTAGATACAAATGTGTGGCAAATGGTATCTTCTACGAGCACTCTTCTTCGATGAGCATGGTCATTCAATGCTTTTCTTATTTCAAACAGTGTTGCATCTATGTGTACGTTCACTATCGAGTTAACATGTTATTCCAATGGTTAAATTTAAGTTTGACCTTTGCTATATTTGCTCTTGTTTTTATTCATTTGGACATCCATAGTCTTCAACTACAAACCTACTCTATGAATATTTGGGCATGCAAGATTTAAGCATTACTTTGAATGCTCATTTGAAAGGTTTTAGGGTTTTTTGATAGTGATAAGTGGTGCCTTGTATGTACCTTCTTCTTCAATGTATCTATATGCCTCCTCAATGTATTCTTGTAAGCTTCTTTCTTCTTTCCTCCTCAATGTATTCTTGCCAACTATTGCAAGCTTGGGATGAATTCTTTCCAAAAAATATGAATGATGTACTTTTCTAAAATTTGGCTCTAGCTATGTGAGTTTTAGAGCAATCCAAATCAGGTCCTATGGTGCTTTCTTGGTTGGTAGCTAGATCTTAGAAATGTACCTAATATTTTCTCCTTATGTGCTTGTAATATGTTGTGTTGGAATGCTTAGTGTAGACCTTGTAATACCTTCCTTATTATATGGATGATGAGTTGGTGTTGGTGTTTTGTTGATGCTATGTAATGGATGCTTGTAGGTTGCTTGCTATTCATGGGTATTTACCTTGGAATATGAGTTGGTTCTTCTAGAAACAAACCGATGATGCTTGACCTTGTGTCTTTGGACACTCCAAACTTGATGCTTGTGAGCCCTAGCTTGGAACATATTTTCTTCATAAAATGATTGCTTGGATACTGTACTTTTATTTCCTATAACAATGTCTTTTAGACACTCCTATTATTTTACCTATTTGTTAGAAGGGAAGATCAATGCCAATGTAATGTAGAAAATTTTACAATATATAGGATCAAATCCTTTAATTTGCACCATAGTTTCATGTCTCCTTGAGTATTCCTATTGAATTTTCTCTCAATAATTTCAATGGTGGCTTTCTTCTCTACTCCTTGGAGGAATATCAATTTGTTTGGTGGCTTCTCTAATCCACAATAGATTGCAGATTCTATGCACTAGTCTTTAGACACTTTGATAGTATGTTGGTTTTGTGCCCTTTATCTTAACTTTAACTTAATAATAAATGCATATAATAATATATGAGAGTAACTATTTTTAATGAACAACTATAATAGTGCAATGTACCACTAATATATCTAACTCAATGCACTTTAAGGATAACAAGAGTCTCATCTTATTGCTCCTATAAACTCTCAAAGTAGTTTAGAATATGCACTAATTTATTGCAACTTACTATAATAATTTTTTCTATAATTAGATGATAGTAAGAATGTATATAACTCGTATTAATGTGCAGGTAATAACCCTTAATAAAAACTATCTTTTGCACTCCCTTTGAAGACTCAATATGCAACCCTTTATTTTGCAACTTTTGAATCTTAATAAGATGCTCAATGAATCTAAGTAGTAATATGAATAAGTGTTCAAGTAATGAACCCTTTGCACCTTAAGTTGCTTACCTTTGATGTCCTTTGAAGATGATGAATATCTTGATGATTTGATTCACCAAGTTTCTATCTAGAATGGAGGTTGCTCATAGCTATGAATATTTCTAGTATTTTGGTAAAGAATCCAGTAGTCTTCCTTTTTGAGGTTTTTGTCAGATGGTGATAATTGTTCTAATTATTTTACTATAAAAAGCTTTTCCTAAGTAGTCTTCAATCAATAAAGTAGATCACCAATATCCTATTTCTCATGGACTCTTCTCTAGAGTCTCTCCTCGAGTCTTGAAACAAGGTTTCTAGGACCTTCCCTTTTTTCAACCTTTCTTCTAGCAGCATTTGCAAGGGATGATGCACAAGGTAGATTTGATTTTAAAAATGCATGCAAGAACTTTGTGGCTCTCTAATCCTATTGATATACTGTCGCTCTTTCTATCGAACAATTCCTAGTGGTGGTATTTGCATGTAGCGGTGCACAATGGTAAGTCTAGTTTTTAAAGATGCAGGCCAATAGTAGCAATGGTGGCTTACCCTATTCCTCTATAGATTCACCATGACTCTAATACCACTAATGGTTTTAGCACCATTCCATCATATCAAGATAAAGGAAGAAAGAGAAAAATAAGAGCTATACAACATCTTATTATAAGAATGGAGTGATACAATACGAATGGAACTATGAGGCCCTTTATATAGGAAGATGTATTCCTTGGCCAACACTCTATCTAGTTGTATAATGGGACATCTTACACATTTACAACTCGTATATTGACACTTGTGCATCTATTACTTCTTACTCAAGTAACTATCTAACTTTACTCTAAGGTAAAATCCTACTCTAGTTATGTACCCAAAGGGGTACATTGACATGACCCAAATGATGTAATATACTCTAACATTAAAGTTACTATTATGACTCAACTAAGTCATCTAGCTTAAGACTACCATATCCACATCTATATTAAATCCTAGATGCTACTCTTGCAAATATTAGGGTGTCTTCTTTAAAGAAATGAATGTAAGCCACCAAAGGAAAACCAAAGGGAGATATGTAATGCATACATAAATGGAGATAGGCCTATTGTTACTAAGTATTGCATGTTGAAAAGGTATTTACATCAAAGTTGGTTTTCAATACGAGTTCAAGTCTCTTCCTTGCTTCCAATGATGTCTTTCTATTGGTCAACTATCTTCCTATTCCTTGTCCCCTATATAATTTTATTTTTCCTTCTTCCCTTATTTTATTTACTTCTTTATAAACACATTCCAAATGATGCTCAACCATATTGGTTATTTATGGAATTCTTGAAAATTTTCCAACACAACCCCTTAGAATGTGTTTTTCATAAAATCAAAATAATGAGCCCTTCTAAATATTGAAAATATTATCTGTCCAACATTATCAAACACATTTTCATTTCCCACAACTCATCATGAGTTTACTAGGGGTTATTTCTTAATATAATGTGGAAATATCATTATGCATATTAAATTAAATTAATTATTTACCTTTTCAAATTAATTAATATCAAGTGTTGGTATTAACCACTAACACCAATATTGAGTAATAATATTTCCTCAAAAAATATTTATTACTATTTTGTTGAAATATACAAAAAATATTTTTCATGCATACCTACAAGTATATAAAGCATGAATACATATTAAACAAACAATTGCATTTCACACTTTTATCCTTGAGTAGCAGGTTTTACGATAACTTCCATGTTATCACCTGACTACTAAAGATGACTCTTTTGCCCAAGCAACCTACCATATGATGGTGAAATGTAAAAAAATATGTATTTATGAAATGCATTTACATGAGGGTACCAATTTACCTTGGATTCATCTATGATAATATTATAATCCATCATTTCCTTTTTTTTCTCTTAGTTTTTGGTGGTTGTGCCATAACAATATACCCACAAGAGTACCTATCCTGCAACCATACACATCATTAGCAGTGCCATATTCTATCATAATATATAAGACAACCATAAAATATAATTAACCACTTATATTCATAATACAAATAATATTAAGCATTGAAAATCCACACATCAATACAAAATCAATATCAATGATAAGTCCTACCAAGGAGGGTGGTGACAATTTTAGCAAAGCCCCCTAAGATTCCTGTCTCAACCTCTAAGGCCTCTCTAATGATCAAAACACTTGGGAACACCTTCGAGCCCAAAAAAAAAGTAGAAAGAACTTGAACATGTCATTTTTTATAGAGATCATGTATGTTAGAAGCATAAACCTCTCGACCGCTTATTAGCCACCCAAGTCAAAATAATTTTGTTGAGCTGGTAGCTCTAACAAGCTAATGCAACAATAAGACATAGTAGTATAAAGTGAACTAGCCATATATCCCTAGGCATGCTAAGGACATATGGTTTCCAAGTTGATGGAATAAATCTCGACCAACCATGTCATCACAAAAGAATCAAATTATTTAAGTTGGGTTGGTTAATATAGTATAGGAAAATGACATCCATATCCCTCAAGCATGATGGTCAAGCTATACCTATTAAGCCTATAACATATTGATATTGTAATGATTGGGTAAATAGATCCATTGTAGAATTATAAATGAGCCAAATTACCTTATTATAAGGGTTGTCTCTTTAGCATTTTACCTAATGTATATTGTGTAATTGAAATTTATGATCAATATAATCAAATGTTGTTTGGCCTTTGTCATAAATTTTAGTAAGAATGCGAGTTATGTATATTAGTGCATTTTTGTTTATACTTTATGGATGGTAAATTATGTTAGGTGAATTCTACTAAATTTAGATCACTACTTGGATTACCTTATTTAGAGTATTTGAATATTTAAGATGCATAACGCATGGGTTTAATATTTTTATGCTTTGTAATATTTTATCTGATAAGTTGATCTATTGGGCATTGCTTAAGTTTGAATATGGAGAGTCTGCATATTATACATCATTACTATTACCTATATTTTGACCATATTTTCATAAATATATACCCCTTACCTATTTATCACCCTTTCATTCCTATATTTAGTCTTTAACCCATTTTTTTACTTTTAGCATTACAAGGAATCAACCTTCTCAAAATTTTGACTCAAAAGAAATTTAGATTCATCCAACCTTGCTTGCAATCCATAATGCATTTTCCACATTAATAAAATTGAGAATCAAGATTTTTTGTCATGCATGGTGGGACCTAATTCTGTAGTTCTATCTCATAGACTAGAAAAAAAACTAAAACGTAATTGAGAAAAAATCCGATTAGGTTCTACTATGCAAGATCAATAAATATCATCACCTAATGAATCTGTTAAGAACTTATCAATAAGGATCCAAATGTCATCCTAATCAAAAAATTATGATCACAAGATTAGTGTAGAGGTGGAATTTTGACACACTTTCAAAATTCCTAGACTCCCTAAAAAAAATATTTTCCCTCATTAGTAACGTAGCTTCTCCCCTTCATCTGGATACTGTAATTTTTGTGCTCATTAAAGCCTACCCTTATTATTCTCCCCTTTTATCATGAATTCATATGATTCTAAAATTTTTGAAATGGTCCAAATTTATGTAAATCAAACATGCACCAAAAATTTGTGGATTGTTTATATTTTGCATCCAATCTAGACAAACCTAGAATTTTCACGAATTTGGAACCACCCAAATTCACCCAAATTGGAAAATTTCTAAAAATTTCCCTAAAAAACCTGATCTATATTCATCCTCTATTATTTCTCGATTGGTCATGGTTATTAAAACTTGTAGGTGAGTTTCAAAGAAAGGTAATGATGATTTTGCAAGAAATTTAGGTGGAGAAGAGCTTTTCATGCATTTGTTGTAGGTTTTCTAAAGAGATCTCACCATCCCATCATAATTCCAAAGACTACCAAAAATGACAATGAGTATTATTGATCCATGTGTTTTGATTCTTAGCATGTATTCATTAATTTGTAGGTTTTAAATGAATTCGAGAGCATCCAAATTCACTAAAGGACTTTCGAAATTGCTCTACAATTTTTTAATTCTAATCATTGTGGGTTTGAATAGATTTGAAATCTTTCAAATTCGCTAGGAGCATCCAAATTTGTAGAGACACATGATGGGGGAAAAATCTTGACCTCAGGTTTATTACAATGGTTTATGTTTTGCATTTTAGTCCTATAAGACTTATCCCTTGCTGCATTTTATACTACTTTACTATTTTCTTATCAAATACATATGTTTTACATTAGATCTAGAAATCAGCTATTTTTACTATGGTTTACTGAAGGAACTGAGGGGATCTGACTGCCACATCATTGATGTAGTGGCTCAAGTATATCCCTCACCATTAATCACAAATTTTAGTGTTTTATTATAAAATTGCAAGATATGACCAAATTTGGATAACCACTCTATGTTTTCAAATTCATTTTTGAAGATCTGAATTTACCCTGTACTTTTGAATTTACTCTAAAAAATACAAATTCGCTTTAACAGATCTAAATATTTTTGATATAAAATATACATATCAGGTAAGGATCTGATTTTGGATTTCTTTTAGTTTTCCATAATTTAATTTTGTACTATTTTGTTTTAGAAGCATTTTCATAAAAGAAAAAGAAAGAAAATACCAAAAAAATAAATTTAGTTGCATTGCTTTTGCATCAATCATATTAGTTGAAAACACAAAAAGGGAAAAAAAAGTATACACATGATGGCATAGAATTTTTTTTTTTTGCTTTCAGTATCTACAAGAAATCATTGCATCTTAGTTAAATTTACAAGCTTTCTAGTTAATTTGTATACCATTGCTTTCATGGAAATTTGAAGTGCATATAGTTAGGTATAACTACATTTGGCTAAACCCTAGGTATGTGTAAATTAAATAATCCATCAAACACTCACCCTACCTAGGCATGGAAACTACCATAAAGTGTTTCCTGGTGAACCCCACCTAATTTATTGATAAAAACCAAGGAGAACACAATTCAAGTGTTTCTCATCCAAGGTGTAGGCACATCATTTTACCTCACCCTTTTAGGATCAAATCCATTAGCTTGAAGGAAAGGGGTGTGAAAATTTTGGGTCTACATTCTTTGGTGAACCTAACATGAACACACCATCATTTTGAAATTATTGCTTTTTTTTTGTTTAAAAAAAAAAAAACTAAAAAATTCATTAAAATATGTTTTCTTAGATTATAAGAACATAAAAATATAATTCTTTTTAATTGAATACACTTCACATTTTTTGTCTTTATTACATCCTTCCCCTAAAAATAACCGCATACAACATATTTTTTCATAGCTTTGGTTGGTCAGGACATAATGATATATACAGTGAAGGCCTACGGACCTTCAGAAAGGGATTATCCTTTCACATGTACCCAAAAACTTGAAAATTTAATCAAGATTTTAAAATTTGGCCAGCTCCAAGAACCATCTTAGCCATGGAAAATAGCACACATTCCTCTTTTGAGGGTGTATCACTACCCATAGTGAATATGGGTGAGTATTGGTAGGACCTGGGCTTCATCATGACTTGGACTTCACCAAGCATATGTATGAGGGCATCCAGGTGAAATCCTAATTGAAAAATGAGACAGCTTAGCCTACAACTTGCAAAATAGTTCAAAAAGAAACTTGTAGTTAGAAGAGAATTCTTTTGTTTTTCCTTTTTATCTTTTTCACTTTCACTTTGCTTTTCTAAAAAAAAAACAACAAACAAATCTAGAAAAATTTTAAATGGTGGACAATAGTGTTAGAGATTCCACACTCATAGACCTTAGGAGGGAACTTATAGAAAAAGAAGTCGACATCCTCTTTAGGAACAATAGGGAATGTTGGGAAGACTTGTGGCAAAAATTTGATCTCGTTAAGAGAAGGGTTGTAGAATTGAAAAAAATTAAAAGGATTGACATAACAGAAGCTTTAGGCATAAATTATAACTCCCCTTATTTTGAAATTAAGAGTTGTAAACATTGGTTAGCAAACAAGAGAGCTAGAATCCATTCTACAGTCTACCCTTGGGAATTCTATTTTAAAGAATCAATAATTGTTCACAAATTCCTAGAAAACCTCGAAGATAAGGAGATAACCTTTGAACAAAAAAGATGCTATCACAAAGCACCTAGAGCAGTTCTCTTTAGAGACCTTTTCCATGAGCTTCAATTCCAACCCCCTACTTCTAGGACTAAGAATCTTACTCTTGTTCACTTCATTCACCTTTTGAAAAAGGACTTTGTGTTTGAAGAACATTTTATGAACCTAGAAGATTTAGAGTCTATCAATGACATCTATAAGCTCTTTCAAGAAGAGTAAATCACCTAGTTTTTATTATTTAAAATTTTATAAATACTTAGTAAACAAGCCTTTTTAATTTAATCTTAAAAAAACAAAAAAAACTTAGGATTAGTATAAAAAAAATATACCTAAAACCTTAGGGAAAAGTAAATAGGTGGCAACCAAATTTGAATGGGATTCGGATAATGAAAACCCTAATACCAAAATAGAGATAGAAGAAATACAAGAGGAACAAGTAGCACAAATAGAACAAAATGAAGAAGACAAAATAGTTGACCCTTTTGACCCTAAAGTGGGACCTCAAGGGGACATTCATTTTGAATATGTGCAACACTTCTGTGAATTTCTAGGTCATAATCGGTCCACCCTTGCTAATGCCTTTGAAATAGAAGATCAACTTAAGTAGGGTTATTTTTCAATGGAAGCAACTTTAGAAGAAGCTTTCCAACTTTACCCATAACCAGAGACATATGCGAGTGATAATCTCCCTCCATTACAACATGCCATTCATAATGATCATTCCTTAGGTACAACCCAAATGCAAAACGTTGTGGCACCACAACACAAACCTATTTTTGTGACCACTACAATTTATTCCACCCAAAAACAATCTTCTTCCTCTACCAATAAAAACTTCCTTTCTCAATATTTTAACAATCGATTTTCTCAAGCTTCTACATCTCAAAAAAATAAAAATGTGAAAATTCTTACTTCTTCTCAGCCAACCTCTCAACAAAATATAGCTCCTTATAATCTTAGCAATCCTCTTACTTCAAATCCTATTCATAATATTATTACTAATCCAACTCATGTGGTAGAAAAACCTACATATTACCCTCCCTATGCAAACATAGCGGCACAAAATATGCATAATGGGTAACCACACCATCTTGAAGTTATAGTAAAACAATTAGATTCATTATTAGATCAAATAGATCCTTATCATCCTACATACAATTATAAGAAAATATGTAACCAACTATTGGACCCTATGGTTACCGCTATACCATATCCTAAACGCTTCCCCATACTGGTTCTACCAATTTATAAGAGGATTGAAGATCTGATTGAGAATCTTTGTATGTTTAGGACAACCTGTAATGACATTTAATATGATGATATGTTATTGTTAAAAATATTTCCAAAAATATTAGGAGCTATGGCTTTGAAATGGTATTATCAATGGCCAACACATTTCTTAACAAACTTTGAGGAGACTACAGATTTATTTGTGTATCAGTTTGGTGCCTACATAGAAAGGCATGTCACAATTAAGGGTTTGTACAATATAAAACAAGGAAAAGAGGAATGTTTTATAGAATTTCTAGCTCAATGGAGAAAACTCTTGGGCTAATTACATTTTACTCTACCTCCAAGAGAAATTCTAGAAATATTAATTGGAAACCTACAAGAACAATTATCTTATGAGTTGGCCACTACCACTTTAGCCTATTTTGATCAAGCTATCAATTTAGAAATAAGTTTACAAGAAGACCTTATCATAAGAGGACAATTTAAAAGGAATTATGAGGAAAATCAACTAAAAATCAATATAAGAACAAGCATGTGGTAGGAGACAAGATCACAGATAATAGACCTCCTCCAAATGTTAATACCGTAGATACCACAAAGAAGTTTGTATTAGAAGCATCTCAAAAACCTCCACAACAAAATTTCACAAGGTTGAATCAAACTTTGATAATGGTCTTACCACAATTGGTATAAAGAGGGTTGATAAAATTTCCAGGGATTCGACAACCCAAAACCTCTCAACCGTGGTATAGACCAGACAAACATTGTGATTTCCATCAAGTTGATGGACATCCAACCAAAACCTATAGAATACTAAAACATTTGGTGCAATATTAACAATAGATAATTATAAGTGGAAAGTCCTCCATCGAATGCTAAACCTCCAACAAACCCACAAAAGCAATAGGCACAAAATGTTAATCAAAGTCTAGATATCTTCCAAAATCCATTACCCAACCATGGTAAAGAATCTGTAAATCAACTATATTATAAGAGTGTACCTCATCCAACACATTATATGGAAATGATTAGTAATCATCTACCATCACAACTTTAACAAAATTTATTTGTGCCTACTCAATCCTTAATTACAATTGAGAAATTTCAAGGAATAAAACTACAATTCTCATCCTCAAAACACAAAAAAATGACTTAGAATATGAAATAGGCATTACTTCCCTTCATTCCAAAAATTTAGAATGAATTAGAACTAATCCTACCCATCATAGATTTTCTAATTTTGGAGGAACCATTTCCAAGAATTATAACCACTTATTCCTCTTCACAACACTTCTTTCCATAGAATAAACATCAACTTCCAGACCTCACTCTATTCATTTTGAATCTTCTAATTCATTTTTCACTCCTCAATCATCACATCAATCAAGTAATATTGTGGGTATAGTTGGGATCATTACTCAACCTCAAAAATATACAACTCAACCAAATGATATGGATCAACCACCTTTTTTTCTAAAACCACCTCATAAAGGGAATAACTTACTTCAACCTCAATAGAAGACTCCTTTTGATATCAATAAACAACTAGCTAATACAACAACTAGAATTTCTCTCCTTGATCTTCTTATAACTTCATATATTCATAGGTAAGAATTAATGAATACCCTAATTCAAATGATAGTGCCTCAAGATATAGAGACAACTACCATATTTAATGCTATGGCCTCTCATGGAATTGATTACATTGATTTTCATGATAAAAATATTCCTCTACAGAGTATGCATAGGGATAATCCCCTGTACATAATAGTATTAATTGAAGATGTGTGTTAAAAGGGTATTGATCGATAATGGCTCATATTTGAACATTTGCACATTATTTTTTCAATAGGTTTGGATTCAGGAATGGATATTTAATAAGAACTAAAATGATTATTAAACCTTCAATGATGAAACCCAAGAAGCTTGTGGTGTGATATCCATCCCATTACAAGTTGGTCCTAGAATTTTACATACATAATTTTTTTTGTATCTTTTCTAGCATTATACAACATTATTCTAGGATATCCTTGGATAAATGCAATGAAGATAGCCCCCTCTACTCTGCATCAATGTGTAAAATTTAAATTTAAAAATCAATTGGTCACCATTCATGGAGATCCTAGACCTTTTGAAATGTGTGTAATGGAAGAACCCATTGATATTCCATTTTATCCAGCCTTATCATCATTGGCCCCTATTCCTATTAAGACTTCATACCAATGCTTGAACCACCACCATATTTTGACATACCTATACCTTCTAATGATAACAATCCTTCTACATCATACTCTCTTATAGATGAGACTTTCCCAAATTTATCCACCATATTAGAACCAATTGAACATGCTAATTTTGTTGTACAAGACTCCATTGTTTTATCTCAATTACCACCATCCCTATGTAAAATAAGTATACCTCACAAGAGGTGAATAATATATCATGTTGGAAATTATACCTTTATTTCCATAGGATGTTCCCATGATAAAATCAACATTAATCAAATGAGATTTACTTTTGATAAAAATAGTTTTGCTCAATGTTACTTATCCAATAGACATAAAATCAAAAAAAAAATGTGTGATATGGGGTATAAATATAAAGTTTTAGCTCATTTTGAAAATGGTATACATGAACCTTTTGAGATTGAGGAATGGCCTACCCAATGTGGTATAGGCTATATCCCCACAAAATCACAACATTTCCCCTTCAATGAAGATGATCACCTAATCATATATAATGAATATTTAGAAAATCACAAGCATTTAATGGATATTAAGAAGTGAAAAAAACTCATTTCTTTTCTTGCAATATGCTTTCGATGGTCCATCTGGAAATAATATTTGCTCCAAATGAGTGTGTAGAATGAGATGTCTTTTATGACATCCCTCATGCAGAAATTATTCAAAATAGTTTCTTGTTTGATGGGTCTATCCCTTGCATAGCACATATCCAAACAACAACTACACAAGATGAACTAGCCAAATTATCCTTATAAGAAATCCAGGAAATGGATGTTTCACCCAAACCTCCCAAATTTAAAAGGAACTTGAGTATTGTAGTAGAAGACATAAAAATTAATATCAAAATAGAAATCAATCCTCACATGGTGAAAATAGGAGTTGCCTTGAGAAAAGAAGAACAAAGTAAATATACAAAACTCCTTATAGAATACCCTGATATATTTGTACAGACATATGTATATATACTTGGTTTGGATACTTCTATAATTATGCACCATTTTGTAGTCCGTCCTAATGCTAAACCAGTAAAACAAAAACTTAGAAAAATGCATCCTAAAGTAGCCTTTTTTTAAGCGAAAAACCCCTTACGGGCCTGCCTTGGTCTAAGAGACCATGACCAGGGGGTTCTACACCATCAAAGTCAGTTGGGAGTCACACCCATCCCCTCCCACACCAACATTATCAATTGGATTTTGGGTACCCAATTCAACTTTTTTGGTAAGGTGGAGATTCGAACCTGGGACCTCCCTTGGAGGATTGCCCTCTCCTCTCCAACTCACCTACAACACTTGGGTGCATCCTAAAGTAGCATTTTTTGTTAAATAATAATTACAAAAAACTTTTAGGTATTGATTTCATTCAAGCTATTGACTATTCTGAATGGATATCTAATGTAGTTCTAGTATCCAAAAAAGAGGTTGCTAAAATTATAGTATGCACTGATTTTAGAGACATCAATGCTACATTACCAAAGATTAATTTTCCCTTCCTAAAATGGATTAAATTATTGACTTCATAGTAGGAAGTGGGATATTATCCCTTATGTATGAATTTTTAGGATACAACCAAATTTGTATAGCACCAGAATATCAACCCAAAACTACCTTCATAACACCATGGAGAACTTTCTATTTGAAAGTAATGCCCTTCGAATTAAATAATGTAGGGGTAACTTATAAATGAGCTATGAGATATGTATTCCATGACATGATGTATGATATTTTGCATTATTATATGGATGACATCATAGCTCGGTCTATTAAGGAGGAAGATCACATTCCTGATTTATGACGAGTCTTTAATTGACTTTGTGAGTACAAAGTTTGTTTAAATCTGAATAAATGTGTTTTGGAGTAAAATTTGGTAAATTTTTGGGATTGATTGTATCTATGAGAGGCATAGAGATAGATCCTCTTAAAATCAATTCTATTATCAATATTCCACCACAAAAAACTTTAACAGAGCTTAGAATCCTACAAGGTAAGTTCTAATCCATTCATTGTTGCATTGATAAATTAGTAGATAAATGTCAACCCTTTCTCAAGTTATTTAAGAAATATACCCTATTTAAATGGGATGATGAATATTAGGAAGCATTTTAAGCTCTCAAAAATTACTTTCTTACACTACCAGTGCTTGATCCTCCTCGACTAGAATATCCTTTTATTTTATATATTTTTTCCATAGAACTTGCATTAGGAGCAATGTTAGCGCAACATAATGAAGATAAGAAAGAAAGAGCCATCTATTAAATTAGCATAACTTTGGTAAGCTATGAAACTCGTTATACACATTTAGAAAATATTTGTCTAGATGTTGTATTTTCTACACAAAAATTGTGCCACTATATGCTTAGTTTGAAAATATTTATCATAGAAAAATTTGATCCATTACGATACTTGATGAGTAGACCTTACTGATCAGGATGAGCAACAAACTGGATTCTCACTCTAAGTGAGTTTGACCTAACCTTTATTGTTCATAGATACATTAAAGGGTAATTCATAGTAGATCAAATCATTGCTGCCCCTCTTGAATCTACTCATCATTTAACAATATAATTTCCATATGAATGCCTTAATTTAGAAGGTGATAATTTAGAATCCTAGTATTTATTTTTTGACAGAGCCTATTGCATGAGTGGCGTGGGTGCAAACATCATATTGGTGTCTCCACACAAACAAATTTTTTTAGTATCTTTCAAAATCTAATTTTCCTGTACAAATAACACAATAGAATATGAAGCCTTGATTCTTGGGCTACGAGTAGTTGTAGCTTTAAATATCAAGATCCTATCAATTTTTGGAGACTTGTACCACGTGGTAAATCAAATTAATTAAAATCTACAAACCCAATATGAGAAACTCCATCCTTATAAATAATATGTTTTAAAACTTATATCTTTATTTTAGAAAGTTACTATTGAATCTATTTCTTGTATAATCATTCTATTGATGTTATGGCAGCAACTGCTTCTCTTATTCCTCTAGATTTAATTCATGACCATGCTACTATCATCATTTTCCAAATTTGGGAACTGCTTCATTAGAGTCTTGCCTAGCACCCTTGGATATATTCGTAATCAAAGAAACATCCTTAGAACCATGGTATAGGGATATATTTAACTTTCTCCTAAATGTATCATTACCAGATGATCTAGATAGGAATCAATGTAGATTGTTGTGTAAATGAATTGTTCATTTCATAATCATCAAATGTACATTGTATAAAAAATATTTTGAAGGTATCCTTCTAAGATGCCTCAACCTAGAGGAATCCAAAAAGGCACTAAGCAAAGTGCATGATGGATATTGCAGAGGTCATTTTAGTTATGGTTCCATAGCCAAAAAACTCCTATGAATGGGATATTTTTGGCCCTCCATGGAAAATTATGCTAATTATTATGTGTGTCTATGTGACAAATGTTAGTGACACACAAATATTATCCATGATCCTTATCAAGAACTTCAATCCATTTCTTCCCCTTGGCCTTTTTAAAAATGGTACCTAGACATAATTGGGAAGATTAATCCAATCTCATTTGATGGTCATAAGTTCATAATAAAAAAATTGAGTACTTTACAAAATGGGTAGAAGCCATGACATTGGATTCCTGCACATGAAACCAAGTATCTAAATTTACCTTTAATCAAATAATATATAGATTTGGGATTCCCTCTACAATTGTCTCTAATAATGGAACCTGCTTCAAAAATAAATACATACAAAAACTTTATGCAAAATATAAAATCCAACATAGATGATCTACTCCTTACTATCCACAAGGAAACAACCAAGCTGAAGCATCCAATAAAACTTTAATTAAAATCCTAAAAATATTGGTTAATAATTCAGGTCGATATTGGCACACTCAATTATATCTAGCCTTATGGGCGTATCGGACCAGTGTCTAAACCATAACAGGCACTTCTCCCTTTATCTTGGTTTATGGTTCCAAAGTTGTATTTCCTTTTGAGCTTGAAGTCACTTCTTTAGGACTACTTCAAGATGCTAAAGCTAGAGATGAATATTGTGTTGGATGATTAATCCAATTGGAATTATTAGACAAAAATTGAATAAATGCTTTAGAGCATCTTCGCTCTTATGAAGAAAAACTCAAAATATCATACTCTAATAAAGTTCATACTCGTTATTTTGAGGTCGAAGACCTAGTTCTTTTAGAAAATAAAAAAATAACAATGCTCAAATTGATCTTAAAGGAAAATTTTAACCAAATTGGTTAGGTCCATTTATCATCACTTCTAAATTTGGATTAGGTGCATATCATTTGGCTACCGTAGATGGAAAAGACCTTTAGGAACCAATGAATATAATGCACATTAAATGGTACTATGCATAAAATCATGTGTTATCACTGTACATATCTATTATATATTTTGTACATACAACATTTGTTGCATGTATTTTAATTTATAATCACAACCATTTCATATAAATCATCTTTCACATAGTTGCATTTATCCTATATTTCTTAATGAGTTTTTTTCCAATTGCATATGGCATATAGTCACATACAATTATTATAACACGTAAATATTAGATCGATGTTGTCAAGACTCATAGTCAATCTTGGATTTTATTTGAAGAAATTCAAATTTTAGCTAGAACCACTCACAAAATTCACATTTTAATAAAACTTGATTCTCGATATTGATTATAAATATCTCTTGAACCAAAATAACTATTTCTCATTAAGAAATTTTGAGTTTTGGGAATTGATTCTATCACTTTTGAACCAAAACACACTTACACATCTTAAAAATTATTTTGCAGAAAGAAATATGATACTACACAGTAGTCCTTGTCCCTTAAGTGAAAGGTTTCCCTTGTTATCCTATTATGCACATGGTCTAGAATGCTGAGAATTGACAAAAGGACAAGCTCTCCCTACCCGAAACAATAAAATCCCTTGCTCTTTCACTAATATGAGCAAGTATCCCTTGAAAAAAAGAAAAATAAGGAAATTATTTTATTAAAAAAGCAAATAAATCCCCTTGTTCAAAAAATAAACAAGAATACCTACTAAAATAAATCAAAAGAAAATAAGGGAGTAATGAGCTTGAATCCTTGAAATTCCTTAGTTATTCGAAATTTGTGGGGTGATCCTCATTACAACAATGGGTTAAATGAAACCCACTTGGAAATGGGGTAGTCTTACACATGTTGACATGTCTGTCATATTAGTGACCTTATTTTGTACAGACCAATATTCGCTTATGGATAAGCTAGATTTTGGTGGCTTATATTACAAAGCAGTTAAGTCTAACTGAGTATAAAAATCATGGTAAATAATTTCATAATTTACACACACATTGGTTCTTAAAATTTCATTTGCATCATTACCTTACTCAAAAATGTTAAATGAACTTCATAAGCACACACATTTTATCCTTGAGAGATTTCTTATCATAATTAAGATCAACATGGAAAAGAAGATACAAATCACACACTGGTCCTTGATAAAATTAATTTCATCTTAGAAATGACCAAGATTCTTCTTGATTTTTGATCAGTTGAAGTCACTATACCCTCATGGATTTGTATGACTGTCCACATAAGCAATTGGCCCTAAAAACCAATTAATCTTGCATCTTGTATCTACCACCTAGTATAATGCATTCATTTCATCACATTGCATTATTGCTTTCGATATACAACAATTTGCATCGATCATACATAATTTCTTGGTCATGTAGTTGTATATAGACTTCATGATGATGGCATGATATAATCCTAATAAAATCTCTCCATATTACTTCACACTAGCAATCTTATGCCTAGCACAAGTCCTCCATCCTATTTTTCATGCTTAATAACCTACATTGCATCCTACTTCTCTCAAGTTTAATCAAAATTAATCTGAAGAGCACACATTAATTATCATCAAATTTTATCACTTTAAATAAACAAATATCAAACTACTTTTGGATCATAACCCTTCAATGTAGCATAACAACAATACCTCACACAGGATCCACTTCATGACCAATGTGAGCAACAACCTCCATAAATGGTCATATACAAGCACACATCCTCAAGGTCTATTATTGACTGATAAAAATCATAAGGGTATATTTACCAAATAATATTTCTTCTACAAATAATTCAATCACACTACATTACAAAATATCAATTACATCAAATCACATTTCACTCTCTTACAATGATATCTTGATTAAGCATGATAAAAGAACATTAGCAATCAAACATGACCATAAAAATAATTATGAAAATCATTAAAATATATATATATATATATATATATATATATATATATATTGCATTTTGAATAACACATAAAAAATTCAAACAAAAATAAAAAACACATAGTATAATATTACTCTTTCAAAATACATAGAGTACATAGGGTCCATTGGTACACCACAATCAAAACTGGTATACTCAATCACTAGGGGGTGTACCACAAAAATAATCTTGGTATCTCATCATCTAGATATTCTAGAGATCTGACTATCATCATTAGGAGGTCACCTAGAAACCTAAAACTGAGGGATCCCATGCATTGACCTAGAAATTGATATAGAGCAACTTAGAGGAGCTAACTATGGAGGCAATGGAGCCCTCTAATACTCCATCACTATCTAAAAATATAGTGTCTGGTAGAAGGTAACTCATTGTGATTTTAATATCACCTCTTCCACTAGTGCACTGCTACCTAAGAACTAGATTGAAGCTCCACTCCTCATATGGTGTGATCATATCTACACCTATGCAAATTGTTCCTAAGCCTAGGATAGCTGAGTCTAAGCCTATCCTAGTAGATCCTATGACTAAGCAAGCTGAGCTTCCAATGACTAAATTTGACTCACTTGTATCCCTATATGACTTCTTAGCCCAATATTCTCCACTTTTAGTGTAGCAACATATCTAGTGTTGTTCGACTCCCCAACCACCATCGCAATGTCCTTCCTAGGTGAGTCCCATTGAGGTGGTGATGCCACCTCCTACTATGGATATAATGCACCCTACTAAGAAGGTGACACCTATTTTTGTGGTGATATAGTCTGCTACTACTGAATCATCCCTCCCTCTATCTAAATCACTCTATCCTATAGATAGGACCTTTGTCTTTACCTACCTCCTCACATTTGGGGACCTTCATGCCCTTGGGTCAAGCGTCTCTCCTCTTATGGTTGTATGGTAGACCTCCATATTGCAACCTCATGATAGGCTCACTATATCTACTCTGTTGTGCCTATCTCCCATGTGATCCTAGTAGGAAGGATGGTGGTATACCATGCAGGGTACCCATCCTCTAATCTTGTATCATTTGCCTCGAGGAGCACCACTACAAGATCATCCTCATATATCTCTGTAAAACAACTAAGATTAGATTCCCCAATAGCTATCAATGAATCCTAAGTCACTTGTCAGTATGAAAAATACTATACCAAGGGTATCCCCTAAACTAGTCTAAAATGGTGTTGCACTTAGTCAGTACAATGTAGCTCTATCTCTCCCTTCTCCATTTGTAGCCATCGTACTCACTGTACATGAGCTAGTTCCTCCCTATCCTCATCCTAGCTAAGCTAGGGTCTCCAACAAATATGAGGAGCAGTCAACTCATCAATAATCCATCAAGCCTCCTCCAATCCACTCATCCTCCTCCACGACCTTCTATATGATCCCATTGGAATGCAGCTGGTCAACCCTCCTCTATATCCCGATGAGGTAGTCCCTATAGCCTCCTCATGATAATGTGCTCCCAGAACCATACCTATAGTAAGGTCATGAGGACCAAGCTATGGCTATTATTATAGATAACATTAAACAATATCATGTATAAGTGGTAGAGCGCATAAGGTCCCCATGTGAACTACTCGATCGAATCTCACATATCAGCCACCATGCTAGCTAGAGACCATGGAATATGTCATCCACTCTAATGGTATGAAAATAGCCTCACCACTATATTAGATAGCACCTCTATCAACATATACACTCCCTATATAGCTATCAATCCCTTGATGTTGACTCCACTCTAATCAATTGAAAAGGAAGGACCCCCTATCAACTGATGCATCACCTAGGTGTGGGTCACCAATTGGTACACAAACTGACCCCTAATGGGAATCCATAGGATCCTCCACACATCCTCTAAAACCAAGGTCATATCCATTGTAGGAAACTAGAATGTAGAAGATCCTAGATACCATCTCTCTGCCAATTCAGTTAGAAGTGGATAATCTGCTTCTAGCCATTATATCTCAACCACATGTAGGAGGCCTACTAATTCAAGGACTTATCTATCATCATCGCTCAGCCCTCTAACACGGTCCTCCAAACCCTTATATCACCACTCTAAATTTTTGAGAGTACCTCACTACAAACAAAAACTAAAACATTAGTTAGTAAATTCTCATAATAAAAAATATTAATATAAATCAAAATTATCAAAATTCATAGTAGCAAAATGTACATGTATTTTTTCTTTTTGCAAATTCAAAATTAATTCGTAAATTTGGATAAAGTAAGAACACGTATTTGGATGCCTGAATATACCTCAAGAACATCCATATTTGCCAATTTAGACACTTCTCAATTGAATTTGGACATCCAAATTCACTTGAACCACCCAAATTTATGAATTCGAAAGTCAGTTTAAAATGAATTTGAACGTCCGAATTTGCTGGAATCATTCAAAATTTTTGGTCTAGTCATGCGATAGTAGGCCACATCAAAAATCCTAAAAATTTAACAAATAAATCCAAAAATCTAAAATTTGAGGTTATAGTAGTGCTTACCTGTATCTGTACGCCTGCTCTATTACCTCTTGCTCGCACTTCGTCCGCTCGGTGAAGACGAGAAACCATTTTATCTAGAGTAAAATCCACACAATAAGAGGGTAAAAATGAATTAGGTTTTACCCTAATTTTCTATTTTTACCACTTTTTACTCCTTTTCTATCAAATTTCGATTTTTGTAACAAATTTTAAAATTTTCACAAAACTCGAAGGGGGTACTGTAGATAATAAATAATAAAAAGAAATATGTAAAAAAAAAATTACAACATAACTCCAATTTCTGCTACATTTTTCTTTAACACATTTATTGTTCATAAGTGTGCCAAAGAGGGAGCAAAATGTATTCATGCAATTTTAACACACTTTCAAAATTCCTAGACTCCCTAAACAAAATGTTTTCCCTTAGTAATGTAGATTCTCCCCTTCAGTTGGCCACCTCAATTTTTATGTTCATTAAAGCCCACCCTTATTTTTCTTCCCTTTTATCATGAATTCAAATGATTTCAACAAATTCATAATGGTCCAAATTTATGCAAATCAAACATGTACCTAAAATTGGTGGATTTTTTGGATGTTGTGTCCAATCTAGGTAAACCTAGATTTCTTATGAATTTGGAACCGCCCAAATTCACCTAGATTGGAAAATTTCTAAAACTTTCCCTAACAAACCTAATCTATCTTCATCCTCCTTGATTATTTCTTGATTTTCTGTAGTTCTTAAAATTTGTAGATGAGTTTTAGAGAAAGGTAATGATGTTTTTATAGGAAATTTAGGTGGAGAGCTTTTCATGCATTTGTTGTAGGTTTTCTAAAGAGATATCACCATCCCATCATCATTCCAAAGACTAGCATAAATGATAACGACTATTATTGATCAATGTTTTTTTATTCTTAGCATGTATTCATTAATTTACAGGTTTTAAATGAATTTAGAAGTGTTTGAATTCATTGAAGGACTTTCAAAATTGCTCTACAATTTTCTAATTCTAACCATTATAGGTTTGAACAGATTTGAAACCTTTCAAACTTACTAGGAGAATCTAAATTTGCATAGATACATGATAGGGGTAAAATCTTGGCCTTAGGTTTATTAGAGTGGTTTATGTTTTGCATTTTAGTCCTTATAAGACTTATCCCTTGCTGCATTTTATACTACTTTACTATTTTCTTATCAAATACATATGTTTTGTGTTAGATCTAGAAATCAACTATTTTTCATACGGTTTACTAAAGGAATTGAGGGGATATAACTGCCATGTCACTAATGTAGTGTCTCAAGCAGATACCTCACCATTAATCATAAATTTTAGTGTTCTATTGTGAAATTGTAGGATATGACCAAATTTAGATAGTTGCTCTATGTTTTTCAATTCATTTTTGGAGATCCAAATTTAACCCGTGCTTTTGAATTTGCTTCGATAGATCCAAATTCACTCTAACAAATTTGAATTCACTTTGATAGATATAAATCTATCTGATAGAAAGAATCTAGATCAATTTAGGATTTGATTCTGAATTCCTTTTAGTTTTCCATACTTTAATTTTGTACTATTCTATTTTAGAAACATTTTCATAAAAGAAAAATAAAGAAAATACCAAAAGGTTAAAATTAGTTGCATTTTTTTTGCATAAATAATATTAGTTAAAACCACAAAAAATAAAGAAAAATATACACATGATGGCATAGAATATTTTTATTTTTGCTTTCAATATCTACAAGAAATCATTGCATCTTAGTTAAATTTACAAGCTTTCTAGTTAATTTGTATACCATTGCTTTCATGGAAATTTGAAGTGCATATAGTTAGGTATAGCTACATTTGGCTAAACCCTAGGTGTGTGTAAATTAAAGAATCCATCAAACACTCACCCTACCTAGGCATGGAAACTACCATAAAGTGTTTCCTAGTGAACCCCAACTAATTTATCGATAAACACCAAGGAGAGCGCAATTCAAGTGCTTATTTTCCAAGGTTTAGGCACATCATTTTCCATCCTCATTTCAAACATAGATCCATTAGCCTGAAGAAAAGGAGTGCAAACATTTTGGGTCTAAAATTAGTAGCTAAAAGGCTTGAAGAACCTTTGCAATTTTTTGAGCTACCAACCTCTACATCTAGATGATATAAAACTCTGTCTCCTATCCCTTATTTTCCTATTGGAATTCTTGTATCCTTGTAAACAAATTATCAAGATATTTTTGACAATTACAACTCAAACATTATGGCCAAACCAAACTATCCTATGTGGAATGACATTACCTCAATTGAATTATAGGATCTCAATGAAATCCCTTAGGCAACTCTTAAATATTTTACAACCTATGATGACATTGGTAAAAATCCCTATGAACACTATCAAAATATGGTTTCTTTAGATACTATTCACAATATTCATTCTAAAAATGTCATGGTAAGACTGCTAGCACTAACATTCAAAGGAAAAATCTTAACTAGTATTTATCTCTTCAAAGAGAGAAGTATCTACTCATGGGCACAATTACCCAATCTATTGTTCTTAGATTTTAATAAGCTAGGATACCCATTTTCATTGTTTACCCAATTTATCACTATACAAAGGCATCCTAAAGAAACCATCATAGGTTTCAATATCTAGTTTAGCAAAACTTCAAGGAAAATTCCCCTAGATATGAGTTACATCTTGAAGATTGTATTTACTATGTCCAATCCTTCACTCTAGATTTAGGACTATAAATCCAATTGCCTAATTAAATGAGATTTTTACAAGTTTTCCAAGCTATGATGGCTATATAAAATACTTTGTTCTCTGTTGGAAAACTTTTCTCTAGAGTTGTTATGTCATATTTTCCATAGATATCCCAACCCCTACAAAAAACAATGGTTTTGGATACATCAATACCTCCATTATCCCATAATACAACACCAAGGATTTACCTCAATATTCAGTACCCACTCAACCATTATTTATTGCTCTTAAACCTAAAGAATATCCATGGATTTGAGTGTTACTAATAATAGTGAAGAATCTAATAAATGAAGTCACTATCATGAAAATATGAGATGTTGAGAGAAGCTTTGAAGGGTACCAACACAAAATATTTCACCATGTTACAAGAGATCAAGGGGCATTTGAAAGAAATACCATTTATCTATAATAATCAAGATGGGTCTTCCACTTCTATTTCAAAGGAAATATATTGGTACTTATATTGCAATGATTTGCATAATGCATATACTTACATGATTTACCAACACCAAGCCCAATTAGTAATGGTAAAAGGGGCTAGAAAAGCCTAAAAATGTCAAGTAAACATGTTGTGGAAAATAGACTAGATTATTCTAATATAAGAATCCTTAGAAGAGGTCTGAGGTGTAGACCAATTGGTTCATCCAAACCCTATAAGGGGGTGGAGGTCCAAGGTTCAAATCTTGGGCCTCGCCATACTGAATGCTTGTCCCTTTCCTAGTGCTTTCAACGATGTAAAAGGTTTAAAATGATTATGGCATGGTGGTTATAAGGGCGTACTACGCAAATATCTATGTGGCAGCTTCTGGGGCGAACAGTGTAGAATACTATGGTGGCCATAAAAGCTGGACAACCTGCTCGGATTCATGGCGGCTATAGAGTCCACCATGTAAATTAAAAAAAAACCCTTAGAATATAAGTGCATATCAGTTTTAACAAGGTCTAAAAAGAAGCTTTTATAAGTGGATCCATAGAGCCTCTAAAATTTCCTACTCATCCACAACAGAAGCCAAAAAAGAGCAACCTAAGATAGAGCACAAAGCAAACCAAGAATATCCTAGAGAAAAATATTAGAGCAAAGCTTTACTATCCTTCTATGATAAAATGGAAAATACTAGAAGCAACTTAAGAATACCAAAAGAAGTTTGATGATATTGAGATGAAGGAAAAGTAGTAGGCAGAAGCATCCAATTTTAATATATTTGAATAATTAAATGAACCCCTTCAAAAACAAGAATGTATGGTGCTTTCCTAATTCTTGAATAAATTTATATACTTTCGGATTTGTTGAAAAATATCTCTTCAAAAGAATTATTATGTCTGGATCCCAATTATCTCAAATTCAACCTATCTTAGAAATAGGTAAGAACAAGTTATTGTCCTTCTATATGTCTATACATATGGAAGGATGGATTATGCATAATTGTATGGTTGATTCTAGAGTAGCTACTATTGTCATGCCAAAGACATCATATGATGCATTGACGATAGAGTGCACCTGGTCAACTCTTGGAGTACTACAATTGGATGGCACCCCACTCAAGACAATGGGAGTAATGAAAGGTATGTTGATGGTGTTGCATAAGGTGCCTAAGGTGATGGTGATTTAGGAAGTTCTGGTAGTGGATATCCAACTATACTTTGACATCTATATTTCAAGAGAATTTATTTCCAAGTTGGGTGGTTACATTTCCTTATATTATTTAGACATGATCATCCCTCACAAGGGAAGGAAAGTAAAAAATTATATGGAGAAATCAAGTGCATTCAACATCAAAAATATTGAGGAAGATAGTGCAAACTTGATAAATAATGATCCAAATTGCCTAGATATAGTTATTAAAAAATTACATATAGAGAACAAGTTCTCTCTTAGGGATTTCAATACATTAATTAAGATTGGACTAGGCACATATTACATAATAGAGCCAAAAGGATAGAAACTCCTACCATTGTCAAATTAGGAACTGCAAAAGGAAAAATTATGGAATCTCTACTTTGATGGATCTAGATGCAGGAAAAAAGTTAGAGCTAGGGTGGTTTTAATTTCCACTTTTGAAGGAATGAATTTTTTTTTATACAAATTAACTTGGAGCTATATTAATAATGCAACATAATATGAAGCTCTATGTCTAGGTTTGATGAAAGAAAAAATAAAGGGAATCAAAATGTTGTCAATATTTAGTGATTTAGATCTAGTAGTCAATAAAGTGATAGAAATGTGTAACACCAAGCACCACTATCTGAAAGCTTATCAAAATAGGGCTTGGGTCCTTATGGAAAACTTTGAGGCCTTGAATATTAAAGCAGTACCTAGAATCTAAAACAAAATAGCTAATGCATTGGCCTCATAGGGGAAATACTTTGATCCAAATTTTAACTCTTGGAAAAAATCAGAAGCAGTAAAAATGGTTTTTATACCATCTATCCTAGACAAGGATATATTTTAGTAGGTATTTGATAGTGATGAGCAAATAGTTAGTTTTATAACTAGAGGAGTGTAACAATCCTCATTTCCAACCCACTTGAGAGAGTAATTTTTTTTATCATAACATGTCTATCATCAATGTAGAGTTCATAATCAAGTATGTTCAAACTATCATCAACCAAGGTAGTAAGTAACCAAGAGATTTACGACATGGTTAGTGTCAACTCTTGTGATAGGAGTGACCAACTCCTATCTAACCTTACGTACCTTCATGATGTTTATTAATCCATAATTTGATTGTTTCTCTCTATTAATTAGGAAGTTTAATTAAGTCTACTCAATTAATTGATCATAATTCAATTATAAACTTACTTTCTATTTGAACAATCATTTCTATTGAAACAAAAAATATACATCATTAACCAATGCATAATGGTTATCTTATTCATTCAAAGACTATTTATTGAAGAATAACATGTAAGTAAAAACCATCACATCATATTCTAATAATTATTCCATAGAAAAGTAAATGCAAAATCCATCATTAAATTTAATAAACATCAAGTGCAAATATTATCTTTTCCATTGTAGTTGAATGCATATAGATTGCTTCATACCTTCATAAACCAACATTGGTTGTTAAAAAAAAAAAATACATCATATAACATTTTAGTAATCATCTCATGAAAATATAAATGCATCATTCATATTAAGAGCTAACAAGTGACAATAGCAAGATCACATGATAAGGGTACAAAACACATCATATATCTTGGGAAAAACCTTGAAGGAAAACAACTCAGCCTCAAAATATGCGTACTTACATTTCATTAATCCTTTTGTCTCAATTTATAATGATATAAGGAACCCTAAGATCATTTTCATCATTAAATACATTGATACAGAGATATCCCCTACATACCTATTTTTTGGTTATCATTTCAAATGAAAATATAAATGAAATATTTATTGGATTCATATACATTGAGAATAGAGAGAACCTCATAGTTCCCTCAAGAATGAATCTCACATTCATTCTTCAAAACTAGATATCATTATACCATTCATTCTAACCTGGGTTGAAGGTTATAATATAAAAATATTATAATAAGAGACTGCATAAGCCCTTCAAGAATAGATTCCAAATCCATTCTTTTTAACTATATCTATTTCTCCACAAAATGAAATCTCTAATGCATTCATCGTCGAAAGCATTTCTAAGAAACCATGTATTAACACGAGGAAATCCTATAATTTCCTCAAGAATGGATTCCCTATCCATTCTTTTCCAATGTATCTAGAAGGTGCTTTCATAATTCAATTTTCATTAATTTCCATTTACTCAGAAATATCATTTAAACAAAGGAACTGAGTAACATATTTTAATATAGTAATCCAATTTTCTTACAAAATTTCCCCAAAATTTGTACTATATTCCTTCTATAATATTTCCATAATATTACACTATAATTTCTATAATTTTACCATAAATTGTACTATTATCTTTTCACAATATTTCACTATAGTTTCCACAAATTTGTACCATAATATTTCCCCAAGATTACACTATAGTTCTTACAAATTTTCCAAAGGAAGTACCATAATATTTACCCAAGATTACACTATAGTTCTACAAATTTACCATAAATTTTTTCTATTATATTTCCATAAGACTTCACTATAGATTTCATAAATTTACACAAATTTATACTGTAATATTTCCCCAAGATTACACTATAGTTGTTACAAATTTCTCCAATTTGTATCATAATCTTTACCCAAGAATACACTATAGTTCTACAAATTTGATACAAATTTGTTCTATTATCTTTCCACAATATTTCACTATAGTTTTCTCAAATTTACACAAATTTGTACTGTAATATTTCCCTAGGATTACACTATAGGTTTTACAAATTTCCCCAATTTAAATCAAGGTTACATTGGTTTACTATCAAAATTTCCTCCAAAATAGATTCAATTACTACCCAATTTATTATTAAATTTATTCCCAAAATTTGATTCAATAATGTATTCCATTCCAAAGACTACTATAGTATTTCCTTAAAATAAGTAAAGTATCCTTCATAATTCAGGCAAGGTTCATTCCCTAATTTGAAACCTTTGTATTTGATCAAAGGTGGTGTAATAACATGCGACCATTGAATTATATAGGTTATATCTACCCTCCTTATAGTAATTCAATAGGTAAAAATTTTATATAGTTTAAAAGAGTCAAACTCCTATTTGTATCTTTAAGCATTTATTTTATATAATTACTCCTTCATTAAAGTTAACCCCTTTTTAATTATTTACAATAATTTAGTTGTGTCACCAATGGTCATAACATTAAATATCGGGCCTATTATTTTAACCAATGGTCATATTTAATTCAAGCCCAATGGTCATAAAAAGGGTATATTAATTATATAATAATTACCCATTTTATTAAAATATTTTAAACACTAATGCCCCTAATCAATCGGGGGTGCATCCTGCATAGTCAACTACAGTCACCTAACATAGCAAGTCAAATATCCACATAGAGGTCTAATCGATGAAGGAGGATCCATATGATATGTCTATAGCACCCTCCACTGGTGCTTGACCACAGCTTGGTATCCCCCTTGACCACCGAGTGGTGGTCACTCAGCTAGGGGAATTATTTTCCCTTTAAAACCTCATCGGTTTCCCACACAGTCGATGTGGGATAAATTAACACTTTTAAACCACCAAAAATTTGTTCAACATTTTTGGTGCTAAATATACCTACACATGGTACGACTAATAAACATGAGATAAAAGAGTTCAAATACAACAAGAAATCTACATGCCTCCATTGAAACTTATCCAACCATCCAGTGCTGTGATATTTGACCATTACCTTCACAAAGTCGAATGTGAATTGGCGTGTCACTTCCATGTAGGCTATGCAACATAGAGGGTTGCTGATATCTTGGAGATAATTCTTCATACAAATAAAGGGTATAAAATAATTTCCAATGGAAATACCACGTTGATTATGGAAGACTTGATGCATCTGAGTCTTGCAGAATGACTGCAGTTAATGTTTAGTATGAGGGTTTCAATAATTAGTATCACCAATTTGAGATTGCAATGGACATACTTCAATAAACACAAAACTAATAATATTGGGTGTTCATCAATGAGGATGAACATAATATAAGGTCATAATAGCAATTCACCTATCTAAAATGAATATCGATGAACAAGGGTATTGTTGAGTGCTTGATACCAAATTGATTACAAATTACTTATTATTGTGAGTATCCAAAAAATCAAACCATACTAAAGTATGCAAGTATCTTCTATACGAAGTAACAAAACCTCTAGTGCAAGTAATCACATTAATATGGGAAGAGTCATCTATTATCAATGATTAAAGTCACGTTCACTATGGTGAACATCCAACCAGAGTTGAACAAAGTTCAACATAAACAACTCATATATTGTAGAATCATCTAACACATGTCCTAAAATATAAAATGCACATGCTTTCATAAGTTCAAAACAACTATAAGGTATTAAATTTATCCACATCAAAATGAAATTACATACAACAAGATCTATCGCATGATTAATTCGAATGCTTTTAATAAAAGTAAGAAGGCAAGTTCATTACGAAGCGAAATAGGATAACAATTCATTCTACATCTGAAAGGCAACAAAGTATGGAGGATTCCAATATTAAAATCCTAATGAATTGGCCTATTTTTCTTTCAAACACTCCCAAAAGCCTCCTTTTCATCCCTCCTCCATGCTTCCTCCAAGGTTGTTTATCCTCGTAGTTAAACATACCTAGATATTTATAGAATTTTGCTATGCTTACTTATTCAAAAGTCATATTTGGAAGAAGGTAGAAGGAACAATATAGGAATGGATAAATTCAATTATAAGAAGACTAAAATTCCCTTGGTTCATTTTTCCTTCCTTTTATAGAACTTGACTGTATTTTTTTTTCTCTTCTTTTAGAAGTTAGCCCACATCTTCTTCTTCTTCTAGAATTTGGCTATATTTTCTTTTCCTTCTAGAAGTCCTTTTTTCAAATTTTATTTTATTTCATTTTTATCATTTTGTAGCAGCAAAATGACTAATTAATTACCATCAAGTTCTTGTAGAGCTAAAAATGTGATACCAAACAATGCTAAATAAAAAAAAATCAAGTGAATCAAATATTGCACAACAAAATGGAATTTATATTGATAAATGGGGGAGCCTAGAAACTCCATTGTTATAATAGTGGATCCAAGAATCCCTTGATACAATATTACAAAATTTTATAGGGTTCTATGAAATCCTAGCCACAAATAATTGGTGGTGTCTTCAATTGCGTCTTTGCTTCCAACAAGGTTGAGTGGGCTTCTACATATCCGATATCAGGCCACTCCAGCTTAAGCATCTATCCAATGCTTTAGATGTACTATCAAAACCTGCACACAAAAAAAACCAAAGTATTAGTAATAACAAATGAGGGCTCCACATTGTGAGCCCTCAAAAATCATAACTTAAAACCTAGTTATAGCAATCCAAATGTGAACAGAATAAGACAATATAAAATATAATACATAAACAAATTTACCTTGATATTTTTGAATATTTTTTTATGGATGGATTTATTGTAGTTCTATGGTGAGGGCATGCCCTAGAAACACCTGAGGATCTCGCTTGATGTTAGAATAGGGTTCTAGAACACTCGCAGGTTATTCTAAAGTGTAGCAGGACGCTCAGGATGTCCATAGAGCATGGCAGGGTGCTCGAGGTGTCTATGGAGAGCAACAGGGTGCTCAAGATGTGTGCAAAGATTAGTAGGGTGCTCAGGAGGTTAGATCAGATCTACAAAAGTAGATTTGATGATGACAAGGGATGCAGTGGTGACGGTGGTGAGCGAGGCAATGAAGGAATGGTAGATGGATTAGGAAAAATGTAGGGTTAGGGTACTAAAGGCTCAATTGGAACTCTAGGGCACTTAGAAAACTTAGGTCACTTTCTAGCTAATTAGGATTCCAAAGAACTTCCAGGGATTTAGAGATTCAAATATTTAGGGGTTGAGTCTTAAAATGACTCATATTAATAGTCCAAATTAGGGCATACTTTAGGGTTTCAATGACACTTATTTGTGTGGTTGATATTAAAGCATATCTAAGGGTGGGCAATCAATCTATGATGTGCCATGAATTTAGGTAAATGGAGGGATGAGATTAAATGATATCGAACAACTAGGAATAATTCACTTTATAAATATATATTTATTAAATATATATATTAAAATATAATATAAAATATTATATTTAAATATGAAATAATTGTCGAAAATGGTAGGAAATAGGGATGGTGGATAAAAATATGGTGGGAAAGCATGAATGGAGGACAAGTGCCTAGATTTTGGTGTCTACAGTTGCTAAAAATAATTAGGTTAAATTAGAGCCATAATCAATGTTAATTATTAATATTGGTTATTAATATTGGCATTCTCCCTTTTTGATGGATCTTCTACAAGATTTATCTTTATCAAATATTTTGATCTTGCTAGTTAATTTCCTTGCCACCCTTGGGAGCTCCTATACCTGCAAATCAACAACTCATCAAAGTACCACATTCAAATCATTAATGATATTTAACTACTAATCATATTTATAACCATAAAACATGGTTAAACATATATAATCAATATCACCTATGAGACTTTCCAAGGGAGGGTTGTGACATACTTCCCCCCTTGGAGTAAACATAATCCTCTATGTTTTCCTACAAAACAAAGCATTCATTAGTAAGAACACAAGTTTATATAATCTCCACTTTCCCAAGTGGTAAAGTGGTCCCTCTGGACCTTGCTTTGCTCTATCATCTGCATCATAAATATTTTTTAAATAAACATAGAATTATCATCATGTTTTATTTTCATAGAGTCATACAAAATAAGTCTAAATGCAAGTATGTTTATCAAAAACTCTCACACAAGAGTTTCAACCTATGACTTGATGATATTTTCTATGAGTTAACCTCATAAAATAGGTGTCATCAAAGAAAAAATATAATTTCATAATTCTTATTTCAAGATACCCATATATCCTAAAATCCTCTTTGGCAAACCTATTTTCCATCACTAGTGCATCATCCTTGATGTCCCCTAGTTTATATTTTTAGTCAACCTATTGACTATCATATTAAATTCATACCCTAAAAGATACAAATGTTAAGTAGAGTCCTCAAAAGAGTCTAAGGTATCCCGCTTCAAACCCATAAAATATGGAGGGTTCGCTTAGCTCCTCTACTTTGGTTCACCAATGGTTCAATAGTGGGAAGATGGGACTTGAACATAAGTAGTCTCTGAGTATTTTTTTTTTGTACTTACTCTATGTAAGGTATCATTCCAAGTATCTTAACATACACTAATGCTATCAATGGTCATACTTCCTCTCCATAAGGTACCATTCCAAAAGTATTATCATCCACTAATAACAATGGTCACACTTACTCCTCGTAAGGTGCCATTCCAAAAGTATTATCATCCACTGATAACAATGGTCACACTTACTCCATGTAAGGTGTCATTCCAAAAGTATTATCATCCACTGATAACAATGGTCACACTTACTACCTGTAAGGTACCATTCCAAAAAGTTTAAACAATTTTAGGAGAGGATCCCATACTCCTCTCAAGAATATATTCTCTATCTATTCTTCCCTTAAATAATAATCCAATATTAACTAAGAATAAAATTTTCCATTTATTTCTTAATAATTTTTTTAGATTTATATAAATGTATATCTAATTTCTTCTTCTTCCATTCCAAGGAATGCCTCACTTGAGAACTAGTTGTTGTAGATGACACTCAAGTGATTAGTAACAAACCTTAAAATCCAACCATTCCTAGAGAGAAATTTACTTGTAATTAAGGGGTCACGTATGGATGTATTTCCATTCAAGATAATGTATTCCCAAGTAAGTTCCAAGGTTGCACTTCATAGGAATCAACATGGTCAGTGTCTATCTTGTGGATAGAAGTGATCAAACCTCCTATATTCAAACCTACGGGTTTACCTTAATACCCCCTGGTATAAGGACATCTTCATATGGTCACCCTCTATTTATTCCATTCTTATGACCCCAACATTAGGGGATTAACATATTTAAAAATAGCCATTATTTCTATTTACTAACTTAAGACCCCTTAAGCTAGTTTAGGTGTATATCTTGAACATAGATATTCTTATGCTAAGATAGAATATCAATCAATTGTAGTGCTTTTCTATCCCCATATCCCTTATGGGTAGTTAATGTGGTCATCACAACCTCATGATAAACCCACATAGGCATACCTATGCCTACCACAAAATGTACTTGAATATTTCACTCCCAACCTTAGAGGTAGGAGATAAAATTTAGTTTTCCCCACTTGATTTTTCCAAATATTTCCCTCTTTAGGTTACACTAGAGATCCCCTCCCATAGTGAATCTTAAGTGTTGTTCCATGGTATTCCCTTTTAATATCTACCTTAAACTGGGATTCATTAATATTTCATTAATTATTTTCTTGGTATTTTAGAAATTTTACCAAAGAGGTGTATTCATGCTTAAATAGACTATTAATATCATAGTATATAAATAAAATACATGTTCATAGATTACAACACGCATCCTTATAGCACATAAATAGTGGTTTTTTAGCTATACAATAGAACATGCTTCACTATTGCTGTCTTTCGGCCCTTTCACCATTTTGTGTTAGAACTAATTCTCACAAAGAAGTAGTTTGAGGTCTAACTCATATAGTAGTAATTTGTTGTCACATCCCACCTTGGAGGAATATTTTTAAGATGATATTTATGTACTAATAGCTAGTTTTAATGCTTAGAATATTTGCATTGTATTTTTCAAAAGAAAATGATGTTGCATTGCTTGATTGTAGGAACATTTGTTCTCATAGGTGGAAGGTTGAACACCAAGATATGAGAAGGGAAATGGTGACTATGACAACTCAATAGGTAAATCTTATATTACTATCATCACTAGTTACCTCCCTAATGGCGGTGTTACTTGAGTATTACTATAAAAGTCCCACCCAATCAAAGGAAAAATGGTGATGGGGGATACTGAGCACATGCATCAAGTGCTTGTATGTATTTTTTGTGATTTAACAATTGATTTGCATGAGTTTAGTTAATTGAATTTTAATTGAAAATACACATTAAATAATATTTTACATTTTATAAATTACTCTAAAAAAATATTGAAAAGAATATCATGCAATTTATTATGATTTAGTGAAATCTTAATTTGAGAAATTTCTAAAGTAAAATATTTATTTTTTTGAGAATGATTATTTGATCTAGTTGATCCTATTTTAGAAGGAAATTAGGTAATTTGTTTTTTTATGAACTTGCTCAATTTTTATTAGACCAAAAATTGAAAAAAAAACTACCTTGTAGATTTAAAAAATTAATCTTTCCTACACATGGCTACTTTGGGAAGGTTGAAATGGTGGATAAGATTCTTCTCTTATCTCTATGGATTTCCTTTCCATTAAAATAATATATATATAAGGAAACCTTCACATGGGGTGATAAAAAGAAGGTAAATAAAATATTTAGAAACATCTTTCTTGTCTAAGAAGAAAGAGAACTATAAATTACCATTGATATTGATAAAAAGGATGTTATGTTACGTTGGAAGGAGAAGGTTGGAGAAGAAGAAGAGCTTAAGGAAGCACAAGGGAAGAATTAAACTGCTGTAAAACTCTAGGTTGGGACTTTCCTACTTACATTTTGCTTCAAAATAATCTTTGTGACTGGATTTCATAGGGCTAGATTATTTCTTTCTTGCTTATTGCCATTTGAATCCTTCTTTTCTTATGTTCTGACCTACATAAGGTTTATGTCAAGTTGAATTAATTTCTATTTGCATCTAAAGCCTTTAGCTAATTGACAAAATTGCATTACTAGATAGAGATCTAGCAATGTCATATTTTATTATATGATAATGTGCCTAAATTTTGGGCTTACGTAAATCAACCTCTACTTTGTCCTATGTGATACCCGACTATTGTAAATTTTATAATCATAGGGTATGGTCCCTAGATCAAAATTGGAAACTTTATGGGGTTTAGACTTCTAATGCCAATCCTCCTGCTCACTGTAAGTAAGCAGAAGTATACCCTTTATAGGATAAAATCCATGAGTACAGATCGAAATACCTCTTACAAGTTTTGATGGCACCATGTTGTCTCAATCCATGACTAGATTGTAGATCTCAAAATTGTGTGTTTTTGTATATGTTGTTTATATGAACCACATATGCTCCAAGATGTTAATTCGATATGGCATAGAAATTCTATTAGTGTCACCATGTTGTAGTCAAACCTTTGGTATATGAAACACTAAACACTAAGCCTCCACATTGTACTGTATACATATTTTCCTCCAGATGAATTGGGCCCTTGATAGGGTACATTTTCCATCGTGAAACCATCATATCATGGTAATTTTTAGATGCTAGTGCAATATTTGGCTCCTCATAAATTAATATTGGCCACCTCTTTAGCTGGTTTAATACTACACATAAATTATAAACCTGATGGGGTAGCACTTATGGATTAAAATCTATTTTTAAAAGCCATGTTTCCATAGCGTCGAGGCTTCTGTCTGCTTCTATAATGGTTGTGCAGATCGCAGTCGTCATGCAAATATCTATCCGATTTAGATCTACCACCTATTCAACCTTAGAACCATAGCATCATCATTCTTCGAAGAGTAAATTAGTATTTATGATGCTTTAATCATATGAATTCTATATCATTTTCTCTAATGGGAATTTGTGGAGGATGTCATTCACATGTATCTTGAAGAAAGTTAGGCATGTTTCTATAGGATAATATAGTCATAATACTCCAGGTTGACCATAATTTCTACATTCAGGTAAATTTTAAACTTAGGGGTGTCTACAATTTATGCTTACAAAGACGTTTATAAAGAGGTTATAATTTTTAATGAATTTATGGAACATTTTATCATAGGTTACGAAATGTGTTCATTTTATGAAATCAAGGGTATATTTTACAATTTGCATATTTTAGGTAGGATTTTACCAAATAGAGATTTGTGATGATTTAAGTAATACCTAGAAATCATTTCTATCTTATTGAGTTTTATTTTGGGACTTATATCATATTAGGTAAATCGACAATATATTTTACCATAGAAGATTAATTTCATAAATAAATGGAATTTCTTGATGTTGTACACAATCTCTATACTAGAAGTAGATTGTAAATTCAAAATATATTTTATGTTAAATATGAGAAGTAAATAAAAATAATGATTTAAGTGAAATTATAGATTTTGTATGCATAATACCATACTATGAGTTATTATGAAATTATAAATGAATGAAAGGGATGATCTTATATATTTGGAAGGAATGGATTGGTGTCCATTATTTGGGAAGAGGCATGGGACTCTTCCTTATGTTTTGTGATAATCTAAATGATTGATGAATGGGATTATGATTTGATATTTATTGTGAAAATATAAAATATGGATGAATCTATGATTCATGCTTGGTGATTTCTTGTATGTGATATACATTTGGCAAATGTGTGATGCATGATTGTATTCAAATTTGATAAGCATGGCTTACTTGTAATAAATTTGGCATACTTTGCATCCAAGTTGTCTTGATCCCTTCACTATCATCTCTTCTAATCATGAAGAACTCAATATATTTTAGAGAAGATCCGGACAACACTTTTTGAAGACTATTGCAATGTTCATCATGTATAAGCTTGTATTGAGATAGTTCCAATGTAATTATGTAGGGCCGAAACAATTTATGTAAAATGAGCCATGATTTGTAATATTTTATGTATTTTATTACTATATTTGTAAATTAGAGATAAAGTGTTCATATTGTAATATTCACCTCTACCAAATGTTAAGTGATATATGTTTTGGAAATTTATCAAGTAATGGAAATTATTTGATTAGTATATTTTGTCAAATGTATGATGTTTAATGAATTTTTATAATTTCTATCTCTTATTGATTACAATAGTGTAGAGGGAAACTTATGGATGACCTACACAACAAGATGAGATAGAAAAATACCATTAATCTAAGATAATTAGAAGCAACCCAAGCACTCAATACATTTGGGAATATGGCAATCAATCACCAAACCATCTACACCTTGTAAATGAGTAATTTTTATAATTATGCTTAAGACAATTATCCCAAGTCATACGTAAGTTTTCATGAGGAATAATAAATTAATGATTTCTCCTATTTCCTAGTCTTCATTTATAGGATGGATAAGAGGAGGAATGAATCCCTTTGATAAGGGATAGTTCTCCTAAATAATGGTATTACCATTAGTATGTCCTTATTCCATTTGGTGATGACATGTTGGACATAGCCATTGTATTATCCTCATAACCACTTGGTGATGGTATGATGGAATTGTAGGAGTTGGTGCTCCTATTTGTGAATGGTTTTGAATGAATTGTATAAGTTGATGCTTCTACTTAAATGTGAATTTGAATTAATCTATTATGGATCAGATTGCTTACATCTCATTTGGGGTATTCTCATCTTAGATCATTATTATATTCTTAACTCATTGAAAGGTGGTCAAATATGATAATATGTACAAAAAAAATTAGTGTATGAGTAAGTAACAATTGGGGTTTTTATAGTTGGTATCAAAGCCCAAGCTAACTAGTGAATTCTAGCTAGATCTAGGTTAGCAAAATATTTGGGTATGAAAAAAAACAACTCAAACATAAGTTCCATAACTCTAAATGATGCACACTTGGTAAGGACAAAGTTATTAGTTGAGATTACTGATGTCTAAGTTTCTATCGCCCACGAATAGATCCACACTAGTTCGAAAGTGGAAGAGCTAAGAAAAATCTCCTTCTATGGGTTTTAAGCGGTGTAACTTAGACTCTTTTGGGAAAATTACTTGACATCTATATCTTTTGACTTACTTACTCCTTATTCTCAAGTGTGTATGAAAAACAATAGAGTTAGTGGACTAAATTAGGGAATGAACCTAGTAGTAGTAGATTATTTGAGAACTATAATGACATATAGTTGCCTAGAATTTCAAATATGAAAATCAATGAGAATTAATACAATTTATTACCACAGGTAAACATGGCAACAATCTTGATAAGTAAGAGGAAAGGAATCTTGCAATAAGCTAGTCTCGATAGTCCTAAAGCCAAATAGATATGAGAAAGTTTTGGAAATTTAGAAAAATATATGGAGAACCTTAATGCCATGGTTTCCATAATGCAAGATCAAATTCAATAGATTTTTCAAGCTATAAATCCATAGCATCACTTCAACAATAATCAGGAGATGGAAAATCTAGAGGTTGAGATTAGAGAGAATGAAAATCCTAAAGAGCATGAAAACAAGGTCTGCATGAAGAAAGAAATAGGCAATGACATAAAGCATATTAAAGTGAATAAGTTCACAAGAAAATAAGGAGAAGATGCAACTGAGTCATGGTTAGATGAATTGGAACTTCATTTCTCGATAAGAAACTACTCTTCTAAAACTAAAATAGCATTTGCTATTTCTCATCTGGGAGGAATAGGAATTGACTTGTGGAATGCTTATAAAGAAGAACATAATATCTCATCTAACAAGTTGAATGGGGAAGTTTTTGTGGAAGCTTTTAAGGGTATATTCCTTAAAAAGTATTTTTATTTTAATAATTTTAAGGAATTTTTTGAATTTCAACAAAGATCAAGATCTATGAAGAAATACTATGAACATTTTTTGGGACTCCTTAAATATGTGTTGTCCTATAATCAGAATAATGAGATGAAAATACACAAAATTTTCCTAGGAATGAAGCCTTGGATCAGAGATAGGATAAGAATACATTTCATAATACTATGCAATAAGCTTATGATATGGCTCGAAGGACAGAGTCTACTTAGGATACTAATGAAACTTACAAAAATTCCAAAAAATGGTCAAAAAAGGGACAAAAGTTTCAAAAAAATATAAATTGGGATAATATCCAAAATCATAAGAACAAAGGAAATCCAAAATTTGAGAAGAACAACAATGGTGGTAAGAAGAATTTCAAGAAATAATTTTGCCATAGGAATAGAAATTACTCCAAAAACAACAATAGGGATTTACAAGCTCTTAAGTAGCCAGTTTCATTACAAACAGTGGATATAGGAAAACAAGTCCAAGAAGGAGATTCAAAATCAAGGATAAAGTGCTTCAATTATGGAGGTTCACATTTTTCCATTAACTATCCACAACATGCAAGCACTAGCTTTTACAGGCCAAATCACAAGATCTATGCAACAACAACAACACAAAACTTGGATGGACAAGCTACACCTCTGCTACTAAATGGTAAACTTTTTGATAAATAAATTAGCATTTTAATTGATAGTGGGGCTACCACTAGTTTCATTTCTAGTAACCTAGTAAGGGATATGCCAGAAAATCCAGGGTATTTGGAACAAGGATGGAAGGTTGAGTATGGATCAAGGTAAACTTATCATGTTAATCAATATTTTTCCTCAACTCAAATTACCCTACCCAATGGTTTTACTGGGTGGCATTTGTATGCACCCCTACATGATTTTTAAATCATCCTGAGAATAGAATGGTTGAAGGCTCATGAAGCCTTGGTAAATTTCCAAGAGAGATGGATTGAGTTTATCAACGAAGACAAAGAAAGGAAAAGCATGTATAGTGTACCAAGAGAATTTCAACCAAAGCTAATTTCAGAAATGCAACTGAAGAAAACTATCAAAAAAGGAAAAACCAACTCTACGGGAATTTGTCTAAATGTGAATTCTATGTTCCACACGTACATTACTTGGGTCATATTATATTAGTGGATGGGATCATTTTTTATCCAAATAAAATAGAATCCATTTTGAATTGGCCACCTCTAACAAATGTGACAGAAGTAAGAAGCTTCATGGGTTTGTCAGGATATTATAGGAGGTTTTTTAAAGATTACTATATTGCTTATCCAATAACTACCATTTAGAAGAAAGGTAAGGAGTTTAAATGGATATAAAATTGTGAAGAAGCATTTAATTTGCTTAAACAAAAACTAACCTCAGATTCTATTATGAAGATTCTAGATCCCACAAAAAAATTTAGTTTGCACCGATGCCTCTTTGCAAGGGTTAGGAGGACTCCAATCCCAAGATTGCTTAGTAGCATATGAGTCTAGGAAAATCAAAAAGCATGAAGTTAAATATGCTACTCATGATTTATAACTTGTAGTTGTGCATGCCTTGAAAATTTGGTTATATTATCTGGTTTGTACACCATTTGAGTTAATAACCGATCACCAGAGTTTGAAGTATATCTTCACTCAACCATTATTAAATTCTAGACAAAGAATGTGGATAGAGTTATTAGCAGAATATGATTTTGGTATTGAGTATATAAAAGGAAAATAAAAGAAAGTTGTTTATGCCTTAAGTAGGAGGAAGCACATAGTGGAATTGACTCGTAGTCATGTGGATTTAATGGGGTAAGTCATAAAGATGCAATGTCAAGATCCTTAATGTAGTGAAATTTGGGTTAAGATAGAGCAAAAGTTGAATGAAAACCAATATTATAGCATGAAAGATGGAATTTTGTGCTTTAGAGATCGAGTAGTCATACCTAAAATGGGTGATTTGAGGAGATTGATCATGCATGAAGCTCATAATTATCCTTATTCCACTCATATTGGAGGATCCAAGATGAGGGAAAATATGAAAAAGATATTTTAATGGTTAGGCATGAAGAAATATATCACTGATATTGTGGCATGATGTTTACAGTGTCAAAAGGTGAAAGCTAAACATCAACATCCAATAGGAAAATTGTTTTCACATGCTATACCCACTCACAAATGGCAAGTAATATCAATGGATTTTATTGTTGGTTTGCCAAAGACAAAATATCATCATGATGCAATTTTTTTTATAGTAGATAAACTCACTAAGGTTGCACATTTCATACTAGGATGTACTACATATGATGTTGTAGTTGTTGCAAATAAATTTTCAAAAGAAATTTTTAGGTTGTATGGATTTTTGAAGATGATTATCTCTGACAGGGGTTCTAGGTTTACTTCTGAGTTTTGGTAGGCTCTCCATCATGCAATTGGTACAAATTTGACTATCAATTCTACATATAATCCTAAAATGGATGGATAGATAGAAAGGGTTAACCAAGTTCTGGAAGATATGTTACACATGTTTTTCATGAACGAAAAGTCTCATTGGGAATACTGTTTGTATCTGGTTGATTTTATTTATAATAATAGATATCATTCTTCCTTTAAGATGGACCCTTTTAAATATTTATATGGAAAACAGTGCAGAACTCCATTATCATGGGACAATCCTGAGGATCGGGTTGTTATTGGACAAAAATGATCAAAATAATGGAAGAGCAGCTAGGACTAATACGTCAAAGGCTCAAGGAAACCACTAATAGATAGAAGAGTTATGCATATTTGAAAAGAACCCCTAGAGAATTATTTATAGGTGACAAAGTATTTCTAACCTAAAAAGAGTCCCATTAAATCAACAAAATTGGATCCTAGATTTTTTGGTCCATTTGAGATTGTGGAGAAGATAAGTCCTATAGCCTATCGGTTTGACTTACCACCTAACCTATCAAAGATCCATAATAATTTTCATGTATCCATATTTAGGAGATATATTGCTGATATTTATCATGTGTTAGATGTTTCTAATTTACAGAAGGCAAATCCAACAACCTTTGAAGCGAGACCTATGAAGATTTTGAATTTTATTCCAATACTATGAGGAAGTGTAATATTGATCAATGTAAGGTCCAGTGGGACCAATATTCTAAAAATAATTTCACTTGGGAAAAAGTGGAAGATATGAAAAGACACTTTCCTTATTTATTTGATGATGCTATGTAATAATACAGGTTGAACTATGGACCACTTATGCCAAGTGGAAACTATGCCAAAAACTATGTTTTATTGATTGTTATGTAATAATTGTAGGAAAACATAGAGGACTGTGTTTAATCTAAGGGAGGAAGTATGTCACATCCCATCTTGAAGGACTATTTTTAAGATGTTATTTGTGTAATGATAGCTAGTTTTAATGCTTAGAATATTTGCATTGTATTTGTCAAAAAAATGATGTTGCATTGCTTGATTGCAGGAACATTTATTCTCATAGGTGGAAGACTGACCACCAAAATATGAGAAGGGAAATTATGACTATGTAAACTCAATAGGTAAAGCTCATATTCCTATCATCACTAGTTACCTCCCTGATGGTGGTGTTACTTGAGTATTACTCTAAAAGTCCCGCCTAATCAAAGGAAAAATGATGATGGGGGATACTGAGCACATGCATCGAGTGCTTATATGCCTTTTGTGTGATTTAATAATTGATTTGCATGAGTTTTTTTAATTGAATTTTACTTGAAAATGCACATTAAATAACATTTTGCATTTTACAAATTACTCTAAAAAAATAATATTGAAAAGAATATCATGCAATTTATTATGATTTACTGAAATCTTAATTTGAGCAATTTCTAAAGTAAAAGATTTATTTTGTTGAGCATGCTTATTTGATCTAGTTGATCCTATTTTAGAAGGAAATTATGTAGTTTGTTTTTTTATGAACTTGCTCAATTTTTATTGGACCAAAAAATGAAACAAAAAAAACTACCTTGTAGATTTAAAAAATCAATCTTTCCTACACATGGCTACTTTGGGAAGGTTGAAATTGTGGATAATATTCTTCTCTTATCTCTATGGATTCCATTTCCATTAAAATAATATATAAAAGGAAACCTTCACATGGGGTGAGAAAAATAAGGTAAATAAAATATTTAGAAACATATTTCTTGTCTAAGAAGAAAGAGAGCTATAAATTATCATTGAGATTGAGAAAAAGGATGCTATATTATGTTGGAAGGAGAAGGCTGGAGAAGAAGAAGATCTTAAGTAATCACAAGAGAAGCATTCAACTTTTAGAAAAATCCAGGTTGGGACTTTTTTACTTACATTTTGCTTCAAAAGAATCTTTGTGACTAGATTTCATAGGGCTAGATTATTTCTTTCTTTCTTATTGCCATTCAAATCCTTCTTTTCTTATGTTTTGTTGCACAAGGTTTATGTCAAGTCAAATTAATTTCTATTTGCATTCGAAGCCTTTAGCTAATTGATAGAGTTGCATTACTAGATAGAGAGCTAGCCATGTCATATTTTATTATATGATCATGTGCCTAAATTTTGGGCTTATGTAAATCAACATCTAATTTACCTTATGTGATACCTAACTATTGTAAATTTTATAATCATAGGGTATGGTCCCTAAATCAAAACTAAAAAATTTATGGGATTTAAACTTCTAATGTCAGTCCTCCTGCTCACTATAAGTAAGAAGAAGTATACCTTATCCAGGATGAAATCCACAAGTATATATCAAACTACCTCTTACAAGTTTCAATGGTGCCATACTATCTCAATCCATGACTAGATTGTAGGCCTCAAAATCATAAGTTTTTGTATATGTTATTTATATGAATCACATATGCTCCAGATGCTAATTCGAGATGGTATAGCAATTTTATTAGCATCACCATGTTGTAGTTAAACCTATGCTGTATAAACCACTGAAAACTAAGCCTTCACATTGGGTTGTATACATATTTTCCTTTGGATGAATTGAGCCCTTTCTAGGGTATGTTTTCCATCGTGAAACCATCATATCATGGTAATTTGTATATGTTAGTGCAATATTTGGCTCCTCATAAATTAATATTGGTCACCTCTTTAGCTGGTTTTATATTACGTACAAATTATAAACTTGAGGGAGTAGCGCTTATGGATCAAAATCTATTTTTACAAGCCATGTTTCCACAACATAGAGTCTTTTGTTTGCTTTTGGAATGGTTGTGCAAATCACAGTTGTCGCACCATAGTATATTGTGGAATGGTCGCTCACCTATATTTTGCATATCTATCTAATTTAGATCTGTCACCTGTTCAACCTTAGAACCATAGTGTCATCGTCCTTAGAAGAGTAAATTAGTCCTTATTATGCTTTAATCATATGACTTCTATATCATTTTCTCTTATTGGGATTGGTGGAGGAAGTCATTCACATGTATCTTGAAGAATTTTAGGCATGTTTCTCTAGGAGAATACAGTCATAATACTCTGGGTTGACCATAATGTCTACATTCGGGCAAATCCAAAACTTAGGGGTGTCTACAATGTATGTTTACAAAGATTTTTATAAAGAGGTTATAATTTTTAAAGAATTTATGGAACATTTGATCACAGGTTATGGAAAGTGTTCATTTTATGAAATCAAGGGTATATTTTACAATTTGCATATTTTAGGTAGGATTTTACCAAATAGAGATTTGTGATGATTTAAGTAATACCTAGAATTTCTATCTTATCGAGTTTTATGTTGGGACTTATATAATATTAGGTAAATGGGCAATATGTTTTACCATAGAAGATTAATTTCATAAATAAATGGAACTTCTTGATGTTGTACACAATCTCTATACTAGAAGTAGATTGTAAATTCAAAATATGTTTTATGTTAAATATGATAAGTAAATGAAAATAATGATTTTAGTGAAATTTTAGATTTTGTATGCATAGTACCATACTATGATTTATTATGAAATTTTAAATGAATGAAAGGTATGATCTTCTATATTTGGAAGGAATGGATTGGTGTCCATTATTTGGGAAGAGGTATGGGACTCTTCCCTATGTTTGGTTATATTTAAAAAGATTTATGAATGGGATTATGATTTGATATTTATTGTGAAAATATAAAATATGGATGAATTTGTGATTCATGTTTGGTTATTTCTTGTATGTGATATACATTTGGCAAATGTGTGATGCATGATTGTATTCAAATTTAATAAGCATGGCTTGATTGTAATGCATTTGGCATACTTTGCATTTGATTTGTCTTGATCCCTTTACTATCATCTCTTACAACCATGAAAAACTCGAGATATTTCAAAGAAGATCTGAACAAAACTTTTTGAAGACTATAGTAATTTTCATTATGTATAAGCTTGTATTGAGATAGTTCCAATGTAATTATGCAGGGATGAAACAATTTATGTAAAATCAGCCATTATTGTAATATTTTATGTATTTTATTACTATCTTTGTAAATTAGAGATAAAGTCTTCATATTGTAATATTCACCTCTAAAAAATGTTAAGTGATATATGTTTTGGAAATTGATCAAGTAATGAAAATTATTTGATTAGTATATTTTGTCAAATGTATGATGTTTAATGCATGTTTATAATTTCTATCTCTTATTGATTGCAATAGTGTAGAGGGAAACTTATGGATGACCTACACAACAATATGAGATAGAAAAATACCATTAATTTAAGATAATTAGAAGAAACCCAAGCACTCAATACATTTGGAAAGATGACAATCAATCACCAAGCCATCTACACCTTGTAAATGAGTAATTTTTATAACGATGCTTAAGACAATTATCCCAAGTCATACATAAGTTTTCATGAGGAATAATAGATTAATGATTTCTCCTATTTCCTAGTCTTCATTGATAGTATGGATAAGAGGAGTAACGAATCCATTTGGTGAGGGATAGTTCTCATAAATAATTGTATTACCATTAAGATGTCCTTATGCGATTTGGTGATGACATGTTGGACATAGCCATTGTATTATCCTCATAACCACTTGGTGATGGTATTATGGAATTGTAGAAGTTTGTGCTCCTATTTGTGAATAGATTTGCATGAATTGTAGAAGTTGGTGCTTCTACTTAAATGTGACTTTGAATTAATTAATTGTGGCTCATATTGCTTACTTCTCATTTGGGGTATTCTCATCTTAGATCATTATTATATTCTTAACTCATTAAAATGTGGTCAAAGATGAAAATATGTATAAAAAAAAATACTGGATGAGTAAGTAACAATTGGGGTTGTTACATTTGCCCACATGATATATTGATAGTAGGTAGTGCTATAGTGAGCAATCCATGACTTACAAGCGCATCATAACATGAAGTCAAGTATGTAGATTTGTTCTTGTCCCTTGCTTGCTGAAATTGAGAATTCTTAATCTAAATGGTTTTTATTGAACCCTAACCATTACTTTGTTCTAGTTCCTATCAGATTATATCTCGCTCTACCCTAGAAATATCCTTTTTTGAATCCAAATATTGGACTTTCTACCTTAAGAAATCCACTTCATGTAGTCCATCCATCTCAGAATACCCACTATTATTTTCTTGATAGTTTGAAGAACCTACTTTGACCTCTAGCTGGTATTGCACTTGACACCTAGGAGGTTCTTCTACTTCCCTTGCTATATCCTCTGGTATTAACTCTTCATTGTTGATGTTTGTTTCTTGGCCATCCTCTTCCTCTGAACTTTCCTTATATTTCCCTTGCTAGGTGGACCACCATTGATCATATTTTTGGGTTGTACCTGCATCATCCATATCTAGTACCATAAAATCTCATCTATATTTAAGTTTAATGGTTCCATCTATGGTGGTACTACTTCTTTCCTTCCTTTCCTTGTATAAATCATGGGGGATATGGTATTCCTTGCCTAATACCAAACTATCACAATATGTGAGTATATTGAAAGTACTTTTATTGCATGATTACTCACCCAATAATCCATCTTACTCATTGCACATGAGCTATATGAAATACATCTTCCCCCAATACTAGGTTTGTTCTCCATGGTCTCTATATCACATCTTGGGGATTCAAATTCTCCCATATAGAGCGATACAACTCCCAATTATCTTCTCGTGGTCTACTCAACCATAACTCTTTCTTCTTTTGTCATCTTAGTGCATAAGGTACTTTTGGATCTACCATATTATGTGGATCATAAGGAAACCCTTGAGGTATACTCATAGCCACATGTTCCCAGGACCATATCTGTAGCAAAATAATACAACTTATCCCTATTTGCTTTGTCGTTCATATCTTGAACAACTCTCTATAGGTCTGGACCAACAAGGCTAATGCCCATGCAAACACAATTGAATACTCTACTAGGTCCTGCACCACCCCTAGCATATTCTAAGGGAATCATGCACCTATTGATTTAGGTAAAATGACATTTTATTTGAGCACCATTACCATGGCTTGTCTAGGTGATAGTTTTCCAAACATGAAAATTAGGTCATACATAATACCACCCTTATTAGTGTTCACAAAACTCCACTCATATCTGAACACTCTTTCCAAAATCAACCCTTTATCTGCTTTAACTATGGCTATCATTGTACACCCTTCATATGGTAATCGTTATATTTGATATACATCCTTTAGGGTGATAGTCATCTCTCTAGTAGGTAATTGGAAAGTTCCCTTTTTAGGATTCCATATTTTGATTAGGGGTGATAGATCACCTCTATTAATCTACATCGGTTCCAGGAAAGCTGGTCCTCCTAATCCTATCCCACTCAACCACTGCTAGTCATTGACATCCAACATACTCCTAGATTTTTGAAATATTGCTCTAAAGGCGATGTGAGGCCTAATAATATTTAATGGTGCTATTTCTTCTACCATGCCTTTTTGGCTCATTCTAGAATTTCTAGAAGCCATATTCTCCTTACAAGGTGTGTAATAGTATATTAATGAGTAAAAATAGAAGGATCAAGAAACATACTATGGGGTTTACCCGAGCACTATTATTATAAATAGTGAAAACCCTAATATTAGTATAAGTGTGTTGGACTCCATGGGTAGTTTAGTAGGTTCATCCTTCTAGCTGTGAAATAAAATTCATCAAAATATTATCCAATTTTCTCAAAAACTATGATGTGCCTAACCAACCATTGATTTGCTCAAGTATTCATTTCCAATATTGTCATAATTATTTAGGGGTTCATTGTACCTCTTCATACTTGAAACCCACTTATTTCTTCATGTGTATGAAATATTATCCCATTTAGCATCTTATCAACACTTTCTTTGATGATTCTATTAATCTATCGTGTACATGCTTCTTTGTACGTCACATTCATGGTTACATTTTTCAACTCCAATCATTATTACTTTGTTGACAATGATGTTTACCTATAGCCATGCATTGTCCCCTCTTTATACTTATCACTTCTCAAAAATGTGTATCAAGATCCCCTTGAGTTAAAATTTAGTTTAGAAATTTATCTTTATGTTTTAATACATAGGAGACCTTTGAGTAAAAATTTGAAATAATATAGTACATGTCTTTACACCAAGTACTTCTATGTGGGTATTAATACCATATGCACCATGTATTGGGGTTATACCACATTTAAATAGTGTATAACACACTATTAAACTCGACCAACCCCTTAGTGGTCGGATGGTATACTATAATATGGTGATTATGATAATTGGTTGATAGCATCTCACATGTAATTATCCACAAAAATGTCATTTCAAGGAGTGTTCTAGGTGGAGCTGGTATGGTGACTCCATATCCATTCTATTGGTCTTCCATTGGCTCTATCCTTGCCTTATTTCGCTACCAGCTTCTGGTCAAAGGTAATTATTGTATTCAAGAGGCTACTTAGTCTCTCTAAACAATAAATAAAATAAATTATTCTTTTGTTAATCACCTGATCTTATTCACACTATTGCCTCATTTCAAGGTATTATCACAATTGTGTTTCCAAATAGAATTTGTTTTTATACTCCCCATAACTTATAAAATGGATTTACTTCCATAGATAATATCCATATCAATAGATAACCCTTAGGTAAGCCTATAACTCTTTTTCCTAGAGTTTTAACAATACTTGTATCTTTCGCTAGCCTAGGCTCTGACACCAACTGTAACAATCCTCATTTTCAACCCACTTGAGAGAGTAATTTTTTTTTATCATAACATGTCTATCATCAATGTAGATTTCATAATCAAGTATGTTCAAACTATCATCAACCAAGGTAGTAAGTAACCAAGAGATTTACAACATGGTCAATGTCAACTCTTGTGATAGGAGTGACCAAATACTATCTAACATTGTGTACCTTCATGATGTTTATTAATCCATCATTTGAATCTTACTATATCTATTAATTATGAATTTTAATTAATTCTACTCAATTAATTGATCATAATTCAATTATAAAGTTACTTTTTATTTGAAAAATCATTTCTATTGTAGTAGAAAAAATATATTATTAGCCAATTCATAAAGGTTATCTTATTCATTCAAAGACTATTTCTTGAAGCATTACACCTAAGCATAAACCATCACATCATATTTTAATAATTATTAAATGGAAAAGTAAATGCAACATACATTGTTAACTTTAATAAACATCAAGTACAAATATTATCTTGTCTATTGTAGTAGAATGCATAAAGGTTGATTCATACCTTCATAAACCAACATTTCTTATTAATAAAAATTATTGCATCATATAATATTTAAGTAATCATCTCATGGAAATATAAATACTCATCCATATTAAGAGGTAACAAGTTACAATAGCAAGAACACATGATAAGGGTATATAAAACATCATATATCCTATAAAAAACCCTAAAGGGAAGCAACCCAGTCTTAAAATATGCATCCTCATAGTTAATTAATCCTTTTGTATTAATTTACAATGATATAAGGAACCCTAATATCCTTTTCATCATTAAATATATTTATATAGGTATATCCCCTACATCCCTATTTTCTGGTCATCATTTCAAATGAAACACATAAATGAAATGTTCATTGGATACATATACATTAAGAATAGAAAGAACCTCATAGTTATCTCAAGAATTAATCTCACATTCATTATTCAAAACTAGATATCATTATATCATTAATTCCAACATCGATTGAAGGTTATAAGATAAAAACCTTATAAGAAAAGACCCCATAATCCCTTCAAGAATAGATTCCAAAACTATTCTTTCTAACTATATTTATTTCTCCACAAAATGAAATCTCTAATACATTCAACATCAAATGCATTTCTAAGAAACCATGTATTAACAAGAGGAAACCCCATAATTTACTCAAGAATAGATTCCCTATACATTATTTTCCAATGTATCTAGAAGGTGCTTTCATAATTCAATTTTTATTCATTTCCATTCACTCAGAAATAAAATTCAAACAAAGGAACTGAGTAACACATTTTAATATAGTACTATAATTTTCTTACAATTTTTTCCCAAAATTTGTACTATAATCTCTCTATAATATTTCCACAAGATTACACTACAATTTCTACAAATTTACCACAAATTTGTACTATTATTTTTCACAAGATTTCACTATAGTTTCCACAAATTTACCACAAATTTGTACTATAATATTTTCCCAAGATTACACTATAGTTCTTACAAATTTTTCCAATTTGTACCATAATCTTTACCCAATATTACACTATTGTTCAAAAAATCTACCACAAATTTGTTCTATTGTCTTTCCACAAAATTTCACTATAGATTTCATAAATTTACACAAATTTGTATTGTAATATTTCCCCAAGATTACACTATAGTTCTTACAAATTTCCCCAATTTGTACCATAATATTTACCTAATATTACACTATAGTTCTACGAATTTGCTACAAATTTGTTCTATTATCTTTCCACAATATTTCACTATAGTATTCACAAATTTATACTATACTCTTTTCCCAATATTACACTATAGTTCTTACAAATTTTCCCACTTTAAATCAAGATTACATTGGTTTACTATCAAAATTTCCTCCAAAATAGATTCAATTGCTACCCAATTTATTATCAAATTTATTCCCAAAATTTGATTCAAGAATGTATTCCATCCCAAAGCCTACTATAGAATTTCCTTAAAAGAAGTAAAGTATCTTTCATAATTCAGGCGGGGTTCATTTCCTAATTTGAAGCATTTCTATTTAATCAAAGGTGGTGTAATAACATATGATCATTAAAGTTTATAGGTCATATCTACCCTCATAATAATTCAATCGGTAACCATTTTATATAGTGCAAACAATTGAAACCCCTATTTGTATTTTTAAGGGTTCACTTTATATAATTACTCCTTTATTAAAGTTAACCCCTTTTTAATTATTTAAAATAGCTTAGTTGTGTCACCAACGGTCTCAAGATTAAATATCGGGCCTATTATTTTAACCAATGGTCAAATTTAATTCAAGCCCAATGGTCATAAAATAGGTATATTAATTGTATAATAATTACCCATTTTATTAAAATATTTTAAACATTAATACCCTTAATCAACTAGGGGTGCATCCCACATAGTCAACTATAGTCACCTGACGTACCAAGTAAAATATCCACATAGAGGTCTAACCGGTGAAGGAGGGTCCATATATCAGGTCTATAGTGCCCTCAATTGACATGTGACTACAACTTGGTGGTGCCCTGGACCATCGAGTGGTGTTCACTTAGCTATGGGAGCAATTTATCCTTTAAACCCTCATCGGATGTCCACACAATCAATGTGAGATAAAATAATACTTTTAAACAACCAAAAAGTTGTTCAACATTTTTGGTGCCAAATAAACCTACATGTGGTACAACCAACAACAAGATGAGATAGGTTTCAACAACCAACAAACATGAGATGAAATATTTAAAGAGAAAAAGCAATCCATGTGCCTCCAACAATACTTAGCAAACTATCACTTGTGATCGAGAGCTTATGGGGGATATTCTTCCTATAAACCATATTTAGGCTTGAGCATGTCCCATGTGGGAAAATTGTTCATAGTCTCTTTTTTTATCCATTGCTTATGCCAAGCTGAACATGAACTAGTGCATCACTTCCACACAAACTATGCAACATAGAGGGTTGTGTACCCACATAGAAATCATACACCTAACTAATGCATCAATTTATATCAAACATTAAAGCATAAAATATTGAAAACAATAAATTTAACAAGAAATAGAGCTCCCTTTTATTGAAACTTTTCCAAATAAAATTAGAATTATGTCTCTCTTAGGGATACTCAATATTGATACAATCAATACAGTTTTGAAGACCCTCTAAATGAGGGGGTGGTGTAATTCATATACTTTCTAAGGGACACGAACTACTCAAGATCAATGGTGACCTTCTTCTCCATAATTAGAGGCATATACTTCCTTGAATACCTTGTAAATGGATGGATCCTATAAACCTTGAGTTCAAGAAACAATAAGAAATTATTACCTATAAAGATGACCTTTCTTGATGAGGCTTTTGGAGGAATCTTGCATAAAGAATGCTAAAGAAATAAATTGAAGCATGTAATCTATGAAATTATGCAATAAATCATTAAATTACAGTAAAGCACATAAAGAAAGATATACATATAATTATGAAACATCCTAATTAGCCATTAGAAACTTGAGTTGCATGGAATGAACATAAACTAGTCTAGAATTGACAAATGCTAAGAATAAAGGAAAACTATCCTCAAATCCTAAATTTGACTATGCAAAAACATCAAAGAAGATTAATCTAACATAAATTTACTTAGATAAATACATAAAAATGGAAATATACTGCTAATACAAAGGGTAAATGGAGATAAAACCCTCGTCATGTGTCTATGATGCAGTTGGCACTGTTATCTATAGCTGACAACCACATTTGAGGTGAAATTATTCTTGCTCTCCAAATCTAGACTTGGATCTCAAATTCTCCTTGTTGAATTGATGGTCAAGGATCACCTCAGTATCCTCTGATGGATTGGTGGTGTGAATTATATGAATTCATGGTTAAAGGGACTCAATTACAGTTTCTTGATTTCCCTAGACCTCTAGGATCTCCATGGATTCAAATATCATTTTGATCTCCAATTGGGCGGCAAGAACATTCCTCTCAAAGTTAGCAAATGGGTCTATAATTTGATAGGGATATGTTGCATTTAATTGACACTCTTCCTAGATAGTCTCCTCTATTTTGAGGGGGGTCTTATAGCACATTTAAGGCCTTGCTCTAGCTTCATGGAGAATCTAAGAAAAATAAACCTATAGTTGAAGCAGTTGGAGGGAAATTTCTAGAGATTTCCCCACCCAAAATCCATTTGGATTTGTTGCCTAGGCTGTTGTAACTGATTTTGGTTCTAAAATTGCTTTGATGCTAACCACGGATCTGAGGCATAGCTAGCTCTATTAGCCATGAGTTTCAACCACGACTAAGGCTGAGTGAAGCAACTCTACCAAAATTGAGTGGTTAAAACCACTACTTCACCTTAGAGTTGTCCAAGATCAGTCATATGGTTTGTTAGCATGTCCCACATGAGTAGTCATCTTGACATGATGTGTTTTTGGTGTCTATAGATACCCATTTTGGATGCGTTGTGAAAATGAATAATGTTGAGCAAAAATAGACCTCCTAAAATAATGTTGTAGGTTAAAAGATGATCATTGATCTGATCAACATTAGATGCCTAGTCCTTCCAATGGACACACATCTTAGAATCATTGCTTCCAACTGAGGGAAGTATTAAATTTGAAAAAGCTTTTGCAAGTTCCAGCAGTGATTGGGTAGCTTCAGTGCTACAATAGTACTGATAGGTGGAGAGCTACTAACTTAACTATCATAGTTGATTTTTGCCCCAGTAAATGGTAAGCTTATGATAGTCTTTGGTAATGATTCGTAAGATGAACACAATTTGACAAGATCAAGTGATATCCTATTGAATTTTATTATGATAATTGATATAATGACTACCCCATCGAGTGACGAGTCTATGGGAGTAAGACATTTTAATGAAGCGATGAGTTGCTTGACCATAATGAGTGATTTGCACACTGGAAGGGTTTTAGCACTTTAATTACTTGGCAAGGCCTAATTCAGCCATGATTACAATTGTTAATAGTAATTGTACATTTCTATTCCATGGAACATTTTGGCCACTATGGCCTTCTTAGGAAATCTAAATGATAGCAATTCCAATTAGGCTTATGTTGAATCATAATTTTTGATGATCTGCTAAAAAATATCATAGAAGAATTGAGATGAATACCTCATTCTCATGGAGTAGTCCAACCATATAGACCTTCTTAGGGATTGAAGTGAAGTGTATCAATTCCATGATGACTAATTTTCCCCATATGGCCTTATGGTAATTTACTCATCTTGCCAAATTGTATGTATCACAAGTCGTTGCAACCACCAAGTGTATAGGGTAAATAACTGGATACGAGGCACATTTGAAGTTTGAATTATTTGTTATTTTTGATATTTTTTTAGGGTTTTGGCCCATTTGATATTTTTAATTTTATATTTTAAAGCCCCTCATGGTTGAATTTTGAGGGCATTTATCGCTAGATTGTAGTTGCACTTGTCAAAAGTAGCCAAATTTTGCAATTTCCTTAGTTGTGGCTTTGACCCACGATCGACAAACCCTAATTTTGTACCCATAGTTGCCAGGAATGATCGAGGATAAAATGGAAATATAAAAGAAAATATGTCATTTTCAACGTCATTATTTTCCAATTATTGACTTTCAAAACTGAGAGCTCTGAGAGGTGAGGTTAAAAATTTGACACATAATGCTATTGGACTACATACTCAACCTACCCAACATGGCTGACCCAATGGATGCATCCAGTAGTGGTAGAGACGGTGCTGGAAAGGTACCGTTGCAACTCTCTCTTATTTGATTTACCCAATTAAAATGAACCTAATCAATTAACGATTTAAATGAACCACACTAAACTATCGGTAAAGAACCTCACCCTAGCTTATGATTAGTCTAGGTTAATTAGAGGGTGGGTTTTTTTAATTTTTATCTTTTTTGGGATGGGATGTGACCCCAAAAATGTCATTGTTCTTAGCTACAGGTGGCAAACACAGTTTCCAATTGGCAAATTAGGGGCCGTAGCTGTCAACCGTAGCTAGGTTCAAATCTCAACGGTCATAAATTTGACTGTTGGCACCAACCACGGGTCCCAACCGTGACTAAGGAACTTTAGAAAAAAATTCCAATTTTTTATTTTTTTTAGTTTTAATCTGATTTAATTGATTTAATTGATTTTTTTGATGTTTTTTGAAATGCAATTGTGAATGTTTTTATATTTTTTTGAAAATTTTCTTGACTTTTAAGGTCATTTTTTTTTTTATGTTTTTGATTGATTATTATTATGTGTCCTTCTAGCTGACCTCTCAAATGAGGGAATATGAGCTCTGTCAGGACCTTTTCCATGAGATTAGTGATGTTGATCGGGCATGGTTCAGTGCCATAGGCCTGGGATATATTATTTGCCTCTTTACTATCAGGCCTAATTAGGCCTATTTGACTGCTTTGATCCACTGCTAGGATGCGGACCAATAATTTTCACCTGCTGATCAGAGAGATCACAGTCACCCTAGAGGATGTAGATTGCATCTTTTGCATACCCATTGATGGGGAGGCCATCACATATTCGTCTACCATAGTGAAGCTTGCAGTGTTCTAGCAAGTCTTTGGTGCTCGGTGTGATGAGGCACTAGGTGATATCGACCATGGAGGTGTGCCTATTGAGCATTCATTTGAGGTGCAGGTATTCTCTGAGCGATAGGCCATATTGATGTACCTGTGCATTCATATCCTACTACCAAAATTCAAGAATGAGGTTCCCATAGAACCTCCTCTCTAGGATGTAGGATCTTCTCTAGAGCACTAAGGAGAATCCAATAATTCTATCATGGGGTAATGCCCTCCTAGACCAGCTCTACAATGAGCTATACATAATTACACAGTGGGACTATGTTGGAGTTGCTTCCAACATGCTACTCCATATATGGGCATGGTAGCACATCACCATTGATCATCCAAGAGGTCTTCCTCATTATATTGGAGATATAGCAGAGGCTTCATAGTGCTACACTACTTACTGGCCTAGGGAGGCTGAGGGGTTCTAGAGTACGACTAGAGTGGAAGACTTGTAGAATTATCTAGACCAGCTGACTCAACTTCAACCAGATAATATTGTATGGAAGCTCTACATGGATTTTCCTACATGGCAAAAGGTAGACGGGTGCCTGAGGTGTACCATATGAGATAGGTGGCTTATCAGACGTAAGCCTGATATGTGCAAGTTTTTCTACTTCACATCTTGAGGTAATTAGGTATCTGCCAGGACATTCCACCAGTGCCTCCTCTCTACCATCATATTAAGGTAGATAAGTATTTGACTTGGCCCTAGGTGACCCCTTTGGGTGATTAGGATGACGACTGGTAGGATTCAAGCCTATAAAACATAGGGACAACTGCATATTTGATGGATGGTGGACTACCAAGAACTAGTGGGGTGATAGCCCACTAGGCAGGGATGGGGATGCAGAGGTAGCTGATGTCTATCCAGAGGGATCAGATCCTCATGGGTGCAGGGTTCACCAATGGATAAAGGATGAGTGGGGAGAGGGTGTGTAGACACCTAAATCATGTCATGCTTATGGGAGCTACTTACATAGACACACTCATAAGATCATAAGACATAATATTAAACTTTCCAAGCATCAATAGTGGTTCTCACCACTTATTTGGGACATTTTCAAGATATCCAAGCTTGGTTGCTCAATCCAAGAGTGACCAGATCCTATCTACTCAAGCCTAGAGTAGCCAGATATTAGCTGCTGTAGATGACAACGACCAAATTTTAGCCACTATAGATGACAGAGGCTAAGCCATAAGAAGCGGTTTGCCAACAAACAGGCCCAATCTTAGGCATAAGTGGTACTCTGCATGTAATAAAGGTTAACGGGAGTGACTTTGCACTCCTTTTCATGACCAGTTCACATGGGTGTTTTGATTTTGAATTTAGACTTAAGTTAACTGATCTCCAAGCATAAACAAAGGACAAAAGCTTCTCATGCTAATGACCTATTTGCATAGAAGACTCAAGTGGGCAGTTAGATTTTAGTTAACTAGCCTTCAAATATAGACAGTGGACAAAAGCTTCTCATGCTAACTTGCACTACACATGAGAAATTTATTTTTAGGGCTTGGACATAGACCTAGGGTTTCACACTATAAAAGGTGCAAGCCTAAGAGCACCAAAGGACATACATAAAATATTTTATCACATCAATGAGAGAGGCATCTTCTTGAGGAGAGCTTTCAAGACCTAGAGAGTTCTATTTGAGAACATGTGTGCGACAGATATTTTATGAATCAAAGAGCATAATACCTACTTTCTTCAACATTAGATCATAGTCTTTGACCCATAGCTTTGGGGTAAAGAGGGTAAGGTTTACTTTAGCGATATTTGTCTTGGAAAGTGGCCCACAGACTTAGCTTAGATAGACATAGCATATTTATTTTGTTTTTTTATATCATTAGCATAGATTTACATGATTTCATGGCATTGGTTTATCATATTTTTATTACATTATTTGATTACTAACAACCTCATCCAGGGAGGCAATCTCGGATACCTAAAAGTGTGTTGTTTCATTGCTTGTAGGGCCACAGGTACATTAGAAAAAGATTACAATATACGAGAGCAGAAGGGATCCCTCTAGGAAACAAACCTGGAGAAGGAGGCATTTGTAAGCCCTCATACATTTCCATGTGTGGAACCGAGAAGATTTTATAAGCACACCATCTCTTCGCGGAAGGGGCACTCCTTTCCCACTTGTAATTTATAGTATCAAAATGGGTATCCCTAAGAGGGACCGACATGTAACCGAGCTTCAATATCAATAAAGAGATCCATATTTTGTTATTTCATGTTATATGATTTTTCCTCTTGTCTTTCCATTTCATATTTGGTATTTTAAATAGCATTGCAAGTAGGATTTTTAGAAAATGAACCGGTGCGCATTCCTAGGGTCTCTACAGATGGTTATCATGGTGGGACAACCACTAATTTTTCATTTTTTGCTAGAATACTAACTTAATTTTATGTGCAGGTCTAGCCGCTCTGACCTACAATAGCCAAAAATTAGCCGCTCTAAGCTACAACAACCAAGAACCAGTTGCTTTGGTCAGCAACGGCCAGAACTGGAGTGCAACAGAGGTCAAAACAAAGACTTTCTAAGCTGGATCAAAGGTTGATATAGATTTTTTGGTATTTTATAGCTTTTTATCTACTTCTATGTGTTTAAAGCGGAGAACATAAAGCACATTTATGTTTGGAAATTGAAAGAATAAAAAAGAAAGAATTAAGAATTTCATATATCTTAGATCTTTTAAATTTTCCACTAGGCATTGCTAGGAACAGTGGCTTATGCCTAAAAATTTCACCCTAGAATCCAACATGCTAGACATTGTATGTTGTTTCCTTGCTTTAAGGCCCTGCTAGAGTCCATAGTTACACGAGATAAAGTGTGCTCCTACAAATCATAGTAGTTCATGCATCTTTCTGAATATTGAAACATATTTTTGCACGTATGCATATAGGAAAGACTCATTGCTACTATATGATGCACTTTATGTTACACAAGCTTAAAATGAACACCACACACGCATGTATCATTTAAACATTGGAGAGTTGTATTTCATCACCAACCTTCAATTCAGTCCAGTGACATTAGAATTCATCTCCTTCCATTGGTTTACCCCTTAGAGCTTCCTAGAAACAGATTGAGAAAATTACTTATAGTGACACTAAGTTACTTGTGTTCAAACCATCTCCCACTGTTGGAACAATCATTGCTTCAAAGTGGAAGATCTAGGTGAACCCTCCATTGGGTCTTCAATGGTGTACCCTAGCTTCTTTTGAGAAAATAATGTTTGGCATGAGTGTACTTGATTGTCACTATGGCCGAGTCTTCTAATTCTTAATCCAAGAACAAAAGCAAATAAATCGAAAGAACAACACATCAAAATACACCAAACAATTTAGGGCACACTTAAATCGATAATCAAGATAAATATTTTTTTGGAATTGTGTGGTCATTCCTAATTTGCAACTCAAAAAATCAAGTCATAAAACAACATGGTCAAAACAAGAAGTAAACACCCTTGGTATGATGCCAAGGGAGAGATAGAAGCAATTCATACCCATAGGTGGAGTCATAGTAATTTTGAACAACCTACCCATAAGACCATGAGACGTAGCTCCACGAGCCTAAGGGATGATAAATCAACTCTTGGGGGATCTCCTCAAGAAACCCCAAGTAAGGAACCACATCATGGAACAAAGTCACATAAACAAAAATAGGCTTCACAACCATCCTCATCAAGGAGACATGAGGAGACCTCAAGGGCCTCATCTAAACACACAAAAACATCTCAAAGACATGAGGAAGCTTCAAGGGCTTCCTCATCACATGGACATAAAGAAGGTTCTAAAACCCATTCTTCACATATGGATGACGAGACTGCCAGATATCCATCCATATGGAGGAAGCATGTTACGATAAATCCCTCTTCATCAAGAAGTCAAACAAGAATTGCAACACCTCAAGACTCACAAGAAGCATATGAAATAGGTCTACCCACTGAAGGGCAAGAAACTAGAGCTACATCTAGTCATGGGAATCATATAGAAGAAATCATTCACACAAAAGCAAATATTCCCATAGACTATGACCTCATAGGATTAAATGGCACCCCATAGGATCAGCCATGGAAAACAAGACAACTAGACAGGTTGGATTGATTTCCTACTCAACCAACCCAAAGAACTATAGCTACTAAGAACTCTGCATCTGGAAGATCATGAACTACGATTTCTAAACATACCTCCCCATATTGGGGTACCTCTGAGTGACCTCATAGAAGGTGCATGGAGTCTAATCATAGGGATATTCAATAGTACACTGAAAAGTCACATTAACTAGCAAGAGTACAGATACAACAAAAACCCCCTCGAGGAATCTACAAGTCAAGACAACAAGAATAGAGTCAGAAAAACATGTCTTCTATGATAGTGCAAACTAATCGAATGAGGCTATTAGAAAATGTATTACGCAAAGAGCGAGATTTAGTGGAAGCTCTGGAACAAGATAAACAAAGAGAGAGTCTTGCACCAACATGAGCAACATTTAAGAGAGCAAGCTAAGCAACTAGCTCTTCACAATTTATAGATAAATGGTGGTGACCACCAAAGAAAAAGATAAGCTGACTCACCTAAGGAAAGGCACACTAGAAAAGATAGCCCACAATGAAACCCCCCACCAAATCATGAAAAAAATCCAACTAATCAAGGGAGGGCAAACATAACAAACCAAGATCACAATCCTGAGTCCCATCGTAGGAGGGAGGAAAATGGAACAAATCAAATGGATAGAGAGTTATCTCCATTTCCAATGTGAATAGGCTTACACGAGGAGGAAATATATGCATCAAAGGTATTTCAAGATCTTGCTCAAAAGATGAAAACTTTTGAGAAACAAGAGGCAGCTAGGAACTCACCAAAATTAAGCAAGATACACAATCAACCATTGTGCCCATCAATCCCTAGCCCTCCATATCATAAGCACTTTGATATGCCTAGGTTAGAAAATTTTAAAGGTGAAGAGGATGCACAAGCATGTCACCAATTTTATCAATGCCTATTTTCATCTTGAAGACAATGACGCTCTCATGCTAAGAACATTCATAATGACATTTTTAGGTGCTGCCACTCAATGGTTCAACCAACTACCTAAGCATGGCATAACCAACTTTGAACAACTAGTAAACACATTCTTGAAGTGTTTCTACTTTTGTGCTAAGAAAAAGGTGAACCTTTCAGACTTGGCTAACTTGAAATAGTATGATGATGAGCCAGTAATGGATTATGGGAATAGATGGAGAAAAATTATGGCAAAATTATCATTCTCCATTCCCACAGAAGCGATCATTCGTATGCTTGCCAAAATTTGTTCTAAACATATCTCCCTCTTGCTACAACTCCAATAGTATCCTTAACTTGAGGAAGCTTTGGCATATGCCAAGCTCATTGAAGAGATAAAAGTAGATGAGGGAACCATTAAGCTTTGAAAAAAAAGAAGTGGAACAAAAATGGTAGGAATGACAAGTACAAGCAGAATCAGGGGAACCCTACTCCAGTAAATCAAGTTTCATTGGCTACACCCAAGGATGGGGGTGCACAACAACCATAGAACTATCAAGGACATCCCCCACCAGCAAACTATGACCAAAAGAACAATTAGGGAAGAAATCGAGAATGCAAGCCACCTCATTAAATCACTCCTCTAATAGAATCAATGTAATCAATCTTTAATCAGTTGAGTGAGGCCAGGAGGATCATATTTCCTAATATACCTCTTGTAGATCCCAACCATCCTAAGCCAAAGGGATATAGGGAAGATCAATTTTGTCCTTATCACAGGATACCGAGGCATGACATTGAGGCTTTCTTCAGGTTTAAGCATCAAGTGCAAAAAATTATTAAGGCAGGAGAACTCAAAGTTGACAACCCACTAGCTCTCGATAATAGAGACATGGGCATATATAGAAACCCATTGCCCAATCATAAGGTCCCTCAAGAGCAAGGGGCCCAAGTCAATCAGGTTTAAGCTGACATACCTACTCATGGATGCGTTGGGATGGTTGAGATCATTAACATAGCAACAAGGACTAGGAAGTATGGTCAACCACAACCTCCTGTAGCTCCCATGAACATCCCAGCCACTCCTAGGCAAAGGCAATACAACCTTCCAGGTCCACCAATGAGACCTATGGTAACTATTTGAAGTAGATTGGATCAAAACCTACAGACGACTCCAGCTAAGTTATCCATCTATGAAATCATACAACAGTCTCCATAGCATAGGTAAAATATAATGGAGATTTTAAGAACAATTGAGCTTCAACCGCAAGATGTGAATGCATTCACTCACTTTGTGGTACAAGTGCAAGAATTCCAAGAACCTATAATCCAATTCTATGATCATGAGATTAAGACAATTTTTACTGCATTACCAGACCCTCCACTAAACATTGTAGTAGCCATCAATAAATTACCTTTCAAGAGGGTTTTGGTCAATACAGGTTCATCGATAAACATCATCACAACAACTACAATAGAGCACCTCAATATTCCCGACCAATATCATTCCAAGAACTTACACATTGAGAGCTTTTAATGATGCTTTATGCAAAAATGTGGGAATGATAGTCCTACCCATCAAGGTGGGCCACACAACATTTCCCATGGTGTGTCATGTCTTGGAAGGCACTATGTACTACAACATCCTCTTAGGTCACCCTTGGATAAGGACCATGAAGTGTGTGCCTTTGATCTTGCACCAGTGTGTCAAGTATGTGCACGAAAACAAAGTCTATGTGGTTCTAGCCAATGAAGAGCCTTTTAAATACGTCAATCAGGTGGACATTCTAGGAGAATTCATGATCCCTTCTACTCACCTATACGTGGCACCTTCATCCCCAACCACACAAGTGGATAACAAATACAAAGGGGTAAGAAAATACCCATGCACATCAACACCTCCTAGTGCACTCAAGATAGTCAATGCTTCTAAAGTACCTTCAACGTCAAAACCAAAAAACAATCAGAAGCTAAAGGTGCCCTTAGTTAAGGAAGAAAGGTCCAAAGAAGTGCCAACTGTATCCATTATTGAAATTCCAAGTACTATGGAAGAGGAAGATCCTCAAGATCAATATGAAGATAGTTATTATCACCCTACTTCATTAGTATCATCCATGGGGTCATCCACATTGCATACATCAATACACTTGGCAAGCACAAGCATAGGGGAGGATCTTGTGTAGAACATTACCTTAACGTCTATCATTGAGTTTGCACAAGATATAGGGAGGATTAAAGACTTGAGGCTGCCCGTAGGAATAGTGGTTCCACTTGGAATCCCTCCCAATCAAACCAATTTTGTATATGCTGGTCTGGACTGCACCCATAAGTCTTCATATATAGAAGAGTATGGTGATGAATTATTCATAGTCAATGTTCATTACCTCTCTAATCTTGATTTTTCTCTAAGCTACTTTGAGCATTGCCATTGGAATGGCTATGGCCTTGGCATATATGATCAGGGGTGCAAGAGGCCTTACGAGCCACTATATCAGCTTCCCTCTGATATATTTGGCTTCGACTACTACAATGAAGGTCAAGATGAATCGCTTGTAGTAGCATTGGAAATATTAAGTACAGGGTCAAGAGAAAACGTTGATTTCATTCCTTATCACCCCCTAAGAATAGCAAATTTGAGAAATAGACAAGTGGCCACGGTAAATATACCACCTCCAAAAAATTATCATCCAAACACCTCAGTTGATTACACCCCAATAGGGTACAACTTGTGGAATGAGGAGAATGGATATGAAGCAAGTGATGATGAGGTGCAACTTGGATTAGCCTATCAAGGGCCTCACTATTTACAAAGGTTCACATGGTCCATCCATGATGAGATTGGATATACATCAAATGAAAGTGACTATGAATCATAAGACTCAATAGAAAGAGCTTACTTAGGTCTAAGCCATCAATCCCTGACTTTGGGGCGAGAAAAAAATACAAATGGATTCTTCATAAGTGACAAAGAATATGAAGATGAAATAGAGATGGCCTACTTGGGTCCAAGACATGAGCCCCTTATTTTAGGGTTGCATACCAATGCTAACGGTTTTTGGATAAGTGATGATGACTTTGAGGATGAGACCGAGATGGCTTATCTTGGACCTCACCACTTATGACAAGTCAACGAGCTAGTAGAGAGAGAGGCGACACTTCATGCCATAGACCCTCATCTCTAATTTTTGGGGAGACCTATTGACCTAGCAGCCATTCATTGGATGGTTAATCCCCTGCACCTACATTCAGATAGCAGTTAGAGACTAATGATCCCATTTTCCACCCTACTCATGGGCCAAATCCAAAAATTCTCATTCCTCTAGAACCTCATCGCGAGTATGGAAGAGAAACCCCTGAGACAAGATTGCACTCATGTGGTCCTGGATATTTCATCCTATCCATAAACATGATCTCCATTGATTTGACCACTCCAATTCATAATCTAGTAGATCCTACCAAATAATTGCATCTTGATATAGATGCTATCGATTGGGATCGTGCTAGTTCACCCATAGAGCCAGAAGACCTCTTCAAAAACAAAGAGATGTTATAGCTATTCCATTTTGCATCAGGTTGTGCATATGATGTCTTCCATGTTGGTTTGGAACTTGAGTCAATAGGTCCTATGAATCCTATCGATGATATTCATTTGATACCCACACCTCATTAGCTAGAGGATGGGTCACATATGGCTATAGAAGCAACTTTCAAGGTGGACATCAGTGATGATCCTACCCAACTAAGGAAAGTAAAGTTTAGAGAAAGTCTATCTCTAGAGGAAAAAGCCATCCTAATTTCTCTCCTCAAGGAGAGTCAAAATATTTTTGCTTGGTCTTACAAAGACATGCCAGGGATAGATCCAAAGTTAGTCATTCACAACCTTTCATTGGATCCCATGAAGAATCTAGTCAAGCAAAAATTGAGGAAAATGCATCCAACCATCGCTTTGATGGTAAAGAACAAATTGCAAAAACTACTGGATGTAGTATTCATAGTTCCTATCGACTACCCTAAGTGGGTGTCGAACATGGTACCCATAGGAAAACCTGATAGAAGAGTCTATATCTGCACAAATTTTAGATATTTTATTAGGGCAACACCAAAGGATTCATTCCCGTTGCCAAACATAGATGCTCTTGTAGATGCAACCACAGGTCATGAAATGCTCTCCCTAATGAATGGTTTTTTTGGATACAACCAAATTCATATTAAGCCTGAAGATCAGCATAAAACTGCTTTCATTACTTGATGGAGAACATTCTGTTACAAAGTGATGCCATTCAGTCTTAAAAATGCTGGTGCCATATATCAGCGGGCCATGACATAAATATTCCATGGCTATATGCATAAGATCTTGGAATATTACATGGATGACTTACTAGCCAAGTCCCTATTGCAGCAAGGGCATGCCAAAGTATTTAGACAAGTATTCAATTGCCTCATAGAACACAATGTCTAATTGAATCCTAAGAAGTGTGTATTTGGTGTAACTTTTGGTAAGCTTTTAGGACTCATCGTATCCAAGAGGCATCAAAGTAGATCTTGTAAAGGTAAAATCTATACTGGAAATGGCTGCCCCTACCAAAATTAGGGAGTTGAGGAGCCTACAAGGCAAGATATCATCCATAAAAAGATTTATCACATAATTATCAGACAAATGTAGACCTATGAACAGGTTGCTACGCAAGGAATTCCCCTTTCATTGGGACAAATAATGCCATCAAGCCTTTGTAGAAATAAAAAATTATCTAGCAACACTGCCAGTATTGGCTCCACTAAGGCCAGACATACCATTTTTACTATATATCAGCTATTGATTTTGTATTGGGTACCATGTTAGCCCAAAATAATGCACAATACAAAGAGCAAGCCATATATTACATTAGTCGCACCTTGGTGAGCTATGATATAGGATATGTGTATGTCAAAAAATTGTGTTTAGCAATGGTCTTTGCAACTCAAAAGTTGTGACACTACATGTTGAGCCATACGACCTACGTCATATCAAAACAAAATCCTTTATAGTACATGATGAACAAGACATATCACAATACACATACCGCAAAGTGGATCATGCTATTGATAGAATTTGATCTAGAGTTCATAAGCCAAAATTCCATCAAGGGACAAGTCATAGCAGATCAATTAGTAGAGGCACCTCTTCAGGATAACAAGCCTCTCACCATAGAATTGCTTGATGATGCGGTCTTTGCATTATCAGATCCGCCAGAACTCGAAGAACCTAAGAAATAAAGAGACATGTCATTATTCTTTGACAGTTCAAAGTGTGAACAAGGAGGCAGATCAAGGATTGTCTTTATCACACCTTAGGGAGCTCCATTACCCTTATCATTCAAACTAGACTTCCCATTCACAAACAAAAATACAAAATATGAAGCATTGATCTTAGGACTCAAAACAACCATAGCAATGGGCATTAAAATATTGAATATATTTGGTGAATCCTTGCTCATAGTAAACCAGCTCAAAGGACTCTTCCAATGCAGATGCCCACTCCTAAAGACTTACAAGGAACTTGTTTACAATTACATAGCCCAACTATAATGGTACAACATCGATGAAATCCCTCATATGTAGAATAGATTTGTAGACACCATTTCATCTTAGGGATCCTTAATACCTCAAAATTCATCTGTTGATTTTACAACCGTTCATGTGAAGGTGCTTTCACACTCAGTGATACGTCGTGATGCTTTTGAAAATCAAGAATCAGTCAACATGATCAACATCGAGCCAAATCAGGATTGGTCCTTCGCAGCCAAAGATTTCTTGCAAATAGTACCTTGGGGGTCTTTGATCTCCCAGGGACCTATATAGTGTGGTGTGACCATATACCATAGAGTTTTTCCTCAATCCGCGTTCACTACCTCAGAAATGCAGGAAGAGCAAGTTGTCTATTCTATAGAATTTATGGCCTATTAGGATTGGATTTTCCAACTGAGGGACTTCCTGAAGATTGGAATAATAGCTCAAGGTTTATTGCATACTGAAAGGCAAAAATTCAAACAAAGAGCAACAAGGTACATTTTTCTACGAGAAATCCTCTATAGACGAGGATATGATGAATTATTGCTTCATTGTCTCGAGCCTCAAGAAGAATCTTGGGCAATTTTGCAAGCTCATGATGGAACATGTGGAGGCCACTTCAGTGGCATGGACATCATTAAGTGCATCTTGAGAATGGGTTACTATTGGCCCACAATGGAAAACTACTACTATGAGTATGTCAAGAAATATAGTAAGTGCCAACATCATGCAAATCTAACGCACTTACCATCACAAGCTTTGCAACCCATCCAGGCAACATGGCCATTCTCACAGTGGGGACTAGACTTGATTGGGAAGATCTCACCCCCATCCTCAGGTTGACATACATTCATCATAATAGCCACATTATACTTCACTAAGTGGGTAGAAGCTATCCCCTTAACATCAATAACTAAACCAAGGATTATGGAGTTTATACTCCACAATATCATAAGTTGTTTTGGGGTCCCTTCTAATGTAATATTGGATAATGGGCCACATTTCAAGAACAAAAATGTATGGGCTTTAATGAAAAAATACCATATTTAGCACAGATTTTCAATGCCTTATTATCTGCAAGAAAACGGGCAAGCAGAAGCCTAAAAAAAAATAGTCTCCATTTTGAGGAAGACAATGCAAGAAAATCACAAAGATTGGCACATGCAATTGCCTCTTGCACTATGGGCATACAGGACTAGTATATGGATGTCCACTAGGGCAACACCATTTTCTCTAGTATATGGCATTGAAGCCATCATGCCTGTAGAGTTGGAAATCCTGACTCTACACATAGCACTAAAGGACTTCATAGATGATGAAACTGCGTGGAAAGGCCACCTTGATCAATTGATGCTTTTTGATGAATGTCGAGTCAATGCTTTAGAGCATATTCATGTTTACAAATATATCCTTGTGTAAAATTACAATAGTAAAGTCCACCTAAGGGAATTCAAGGTTGGAGATCTTGTACTCAAAGAAAACCAATAGAATTCAAATTTGTCGTCGCATTTGTGAGATAAGTTCATGGTAAACTGGATAGGTCCATACATGATTTCATAGAGAGTTTGGCCTGGAGCATATCACATTATATCATTAGATGGTGTTGAAGAGTCTGAACCTCTCAATATCATTAACTTAAAGGTATTTTACACCTAAAACACAAAAACATTCAATTATGTCATAAAACACAAAAAATTCAAATATTTCATAAAATTTAAAAACATTCAAATATATCAAAATTTAAAATAAATCATAAAAAACATAAAATTCAAAAATTATAATCAAAGGCTCCAAGGGTAATTCAAACCGCTTGGTCAAATCCCAATACAATCAAAGGCTCCAAGGGTAATTCATACTGCTTGGTCAAAAATTAATCAAAAAGGCTCCAAGGGTAATTCATGCTACTTGGTTAAAAATCAATACAAAAATCTCCAAGGGTAATTCATGTTGCTTGGTAAAAATCAAAATCATCAAAGTCTCCAAGGGTAATTCATATCGCTTGGTCAAACAACAATTCAAAAGGCTCTAATGTTAATTCAAGTCGTTGGTCAAAAATCAAATCAAAGGCTCCAAGGATAATTCATACCGTTTGGTCAAAAATTAATCAAAAAGGCTCCAAGGGTAATTCATGCTGCTTGGTCAAAAATTAATACAAAAAGATCCAAGGGTAATTCATGCCACTTGGTCAAAACCAAAATCATCAAAGGCTCCAAGGGTAATTCATACCGCTTGGTCAAACAACAATTCAAAAGGCTCCAACAGTAATTCAAGTCACTTGGTCAAAAATCAAATCAAAGGCTCCAAGGGTAATTCATACCGCTTGGTCAAATCCCATCAAATCAAAAGCTCCAAGGGTTGTTCAAACCGCTTGGTCAAAATCAATAATAGCCCCAAAGGCATAACCAACCCTTTGGTCAAATTAATCAAAAAAACAAAAACAACATAAAATCAAACATACAAAAATAATTGCACTTCACATTTTGCATCCACATCATTGCATTGCATTTTCACATACATTACAAGATATGTCATGAGATCCTTAAAAGTGATACCATAGTTTGTTTCACAAGTCATTCATATCTATACTTCCATCCACATGTGTGTAATTGTATTTTTCAACACAACCATTATTTGTTGCTATACATAATATACTAAGGTTTTTTGGTTAGTCAACCACACCTAGTAATCTTATCAACTTTTTAGGAAAATAACTTTAATTAGTAGAAGGTAAGGCCTACCTGTGATAAATCCTTGGATATTCAAGATCCCATCACTAATTGAAACACTAAAATCCTAGCTGGTACAAGAAAAATATGAAAGCTGCAAAGCGGTCTAGGTTACCTTAAGTGAAAAGGATTATCCTTGCTTATCCCCATGTAAAGGTGCTAAGAATTGGAAAAAGGACAAGCTTTACCCTATCAAAATTCCTTTCTTAAATCAAAATAAGCAAAATCCCAAAGCAAAAGTACATATTCAAAAGGCCAAGCATACATTCAATATAATCCGATACACAAAGCATAAAATCAGAAATTACAAAAAAACAAAAAAAGTCAATAAAAAATAAACAGTGATTTTCATCAATACATATGAGCAAAATAAACAGTGATTATCATCAATACAAAAAAAATCCCCGCTCAAAGAAAAAATCAAAATAAACAGTGATTTTCATCACTACATATGAGCAAAAATCCAAAGCCAAAAAGAAGGGAAAAAAACTTGAATCCCTGGAATTCTTAGCATTGTACAAAACTGGAAGGAGAAATCCTTATGCATGACGATATGTCTATTATAATTGCTTCATGCATTTGTGTAGACCAATGTTTGAATGTGGATGAGCTAGCTTAGATAACCAAATATTGCCTAGTGGTATAGTCCAACTAAGTCCAACATAAGGATGAGATGAACACTTGAGGTTCCCTGATCTTAGCAATGGGCTGAAAGAATCCCACCTGACATCGGAGGAAATGCTTGAGTTCTATCTCAAAATAAAAAATCACATGCACACACAAAGATCATGAAAAACTAGGTCCATGGTAAAAGCCTTACTTTTTAAAAGTCTAAGTGGTAAGTAGACAGGTGTTTATAGGGGAACTAGAGTGTTTGAATCTCCGAAAAGCCCCAAAACTTTTTTACATAGCAACAAATCATAACATCATTCACACCATCATATTCTTTATAAGATTCTATAAATTAGGGGGTATCAACATAGTAGGATAGATATCGCATATATATTATAAATAGTATATAGACGGCCACTGCTACTTTATATATTTTAATTTACAAAAAATTATTAAGAAGATACATTACACACCATTACATCTCATTTATGAATACTTAATCAATTCTTATGATAGGATTGATTATTTAAATTCATGGTTTTTTTTTTTAACTTTCTGTGGTATCACCCATTAATATTGTCAATGTCATATGCATTCTGTATGTTTTACGTGATTAGAACATACAGGTTCATTTATACCATTCCATCACATAAGTTAGATGCATATAATTAAAGAAAAAATTAAACATGAATTTAACAATAACAGTTGCATCCACGAAAACAAGTCATTAATCATCCATAAACCACATCATAAAATATATAGGCAATATCCATTTGCATACCAAATCATAAATTCATCATTCATCATCATAATACATCGCATAATATCATCAAATCATATAAGCATCTACACATCCATCTAAACATCTTCAAATATCATCTATCATCTAGCATATTCATCAAATCATCATAATACCATCATCACATCATATCATAAAACAAAAAAATAACAAAAACATAAGCAATAAACGATACACATAATGAGTCATAAAAGGTAAATCTATCATAAAAGTATGTGTGTCAAGTCAAATAGATATACAAAAATGCCCATGGCCTATAGTCATGTAGGTCAGTTGACCTCAAAAATGGATCAAGAACCAAGTAGAGCATCAATAAAATATCGGGCCTAATCCCCCTGCACCATCTCCTCCAGTGCCACCTCCCCCTATGGTGGTATCATGAGTCGAGTGATGTGAACCTGTAGGTCTCTCTGTTCGAGTTTGGGTTTGCTGGCTAGGATGGGTAGAAGATTACCCTGAGGTAGAGCACCCATTGACCTACAAACCACCTACACCTACTAGATCCTTAGGGATAATCCCATACCTCTTGAGCTACATTTGAAGGAGGGTAACATGATCCATAAGATCCTAGATCTACACCTCATGCTCATCCAACAAGGACTAAAGCCATCCCACATCTACCCTTGATCCTACTGTTGGAACCTCATGTGGTGTAGAAGTAGGAACAAAAAACTACATCCTAACATCGCCACCCTCAATAGTATCTTGTAGAGCCTATATCTGTATTGTGAGCTACTTAATCATAGCATCTCGCCACTATACCTAAATATTAGTAGCCTGGAGCTCATCCTCAACCTTATGCAACTGTGCTCTCATAGGAGAATCTCTCTCCTCAAGCTCTAACTTCTTCTACTCAAGAACATCAAGATCCTCTACTACCACCTGCTCTGCCAGTTGGTTCCATATCTCGATCCTAGCTTGAACCTTGCATCCCACTGAATCTATGCCATCACCCCCTCCATCATCCTCATGCCCTAGGTTTTTGATGCCATGCCACATCCGATCATCCCACCACTGAGAGTAGGCCTCTATAACTCCCCTAGCCACTATAGGGTCTATTATTGGAGTATCCTCGTCATCTGCAAGCTCTGTGACCTATCATGGAGGTAGGTCCCTCTTTGCTATGAGGTGCCTATACAAGAATGGTACCAAGGGCACATCCTACTATAATATGTACTAACAAAGAACTCGAGAGTAGAAGAAATACTCCCGGATGGTAATATTACAACCAATGAGCCATCGCTTGCATTGTGTTCTAGCAGTAAAACTAGCTGGATAATCCCAAGTAGGAAACTCATAGTAAGGTCACCACACGACATCTTCAACCAACAGTCTGGTGAAAGCATTAGTGTAGTGGGATAGCTCCCTTGAAAAAGTGTGACTCTTACACTCCTCGTGCTCTTGATTCCATTTGGTAGCATAGCACTATGTCCAAGCCTCAATAGATGTAATCTCAGTTGGGAACCCCTTAGGGCAATCTACCTTAATGTGCTCCCATCCCCAAACCTATTGTTGGCAATTTTGGGTACCTTGAGTACATTGCCTTTGCTCAAGTATAGTTGTTGTCATTGATGTCAAGGAGTTCTTGAAGCAATTTGTTTTTATATCTAAGAATGTGTTTTGATGAAGGTTTCAGCTGGTCGGTAAGTCTCCAAGAAAATCGGAGTAGCCCAGTTGCAAAAGATCAAGAAAAAGATAAGTTAGAAAAAGTTTGCAGGCGACTAGAAAAACTGTCGTGATTTCGCGACATGTTTCAGGAGAGAGAAAGCACTAGCAAAACTGTCATGATTTCGCGACATGTTTGAGGAGAGAGAAAGTTTTGGCAAAACTGTTGCGATTTCACGACATGCTGGAAGGCAGAGACGAAGCAGGAAAAACTGTCATGATTTCGTGACATGTCGCATTTTCGCGACTCGGGAAGCGCAGGAAGGCAGAGAAAGAAAAGTGTCGCTATTTCGTGACACATTGCTAGGAAAGTTGTTCGGACGAGCAAGTGTCATGATTTCATGACATGTTGTAGGAGAGAGAGTTCGAAAGGAAAAGTGTCATGATTTTGTGACATGTTGAAGAATAGAAAGTCTACAGTGTAAACTGTCACAATTTCATGACAAGATTGAAGAGAGAGAAAGTGATTCAAGAACTGTCATGATTTCGTGACATGCTGCAAAAGACAAAGTGAGGACTATTGCGATTTCGTGACATGATGCAAAGTTCCAGTTGAGGACTGTCATGATTTCGTGACATGTTGAAAAGCTCAAAGTGAGAACTGTCACAATTTCGTGACTTGCAGCAAAGAGAAGAGCCTAAAAGGAGAAGCGTCACGATTTCACGACAGGCAGTGGAGAAAACGTATGAAAGCCAAAAGTGTCCTGATTTCACGATAGGTAGTAGAGAAAGCGTTCGAAAGCTAGAAGCATCACAATTTCGTGATAGGCTTCAAATAAGTTGTACAGATGTAGAAAAGTGTTGCAATTTTGTGACAGGTTGAGTTGGTAGCTTGCAGTTGCAGAAAGTGTCGCAATTTCACGACAGAAGTGAGATGAAGTTAGCAAATTTCATAAGTTTCACGATTTCACGACAGGTTGAGTTGGTAGCTTGCAGTTGTAGAAAGTGTCGTGATTTCACGACAAAAGTGAGATGACATCAGCAAAATTCATAAGTGTCACGATTTCATGACAGAAGCTGAGAGGAAGGCCATGAAGACAGAAGGGTCACGATTTTGTGACAGAAGAGAAGATGATGTCAGCAAAGACAGGAAGTGTCACGATTTCATGACATAAGCGGTAAGGAGGTCAAAAAAGGCAGAAGTGTCACGATTTCATGACAGTAAGCATAGAAGGTGTACAACAGGCAAAGATGTTGCGATATCGTGACATGTTGTAGTTTCACGCCAGAAGCTACAGGGAGGCAGTGAAGTCGACAGAGTTAAATTTGGGTCGACGCAGCGTAGGGTTTTGCAACCGATGAGGTTGAAGGGTAAAACAGTCGACTAAGACCAAGATATCAATCTTGAAATTGTGAGTATTAAAGCAGGGCTATTTGAATGTTTTGGGCATCGATTGAAGTGTGCATTCATAGTGCGATCTGCGCAAGTAAACTGCAAGGGAGAAGTTCGATCATCAAGAAGTAGAGTGTGCAAAGTCTGTGTTGTTGTGGTTGTGTAGAGTGTGCGAAGACTGTACTACGGTAGATGCACAAAGGAGCAGAAGTTTTTAGTATTGCAACATTCGAAGACAACGCGCAGAAGTGTAGAGTTCAATAGCCGAAGTGCTATGTACTGCTGTGACTACGCAGAACTGTGAGAGAGTTGGTTTTGACCAAATACAGTTGTGACAGAACAGTAAATACTTGGGGATAGCATTGAGTAAGCATTTGAAAGCTTGTGAACCATTTTTATTTAACCAATTTTTGAGGACCAGATTGAGGACAGAGATTGAGGCAGAAGAGGACATTTGTGCTAGATCGAAGGACTGCGTTTAGTGCAAATTTGAGGACCGACTTTGCGGTGACAGAGTTGAGGACAAAGATCTCCAGCCAGAGCAGGGAAGACAGGTGTCTTCTATGGATAGAGTTCCACTTGCTAAGGGTAGAGGAGGTAGAGGTCTTCTAGAGGATCACCTGACAAAGCAGAATTAAGGGGAAGATATCTCCTTTGATATGAGGCTCACAAACATTGTAATCGGGAAGGATTCCCAGAGGACTTTGATATTACTTTTTAGAGGAAAGTTTTATCCGTGGAGTAGCCCACCTTGGGTGAACCACGTAAATTGCTGTGTCACTTTGTGGATTGTATTTTGTGCATTGTTTTGATTTTTGCTATCTTTATGCTGCATGTTATTGAATTGTAAGCTGCTTTGAAAGAAAAGGTTAAAAGAGGTCTTATACTGTTCACCCCCCCCTCTCAGTATAAGCTTGTGTTCTTCACCTGTAAGAGCAAATTGCAAGCAATGCTGATGCGTCTCCATTGACATATGTGGTACAACTCATCATAGCACTGAGCCAATTTTGATCTACCCATGCATAGATGATAGGCTCCTCGCTATCTAGTAGAAACCTGCACCATCGCTAGGAGGTTCCAAGGGAACCTCGAACCCGAGAAGTTTGGGATAAGAACATTGCTAATCACCATCAACACAACATGCCTCGCTGTGAAAACATGAGCATCATACCAAGTCTTGATAGATACTCCCCAGGACCCAGTCTCCTGGAGAGCCTGTGCAGAGCGTGATCCAAACACTTGAGCATAGATGGCCACTTGATTAGTAGTGGTCGATGAAACAATGGGCACCCCATCGAATGGGATCCAAAAAATCCTGTAAACGTCCTTCGGCATGATAGTCATATCATCGGGTGGAATATGGAAGCTGTTGGTCTATAGGTCCCAACGATGGGCTAATTCCATAAGATAAGCCTAGTTGGCCATAATTTGGGGTGACCTAATAATGTACTAGAGCCCATGGGCCTTAAACCACTCCCAGTAAGTGTCATCAAATCTAGGAAGCAAGTCAAGCAGGAGCTTTGGGTCCTGAGCCTAAGCAGTAAGGATCTAAACAAAGTATAAGAAGAACAAAATATAACTACAAGTGCATCTAAGGCATGATTCACAATAAGCATGAAAACGATGCAAAAGAGTACGAGTTACTCTAAATCTAAGCAAAATAAGAATAAATTACACCTAATAAAGCAAAGCAAAAATTCAAAAAAAAAAAAAAAAATCATAAAAATCAATACACAAAATGCAAAAATAAGGCTTAAGCTTTAGCCGCTATCACCTACAACGTCCAAAACTTGGCCGCTGAAGGCAGCAGCGGACAAGGCCCAATGATCAAATTTTTGACCATTGGATTCAAGCTTGGCCACTCTGAGCGACAGTGGCTTAGAGTGGGCCGCTCTGAGTGACAGTGGACAAGGGGTGGCACGAAAACCCATGAACCCTTGGCCAAAAAATAAAAGAAATTACAAACCTAACAAAATGACTTAAACAAAATAATAAAGGGAGGGAAAGCAAACAAATTGGAAAGCAAATTCCCTACCCAAGTATCAAAACTAAGCTAAGTTTGAAAATTCCCAAAATGGTGGTAGCATGTGAATAATTGAAAATATTTGAAAAACCCTAGTTGAAGCCACTGACAAATAGCAAAATTGGGGACTAACCCGCCATAGCAAAATGGAACCTAAGCCTAATTACAAAATTTTTTCATTGCCAACAGGTTTAGGGATGTTCATTTTTCTCATTTCTTAGTGAAGTTCAATTTTACTTAGGCTAATAAAATAGAGCTAGGGTTTTGAAGCAAAATACCCAAGAAGCTCTGGCTCCTCCAATAGCTAATGTCTCGCTCCGTGCAGCCATGTCCTCAGCACCAACAAGTTTTGAATTCGTAACCGTCACCGTTGCACCAGAGCTTTGAAAATGGAATCTTCAACAGTGAAAATGAGAGGTCAAAATCTTACAATTGCAAATTTTATATTTCCTTAATTATGTCTTGGCCACTGCTGACGTCAGTGGCTCGAGCTTTTTGGCCGCTCGAGGCAACAGTGGCCATAGGTAGGAAATCAGAGGTCGTTGGACCTGATAGCGGCCAGGCCCATAGATCAAAGTAAAGCAGTTACTTCAATGAGGGAATAACAAAAACAACAAATAATCACACTTTAATGGTTTAGGATCATCAAAATGTTCAAAATAACAAAAAAATTACATAAAATCATAATCTCAAGAAGGCCTCATATCTAGTTACCTACTCTATCCAATAGGCGATTGCAGCAATTTGCACTCCATGTATTTTGGTGAGATGAGTAGATAACCATAAGGCCACTTGGGGAAAAAGAACTCATTTTGGAATTATGATATGTCACCCTTCAAACCCGAAGAAGATCAAGATGGTTGGACTACTCCATGGGTGTGAAAGGATCATTCTAATTCCCCTATGACATCAAAAACATTAAGTCAAAGTGATACAATCTAGGCATGAATAGAATCACTCATCCTAACTCCCTAAGAAGGCTATTGATAGTCGAACCGCTTCTCGAGATAGGGATGGATGATTATCATAAGGAATTGGAATCACACTTGGATGTGGGATTGCCCATTAAAAGCAACAAATGCTAGAAAGGAACTAGATTAGTCATATTGGTCAAGCGAGTTGTCACTTTATTCATTATCGTTTATTCACCAATTCATTGTGTGAAGAGGTAGTTCAAAAATTCAACTTAATCATAATCAAAATCAACAAAAGATCACTTGATCATACCAAAATCATGTTCTTCCTATGAACCATTACATACAACAATCATAAATTTCTCTTGTTTTTTGGGAACGTAAGCAGACATGACATCTTCAATTGTAGCTCTCCTACCAGTCAGAATTTTTGTAGCAACTGAAGCTACCCGATTGAGTTTGAGAAATGAGTGCAATTTAACATGCAAAAGTCATTGGGCTAAGTCCTCTGAATTTTGAGGCAATGATTCAATGGATGTGCATCATCTTGCATGATTGGGCCATCCAACATTGATCAAACCATTGATCACCATACACCCTACAAATAGATCAGTCTACGTTTTTTCTTAGCATTGTGTTTTCCACATAGTGCATCACAAAAAGAGGCATCTATAGACACCTAAATCGTGTCATGCTTAGGGGATCTATTTACATGGACACACTCATAATATCATAAGAAATAATATTGGACTTTCCAAGCATCAATAGTGTTTCTCACCACTCATTTGGGGCCTTTTCATGCCATCCAAGATTGGTCGCTCAATCCAAGAGCGATCAGATCCTAGTCGCTCAAGCCTAGAGCGACCAGATCTTAGCCGCTACAGATGATAACAGCCAGATCTTAGCCACTGTAGATGACAATGACTAAGCCATACAAAGTGATTTGTTGACAAACAGGCCCAATATCGGGTGGAAGTGGTAGTCTACATGCAATAAAGGTGAGTGGTAGTGACTTTGCATTCCTTTTCATGACCAGTTCACATGGGAGGTTTGAGTTTGCATTTAGACTTAAGTTAACTGATCTCCAAGCATAAACAAAGGACAAAAGCTTCTCATGCTAATGACCAATTCACATAGAAGACTCAAGTGGGCAGTTAGATTTCAGTTAACTGCCCTTCAAATATAGATAGTGGATAAAAGATTCTCATGCTAACTTGCACTACACATGAGGAATTCATTTCTAGGGCTTGGACATAGACCTAGGGTTTCACACTATAAAATGTGCAAGCCTAAGAGCACCAAAGGACATACAAGAAATATTTTATCACATCAGGGAGAGACACATCTTCTTGAGGAGAGCTTTCAATACTTGGAGAGTTCTCTTTGAGAACACGTGTGTGGCAGAGCTTTGATGAATCAAAGAGCATAATACCTAATTTCTTCAACATCAGATCATAGTCTTTGACCCATAGCTTTGGGGCAAATATGGTAAGGTTTAATTTAGCGACCACTATCTTGGACAATGGCCCGTAGGCTTAGCTTAGATAGACATAGCATATTTATTTTTATTTCTTATATTATTAGCATAAATTTACATGATTTCATGGCATTGTCTTATCATATTTTTGTTACATTCTTTGATTACTAACAACCTCATCCGGGAGGCAATCTTGGACACCTAAAAGTGTGTTGTTGTTTCATTGCTTGCAATGCCATAGGTACATCGGAAAAATATTACAACATATGAGAGTAGAAGGGATCCCTCTAGGAAACATACCTAGAGAAGGAGGCATATGTAATCCCTCATACATTTTTGTGTGCAGAACTGGGAAGCTTTTATAAGCGCATCACCTCTTCGTAGAAGGGGCACTCCTTTCCAACTTGTAATTTATAGTATCAAAATGGGTATACCTAAGAGGGACCGACATGTAATCGAGATCCAATATCAATAAAGAGATCCATATTTTGTTATTTCATGTTATATGCTTTTTCCTCTTGCCTTTCCATTTCATTTTTGGTATTTTAAATAGCATTGTAGTAGGGTTTTTAGAAAAGGGACCGGTGCATGTATTCCCGGGGTTGCTATAGGGTGCAGTTGCTGAAGATGAGCCCCAGGTTGAGGAGGAGGATAAGGAGTATCCTAATGATGAGCCTACACAGCTTTAGGTCTAGGTTTCTAGCCTACTTCTCATTTGTAGATTTTATAGAGAGACACCACTATGGTGACTTTACAGGTATATCTAAAGGTTGCATAGGATCATTTGGGATAGGGATAAGAGTGGTGGTGAGGCTACGAGGAGGATAGGACCATCCATATAGCACATATTGCGAGTGCCATTGTAGCTCTAGAGAAGATGACATTGAATTGAGATCTAGAATGGTCTTAGCTATATCTCATGACTCATGAGAGAGATCAAGCGAGGAGTGTGTGAGGAGAAACCTCAACTCCACAGGCTACTCTAGCAGCTCTAGTTGTACAAGGATGCATAGGTTTAGATCTAGATATAGAAATAATGAGGCTACAGGTTATGGTTCAGTGTCACATCAATGAGCGAGCATCAAATTTTGCTCACATATCTCACATGGAGGGAGAGATCAATCTAGTTGGGGTGATATTCTAGAGAGGACTGCCACTACAGGTATGCAATAGACTAGGACACAAGAGACAAAGTAGTCATCAGCATGGCCCTATCACAGGACTCACAGGTCAGAGAGGTCCATCGCTTCTAGCTCCAGGTGGACTCATCGAGAGGGTGGAGGTGATGGGGGAGCCTCATAGACTAGGGGTACAGGCACTACCTAGTACATATATTTTTAGATGTTTGTACCATTTTTGAGTGTAAGGTCGAGGACCTACACAATTGTAGCCTATGAGCATTTTGGACATATGCCTATATACTCTTTTTGACACACACACACACACACACACACACACACATATATATATTATAAAACATTTATGAGACTCATTATATGTGTAGATTTATTTATTTTATGTTTATGAGATGCATATGGATGCAATTCTTATATGTTATATTGATTTGATGCTATATGATGTGATGTATGGATGACATGCACTAGCTAGATGATGGATGTATGACTAGATATTGTGATCTAGATGTGTAGATGGACTACTATGATGTATGCATATGGATGCATTATTTTGATATTTAAATGCATGTTTAATTTACTGTACTTGTATGCATTTAATTTATGATGCTATGATATGATGAATGCAATATATGTAATGCATTATTTACATGATGATGATCTAATGTAAATGAACATGTATGTTTTAATCACTTAAAACATAATGTATGAATGCAATATGGGTTTGACAATCTAATGGATGACACCACAAAATGTATAAATAATCATGACTGTAATTGATACTTCTTATCATAAGAATTAATCAATTAAACATCCATATGTGCTATGAAATTTTGTATTGTTTCTATTCATAAGCTTTTGGTAAGTTAAAATAACATGCACAACATAGTCAGTGGTCATCTAAACATCATTGCTGATATCCATCCGGTATCTATCCTATATTATGAACACTCCTTAATAAACAAAATCTTATAAAAGGAAATTGATAATTGATTGATTTGATATGGTTGTTGCTATTTGGGAATTTTTGAGGTTTTCCATGAGACTCAAACACCCTAGTTGACTTATCAAAAGTTGTATAATGACTATACTAGACTTCTAAAAAATAAAGTTTTCGCTATGAAAGACCAAGCTATTCATTACCCATGTGTGTGCAAATGAATATATTAGATGAGACATAAGCATACCCCAGTGCCAGGCGGGATTCATTCAGCCCATTGTTGTATTGGGGATCCTCAAATGTCCACTCGATCCTAGGTTTGGATTTAGTTAGACTAGACCACTAGGCAATACAAGCCACCTAAAGCTAGCTCATTTGTAAATTTCTTAGACCTACCCCAATGTCAAGCGGGATTCATTCAGCCCATTGTTGTATTGGGGATCACCCTATGATTTTTGAGCATTGATCATTCCAGGGATTCAAGCTCACCCCCTTATTTTCTTCAATTTATTGGGATACTTGCTCATATATAGTGATGAAAATCATTGTTTATTTTGTATTTATTTTTTCTTTTGTTTTGAGCAAGGGATTTGATTTGATTTCTGGGATTTTTCTCCTTTATGTAAGCAAGGGATTTATTCGGGTAGGGGGTAAACTTGTCCTTTTGCCAATGACCTCTACTCTAGACCATTGTGCCTCAAAAAATGAGCAAGTAACAAAACCTTTCACCTAAGGTGACCCAGACCACTTTTGTAGTGTTCATCCTTCCTTACCCTAAGTAGGATTGTTAATGTGTTTGATTAGTGATGGGATTCTGATATGCTAAGTGCTATCAAACTAGACCTCATCTACAAAAGCAAAGCAAGATTTCTACTAAATCTGAGAAGACCACTAGGTATGGTTGAATGACCAAAAAACCCTAGTATATTCTTCATAGCAATGAGAGGGGTTGTGTTGAAAAACACAATTACTCACAAGGGTGATGGATGATGATGGTGCATAGATGCATGATTGAAATACAAACATGGTGTCATTTGTAATATTGCAAACACAACCTATCCTAATGCAAGTGCGATGGATGGATATGCCTAATGCAATGCAATTAAATGAATGCATGTGCAAAATGAAAATGCATGATGCAAATGAAATGCAATATTTTTAGATTTTATTGCTTTTTGATTTTTATGGATTTTGAAAATTTTCCATATTTTTAATTTTTTTGAATTATTAAGTGTGGAATGCCTTAAGATGAAGGATGTTGAGAGGTTCAGGCTCTTCAACCCCTTCAAGTGATGTCAAATGATATGTTCTAGGTCCAATCTGCTCTGAGATGATGTAAGGACCTAACCAGTTAGCCATAAATTTGTCTCGCAAGTGCGATGGTAGGTTTGAGTTCTGTTGGTTCTCTTTCAGCACAAGATCACCAACCTTAAAGTCTCTCAAGTGGACTTTACTATTGTAAGCTCATTTTAAGCACTCTTGGTAAACACAGAGATGCTCAAGGGCATTCATGCGATGTTCATCAAGAAGCATCAATTGATCTAGGTGAGCTTGCCGTGTAGTGTCATCATCGATGAACTCTTTCAATGTGATGCATAGTGTTGGAATCTCCAACTCTAGGGGCATAATGGCCTCAATACCATATACTAGTGAAAATGGGGTTGCCCTAGTGGGCGTCTGAATGCTAGTCCTGTAAGCCCATAATGCAAGGGGTAGCTGGATGTGCCAATATTTGTGGTTTTCTTGTACCATATTTTTCAATATGGTGACCACTATCTTGTTTGAAGCCTCAGCTTACCCGTTTGCCTGTGGATAATATGGAGTCATAAAACTATGTTGTATATTGTACTTAGACATTAAAGCCTTCATAGTTTTGTTCTTGAATGACGTTCCATTATCCGATATTATCTTGGATGGTATCCCAAAATGACTAATGATATTGTGAAGTATAAACTCCACAATACGTGCTCTAGTTGTCATTGTTAAGGGAATTGCTTCCACCCACTTTGTAAAATACTCAGTAGCCATTATAATAAATGTATGCTCGACCCGATGATGGAGGAGAGATCTTACCAATTAGATCTAGACCCCACTGAGCAAATGGCCAAGCCACTTGAATGGGTTGTAAGGCCTACGATGGCAAGTGCATAAGATTAGCATGATGTTGACATTTAATGCATTTCTTGACATACGTGGTGCAATCCTTCTCCATAGTGGGCCAATAATAACCCATTCGAAGGATGCGCTTGATAATGGCCATGCTGCTAAAATGGCCACCGCATGTACCATCATGAGCTTGCAAAATTGCCCAAGCTGATTCTTGGGGCTCAAGACAATGAAGGAGAATTCCATCGTAGCTTCTATAGTACAAGATATCTCTGAGCAAGACATACTTCATCGCTTTCTATTTGAATGTGCATTTTTTGGCATGCGATAATCCCTATGGGATTAAACCAAGCTTGAGGAAGTCATGTAATTGTGACATCCAATCTTGATAAGCTTCTACCTTGACTATCAAGATGACTTGTTCCCCTGGCATTTTGTTGTGCATGAATGTAGACTGGGATACAACCTTGTGGTGAATGGTGGTGCCATTCCCCATAGGACCCTACGAGATCAAAGACCCCCAAGATGCCTTCTTGAGAAAGTCTCTAGCTTTATAGAACCACTCATGGTTTGGTTCTATATGAATCATGTTGACTGATTCCTTGTTATCAAAAAGTCGCATGCTGCATCATAGCATGTGATAGCATCTTTACATGAATGGTAGTAAAGTCAGCATATAGATTCTAAGGGATTAAGGATCCCAAATATGCCATAGTGTCTACAAATCTATTCGATGAATGAGGGATTGCCTCGATGTCATACCACTCTAGTTGGGCTAGATAAGTGTCAGCAAGATCCTTGTAAGCTTTCAAGATGGGACACCTACATTGAAAAAGTCCCTTCACTTGATTGACTATGAGAAGGGAATCACCAAAGATATTCAACCATTTAATCTTCATGGTGATAGTTGTTTGGAGACCCAATATTAGGGCTTCGTATTTAGCATTGTTGTTGGTACAAGGAAAGTCTAGCTTAAATGACAAGGGCATTGGAGCACCTTGTGGCATGAAGAAGATAATTCCTGCACCACCCCCTTGCTCACACTTCGAACCATCGAAGAACATAGTCATATCAACTTTGTTATCTGGTTCTTTAGGTTTGGGTGCTTTTGATAATGCAAAGATTGCATCATCAAGAAGCTCTATGGTGAGAGGCCTACTATTCTTGAGAGGTGCCTCTACTAGTTGATCAGCTATGACCTATCCCTTGATGGAATTTTGGCTGATGAATTCCAAATCAAATTCTATCAATAGCATGATCCACTTCACAGTACGTGTATTATGATATGTCTTGCTCATCATATACTACAAAGGATTTTATTTGGATATCATGTACATCATATGACTTAACATATAATGATGCAAATTTATTCATTGCAAACACTACTGCTAAACACAACTTCTCCACATATGCATATCCAAGCTCATAACTCACCAAGGTGTGACTGATGTAATATATGGCTTGCTCTTTGCCTTGCACGTTCTTTTGGGCTAACATGGTTCCCAATGCAAAGTTAGTCATTGATATATATAGCAGAAAAGGCACATCTGGTCTTGGTGGAGCTAGCACTGGCAGCATTGCCAGGTATTGCTTAATTTTAGTGAAGGCCACTTGACAATCCTCATCCCAATTGAATGGGACCCCCTTGTGTAGCAGTCGATTCATGGGTCGACATTTATCTAATAATTGTGTGATAAATCACTTTATGGATGCTAATTTGCCCTGAAGGCTTCTTAACTCTTTGATATTTGTGGGAGGATGCATATCTAATATGGCCTTGACCTTCATTGGGTCAACTTCGATGCCTCATTTTGAAATGATGAATCCCAAGAGCTTTCTTGAAGTTACGCCAAATACACACTTCTTGGGATTCAACCTGACATTATGCTCTATCAGGTGATCGAAGACCTTCCTCAGGACCTCCGCATGCTCTTCTCATAGTAATGACTTTGCCAATAAGTCATCGATATAATCTTCCAAGATCTTATGCATGTAGTCATGAAAAATATATGTCATGGCTCACTGATATGTGGCACCAACATTTTTAAGGCTGAATGGCATAACTTTATAGCAAAATGTTCCCCATGGCATTGTGAATATGGTTTTATGTTGGTCTTCAGATTTAATCTGAATCTGATTGTAACCAAAAAAACCATCCATAAGGGAGAGCATCTCATGACCCATAGTTGCATCTACGAGAGCATCTATGTTGGGCAATGAAAATGAATCCTTTGGTGTTGCCTTGTTGAGGTCTCTGAAATCCATACATATACGAATCCTTCCATCAAGTTTTCCTATAGGTACCATGTTTGATACCCATTCTGGATAGTCGATGGAGATAATGAACTCTACATCCAACAACTTCTACAGCTCATATTTAACCATTAAAGCGACTATTGGATGCATCTTCCTGAGCTTCTGCTTGATAGGTTTCTTAGAGGGATCTAGCAAAAGGTTATGAGTAACCAATTTTGGATCTAGTCCCGACATATCCTTGTATGTCCAAGTGAAAAGTTCAGGTCTCTCTTTCAATAGAGGGATGAGTATGGCATGCTCATCAAGAGATAGACTCTCTCCAAACTTGACCTTCTTAGGATTAGTGGGATCATTACTGATATCCACATCGAAGGTCTCCTCTACTGACATGTGTGATCCCTCCTCAAGCTGGTGAGGTGTGGGAATCAAGTGGATGTCATCAACTGGGTTTAAAGGTCCTACATCAGAATTTCCCTTAGCATGATAAACATCATGTGCACAACCTAGTGCAAAATGAAAAGGTTGCAACATTTCTTCATTAGGGAAGAAATCCTTAGGCTCTAGTGGTGAGTCAATGTGATCCCAATCAATAGCATCTACATTTAGATACAATGGTTTGGAGGGGTCAGCTGGATTGTGAAGTGGAGTGGTCAAATAAATGGAGATCATATTGATGGAATGGATTAGATCTCCAGGACCACGTGTGTGTGACTCTACATTGATAAAACTTCCATCCCCGAGATGTGGCTCTAGGGGTATGGGGATCTCTAGATCCGGTCTATGAACAGACTCAAAAATAGGATCACTAGGCTCAAGGAGCTCCATGTACATTGGTGGATCAGGGAAGACTATATGATAAATCATATCCAAATTAGGTGGTCTTCCTCTGAGGCGTGGGCTAGGATAGACTCATCGATACATCTCATCGATGTCAACCGACTCATGATGATGGCATAAATAGTGAGGCCCAAGATAAGCTCTCTCAATCTCATCCTCATCATCACTATCATATATGAGTCCTTCACCCCTACCCATTGGAATTGGGTGATTAGAAAGATGGGGCCCAAGGTAGGCCCACTCTATTTCATCCTCATAGTCACTATCAACCATGAAGTATTCTTCAGTCTCACCCATTTGTTCCATGGGTAACATATGATACAGATTTAGAGGGCCTAAGTAGGCCAACTTAGTTTCATCCTCATATCATTCATTGTGTGAGGATAGCTCATCATCATCTATTCTAGAATCATAATCTGGTCCATCACTTTTGATAATGGACTCTGCTATACCCAGATTCTAGATCTGCATACATGTGTCATCGATAGCTTCATGAATTTCATTATCCAAGTCAGCTCTTGGATTGTCTCCTTGATTTACCTCTACCATGATGTGCTCATGATAGATCTCTGGTGGTGCTTCTAAGACATAGGTTACCAACCTATTACCCCTTCATAGATAAGAAGGGTTAGGGTGATAAGGGTTCCAATCCACATCATCCCCCAAAGCGAGGTTCAGATGATCTAAAGATGTTGCTAGGAGCTCATCTCATCCTCGGATATGATAGCCTAACCCAAACCTATCAATTGGTAGCTGATATTATGGTTCGATGGGAACTCTGCACCCCTACTCAAATAAGCCCAAGCCATAACCATGCCAATGGTAATGATCGAAGTAGTGCAAGGTGAATTTAGGGTTAGATAGATAATGAACATTCACCATGAATGGTTCATCATCATCTTCATCTATGGGCGTGTGATTTTTCAATTGGTCTAGCCCTCCATAAATGAAGTTTGTTTGGTTGGGTGGCACCCCTAGTGGTACCACCATCCCCACGAGAAAGTGATGGGCTTGAGGTCAGCCCATATCCTATGCAGTTTTGATAAATGGCATGAACATCACATTCTACATAATATATTTTACTAATCCAGGGTTAACCAAATGTATGGTCACCTATGGTGCAGATGACCCTATTGAAGATGTAGGTGAGGTAGGCTGAGGTGCCTCCTCGACTAGATTTTGAGCATCCCCTTCATCCATGGGAGTAGGACCCTCGATAGTTGCTTCTTTGGGCTTTTGCTTTGACTCTTTGTCACCCATAATTGCCTTAAGCTTCTTATCATTCCTAGGCACTTTGGATGTCATAGGTTTAGTCGAAGTTACTATAGTGTGCTCTGATAGCTATGATGCTACCATGGAAGGTCCCATGCACACTCCTTTGAGTTTACCTTCTGGATGTATAATAGGCAATGTCGGCCATATATCCAGATGCATTGAGGGGAGAATGAAATCCCTTGACAAATATTCTAAGTTCATGTATTTGAATGGCTCTTCATTAGAAGGTACCATGTGAACTTGTCCCTCGTGTATATATTTTATACACTGATGTAAGATCGAGGGAACACAATGCATTTCTCTAATCCAAGGCCTCCCCAAAAGGATGTTATATTGCATGGCACCTTCGATCACATGACACATCATAGGGATGGTCTTAAGTCCAACCTGAATTGGAAGAACTATGGTACCTACCATTGAGCATAGTGCATCATTGAATGCTCTCAAGGTGAAAGTGGAAGGTACAATATGTGACTTTGGCAACTTTAGATACGTTAATGCCTTGGTTGTAATTATGTTGATTGATGACCCTGTATCAATCAAAACCCATTTGAATGGTGTGTGATTAACACATGCAATTATATGTAGTGGTGGGTCCGCTATAGCAGTGGAGACCATCTTAATCTCGTGATCACTAAATTGGATGACCGGTTCACTGCACTACTGCACATGTCCCATGAAGTTCGTAAATGCTTTAGGGTCCTGGGACTAAAATTTGATTGATCTTAGAATATCCATGAGCATCTCCCTATGCTTAGGAGACTACTGAATCAGTTCATATATTGACAACTTCATTGGAGTTGTCTGTAGGCTTTGAACTAGCCTACTCCTAATGGTCACCACCGATCTTGTAGGTGGGCCTAGAATATTCTGAGTTGGCCTTTGTTGAGGTGCAGCATGCACTCTAATGGGAGCTGGAGGTGGATTTGGTCTTTCATACCTCCCTTGTCTCATGACAACATTAACCATGCCGATGAATCCTTGAGTTGGTGGTTCCACCCGCACTTGATTCACATGATCGACATTGTTCCTCGATGGCTCATGATTTGGTAAGGGGTTCTTGAAGATCCCCATATTCTAGTTGTTAGGAGCCTGAGGGTTATCCATAATTAACTCACCTCTTTCAATCATGTTCTATACTACATGTTTAAAACTCCAACATCCTTCGATGTCATGTCCTTTCACCCTATGGAAAGCATAGTACAAATCATCCCTATACCCCTTTGGCTTGGGCTGATTAGGGTCTATTAGCTTGATCTCTGGTAAGTTGAGAGCCTTGGCCTCGCACAGTTGATGGAATATCGAGGTCATCAATTCTGATAATGGTGTGAACTGGTGAGGTGGGCATTGTTCTTTATTCTTACCCTTTTTGTTATTATTGTGTTGATCATATCATGTAGGAGGAGGTTGGGCTTGATAATTCTATTATTGCCCCTTATCCCCTTTTTGGAGGTTTAACACCACTTGGTTGACATGGGCTGACTTGGCCTGTTCCTTCTGATTGTGGGTGTTCTTTTTGTTCCATTCCTTCTTGTTCCTGAGTTTCAAGTTACCCTCCTATAACTTGATGTCCTCTATTACCTTGGCTTGTGCCAAGGCCTCCTCGAATGTTTGGTACTATTGCAACTATAGTAGTAATGAGATGTGCTTCGCACAACTCTTGGTAAACATCCGAGTTAGTTCGATGGTCAGAATGGAAAATGGTAACTTTACCATTATCTTTCTCCATATTTTACCATAATCCATGATCGACTCATCATCATGTTGCATTAAAGTAGCTAGATCGGATAGGTTCACCTTCTTCTTGATGTCGAAGGAGAAGCATTCAAGAAATGCATTAGCCAGCTATTCAAAGTTGGTTATGTTATACCTCTTAAGTTGATTAAACCACTCTTGGGTAGGGCCTAAAAGGGTTGTGATGAATGTTCTCAGCAATAGAGCATCATTACTTTCAATATGAAAGCACATGTCCATAAAGCTCATAACATGTTCCTGAGCATCTTCCTCACCTTGAAACTTATCCAACTTTGGCATCTTGAAGTGCTCGAGATACATTGGAATTGGCACCGAAGGGCATAGAGGTTCATTATGAATCTTGTTCAAGGTAGGCTTTTGATAAGTCATCCCTTGCTTCTCTATAGCTCGAACCTTGTCTACCAAGGCCTGATAGGCCTTCGAAGATAGAATTTCCTCTTCTCTAAGAGGTCCATGAGGAGCCTTTGGAGGTAAATTCTTCTTTGGATGAGGTGGGGGAATGGGATCATCCTCCACATCTACTAGGGAGATCTCAAGATATTCTTATTCTTGATCATCTCCCACTTCTTCTTCGTACTACGTACACCCATGATGTTCCAGTGCTTAGCACTGCATCATGTTTTGGGCCATGTGGTGAGTATGGTTCTCAATATGTTCAGGGTATAAATCAGGCTATGAAGTAGCTCATCTATGAGTGCACTCCCTGTACTCACTACAAGGGGGTAAATTAGATCGAGCTAATCGATCCTCTCACTCAACATACTCCTTTTGATCAAGGATGCATTGTTCATGCATGCATTTCTCAAAAATATATTGCCTATGCAACCTCTACCTCTAAGTATCCTCATTTTTGAGGTGCTCACGCTCTGCATGGACATCCTCCAATTGATCTTGGAGAATCTGCTACCATTGTTTTGACACCAATTTTTATGATCGATCTATAAGATCGGTCATGTATGGTCTTTGGTGTACTCATTCAATTCGAGTAGCTTTATCAGTATGACCTCTAATAGATTGGTTTACCATACTCTTGCCCTTATCTATGTAGATGGCATTCACATTCTGGTGTTGTCTATACTCTATGCCCGCATGGGTCAATGGGGAAATTATACTATGAGGATGCTTAGAGCATTCTCCTAGCTCTCTAATGGTCTGACGTGTGCTCTCACTATGAGAACTCATAGAATGAGAATGCACAACTGAGGGTTTATACCCTAGCTACCCTAAGACTCTATCTAGACCATCCAATTGTCCTAGTGCACCATGGCTCATGTGGTGGCATACCATTGACTCCAATCTTAGACATGTCAAATGTGAACTTGCTAGGTTGATTATCATTTGGAGTCTATGAGGGCCTATGCTTTGAAGCATTCCTCTCTTCCTACCCCTGAGTGGGTAGATTTTCTACTTGTCTATTTTGAACTGATGGGGGCCTGGAGCCTCCCTTATCTCGAGTACGGATGGGCACTAACTTAGTTATAGTTCCTTCCTCAATGATGTACTCTTCAATGGATCCAATGGATCCATGAGGTGTACGATCATGATATATACTCCCATGCATGAAGTCCCCATGTTGGGATCTCCCATACTCGGATCTATCTCGTGAGGCATGTGCATTGCCTCCTCTAAGTGGGGTATTCTGATGAGAACCCCCGTGCGTAGAGTTATCCCCTCTAATGCTCATCGAACATCATCCGAGAGGATCTTGTGATTGAGGGTTCTCCACATTGTGTTGTGAATTGGGTGGAGCCTCGACTCTGACCTCGGTTCTATGTCGAGATCGACCACTCCATGTGATAACCATGATGTTATATTATCTCGTATGTATATTTTAAGGCAAACAAAGCAAACAATGATGATTATCTCTTTTAAATTTTTGTTTGTGAGCCCTAACTGGTTTGATGTGTTTGAGATTTGTTGAAAACTCTAAACTACTCTCATCATGTTTGAAATTGTTGATGATATACTCAATAGTTTAAGGCTTTCACCTGTATACTCATAGCTCGACAACCTAGAAATGAAATTCTAGGTCATGTAATCCAACCTATAATGTGTGGTAATGAAGTCCACACATGGTCAAGGAGCACAAGTCCTCCCGATCCTCACCCAGTTCACCCGTAGTCAGTGATATACCTCTTCAAAGAGAGATACATGTAGATTTTCCATGGGCTATGATGGATCTTGGAGCCGGTATTGGTCTAGTAACAAGGATCGAGGGAGTTGGGCCAATGGATGGAAATCACTACCACCATCGTTGAACCCTACTAGTGGTTGGATATGACTTCCAACTCACTAGCATTTAGATAGTACGTGGTGTGTGTGGTTCTTTTTAATTTTGCATGAAAAAAAATGCATCACCAAGCACACAAATGATCTTTCCTAGGATGCCTAATAAAGGACGTTTAGTGTTTAGAAAGATGCATCTAAATTTAGTCTACATGTTGTTTCAGATATGCAACTACAATATCATAATCAACCTTTGATTGGACCATAGCAAGTATATTATATAAATAGACTCTAATTATCAGCCACGATTCAGACCCACAAGTAACAGTGCTGACCATGAGACAGAGTTGTAGGCCAACAAGCTAGATGCAGGTGATAGACATAGCTAACAAAGCTTGTCGTGGCTGTCAGATGCGATTGAAAAACTGCATGAGATTTCCTATAAAATTCATTTTCCTTACTATTTTTCTAGGTTATCTGATTACCTACAATAGTAAATAAAATAAGCATAGTCATAGAGGATTACCTATTTTCCTCATTTGATGAAGAGGCAGTCTAACTCTACCTATTTTTTGCTCTACTGCTAACCATGGCTATCAAGCATGGCTAAGACTATGCGCCATGGTTGTTACCCATGGCTAACACCTGCAACACAAAAACACAAAAAATCTATCATTTCATATGAAATTTGTAGGGTTTCCATCATGATCACCATATGTACCCATATAGAAAGCATACACCTAACTAATGCATCAATTGATATCAAACATTAAAGCATAAAATATTGACAATAATGAATTTAACAAGAAATAGAGCTTCCTTTTATTAAAAATTTACCAAATTTAATTACAATTACGTCCCTCTTAGGGATACTCAATGTTGATACAATCAATACAATTTTGAAGACCCTCTAAATGAGGGGGTGGTGTAATTCATAGACTTTCCAATAGGACATGAACTGCTCAAGATCAATGGTGACCTTCTTCTCCATGATTAGAGGTATATGCTACCTTGAATGCCTTGCAAATGGATGGATCCTATAAACCCTACATTCAAGAAACAACAAGAAATGATTACAAGCAAAGGTGGCCTCTCTTGATGAGGCTTTTGGAGGAATCTTGCATAAATAATGCTAAAGAAAGCAAATGAAGCATGTAATCTATGAAACTATGCAAGAAATCATTAAATTGCAGTAAAGCATATAAAGAAAGACATAAATCTAATTATGAAACATCCTAATTAGCCATTAGAAACTTGAATTGCATGAAATGAACATAAACTAGTCTAGAATTGACAAATGCTAGGAATAAAGGAAATCTATCCTCAAATCCTAAATCTAACTATGCAAAAGCATCAAAGAAGATTAATCTAACTCAAATCTACTTAGATAAATGCATAAAAATGGAAATCTACTGCTAAAATAGGGAAATAGGGATCAAACCCTCATCGCGTGTTTGTGGCGTAGTTGGCACTATTAGCCATGGCTGACAACCACGATTGAGGTGAAACTCTTCTTGCTCTCCAAATCCGGGCTTGGATCTCCAATTCTCCTTGTTGAATTGATGGTCAAGGGTCACCTTAGTGTCCTCTGATGGATTGGTAGTGTGAATTATCTGAATTCATGGTTAAAGGGACTCAATTATGGTTTCTTGATTTCCCTAGACCTCTAGGATCTCCATGGCTTCAAATGCCATTTTGATCTCCAATTGGGCAGCAAGAACGTTCCTCTCAAAGTTAGCAAATGGGTCTACAATTCGATAGGGCTCCATTACGTTCAATTGACACTCTTCCTAGATAGTCTCCTCCATTTTGAGGGGGGTCTTATAGCACATTGAAGGCCTTGCTCTAGCTTCATGGAGAAGCCAAGAACAAGAAACCTGTAGTTGGAGTAGTTGGAGGGAAATTTCTAGAGGCTTCCCCACCCAAAAGCTATTTGGATTCATCGCCCAGGCTATTGTAACCGATTTTGGGTCCAAAACTACTTTGATGCTAGTCGCGGCTCTGAGGCACAGCTAGCTCTGTTAGCCATGGGTGTCAGCCATGACTAAGGCTGAGTTAAGCAACTCTACCCAAATTGAGTGGTTAAAACCACTACTTCACCTTGGAGCTATCCAAGATCATTCATATGGTCTGTTAGCATGTCCCATATGAGTAGTCACCTTGACATGACGTGTTTTAGGTGTCTATAGGTTGTTGATCTCTTGGAGAGAATTCTTCATATGTAGTGGTTTAATAGGCTAAGGAGTAGAAAGATACAAATATTTAAGTTGGCAGGTTATCCTCTATGCAAAGTTCTTCATAAGAAATAACATGCATTTTATTCCTTGATCAAGGCATTTGGTTAAGAGAATATTGATACCTAGATAAAACCACCATATCACATTCAAAATTATTACTCAACAATCAAAATTGATAAATGATAATGAGAAGCACCATCAACCTTATTGTTTTGTATATAAAAATGCCAAAATAAGATAAATAAAAGATTCAAAATGGTCAAATTCAAATATTGATGGGGATAACTAGGATTGATCATATGAAAGGAATGAAACAGAAAATTTGGTTGGTTCATCTTTGTATTTCATCAAAGTAACTTGTTTGTTTGTCACAATTGAAAGAGATTTGAAAGAGATAAGAGGTCATTAATGGACTTATTCTATACAAATACGAAGATCACTACATATATATATACAAATCTTACCTTAAATTAATTTGATTTAATATCAAAATAAAAATTGTATTGTATTTAATAAAACATAAATAAACAAGATTTTTCCTCACTTAATTATTATATAAAACTTAAAATGTTGTGAATAAAACTTAAAAAACAAAATATTATTCTAAAATATTATTTTATATATTAATTATTTTATGATTGTCTTATTTATAGCATCAATCGCATACAACCTAAGTGGGTTTAATGGTGTATACTTTGGAACTTTAAATAGAAGTCCAAGTAAGACTAAGGTTGTACACCATGGCTGGATAACCATATATTAAAATTGTAATATCCTTCAAAAGAGTATTCTCATATAATCTATGGCCTAGTGGATCTGAAAAAACTACTTTTATTTTATTTTTATAAATCTCATTATAAAAACAAATTTCATATATATATATAAACATAATTTAAAATATATATATATATTAAATAGCTTGTACAGAAAGAAAAACTTCATAAAATGATTTTTTTTCCCTAATTCTTTCAAGTTTAATTGAAGATCTCATCCATATCTCAAAGTCATAGGCATTGATAAAAAGTAGGGAGATGTTTCCACATATTTATTATAATTTGAGATAGGCATAATAAAAAGTAGGGAGTTGGTTTCCATATATATATTATAAAAATAACTTTTAATTAATATGAAATCTTATTTGGTTGCCATCACCTCCAAAATGAAAGCCCTCTAGCTACATCGCCCTTTGATGAATGTAAAACCATTACTCATATATTATAAACATGCAAATTATTGGGGAGAAGTAAACCCGGGCAGATACATCCGAATATAAGGCATGCCAATAAAGCTATGCATGACAATGTGGGATCCATGAATCCTCACAAAGAAGAGCATTAGTTTTAATTTTGGTTTTGGTTGTATTGTTATACCCAACTCTTTTGCTTGACAGACCAAAATGCTTCCCATTTCTAAAATGCAATGAATGTAGACTGATAATTTATTGGAATATCATATACCGGCCTAGTCTAAGATCTATTGGAATATCATATACCGGCCTAGTCTAAGATTTATTGGAATATCATATACCTGCCTAGTCTAAGAACAACATCTTATCTTTGAAACATAATAGAATCATTTACATTAATTCTTCGTACAACCTTGAATGTTTCGACAAAAACATGCTACTAAGGCAGAAGAAAATGTAGCACAAAGTATAGCAGACAAATGAACATAAAAAAAGACCCCATTACTTTTGTTTGAAGTGCAAACATGCACACAAAGCAACATGGCATTGACAGTTGTCTGAAATTAAGTTTGCTTGATGCAACCTGATCTTGGAATGTGTGAATAGATACTGTCATCCAACATGGTGAACAAATTTATCCCAAGTTTTAAAATAAATTATGTGATTGACTTTAGAAGGCCTGCAACACATTTTCTAAAGATTTGCATGACATCATTATTCTTGCTTTCTACCCAACAAAACCTGCAGCCAACAACAAATTTAAATTAGATTGTTCACTTTCCAACTAGGTTCCAACCCTCTGTAATAAAGTGAGTATTACCAATCCAAGATAGGTTCATGCACCTTTTCTTGTTGAACCAACGTGCAAAACTAAAATATTGGGCATGATACCTAATACAAATTTATTTTATTGTGGCAGTTTAAATGATGTAAGCATTGTCATAGTTGTTGGTTGAAATGTTTACAACTTAATAAATTAAAAAGCCATTTCACATGTAGCAAAGTGGTGTTTTGAATGTAGACCTTCCATCCAACAGTATATATATAATTAATTGATTGAGTTAGAATCTTTTGTTTTTAATAATTTTAAATTTAATATTTTAAAATTTATATAATTTGTTTTAATGAATTTGGGGTTTAATAGAAAAAGTTTTATATCATATTTTAAAATAAAATAATAAAATAATAATATGAGATTTAAAGGATTTGGAGTATAAAGTGGAAAGTAAAAGTTTTATGTTTCTAATAATTTTAAATTTATTATTTTAAAATTTAAATAATTTGTTTTAATGAATTTGGGGTTTAGTAGACAAAAGCTTTAAATCATATTTTAAAATAAAATAATAAAATAATAATATGAGATTTAAAGGATTTGGAGTATAGAGTGGAAAGTAAGAGTTTTATACCACAAATCAAGGTTTTAATCTTAAAAAAATCAAACTACATGAGTTCATCTCATTAAATATATGTAATTAATTAAAATAAATGTATCAAGATTGTTGAATCCCATGCAACTAATTTTACAAGTACATCAAATTTATAAAATTTTATGTTTTTGTTTTATTATTTTGATATGTTGGCATGTTAGTAGGACTCTACGTAGACCTTAGAGTTAAGACTTTAGAATTCTATATAGATGGTTCAAGGTTTAAATCTGACCAAGGAAGGGGAGGATAGGTTCATGTTTCGATAAGTTCAAATCTAATTTTACTTTAACATATGATAGTAACCCTTAATGTACTAATTATTCATATAAATAAACAATTTATGTTAAAGATAAAACATTGGAAAGCACTTTGGATCAATGTTTCATCTATATAAACTTTTTTTAATCTTGGAACATTTGATTGTTTTAGGATATCTTAGTAATAAGTAGAAAATATACATTAAAATATCTTTGGTTTGTATATATTAAATTAAATATATGATTTATCTCATTACTAGACAATAAGTAGAATATATATATATATATATATATATATATATATATATATATATATATATATTTATTGATTGTTTGAATAACATGAGATAAATATATTCTTTCTTGTTACTAAGTTTATTCACCTTCATTACACTAAACATTAAAAATTGAAAGGTTCAAGATGCATGATCCCTTATAATCATTCCTATTAAAGCAATATACTTAAATTTTTTTATACTTTAAACTTGTATTAATTGTTAAATTTTATGATTTATTATGGTGTGGCTAATGACCCTCTAAAACTTGTAAAGATACATTTTTAAACTAATCATATAAGGTAAAGCAAAAATATTTCCTTGCTCATGCAAGGGGTTTAATTTGACCAAGTTGTAAGGCATATGCTGGCTTAGATGTGACTTGAAAAATATCTTTACCTTTATTGTAATTTTTTTCTATGTTTTTAACCGTTCTCTATTGATTTTTTAAATAAATATATTAGGGTTTTTATCCCCTTCATTTTATATTTATTCTTTATTGATAATGATAGAATTTTTATGAAGGGATGAGGTATTGTAGTTTGTAGTAAAAATAGTTGTGAGAAACTACTCTCTCCTATTGGCAATTTTCAATCTTCCTTGAATTTAGGTCAAATTATCTTTCTATTGTATCTTGCAATATGTACATACTATCAACTTATGACTTTACAAAATATTCATATTATATCTATTGGACTACTACTAGTCTACTAATAATTAGTAAACAACTAACATACAAAACCCTAAAACTAGTATACTATAAGTTATTTTTTTATAGTAGTTAGCACATCAATTGCTTATGCCTTTTGATTCTATGTGAATAATCTTATTAGACACATGAAATCTTGTTACCAAAGAGTGGAGGTAAGTAAGCCTTAATGGATAAATTATTTCATGAAGAGTGTCCTTATAGTTTGAATACTTAAGAGTGTTTACCACCATTGATAGACATTCAAACAAAACAAAGATATGTTAGAAAGGAACGTGCATGCATAAACTTATTAAGCAAATGAATAAGTTATGCCTTCACATAAATATTTTATTCTATGATAACAAGATTTTTGTACATCAATGTAGTGGGATTTATGATAAATTCAATCTACCCTCAAAAGCTTCCAAAATATTTGGTATTATAATGTCCTCCACAAATGGCATCTAAAGAGAGTGTGCAAAATAAATTGGATGGGATAGATCTACCACACTTTGGTAGACCTTATTTGCACTCAATAGTCTATCCTAGTAGGTATTTGCCTAGTTAGCTTCTAGTATCAGTCTCTAACATCAAATCCTTGGGATTCAAATTGTTGTATTTTTGTTATGACATCTCAATATTAGAAATCTTTTTCTTTACCTTTTTTTTTTTTTCATATTGTGATCATGAAAATACTAAGACTTAACCTTTTTATAAGGCTTAGTATCTATATAAGGATTAGTTCTTATACAACAATATTTTATTTAGTTAATTATTATGTTTAACATCTTCTAAAAATAAGCATATCTTATTTTTAAGAAGCATGTCTTATTTAAAACCATACCTTCTATAATAAGCATCATTGTACTCCTTTATAAATAAATAATATCAATAATATTGAGTACGTGAATTTTCATGAAGAAAAACTTCTCTTGTTCTCTTTTTGTGTTTCTTTGAATTTTTATTACCAATTCTTTCCCATATCATTTGGTATTAGAGCCAAGCGATCACGGCCTTAGGTCTAGTCTTCTAAAATATTGTGGCATAATATTCACCCACATCTCTTATCTTAGGTTGCCAAAGATCTAACCTCCTTTAGTACCCTTTCTAGATCTCCATTCGCTTTTTAAGAAAACATCACTCTATTTTCTAGAGCTATATGTTTCTTTCCAATAGTCAAATTCACAATATTCTTCCACCATCACGCAAATCTTTTTGATACTACAAAAAAGAGTGGTCATATATCAAATTATGAGCAATACTAAAGAAGTTATGGTTGTTTGAAGTTGGGATAACAATGCTGTTTTTTATTGCACGAAAATTCGTCAAGAAAAAAAGAAAAAACAAAGATTATTTTTAGAAAAAAATGATGCTTTATTTTAAAAGAGGGCTTATTTTATGAATTTGATTTAACAAATTATGATTGTAAATAATATGCATTATCAGAATAATCCAAAATATGCTTTATTTTTCTTCCATGATTTCCAAGTTTTACAGGTAATAGCCATCCTTTTCGTAATGATTCCTAAGAATGATACTCATCATGAGGAAAATTCTGAATCATCAGTCAATATGAGCACACTTCAACAAATTTTACAAGGGTACTTCGAGAGCCAAACTTGTGTATTTCAATACCTCATATTAGCTTTTCAAGTAGCAATCCATATCCCTCCAACCAACGTGCATGCAACTCAGACCTAGGGTTTCCAACTAGAAAGGAAGGTCTCAATTCCAATATTTGATGATAACTTTGATGGTGAGAAGCTAGAATCTTGATTGTGTAGCCTTGAGGCATATTTTAAAACTCATCCTGATTTGACTCACGTATAAATGATCCAAATAGTTGAAGTTCACATGTTAGATCTAGCCCTAGATTGGTGGAAAAACTATTATACCTTGTTTACAGTAAAAAAAAAGTGATCACTTGATGGGACAAAATCCAAGAAGTACTCAAGAAAATGTTTTATCCCACTAGATACCTTTGTAACATGCTAGCTCATTGGCTACAACTTAGACAAGCTCAAGGGTAGATAATTTAGTAGTATATTGATACCTTCAACAAGCTTCAAGTCAAGCTCAAAGTTTCAAATGAAGAAGAGGTACTAATTGTTAAATTTATTTTAGGTCTTCCCTGTCCTTGTAAGGAGTTGGTGTAGGCCCAAAAGGTTGCATACTTATAAATATTTTGTAAAATTGGCTAAATTTTCAAAGAAAACTCAAGAGCAATATTAAAATATTCTAAGGTGCAAAATCCATGGTCAACTTAGTCAAATAATGCTAAGCAGAATTTAAAGTTATGGAATTTACAAGAGTGACTTTAGCACAAGGTCAATTTCTGCAATGGAAGACCATAAGCATATCACTTTTGGCAAAAGGACGACTAAGTGTCGAAAAGGATATATTCTAAGTATTGAAAAGGTTAAAATATACTAGAATGTGAAATTTGTAGTCACCGCAGTCAAACAAGGTTTAGAGAAGATTGGAGTTGCAGATTCTAGATGTCAGGAGGAAAAGCAGTGCCAAAATATTCCTAAGGTCAATGTGAAATAAATATTTCATAGTCAAACTAGTCAAACCCAACCAAGCGAAGAACAAAGTACTGGATTCCAAAGAGGAGCATAGTTTAATTCCAAATGATCATTTTGTGGTCAACTCGGTCAAACTCAACCGATGGAAAATGAAGTAGTGGATTTCATAGAAATTCATCAAACATTGTAATAACCCCATTTCATGGTCAAACTGGTCAAACCTATCCTGACAAAATTCAAAGGAGTAGATTCCAAAGAAGAAGAGAATGCATCAAAACTTGAGGAATTCAGTAGAAATAACTAGGGGATATCAAGCATCATTTTTTTAAAGTGAAAAAACCCTTGTGGTACTACATTGGTATAAGAGACCATGACCAAGGGGTTCTACACCGTCAAAGTCACCCGAGAGTCATGTCTGGCCCTAACCACACCAACATTATCAATTGGATTTTGGATACCCATTGAAATTTTTTGTAGGGTGGAGATTCAAACATGGGACCTCCCTTGGATGATTGCCTTCTCCTCTCCAACTCACCTACAACACCTGGGTGGGATATCAAGCATCATCGAAATCAAGATTCACCTACAATTTTAGTTGCGGATCAACGAATGAGAAGTCTTCTCAAGAATGAAGGATGATCTATATTGACATGTAACCATTCCAAATACTGAATTTAGTTGAGAGTCGAACAACTTATAGAGCTTAGAATTACAATGTTCATGGAGCACAACTCTATTATTTTTCTTGAAAATCCATGAGAGGCCACCACCTCAGCATTATACTGATCTAGTAGGAATATCCTTGTAATATTTCTAGTATTTTACTATCATTGTAAAAATCTATATAAAGAGGTCGAACCCTCATGTTTAAGGGTCAAATCTGGAGTGTTTGTGTTATATATTTATTAGGAGGTGAAGTCACTATGCAGGGTTTTAGCTAGAAAAGGTTGTTTCTAGATGTCTAGGTAGTACTTATAGACATCTAGGCAACACTACTATACTTCTAGACAACATACATCTAGGTTTCTAGACATCTAGATAGCGGTACTAGATTTCTAGGTAGCAAATATCTAGGTAGCACTGCTAGATGTCTAGATAGTACTGCTAGACATATAGGTATCATTGCTAGACATATAGGGTACTAGAAATCTATGCAGTAGTGCTAGAAATATAGGTAGCACTACTATACATCTAGGCAGTAGTGCTAGACGTCTAGGTAGCATAAGTCTAAGCAGCATTGCTAGACATCTAGGCTACTAGACATCTAGTCAACACTGTTAGACTTCTAGGCAACACTACTAGACATATAGGTAGTAGAAGTCTAGACTATATGTCTAGGCAGTAGTTTGTACCAGATGTTTGTATATAAAAGATGAAAAATTTTAGACGCTTTTCATTAGAAGTGGAAACTAATAGTTTTTCAAAGGCTTCCTTTACGAGAGGAAACGAACAGTGTCGATGTCTTCCTTTTCTGCTCTATAAAAGAGAAATGATCCCTTGGATGTGGATGGAGTTAAGAATGTAAAGTTTACTAAAATCAATAAAAATAAGAATTTGCCATTACCTCATGGTTTTCTTGCACATTGTAGGTTTCCACATAAAATCTTTGTGTTACTTATGTTGCTATTTTGTTCTTTGTTATTGTATTTTATACTTGCAGGTATAAAATATAAAGTTTTTAACTGACATATGGTATCAAAGCCTAAGGTTTTGTGTGAGTGGAAGCTAAAAAAGTATAGGAGGTGTAACAAAGTTCAATATTGAGAAATTTTATGGTAGGAACTTCGCTCTATGGAAGATGAAGGTGGAGGATTTTCTAGTTCAGAATGACCAAGCTCTAGCCTTGAAAGGGATCGCGAGTAAACCAAGTAGCATGAAATTTGAGGAGTAGTCAATGCTGAATAGGAAGATAACCTCTACAATCCATATCTACCTAGGAAACTCTATCTTTTTCAATGTAATTGAAGAAAATACCATGTAAGCCCTTTAGAAAAAGCTTGAAAAGTTGTATGAGACAAAATCAACAACAAATAATTTTTTTTTTGAAAAAACAACTTTATAGCTTGAGGATGAAGGAAAGTTCATCCATGGTAGATCATTTGAATGAGTTTAATACTCTTATTAGTAAAATGGTTTCAGTTAGTATGAATATGGAGGATGAGGACAAAGCTATCACCCTACTTTGTTCCCTCCCGGACACCTAGGATCATATGGTGATGACCATCAGTAATGCATCATCAAGAACTCTAAAATTTGATGATGTGGTAGTTGATTTATTGGTAGAAGAGTTGAGGAAAAAAATATCTTTAGGACCCTTAACCAATGAAGCCCTATCTATGAGAGGATTAAACAAGGTAGATCACGATCCAGATCTAAGTCTAAAGGATGTAAGAAAAAAGGTAAGTGTTGGAATTGTAGGGAGCCATGATACTCAAATATGGATTATTGACAATTAAAGAATGGTGAAAATAAAATTCAACCATCAGCTAAGGCCAGTGCAAAAAATTTAGGAGAGATGACAACATGTGAAGCTTTTTGTATCAATAACAATAAATCTATTTTGTATACCTGAGTTTTGGACTCGGGTGCATCTTTCCACATATCTCCCCACAAATACAGGTTCGACAAATATCAACCATACTATGGTGGGATGGTCTATTTTGGTGATGATAACCCTTTAAAAATTATAAGAATAAGGGACATAAGGATCAGACTGGATGATGGTAAAAAAATATGTTATATGATGTATGACATGTACCTAATTTATGAAAGAATTTTCTCTCAATCAAGATGATGGATAAGCTAGGGTATTATGTCAATTTTGGTAACAACTACTGTAAAATTAATAAAGGAGATCTTGTAGTAGTAAAAGGAGAATATTATGGTACCCTTTATTTTTATGTGGTGATACGATGATAAACCATGTAACAACAACTTCTATTCAGAATGCAGTAATGCTATGGCATCAATGCCTAGGCCATATGAGTGAAAAAGTTCTAAAAACTCTACATGACAGAGGTATGCTTTCTGAGATTAATTATTGCAATTTAGCCTTATGTGAGAACTATAATTTTTATAAAAAAAAGAGGGTTCAATATACTGCAAGCCCTAGTAAGAGTTCTAATTTTTTGCAACTTATACATTCGGATATATTTAGACCAGTCCCCACTCAAGCCTTAAATGGTGTCATCTATTTTTTAACTTTTATAGATGATTATTCTAGGAGAGTGTGGGTTTATTTTTTGAAGAAGAAGTCATAAGATTTGCAAAAATTTAAAGATTTCAAAGCACAGGTAGAGAAGAGTTTGGGCAAGTTGATTTTATGTCTCGGGTGAGATAATGGAGGTGAATATTGCTCCAAGGAATTTGATAAATTTTGTAGATAGGAAGGTATTAAGAACTAGAAGAATGTACCATATAATCCACAACAAAATGGTGTAGCTGAGTGGATGAATTGCACAATCATGAAACGTGCAAGAAGCATGCTCAGTTCAACCATATTGGATAAAAATTTATGGGTAGAGGCTATTAATATAGTTTTTTATCTTATTAATAGGTCACCTAAAATTACGTTGAATGGATAGATTTTGGAGGAGGTTTTGTGTTGTAATATAGTTGATTACTCTCATTTTCATACCTTTGGCTATGATGCATTTGCCAATGTACCAAAAGAAAAAAGGTCCAAACTTGACCCCAATTCAAGAAAGTGTATTTCTCTCAGCTATGGAGATACAGTGAAGGGGTATAGACTAGGGTATCCTACTGCCCTAATTTTTCATGACCAAAAAGAAGAGAAAGAGCAAGTGGGAAAAAGTGTCATGATTTCGTGACATGTTCTTGTTTCGCGACTAAAAGAGAAGAGAAAAAACAAGAAAGAAAAAGTTTCATGATTTCACGACATGTCTTTTCACGACAAAAAGAGAAGACTAAGAGCAAGAAGGAAAAGTGGCACAATATCACGACACGTCACATTTTCATGACCAAAAAAGAAGTGAAATAGGAGGAAGGAAAAAGTGTCGCAATATTGCGACATGTTGAGCATGAAAGAAAGAGTGTCGCGATATTGCGACATGGAAAAAGTGTCACGATTTCACATGGAAAAAGTGTCACGATATCGTGACATGTCACATTTTCGTGATCAAAAGAAAATAGAAAGAGCAAGAAAGGAAAAGTGTCACGATATCAAGACATGGAAAGAGTGTCGCAATATCGTGACATGGTGAGTAAGAAGGTTTTAGTGTCACTTTCTGGCGATGTGTTGAGCTTGAATAAAAAAGGGTCACGATTTCGTGACATGTCGGATTTTCATGTCCAAAAGATAAGAGAAAGAGCAAGAAGGAAAAAGTGTCGCGATATCGCGACATGTCGGTTTATCACGACCAAAAGAGAAGAGAAAGAGCAATATGGAAAAAGTGTCATGATTTCGTGACATGTCATCTTTTTGTGACCAAAAGAGAAGAGAAAGAGCGAGAAGGAAAAGTGTCGCGATATCGCTACATGTCGCATTCTCGTGACCAAAAGAGAAGAGAAAGAGGAGGAAAGAAAAAGTGTCACGATTTCATGACATGTTCAGAATGAAAGAAAGGGTGTAGCGATATTGTGACATGTCGCTTTTACGCAACCAAAAGTGAAGAGAATAAGGAAGATGGAAAAGTGTCGCGATATCATGACATGTCTAATTTTTACGACCAAAGAGAAGAGAAAGAGCGGGAAGGAAATGTATCACGATTTTACGACATGTCATTTTTTCGTGAACAAAAGAGAAAAGAAAGAGGAGGAAGGAAAAGTGTCACGATATCGTGACATGTCGCTTTTTTGCGACCAAAAGTGAAGAGAACAAGCAAGAGGGAAAAAGTGTCGTGATTTTGCAACATGTATTTTCACAACCAAAAGAGAAGAGAAAGAGTGGGAAGGAAAAGTGTCGCGATATCGCGACATGTCGCTTTTTCATGACCAAAAGAGAAAAAAAAGAGGAGGGAGGAAAAGTGTCGCGACATGTCGCTGTTTCATGACCAAAACAGAAGAGAAAGTGTTAGGAGGCGAAATTGTTGACTGCCTGTGTTTTAAGGTGTGTGTAATACTTTGTAAGAATGTTGCTCTTTGTTTGCTGTGTGGCCCCAGTAGGGGGCTAAGGACAGACTATTCCTATTGAGGTCTTGTTCCGCTTAAGCTTTGTGCTGATTTTGTAATAGGTTTTGGTTCAACCCGTAAAACTCGATTGTAATGAATTTGTACCTTATTTACCAAAAAAAAAATTATTTGGTATTTTATTGTTGATGAAAAATCCATGCAAAGGAATAAGGTACAACAAACTCCTAATGTTGTACCAGTTGAAGTAGATATGAATGAATATTAATATGAAAATCAACATGTTGAAGTTTTTAATCAACATGCAGAAAAACAAGTAGAATAACAAGAAGAACAAAAAGTAGATCAACCTCAATGATCACAAGACCAAGAGCCACAATCAATAGATTATTGGATTATAAGATCTACACATCCACAAAAGTGTTCAAAAAGGTATTCTCAAGTTTGTCAGTCCTCTTTTGCTTTGTTAACTGATGATGGTGAGCCTAGTTTATTTTAGGAAGCTAGAGAGTCTAAGAATGCAAAAAATTGGAGGAAATACATGGAGGAGGAAATTGAGGCACTTTGCAAGAATAAAATGTGGGAACTTGTGGATCTCCCACCTAGAATAAAGGTTGTTGGAAACAAGTGGGTTTACAAAGTAAAGAAGAACAATGATGGGTTGTTGGAACGCTATAAAGCTCACTTGGTGGAAAAAGGCTATGTGCAAAAGTCAAGTATAGACTTTAATAAAAATTTCTCTCCACTTGTGAAGATGACTACTATTAGATTTTTACTTGCACTTGTAGCAAAATAGGATTTATAACTGGAGCAACTTGATGTAAAGACTGCTTTCCTACATGGTGATCTCGAGGAAGATATTTATATGAATCATCCTGAAGGATATAAAGAAAGAGGTGAAAAGCATTTGGTTTGCAGACCGAAGTAATCATTGTAAATGTTGACACATGCACCAAGGATGTGCTACAAGAAATTCGACACCTTCATGAAGAGCCAAGGTCTTAGTAGGAGTGAAACTAACTGTTGTGGATATTATAAGAGGTTTGATGATGATATTTTTATTATTTTGTTGTTGTATGTTGATGATATATTGGTTGTAGGCCTTGACGTGAATAAAATCATTGAACTTAATGCCTAGTTGGCTAGGACATTTAAAATGAAGTATTTAGGAGCAACAAACAAAATTTTAGAGTTGAAGATACATAGGGACATAAAAGGAATAAATATCTGGTTAAGTCAAAATTCATATATTTTGTAGCGCTGCAATATGTAGAATGCTAAACTAGTTAGTACCCCACTTCTTTCACACTTAAAATTATCTTCCAACTAGTGTCCTAGAACCAAAGTAGACAAGACAAGCATATATTGTGTACCATATTCATTATCAGTAGGGAGCATCATGTATGCCATGATGAGCACCACATCGGATATTGCCCAAGCAGAGGCAGTAGTTAGTCGGTACATGGAAAATCTTGTTAAGGAGCATTAGAATGTGGTGAAGTGGATATTTAGATATTTAAGAGGTACTTCAAATGATACTATTCACTATAGATTGGGTAGTTTGCAAGTTAAAGGTTTTGTGGATTTTGATTATGGTGGAGATAGAGATGGGAGATAGTCCACTATAGAATATATTTTCACTCTTGCTGGTGGAGCTATGATTTGGGCTTGTAAGTTACAATCTATGGTGGCTTTATCAATCACTAAACCATAATATATTACAATGAATCATACCAACAAAGAGGTAATTTTGCTATAGTGACTATTGGGTGACTTCAATATAATGCAGGAGAAAATTACATTACATTGTGATAGCCAAAGTGCTATTCAACTAGTGAAGAAACCAACATTCCATGATCGCACAAAATACATTGATGTCAAGTACCACTTTATAAGACATGTGGTGGAAGAAGATAGGATCCTATTGCAAAAAATTGACACAGAAGTGAATCCTGTAGATATGCTTACAAAGATGATCATACAGAAGAGGTTCCAGCTGAGCCACCCCATAAAGCACCTCCAAGACCACCTCCAACAATAAAAGTATCTAGAAATATGGTGAATGCAGCTCCAAATCAACCTCTACAAAAATATCCCAATTGGAATACAACTAGTCCCCTAATACTTGCTCACATGCATGATATTTCTCAAGCTGTATCCAAAGCTATACCAACTTATGATGGATCAAGCAAAACTACGTACGAGCATTGCCAAGATATCCTAACTCTAGCAACCATTCATAACATACAAATGAAGATGTGATTGTCATAATTTTAGCCTTGTATTTTAGAGGAAAAATCCTTAATTGGTTTCGGATCTTAGAAGATAACAATGTTAATTCATGGGCTAAATTATATGAGCCTTTTGTAGAATAATTAAATGAGTCTGTTGATCATTTTTCTATCCTAAACTAGTTCACATCAATGTAAAAGCATCAAAAAGATTCAGTTTTAGATTTTAACCTAAGATTTACAATGTAAAAGCATCAACAAGATTCAGTTTTAGATTTTAACCTAAGATTCAGTATAAACTAGAAAATAATTCCACTTGAAGATAGGCCCACTGCCCCCTTGATTTTATGTACTATATCAGATCTTTAGAATCATAACTCATGTTTCAAACTCAACATTCCAGACTCTACATCTTCTCCCAGGTTTACAATGTAGTTGTGCATGCTAAGAATATCCTCATCAATGTAGGAAGGTTACCTCAAAAAATGGTCATGCCTTATTGTTATGAGATTCTTAATACCCAAAGTCAGCCTACTACATCATCCTACATGGATTCTCCTCCTTTTTCATCACCACTCCCTCAAATATCTCCAATTTTTCTCCCTAAAATACCATCTCCTTCAATTCTCTTTCCACCACTACCCTCTCAAGAACCTCAAGAATCCACCATGCTACTTGATATTCAAAGTACTCCAAAAAAATTAGTAATAATATGAATAAAATAGAGATAGAAAGGTATCAACCAAGGAGATTACCTATATTAATAGAGATCAAAAGATTGGTCCTAGAAATAATGTAGGAATCAAAGTCAATGTGGATCAAGAAGATAAAGAATATGCTCTTGAGACCAGTCTTGTTAATGTGTGGTGTCTAGTGTGAAATGGTTCTCATGATTCAAAATCTTGTACCATGTACCAAAACCATGTGCAACAATCCATGGAAAGAGCAGAAAGAAACTAGAAAGGGAGAGTTAACATGTTGTGGTAGTACAATCAAGTCATGACTAGACAATATTTTACTGAATAATAATAGGTCTCGATCATGACCAAGTCAAAAAATGAACCCTTGCAAGTAGATCCATAGAATATGGGTAGTTTTCAAGTTCCTTCATAGAAGAAGAGAGAATCACCACTGCAGGGGAATGACCAGTTTTCTATTCTACAAGTAATAGAAAAAAGTAATGTAGTATCTAGGAGACAATATAGGTATGTAAGTGTTCCAAGAGGAGGTGAAAAATAAAGGATAAAAGAGCAAGAAATTGTAAGAAGGGAGGCCCAATAAAAGCTAAGTTTCTCTTCCATTACAAAAATCCAAAGAATTGAGGCTACACAAAAATACAAAAGAAACTATGGAGAACAAGAAAAAAGGTATGAAATACATTCATCAATTCAGGTGGAATATAACAATGTGGATGAGTTAAACAGAGTTCCATATAGAGCAAGCCTATATGATACTATTTTTCTCCCTGGACAAATAGATTTGTCAAAAGCCTTTTTGCATAAAAGGTACCAAGGTAAAGAAACTACCACTATTTTCAATGTGGCACAATATAAAGAAAATATGTCTCTCGCTACATTGAAGAACAAGCCTCCTTTGTTCTATATTTCTCTTATAATGGAAGGATGGATGGTCCACAATTGTATGATAGACTCAAGCGCCTCAAAAATTGTTATGCCAAAAGCAGTCTATGATGAGATGATTATGGAGTATACAAAATATTCTCAGGGGATTTTACAACTTGATGGTACCCTTGTAAATACCATGGAAGTCATAAAGGATGTATTTATGAGGTTGCATAGAGCCCCAAAAATTACCATTATTCAAGAAATTGTGGCAATAGACCTAGAGACCTATTTTGGTATTTGCCTTTCAAGGGAATTCATAGCCAAGATAAGATAGGAGGATATATGTCTCTAGAATACTCCACTATGATAGTCCCCTAAAAATTAAAAATGATAAGAGTAACCCCATAAAATATTATGTCCTTCCATATTGGAAAAATTGAAGATCTGTATAATCATTCGGTGATGGAAGAACCGGAGCTGGTGCAAATCTTGGAGGATCTAGAAATAGAAGATGATTTACCCTTAAAATATTATTATAGCCTATTAGAAACTAGGCTAGGTACGTACAGTATCTCTGTAGAAGCTGAGAAGAATGTCCCTGGCAAATCTAACCAGTCACTCAGGTAGACAAAAGTTTAGATAATACATTTTGATGGAGCTAGATGCAAAAATGGAGCCAAAGATGGTGTAGTATTGAAGTCTCCTTCAGAATAAGTGAAGAGTTTTTATTTTAGATTCACTTGGGCTTGTACAAATAATGTAGTGGAATATGAAGCTTTATGCTTAGGATTGACACAAATGGAAAAAATAGGAATCAAGATATTAGACATTTACGATGATTCAAAGCTAGTAGTAAATCAAGTGACTAAGAAGTACAACAGTAAACATCACTATCTAAAGAAATATAGGAACAAAGTATGGGACTTAATGGAATATTTTGATGCACTAAATATCCACTATATCCCTAGAGAAAATAATACACTGGTCGATGCTTTTGTAGTTATGGATTCTAATTTTAATCCTTCCTCAGACCTTAGGTCAGCTGCAAGTAAAAGAGTCAAATTAATCTTCAGACCAGTAGTCCTAGACAGATAGATCTTTTCACAGGTTTTTGATAATGATGAGAAGATAATTGACTTTATAGTCAGAGAGGCTTGTTTAGCCAATGTGTAAGAAGAACTTTCCCAAGAAATATATCAATAGGATGTTATTTAGTTGAAGAATAATCACATTCCTAAAGGTCTAATCACATTGGAAAGCTTGTTTGACAATGAGGATGGAAAGAAGTCAAGGACTATGAAAGTTGATGGTAAAATCTATAGTAAAATTGAAATAGAAGCAAATAAGAAGATTAATGTCATAATAATATGCTCTCTAGAAGAAGTTGAAGGATTTAAGGTACTATGTTTTAAGTACCTAGACATTATTGCCTAGTCTTATGAGGACCTCAAAGTTTATGATAAGAAGGTTATTCAACATACCATTGAGCTAGAGCCTAATTTGAAACCTTTTAAATAGAGACAAAGGCTTGTGAATCCTAAAATTGAGTCCATAATGAGACAAGAATTGATTAATATTATAAAAGGGAAGATCATCTATCCTATCAAGCATTCCACATGGGTTGCCAACTTGGTCCTAATGAGAAAGAATAATGGAGACATACACCTATGTGCGAACTTCCAAAAATTGAATTGATCTACATTGAAGGATCATTATACACTTTCCTAGATGGATCAAATTCTACAGATGATGTCAAGAGTAGAGAGGTACTCATTACTGGATGTCTTCTCCAAATACAATCATATTTGTGTTAAGGATGAAGACCGGTTCAAAACAACCTTCACCATCAAATGGGGCATATTTTCTTATCATAGAATGCCATTTGGCCTATCCAACACAAAAGCCACATTCTATAGGGCCATGGACTACACTTTTGGTGAGTTGATTAATAAAATCATTCTAATTTATTTGGATGACATGACAATGTTTTCTCATAGGATGGAATCACATATTGAACATTTAGAGAAGGTTTTCCAGAAGTGCAGAGAGTTTGGTATATCCCTTAATCCAAAGAAATCATTCTTCACTATCCATGAAGGTAAATTATTGGGACATGTAGTCTCCAAAAATGGGATGAAAATGATCTGGATAGAATAAAATCAATTCTAGCCCTTACCCTACCTACAAACAAGAAAGGGTTGCAATTATTCTTTGGGTAGATTAACTTTGTGAGGAATTTCATCTCGAAATTTGCTCAAATTGTCCAACCCATCTCAGAGCTACTTAAGAAGAATATGAATTTTAAATGGATAAAGAAAAGGAAACAATCCTTTGAGGCTTGTTAATAAATTTTGAGTCTCCCGCTTTAATTTATTAATGGTTGCACCAATTTCAAAATCTAGTAATATGTGATGGATGAGTTCATGTTTGTAGCTGATGAAGTGATTGGTACACGCAGATGGTGTTTGTAACTATTCAAATCTGGTGCCTGCCTCCCATGCAAAATTATGGCACCTAAATCCCATGCAAAATTTTGGCACCTGAATACCGTTCAATTTTGGTGCCCAACTCTTATTCAAAATTCTAGTGCCTAACTCCTATTCAAATATGGTGCCTGACTCCCATTCAAATATGGTGCATGACTCCCTTGAAAAATTCTAGTGCTCGAATCCTATGTAAAATTTTGGTGCTTGACCAGTTCAATTCTAGCACTCAACTCCCGTTCAAAATTTGGTGCCCACCTCTCGTTCAAATTTTGGTGCCCAACTCCTATGCAAAATTTTGATGATCGACTCCTGTTCAATTTTGGCACCTGACTCCCATTCAAAATTATGGTGCCCAACTCTCATGCAAAATTATATCATCTAAATCCCATTAAATTCTTGTGCATGACTTTTGTTCAAAATTCTGGCATCCAACTCCTGTTCAAGTCTGGCACCCGACTCTCGTGCAAAATTTTGGTGCCCGACTCCCATGCAAAATTTTGACGCCTAACTCCCGTTCAATTTTGGTGCTTGACTCCTATTCAAAATTTGGCACCTGAATCTCGTTCAAATTTTTGCGTCTAAATCCTATTCAAATTTTGGCACCCAAATCCCATGCAAAATTCTAGTGCCTGACTCCTGTTCAAATTTTGGTGCTTAACTCCCATTCAAATTTGTTTTGGTTGTTTCCAGTTTTGGTTGTTTCCAGTTTGATTGTTTCTAGTTTTTATCGGTGCATACACTTGAAAAAGTATTGTGGTTATTTAATCTTTGCCATTCGTGAGATATCCACTTTTTCAAAGTGTAATTATTTTACATGTTTAGGTTAAAATCATTAATTATTTTTACAGTTTTGCAGTTTTGACATAAATAGCTAGAATATTAAATGTAGTAAACTATTGTAACTACTGCAAATGTAGTAAACTGCTATAACTACAATAAATATAGGAAATATAGTAGATGTTGTAAATGCAATAGATGACGTAACTGTTGTAAATATAGTAAATGTTGTAACTTTGGTAAATGTTGTAAGTAGAGAAAATTAGGAGGTTGGAAAAATATCTCTTGCTATAAAAGAATTTTTTTTTGATCTTCAAAAGGGGTTGATTTATTTTGTCACTTGTTGACATTTGTAACACTATAGGAAATAATACAAAAAAAATTGTTTGAGCTGCATGTTGTGTATCTTCAGTTTGGCTAGATTGCATGTGGCATTGGCCCTTGGTTCACACCAACCTTACCTCTTGTAGTTGATGCATGTTTATTTATGTCTCATATTTGTTATATTGTATATTTTATGGAGTTTTAGGTGGATCAATCAACCCAATTTTTATATTGGCATATCACCCATTTCTATTTTTATTGTTCATCTGTTGTTATAGTTTTTTATTTTCCTGTCATCCCTCTCCCTTTTCCTAGTGTAGTTTTAGTGCATTTTTGTGGTAATTTTAATTTTATTTCCTAGTCCATGTTACAATTTTTATTTTCTAAGTTTATTTTTCTATTGCAATATTTTATTTTTTCCTTCCCCTATTTTCTAGCGAGCCGACTCTTTTCGGAGGTATTTTCCTCTTAGGCAGTCCCACATGAGAGGGATATTCCCATGTTGGTGCTATACACGGGTGCAGTGTAAGTGTACATTTTTAGACATTAATAGTTTTGGCACACCCAGTGGGACAAATCTATAGTTTGTTATGAAAAATCTGCACAGATATTGGTTATAAAACAATCAAGATTTGGTGTTTGTCTTGACTATTATTTTCTTATTAAAGCATTAAAAAAATACCTGGTGAATCTTCTAGTTAAGAGGACCAAATCATTGATTACATCCTCATTTTATAAGGGGTGTTTCTACAAGAAGTAGTTTAAGAAGGGAAGGTAGATTCCAGATTCAACAACTTTAATTCAATACCTTAAGGAAGAAAATAAAGGGGAAGGACTCAAGATCAGTTTTCTACATCACTTCCAATTATATTTTCTCCCTTTGCTCCCTCTATGGATCAAATTCCACCTAGAGCCTTTCATTATTTTAATCAGGGTAGTCCATTGGTCCTAACAAAACATGATGATATTCCAATATCATACCTTAAGGCTCTGCCTTATTATACTAGAGAAAACTTAGTTACTCTTGTGGAACATCTCCAAGACATGGCAAATATATGCTCAGTGCATAATATGACTACAGACAACATGGTTTTTAGGCTATTAGCATCTTCTTTGAAGGGTAAAGCCCTTCAATGGTTTAGAAGCCTTACTGTTCACACCATTGCAAGCTAGGATGACTTGGCTGATAAGTTGATCAAGCAGTTCAAAGATAAATCCGTTAGCTTATCATGTATGGAGAAACTAACTACTATCAAAAGAGATCCCAATGAGTAGATCACAAATTTTAATTTTATATTCCAAAGTACATGGGACAAAGTACCCATGGAGATAATACCAAATGCATAATTTGCTTTTCTATATTTCTTGAGAGCTTTGATTTTTGATATAGCTATGAACATCCAAACTAGAGGAGTCAATACAATACCTAATGCTTATGAAAAGGCTATTGAAGCTGAAAATTATTTAGTGCAGTGTGGTAGGATTACCCCTTGACCTCCTATGCCTCTATTTCTAGATGTGATTGTACCCTCCCATTATACTCTCAATATTTTACTAATATTCTAGTAATTAATCCATTACCAATTAATGAGAATTTACCTAGCACTTTTAGTCAATCAAATGACCAAATGAATGATCTGTTGAATTTAGTCAGAATAATGGGTAGCAAACTCAACAATCTAGAGAAGCAATAGAACCAGCCTCATCAGAGAAATTTATAGCCATATCACCCTTCTTATCAACATAAGCCTCCATATCAAAACCATGCTCTTCTAGCAAGGCCTTTACAAGCATAATTCTCTGCTATTACCAACCCAAATCAAGCCTTGGTACCTATGCAAAATAACTTAGTTGAGCAACAAAGGTGGTGCCATCCATGTCAGTTACATCATGATCCAAATGGTTCTACATATGGAATTAGTAGTAGTACTTTGGTGGTACAAGATCCTAACTACTAGATAGTGGAACAACAACAATATCAGCATCCTCTTGCATCAACTTTTGATAGTATTTTGATGTACTAGCAAGAAAATGAGCTTTGTGTAGTGAATTAGACTATGGATAATCAGCCAAAAAAGAAAGTACAGTATAACTATAATACCAGATCTAAAGTAAAATTTGTAATTTATGGTTCTTCTATATCACAAGCAAACACATCCCCTCAACCTCCAAGTACCAATGTCAAATAGTAGCCTACAGTCTCACTCAAAGATGTTCCAAATTGGAGAAATTAGCAAACTTAGAAATAATAGCCTACAACCCCTTTCAAGGATGTTCTAGATTGGAGAGATCAGCTGACTCAAGTGCATAATCCTAGTAGAACATGGAAAAATAGGCCTACTTACCCAGTTGTTGAGAGGCCAAGAAATGATTGGAATGACAAAAAAACACAAAAAAATTAGCCTATCAACTTGGTGGAGCAAATGAAGAAGACTATCTTGCAAGTTTCTATGTGGGATGCTCTTGCATTGCTAGGATAGATGGATCTCATCAAAGAAGCTTTGATTCATGTATATTTAGGACCTAAAAATACTAAAGAGTCTATTGTTGAAGATACAAGTCTAATACAAATGGCTCCTAATGAGGTACAATTATCCACTAAACCTCCTCTTTTCTATATGACCATCATAATAGGAAAGCATTTGGTCCATAATTGCATGATTGATACAGGAGCTAGTAGTTGTGTAATTTCAAAGAGAATAACTGATATTTTAGGACTATCAATTAATCCTATGAATATTGGTGTAATGCAGCTAGATGGTGCCACTGTTAGTACATTGGATGTGGTTAGAAATTTGGACCTTATTTTGCATGCCTACCCCAGCCTTACCATTACACATGATATATCAATCATAGACCTTCCACCTATGTTTTATTTATGCCTGTATAGGGACTTCACAATAAAATTAGGGGGTTATATGTCTCTATATTGGTCCAAGATGTCATTAACCACAAGATATGGTACCAAATTATTCATATCAATTGAGCCTATCTCTCACTTCCATGTAGAAATCCATGATCCCAAACCTGAAATTAATTATACAACCATGGAGTTAGAAAATTATTCTAATCAGATCCAAACACCTCATATTCTTGATATTTAGTTTTATGAGTGGGCAAATGGGTTGTATGGATTTGATCCATATGATAATTTTCAATAGGTTGGCATGGGAACCTACTATATCTTAGAGGAGAAGAGAACAATACCAAAGGTTATGAAAAAAAAACAATAAATAGAAGGTGTGTGGAAGCTGCATTTTGATGGAGCTAAGTGTAAGAAAGGTGTTGGTGCTAGTGTAAGTGATCACATCTCATTCTAAAGAGAAATTAATTTATTCCTTCAACCTCTAGTTCAACTGCACTAACAACATGGTAGAGTATGAAGGCATAATTATGGACTTATACAAGTAGAGAAGAGGTGTGTGAAACTACTACAGAATTTTGGTGATTCAAAATTGGTAGTGTAGCAAGTTAAGGGACGATGTGTTGTTCATAATAAATTTCTATAAGCATATAAATGTAGAGTGCTAGACTTACTTGAAGGATTTGATGCCTTGAATATCCAAATAGTCCCTAGAGAGAGCAATCAAGAAGCTGATAAGATGGCAGTTGTGGAGGCACAATATGAATTACATGTTGACTTATTCGAGGAACATATAAAATAAATTACAAGGCCCTCAGTTCCTAATAATGATAAATATTGGTAAGTGTTTGACTCTAATCAGTAGTGTAGGTCAAAAAATATCACACTTATTTCCTTCAATCTAATGGATCGATGCCTCAAAGGAAAATGGGAGAATGATAGGTCTACACCTCGAAGAGAGACACTTGATTTCGTGTCTTCTTTGGTGATTTTTTGACAAATTGTTTAGGGTTCACCATAAAACATTTTATGGTAGTTTCCACACCTAGGTTTTGGAGTTTTTTTATGTGTTCCTTTTTTTAATTCTCACAATCACCTAGTTTTTTGCCAATATGCAACTATGCTAACCTATATGTAATTTTGATTCATATGCAAACAACAAACAACAGAAACAAAGCTTTAATGAACAATGCAATGCTTAAAAAGTAATTTGAAACTCTAACCTGTATCTAGAAGTCTGATGAAGGTTCTAATTTTTTTTTTCAGATAAGATTGTATGTAGCAAGGCAAGATCATACGATTTTGGTCAAGATCGTACGTACAATATAATATCATACCGTTCGATTAGTGATCGAATGATCTGATCTTGATAGAAACCTATAGTTTCATGAATAGAGTGTAGAAAATAGAAAATAGAATGTGCTATTGATATTTTTAAGCATGAGTTAGATTAAATATCAGCTATTGAATAACACAATGAAAGAAATTAACATATGAATGCTTTAAACTACATGAAATGTGCAATTAAATGTAAGTTGGTGAACTCCAGGAATGCAAAATGATTAAATATGATGCTATATGCAATAGAAATAATAGACAAGATGATAAATATGCAAAGTGAGATCTTAAGAAATGTAAAATAATACTCGGGGTTGCCCCCAAGTGATCTATAGGAAATATCATACAAAAAGAGCAAGATCGTATCCTTTGATCCCATATCATATTTCTCTGATCGACGATAGTATCCTCCAATCCTGCATAAAATAGAAAAATACGTAGGTCTAATATAGAAATTACAATGATTTGAATGCAAAAATTAGGTCAATGAATCAGGGAAGATTCAAGGCAAGGAATGCCTAATTAAATAGGTTGTAGTAGGAAGTGAAAATAGGCTGAAAACAAATTTGGTTGCAACTCCTTCCAAGCTGGGACTGATCGGTGAATCTAATCCTGTAACTTCCATACGGTTGCACAGGTAAAGATAAAACACGTTATAACTAGTTTGTCATTTAGCTAAACTAAGCAATTTCTATTTTTGAACAAGATCATACGTACGATCATGGATTGTATTGTATGATCAATTATTGTATCGTATGATCAAATATTGTAGCATACGATCAAAGATTGTATCGTACGATCTCGCTAGGATGTTAGATATGTACATAGTTTTTTGGCAGTTTGAGGGGTCAAACTATGTCAAAATTGGATATATAATATACAGTTGGAAATATATTTTTGAGCTCTATCCAATGGTATAAAATTTGAGAAGAATTGAGATGATTTAATAGGGTAAAAATTCTTTTGAATATGACCTTATTTTTTTAAGAGGGAAAACTTATCTTAATGGGTCAATTTTTCTTGTCTACATTTTGCCCCCTCTTTGGTGTATTTATGAACAATATATTTGTCAAATAAAAGTGTATATGCTCGAGTAGAAGTGATTATGATTAACATGGGAAGAAAGGAGTAGGTGATTTAGAATGAATAATTCATGGGAATTGATGTTTTAGAAAAATAATTACCAATTTACTGACTAGGATGCCCCCTCGAGTTTTTACACCAAATTCTATGTTTGGTGGAAAAATCAATATATATATATATATATATATATATATATATATATATATATATATATATATATATATAGATCTTCTTTGTTTTATGTGACTTTGTGTGATTTATTGGGTATTTATTAAATTTGCTTATGATGATTGTGTTACATAGTTTCTTGTAATCATGCTTTGATTTTTGAACATTTTGATCATGCTTAACATAAAAGGAAAATGATTTTGTAAAGTGTGTTTTGAAAAATATATTTTTGTGTGATGATATATTTGAGGGATTAGCAATGAACCTTGAAGGATTTTGTGTTGTTATATGATCGTTGGTGGAGATCAATGCTCGCTAGGTCATGAAGCGGATCCTGTTGTGAGGAATTTTTGTATTGCTAATAACAAAATATTGTAGGTTCAAGAGTGACCTTGAGGATTATGATGATAAAGGGAGATGTTGATTTTAAAAAAAAAAAAAAAATTGAGAAAATAGGTTAATAAATATATTTTTTGTGGTGGATATAAAGTGATTTAAGCATGAAAAATTTGGGAAGGATGACTTGCGCTAGGCATATAATTCCTAGTGTGAAATTTGAGAAAAATAATTACTAGGAATTATACCATCATCGCGAAGTCAAAATGCAATGCATGATTATATATGATTTTGAAAATACAAGTTGCATTTTGAAAATAATTCATTGTGTCACATGTTGAAATTTTTTTAAGATAATATATATATTGTATGTAATTGCAAAAAATGAAGTGATATGGACTAATGTGAATAGTTATAAACTAATATTTTTTAACAAATTTCAAAGAAATATTTTAAATTATTTTCAAGACAAAGTCAAATTTATCAAGAACCAGTTGTGATGTGTGAGTTCATTATCCATCTTGATTTGTCATAATGATACAAAATATCTCAAGGATCAAATGTGTGTGCTTGTGAAATTGATTTACCAATTTTGAGTGAGGTAATGATACAAGCAAACTTTTATGAACCAATGTGTGTGTAAGTGAAATGTTTATTAACCATGATTTTGTGCATGCAACTGTACTGAAATACTATGTAAGTCAAGTTACCAAAAGCTATCTAATCCACAAGAAAACATTAGTCTATACAAAATAAGGTCGCTAATGTGACATACATGTCACCATGCGAAAGGAAATACCCAAGGTCAGGCGGATTGGGAAAAAACCACCTATTATGGGACTTACGTCATGGTTTTCAAATAACTTAGGAATTCCAAGGATTCATGCTCACTACCGCATTCTTTTCTTCTAATTTTTGGAGTAGGGATTCTTGTCCATTTTTGAACAAGGGGATTTTATTGCCTTTTATTTTCTTTGCTTTTTTTTCTTTTTCTCTTTTATTTTTTTTAGGAATACTTGCCTAGATTAGACATAGAGCAAGGAATTTTATTTGGGTAGGGGGAGCTTGTACTTTTGCCAATTCTCAGTATTCTAGACCATGCGCATAATAGGATAGCAAGGTAAAATTTTTTCTTAAGGAACTAAGACTACTCTATAGTATCCTTTTAGAATATTGCAAAAAATCATATTTAAGATGTGAGAATGTGTTCTCAGTTTAAGAAGTAGCAAGATCATTTCCCAAAACTCAAAATTTATTTAGTGAAGTAATAGTTATTTTCAATACAAGAGAGATTTATAATCAAAGTGACGAAATCAAAATCATTAAAAGTGTAACATTAAGTGCATGGTTCAAGATAACTTTTGAGTTTATCTGAAATAAAATAAAATATAACTTGAATTTTGGAAAAACAACATACACTGATGCAAAGAATGAGAGCTTAACAATTTGAAATATTTTTGGAATTTTTTTATGTTTTTTGATTTTTTGTTGTTGTTTTTGATGTCTTAATGATGGAATTGGTGATCTATATACAATCTACAAGGTGATTTTGATAATAACATGTCTAATGTGGTTTTAAAATTAAAGGAGGTTTTTAAGGACAATTTGGTTGTGGTGTAGGTGATTGAAGTTGATTGGTTGATAGTTGAGATTGTTGTGATGAAGAATGATAAGTAGATGTAGATGAAGAAAAGTGATAGACAAAATATGACAATGATAATAAAGAGTAAAAGAATAGACAACTTGATGTGATAATTATAATGAAAGAGATAACGAAGGATAAAAGGTGACAAACAAAAGGTTTCAATGATGATAAAGAGGAAGAAAATAAAGAACCTAATGCAATGATGATAAAGAAAGAGATAATAGATAATACAAATCCCCTATGAATGGGAGAGTATTGCAAATGTTCTAAAAGAGATATCTTATGTGGATGATTGTCCCATTGTTGTTGAATGTTGAGGGAGACTTTAGGTTGAGACTTCAAAATTAAATATGGGTTTTCCATGCTTGTATCTTCTTTTATTATTATTATTTGGAGCCAAGAGAGGTCTTGAAGGTTGGTTGGATGAAGAATTTATCTCCTACTTGTCAAGATAATTTAGTTGGGTAAGAACTTGCTTTGTTGTAGTCTCTACTACTAAACTAACAATATTTTTGTGATGAGGCCCATTATGAAATGACAAGCGATAATTTTCCTATTGTTGATGATTGGGTAAGGGATTTTGTAAGATCCCTATGCCTTGATCAGTTTTTTGAGTTTGTGATTGAGAATTTTGATTTTGGGCTTGTTGTCTAGTGATGGCTCCAATAGTGCCTACAACATTATTATTTTGTAAAAGACCAAAATGAGGTCTAGCATTTACTACTTGTTCATTTGAAAGTGTTTGTTGAGATGAGGGTCAGGTAATCATTCTTCTAGGGAATTATTCTTTTGGAACTAATAAATCCATGATAGGAAGAATTTGATCTGACTCATCTTCAGAACTATTTGAATTTTTTGAGGTATGTCCATTTCACTTTCTATTTCAATTTATATTTCACTTTTTTTTTCACTTTATGTATCATTTTCTGTGTCACTTTCTATGTCACTTCTTGTATATAATTGGCCTAGTTGTAATTGTGGATAAAGTAGGCACATAGGAGGTTTACAAATCTTGTTGTGGTAAAAGGTTTCTACTGGTTCCCACATACCAAGTTGGAGGAGGAAAATTATGATGTTCTACTTGATTTACTGCCTCTTTACCATGCTTGGGTAAAGGATGTTGAAAAATATCTAAGTTTTGATTTATGTTTTGATTTATTTGTTTTTGGGTATTATTTTAAGTATTATTGTTTGCAAGAAATTGTTGTACTTCCATATTACCTTTATCAATAAAATATTGTATCATATGCTTTAACATTTTACAAGAATTTTTAGAATTTCCATCTACTTGGTAAAAATTACAATGTAAATCAACCCTATATCCAATTGCAGTGGTATCTGGTTGTCTTACCTCAGGTAACCATATCAAACCTTGTTCCAATAATTGAGGTAAAATCATAGTTAAGGGTTGATTTAATCTTGTTAATTATCTTGGTGGCTTATCAGGGATTTTCAATACAAATTTCTTTACAATTTCAGCAAGGTTATTATTTTAAGTGTTTCTACTATCAGTAACTCCATCACCCACTACTTGATTATTCTTATATTAGTTTTAGAAGTTTTATCTTCGTATTTATTCTTAAATTGGCCTCTTCTAATGATGGCATATTCTACCCTCCTAGCTAAATCAATATTTTGATCAAAGGAGATTACTATAGTAGTAGAAAACTCATAATATAGTTGTTCTTGCAAATTACCAATGAATATGTCCAACATCTCATGGTGAGGTAATGAAAAATGTAAATTTCCTAAGAGTTGTTTCCACTTAGTCAAGAATTTAGTAAAATTCTCATATTTACCTTGTTTCAAATTGTATAAATCCTTAATGGTCACATGCCTCTCTATATAGGCACTAAATTGGTGGACAAACATTTTCGCTATATCTTCAAAGTTCTTTAAAGAATTTATAGGTAGTTGATAATACCATTCTAGAGCCATGCCTCCAAGGATTTTAGGGAACATTTTTAGCAACAACAAGTTATCATGAGAAATATCATGACATGCCATCCTAAACATGCAAAGATGCTCAATAGGATCTTCAGTTCCTTTATATATCGGGAGGACAGGCATAGGGAAATGTTTTGGGTATGGTTGGACAACCACAATAGGATCCAAGGGTTGGCTACACATCTCTCTTTAATTTTATGATGGATGGTAGGGATCTATTTGATCTAGACATGAGGCTAATTATTTGACTATGTCTTCAAGACCCTATTATTGTCCACCAAATTGATTGTGTTGCACCATGTTGTTGTGTCTTTGATGATAAGTTGGTGTTGTTGTATAAGGATTTCCAATTGAAATACTGTTGTGCAAAGTGTTGGTAGGAAGAGTATTATGAAGTTGAATTTTTTGTTTATGATTGGTATTTTGCACTTGTTTAGCTTTTTATTGGTTTGAAATTTTTTGATTAAGATCTTGAGAGAAGATAGATGTGAAGGGTTGTTTTTGTTGTTTAGAATTTGTTTTAGTGTTATTAACAACAATTTTGGATGATTGTGCCATTGGTTTTTGAGCATTTTGATTTAAAGGTATCATGTTTTGATGAGATGGTCCTTCTTGATCATTATCTTGGTCTTTTGAATTCATGTATGATAATGGATTTGTATGTATATGAAAAGCATATTCTAAGGCTACTTCCATAGCACCATTTCTTGAATTATCCATTTGTACTATTTGATTGAAATGTTCTATGTTGCTCTTTATAAATTTGGTAAACTGTTCAATAGAATTGAAACTAACATTTCCTTCTTGGTCTAATTTATTCTCTTCTATTTCATATTCTCTATTATCTTCATATTGTTCTAAAGATACATCACCTTCAATAATTACCCTATCCTCAAGGTTTTCTTGATCTGGATCATTAGATTCTACTTGTTTTTCACTTCTTAAAATTCTAGGAATTTTGCTTTTAGGATTTTTTTATCTCTCAATGATATATATATATGATTTTTGAAGAACATGTGCTTATACTGAGAGGGGGGTGAACAGTATAAGATAAAACTTTTTTCTTTTTAATCCAAATGATAACATCAACAATATTAAAGTAGTAAACATCACACAAAGCATCACACACATGAGAGACATGATTTTACGTGGTTCACCCAATGTGGGCTACTCCACGGAGAAAATATTTCTTATAAATTTTTCTCAAATAAATTCTCTTGGGAATCCTTTCCCTACAATGTTTATGGACCTCTATCCAAAGGAGACACCAATCCCCTAATCAAGTTCGTGGATCTCTATCCACAGGAGAACTCCTTTCTCCTTTGCTCTAGCTGGTGATCTTCTAGAAGAACTGTTGCCCCCACTGCTCTAGCTAATGGATCTCTATCCACTGAAGACACCTATCCTCACTGCCCTAGCTAATGGATCTCTATCCACTAGAGACTGTCATCCTCTATACTATGTCACCTTCAAAGCTCTATCTTAAATCTGCACTAAACACAGTCCTTCGGTCTAGCACAAATCTATCCTCAATCTCTATTTCTGATCTAGCACAAACCTATCCTCAAATCTACACTATCCTCAAATTTATCCAAACTCTATCCTCAATTTTATCCTCAAATCTATCCTCAATTTATCCTCAATATCTATCCTCAAATCTGTATTGTAAGCTTTCACAAAAGCTCACACAAATCTATCCACAAGTCTTCTCAAGGACTTACCTCAAATCTGCTCAACAAGTCCTCACTAGAACTTGTCCAATCTCATAGAAACATAAAGAGAATTGTTAGAGACTCAATATGCTTCACATTCATCAATACTCAACCTCTTTCTCAAATCAATATAGAATAATTTATTTTATAGAACTTGAACAATCACTTCACACATCCACTTGACTAGGCTCAACCAACTCTACTCAACCAATCACTCAATGAAATAATCCTTGCTCACAAACCCTAGTCCAAGCATATGAACACTCACTCAAAATATTTCCAACAATGCTTATCAACCAATCTCACATAACAATGATACTCATGTTCTTTCCAAACCCTAGTTCAAGTTCTTCACTCAATCAATCACTTCAACAACAATGCTTATAAACCAAGGTGCATAGCATTCATTTCACAATAGCTCAACAACTCAATAAGGAAACCTAATTAAGTCCTTTTCACTCCAAAGTTATTTTCAGAAAACCAACCAATCAACTCAACCAAGGAAGAATATGCCCATACCTTTTTCTTTGATGTAGAATGATCTTCAAAAGCCTAGTTCAATTATCACAACTTTCTTTGCCAAGTACAAAGGGTTAGATGACAAGAATTATCACCCTAACACTTTTCACAATTTACCTTAAACACAAAGATAAATTAAATCCCAAATACACCTTATTGCTCCATCTCAATAATAAATTTCAACATCATAATTTTCATCAAAAACCCTCTTATAAAATATAACACAATTTCTACTTATAACTCCTTTCTTAAATTGCACTTATCAAATAAAATAATTTATAAAATAATGCAATTTATTCTTCTAAGGTAAAAATTAATTACCCTAGTTTTTACTTTATCAAAAACAACTTTTTACCATGCCCAAAAATCACTTTAACATATAGGTAAATAATCCAATTTAATTACCACCTTATACCTCCCAATTTACTCACAACAACCTTAGGGCAAATAAAATTTAAATAAAAAATTGTACCTTTTCCCTTAGTGGGTTTTGAACCCATGATGTTGCCTCCTCAAGCGCCCTAGCCATGGCCTTGGCTGTCACGTGAGCTAAGCGCTCACGTGGGAGCTAAAGTGCCCACACGCTTCTAAAACCTTCTACTACCACCAAAAATTAAAACGTGAAAAGGGACTTGTTGCCACCAGGTTTTGAACCCGTAACCTCACTTCCACAAACGCCAAGCAACTGCCACCTATGCTAGCCACCGGATGGTGCTAGAAGTTAAGCGCCTTGTCTTCTTCAACAACCCAAATTTTGGATATGATGCAGCACATGATATTCCTCTCTCAACACATTTTTCAAATTCAAATTGCATACCCTTTTTGCCTTAGCAAAGGCAATATTTATATTGCTTTGTTATTTCTTCCAACACGTCGGTGGGGGTAATATTCAACTTGCACGTCGGTGGAATAGCCTTAGGGTTTTGCTATTTCAAATAAATAAATATTTATTTATAAAATTTAAATTCAATTTGAATTTAAATATTTATAAATTAAATATTTAAACCTTCCTTGGACTTTTTAATTTGGAATAAAAAGCCTCCTTGGGTTTTTATGAAAACCTTTTATCTAATCCATGGTTTTAATGAAAACCTTTTATTTTCCAATCCATGTTTTTAATAAAACCTTTTACTTATGCTTCCTATAATATCAAAAATGAATATTATGAAGCTCTTTTGCCATCAACCTTTTGCATTGCTCCTTTTGACCTTTTGGCATCAATGGTGGTTCACTCCTTGGCATCAATGACAACCTCATGCCTTGACATCAATGACAACTTTATGGACTCAAAATGTCCAACAATCTCCCCCTTTGTCATTGATGGCAACCCAATAACTTTTTACCATTTCCTTGACCTTTTTATTTTGCTCCCCTTAGGAAATTGCTCCCCTTGACTCAATGCTCTCTTCTTAAACCAAATCTCTCTCCCTTACTCAAATCTCTCCCCCTTTGACATCAATGGCAAAGGGTCACCTTTGGGGCTCGAGGCTAAGAATGAGTCTCTTAGCTTAGCCCCTCCCCCACCTCCTCTTGAGGTGGTTAATTCTGGGGTGGGAGTATTACTCCCAATTTTTCTCGAAGATACTCAAAGGTCTCCTTTGAGAGTGGCTTAGTGAAAATATCTGCTATCTGTTCCTTTGTAGTAACATATTCTAACCTGACATGTTTATCTATCACCTGTTCTCTCAAAAAATGATACTTGATCAAAATGTGCTTTGTCCTGGAATGCATCACTAGATTCTTTGAGATACTTATAGCACTTGTATTATCACATAATATGGGAATAGGATGATCATGTTTTATCTTGAAGTCTTCTAGAGTCCGCTTCATCCATAATACTTGTGTACAACTGGCTACTACTGCAATATATTCTACTTCTGCTGTAGATAAGGATATTGAGACCTGCTTCTTACTTAGCCAAGAGACTAAACAATCTCCAAGAAAGAATGCTCCTCCACTTGTGCTTTTTCTATCATCAATGTTGCCAGCCCAATCTGCATCTGTATATGTTGTGAGTGTGAAACTATCACTTTTGGGATACCAGAGCCCAAAATCCATAGTCCCTTTTAGATACCTGAGAATTCTCTTTATTGCTACCACATGTGTTTCCTTAGGTGCTACCTGAAACCTTGCCACTAATCCCACTGATTGTACTATGTCTGGTCTTGTAGCTGTAACATACAATAAGTTGCCAATCATAGATCTGTATAGTCTCTGATCTACCTCTAGAGATTCATCATCCTTACTTAACTTGCATCCTGTGACCATGGGGGTACTTACTGGTTTGCAATCCTCTAACCTGAATTTCTTTAACATCTCTTTTATATACTTGGTTTGTGAGAGAAATACTCCTTTCTCTGATTGTGAAATCTGAAGTCCAAGAAAGAAAGACAACTCACCAAGCATAGACATCTCAAATTCATTCTGCATGTTCTTAGAAAATTCTTTACACATCTTATCATTGTTTCCCCCCAAAATGATGTCATCAACATAAACAACCACAATTAGTAGATTATTCCCTTCATTTTTGATATATAAGTTGTTGTCTGCTATTCCTTTTCTGAATCCCTGTTCCTGAAGATACTTATCCAATCTTGAGTACCATGCTCTAGGAGCCTGCTTTAATCCATATAGTGCCTTTTTCAATCTGCATACATGATCTGGTCTATCTATTAATATGAATCCCTCTAGTTATTCAATGTAGACTTCTTCTTCTAGAACACCATTTAGAAATGTTGACTTAACATCCATCTGATATACCTTGAAGTTTTTAAAACTTGAGAAGGCTAAAAATATTCTTATGGCTTCAAGTCATGCAACTGGAGCAAATGTCTCATCAAAGTCAATTCCCTCTACCTGTGCATAACCTTTGCATACTAACCTTGCTTTGTTCCTTACTACTTGTCCATCTTCATTTAGCTTATTTCTGAATACCCATTTTGTGTCGATCACATTCTTGTCCTTTGGTCATGGGACAAGTTCCCAAGTCTTGCTTTTCTCTATCTGATCTAATTCCTCATCCATTGCCTTGATCCAGAACTCATCTTCACTTGCCTGATTGAAGTCTTTTGGCTCAATCTTAGATAGCAAAGAAAAATTTGCTTGTTGAGATGGTGTTATTATCCTTCTCCTTGTCTGTCTTTCATTTGGATTCCCAATGATTTGCTCTTTTGGATGATGCTTCTGTACATATCTGGATGGAGTTTTAGGAAGAAGTCTTTGTGTTTCTTCTTCTTCTTCTTCATCTGATTCCTCATGAAACTCTTCTTGACAACTTCCATCTTCCTGATACACAATTTGTTGAACTGGTTCTCTTGAATCTATCTTCTCATCAATTGTTACATTTATACTTTCTACAATAGTATGTGTTCTCTTGTTGAAGCATCTATAGGCTTTACTCCTTAGAGGAATAACCAAGAAAAATTCCCTCATCACATCTTGGGTCAAACTTGCCTAAGTTTTGATCTTCTCGTCTTATGTAACACTTGCTTCCAAAAATCTTGAAGTGTTTTACAATGGTCGGTCTTCCTTTCCAAAGCTCATATGGAGTCTTGTGATGGTTTACCCTCATTTGAGCCCTAGTGATTATGTATACTATTGTGTTGACTACTTCTCTCCAAAATCCATCTGAGAGCTTAGACTCATTTAACATAGCTCTAGCCATATTCTCAATAGTCCTATTTTTCCTTTCAACTACCCCATTTTGTTGAGGAGTTCTTGCTATTGAGTATTCTCTCTTGATCCCATGTTGTTCACAAAACTCTACAAATTCATTTGAGGTAAATTCTCCTCCTCTATCAGATCTCAAACACTTAATTCTCTTGCCAGTTTCATTTTCAACTAGTTCTTTAAATGCTTTGAATTTTTCAAAAGCATCTGACTTCTCTTTCAAGAAAGCTACCCAAACCATTCTGGAGTAATCATCTATAAACAATATAAAGTAACTCTCACCCTGAATACTCTGTGTTCTGGTAGGACCACATAGATCAGTATGTATTAGACTCAATGGCTCAGATGACATATATCCTTTTGACTTAAAGCTTGTTCTAGTTTGCTTTCCATGTTGACAAGGTGCACAGATTGTGTTTTGTGGTCTTCTTATTTTGGGTAAATCTTTGATAGCCTGCTTATTGCTTATGTTGACTATGTTGTCAAAATTCAAGTGACCCAATATTCTATGCCACAACCAAATCTCATCTTCTTGTGATAGAAAGCACTTTTCCCCTTTGATCTCACTAAGCATGTATAGATTGTTTGGAGTTCTTCTTGCATTGGCAATGACCTTTCCAGTTTCTGATTTTCTTATCTCACATCTATCTGGGTGAAATGTAACCATATGCCCTTGATCACAAAGTTGACTTACACTTAGCAGATTATGTTTTAACCCCTTAACATACAACACATTTTATGTTCTTGTTTTCCCATTATCTAAACTCAGAGTTCCTCTTCCACCAATCCTTGCTGATCCATTATCACCAAAACTTATTGATCCTCTATTGGTTTCTTTTAGTACAATGAATTTGTCTTTGTCTCCTGTCATGTGACTAGAGAAACCACTATCAAGATACCATTGTTCTTCTTTATCCTGAGCATGAAGGGTTGTTTGAACTAACATTGATCTAGCCTTTACATTTTCCCTTTCATCTTTCCTAGTTGTTGAAATTGTTTTTCTTTTACTAGACTCAGGAAGTATCATTTTACACCATCTAGCCTTGTGCCCAAAATTATTGCATTTGTAACATATAATATCATTATCCATAAGAGGTGCAAAAGAATTGAAATTTCTATTGACATTGTTTCTTGTATGACCAATACAATGTATAGCTCTATGACCATATTTATTACAAGAAAAACAATGACCATGGAAGAAATTATGTAACCTGTTTGGATGCCTTTGAGATTGTGGTGGAGTGCTTCTCCTTTTGTGATTAACTCTCATCCAAGGTTCTTCTTTGCTTTCTTCCTTTATGATGTCCTTTTCTTTTGAGGTATCCTTTGCTTGCCTCTCTTTGTTTGAAGTTTCTCCTTTTTGAAGACTTGACTCTTCTTTCTATTTCCCATACTCTATATCTTGTAGTACTTTGGTCCTTTCAACTTCATTCCTTAGATAAAAAATTTTTGCTTCCAATATTTCACATTCTGTTTCTCTTGCTCTCAATAGATCTGTCATATCCTGCTCAATCTTCTTTCCTTCTTCCACCTTTATCTTAAGTTCTATGAGATTTTGTAGAAGTTCCATCTTTGCTTCTTCATCCTCTTGAATTTGTTCCTTCAAGCTTGAATTCTTTTCTCTAATCCTTTCCAAATTCTTAAGAGCAGTAAATAATTCTTCTTTTATATCAAACATGGTCTCTTCTTCATTTTATAAAGTCATGTGTGTTTCTGATGGATCCTCCTCCAAGTTATTAGTCTTTTCATGGAGAGACCCTCTATGATACCAATTGAAGAACATGTGCTTATACTGAGAGGGGGGTGAATAATATAAGATAAAACTTTTTGATTTTTAATCCAAATGATAACATCAACAATATTAAAGTAGTAAACATCACACAAAGCATCACACACATGAGAGACATGATTTTACGTGGTTCACCCAATGTGGGCTACTCCACGGAGAAAATATTTCTTATAAATTTTTCTCAAATAAATTCTCTTGGGAATCCTTTCCCTACAATGTTTATGGACCTCTATCCAAAGGAGACACCAATCCCCTAATCAAGTTCATGGATCTCTATCCATAAGAGAACTCCTTTCTCCTTAGCTCTGACTGGTGATCTTCTAGAAGAACTATTACCCCCACTACTCTAGCTAATGGATCTCTATCCACTGAAGACACCTATCCTCACTACCCTAGCTAATGGATCTCTATCCACTAGAGACTATCATCCTCTATACTCTATCACCCTCAAATATCTATCTTAAATCTACACTAAACATAGTCCTTCGGTCTAGCACAAATATATCCTCAATATCTATCTTTGATATAGCACAAACCTATCCTCAAATATATACCAAAATTTATCCTCAAATCTTCTTTATCCTCATATCTATCCTCAAATCTATCCTCAATATCTATCCTCAAATCTGTATTGTAAGCTTTCACAAAATCTCACACAAATCTATCCACAAGTCTTCTCAAAGACTTATCTCAAATCTTCTCAACAAGTCCTTACTAGAACTTTTTCAATCTCATAGAAACATAAAGAGAATTGTTAGAGACTCAATATGCTTCACATTCATCAATACTCAACCTCTTTCTCAAATTAGAATATAGAATAATTTGTTTCATAGAACTTGAACAATCACTTCACACATCCACTTGACTAGGCTCAACCAACTCTACTCAACCAATCACTCAATGAAGTAATCCTTGCTCACAAACCCTAGTCCAAGCATATGAACACTCACTCAAAATATTTCCAACAATGCTTATCAACCAATCTCACATAACAATGATACTCATGTTCTTTCCAAACCCTAGTTCAAGTTCTTCACTCAATCATTCACTTCAACAACAATTCTTATAAACCAATGTGCATAACATTCATTTCACATATAGCTCAACAACTCAATAAGGAAACCTAATCAAGTCCTTTTCACTCCAAAGTTGTTTTCTAGAAAACCAACCAATCAACTCAACCAAGGAAGAATATGCCCATACCTTTTTCTTTGATGTAGAATGATCTTCAAAAGCCTAGTTCAATTATCACAACTTTCTTTGCCAAGTACAAAGGGTTAGATGACAAGAATTATCACCCTAACACTTTTCACAATTTACCTTAAACACAAAGATAAATTAAATCCCAAATACACCTTATTGCTCCATCTCAATAATAAATTTCAACATCATAATTTTCATCAAAAACCCTCTTATAAAATATAACACAATTTCTACTTATAACTCCTTTCTTAAATTGCACTTATCAAATAAAATAATTTATAAAACAATGCAATTTATTCTTCTAAGGTAAAAATTAATTACCCTAGTTTTTACTTTATCAAAAACAACTTTTTACCATGCCCAAAAATCACTTTAACATATAGGTAAATAATCCAATTTAATTACCACCTTATACCTCCCAATTTACTCACAACAACCTTAGGGCAAATAAAATTTAAATAAAAAATTGTACCTTTGCCCTTAGTGGGTTTTGAACCCACGACGCTGCCTCCCCAACGCCCCTAGCTGACCTTGGCTGTCGCGTGAGCTAAGCGCTCACGTGGGAGCTAAAGTTCCCACGTGCTTCTAAAACCTTTTGCTACCACCAAAAATTAAAACATGAAAAGGGGCTTCCCAACTTGCTACCACCGGGTTTCGAACCCGTAACCTCACTGCCACAAACGCCAAGCAACTGCCACCTACGCTAGCCACCGGATGGTGCTAGAAGTTAAGCGCCTTGTCTTCTTCAACAACCCAAATTTTGGATATGATGTAGTGCACGATATTCATCTCTCAACATGTTTTTTGAATTCGAATTGCATACCCTTTTTGCCTTAGCAAAGGCAATATTTATATTGCTTTGTTATTTCTTCCAACACGTCGATGGGGGTAATCTTCAACTTGCACGTCGGTGGAATAGCCTTAGGGTTTTGCTATTTCAAATAAATAAATATTTATTTATAAAATTTAAATTCAATTTGAATTTAAATATTTATAAATTAAATATTTAAACCTTCCTTGGACTTTTTAATTTGGAATAAAAAGCCTCCTTGGGTTTTTATGAAAACCTTTTATCTAACCATGGTTTTAATGAAAACCTTTTATTTTGCCAATCCATGGTTTTTAATAAAACCTTTTACTTATGCTTCCTATAATATCAAAAATGAATATTATGAAGCTCTTGTTTTTCATGTCGAGTTCACCAAAGAATGTATGTCTAAAATTCTTGCACTCCTTTCCTTTAGGCTAATGGATCTGCTCCTCTAAGGGGAATGGAATAACTATAGGTCTACACCTCGAAGAGAGACACTTGAGTTTGTGTCTTCTTTGGTGATTTTTTTATGAATTGTTTAGGGTTCACCAGGAAACATTTTATGGCAGTTTTCATGCCTAGCTTTTGGAGTTTGTTTGATGTGTTCCTTTTTTTAATTCTCACAATCACCTATTTTTTTGCCAATATGCAACTATGCTAACCTATATGCAATTTTTATTCATATGCAAACAACAAACAACAAAAATAGAGCTTTAATGAACAATGCAATGCTTAAAAAGTGATTTGAAACTCTGACCTGTATCCGAAGTCTGATGAAGATTCTAATTTTTTGTTGCAAACAATATCATATATAGTAGGGCAAGATCATACGATTCTATTCAATATCGTATGTACGATATGAGATCATACCGTCCTATCAATGATCGGATGATCCGATCTTGACAAAATCTGTAGTTTCATGAATAGAGTGCAGAAAACAGAAAATAAAAAATAGAATGTGTTATTGATCTTTTTAAGCATGAGTTAGATTAAATGTTGGCTATTGAATAACACAATAAAAGAAATTAACATATGAATGCTTTAAACTACATGAAATGTGCAATTAAATGTAAGTTGGTGAACTCCAGGAATGCAAAATGATTAAATATGATGCTATATGCAATAGAAATAATAGACAAGATGATAAATATGCAAAGTGAGATCTTAAGAAATGCAAACCAGTACTCGGGGTTTTGCCCAAGTGATCTACAGGTAAGATCATATAGAAAGAGCAAGATCGTATCCTCCGATCCCAGATCATATTTCTTTGATCGACGATCGTATCCTCTGATCCTGCACAAAACAAAAAATGCCTAGGTCTAATGCAAAAATTGTAGTGATTTGAATGTAAAAATTAGGTCAAGTAATCAAGGGAGATTTGAGGTAAGTAATGCCCAATTAAATAGGCTATATTAGGAAGTGAAAATAGGATGAAAACAAATTTGGTTGCAACTCCTTCCAAGCTGGGACTGATCGGTGGATCCGATCTTGTAACTGTCGCATGGTTGCATAGGTAAAGATAAAACACATTCTACCTATTTTTTCATTTAGCTAAATTGAGAAATTTATATTTTTGAACAAGATCATACGTACGATCAGGGATATTGTATCGTATGATCAGAGATCGTATCGTACGATCTCGCTAGGAAGTTAGACATGTACATAGTGTTTTAGTAGTTTGAGGGGTCAAATGGTGTTAAAATCGGACACATAATATACCATTGGAAAGCTCTTTATGAACCCTATCTAATGGAATAAAATTTGAGAAGAATTGATATGATTTTATAGGGTAAAAATTATTTTTAATATGACCCTATTTTTTTAAGAGGGAAAACATATCTTAATGGGTCAATTTTTCTTGTCTACAAGCAGATAGCAAACTTTATTTTGCAAGAAGTTGAATTTTTTGAGGATATCCAAGCCAAGTTGTAGCAGACATATGAGGATAGTGATATCATTCAACTTAGTAGCAACAAGATTCCAAAGGGACTCATTACTTTGGAAAGTTTGTTCACTCCTGATGATCAATACAAAGGTAAACATAAAATAATGACAACAAAAAGTAATATTTTTTGAAATAACCAAATAGCTCCAAGTAATGTCCTTATGCTTGGAAAATGTAATTATCCTAATTAGGAAATCATTTTCATTTAGAAATGCAAATAATATGATGATATTATAGCATGGGATTATGACCAGTTGAAAGAGTATGCTCCAGATATTATGCAACACACTATAAAGCTCCTTCATGATGCTAAACCAGTGCACCAAAAGGAAAGACCTTTCAATCCCAAAGTTGAACCTTTGATGATAAAATAATTTCTGAAATTGATTAAGGCATGTATCATATATCCCATCAAGCACTCCACTTGGGTAGCCAACTTGGTACTAGTAAAAAAAAATGGAGAAATCAAACAGTGGGTGGAATTTCAGGATCTAAATTATGTCTCCCTTAAATACCATTATCCACTACCCTTAATGGATCAAATTTTGCAAAATGTGGCAAGAGATGAAATATTTTCTATGTTGGTTGGTTTTTCAGGTTTTAATCAGGTAGTGATTAAGAAATAAGACCAGCATAAAACTGCATTTACCATCAAATGGGGCACATTTGCATATCACAAAATGCCTTTTGGCCTTTCTAATGTAGGTGCCACTTTTCAAAGGGCTATGGACCTGGATTTCAAAGTATTGATAAATAAATCAATTATGGTTTATTTAGATGACATTACAGTATTCTCCAGGAATGTTGATGATCATATGCAACATCTAGAAGCAGTTTTTTAGAGACGTAGAGAGTTTGGGGTTTCTTTAAACCCAGAGAAGTATATTTTTATTGTAGAAGAGGATAAAATATTGGGACATATTATGTCCAAGGAGGGTTTTTCCATTGATCTAGAACATTTTGAAGCTATTCAAACCTTATCCCTACGTACTCACTATGTGACCCCAGGAAGTGTGCACCCTTATTCTACTTGCAATATTATACCGAAATGAAATGAAAGACCATGAAATGCATATAACACAAAAATAACAAATAAAGATCCTTTTATTTATATTGAACCCTAATTACATGTCGGTCCCTCTGAGGGATACCCATTTCGATATAATGAATTACAAGCAAAACAATGGTGAATAAAATGTCCCCTCGCAAAGGGGTGGTGCATTTTCATAGGCTTCCTGATCCTGCACATGAAATTGTACAAGGGCTTACAAATGCCTTCTTCTCCATATTTTCTCCTAGAGGTATCCTTGTGCTCCTAATTCTTTGATTTGATCCTGTAGACATGTACCTACATTCATGGAAATAACATAGCATGATAAGTAGAATAGGCAACCTCTCTAGATGAGGCTTGTTATTGGCAAATATGATGAACTAGATAAATAAGCATAATGTGCATTGAAATATATTAGATCTAAGAAATATGCATTTGAAAATCATAAATATTAATCTAAATGCAATGAAATATTTAGATCTATGCTAAATACATGTAAATAAAATAATGCTAAATAAATATCTGTTACTTAGAACAAAAGGAATCAACCATTTTAAAACCTGACTATGACCATGGGCCCCTATAAAAGACAACGACCTCTGACTTAAAGGTTACCTTAGGTCTTATGGATTATGGTTGTTGATCCCTTTCTTGAATTGATGTTCAAGGGTCACCACGTGTGTCTCCTACATTGATTGGCAATTGAAAATAATGGATCTGAATACTGATGCATCGACGTAGCTTAGTCGAGTGCTCCAATGATCCTCAAATGGGCATAGATTTGATCTCCATTTCAATAGGGCTTCACTACACACAATTTTAACTCTCTCTCTGATTTTGAATGGCTTCATTGCACAAGATTTGAACATTCATCCATTTGCCTTATTGGAAATTTGCATATATAGAATTCTAGGTTTCAGGTTTAGATCTAGGGCTTGGCTTTTTGGGGAATCCAAGCTCTAGATCTACATGCTAACTGACTGTCATAGAGGGAAGGTTAAGTATTGACTTGGTATGGAAGGGGTAGTTAGGAGGAACTTTGGGAGTTCCTCATTGAGATCCCTTCGAAATGCATGCAAACTACCATTATCGCTCATGATTTGGGCAATTCCTCATGGCAGTTCATGTTTTGGGGCTAGCAACTATCATCATTAGTAGCTAGTTGTGGCCACTCTATTCTATAGCTTCTGACTGGCTGCTCTAGTCTACAAACTACCAATTGGACTCTCTAGTCTACATCTATCGGTTGGCCACTCTAGTCTATAGCTACCAAGCCTAAATGGGCTAGAACTACCATTTTGAGTGGTTAGGACCACTACTTGCTCTTGTAAAGGTCTAATATTGGTCATATGGTCTATGAATATGCCCATATGAGTATTATCCTAAATATAACATATTTTAAGTGTCTACAGATACCCCTTTTTGGGATGCATTTTGAGCAAAACACTACATAGAGCAAAAACGTAGACCACCTAGGGCCATATTGTAGGTTGGATGATGATCATTGATCTGATCAACATAGGATGCCCCAGTCATGCGAGATGGCATGAATCCTAGAATAATTGCTTCCAATGGAATGGAAGGCTTAAATTTTTAGAAGTTTGTACTCATTTGTCAGTTATCGGGTAGCTTCAGTACTACTATAGATCTAAAAGGAGGAGAGCTACAAACTAACTATCATATTTGCTTTTTGCTTTTTCCCCAATAAAGGGTAAGCTTATGATAGTTGTTGGCAATGATTCGTAAGATGAACGCAACTCTGAAATGATCAATATGATATTTTTTTGACTTTGATTATGATTGTTGATAATTTTTTACTACCCCCTCAAACAATGTGTCGATGAGGAAAGGACAATTGATAAAGTGATGAGTCACTTGACCAAAATGGAGTGACCAAAGGGTTTATGGCTACCTTTGGAGATTTTTTGGTTGACCAAAGGGTTTATTGATACCTTTGGAACATTTTGGGTGACCAAAGAGTTTATGGATACCTTTGGACCATTTTGGATTGACCAAAGAGTTTATGGATACCTTTGGAATATTTTGGGTGACCAAAGAGTTTATGGATACCTTTGGAATATTTTGGATTGACCAAAGGGTTTATGGATACCTTTGGAACATTTTGGGTGACCAAAGGGTTTATGGATACCTTTGGAACATTTTGGGTTGACCAAAGGGTTTATGGATACCTTTGGAACATTTTGTGAGTTGAAGAATTCAATTTTGGTAAGCGTAGGTCAAAATACTAGCCTTGGTGGCAATTAGAAGACAATATTAGATCAAATCCTAGCCTTGGAGGAAATTAGGAGATAAGCTTAAGTCAAATCATAGCCTTGGGTGGCAATTAGGGGATAAGCTTAAGTCTAATATTAGCCTTGGCATCAATTGGGAGATAAGCTTAAGTCTAATCCTAGCCTTGGCTGTAATTAGGAAATAAGCTTAAGTCTAATCCTAGCCTTGGGCGACAATTAGGAGATAAACTTAAGTCTAATACTAGCCTTGGCAGTAATTAGGAGATAAGCTTAAGTCTAATCCTAGCCTTGGTGGCAATTAGGATACAAGATTAAGTCTAATCCTAGCCTTGGTGATAATTAGGAGATAAGATTAAGTCTAATCCTCGCCTTGAGCGGCAATTAGGAGACAAGCTTAAGTCTAATCCTAGTCTTGGAAGCAATTAGGAGACAAGCTTAAGTCTAATCCTAGCCTTGGCAACAATTAGGAGATAATATCAAGTCTAATACTAGCCTTGGTGGTAATTTGGAGGTAAGCTTAAGTAAAATCCTAGCCTTGGAGGCAATTAGGAGACAAGCTTAAGTTTAATCCTACCATTGATAGCAATTAGGAGACAAGATTAAGTCTAATCCTAGCCTTGGTGGCAATTAGGAGATAAGCTTAAGTTTTGCTTGAATTTTCTTTTGATATTTTTCTTATTTTCTCCAAGCAAGAAGGGTGCATGATTATATATGGCAATGATTCTTTAATGAATGCACTTAGCTATGATTAAGCATTCAATTGTTGTTATTATGACCAATGGGATTATCATATGCCATTGGGATATTTTGGGTGACCAAAGGGTTTTATGGATACCTTTGGGGCTTTTTGGGTTGACCAAAGAGTTTATGGATACCTTTGGATAATTTTGGGTAACCAAGGGGTTTTGGATACCTTTGGGGCCTTTTGAGGGACCAAAGGGTTTTGGATACCTTTGGAAAATTTTGGGTGACCAAAGGGTTTTGTATACCTTTGGAACATTTTGGATTGACCAAAGGGTTTATGGACACTTTTGGAGCCTTTTGGGTGACCAAAGGGTTTTGGATACCTTTGGAACATTTTGGATTGACAAAAGGATTTATGGATACCTTTGGAGCCTTTTGGGTTACCAAAGGGGGTTATGATACCTTTGGAGCATTTTGGATTGACCAAAGGGTTTATGTATACCTTTGGAGCCTTTTGGGTGACCAAAGAGTTTATGGATACCTTTGGGGCACTTTGGGTGATGAAAGGGGGTTATGATGCCTTTGGAGCCTTTTGGGTGACCAAAGAGTTTATGGATACCTTTGGGGCATTTTGGACCAAAGGGTTTATGGATACCTTTGGAGCATTTTGGATTGACCAAAGGGTTTATGAATACCTTTGGGGCATTTTGGCTGACCAAAGGGTTTTGGATACCTTTGGAGATTTTTGGGTGACCAAAGGATTTTGGATACCTTTGGAACATTTTGGATTGACCAAAGGGTTTATGGATACCTTTGGAGCCTTTTGGGTCGACCAAAGGTTTTTGGATACCTTTGTAGCCTTTTGGGTTGACAAAAGGGTTTATGGATACCTTTGCGGGATTTTGGGTGACCAAATGGTTTTGGATACCTTTGGAACATTTTGGATTTACCATAGGGTTTATAGATGCATTTGGAGCCTTTTGGGTGACCAAAGGGTTTTGGATACCTTTGGAACATTTTGGATTGACAAAAGAGTTTATGGATACATTTGGAGCCTTTTGAGTTGACCAAAGGGTTGATGGATACCTTTGGATTTGGATGACCAAAGGGTTTATGATACCTTTGGAGCCTTTTGAGTTGACCAAAGGGTTGATGGATACCTTTGGAACCTTTTGGATGACCAAAGGGTTTATGGATACCTTTGGGACATTTTGGATTGACCAAAGGGTTTATGATTCCTTTGGAGCCTTTTAAGTTGACCAAAGAGTTGATGGATACCTTTGGAGTATTTTGGATCACCAAAGAGTTTATGGATACCTTTGGGACTTTTTGGATTGACCAAAGATTTTATGGCTACCTTTGGAGCCTTTTGGGTGACCAAAGGTTTTATGGCTACCTTTGGAGCATTTTGTGTGACCAAAGGGTTTATGTATACCTTTGGAGCCTTTTGGGTTGACCAAAGGTTTTATGGATACCTTTGGAGTGTTTTGAGGTTGATTGCTGATTAGGTAGGTATGATACCAATAATGCCCTAATTGATGTTTAGAAAATATTTTTGTTTTGATTTTATGTTATGGATGAAATTATGGATGCTATGTCTAGGTATTTATTTGATTACGTTGTATGTATGCAATGTACTGGTGACATGCACTAGCTAGATGAAATATGTATGCTTATATGATGTGATCTAGACATGTAGATGGACTACTTACAATGTATGGGTATATGGATGCAATGATTGGTGTTTAAAAGCATGTTAAATTTGATTTAATTGTATGCATTGAATCTATGTGATATGATGTGATAGATGATATGTAATGCATTAATTACATGAGGATGATCTAATGCAAATGAACCTATATGCTTTAAGCACTTTAAAACATAAGAAATGAATGTAATATGAGTTTAAAAATCTAATGGGTGACACCACAGAATATAAATCAATCATGAATAAATAATAACTTTTATAATAAGAATTAATCATTTACACCTTCAAATGCTAGATGATATTATGTGATATGTATGTACTTTATTTATAAGCTTCTGTAAATTAAAAGATATCTCCAAAATAGTCATTGGTCGTCTAAATGTCATTGCTGACATTCATTCGGTACCTATCCTATTTCATGAGAACCCTTTAATGAACAAAACATCATAAAGAAAGTTGATGATTTAGTTGATGAAATGATTTTTTTCTATTAGAAGATTTTTGAGGTTTTCCATGAGACTCAAATACCCTAGTTACTCGATCAAAATTTGTATATTGACCATACAAAGCTTTTGAAGGATAAATTTCTTGTTATGAAGACCTAGATACTCATTATCCTTGTGTGTGCAAATGAATATATTAGATAGAACATAAGCATACCCCAGTTCCATATGGGATTCATTCAACCCATTGTTGTATTGGGGATCCTCAAATGTTTATCCTAATCCTAAGTTGGACTCAGTTGGATTAGACCACTAGGCAATACAAGACACCTAAGGCTAGCTCTTCCACATGCAAACATTGGTTTTTTCAAAAGAAATATGCTAATGTGATAGATATATCATCGTACGTAAGGATACCTTGTAGCTCGCTCATGCTGAGAATTCCAGGGATTCAAGTTCATACTCCCTTATTTTATTCATATTTATTTGGGATACTTGCTCATGCTTAGTGATGAGAATCACTTTTTATTTTGAATTTTTATTTTCTTTTAAGCAAGGGATTTATGTAGTGATGATAATCACTTGTTTATTTTATTTTTAAATTTTGCTTTGTTCAGGAGTTTTTCTTGTTTTGATCAAAGCTAGGAATTTATTTGGGTAGGGGTGAACTTGTACTTTTGCTAATTATCAGCATTTTTGAACCTGTCGCACAAGGGGATGAGCAAGATAAAATTTTCACCTTAGGATACCTAATACCGCTTTGTATAATTCATCTTTCCCTTGTTTCAACTAGGATTTTAATGTTTTTATTAGTGATAGGATTATGAAATATACCAAATGCTATCAAAACTAAACCTCAACTATCAAAATAAAAGATAACTTTCGACATAGTTTGATAAAACCACTAGGTATGGCTGAGTGACCGAAAAACCCTAGTATATCGCTTATAGCAATAGTAGGGGTTGTGCTAAAAAACATAGGTAAACACATGGGTGATGGATGATGATGGATTTTGAAGATGCATGATTGAGGTACAAACATAAATGTATCTAATACAAATGTAATGGATGCAAAACCTATATGCAATGCAACTATATGAATGCAAATGTGAAATGCATAATGTAAATGTTTTTGTATTTTTGATGCTTTCAATTATTTTTGAGTTTTGATTATTCTGAATGTTTTTGAACTTTTTGATTTTAAATTTTTTTTGTGCTTTTATGTTTTGATTTTGACCAAAGGGCTTAAGGATACCTTTAGGTCTTTTTGTGTGTGACCAAATGGCTTTAAGATGCCTTTGGGGTATTTTGTGAGGTTGACCAAAGGTCTTATGATACCTCTAGAGCCTTTTATGCTTTGACCAAAGGGCTTATGCTGCCTTTGGATTTGATTTTGACCAAAGGGCTTATGATGCCTTTGGATCCTTCTGTAATTTGACCAAAGTGCTTATGATGCCTTTGGGGAATTTTTATTTTGACCACAGGGCTTATGATGCCTTTGGGGAATTTTTATTTTGACCACAGGGCTTATGATGCCTCTGGAGGCTTTTGTGCTTTGATAAAAGGGTTTATGCTGCCTTTGGGTCATTTTGATTTTGACCAAAAGGCTTATGATGCCTTTGGATCCTTTTGTGATTTGACCAAAGGGCTTATGATGCCTTTGGGGCATTTTGATTTTGACCAAAGGGCTTATGATGCCTTTGGATCCTTTTGTGATTTGACCAAAGGGCTTATGATGCCTTTGGGGCATTTTGATTTTGACCAAAGGGCTTATGATGCCTTTGGAGCTTTTTGTGATTTGACCAAAGGGCTTATGATGTCTTTGGGGAATTTTTATTTTGACCAAAGGGCTTATGATGCCTTTGGAGCTTTTTGGTGATGTGACCAAAGGGCTTTAAGATGCCTTTGGAGCTTTTTGGTGATGTGACCACAGGTCTTTAAGATGCCTTTGGAGATTTTTATGAATTGACCAAAGGGATTTAATATGCCTTTGGAGATTTTTTAAATTGACCAAAGGGCTTTAAGATGCCTTTGGAGCTTTTTATTTTTTATTTTAATGTTTTATGATTTGTTTGGATTTTATGATTTTTGTTGTTTTTGTAATTTTGATATTTATGAATGTTTTTGATATTTTTCTAGTATTATAGGGGAGAGGTATGATAACTTGGTTACCCCCAATGTGTATGTTGACTACTGTAATGAAGTAATATTGCTTAGGAAGAGTTACAAAAATCAACTCTTCCAATTGGGACATGGACCTCTGCAATGTGCCCTTGTCTTGGTGGGGAGAAATGAGTGAACCGTCTTCATGGAAATTATTTTGTTCTAAAAGGTATTGGACCACCTTTAGAAATTATTGATAGCTATGGATATCATGCCCCTGTATACGATGATACATACAAAATAGGTTTTCATCAATGGACCCATGTTTGGGCTCTTTTTGTTTGAATTTTGGTAATACAAATGCATTTATCTCGTACAACTTTTGAAATAAAGTTGTAGTAGTCATTTCAAATGTGACCACTCTCTAAGGTGGCTTGTTTGGCCTATGAGGCTATGACTAACCTTGGGGTCTCAACTGGGATGATATGGACTCTATTTTTGCAGGCTGGTGTTCTATGGATGAACCATATATGGGAAAAACCCCATTATCTATGAGATCTTGAACCACATTACTAAACCTATAACAATTGTGAATGCCATAGCCCTCTATTCGATGGTAGAGATAGTAATGGTCCTTCATATAACCCTTAGATTTGGATTTGTTTGGGTCTATAGGTTTTATGACAGGTAAGGTAATGACCTTAGCTTCTTGCAGATTCTAGAAGATGACATACATAGGCTCATTTAAAGGAGTCCAGATGCACTGCGGATGCTTTGAGCATGCAACGTGCATTGGCCTAGTTTGAGGACTAGGTTGAGCCCTAGGTATATCACTTTCTTAGGGTGCTCACATTGATTTTTGGATGCAAGGGGTGGATTACTAACTATGGTCACTTGTTGGTTGACAATTTGGAGTTGCTTATTTTCAAGCATGTCATATACTATGGCTCGAAATCTTTGACATGATTGAATATCATGACCATCTTGTCTATGATATAGACAATGTGATTCTTCCTTATACCCATGTGGTATTGGATGATCTAGATTCAATTGGTGAACCTTAGGTAATATGATAGCATTTATGATACATAATTGATTGAAAACCAATTCTGTAGGCTCAAGTAATGAGGGATGCTTACTAGGTTGCTGAGGCGGCCAAGTTGGTGCTTGCTATGGTTGAGACTTTTCATGTGGCTGCACAGGAGATAGTTTAATCTCAGATGACGGTTGCTTCTATAATTTTAGGTTCTCAATATATTTCATAATAAAGTGCAATGCCTCATTTTTTTTATCCATTTGTGCCTCTATATTATAGAGGTGATTTTGCATATGCTCCAATACTGATAAGGCTCCCCTATGTATTTTTAGTGATTTGTTCGAAATACCATTTTTTACTGAAGGATGTGAAATATTGGGTGCTAAAGATCCACTAGGTAACTATAAATCATTAATTTCCATCATATGAGTTGATGTGGAGGCTTCATTATGTTCCACTTCAATAGTGGTGTCCACATGCTCATGCTTATGACTCAGTTAATGTTTTTGTTCTACTTTGTGGTGTTGAACTATGTCTTCTTTGATACCCCCAATCTGATATGGGGGAAACACTTGTTATTGTTCTTGAGGAGACACCATGAGAAGTGAGTCAGGGGTGACTAATGCTAATGGTCTTGACCCCTTCCATGTGGCAACAATGTTTGATTGCACCATATCTTGTTGTATCTTAATTAGATTCACTTGGTATTTTGAATTAATGTTAACCATTACCACAAACTCTTGAGAAGGCACTTTAGCTTTTGTACTAGTTGAAGGTGCTTTAATCATGTTAACTGATGTTTTCTTCTCCTCATTAGGTAATATGGTACCATGATTTTTGGTTATGGGAAAAAGGTAGTGACTTCTTGATACAAGCCTCAGTTGAATGTTTGGTGATTTTATCTAATTGAATGTTTGGAGGCCTGCATGCCACCAGAGTTTCTTGTGGCTCATCAAACTCCTTGTAATACTTGAATGGCTCAGGATCATGGGGTACCACATGCACTTGTTCTTGGTGTATGAATTTTAGATTTTGGTGCACTATGGAAGGCACACAATCCATATCTCTTATCCATGGTCTACCTAGCAATATGTTGTACTACATTTCACCCCCCATGATATGGCACAATGTAGATATCATATTTATAACAACCTGTATAGGTAGGATTACTATGCCAATTGTTGGGGAAGTGGTATCATTGTGATGAGCAAGGTGCAACCAAAGTATTTTCATTGTTGTCAACACAGTTAGGTTGATCAGTTGATGCAATGGACAAGAGTTCATTGATGACCAAAGTGCAATGGATAGGAGTTCATTGATGAGCAAGGTGCAGCCAAAGTATTGTCATTGTTGTCAATACAGACAAAGGATCGGTTGATGTAATGGACAAGAGTGCAGAGGTCATTAGATAGATCGGTTGATGAAGTGAACAAGAGTTCAGAGCAGTCAGAGCATGTACAGTGAATTTCCAAGGAGATAGAAGTGGCCCATATGCAAAAGCTCAAAGAAAAAGACAAGTAAGAAAAGTGTCGCGATATCATGACATGTTGAGAAGCTGGAAGAGAAACTATCATGATATCGCGACATGTTGAGAAGCTAGAAAATAAACTGTCGTGATATCATGACATGTTGGAAGAGAGGGAAAGCACAAGAGAAATTGTCATGATTTCATGACATATCGGAGGAGAGAGAAAATGCTAGCAAAACTGTCGCGATTTCGCGACATGTTGAAAGCAAAGAAGCCAAGTGGAAAAACTGTCGCAATTTTGTGACATGTTTTTAGAGAAGAAGCCTAGTGGAAAAACTATTGTGATTTCACGACATGTTGGCAGAGAAAAATCCAAGTGGAAAAACTGTCACAATTTGGTGACATGTTCAAAGAAGAAGCGCATGCAGGGAAAACTGTCGCGATTTCATGACATGTTTGGAGAGAAGGCATAGGCAAAGAAAACTATCGCAATTTCGCGACATGTTTGGAGAGAAAGAGCTCGCAAGGAGAAGTGTCATGATTTCACGACAATTTGCAAGAACGATGGTACGGACAAAAAAGTGTCACGATTTCACGACAGGTTTGAGAGAAAGAGCTCGCAAGGAAAAGTGTCATGATTTCACGACAATTTGCAAGAGGAAGTGCTAAGGAGAAAAAGTGTCACGATTTCGCGACATGTCGAGTTTTTGTGACCCGATGAGAAGAAAAGTGCTAAGGAAGAAAAATGTCGCGATATCATGACATGTCACATTTTCACGACTAAGAGAGGAGAGAGAATGTACGAAGATAGAAATTTCATGATTTTGCGACAATAGCAGAGAGGAAGACTCCGAAGGATGAAGGGTCATGATTTCACGACAGAAGCAAAATGAAAGAGCATGGAAGCAGAAGCGTCATGATTTCACAACAAATTCAAGGAGGAAGATCTCAAAGGCGAAAGCGTCGCGATTTCGTGACATGTTCTGTTTTCACGGGCATAAGGCAGAGAAAAGCACAAGGCAGTGAAAGTGTCATGATTTCATGACATGTCATTCTTTTTCTAGTGCTTGCAGAGAAGAGTGTATAGAAGCAAAAGGTGTCACGATTTCGCGACATGTCATGTTTTCACTAGTTTTTGCAAAGAAGAGTGTACGAAAGCGAAAGGTGTCACAATTTTGTGACATGTCATGTTTTCTCTAGAGCTTGCAGAGAAGAGTGTACGGAAGCGAAATGTGTCATGATTTTGCGACATGTCATGTTTTCGCTAGTGCAAGCAAAGAAGAGTGTAAGGAAGCGAAAGTGTCACAATTTCGTGACATGTTCTATTTTCGCTGGTGCAAGCCAAGAAGAGTGCATGAAGGCAAAAAGTGTCATGATATCATGACATGTGTTTTTGCGTTTGCAAGCTGAAGTCAAGTTAACTGAAAGAAAACGACATTTACAGATACAGTTGTAGAAGAAAATCATGCAACTAGAACAAGAACAGTTAACTGGAGTAGCACGACAGTCATAGGGACAGTTGTAGAGGAAAATCAAGCAGCCAAAATAAGAAGTCGACTAAAGTTAGTGTGACCATTACAGGGGCAGTTACATATAGAAATCATGCAAGCTAAAATTAGCACAGTGCTTTAAAGATAGAATGGTAGTAACAGGGACCGTAAAGCAGTGTAACCATCTGTTGAGTGGTATTTTCATCCAGTTGTGAAAACACACTCTTCGATAGGATTTGGGTTCTAAATCCTCTGCTTGCAAAGAAATAATTTCTCCAAGGTTCCTGTTATGTTAGCATTCTGCATCTGTGTATTAATAATCTTAAATGAAGATATTCATTTTAAATGCTTGGAACACCTTAGTGGTTGCAAGTAACTGAAAACAAGGGGCACTGTGGTTTATTTTACTATGAAAATTAATGATTGTTCATGAACCCTTATAAAACAAATGTGATCTGATCCTCATCTGACCATGCTACAACTTCAAAATGAGATTTAATGAAATGCCATAAATGAAGAAATTATTTATGGATTTTGAAGTTTTTTAATTTTTTTATTTTATTTTAATGCTTGAAAATAAAATTGGGGTTTCTGAAAATAAAGTGCAGCAAAAAAAAAAAATAAAATAAAATGCAAAGAAAAAGAAATTAAAATTGCATCCAGTTTGATGCTATCCCGTCCTGGCAAAACCGAAGATGTGAGGTTTCCATGCATGCAACCTAACCTATTGAACCTACAAAATACGCACAATCTAGATAAGTTAAGTGTTGGTCTCTGGGGTTTACTGTTATTTTTCAGATTTAGACATTCGCATGAAGCAACCAAGAGAACTTGCATTAAACTTCATCTATAAGCCTAGAAATCTGAAAAAGGGAAAGATAAACATTAAAACATGCATGCAAAAAATAACTCCTTATTTCTTGCCAACAAGATGCAAATTTTTGAATGCTCTGCATTAAAAATAAATCATGTTATAATAGTAGACTCTCTGGTTTTCTGAAAACCAGTAAAAAGGAAGGAAAATAGCCTCAAAGCAGGCCCAAAATGACCCTCTGGCCCCTAGCACTGCAACTCTGCTCCAGCGGTTTCCAACCTCTGTATCTGTCCTGTGCTTCTACTTTTAAAGCTTGGCAATGCTTTATGTTTTGGCCTGTGACGCTTCGCTTCATCTTTCAGATTGCATCATTTCATATTTTTTGTATGTTTTGGCCTTATGCCCGACATTGAGACGTTTGATCTTCTCTGTAACGCTTATGTAGCTTGTATGCCATGTGTCCCACACTTTTCTGCACGTTCTATAATTGCCCCATGAAAATCATGACAAAAAATAGCATGCAGCCTTGTCCGTCTTCCTGGTCGCGAAAACGCGACATGTCATGAAATCGTGACATGTCGCAATATCGCGACGTTTTCCTGTCAGCAGCCTTTCTTGCCGTCACGCCCAGTGAAAATGTGACATGTTGCAAAATCATGACATGTCACAAAATCGTGACGCTTTTCATGTCCGTATGCCTTCGGCTACATCTTGTCGTGAAATCGTGATGATTTTCCACGTCGAAAACCTTTGCTACATGTTGTCTCGAAATCGCGATGCTTTTTCACTTGGTATGCCTTCGTTGATTTTTTTGTCGCGATATCGCTACACCTTTTTCGTTCCGTACAACTGGGATGCAACTTATCGTGAAATCATGATGATTTTTCACTCCGTACACCTTCGCTACAACTTGTCGCGAAATCATGATGTTTTTCCACTTCGTGCTCTTTCGCTGCTTTCTGTCGTGATTTTGCGACGTTTTCTCGCTTCGTACCATCGGCCAGCTTTCCGTCGCAAAATCGCGACGCTTTTTTGTTTCGTACTGCTTTGCTGCTTTTGGCCGCGAAAATGTGACATGTCACGATTTCGCAACATATTTTTTTCCCGTACTCCTCGGCTGCTTTGGAGCCGTGAAACTGCGACCTGTCGCGATATCACGACGTTTTTCCTCTTCATGCTCCTTTGCTATTTTCTGTTGCAATATCGCGACGTTTTTCCACTCCGTACACCTTCGCTGCAACCTATCGCGAAATCGTGACGTTTTTCCACTTCGGGCCCCTTAGATACTGCCGTTGACTGCATTGACCGCAATTTTGCGACATGTCACGGTTTCGCTATGCTTTTTTGCTTCCTGCCCCATTTGACCGGTTTGATCGCGATTTTGCGACATGTCACGATTTCGCGACGTTTTCTCGCTTTCGCCCCGATTTTGCGACATGTCACGATTTCGTGACACTTTTCATTTTCTGGCAACGACGGAGCAACCTGTCGCGATTTCATGACACTTTTTCATTTTTCGACAACGATGGCGCGACATGTCGCGATATCACGAAACTTTTTCATTTGCGGCCACGATGGAGCAACATGTCGTGATTTCATGACACTTTTCATTTTTTTGTAGCGATGGCGTGACATGTCGCAATATCACGACACTTTTCATCCTTGTCCAATTTTGCCCCTTTTTCTTGATTTTTAGCATATGGGTCACTGAGATTTTCTGTGAAAGCATGCAAAAAATGTGGGTCCCCAATTTTGGGGTGTGTTGTGGAGCAACCACAACACCATCAAGCGACAATTATACTAACAGTCTAAAATAAAGACAAATAATTTAATAGGTTGCATGCAATAAATACTGTGGTATAAAGGAGTTACCATCAGCAGTAGATATTAATAGGCTGCATGCATGATTACAGAAGTAACAGAAGACGAGGAGTCTCAATGAGAAATAGGTTTATAAAAGGGCAGTCACACAGAGAGTTAAGTTGTTGCTCATAGTGGAAAAGTTTCGTTGTATAGAGGAGAAGTGCTATGAAAAATGGCTAAGAGAGCATGGTTGTAAGAGTGCAGTAAGAGTGAGCCATAAGACAGGGCTGTTAGAGTGCGGTAAGCAGAGCCTTTGGAGTGGGTGTGTTTCATGAATTGAAATAGAGATTTGATGAGCAATAGACCAGTAAGAGTCTTGTAAAAGTGAAGGCATTTTTATGTCAAAAAGATTCAAAATAGAATTCTGAGTTGGTGCTTGGAATCAGGGGTTGGTGCTCCTTTCTGTTGGTGAAGATAAATTAGGGGTTGGTGCTCCTTCCAGTCAATGCTGGTAAATCAGGGGTTGGTGCTCCTTTCTGTTGGTGTAGATAAATTAGGGGTTGGTGCTCCTTCCAGTGGGTTCTAGTAAATTTATTGTAAATTTGGTGCTTTGCAAAGGCTAGATTTGGATGGAAGTCCAAACAGTCTAGTTTTGAGTAGCCAAAACTGGTGAACCTCGGTACATCCTATGTTGTGTGTGATGCTCTCTTGTTGTATTTGCTTTATGTGGTGTTAGGCTTTCATTGTTTTAGATTTAAGAGTTAAAGTTTTAAGTTATAAAGAGCCACACTGATTCACCCCTCCCTCTTAGTGCCATTGTAAGTCTAACAATTGGTATCAAATCCAATTTCTCAGTTTAGGCTAAATCAGTCAGGGTTGATCTTGGATTAGTACACAATGGGTAAGAAGAATAGATCCTCCTCCAAAAAGGCATCTCAGCCAGTTTTAGTTCATGTGGAAGAGAAAACTGAACTAGAGAAGGTAGAAGAAGTGGATTCTAAAGTATGCAATGAAAATCTAGAGATTGAAGTAGATCTAGAAGGTGAGTTAATAGCCGCACTTGAAGAGTTGAGTATAGAATAGAAAAAGAACAAAAGAATGTCCAAGAAGTTAGAAGAATATGGGGATGATATTGAAGATCTCTTCCTACAAGTTCAAAAGGCCAAGAAATCAGAAGAAGCCTTGAAGACACATCTAGATGATGAGGATTATGTATGCAGCACAAGTGAAGAGGAATCTAACAAAGTTATTGTTGATCTAAAGATGCAAGTAGAACAGTACAAAAGGATTGAAGATATTCTCAGGTCTCAAATCAATGAGAAAGAGACTGTTTGTTGCCAACAAGAAGAAGATATTGTTTCATTGAAGAAACAAATAGAAGAGGCCAATATAAATATCAAATTTAAGAAGAGCACAGAGTTACTAGATACAATGATAAAGCAACAAAGAAGCTCCAAGGCTAAGTTTGGTCTTGGATATGAAACTAAACAACCATCATCTTCCAAAAATGTAGAGAAGAAGAAGTTCATTGATAAATGAAAGAAGAAAGAAAAGTCTGAAGTTGAATCTTCAAAAGAGAGAAAATATCAAAGAAGATCTATAGCAAAGCAACCACCACAAAAGAGGTTCTCTCACTCTCACTCTTTTAATAATAATGCTTTTAATGGCTATTGTTCTAAATGCAACTGCTATGGTCACAAGGCAATTTATTGTGAACTGAACAATAGATCAAAAAGTTATGCTGATAAAAACACATCTGCTTTCCTAAGTGAACACCCTGTGCAATGTTTAAAATGTAATGGCCATGGGCACATAGCAAGGTGTTGTCCAAGCACTTATGTATCCAATCTAAGGCAATACCATAGATTTATTCATATACATAGAATGCAATGCAGACAGGGAATAAAACATGTGCAATGTTTTAAATGTAATGGTCAAGGGCACATAGCAAGGTTCTGTCCAAGCTCTTCTGTATCTAATCTAAGGCAAAACCCTAGATTTCATAAGACACAAAGAGGGCAACATAGACAGGGAACATATCATGTGCATAAAAGAAAAGAAAATAATCATCCATCAAGAATGCACAAGAGACAACCCCGCAAGAGAAATGTTCAAGTTCACAAACAGGGGCAAAATAGGGAAGTAATTGAAAAACTCAAGCCAATGTTCAGGAAAGTATGGAGAAATGCAGAAGAAAGGAAATTGTGTCTCCTTGGACTGAAGGAGACTACTCCGCTTTTGCTCTAAGAAACTCCAAGTGGCACATCCTCAAGGGGAGTAATATTAAAGTTTTATTTTAATACTCTTATGTTTTTGATTGGTTATCTGAGGATGAATGGTAGGCAGTCGGGAAACTGTCGTATAGTTGTTAAAGTGTGTTTTTAGGTTATGCAGTGGTTTGAGGTAGTGTTGTGTATGTGTGCGAAGTGAGTATGCAGAATGAGCAGATTGCGCAGAGAGTGCAAAAGACGAAGACAATCGCCAAGTTTGGATGTAAAGGCGTAGAACTTGTTGCAGACATATATTTGGTTGGGTGGATTGAGTGCAATAGAGGGTTGATGCTCAGAAGACAGTGTTTGATGCTTACACAAAGTTTGTTGATACATGCTTCGACTAAAGGGATGTTCATCGAGGTGATTGGTTAAGTTGAGTTGATATTGGGAGTTAAGTATAGAACATATTGAGTCTCTAACAATTCTCTTTATGCTTCTATGAGGTTGATGAATCACATTGGGTATCTAACAATTCTCTTTGTGGGTTCATGCTAAGAAAGTTTTTCTTGATGAACTTGTGAACTGAATTGAGGTAGTCTGCTGGATTCTCAGTGCAGAGAGAGACAAACAACTGTCATTGGGTTCAAGCTTGTTGAGAATATCCAAGATGCATGGTGGAGATGTATGCAGATGCTGCTAGTATTGCAGAACAAAAAGTTGGCTATATAAGATTATTGTATGCCTTCACTAATAGGGGACAAGTTTGAGTTTGCAAAGCAACAGAGGGTAGTTGCACAAAAGACAGTGGTCTAGTCATGTTCTTACACATGTTATATTGGTGAAGTTGATGGTGATGGTATCATTCACTGGTTATTGTTGCTAATCACATTATTGATATTGTTGATGCCTATTATGCTTATCATGATGTTGTCAATCAGTGAAATGAAGTGGTCTTGGACTCAGGGGGAGCATTTATGCATTTGTTTATCTTATTGCTCATATTTATGATTTTTGCTAACAGTAATAATTTTTGCTTGAGAATGTTGTGCATGGACTCAGGGGGAGTTTGCAGCCGCCCTTTGGTATTATTGTCAAAGGGGGAGAAGAATTATAGGTAATTGCACGCAATTACGTGTGTTGCCAACAATTCCAAAGGGGGAGATTGATGGGCAAGGTGCAACCAAAGTATTGTCATTGTTGTCAACACAGTCAAGTTGATCAGTTGATGCAATGGATAGGAGTTCATTGATGAGCAAGGTGCAGCCAAAGTATTGTCATTGTTGTCAACACAGATAGAGGATCGGTTGATGCAATGGACAGGAGTGCAGATGTCATTAGATAGATCGGTTGATGAAGTGAACAAAAGTTCAGAGTAGTCAGAGCATGTACAGTGAATTTCCAAGGAGACAAAAGTGACCCATATGCAAAAGCTCAAAGAAAAAGACAAGTAAGAAAAGTGTCACGATATCGCGACATGTTGAGAAGCTGGAAGAGAAACTGTCACGATATCATGACATGTTGAGAAGCTGGAAAAGAAACTGTCGTGATATCGTGACATGTTGGAAGAGAGAGAAAGCGTAAGAGAAACTGTCATGATTTTGTGACATATCGGAGGAGAGAGAAAATGCTGGCAAAACTGTCATGATTTTGTGACATGTTGAAAGCAAAGAAGCCAAGTGGAAAAACTGTCATGATTTCGTGACATGTTGGCAGAGAAGAAGCCTAGTGGAAAAACTGTCATGATTTCATGACATGTTGGCAGAGAAAAATCCAAGTGGAAAAACTATCATGATTTCGCGACATGTTTGAAGAAGAAGTGCATGCAGGGAAAACTATCGTGATTTTGCGACATGTTTGGAGAGAAGGCGTAGGCAAAGAAAACTATCATGATTTCATGACATGTTTGGAGAGAAAGAGCTCACAAGGATAAGTGTCCCAATTTTGTGATAATTTGCAAGAAGGATGGTACAGATGAAAAAGTGTCACGATTTCACGACAGGTTCAAGAGAAAGAGCTCGCAAGGAAAAATGTCATGATTTTGTGACAATTTGTAAGAGGAAGTGCTAAGGAGAAAAAGTGTCATGATTTTGTGACATGTCGGGTTTTCGTGACCCGATGAGAAGAAAAGTGCTAAGGAAGAAAAATGTCGTGATATCGCGACATGTCACATTTTCGCGACTAAGAGAGGAGAGAGAATGTACGAAGATAGAAATGTCACGATTTCATGACAACAGCAAAGAGGAAGACTCTGAAGGATGAAGGGTCATGATTTCATGATAGAAGCAAAACGAAAGAGCATGGAAGCAGAAGCGTCATGATTTCATGACAAATTCAAGGAGGAAGAGCTCAAAGGCGAAAGTGTCATGATTTCGTGACATGTTCCGTTTTTGCAGGCATAAGGTAGAGAAAAGCACAAGGCAGCAAAAGTGTTGCGATTTTGTGACATGTCATGTTTTCGCTAGTGCTTGCAGAGAAGAGTGTACGAAAGTGAAAGGTGTCACGATTTCATGACATGTCATGTTTTCGCTAGTGCTTGCAGAGAAAAGTGTACGAAAGCAAAAGGTGTCGCGATTTCATGACACGTCATGTTTTCGTTAGAGCTTGCAGAGAAGAGTGTACATAAGCGAAAGGTGTCATGATTTTGTGACATGTCATTTTTTTTCTAGTGCAAGTAGAGAAGAGTGTAAGGAAGCGAAAGTGTCGTGATTTCGTGACATGTTCTATTTTCACTGGTGCAACCCAAGAAGAGTGCACGAAGGCAAAAAGTGTTGTGATATCACGACATGTTGTGTTTTCATGGGTGCAAGCTAAAGTCAAGTTAACTAAAAGAAAATGACAGTTATAAATACAGTTGCAGAAGAAAATCATGCAGCTAGAACAAGAACAGTTAACTGGAGTAGCACAACAGTCATAGGGGTAGTTGTAGAGGAAAATCAAGCAACCAAAATAAGAAGTCAACTAAAGTTAGTGTGACCATTACAAGGGCAGTTATAGATAGAAATCATGCAAGCTAAAATTAGCACAGTGCTTTAAAGATAGAACGACAGTATCAGGGACCGTAAAGTAGTGTAACCATCAAGCGACAATTATACTGACAATCTGAAACAAAGACAAATATTTTAATAGGTTGCATGCAATAAATACTGTGCTATAAAGGAGTTACCATTAGCAGTAGCTATTAATAGGCTGCATGCATGATTACAAAAGTAATAGAAGACGAGGAGTCTCAATGAGAAATAGGGTTATAAAAGGGTAGTCACGTAGAGAATTAAGTTGCTGCTCATAGTGGAAAAGTGCCGCTGTATAGAGGAGAAGTGCTACGGAAAAGGGCTGAGAGAGCATGGCTGTAAGAGTGCAGTAAGAGTGAGCCGTAAGAAAGTCGTAAGAGTGAGCCGTAAGATAGGGTTGTTAGAGTGCGGTAAGCAGAACCTTTGGAGTGGGTGTGTTTCATGAATTGAAACAGAGATTGGATGAGCAATAGACTAGTAAGGGTCTTGTAAAATTGAAGGCATTTTTATGTCAAAAAGATTCAAAATAGAATTCTGAGTTGGTTCTTGGAATCAGGGGTTGGTGCTTCTTTCTGTTGGTGCAGATAAATTAGGCGTTGGTGCTCCTTCCAGTCGATGCTGGTAAATTAGGGGTTGGTGCTCCTTTCTATTGGTGCAGATAAATTAGGGGTTGGTGCTCCTTCTAGTGGGTGCTGGTAAATTGATTGTAAATTTGGTGCTTTGCAAATGCTGGATTTGGATGGAAGTCCAAACAGTCTAGTTTTGAGGAGTAGCCAAAACTGGTGAACCTCGATACATCCTATGTTGTGTGTGATGCTCTCTTGTTGTATTTGCTTTATGTGGTGTTAATATTTCATTGTTTTGGCTTTAAGAGTTAAATTTTTAAGTTATAAAGAGCCACACTGATTCACCCCCCCTCTCAGTGCCATTGTAAGTCTAACACATTGAAGGCTCTCAATGTGAATTTTGAGTCATTAATGCATGAAGGCAACAAATTTAAATGCTTCAAAGTTGTGGTTGTGATGATGTTGATGGCCGACCCAGTGTCAATAAAGACTCTTGTATGGAATTTGATCGATGCTTGCTATGATGTGTAGTGGAGGATTAGGTTAATCCATAGAGATTGGCTTAATATCCAGTTTGCAAAAGGTAATCATAGGATCCTTTTTAAGTAAATTGAATTCATTGTTGGCATGGACCATGATAGACTATTATCTTTAGTTGGATTTTTTAGTATGTTGGGTTGATCAAGGTATATTTTGCTTCATGTTTTAGTATTGATCATACCAATAAAACCCTCATTAGATGGGGCTATGTGCAACTCATTGACATGCTCAACTTTATTGTTGGGTGCTATGTTTGCTTTGTGTGTAGGCAAGGGGTATTGGAAGACTCCTATCTGAAGCTCTTGCCTCTCAATCATATCCTACACTAAATATCTAAATGGATGACATGTCTAAATGTCATGACCCCTTTTTTGATGGTACATACAATATATATTTTCTCTATGTGCCTTTGATATATGTTTGTTGGGCTTCCATGGACGGATATCTAGAAGATTAATTCTTTGTGCCTCATATAATCAATCAAAGAGCGATGCTAATGTCTCTGGAAAATTAGTATATTGTCATTGTGGACAACGTTGTTGGCCCTGTATCATATTTTTTTGCATATGATTTTGGGCTAGAGAAGGCTGGTCTTGGTAATTATGTCACATTGGTAGAGGTGGTGCGACCTGGTTTGAGGATTCAGGGGTACTCAAAACAACTTGATTGACTAGGGCCACATTTTGTTGTACATTGCCACCTATAATATTCTTGTTTAGCCATTCCTTTTTATGGATTTGAATATCACCCTCCTGTATCTTGACTGCCTCAATTCATTCAACCTATTCTAAGGCCTCCTCAAATGTTTGATACTACTGCAATTGTAAGAGAAGCCAGATTTATTTTGAAAACATTATCATAAATATTTGAATGAGATCTATTTATAATAATGTGAAAGGTAATTTAACATCATCTTCCTCCATTTATTTCCATACTCAATGACTGGCTCATCATCAAGTTGACGAAGGCTTTCCAAGTCAGTCAAGTTTGTTGTTTTCTTAGTACTAGAGGAAAAACATTGTAGGAATGCATCAGCCAATTGCTCAAAGTTGCATATGCTTTGATGTGGTAGATGATTATACCATTCTAAAGCATCTCCAACTAGTGTTGTAAGAAATATTCTCAACATCAAGGGGTCATTGTCTTGAAAATGGAAGCACATATTGATGAATATTATCACGTGCTCTTGTGCATCTTCATCATCTTTAAATTTTTCAAGTTGAGGCATATTGAAATTCAATGGGTATGTCGGTGATGAAACCGATGGATGCAAAGGTTGATTGCTAAGTTGCTTTAGTGTAAGTTTTTGATAAACCAACCTTTGTTTTTGTTTTTCAACTGTATTTATCCAATAATATAGCACATTGTGTGGTCGTGATAAAATGATATGATCTTCCTCTTGTTGACCTTAATTAGGTAGATGAGGCCACTTTTGATGTTGAGGTTGATGATAAATGTAATCATTAGATACCTCATCATAAATGGATTTAGGGTAAGTATCCACTTCTTCTTGATGTTCCCATTGGGATTATTCATATGATTCCTCATTGTATTGATCTTGGTACTGTTAAGGAGTATGAGGTTCTTGATGATAACCAGATAATGGCATTTGATGTTGCATGCGATTTTGGCATGTCCAAGGGGAAGGACCTCAAGATTTCACTAGATGTCTTATACGTTGTTGCATATTTTGGGTGCTAGGTGTAAGCACCGCTTTATGTAATTGCATTTTGTACTTGCTCTTGTTGTATCTTTTGTTGATACAACCTTTTTGGGTGTTCTCGTTGTGAGTCCACCCATTGTTGATTTAGTTGTTGTTGATCCAATATAAGTTGATCCATATATTGTTGTTGGTTAAGTTGTGGCTTTAGCGCCTGATGTGTATGATCCCATTGTTCAGTTGTATGGGGGCTATGTACCCTCGTATTGGAAACATGAATAGGTTTGTCATGTCTTTTCCCCCTAGTAGGATCTATCACTTATTTTCCACATTCCCTAGAGGTTGCATTGACCTAATACTTTGGTTTATGAATTGACTCTGTATAGTCTAATGATGAAGATATGCAACATGGTTTCCCCATGTACGCTTCATGAGGAGTAGGAGGATGAATTGGGTCCTCTTCCTCATCTATAAGGAATGATGAATATTCAGTCTTAGATATAATTTATGTATATTTAGACTGCACACAAGCACAATGTGTATATGGAGAATGCTCTCTATGAGGAGTAGAGGGGTGACTTGCTTGACTAGATAGGGTGGTTTGCTCACCCAAGCTAGGCCATGGTGTGCTCTCATTTTCCTCTTCTGGTTGATGTATAGAGAAATTTGGGATATGAGCTTATGACCTTGACCTGCTAGGCCCCTCAATGGATGGATTGTTCCTCATAGAATTCTATCAAGGTGTTCCAGTCAGGAAGGTTTCTTGGAGGACCTGTGAGTGCCTCCCTAATAGGGATATCTCAAAGGTTTGACTCCCTATGGATGGTATTGATGTTATGATAAGACCTGAGATGCCATTTAGGGATGGCCATATCTTCTAGAATGATATGGATATGTTTAGTGGTTATAGAACCTGATTCCCTCTCTAGGTTGGAGGTCTTACTTGCCATGGGAGGTCCCCAGACCATAATTTTTTTTTTGGCTTCTAAAAAAATGTTATAAGTGTCATAGATCAAAATGATCAATACGACAAGATGATCACAATGGGCTATGACTCCAAAAAGTGACTTTCGGGTCAAAATTTTGTATTTTTGAAATAATTGGCCAATCGGGGCTTGTGGGGAAATGCCCACTTTTAGGAATTTTTGGGAAATTTTGAACCATGAAGAGTTAGGACTCAAAATTTCTAGGAGAGGTGCACAAGGGGCTAACTAAGACAACAAAACAAATTTGGCAATTTTCAGAGTTGTCTAGTCCATTTTATGATTGTTTTATTGTAGTTTTCCCCTATTTTCGGCTTCGAAAATAGAGTAATCATAAAACCAAAATAAATTTGTTGTTATAGCTTGATTTGCATGATTCTCAGACCATTGGATGCAGAATCAAGAAGTAGAATTTTTTTATTTTTTAATAAATTTTCTTGAAAAATTGGGGTTAGGTTGATTACCTCAGCAATAAAGAAACACACAAAGAAAACAATATGATTATCTCTTTTAAGGATTAAATGTGTGTCCTAAGAACTTGTTTTGTGTGTTTATATTTGTTGTTGCTATTTCTTTCTTGTTCATATTTTGGACTTAGAATGAGGGAACTCACCCAAACTGGTGACTAGGAACACTTGTGCCAAGCATGATTTCTCAAAAGAGTTTTAGGATACACCGCTTAAATCCCAGTGGGGGGTTTGCCTATATCTTCCACTATGATTCAAAAATCATTCCAATAGTGGGATACATATTGAACACAAGTGACCTATACCAACTTAAGGAGTTCCCTATTCTATCTAAGGATAGCTAGGGGCAAGCCATTGGAAGGAGGTGAATTCCAACATCATCGGTCTGAATTGGGGGTTGGTGATGAAATCCAACCTTACCAATGTTATTGTAGAACATGCAAGTGTGTGGGGTTATTTTTATATTTTGAAATATAAAATGATGCATCAACCAACATTCATGTTTTACATCACTACATGCCTAAAAATAACATTTCGCTTTCAAAAATATGCATATCTAATGTAATCTAGATGATCTTCATGCGATGCACTTCCTACTTTGTGAATGGGTGGCCACTGGTTGGGCCACATGTAAGCAAACTTACACACAGAAGCCTAGCACACTGGAGACTAGGGCAGACCTTATAGGTAGAGGCCCACTATTCCTAGCAGTGCCTAGAGGAAACTAAAGACATCTAAGAAACTTAAAATGTAAATTTATTTTCATTTTCTTCACTTTTCCCTACTTAGACTATGTTTTTGCTTGTTGTTTCTAGAAAATAAATGCAGACAAAAAGTCATAGAGAAGACAGAGGCTGAAACCAACCTTAAATCCTACTTTGGTGATAAAAAATTTGAGCTCCACTGCACTCTATTGTTGGCTACTATTGACCAAAGTGGCTGATTCTGGCCACTATCTACTATAGAAGCTAAGCTTTTCTCTCCGCTATCAACTAGAGCAGCCAAACCTACACACAAAAACACATCCAAAACATTAGTGAAAAATACAAAAACAAAAAATCTAGTGGGGGTCCCACTGTGACCACCATCTGTGTGACCCCGAGAAGCGTGCACCCTTATTCTACTTGTAATATTATACTAAAATAAAATGAAAGACCATGAAATGCATATAACACAAAAATAACAAAGAAATATCCTTTTATTTATATTGAACCCTGGTTACATGTTGGTCCCTCTGAGGGATACTCATTTTGATACAATGAATTACAAGCAGAACAATGGTAAATAAAATATCCCCTCGCAAAGGGGTGGTGCACTTTCGTAAGCTTCTCATTCCCACACATGAAACTGTACAAGGGATTACATATGCCTTCTTATCCAAATTTTCTCTTGGAGGGATCCTTGTTGCTCTTGATGCTTTGATCCAATCCTGTAGACCTGTACCTGTGTTCATGGAAAAAACAAAGCATGATAAGTAGAACAGGCAACCTCTCCGGATGAGGCTTGTTATTGGCAAATATGATGAACTAGATAAATAAGCATAATGTGCATTGAAATATACCAAATCTAAGCAATATGCATATGAAAATTAGAAATATTAATCTAAATGCAATGAAATATTTAGATCTATGCTAAAGAAATGTAAATGAAATAATGCTAAATAAATATCTATTACTTAGAACAAAGGAATCGACCATTTTAAAACCTGGCTATGACTATGGGCCATTGTCAAAGATAGCGACCTCTGAATTAAAGGTTACCTTAGGTCTTATGGGCTATGGTAGTCGATCCCTTGCTCAAATTGATGTTTAAGGGTCACCAAGTGTGTCTCCTACACTGATTGGCGGTTGAAAATAATGGATATAAATATTGATGCATGGACATAGCTTAGTTTGACGACACTCCAATGCTCCTCAAAGGGGCATAGATTTGCTCTCCATTTCAATAGGGCTTTGCTACACACAATTTGAACTCTCTCTCTCTCTGATTTGGTAGGGCTTCACTACACAGGATTTGAACATTCGTCCATTTACCTTACTAGATATTTGCATATATAGAATTATAGGTTTCAGGTCTAGATCTAGGGCTTGGATTTCTAGGGAAGCCAAGATCTAGATCTACATGCTATATAACTATCATAGAGGAAAGGTTTAGTGTTGAATTGGCATGGAAGGGGTAGTTAGGAGGAACTTTGGAAGTTCCTCACCAATATCCCTTTGAAATACATGCAAACTACCATTATCGCCTATGATTTGGGCAATCCCTCATGTCAGTTCATGTTTTGGGGCTAGTTGCTATCATAAATAGCATCTAGCTATGGTCTCTCTAGCCTAGAGCAGCCAATATTGTTGGCTGCTTTAGTTTACATAGCTACCGGTTGGCCACTCTAGTCTACAACTGCTAGTTGGCTGCTCTAGTCTACAATTGCTTACTAGTCACTCTAGTCTACAGTTGCCAAGCTTAAATGGGCTATAACTACCATTTTGAGTGGTTAGGACCACTGCTTGCTCTTGGAAAGGTCCAAGATTTGTCATATGGTCTATGAATATGTCCATATGAGTAGTCTCATAAACATGACACATTTTAGGTGTCTACACTCACAAGAAGGCTTTGCAATAATTCATGGGTAAGATCAATTTTGTTAGGAAGTTTGTATCTAACATTGCTAACATAATAAAACCAGTCACCACAATGTTGAAGAAGTATCATTTCTTTAGATGGACTAAGGAAGGTAAGAAAATTTTTTAGAAAATAAAGGATACTATTTGTAAATCCCCTATTTTAATTAACTCCAATTTTGAAAAATATTTCATTTTGTATTCTTTTGGGACAGAATATAGTATTTTTGTTGTTGTTACACAAGAAAATGATGAGAAAATGGAGCAACCCATTGCCTTTATGATCTAGGACCTTAAGGAGCATGAAGAGAGGTATGCTTTTGTGGAAAAATAGATTTTTACATTCCTTAGAGCCTTAAAATATTTTAAGCAATTTTTGGCTCAGAATAGAATAACAGTCTTTGTGTTTCATCCCAGCATTAAAGAATTTTGTTAGGTCATGATGTTCCTGATAAAAGAGCTGGCTAGGTGACAAAAATTATGAATTTTTATGTTGAGATTAAAGTGACACAACTAGTACGAGGAAGAGCCCTATGTCAACACCTTGCAAAGGATTTAAATACTAAGGAAGTATTTTTTAATGCCCAGCCAACAAAAGAAGAGTTAAATTGGTTCCATATTATGATGAATTATTTAAAATTTAGAACCTACCCGGTGATATACAACAAAACCCAAAGAAGAAATATGATATTAAAAGCATTATCTTTTGAAGTTATTCATGATATTCTTTTCAAAATAAGTTAGGAAGGTGTCCTCGTAAAGTATATTGAACCAGAAAAGACTAAAAAACTATTGCAAAAATTCCACCAAGGATTTTTAGGTCATTTCTCATCATCTATCACTGTAGCTAAAATAATGAGAGCTGGTTATTTTTGGCCAACTCTATTTGCTGATACAGTTCAGTGGGTTCGAAGATGTAAGAAATGTTTATTTTTCTTAGGAAGGAAGAAAAGGGATTCCTTTCCCTTACAACCAATTGTTACAGATAAGCCATTCACACAATGGAGATTAGATTTCATAGGTGTGATTAATCCACCTTCAAGTGTTGGCCAAAAGTTTATATTAACAGCCATAAATTATTTCATAATATGGATTGAGGTTGGTGCATTAAAAGAAGCCAATGGAGGGGCTATTTTTGATTTTTTGGAAAGTATTATTACATGGTTTGGAGCACTTGAGATAGTCATTATTGATAATGCTAAAGCATTCATAGGTGCTATAGTCATAGAGTTTGGTATCAAGTATGATATTTACATGAAGATATCTTCCAACTATTACCCTCAAGGGAATGGACTAGCTAAGTCCACAAATAAAAACTTGATCAAGATCATTAAAATAACAATGGAGGAGAATCAATGGACATGGCATACCAAACTAAAAGTTGCCTTGTGGGAAGAAAAAATTACATCGAAGCAGGCCACAAGACAATCCCCATTCAAACTTATGTATGGCAAGGAAGCTAAGCTTCCTATTTCACTAGAGCTTCCTGCCTTGGAGCTGGTTCATCAAATAAATTTATAGCATTGTGATCCTATGGATCTTAGGTTTGCACAGTTGATGCATTTGGAGGAGACTAGAGATCAAGCTAGGAAAAAAATTCAATAAAATTAGTTGGTAATAAAGAAGTATTTTGAGAAGAGGGCTACCTCACAAAGCTTTGTAGAAGGAGATATGGTCCTAAAATGGGGTGAATATAAAGCAAATCCATGCAAACATATAAAATTTAAGCCTATATGGATTGGGCCATACATTGTTATAGGCTTTAGAGGCAATAATGATTTTGAGATCTCAAGGATTAATGGGGAAATACTGTAGATCCCATTAAATGGGATTTATCTCAAAGCTTATCCTTAAACAAATTAGCCATAGGTTGTAGTTTTAGTTTTCTTTTTGTTGTGTTCCCTAAGTGTCCCAAGACACCTCTTGCTTCCTGTGAAGCATGTTTTATTTTACTATGTTTTAAGTTGACTATTTTTTTTGGTAGATAAGATACTATAGCATTAATCCTAGGTTTTATAGGTTGACCCAAAACCTTTTACAAAAATCAGCCCAGGGCTATTGATGAACATGTCCTTACTAAGGATCCTATATATGTAAAATCTACATACCGCCAAAGCCATTACATTTGGTAAGGCACATAGTCTGTTATCAAAAAGAAACTTCCCATATAAAATTTTGGGTATACCCCGAGAAAACACACTTGCATAATAATTACAAAAAAATAAACAGACATAGATCCCTTCCTTGAAACAGTGGAGAAACAAAAATCTGTAGACACACATAACAGAGTATTGAAAAAAACTTCCACAAGCTCTGTATTGAAAGTTACTCTTAATAATTATTTGGTAATTTATTTCTTTCATATATGACATGCTTTAGGACCACATCTCATCTTGGCCAATTAGCCTTGGAGAAGTGAACCTACTGGATAGATTTATGGCGGTGGCTATCTAGTGGTCCATGTGGCTCTAGTTTGAAGTCTTATATTGTCGTTTCTTTCCTGCTATTTGATTATCAACCAACCTCAAATTAGTAATAAAACTAGGAGCCATGTTATCTGACATGTGATTGTCCCCATTAGTCTTTGTGGTATTTCCAAGCAACATCCACCAAGATTGATAGCTCGGATAATTTTTAGTGTGAGTCCATTTCAAAAAATATATAGGAATACTCATAGTCTTCGAACTTACAATGCCTTCCCTGTTGGTAAATTTGACTATCATTCTTTTCATTCTTATTGAATAAGCTCCTCTACTTCACTCGGGACACCGTGTTCCCATTTGAAAAGTTTGTCACCATCAACACCCAAATTGGCCAGCTTATCAGCAACTTTGTTAGCTTCCCGAAAGACATGTTGGGCTTTTCTGTCCTGCCTTCCCTGTAAAAGGATCTTAGCCTCTTCAACAATTATTTTAATCCTCCAAGGAGGTGTTTTCCAATTATTGAGTAGATTTATAACATGCATAGAGTCTCCTTCTATGATCAAATTGCCTTCTAAATATTGAGTCATTTGAAGGCCTCTCCACATACCTCTAGCTTCAGCTTTGTTGTTCATCCTTGTTCCCAAATATTCAAAAAATGTAAGCATCATATTCCCATTATGATCTTGCACAATGTCATCAACGCCTGCTCTTCCAGGATTGTACTTATCCTCTCCATCAAAATTAAGCTTAAAATAACCCGTAGGAGGTGGGGACCACTTAACATTGGCTCTAGGGTTGACTACCCTAGGCATAGACTCATCTAACAAGGTTAAGCTTAAATATTGAGCAATCGTGGTCTCTTGTAGATGAGGTTTATGACTATCGAAAGGGATAAGGTTCACATTCTTATTGGAAAAGGATAGGATACTGGCAATGATAGTTTGATGATCATGGATAGACTCATTAAACACTATATAGTTCCTTTCTAACCAAACCTGCCAAATATAGTGATTGAGACAAATTTTCCACATGTATCTAAGTATTTGGATAGAAAATGGGTAAGGCCATTGGATGAAAAAATCAAGTATAGTGGCTGATTTAACCCAGGAAATATTGAAGGCCTAAAAAACCCCACTTAGGACAGTCAAGGAAAAAGGGCACTCAAGGAAAATGTGATAAATGGTCTCCCAATTAGCCCTACATAGATAACAATGATTAGTGATACAAATACCTTTACGCATCATATTATAAATGGTTAGAATTCTTCCTTGGATAACTAGCCATGAAAAGACTACAATTTTTGGAATTAAATTTTTTATCCAAACTAAGTCCTTTTGGAGGACAAAATCCTCATCATCAAGTAGAAGCTTGTAAGTTAATTTAACAGTGAACTGCTTGTTTTTCGTAGGAACCTAGGTCACTTGATCTTCCTTGGGTCTCATGGGGATAAATTATTGCTTGATAATGTTACAAATATCATTTTATTCTGCTTGAAATCCCTAAATCCTTATTTGTTTCCACTTGATTCTACTTCTATCCTTAACCATATAATTAGATACTTTTCTGCTAATGAGTTCTTCCATGATATATCTGATTTGGGCTAAGTTAGGATATTGCATCAGTGGTTCATCCTTAGCCCACCTGTCATTCCAACAATTTATCCTCTCACCATTGCCTAAAACCCATATTAAAACTTTTTTGATTATTTCCTTACAATTGATAATTGCTTTCCAAAAAGAAAAACCTCTGATTGGAACTGAGTCACTTAGAAATTCCATATTTTGAAGGTAATTTCATTTGATGATAGTTGTCCATTCATTTTATTCACTAGAAATGATATGTCATGTCTAATGAGAAATTATCCTCAGACCTAAGCCCCCATTTTCCCTGGGTCTACACACTTTGGTCCATCCTACAAGGTGTATCCTATTTTCTCCTCTGATCCAGTCCATAAAAATTCTTTTTGGAGTTTCTCAATTCTTTGGAAGACCTTCACAAGGGCTTTGAAAATGGAGAGGAAATAGACTGGAATGCTCTGAAGATAGGTTTTAGTGAGGGTCAGCTTTCCTACTTGAGATAGAATATGACCTTTCCATCCAGTAAGTTTTTTTTGAATTCTTTCAATAACCCTATCCCACATTGACTGTCTCGAAGAACCAATGAAAAGAGGGAGACCAAGATATGAAGTGGGAATGTTTTCTATATCACACCCTAAAATTTCTATAATTATTCCTTGCATATGAATGGGGGTGTTCAAGAAATATAACTTTCTTTTACTAAAATTAACTTTCTAACTGGTAGTGTCCTCATAGAGTTCCAGGATGTATTTAATTATTTTGGCCTCAACCACCGACGCCTTAGTCAATAGAAGGGTATCATCGATGAATTGTTGGTGAGAAACAACCCTAGTGAGAGATGTTGCCTTGATTCCTGATATTAGCCTTGAATTGCAAGTATTTTTGATGGTTCTGCCCAAAGCTTCTGCCATAATTATGAATAACATGGGGTTGATAGGGTCCCCCTACCGAATTTTTCTACGACTTTGAAAGTAACCAACAGTTGTTCCATTAACCAGAATTGAGAACCATTCTTTAGAAATGCATTCTTTGATCAAATTAACCCATTTTTTTTGAAAACCAAACTTAAGAAGGACAACAATCAGAAAGTCCCAATTTAGCCTATCAAATACTTTGTTCATATCAAGCTTGAGGGCGAAAATAGACCTGTTAGTCTTATGAGTAGAGTGTAGAGATTCATAAACCATGATATCCTAATTTATTATGTTAGGAATGGAATGTAAGATAATATCTTTGGACTGCTCATTGCACTATGATTCTTGACCAAGGATAGAATTGAAATAAGTTACTACCTCCTTTATGATTTCTGTTAAGTCCTGAGTAATAGAACCATCTGCTTTTTTTAAATTTTTTATCTTGTTATTGTTTTTGTTTCTAAGCATGGTGACGTGAAAAAACTTGTAACTTGAGTCTCCATATTTCAACCAAAGAGCCCTTGATTTTTGCCTCCAATAGATTTCCTCACTGGCCAAAATGTTATGAAACTTTGCTAGTTTTGTCTATTTCTCCTACCTAGTAGTTTCATCAAAATCACCATGTTGAATCCTCTGATCAATTATCTTCAAAATTTCAACAACCTATTTTTTATTTTCAAAGAGGTTCCCAAAGACCTCTTTGTTCCAAGTTCAATTTTTTTCCTTAACAAACTTTAATTTCTAGCAAGTTTAAAAGCTGCACTACCCCAAACAGGCTGCTGCCACCATTGAATTAAGTTATCTCTGAAACTGGAATGTTTGATCCACATAGATTGAAATTTGAAAGGTTTATTGAAGGACATAGAGTTAGGGATCTCCATCAAAATGGGATTATGATCAGAGGCAATTTTATGAAGGGCTTGCAAGGTAGAATCACCAAACATAGTTGTAGCCTCCTTTGATAGAAAAAACTTGTTAAGCCTTTCTTGAATGAGATGACACCCTATCCGTCGATTTATCTAGGTATAATTTGCTCCTCTAAGTTTTACATCCATCAACATGTTGGAGTTAACAAAGTCATTGAACTCATGCATGCTCCTGATAGGTGGTCCATTTCCACCCATTTTGTCTGAAGGGTAAAGAGGAGTGTTAAAATCCCCAACCAAAATCTAGGGGACATTATGGAAGATTTCAATCAAATTGCCTAAGTACTCCCATAGTAGAGCTCTCCCTTGAATTGAATTCAGGGCATAAATATTTGAAAGGATCCACGACCTGTTGTTGTTTATTTCCTTAAATAAAACACTAAGAACCCTATCATATTTTTGAATAATGGTGCCTTCTACTATCCAAGGATCCCACAAAGTCATAAGGCCTCCTGACGCTCCTCTGGCCGATTTGCAAACCATATCCTCTTGATTCTAGATTTTTTTTGCTACTTTTTTTGACTAAATCTCATCAGTTTTTGTTTTTTGCAACATGATAAGAGTTGGATTCACTTAATTTCTTATTGCATTGACTTCCCTGTGTTTGGGCAGACCATTGAGGCCTCTCACGTTCCATGAGAGGAACTTCATTTAGATTGTTTAAGATTTATTCCTCTCCCTCCCTTGAGGGGGTTTTCCTAATTTTTTGTCTTTAGAACCTGGAATAACCTGTTGAAACAAGGTTCTCTATTTTCCATTGGTAACTTCATTATCAGTTTTAATTCTTTTATGCTCAACATTTGATATTCTCCCTCTTATTTTTTCACTACAAAAATCTATAGGATACTTTAGAGTGCTCCTATTTTGTTTAGGACTAAACTGGGGGGGGGGGGAATTTGTTTAAGTTGACTATTTTTAGTATTAAGTAGTTTTTTGTTTTAGTATTGTGTAGTTTTCTATTATGTTCAATTTTGTACAATTTTTTGTTCCATTGCAAGGATTATTTCCAGTAGTTCTACCTTACAAAGCAAGTGTGGAATTCAGTTCTTGTGAAAATCTAAATATGATCAATGACTTTATGCCCAATGGATACTAAGGCTACCTGATATTTTAGGTCCTTTGTACATTGTAGGTATGTGTCCCCTATGAGTCACCAAACTATTAATAAATTTTGAGCCTCTTGCTCTAATTTATTAACGGTTGTACCAATTTCAAAATCTAGTAATATGTGATGGATGAGTTCATGTTTGTAGTTGATAAAGTGATCGGTACACACAAATGGTGTTTAATCCCGTTCAAATATGGCGCTCAACTCCCGTGTAAAATTTTGGCACCCAAATCCTATGCAAAATTATGGTGCTTGAATCTTGTTCAATTCTGGCATCCAACTCCCATTCAAAATTCTAATACCTAACTCACATTTAAATCTAGCACCTGAATCCTATACAAAATTTTGGTGCCCCACTCCTGTGCAAAATTTTGGTACCTGAATCCCATTCAATTTTGGTGCTCGACTCCCATTCAAATTATAGTGCCTCACTCCTGTTCAAATTATGGTGCCTGATTCCCATTCAAAGTTCTAGCACCTGAATCCCATAAAAAATTTTGGTGCCTGACTCTCGTTCAATTCTAGCACCCAATTCCTATTCAAAATTTTGGTTCCTGACTCTCGATCAAGTTTGGTGCTCGAATCCTATGCAAAATTCTGGTACTTGACTCTCGTGCAAAATTTTGGCACCTAACTCCCGTGCAAAATTTTGGCACCTAAATCTCGTTCAATTTTGGTGCCCGACTCCCATTCAAAATCTGGTGCCTGAATCTCGTTCAAATTTTGGCACCCAAATCTTGTACAAATTTTGGTGCCTGACTCCCATGTAAAATTCTAGCGCTCAACTCCGATTCAAATTTTGGTGCTCGACTCCCATTCGAATCTATTTTGGCTGTTTTTATTTTTGTCTATTTTTAGTTTGATTATTTTAATTTTTGATCGATGCCTACTCTTGGAAAAGTATTGCAATTATTTAATCTTCACCATCCATCAGTTGTCCACTTTTTCAAAGTGTAAATTTTTTAGATGTTTAGGTGAAAACATTATTTATTTTCACAATTTTGCAATTTTGATGTAAATAGCTAGAATGTTAAATGCAGTAAATTATTGTAACTGCTGCAAATGTAGTAAACTGTTGTAACTACTACAAATGTAGTAAACTGATGTAACTACAGTAAATGTAGTTGATGTAAATGCAGTAGATGTTGTAAATGTTGTAAAGGTTAAAAATGTAGTAAATTGTTGTAACTTTTGTAAATGCAATAAATGTTATAACTTCAATAAATGTTGTAAATAGGGAAAATTAAGAGGCTAGAAAAATATCTCTTACTATAAAAGAGATATTTCAGATCTTCAAAAGAGGTTGATTCATTTTGTCATTTGTTGACCTCTGTAACACTGTGATAAATAATAATAAAAAAATGTTTGAGCTACATGTTGTGTATCTTCAGTTTTGTTGGATTGCATGTGGTATTGGACCTTGGTTCATGCTAACCTTACCTCTTGTAGTTGATGCATGTTTATTTATGTCTTGTATTTGTTATACTGTATCTTTTATGGAGTTTTAGGTGGATCAATCAGCCCAGTTTGTTATTGGCATATCACCCATTTCTATTTTTATTATTGATTTACTATTATAGTTTTTATTTTTATTTCATCCCTCTCCCTTTTCCTAGTGTATTTTTAGTGTATTTTTGTGGTAGTTTTAATTTTATTTCTCAGTCCATGTTATAGTTTTTATTTTCTAAGTTTATTTTTCTATTGTAGTCTTTTATTTTTTCCTTCCCCTATTTTCCTAGCAAGTTTAATCCAGTTCAGTTTAGTTTATTATTTTTAAGGAGATATGACTCTTTTCAAAAGTATTTTCCTCTCAGGAAGTCCCACATGAGAGGGATATTCCCATGTTGGTGTTGTACACGAGTGTAGTGTAAGTATACATTTTTAGACATCAACAAGACTATAAAATAAGCAATTGCAACTGCACCAGTATTGATAAATCTAGATTTCAATAAATATTTCATTTTATATGCCTATGTAGTTGAGGAAAGCTATGCATCAGTGCTCACTCAAAAGGATGCGAATGGAGAGGAACATCCCATCTTCTTCTAAAGTTAAAATTTGCATGAATATCATATCAAGTACAATTTATTGAAAGATATGTATTTGATGTAATGAAGTCTTTAAAGAATTTTAGGTGGTACTTAGTTCAAAGTAAGACTCTGGTCTACGTGGTACACCCACATGTAAGGAAATTTATCCTCCAAGGAGAACTGGGTGATAAAAGGGCTGGTTGGATTACTAAAATATATGAGTATGATGTAGAAACTCACCCTACCAAGCTGTTCAGGGGAAGAGCATTAGACCAAGAACTCATAGTTAAGGTAAATTCAAAATAAAAAATAGCCTATCAGGGAGAAGAGAATGATCACAACAATGATTTTCTAGAAAGCTCATATTGGATAGATCAATGGATAGTCTATTTCCAAATAAGGGTATGTTTGCAAGGTCTCAATCCTTCATAGAAGAGGAGATTCATATTGCAAGCTATGAAGTATGTATTACTTCTAGAAGGTTTGTATAAGAGGAACCTAGATGGAGTACTCCTAAGATGTCTAAAAGATAATGAAAAATAGAAGGTCATCAAGGAATTTCATGGAGGCCTATCCGAAGGTCACTTTTTAGGAAGGATAATCGCTATGAAAATAATAAGAGTAGGGTACTACTAAACCACTATATTTATAGATGTTTTCAAGGTATTTAATTCATGTGATAAGTGTCATGGGGGAAGAACCAAGAATGCAAAATTTTTGCTTAAACCAATTCAAGAAGAAGAACCCTTCTAGCAATGGGGACTTGATTTTTTTGGAGTTATTAATCCCAATTTATCAGCAGGTCATAAGTTCATCCTTACTACCATATACTATTTCACTAGATGGATGGAGGTTATTCCAACTACGAAGTCAGACCAGGAAGTAGTGATTGAATTTCTAGAGAATTTGATTACAAGGTTTAGAATTCCAAAGGCAATAGTGAGTGACAGTGGCCCAAATTTCATAGGTGTAAAATATATCGATTTCACAAGCAAGTATGGCATAAATATAAAAAATTCTTCTAACTATTACCCTAAGGGAAATGTATTGGTGGAATCTACCAATAAAAAATTGCTTAGAGTTTTTAAAATGACACTAGAAGAGAACAAAAGGATTTGGCACATGTTACTTGACCAGGTTCTATGGGCAGATAGAATCACTATCAAGAGGTCTATCAAGACATCTCCTTATGCATTAGTTTATGGTAAGGAAGCTATTATACCTACTTATATGGAGATACCAACTTTGAAATGGTCCAGCTAGGATCCAAAACTTGATCAAAGTCTTCTAGAGGCCAGGTTGATGCATCTTCTACACTTTGAAGAATAGAGAACTCAAGCATATGAGAACTTTCAAAAATACTCCATGAACACCAAAGAGTGGTTTGACAAAAAAGTAAGGTTCAGAAAGTTCAAATAAGGAGATTCAGTGCTAAGGTGGAATGCTAAAAAGGCTAAGCCAAAAAATCACCAAAAATTTGATTCTTTCTAGGAAGGACCATTCAAGATTGTCGAAGTGAAGGAGAGCAGTGCCTTCCAACTCCAAGATCAAAGAGGAAACATACAACCCATTCTTGTAAATGGGTATCATCTCAAACTATATTTTAGTTAGAGGAGCTCTCCTATTGTAATATATGTACATATGTTGTATTATATTTTTTTTATGTACACATGTTGTATTATATTTTCTTTATTAAGTCCAAAAAAAGATAAATGGAGAAAATGAGGTCATTTCATGCTTACAAAAATGACTGTGATATGATCTGCAAGGAGGTAATGCGATGTAGAATTTGTAATAAAAGTGGTCAAAGAAGGCTTACTAGAATTAAGAACAATAAAATTTAAATTTCAATGGAGTTTTCAAGAGGCCCGAAATCCTTCAGTAGTTTCCAAAAATGATAAAGTTCTAAAATTTGTAGTCAACTTGGTCAAAGTTACCATTGTGGAAATACAACTGGAAAAATTTTTAGGAAAGCACCAAAAGGAACATGCATTTTCAAACAAGCGGAATCAGTAAAAGCAATTATAGCATTAAAATATGTTGAGTTCATCATTCCATCATGAATATGGGTAAATAAATGTGCCTTGAGAAGTGTACCAATGGATAGTTTACCGCCATCTAACGTGAATGTCGTCCAATCAAATATGCATTCTTCACTAGAAATCTACACTTTGAAACATATGATTCACTTGTTTAAAATCATGGGAGGTAATCACCTACTCATTCTCATTAATGGCAAAGGGGTGCTCAAAAGCCTATTTAAGCAAGCAAATAAATTTTTTTAGTCATTTGCGAGCAATCGAACTGAGGAACCATAACACTGTTGAAAATAGTTTATTGTATACTCCCAAGAGCAATTTGTGAAGAGTAAATTTTCTTAGAATATTAAATGGTATCATCTTCAACAAAGTATACTAGGCAATCTGGCAAGGTGGAAAGACCATATTACACAAACAAGAAGGCAGGGGTCGTAGACACAAGGATGATGTACTCAACTAGAGATAACCTGATATGGGGATATGAAGATAAATTCTTCAAGGGGGAGCCTCTTCCAAACCAAGGTATTGGGGCTATGTATTATTTTCTTGCTTATTATATTTGTGATGCAGTCCATCCTTACCCTAAATTAGTCTCTGCCATAAAAAAATACTGACCCTGCATCTAGGTCTATGAGAATGTCCCACGTTAAGGTTTTGTTTCATATTACTGAGAAAACTTGTCAATATTTATTTTCAATGGGACAAAAACCCTATGTACCCCCCCAAGGATTTTAGCTTAGAACAAAAAACCAAATATTACACTCTAAAGAATCATGCACAAGATGAAAAACATTTTAGTGTATGGCCAATTTAAGACTATTAAGTCCAAGGAAGCCCTACTCACAACCCTTATTCCTACTAGTGAATTCATACACCCATAGTTGTATTCCATTTTTGCCATAATAGTTGACTTTGAGTTAGACATGGATGTAAGAGACTGGTAATTGGCCATTGCATATTGCATCTCCAACACTAGGATGTATACGATGTAGACATGGGATAACAACAATACCCCAATTTACTTCAACTGGCCTACATTTCTCACCAAGAAAATGCATGAGTAGCTAGTGGATATGAAGGAATATGAAGAGAACCCAGTATTCATACATTGCTCTAATTTGGTTTGGATGTTCTTCAGTGCCACTAAGGATGAGTATCCTTGGATATCAATAACCAACAAATATGCAGAGGGGTAGCAATTACTAGTGTATTATTGGACTAGGGTTCTAAGTAGAACTCAATAATATTATACTTTCAATTTTGATTTTATTTAACCAAATATATGAATTATGTATGGAGACTACCCTAGACTAGCCCCAGATATTGAAAATAAAATTAGAGTGAAAGAGGTGGAAGAAGGAGATTGGTACCTCTTAATAGAGAGCACATTCATAACGCTATATGGTTTCACTGAGAAGTCATTCTTGTTGCATCATTACGTCACCCATAACTTATTTGTACTAGAATATTGTAGGCAAGTGGATTACATAAATATCAATTTTAGTTTCAGAAATAAGAGGAAAGCGATCGTGGAGTATGGTTTCAAGGAGGGTGATATCACTGTATGGAAGAAATGGTAATGTGAGCAAATCACAACAACCTTTGAGAAATTAGGTCTTATCCAGATTCTATAGAGGTGGGGATATGATCCAGATGACTTTTTTATAGAAAGAATTAAAGAGCTACATGGAGAGAAAGTAGCTAAATTAGTGAAATCCAAGCACACACACATGGAGAAAAATAGAAATAATAGAGAGTAGTCCCCCATCCAATGGAATGTAAGCGCTATGGAACCACTTCCACCTTGGAGATATTTCTATGTGCATGCAAATGACTATGACCCAACCAAGAGTTCTCATCAACTCGATGATGTCAAAAGGAAGGAAATGAAAGAAACCTACAAATGGTCTCCAACCAAAATTCTTGAATGGTGGAAGATGAGGGTTGAGAGAAATGCAATGAAGGGCAAGTATCCCAATCCTAAAATTGATGAAGAGTTTGAGAGGAGGTACGATGAACATGTTGCAACTTGGAAGGCCAGAAAAAGAAGAGCCTAGCATTAGTTCTAGGAAAAGTGGAAATGAGTGAGATCAAAAAAGATAAAACAAAAAGCAATAATGCTGGAGTAGATAAAAATAAGCAAGATCCCACTTCACCATCCACTACTCCTTTATAGAAAAATGAGGATACCATAAAATAAGTAGGTGCAACAGAGGATACTCCAAGAAGGAGAAGGTCCGAACATAGAGCTACTAAGGCAAAGACCGCTATAAAATAAGATAAAAAAAATGGGAAAGCATTAGACCTCATTGCTACAACCTCCTCCAAAAATAAAGATAAAATGGTCCTAGTTATAGAATCCATAGAAGCACTTCCTCAATGGGAACTACAACCTATTATAAAGTTTAAGAGTTTGAAAGGTGCAGTATTGGAAATTGACACTATAACCATTAAGAAATAGAAGTTGAACTAAGAAGAGGAGGTGACACAATTTCTTGCTACTTTAGGTGAGTAGAGAACCTAGCAAAAGCACAAGAAAAGTGCTAATGAGATTTTCAAACAATCTACTATGGTAGGCGCAGGTATGATTTTTGGTCCCTCTCCTAATTATTCCCCGAAGTAGTCCCCCTCCCCTTCTCAAGTTCAAAATACATTGAAAATATCATCATTAGAACCTAATTCCCCTCAACCATATCCATATCATCCACATTCATCTTCTCATCCAATATGATCTCCATTTCATACAACCAAGAGCCCTAAAACATCATCTCCTCCTTCATCATCATAGTTTTCAATGTCATTTCTGCCTTCATATTCCATGAACCCAAATCCCCCATCATCACTACATCCATTGATAATGGCAATATCACTACTATTTACCCTACCATCAACTATAGAAACTATTTCCATTTCAGTTGCTATTTTCATTGTGAACATAGACTCCACTCTTATTACCTCCATTTCCCTCTTAGATATGGTGGTCCCTTCCTTCCCTACAAATGTCACTCCATTTACTCCTATGGATCACCCCATAGTAGCATATTTACAGAAGATCAAAAGTACTTCACTAAAAGTGCAAAAATTCTAGAGCATGAAACTAGCTTAGTCTTCCAAAGGAGCTACTAAGGTGAGAAGAACAATGATGGTTGACCCTATGTCCTAGTAGAGGATAAAGTACAAGATTCCCTTGGTTGAAAAAATAGAGGTAGGTATGATAGTGGAAGACTATTAGATAGAAGAAAATGTTGAAGATATCACACAGCTAGTCATAGAGGACGTGTTGGTCACTACAAAAGCTGGATTAGAAACCATGTTCATCAAAATGGACATCTATAGGGAGCAATCCACCAAATTGGAAGAAAATATCACCAAGCTTCAGGACACCATCAAAGACCAAAAGAAATAAATGCAAGCTTTAGTGAATGATACTAAAAAGTGACAGAATAATTTTAAAAATATGAATTACTTCAAAGAGTAGGTTGAATAGCTATAGGAGTAGAATAAAGGATATGTAGAGCAGATACAGACCTTACAGTAGCAGCTTCAAGTTGAGATAACAAAGGTGTTTAAATTCTCCAAGACTAAGGTGAAGCAAGTTAGAAAAGAAATCTTGTCAAAAATATTGGAGAGGTGCTCCAAAATCCAGCACATCTTCAACTTCATGGATGAATCCAGTCAAGTGTTGCAAACTACAAAAGAATATATAGAGTTCATCAAAAAAAAAATATGACCGATAGGTCCTTAGACCAATAAAATTCTTAATTTATCCGAAGCTAAGTGCAACCAGCTGGGTAAGCCTATCGCTAGTAAATATTAGAACACCTCAAGGATTGTAGCTAGAATCATCCTCAAAAGGAATAGTTTGCCCCATAAGGGGTGATTGTTAATAAAAAAATTGGATGATGATCTTTAGAATATCATTGATACCAATGAAGAGATAATACAATATGGTTTCAATGGATTTTGGGATGAGAATAATATGATGATATCAAAGGAGGAGCTCCATAAAAGCATACATGCAATGATTAAAGATGAATCATAAGTGGATGCATGGCAAGAGCTGATCGATCAAGATAAAGTAACCTAGCTGATAAAAAATTCAACCAGATTGAAATATATGATGGTAAATTTGGCAAAATTGGGAACTTATTTCTCATATGATAAGATGGCTAAATTGTGTTACATCCATCGACAACTTTTGGAAATTCAAAATCCTTCTCTAGCATCTTGGAAAAAGGCCATGGATACCTTGAACCAAGCTAATCATATTTTGAAAGGGGATCCAAAACAAAAGGAGGCCAAAGATAAGGAAGTACAGGAGCATTCAAATGAAGAGCAATAAGAATAAGTACAAGAATAGGAAGTTGAAGAACATGAAGAAGACCAAGAAGGAGAAGGCATTGAAGCTGAGGAGTAGGAGGATTAGTAAGAAGATACACATGGGGAAGAATAGGAGGAAGAGGTTGAAGAAAAATATGAAACCATAAATATTTTGGATGAAGAGATGGTAGAAGATAATATTGAAGAGTAGAAACAACAATAAAGGCATGAAGGTGCCAAGTAATTTTTTTAATATATAGTTGAAATTTTTTTGATTAGTAGAATAAGCCATAAAGGCAATTTTTTTAAAACATTTTTTTGGAGCCTGACAATATCAAAAGGTAAAAGAAGCATGAGCTTGTCTAGGCATGTAAAAGTTGTGAAGCTAAGTTTTGGAGGAACAATTGCTTGACCAGGTATATAAAGGAGTATATTTCTATATATTTTGAGCATAACAAACAACTAATTATAAGCATGGCTTCCATATGAATTTTTACTCTAAGTCTTCCTACAATGGCTTAAAAGAGTGAGGTTTATAAGGAAGTTGTTCCTGGAAGCATAGTCTGCAACTAGTAGGAGCAGATTCCACTTGCCTGTAAGGAGTTTATTTAGAAAAAATGTAGGCCTATGGATGGATAAGGTACACAACCATGGTGCCAAACTCACCCATTCATTTTTTTGACTCTAATACCCAATGGATAAGGATATGAGTTCGTAAGCCTTGCTAGCAATGCTCCCCAAGAGGCCCAAAAGGCTACATACTTAGCAAAATCTTGTAAAATTGGTTGTGTTCAGAGAAAAATCAAGAGCAATGTTAAAATTTTCTAAGGTGCAAAATCCGTAGTCAAATAGTGCTAATTGGAATTCAAAGTTGTGGAATTCACAAGAGCGGCTTCAGCACAAGGTCAATTTCTACAATGGAAGACCACAAGCATATCCGTTTTGGAAAAAGGATGACTAAGTGTCGGAAAGGATATCTACTAAGTAATGATAAGGTTAAAATCTACCAGAATGTGAAATATGTAGTCAACATAATCAAAAAAGGTTTAGAAAATATTGGAGTTGTGAATTCTAGATTTTAGGAGGCAAAGAAGTGTCAAAATCCACTCGAGGCCAATGCAAAATAAACATTCCATAGTCAAACTGGTCAAACTCAACCTAGCAGAGAACTAAGTAGCGGATTCCAAAGAGGAGCATAGTTTGCTTTCAAATTATCATTCTGTGGTCAACTTGGTCAAACTCAACCTAGCAAAAAATCAAGTAGCAGATTTCATAGAAAGTTGTCAAGTGTCACAAGAACCCCATTCTATGGTCAAACTGATCAAACCTATCCTAGAAAAAATTGGAGTAGCAGATTCCAAATAAGAAGAGAATGCAAAAAAATAACCAAGGGATATCAAGCATCACTAGAATCAAGATTCACCTATAATTTTAGTTGTGGATCAACAAATGAGAAGTCTTCTTAAGAAAAAAGGATGATCTAGATTGACCTGTAATCATATCTAGCTGCTGAATTCAATTGAGAGTCGAACAACTTGCAGAGCTCAAAATTATAGTGTTCATGGAGTGCAACTCTATTATTTTTCTTAAAAATCCATGAGAGGCTTCCACCTCAACATTCTGTTGATCTAGCAAGAAGATCCTTGTAATGTTTCCAATATTTTACTATCATTGTAAAAATCTATATAAAGAGGTTGAACCCTCATGTTTAAGGGTTGGCTCTGGAGTGTTTGCCTGATATATTACTATAACTTTCTAAGAAATAAATAGAAGGAGCATTACTTGGATGTTTACCTCTATATTTTTATCTTCATCAATTGTGATTTTATTCTATGAATTCATTTCTGCTACTATTGTTATGATTAGTCAATTCTGTTGATATTGGATTGCTAATTTGGAGCAACTTGGAATGGTTCATTCCTAAACAAAAACTATAGAGGACTTATATTTCTATTAGTCAAAGTGTTGATATAATTATGCTATTTGTATTATTAGCATTTTAGATGTTTGAAATAGTTCTCTGAGTATTTCATTATTTTAATGGTGAAGATAATAAGTTTTGAATGTTGTTAGTCCTAAGTGTGGCGTACTGGAAATGTGATTGATCAATGGATTCTTAATATTTTTCAATGTTGTTAGCTCTATCCAACCATTATTCATTCAACTATTTTCTAACCCTTATCTCATTTCTATCCCTAAACTTACACTTTATTTCAAGCTTAATTGAGTCAACACCTGAATTAGTTGATAAGGTATACCAACCTACTCTAGAGGTTGGATTGAAGTAATCTTTGATCCATTCAATGTTAGGGTTTGAGTTGTGATTAGTGGGTATGTGCCTCCCAAAAGTCATATATTCATAGTCATAGTTCAAATTTTTCTTGATGTCAATTCAAATCCCAAAAATTGGCTATGTTTGAAGTTGATTCTTTAGATAAGGCTTTTAAGCCTACAATAGCTATTGAAAAGAAGTTAGGCCTTAAGAAGGGCATTCAATAGGGTACCTCTTAGCCCTACATTAATAATAGTGGACAATCAAAAAATTTAATCAGTACTCCTCTGCTACTAGCAATATTCAAAAGTATTGTAGCTATCAAAATAATTGGACTCATTCAACTAAGGAGTGAAAGGTACTTAAAAGCAAGAAATATGGAAAATATCTCCTTATAGAAGAGCAACAAGAACAAACATCTAACATAGTGGACATACTCATTGTAAAAAATGAAAATCCTATAGAGCCTAATCTTGCTCTTGTTCTCATGGCTAAAAACTACTCTAAGGCCACTCAAGAATCTATCTTTACACAAAATTGCCAAATCAAGAATAAGATGACCCTCTTGATAATTGACAATTTGATGCAGGAGCATCCGAGGGTAGTAGAGCAATATTGCACCAACCAAATTTGTCTAAGTGTTTTGCAAAGAAAAAAAATATGTGTCGCGATATCGCGACAAAAAAAGTGTTGCAATATCATGACCAAAACAGGGAAAGAAGCTACAACCGACGGAGGGTCGCAAAATCATGACCAAAATGAAAGGCAGAGGCTATAGCTGACGGAGGGTCACGAAATCATGACATGTCATGATTTTGTGACATGTCACGAAATCACAACCAAAATAGAAGGCAGAGGCTACAGTGGATGGAGGGTTGTGAAATCGTGACCAAAATGGAAGGCAAAGGCTACGACGGATGGAGGGTCGTGAAATCGTGACATGTCGTGATTTCATGACATCTCATGAAATCATGACCAAAATGGAAGACAAAGGCTACGACAGATGGAGGGTTGCGAAATCATGACATGTCACAAAATCATGACCAAACAAAAATTAGAGGCTACGGTAGTACGGAGGGTCACGAAATCATAACTAAAATAGAAGGGCAAAAGGGTGACGGGGGAATGTCGCGATTTTGCAATGTGTCATGAAATCATGACCAAAGCTGAAAATAGAGGACGCGATGGAAATACGTTGTGATATTGCGACATGTCGTGATATCGTGACCAAAGCAGAAGCAAGAAGGTGAGAAGGAAAGAATGTCATGATATCGTGACATGTTGTGATATCACAACCAAAAGAAAAACATGCACTCCAGGCTTTCATAAATGCTTTCCTTCATGCACGGTGAGCTAGTGATAGTGAAGCAGCAGTTTCAGAGGAAGATTCTAGCAAGCATGTTTGCCACTCGTGCACTACATCTAGAGACACAATTATGGTAGCTAAGAATGAAGCAACAGTTCCAAAAGGATATTTTGGTGATTATGGCAGCCATTCGGGGACCTCACCTAGAGTCCCATCAATGCAACTTTCTAGAATTAAGCCAGGGTCCTTTGTTCTATTTAGTTTGTGTTCCCCATCAAGTGGTATCAGAGCCAGAAGTTCCTGAGTGTGTAAAAGATCACTGGACATGAGGTAGTTACACCAGGATCTATGGAAGGGCTTGTGAGAAAGTGAGCAGAATGCCTCCAAGAAGAAACCATATTTGTGGGAGAGGCATGGCGTCAGTAGAAGATGTTCAAGATTTGCAGAGGCAAATGCAAGCCCTACAAGAAGAGATGCGTAGAGGATTGTAGCCAAGAAGAGATGAAGGTAGTGAAGAGGAAGATGACGAAGAAGAGGGCCAGCCTTAAGAAGAAGAAGAAGCAGTAGATCCTGCACAAGCTAGACTATACAGAGCCATATCCTAGATTGGGAAGAGGCCGAATATGGAGGTTTCCACATATTCTGGGAACCTTGATCCAGAGGAATTGATCGACTGGATCAACGATCTGGAAGAGTACTTTGAATACGAGGAGGTTGAGGATCTTGATAGGGTCAGATTCGCTAAGACCAAACTGAAAGGTCATGCCATCATATGGTGGAAGGGAGTGCAACTGGAGCAAAATAGAAGAGGAAAAGAGAGAATAACAAAATGGGAATGGATGGCAAAAAAGCTGAAGAGGCAGTTCATCCCTGGTGATTATGAGTTAGACTTGCTAAAGAAAATGTAAGGTTTGAGGCAATCAAGTAAGTCTGTAAAAGAATACACAGAGGAGTTTCATAAAATTATGATCAGAACAGGCCACTCAGAGGCCAACAAGGAGAAGGTATCCTGTTATATTAATGGGTTATGAGCAAGTATTCAAGAAGAATTAAGTCTGGTTAGGATGACCACCATAGAGGATGCTTACCAATTTTCCCTAAAGTAGAAGAAAAGCTCAATAGGAGGTTTGAGAACAAGCAAAGAGGAAGAGGTCGTGGCGGTAGAATCGATGGAAGGACCGATGGAAGGAGAAATGAAGATTCTTAGAAGAATGAAGAAGGTAGCAGTAATCAGGAACAAAGGGGAGAAAATACCTATCGCCCCCATAATCAGAATAATTATTACCGAAGGGGAAGGGGTAGAAATGGACATGGCCAGGGAAGAGGAAGATTTCATGGAACTTGTTTCTAGTGTGGAGAAGAGGGACATCACCAAAATGAGTTTCCACAAAAACGAGAAAGGACTAATAGGAGGCCGGAAGGAAATGCCAGAGCTACGGTCACTGATGAAGATGCTAGATCTAAACATTCTAAAGAAGCTGAGAGAGGAGAAGTAATGAACGCAAGGAGAGTCCTACTAAATGAGGAAGGGGACACAAATCAGAGGAAAAGCTTATTCTGCACAAGATGTAAATGCACGGGTAAGATTTGCAATATTATTATTGACAATGGTAGCACGAATAACCTAGTTTCAGAGGGAATGGTTACAAAGATACAACTGGAGAGGAAGAGATACCTGCATCCATATCGGATCACATGGTTGCAGAAAGACCATAAGGTTTTGGCCAATGAACAATGCCTGGTAAAATTCAATATTGGGAATTACCGTGATGAGGTCCTGTGTGACATCCTACCCATGGATACATGCCATTTGCTATTGGGAAGGCCATGGCAGTTTGACAGGTGCACGGTTCATGATGGCCATGCAAACACCTACTCCGTAACAAAGAATGGAATGTGTCATAAGCTAAAACCCTTGAAGGAGGTTGAAGAAAAGGTATGTGGTAGTGCATAATTTGCTTAGTTGACGAGAGAAAATTTTTAGATGATTTAAAACATGAACATATGTGTTATGCATTAATTCCTAGAGTTAGGGAGAAAGAATGCAAATATACCCCAACAAAAGTCCTAGATCTATTGGAGGAATTTCCAGATATTATATCTGATAATGTGCCTGAGGGCTTACCCCCAGTAAGGAAGATCAGTCACCATATAGATTTTGTGCCAGGATCAAGCTTGCCCAATAAATTTGCACATAGAATGACGTCTGTAGAAACTGAGGAGCTAAATAGGCAGGTCCAAGAGTTGTTGGAGAAGGGGCTGATTCAAGAAAGCTTGAGTCCATGTGTAGTTCTTGCAGTGCTAGTACCAAAGAAATATGGAGAGTGGAGAATGTGTACAGAATATCGAGCCATCAACAAGATCACAAGAAAATACATATTTCCATTGCCAAGAATGGATGACATAATGGACTGTTTGAGTGGAGCCAAGTGCTTCACCAAGATTGACCTCAAGAGTGGTTACCATCAGATCCGTGTCAGAGAAGGAGATAAGTGGAAGATAGCCTTCAAGACCAAAGAGTGTCTGTATGAGTGGTTGGTTATGCCATTTGGGCTATCCAATGCACCAAGTACCTTCATGCGGCTGATGAATGAGGTACTGAAAGAATTTTTAGGCAAATTTGTCATTGTCTATTTAGATGATATATTAATATTTAGTAGAACCCTAGAAGAGCACCTGATGCACATTAGAAGGGTTTTTGAGAAGCTGCAGGAGGAGCAGTTATTAATTAATCTAAAAAAGTGTAATTTTGTAAAGGAGTTAGTGTACCTGGGATTTGTTATCTCAGTAGAAGGTCTAAAAATGGACCCAAAAAAGGTGATATCTATCATCGAATGGCATACTCCAAGAAGCACAACAGAGGTAAGATCATTTCATGGTCTAGCAAGCTTTTACAAAAAATTCATTAGAAATTTCAGTAGCATTTGTGCACCCCTTACAGAAACAATGAGAGGGGATAAGAAAGAATTTAAGTGGACCTTAGGAGTAGATAGGAGCTTTGATATGCTAAAGAAAAAGGTCACAAAGCAACTTGTTTTGGCACTTCTATACTTTAACAAGGTATTTCAGGTATATTGTGATGCCAGTGGTAGTGCCATAGGAGCTGTACTAAGTCAGGAAGGGAGACCTGTTGCCTACTTTAGTGAGAAACTCAATGATGTTCGAAAAAAGTATTCAGTTTATGATCAAGAGTTTTATGCTATAGTTCAGGCTCTAAAAAAGTGGAGGCATTATTTGTTGCCAAAAAAGTTTGTTCTATTTACTGATCGTCAGGCCTTACAGTACATTAATAGCCAAGCAAAACTGAATCAGAGGCACTTGAAGTGGGTTGAGTTTCTCCAAAGTTATACCTTTGTGTTGAAGCACAGAAGTGGAAAATCAAACAGAGTTTCAGATGCCTTAAGTAGAAGGCAGAATTTGTTGATAGAAATGAAAGTGGAAGTGGTAGGATTTGAAGAACTGAAGGGTTTGTACCCTGAAGATCCTGATTTTGTAGAATCCTGGAGGGATTGCTTGGCACCTGTTACTTTGGACAGGACAAAGTGGTTGGATTTTATAATCCAAGATGGAATGTTGTTCAGGGGAAATCAACTATGCATTCCAAATAGTTCCATGTAGGAAAAATTAGTCAAGGAGAAACACAACGAAGGACTGCCTGGACATTTTGGTCGAAATAAGACCATTGCCCTGGTGAATGAAAACTACTATTGGCTGCAACTACATCAAGATGTGAAAAAGTTTGTGCAAAGTTGTAGAGTATTCTAGATGGCAAAAGGTGTGAGGTAGAACACGAGATTATATCAGCCATTACCTGTACCTGAGAGGCCATGGGAGGATGTCAGCATGGATTTCATTCTTGGATTGCCAAGAACACAGAGGGGAAATGACTTCGTATTTGTGGTGGTTGATAGATTTTCCAAGATGGCAAATTTTATTCCCTGCCAGAAAACAAGTGACGCGGTTCACATTGCAGGATTATTTTTCAAGGAAGTGGTACGACTTCACGGTCTACCAAAAAGCATCATTTCTGATAGAGATACAAAGTTTGTTGGGTATTTCTGGAGAACCTTGTGGAAGAAGTTGAAGACAGATCTGAAGTTCAGTTCTACATACAACCCACAGACTAATGGACAGATAGAAGTGGTAAATAGAAGTCTGGGTAATTTATTGAGATGCTTGATAGCAGATAATCCCAAGGGATGGGATTTGGTTTTGCCGTAGGCGGAATTTGCATACAACAGTTTTGTCAACAAGAGTACAAACAAATCTCCATTCCAGGTCATATATGGAAACAACCCAAGAAATGTTTTTGAGCTGAGGAAATTGGATAAAGGGGAAAAGAGTAGTGTTGAGGCTAAGAAATTTGTAGAACATATGAAAAGCATGCATGAAGAAGTGAAGAAACAAATTACAAAAATGAATACTCAGTATAAGACAAGAGCAGACCAAAAGCGACGGTTCAAAGAGTTCAAAGTGGGAGATGAAGTCATGTTCCATCTCAGAAAAGAAAGATTTCTTGCCAAAACATATAACAAGTTGAAGATGAAGAAGTTTGGGCCATGCAAAATACTGGAAAAATGGGATTCAGGCAATGCATATGAAGTGGAATTGCCATGCGGTCTTGACATTTCGCCTATTTTTAACATATCAGATTTAGTGGAATACCATGAGGGAGATAGTGCAGTGGCACCAAGTACAGAGTTATGGAGCATTCCAGTGTCTAACCCGACCACAGATGAGATCAAGGAAATATTAGACACTCGTGAAGGTAGAAGCACCAGGAACAAATAGTATTCTGAGTACTTGATCAAGTGGAAGGGCCGACCTGTAGAAGATGCAACTTGGTTGTCGAAAACAGAGGTTGACTACCTAGGTCTTTCTCTCATAGATCAGAAGTGATGATCACTTCTAAATCCACCCCAGGTGTCTAATGCAGGAGCATCTAAGGGTAGCAGAGCAATCTTGCACCAACCAAATTTGTCTAAGTGTTTTGCAAAGAAAAAAAAATATGTGTTGCATATCACGACAGAAAAAGTGTCACGATATCACGACAAAAAAAGGGAAAGAAGCTACAGCCGATGGAGGGTCATGAAATCATGACCAAAATGAAAGGTAGAGGCTATAGTGGATGGAGGGTCATGAAATTGTGACCAAAATAGAAGGCAGAGGCTACAATGGATGGAGGGTCATGAAATCATGACCAAAATGGAAGGCAGAGGCTACGACGAATGGAGGGTTGTGAAATCTTGCAAAATAATGACCAAAATGGAATGCAGAGGCTACGACGGATGGAGGGTCACGAAATCGTGACATGTCATGATTTTGTGACATGTCATGAAATCATGACCAAACAAAAAGCAGAGGCTATGGTAGTACAGAGGGTCACGAAATCACAACCAAAATGGAAGGGCAGAAGGGCGATAGAGGAATGTCGTGATTTCACAACATGTCACGAAATCACGACCGAAGCTAAAAATGAAAGATGTGATGGAAATACATCGCGATATCGTGACATGTCATGATATCGTGACCAAAGTAGAAGCAAGAAGGCGAGAAGGAAAGAATGTCGTGATATCGCGACATGTCGCGATATCGCGACCAAAAGAAAAACATGCACTCCAGGATTTCATAAATGCTTTCCTTCATGCACGGTGAGCTAGCGATAGTGAAGCAGTAGTTTCAGAGGAAGATTCTAGCAAGCATGTTGGCCACTCGTGCACTACATCTAGAGATGCAGTTATGGCAGTTAAGAATGAAGTAGCAGTTCCAGAAGGATATTTCAATGATTGTGGCGGCCAGTCGTGCACCTCACCTAGAGTCCCATCAATGCAACTTTCTAGAATTGAGCCAGGGTCCTCTGTTCTATTTAGTTTGTGTTCCCCATCACAATTGAAGTGAAAAAAATCTGGTTAGTGAGCATTTTATCACTACTCTACAACTTCCCACACATGATCATCCTCATTCCTATCATCTTAGTTAGGTATAAGAACATGGGCCCTATACACTAATCAACAAAGTTTGTGTAGTTACATTTGCTATTAGGCCTTTTCAAGATATGATGGAATGTGATGTAACACCCTTAGAATACTTATATCTTCTTCTTGTATGCCCATTCTAGTATTATTTTAGTGCAATTTACGATGGTCGACAAAACACCTACAAGCTTCAACAATATGGTAAGGTGTATCAACTTACTTTTGCTTCCAATACTAAACCTCTTTTCTTGTAAAAAAATCCTACTATAAAATAGGTAAATTTGTCAAGATATTTAGCACTCAACATCATTTGCCAACCTATGGAGGATACTACAGGGAATTTTCTACCCTCAAATAAGAGGAATTTGGTGGAGTGTCAATCAGATGTGGACACTATATCAATAGAAAATCCAATCCTACACCATTTCACAAAAGGTACAATTGACATAGTTGCTTCCACTTGTTGTATAGAAACAATTCTTAAATAGGAAGAAAAATAATAATTACCTCTTCCTATTCAACAACATTATCCAGCTCAATAGGTGTCCTCTCAGGTGCAACCATTCTAGCATTACCCACAACAGTTTGGTGTCAGTTAGCTTCTAGTGTGTCAGCTTCGATATTCTACAACTTTTCATCCTATCAAGATATACTATAGTAAGAATAAATAGTGGGATAAATTATAATCAGGCTACACATGTATCAATAGGTTATTCTCCTTTTAATGTCCAAGCAACTCTTTAGAATTCTCAAGTTATTACTCAACAGATTGGATCCAATGCTTACAAACTTGATTTTCCATCCCAACTTGGTATTCAATTGAAAAGGTATGAGCCACCTCATTTGGAAGCTGACATTCCACTCTCACATCTAGAGCATCCTATTCCATATTTTCAACCTCCTTTTATTGTAGACACTCTTCTTCATGTTTGGACATGCATTACCAAGAGCAACACTACCACTACATACTTGGTGGATCATCAAGATACACTCCCAACCCAAGTAAAGTGGGTCTTTGAGTCTTCTTTTTAGAAAAGTTTTATCATATTTAGGTGAGAGTGGGGATACTTTTAACTAAAACAAGGAGAAATTGATAAGACTAAGACTTGGACTCTATATAAGGCTTAGTCTCTATATAAGGATTAGTTATATAACAATATTTTATCTAGTTAATTATTATGTTTAGCATCTTCTAAAAATAAACATGTCTTATTTTAAAAGCATGCCTTATAAAATAAGCATCATTGTACTCTTTTATAAATATTGGATATCAATAATATTGAGTGCATGAATTTTCATGAAGAAAAGCTTCTCTTCTCTTTTGTGTTTCTTCTTTGAATTTTCATTACCAATTCTTGCTCAAAGAAATCTTGCTCATATAATATATCCTACTAAATTTATACAATATATTTTGTATCATCATTGTATTTCTTTTTCACAAAATGTTATGGTATTAACACTTTAAATTGTAGGTAATTATCCCACTAGTAATTGTCCTTTATCAGGTCTACCTATATCAAGTTGTATTCTCAAAGGATGTAGTTTTTTGTTAATTATTTCTAAAATTCCTCTTACTATGTTCCACTATAACAATTATAAGGGATATCACACTTCAACCAATAATTTAGATTAGAACAATAGGTTTCAAGGAAATATTTATGGCACTTTATATTCCCATCGATAATAAGACTTACACAACTCTAGGGACTCTAATGTTATCATCTATAACTAGTGATTTCATCCATTGATTATACTCATTTAGATGCATGAAATTTTATATCATGAATAAATTAGGATCACTAATCAGGGCTTGTTCAATCAATAAGAGGTTCTTTTTTATAATATAATATACCAATAAATTCAAGTATTACTAATAATATAGTCTTGTAAACATTAATTATGGAACCATTCATATGGTTATGGTCCATTAGTTATCTTATTATTTTAGCTATATAGTTACCTCTAAAGTATTCTATATAATAATTATTATCTTCTACTCCTCTTGCTATGTACCTTATTTTTTATTAATTGGTTATATGGGATTGAAAAAATCCCCATCTATATTACATCATGACCACACATTGACATTACAATAGCTTGATAATTTTTCATGTATCACTTGGCAAGATTCAAACCTAGTTCTCCTCCTTGAAATTTGAAGAATTTAACTAGTTAAGCTAATACCATTTGATATTAAATAATTTTTGGAGTTTGACTACTAAAATTATTTTTATGCATGTATCACTGTGAAATATTAAAATGCTAATTCCTTCATAATGCATGCTAGTTGCATTTTTACTGTATTCTATTTGGTTTTATCGCATGCTCTAGATTCTCTACTTTTTATTAGTCTAGATATTACAATTCGTATTTATAGGAACTTTATAATAATTAGTACTTATGTGAATATGAATTTCATGGTCAACAATTTTATTAGTAGTAAAGTACAATAGATAGAAAAATATATAGAATTTTATACTTCCTCGATACTCCTATCCTTGTATCATGTAGTACCTCGGTACTAGCTTTGCAAATTTTCTAACATAATGTAGCAATAGAGATAAAATAGTAGAAAACAGCCCAAAAATATCAAAATTTAGCTAATTATGAGAAAGGACCAATTAACTTGTAGATTCTTCCAATTAGCTCAAAGGATCAATTTTATTGCTTAATAGCAACAATTCACTCAATAGAAGTAGATAGTTTTCTTGCAAAATACAAGAACTCTATGCAAATATTCTAAAAGGAAACTTTTTGGCATGTAATGCTATATCAAGTCATTTTGGAAGTCTTTTAGACCTATTAGAGGCATGTAATATCTAGATGTGCAATATATATTTTTTAGTCATACTTCTTATACACATCCACCATGGGGATTGAACCCGGGTCATATCACCGATAATGCAAGTGGCATCCTTGTCGATAGACCACACTCACGGGGATAGAGGTGCAATATTTTGCTAAAGTTACCCCCAAATATTAACTTTTACTAGGAGTAATTATTTTCCACTCCATGTAAATCAAGGGTACACTTTTATTATAGATAGGGGCCTCGGGCCCTCATTGTATTTATTTTTTGAACATGAAAATTTAGGGCTACACACTATGAAATCCACATTGTGCTTTGTACTCATGAGGTTGTAATAAATTGACAAGTCCTTATACATTCCATCAATGCTACTACCCTATTTGTTTTCTAAGTGCATGACTATTGTGGCATGACCCTTCTAGACCATCTTGTCATTCACTTATCAATTTTATAATAAAAAAATGGTGGACATTGATGTTATTCAACTTTTCATGCATTGATTAATCACACATTATCCTCGCTATAGTGTTAAAATTGTATTTGATTTTAATTTTTATACTCTAAACTTCTAAATAATTTTATCTTATATATTTTAATTTTATAAAATTCTATTTTTGCACTTCAATTTATGTTCAATTTATTTCATATTAGTGTAGAGGTTCCATATTAGGATAGTAGGGAGTCAACCTAAATCTAGAGGTCTAGAGAAGCCATTGGCAATCCCATTAAACCTTGGGGAAACTTATATTGGGGGTGAAAACCTAATTTATAATTCAAGATAATTCCATGATTCAACATAGTTTCTAGCACACGTGATGGGACCCAAACCCTCACTCCTACTCAAGTTTGAAAAATTCATCAATATTTGTGCCAAAATTGCATTCATTATGGATGAAGTAATTGGCTCAGGTATATATATTTTTTGTTAATTCTAGCCACAAGAAGTGATTCACTCCATTTGATCTTATCATATCAAAAATGTCTAAGTACATTCCTATGAGATATTCACTCATGTTTCATAAGTGGTTCATGCTAAATTGTATTCATGTACACAATTTTAAAATCTCGAATGATTTGCTCACCAAGATCACCCATCGTGCATTGTTCAACATAGTTTTTAGAAAGCCTAGTGGGATACTCCCTTATTTTCCATGCCTTTACATCAAATTTCTTGATTTTATACCAAAATAAAATTTATCACAAATGAAGAAATCGACTCAAAATTAGAGAAAATTTTCACTAAGTCAATATAATCAAGCAATTCATTCTAAAATTTAAAGGATTCACTTGAAAAAATTTGCACTTCCATAGGTTGAATTTAGAGCAACTCACCAAGTCCAAGAACTAATTTTCTAGTTCCAATCCTTGTTTGACATAAAAATAGACCAATTTTTCATTATTTATGCTTGAGTTTTGTAGGTACTTTATGAATCGCGACTCCAACATGAACTTAAAAATTCTTTTTTTTTGTAAATATGATGAACTATATGACATTCAAGAAATATCAAAACTTGAATCTAACCTTGTATGTGCATCTACCATGGTTAGAAAGCACTTAAGCCAAATTCTAAGTATTTTTTACCTAAGTTTAGAACAAGTGATTTAGTCATAAAATGTAAGTGATTTCCTCTAACATAGTGAAATTCATCCAAGTATGATCTAGTGAGCAATTTATTCAAAGTTTGAAAATTGATTCATAGGAAATACAAGTTTCTTCCTTCCTGCATCATGGGAAGGTGATTCAATCTAGTCTTGAAGATAAACCACTCCAAATGATATACTAAATCATTTTCTCTACAATTTTTCCTAAGTTTAGAAATCTAAGTGGATGGTTCAAAATTAGCAAGCAAATTACTTGCATTTTTAAAGTGAATTTCTCTACTCATGGTATATTGTAAAATTACACCTTGATAGTGAATATACCTAAAATTGCAAGTGAATTACTTTGATTTTTTGAGTGACTTGCATGATATGTAAAATTTTGAATTTTTACAAAATGTAACCTTGAAACTCTATCTGTGCAAGTACAAACATACAGACCTATGAATACATGATCAAAGGCTTAGAAAATAGGAAAATATCACCAAACGATATACATAATTGTATACCATTGAAGAAAATCTAATGGAAATGGGAAATAACAAATTCCCATGTTGGTACATCAAGGGGATGAATTTGAAGAGACCCTAGTACCCAATTCTATCCTATCTAAAGGAAAAAGTCCCATGGCCAATCTAGTTGGCCGAATCTCTACACCACCACAAATCAGTTAAGCCAATACATGAACTATTCACCAAATTTAAAAGAATAGACTTTCTCTAATTCAACCCTTGTCATTATTCACACTACTCCTTTATACCAAACACATTGACATAAATAAATTTATAAAAAACCTGCTATTTGTGAGTCATTTCTATAAGCTACTTACAACTTCTAATATGCAAAACATACATCCTAAAATCACCCCTATAGCATAGAACCCACTTCCATCTAGTTTAAAGGATACTTCAAACATTTCTCTAAGTCAATCCTCAACTCCAATATTCACATTAGGTTTGAATCTAAACTTTTCTCAAAATAGATAAGCGATGACTAGGCTAATGGGGTTGCATGTACCCCAAGGAAATTTCCAATAATCAACACAACCTCCAATAGTCAAGTATAGAAAAATGTGCAAGGTACACCTCCTCAAAACCATCAAATTATATATATAGAGTTAACCTATGCCCCTTCATAGTAGCATATTCAACCACCTCCTAACCAATAGTGGGTTTACCCAAATCCACCACCTTACTATCCTCTATATAATCCATACTAGATATCTGACTATGTGATGTACCCCACTTTCAATAACAATATGGTCAACCGCATCCTCAAAAAAATAATCTAGGATAATCTATCAAGCCATAAAACCAACTTCTTGATTGGACTAACAATTATTTAATTTTCATAGTATCTATAAAAACATTACCAATCTTTAATGGGAATGAGAATAAGATATCACTGGATCATCTTAACAAATTATCGATTCTCAAGTCAATTCACTACATTCAAGAGGAAGATATAGTGGTACACCTACTAATATATTTCCTTCATGATAAATCTACTTTATTGTATAGGGGGTTACCAAAAAATTTAGTTACGAGTTGGGCATCAATTATGGAACCATTTATGAATAGGTTTGGTAGTATGAAAAATGCTTAATTAGTTTTATCTTAGTTAAATAAAATTCAAAGACACCCTCAAGAAAATATTCATGATTTCAATACTATGTTCTTGAGGACTCATCTAGTTCCACAAAATGTTACACTAAATGAAAAACATGCATTATCATATTATATCAAAGGTTTATAATCCGACTTTACTTTAATGGTTTTTAGTGCTAACCACCATGCACTGGTTGTAGCATTTGGAGAAACAACTAGTGGAGAAGATGTTCTCATGTATGTAGGGAATATACCCCTTAATCAACTAATGGCCTATGCCATCAAAATTTTCCAAAATATGTAGACATCAAATAACATGCCCGAATTTTCACCAATCCATAATCCTCAACCCAATACTTCCATTCACCTTTCCATATCACCATACATCATCATTAGCCTCAATAAAAATGTGCCATCCATAGCAGCCTTCTAGCTACAACTTCTAGCCCTTTCCATTCCATCCAACCTTAATAATGAGACTTATAACAATTTTATAATGACTGAAATGTTGAAGGTGATCAATACTTTGGTAAATTAGAATAACACTATGAATCAACAATATCAATATTCATAGAATATCAGGTGCCTTGACAAGGTGCTAATTGAGTAGTAAATAAAACTTACAAGCACATTATTAATACAAACATAGACTTTGAATTGACTTGGTGTCTTTCTTACATAACCAAAAAGTATACACCTATCTATTGTATTATTCTATAGTCATCATAAAAGCATAAAAAGATTGACACATTGCATAAATTCAACAAAATGATATTTTTTATATTGATTATGAATGAATCTCTATTACAAATATGTCCCTCTTAGGGTCACTTGAATGATGATATAGTTTATACAATTGCCAATGCACTCAATAGGGTAGGCACATTAATATTACCCTTTGACTAGTCGCAAACTGCCTTGAGGTGGAGTTGAGCCCCTTCTTCATGATGTGGAAGGATTATGATATAGAATCCTCTTGTACATGTCTTCCTACAATCAAGAAACAACAACACACGATCAAAAATATAGATAGCCTCTCATAATGAGGCCCTTTTAGGAAACATACATGATAATGCCCTTTAAACTAATAATCAATAAAACGTAAAGATAACCTTTAAACTATGCTAATTGAATCAAGATTTGTAATATAGCATAAATGAGATTGTTAGAAAAATAATACATGGATCAAATAACAAAATAGAAGCATAAAGGTGCATAAAAGATCCACAAATATCCTAATTAATGTAAAACATAAATTATCTATTCTAAGCTAATTCCTATGGTCAAAATTCTTCTAAACTACAATTAAACCTAAGAAATGATTAATCTACCCTATTTAACTAGATAGAAATAAAAAGAGTAAGGTGATATGTCACCTATTGCAAACCACAACTATGGTGAGTGGTATGCACTATGAACCGTAACTGACAGCCATGAATTGACCTCTAATAGGTTTACCCTCAAAATCAGGGGCAATGGGCTTGATCTCCTTGTCAAAATTGATGTTCAAGGATCACCTTTGTTGTCCTAAGACTAATTTTATAGTCAATTCGATATGAACGACCTTCATTTGCCCATATTTGTGCTTCTTAACTCTCCTAAGTACCTAGGGCATCCATAATGTAATTCACCATGAATTTTGGCAAAAGGGTCGAGGAGTGCAATAGATCTATCTCTTAGTATACTCAGTTTGAGTGTACAATTTGCCAGGGCTTTACTACTCAAATATCCAATGCTTGCTTCTATTATTCTTCCCATTTGGAGGGGGTATTTATAGCATGCCCCTAGGGCTAGGGGTGGATTCATGGAGAAGCTAAGACCAAGAAGGGTGGTTAGGATAGTTGGGATGGAAGCCTTTGGAATCTTTCTTCCTTCAATTGCTTTCTTCTAGATATTTTGGCTGTTCCAACCAATTTTTCTTGGATGGAAGGCCTCACTGAAATTCAGTTAATATTGTAGGCCATAGTTACGGTCCAGACTATAGACCATAGGTGTCAATCATGGTTTAGACTAAAGATCATAGGTCTAGGCTATGATTCAGATTGATTAGGCCAAAATACCTAAATTGAGTGGTTAGAACCACTGCTCTATCTTGGAGACTATCCAAGATCCTCCATATGGTCTTGTAGCATATCCATATGAGTAGTCACCCTTAGCATGATGCATTTTAGGTGTCTACAGATGCCCCTTTTGATATGCATTGTGAGATTGAACAATGTTGAGCAAAAATATACATCCTAAAATGATGCCTAAGGTTCTATGATGATCATTAGTTGGATCAACATTAGATGCCCCAGGTCTAGCAAAAGGAGGTGCATCTTGAAATCATTGCTTCCAACTCATGAAAGGCTTACATTTTGACAAGTTTGCACTCGTCAGTAGATGTTTGGATAGCATAAATGCCAAGTATGGGTATCTTTTGACCCATAAATCCAAATTATGAGAGTTACAAACCAATTATCATATTTGTTATTTACCCCAAGCAAAGGGGGAATCTTATGATAGCTATTGATAATGATTCACAAGAATGAACGCAATTTTGATAAGATCAGGGGATCTACAATCTTAGGGATCTTCTCCTGACTTTGATTATGATTATAAAATTATGACTACCCCCTCAAGAGACGAGTCGATGAGAGTAATGACAATGTATGAAGCGACAAAATTGCTTGACCATAATGAATGATCCTGAATAAATTTAGATTCGAGCCTTTTAATGCCTTGGCTAGGCCTAGTTTAGCTTATGATTGCAACTCTTAGTAGTATTTGCACATTTCTATCCCATGGAGCAGTTAGGCTACAATAGCTGTCTTAAGGAATCAAAATGATACAAATGCAATTAGACTTGTGTTGAATCATATTTTTCAATGATTTGGCTAAAAGATGTCATAAAAGAAATGAAAATTTTACCCCAAATGTTCTTATGGTGATTTACTCATCTGTCCGGATTGCATGGATCACAAATCGCTACAACCAAGTGTATAGGATAAATCACTAAATACGAGGCGCATTTGGTTTTTAATTATTTGATTTTTTTGTTTTAATTTTGCATTTATTTGATTAATCTTGGTGCTTTTAACATCACAAAATTTACAATTTTAATCATTTATTTTGAATTTTTATCCGATGGGAGTCATTAATTTGCTCTTTTAGACATTCCCATGGTGGGTTTTGAGTGTATTTAATGTGAGCTACAGACTGCGAGTACGGTCTACAATTTAATTTTTCAAATTTTGGGAATCGTGGGTCAGATCTGCGAGTGGAAAACCCTAATTTTGGAACCGCAGGTGTCATCTACGGTTCGTCGAGACTAGGAGAACCTATAAATTGAATTCCCATTTAAAATTTATCATTATTTTCTTGCAAGCACTAGCAATTTGAGAGCTCTGAGAGTGAGAGAAACTTCCCTGATCTGAAATGCTACCACACTCTATCGTAATTACACTCATCTACCTCAATGGTGGATCCTGATCAACCATCTACTAGCCGAGGCCAGGGTCTAGGCAAGGTAACTCAAAACCGAGACCTCGCACTCAATACCAGTAAAATGAACCACATTAAGTAATGTAGATAATGAACCTCACTAAACTACTGGTAATGAACCCCACTAGTCTAGGTTAGCTTAGGATTTTAATTTTTTGACTTAGTGGACTAGGAGGGTACCCAAAATGGGTGCCTCTCCTAAACCATAGTTGGTAGCTGTAGTTCCTAATTGGCGAATTAGAAACCACAAGTTTTAGCTGTGGTTCCCAATTGGAAAATTGGGGACCGCAGGTTTCAATTGTTTTGTTTTATATATTTTTATCATTTTTAGCATTTTTTTTAGCTCTATTTAGCTAGATTTTGTTTTATATTATGCTTTTTATTTTAGAGATTAACTTCTAGAGCCTGAGTCTGACATTCTAAATACTCTCTGTGAGGCTCTATCTGATGATGACCGAGATTGGTTCTGAGCTATCGGGTTTGGCTATATCATGTATCTACTCACTATTAGGGTAGATCAAGCCTACCTGATTATGTTGGGATTACGTTGGAATGTGTGGACCAACACATTTCACTTGTCTATAGGTGAAATAACTATTACTCTAGAGGATGTTTATAGGATCTTCAAGATACCCATTGATGGCGAGGCCATCGTCTCCTCTACCTCTAGGGTAAAAGAGGTTGTTTTTTATTCTATCTTCGATGACCAGAGTGAGGATGCTTAGGATGCGATTGACCATAGAGGGGTGCACATTAGTGAGTGGTATCACGAGGATGTCTTCTCTACATGGGAAGCCCTCTTCATGCACCTTATAGTATAGATTGTCCTTCTAGACTCCTCGGGTGTGAAGTTCCCTTAGAACCTCTTATCCACTACCTGGAGGGTTCTTCAGAGTTCTATAGAGGAGCCCTTACTTCTATCATGGGGGATCACTCTGCTATGTCAGCTCTATAAGGAGTTGTATCATATTACTAAGTGTAGACATAAAGGCATCAACTACAATATTTTATTATAGATCTAGGAGTGGTAGCACATCTAGATCAAGCGTCCTACAGATCTTCCACTATGCATCACTTCTATTGCTGATGATCATCAGTGTTATGCCACCTATTAGCCTCATGAGGAGGAGGGTATCCATAGTCAAATCCATGCTGGTGACATCCAGCATTATATCACTCAGTTCGTGGCACTTGGCCTAAATGATGTTCAGTGGCGACCCTATATGGATCATCCGGCATGGCCAGAGGAGGGCCAATGGTTGAGACATGCGTGTCATGATAGATGGTTGATCAGCCATAAGGCCAAGATTCAAGAGTACCCATTCTACTCTTGGGTACTATGATAGTTTGGTCTCATACATAATATTCTAGATATCCCACTCAGATATAGACGCTTGGTTGTGGAGCACGATCTATAGTGGATCATTCCTAAACCTCTGGGAGATGTTGTTGATGACTACCAAGAGATTGGGATTTAGACTTTTGGGACCACTCTAGAGTATGACGTGTGGTGGTCCATGTTTAGATGGTATAGCATAGGGTCTTTGGGTTGAGAGCCAGATCAAAAAGAGGCAGAGATGGATCCCAATGGGTGCAAGGTGTTCCAGTAGATAGAGGGTGGCTGGGGCATAGAGGCCACTACTGAGGAGGCTCTTGAGATTGACCTAGACAAGGAGGCTCCAAAGGAGTGTGATTTCCCTCATGATAGCATATAGGTTTTGCTCTTAGCTTAGGTGGTTGACTTGCAAAGTTAGCTCAGATGATTCCATACACAACAACTAGAGTGAGATACTACTATCACCACTCTAGAGAGAAGGTATCTAATAGGGATAGGCATCTGACTGAGGTGCAAGATCAGATATATGATCTTACTACATAGGTCACAAATTTAGAGGCCTAAGTTTAGAGACTAAAAACTACCCTAGAGTTAGCACATGCATAGCAAACTCCAGCAGAGGTGGAGAGGGATCTCCTCCGGGTATTGAGGGGGGCTATATTGCCTCCTCAAGTTACTATGGGGTCTCCGATAGCACCAATAGCATATTCAATAGGTGGTCAGGATTCGATGGCCAAGGTAGAGCTACTATGTAGTATGGTCATGAGGACCAACGAGATGCATGCATCCCAGCTTGCTCGCATTGATCAGCTAGTCGACTATATTGAGATGCACGGGCTACAGGTTCTTGAAAATCCTTTCACTTCAAAGTCTTAGCAGACTAGGTCTAGGACCTATAAAAATTCTATGGCAAGCTTGAGTCACAGGACTCACAATACTGAGAGGATGCACAAGTCCTCTAGCTCACATGGTGCGACATCGTGTGCCAGGCCTAGAGATGTAGGGCAAACTTCAGTGTCCACCAGTCAAAGGACTAGCTTGCTATAGTTACCAGTTTCTCATATGTTGGGCACCTTAGGATTTGGAGGTAGGAAATATCCATAGCAAGACCCACCATGGGTGCCAAAGTAGATAGGATAGCATGCTCCAAATCATAGTACTAATGGAGGTGATGAGAGCTCTGGTATAGGGGGAGCAGACTGGATCTGGGCTCTGCTATATGCAGACTACATTTTTGATATGCCATATTTATTTTGAGTGTAAGGTCGAGGACCTACACACTTTGTAGCCTACTAGAATTTTGATACACTCCCTATGTACTCTTTTGGACACACATATATATATACTACTTGATCATTTATGGATCATTATATGTATCGATATTTATTTTTAATTTTATATTTATTTGATGCACATGGATGCAATGGTTATGTTGATGCTATGTTTATACGGTGCGATGTATTGATGACATGCACTAGATAGCTATCTTATTTAAGATGATGTTTATGAGATGCAGTGATCTAGATGATTAGATGTGCCATGTATGATGTATGCATATGGATGCACTATTTATTTTTAACGCATATTTGTTTTTGCTTTGTGGGCATGCATTTATTTTTATGAAGTTATGGTATGCTATGCAATGTATGGTAATGCATTATGTACGTAATCGTAATCTAATGGGAATGAACCTGTATGCTTTAATCACTTAAAACATAAGGAATGAATGTAAACTGTGTATATCAATTTTAAAATACGACACTACAGAATGTATAACAATCATGCAAAATAATTGATAATTCTCATTACAAGAACTTAATCAATTAATCACCTAAATATGAAATGTAGTAAAATGGATTGGTATAATGCTAATGAATGAATATGTCATTCTGTATATTTTTCTTTGTTGCACTATATAGTCAGTGGCCATCTAAACATCATTTCTTATATTCATGCGGCATCTATCCTATATGTTTGATTGTGCTTTGTAAAATGCATTCTAATAAATGTATGACTCTTTTCTTATTAATGTCTAATGATATTTGGTATTTTGTTGCTATTAGATAACCTTTTGAAGTTTTCCATGAGACTCAAACACCCTAGTATACTTCTCCAAAAATCACATACTAACTATACAAGACTTTTATTGGACAAGTCTTTTGTCATGACAGACCCAACTATTCATTATCCCTGTGTGTGCATGTGAGTATTTTTAGATAGACCATAAGGATACCTCATATTTCAGTTGGGACTCTTTCAACCCATATGTAAGATAGAGTTCCTTGTATGATCGTACCATCCTTATTTTAGCTTTGATTAGACTTATATAGATAGGAAAACCTAGGCACCTAGAGCTAGCTCATCTTGCAAATTGATCAGGGCTACCCATCCAAATATAGGTGGGACTCTTTCAACCCATTGCTATGTTTTGGGATCACCCAATAGAACTAAGCCTCTAATTGTAGGTGGGAATCTTCCAACCCATTGTTGCGATCGAGGATCACTCTATGGCTTTCAAAAGGTGGACAATCTAGGGGTTCAAGTTCTCACCCTTCTTACTTGCTAATATGTAGTGATAAAAATCACTGTTAGTCCACGTGTTACCATTTTCTTTGATCAAGGGATTTTTATAGTGCTTTTGATTCACTATGTCACTTTACATTTGATTTGAACTTTGTACCTTGAAATTTGCACTTTGTAACTTAGGATTTAAACTTTGTAACTTTGGTATATATAGGGAAAATTCTTTTCCTTTTGCCAAAGTTCACCACTATAGAAAAAACTATTTGCAAGATAAGCAGGTCATGAAACCCATCTCTCTAGATACCTAAGACTGCTTTCACAACTTTCATCATCTCTTGTCTTAGCAGGATTTTATATTGTTTTGCTTAGTGATGGGATCCTGATATGTTGAAGCACTATCCCAACTAATGACATCGTCTATAAAATAAAAGTAAGCTTTCTACAATATCTGAAGAACCCATTAGGTATATTTCAGTGATTGGAAAACTTAATATTCTCCACAATAGATACCGTGTATGAATGCAATGAATTATGATAAATGAAAGGGTGCATGATTGAAACACAAACGTGCGACCATTTGTAAGATTTTTATAGACACATTACACTCTACTATGGAATGCAATGGATTACAAATGCCTAAATGCAATATGATGAGGTGAATGCATTTATGAAAATGCAAACTGTAAAAGCAAATATTTTTTAATTTTATGCTTTACCATTTTTTTTGGAATTTTATATATTTTCAAATTTTTATGAATTTTTGAGCTTTCATATTTGACCAAACGACGAGTATATATTCATTTGAAGCTTTTTGGGGTTTACCAAGCAATTTTTAGAAATCTTTGGAGCTTTTTAGATTGACCAAAGGGCTTATAGATGCCTTTGGAACCTTTTAGTTGACCAAACTCTCAGCAAGATAGCTTGGATCCTTTTAGGATGACCGAGAAGCTATAGGAACTCTCGGAGCCTTTGGGTTGACCAAGAAATTTTTTAGAAATACTTGGTGCATTTTTTGGATGATCGAGTGGCTTTAAGCAACCATCAAAGCCTTTGGGTTGACCAAGAGATTTTTAGAAATCACTGGTGCCTTTTTGACTAACCAAAGGGCTTATAGATGCCTTTGGAGCTTTTTTTGACATGACCAAATCACTCGAATGAGAGCTTTGATACTTTTAGGATGACCGAGTAGTTTTAAAAAAAACTCTTGGAGCCTTTGGGTTGACCAAGTGATCTTTTAGAAATCCTTGGTGCCTTTTTGACTGACCAAAGGGCTTATAGATGCCTTTGGATCCTTTTCTGCTACACTCTCTAAGCATAGAATACCTTAAGATGGATGATTTTGAGAGGTTCAAGCTCTTCAAAACCCCCTAGTGACGTCACTTGATAGGTACCTAAACAAATATTTTTAGATATGATATAGGGTCCTAGCCAATTAATCATAAATTTGTCTCGCATATTAGGCAGTAAATTTGAGTTCTATTGGTTTTCTTTCAGCACAAGATCCCCAACTTCAAAGTCTCTCTGGTGGACTTTGATATTGTAAGATCATTTTAATCACTCCTAATAGACGCAAAAATGCTCCAAGGAATTCACGTGATGTTCATCCAGTAGTGTCAATTGATCTAGTCAAGCTTACCGAATGGTGTCGTTGTCGATGAACTCTTTCAATGTGACATGCAGCATTGGAATTTCCAACTCTAAGGGCATAATGGCCTCAACACCATATACTAGTGAAAATGAAGTTGCCCTAGTGGGAGTTCGAATGCTAGTCCTATAAGCCCATAATGCAAGGGGTAGCTATATATGCCAATCCTTGTGGTGTTATTGCACTATATTTTTCAATATGGCTACCATAGTCTTGTTTGAGGCCTTAGATTTCCAATTTTCATGCGAATAGTATGGAGTTGCAAAAATGTGTTTGATGCGGTACTTAGATGTTAAAGCTCGCACAGTTTTGTTTTTAAAATAAGTTCCATTATCCGAAACTATTTTGGATGGTATCTTGAAATGACTTATGATATGCTCCATTATGAACTCAGCTATGTGAGCTCCAGTAGTTGTTGTTAAGGGAATGGCTTCCACCCACTTTGTAAAATACTCAGTAGCCATAATAATGAATGTATGTCGACTTGATGATGGAGGAGAGATCTTGCCAATTATATCAAACCCCCACTAAGCAAATGGCCAAGCTGCTTGGATGGGATGTAAGGCCTATGATGGCAGGTGCGTAAGATTAGAATGATGTTGATATTTGATGCATTTACTGACATATACATTGCAATCCTTTTCCATAGTGGTCCAATAATAACCCATTCGAAGGATGCCCTTGATGATGGCCATGCCACTGAAATGGCCATCGTATGTACCATCATGAGCTTCTAAAATTTCCCAAGATGACTCTTGGGGCTCAAGACAATGAAGGAGAACTCCATTGTAACTTTGAAAGTATAAAATATCTCCTATCAAGACATATTTAGTCACTTTATGTTTAAATGTGTGTCTTGCAGCATGCGATAGTTTCTCTAGGATAAAACCAAGTCTTAGGAAGTCTTGAATCTATGACATCCAATTTTGATGAGCCTCAGCTTCGACTGCTAAGACAACCTATACCCCCTACGTATTTACTTTTGCAAATGTAGACTGGGAAAAAACCTTATGGTGAATGGTGGTGCCACTCCCCGTAGGACTTTGGGAGGTTAAAGACCCCTAGGGTGCTTTCTTGAGAAAGTATTCAACTTTGCAGAACCAATAAGCTTTTGGATCCACACTAATCATGTTGAGTGATTATTTGTTATCAAAGGCTACATGCTCTACTATAGGATACGAGAGCATCTTGACGTGGATGGTAGTGAAGTCGACAGATGAATTCTGAGGGATCAAGGATCCCAAATATGCCATGGTGTCTATGAACCTATTTTATTGAGGGGCTACCTTGATGTCGTACCATTCCATTTTATCCAGATATGTGGCAACAAGATCTTTGTAGGCTTTTAGTATCAGACATCAACACTAAAATAGTCCCTTCACTTGGTTAATTATGAGTAGGGAATCATCAAAGATGTTTAGTCTCTTGATATTCATGGCGATGGCTGTATGGAGGCCCAAAAGTAGGGCTTCATATTCAACGTTATTTTTGGTGCATGGGAATTCTAGTTTGAATGACAAGGGAATTGGAGCTCCTTGCAGCATGAAAAACACTATCCCTGTGCAAGCTCCTTGCTCGCATTTCAAACTATCAAAGAACAGTCATATCAAAATTTTTATTTGGTTCTTTGGGTTTGGGAGCTTCGAATACTACAAACACTACATCATTCGAAAGCTCGATTGTTAGAGGCCTACTATTGGACAGTGGCACCTCAGCTAACTGATCTGCTATGACCTATCTCTTAATGGAATTTTGGCTTATGAATTCTAGATCAAATTTTGTCAATAGCATGATCCACTTTGCAGTACATGTATTATGATATGTATTGCTCATCATATACTAAAAAGGATTTTGTTTTGATATCACATATGTCGTGTGACTTAACATGTAGTGCCACAATTTCTTGATAGCGAACACTACTGCTAAACATAGTTTTTCCACATATGCATATCCTAGCTCATAACTCACCAAGGTTTGGATAATGTAATATATGGCTTGCTCTTTGCCTTGTATGTTATTTTGGTCCAGCATGGTCCCTAACGTAGAGTTTATTATTGATATATATAGCATAAAAGGCTCTTCTAGCCTTGGTGGAGCTAACACTGGCAGCATTGCTAGGTATTACTTTATCTCAGTGAAGGCTACCTTACAGTCCTCATCCCAGTTGAATGGGACATCCTTATGTAGCAGTCGATTCATAGGTCGACATTTATCCGATAGTTGGACAATAAATCACTTTATCGAGGCTACCTTACCTTGAAGGCTCCTTAATTCCTTAATATGGGCTTGACCTTCACTGGGTTTACTTCGATGCCTCTCTTGGAGACAATGAACCCTAGTAATTTTCCAAAAATTATGTCAAATACACACTTATTAGGATTCAGCCTAACATTGTGCTCTATCAGGCGATCAAAGACTTTTCTTCAAACCTCCACATGCTCTTCTTATTGCAATGACTTGGCTAGAAAATCATCGATATAATCCTCAAAAATTTTGTGCATATAGTCATGAAAAATTAATGTCATGGCCCGCTGGTATGTGGCACCAATATTTTTGAGACCAAATGGCATAACTTTGTAGAAAAATGTTCCCCATGGTGTTATAAATGTGGTTTTGTTCTGGTATTCAGGCTTAATCCAAATTTGATTATAACAAAAAAAAACATCCATTAAGGAGAGCATTTTGTGACATGTAGTAGAGTCTACTAGAGCATCGATATTGGGCAATGGAAATGAATCTTTGGGTGTTGCCTTGTTGAGATCTCTAAAATCTATACAAATACGGATCCTTCCATCTGGTTTTCCTACAAGAACCATATTGGATACCCATTCTGGATAGTCGATGGAAATGACAAATTCTACATCCAACAATTTTTGCAATTCATATTTCACCATTAAGGCTATTGTTGGATGCATATTTCTAAGCTTTTGCTTGACGGGCTTCTTGGATGGGTCTAGAAAAAGGTTATGAGTAGCTAATTTTTGGTCTAGACTAGGCATATCTTTGTATGTACAAGAAAAAATGTTAGGTATCTCTTTCAGTAGAGGGATGATGCTAGCACGCTCATCTGGAGTGAGACTCATTCCAAATTTAACCTTCATTGGATTGGCGGGGTCGTTACCGATATCCACTTCAAATATTTCCTCTATTAACATATGGGATCCCTACTCAATCTGATGAGGCATAGGGATCAAATGGATGTCATCAACTAGATTTATATGTTCTTCCTTGGAAGCATATTTAGCATGATAGACATCATAAGCACAACCTAGTCCAAAATGAAATGGTTGTAGCATCTCTTTGTTCGAGAAGAAGTCTTCAGGATCTACTAGTGAATCAACATGATACCAATCGATAGTATCCATGTTTATATGCAATGGTTTGGATGGATCTGCTAGATTATAGAGTGGAATGGTCAAATAAATGGAGACCATGTTGATGGAATAGAATTTATCTCTAGGACCACACGACTGAACTGTACATCATATAGGTAGCTTTCGTACCCAAGATCTGGCTCATATGGTATGGGGATGAACGGGTCCTCCCTATGGGATGCCAAAACAACTGGATCCTCCCTGTGCACTAACTGCAAAATGGGATCTCTCAGCTCAAGTAGCTCAGCATAAGTAGGCAGATGGGGAAAGAGTCTTTGATATTCCTCTTCTAGATTTATTCTTTCCTTGAGGCAGCACTAGAGATTAATCTCTCGATGCAAACCTATAGTTGTAATAGGTGGTGGAACTCGAGGTGGATTTTGATTACATAGGTTATGAGGCCCCAAATAGGCCATCTCAAATGAATCCTCATCATCCCTATATAGATATAATCCTTCACTTCCCCCCATATGCAAGGGGCGATCTACCATATGTGGTCTCATGTATCTGATTTTGCAGTCACTATCATCACTATCTGGATAAACTAGATAAAATGATCGTATATATGACATCGATGCAAAAACTAGCTTTGCTTCCTCTTTAGAGCAATCAGTGTTAAGAGGTACTTTTTCTATAACATACTCCGACTTCACAGACAATAGATGTAGTGGATATACAAGCCTCAGATCGGTCATCTCAACCTCATCGCTATGATTGCTACTATGGGCAGACCACTCTATCGTGTCCACAAATATTGGGAGATTATTTGGATGAGCCTTAAGTAGTCCTACTCAGTCTTGTCTTCATAATCACTATCGACTATGTAATGCTCTTGTATCTCATCTAATTGCTTTCTAGGCAGCAAATGACGTAGAAGTGCCAAAACCATGAAGGCTCATTCAACTTCCTCTTCAGATTGATCATTATTCAAGGACTCACCATCTGCATCATAACTCGGTCTACTTATTTTAGAGGTGGACTCCTCTCCATCTTCACTACAAATATCTCCTAACTTGAGATCACCTATAATGGTGGGTTTTTTCCCCTGCATACTAGTATCATCGGTTGTGATACGGTTTTGATGACCCAGGTTGTCTCTAAGGTTCTAATTCGAGAACTCTTCATGTTCAAGCTTTGGTATCTCAATGGTGATAACTGAAACCATTGGGTTATTTCCCTGAAGACTAGACATATTAGGATGATATGGATTAAAATCCACGTCATCCCCTAGACTCAGGTATAAACGATCCAATGATGCAGTGAGTAAATCATCATGTTACTAAATCTACAATCCCAATTTGAACCTATCAATTGCCACCTGATAACGTAGTTCAAGAGGGGTTCTTTGTCCTTTTTCAAAAATACCAAGTTTGTATCCATGCCAATGATAGAGATCAAAAATATGCAAGGCATACTCTGGGTTGGACAAGTACCGAATGTTCATTATGAACTGTTCCTCATCATCCATCTCCATGGGTGCTCTCATTGGAACTTGGTCCAACCCAACATAGATGAAGTTTGTTTGGTTGGGTGGCTCACCCAATGGTACTACAAATCCAACTAGATATCGATGGGCTATCGGTCGGCCCATGTATCGTGTAGTATCTAAAATAGGACCAAAGGTCACATTTTGCACAAGATACTCACCCATACCTGTATTGGCTAGGTGAATAGTCATCTATGATGTGGATGACCCTATTGATGATGCAGGAGAAGAAGGCTGAGGTGCCTCCTTGACTTGATCCTAGGCTTCCTCCACCTCCATGGGAGTGGCAGCCTTAGCAAAAATTGGTTTGAGCACGTTCTTTACTTCTTTCTTGCCCAATTTTACCTTTAATTTAGTGTCATCCCGATGCATTGCTGATGCACTTGATCTTAGAGAAGTTACAGTGGTATGTTGAAATCTATTTGATATAGATACCAATGGTTGTAAATGCACTACCTTTTTACCTCTTAGAACCCTTACCAGTGACATGGGTTGTATGTCCAAGTGCATTGATGGGAGTACAAAGCCCCCTAGCAAATCTACTAAGTTCACAAACTTGAATGGTTCTTCATCTAATGAAACCACGTGAACTTGTCCCTTGTGTATATACTTGACACACTAATGCAATATCAAGGGAACACAATGCATTTCATAAATCCAAGGCCTCCCCAGCAGGATTTTATACTACGAGGCACCCTCTATCATGTGACACATTACGGGAATGGTATTTAGTCCCACCTAAATAGGTAGGACAATCATGCCAATCGTAGAGCATAGTGCATCATTAAATGCTCTTAATGTAAATGTGGTTGGTACGATGAGTGATTTAAGCAATTTCAAATGGTGTAGTGCCTTAGTCATGATTATATTGATTGACGAACTAGTGTCAATAAAGACCCTTTTGAACGACACGTGGTTAACACATGCAATGATATGTAGTGGCGGGTCAGCCATGCTTATAGAAACCATTTTCACTTTATGATCATAGAATTGGATCATTGGTTCCTGGCATTGTTGTACGTGCCCCATGAAGTTTGTGAATGCTTGTGCATCTTGGGACTATAACTCAATGAACCTCAAAATATCCATAAGAGTATCCCTATGCTTGGAGGACTACTGTATAAGCTCATATATCTACAACTTCATAAGATTTGTCTACAGGTTTTAAACCAGCTTGCTCCTAATGGTCACCACTGGTATTATTCATGGTCTTGGAATATTTTATGTCTGTCACTGCTAGGACGTGGCCTGTATCTAAATGGGATCATGAGATTGATTTAGTTATCTGTACCTCTCATGTCTAGTAACAACATTGACCATACTAATGAATCCCTGGGTAGGTGGTTTGACTCACACTTGATTGATGTGGCCAACATGGTTACGGGGTGCCTCATGGTTTGGTAACGAATTTTTAAAAATCCCCATGTTTTGGTTGTTCGGTGCCTGGGGATTGCTTGGTACCACAAGCTCTTCCGTTTTTATCATATTTTGCTCAATATGTTTAAAATACCAACATACCTCGATGTCATGGTATTTCGCTCTATGAAATATGCAAAATAGGTCTTCTTGGTAGTCTTTGGGCTTGGGCTGATTAGGATCAACCATATTGAATTCGGGTAATCTTATTGTATTGGCCTCGTAGATCTGACGAAAAATTGATGCCAATGATTCTGTCAATGGCATAAATATGAGAGGTGGGCGTTGCTCTTTCTTCTTTCCCTTATAGTTATTCTTGTGCTAGTTGTATTGCATAGGAGGAGGATGGGCTTGATAATTCTATTTCTTTTGCTCCTTATCTTCATTTTGGATATTTAGTACCACCTGATTCACATGGGCCTGCTTGTCCTGTTGCTTTGAGGTACTCTTCCTATATCCCTCTTTCCTGATTTTGAACAAGGGAAATAGGAAGTAGAAAAAGAAGAGTCAAGATAAAGAACTAGAGAATAAGAAGCATCAAAATAAGTAATTAAAAGAGAGTGAGACTTCTAAGGATAAGTTGGACAATAGAAAGTTTAAAAAGGAAAGGAACAATGCACAAATAAGGAACATATGGAACAAGAAAAAAGACAAGGTAGAAGAGACTAAGAGACCAATGGGGTCAAGGCAAGGTTTCTTCAATGGAAGATGCTTCTCATGTCATAGGTTTTGGCTCAAGGATACATAGTGCAGGACACATGAAAGATAGGAATATGGAAGCTTTAGAAACATGCATATTTTTCATGGGTATTGCTACTCATGTAATCAGTTTGGTCATAAGGCAATGAATTGTAGGGTTCATGACAAGAACATATATGGCTTCATCAGGAGAAATCCCAAGACATTTATACCTTAGAGTAATAATAACATTAAGTGTTATAAGTGAAATAATTATGGACATACAACAAAGTGGTGTAGAGCATATATTCCATAATAAAGCATGAACATGAACAGGAATAGGAACAAGAATATGGAAATCAATAGGAATATGGACATGAATAGGAATAGAAACAGGAATATGGATATGGATATGGATATGAATAAGAATATGGACATGAACAAGAATAGTCAAAGGAATCAAAAGGATCATATGAGAAGGAAAGAGGACAAAGGTAAATACTAGTGCTTGCTAGGAGTAGAAATACTCCCACCCAAAAATTAACCACCTCAAGAGGATGTGGGGGAGGGGCTAATCTAAGATATTAGTTCTTAGCCCCGATCCCCAAAGGTGACCCTTTGCCATTGATGTCAAAGGGGGAGATATTTTAGTAAGGGGGAGATATTTGGTTTAAGGAGAGAGCATTGAGTCAAGGGGAGAAATTTCCCAAGGGAGCAGAACAAGAATAAGGTCAAGTTTTGGTAAAAATAATTTGGGTTGCCATCAATGACAAAGGGGGAGATTGTTGGAAATTTTGAGTAGATGAGTTGTCATTGATGTCAAGAGTGAGTGGTCATTGATGTCAAGATTTTAGCACGATTTAGTGGTAGTTTCAATGAGCAACATCAGTTTTAGGATCTCCAATAAGTGCAAAAGAATAGTCCGTCTTCACTTGATCAAGACCCGGTTCTAGGTAGTAAAATGATGACCAAAGGGTAAAGAAGAGGCCTAAGAAAATAATATTATAATAGTTTACTATAATATTAAAAAAGAAATTTAAATTAATTATAAATTAATTAATATAATTTTATTATAAATTAATTTATTAATTAATTTAAAACTTTCATGTTACTTAAGTTAATTTTCATTTAATTATAAATTATTTTTTATTAATTTAATAAACCCTAAAAAAGGTTATAAAGCTAAGTTTAAAAATTGAATTTAAAATTTGATTTGAGCGTCGACATGTTATGGCAATAAGGCATCATGTATAGACAAAACCTTTGCCTTAGAAGATCTCCAATGCTTTATGATTTGAATGCCCATGTTATAGATTGAGCGCAGAAATAAGGCAACAATTTTCGTGTTGGAAAATATTTGGCAAAAGAAGAAAGAAGAAGTAGGAGCTAGGCTCATTTCACCCTGAACACATGTTGTGTAGCATGAATGTCAATGGTGGAAGGTGTTAAAATGTTTGCTGGTAGGGAGGACGTAGGTTTGAATCCTGTGGGGTTCACGTTTTGCAAGGAAGAAAGGTCTCCATTTTTGAAAGAGGCACTAAATGAGGAAACAAAGGGAAGCAAGTGCCTTCCCCTTCTTGTGGGAATTCCTAGACCACGTGGTGGGCTAGTGCCTTGGTAAGGCACTCAACAAAGAGGTTTCAGGGTCAAAACCCACTGAGGCCTTTTTGAGGTTGATAAAAAGGTATACACTGATGATTTTTATGTTGGTCGTTTAATTTGGAATGTGCTAAGGTTGAAGGAAAATAAAAGTATTTTTATGTGCCTAGGTTGAAAAATAAATTTTTATGGTTTGTAAGATTTAATTTTTGCCTAAATTAAAATTGGTTATTAAGTGTTTTGAGGGATATAAAAGGGTAGGCAATTATTATTTCGGAAGGGTTATTTTTGAAATATTGATTTATTAAATTGGAGATTATAAGGAGCAATTTGAGTGATTATTTTTTTATGATTGCTAATTTCAAGGAGTATTAAGGTATTTTTGGGATTGATTATTTTTGTGTTTGAAAAATATCTTGAACGAGAGTTAGCGTGATATTTTGTCATCTAACCATTGAAATTGGCAAATAGGAAAATTGTGATTGAGATAGGTTTCCTAAGGGCACTTCTACATAAAACAAAAGGTATGGGCACATCTTCCTAGTAAATAATTTTTGAAAGTTGTGAATGGAAATTTGGAGTGAAAAGGATTGTTTGGTAAACATTGTTGAGTGTATTTTGAATTAATGCTTCAATATTTTTTGGAATTAAGAGTTTTTGATAACCTTATTTTATAAGCATTGTTGTTGAAGCACTAGTTGAGTAAGGAAATTGAACTAGGGTTTGCAAAGATCATGAGTATCATTGTTCAACATTGTTGTTGAAACACTTAGTTGAGTGAGGAATTTGAACTAGGGTTTGCAAAGATCATGAGTATCATTGTTATGTGAGATTGATTGATAAGCATTGTTGGAAACATTTGAGTGAGTGTTCATATGCTTGGACTAGGGTTTGTAAGCAAAGGTTAATTCATTGAGTGATTGGTTGAGTAGTGTTGGTTGAGCCTAGTCAAGTGGCTGTGTTGAAGTGATAGTTCAAGTTCTATGAAACAAATTATTCTATATTATAAATTTATTTGAGAAATAGGTTGAGTGTTGGTAAGTATGAAACATATTAACAATTCTCTATGTGTTTCTGTGGTAAAAAGAGTGATTGAAAGTAATTGAGAATTATGGTGAATGTGAAGCATATTGAGTCTCTAACAATTCTCTATATGTTTCTATGGTAAAAAGAGTGATTGAAAGTGATTGAGCATTGAGGTGAATGTGAAGCATATTGAGTCTCTAACAATTCTCTATATGTTTCTAAAAGAGTGATTGAAAGTGATTAAGCATTGTGATGTAAGTGAAGCATATTGAGTCTCTAACAATTCTCTTTATATTTCTATGAGATTGGACAAGTTCTAGTGTAGACTTGTTGATTAGATTTGAGATAAGTCTTGAGAATACTTGTGGACAGATTTGTGTGAGCTTTTTGTGGAAGCTTACAATACAGATTTGAGGATAGAGATTGTTAGATTGGACAAGTTCTAGAGAGGACTTGTGGACAGATTTGTGTGAGCTTTTTGTGGAAGCTTACAATATATATTTGAGGATAGATATTGCTGAGCATATTGGACAAGTTCTAGAGAGGACTTATGGATAGATTTGCATGAGCTTTTTGTGGAATATTACACTATAGATTTGAGGACAGATATTACTGAGTAGATTGGACAAGTTTAAGAGAGGACTTGTGGATAGATTAGTGTGAGCTTTTGTGGAAGCTTACAATGCATATTTGAGACAAGCCTTTGAGAAGACTTGAGAGCAGATTTGATTGATTGATTTGTTCAAACCTTGATTTAAGGTTTTGGGAAGATCCAGCAGATTTTATTTGTGATTGGATCAAGCTTTGTGTTAAGGCTTGAGGATAGATTTGTGCTAGAACAAAGGATTGTGTTTAGTACAAATCAAAGGATAGATATTGAGAGAAAATTTGTGCTATACCTAAGGATTGTGTTTAGCACAAATTTGAGGATAGAGTTGGTGCAAATTTGAGGATAGGTTTGTGCCAGACTAGAGATAGAGATTGAGTAAATTTGTGCTATACCGAAGGACTATTTTTAGTGAATATTTGAGACAGAGCTTTGAAGGTGATAGAGTATAGAGGATGATAGTCTCTAGTGGGTGGAGATCCATTAGCCAGGGCAGTGAGGACAAGTGTCTTTAGTGGATAGAAATCCATTAGCCAGAGTAGTGGGTGTTGGAAATTTTGAATAGATAAGTTGTCATTTATGTCAAGAGTGAGTGGTCATTGATGTCAAGCTTTTAGCACCAGTTAGTGGTAATTTTAGTGGGCAGTATCAATTTTAGGTTCTCTAGTTTCATTTGATCAAGACCCAGTTTTAGGAAGTCAAATGAGGTCTAAAGTGCAAAAAGATCTAGTGAATATTATTATAATATTAGCAAGGGAATTTTTAAATTAATTATAAATTAATTAATATAATTTTTTATTATAAACTAATTTATAATTTAATTTACTTAAGTTATTTAAATTAATTATTAATTAATTTTGATATTGGTTATAAAGATTAATTTTTATTAATTTTTAACTAACCCTAAGGAGGGTTATAAAATTATAATTCAAATTTTTGAAATTTGAATTCCAAGTTCCGACGTGGGAGAAAATTTCCAAACGTGTATAAAAGGGGGAACATCCAACCTTAGCAAATTACCATGCCTTCAATTTTTAATACATGAAAACCTTGTGAATCATGTTGCATCTAAGAAAAGAGTGAGCATTGTGATTTTCATGGAATTCAACAACGTACTAAGGAATAAGATGAAGGAAGTATTTCTTCCTTCACGTGGGCATCACTAGCCTACACGGTGGACTCCCAAGTGTTAAGGCACTTAGGCTTGGGGAGACGGTGGATTGAATCATGTCGAAGCCCCATTTTGGGGAAAGTAAGAGGTATGCATTGAAATTGAGCGTCAAAATTTTTGGAAGGCTTTATTGAGTATTCAAAATTTAATTTTTGCATTTTCATTTGGTTTGTAAGGTTGTAAGGGGAGTTATAAGGGTTGTGAAAAATTAAATTGTTGGTGTTATTTGCTTTGTTGTTTGGAAAGGGGTAGTAAAGTTTTTTAGAAATATTATTTGAAATATTGTGGTGTTGGATATTATTTTAAGTCGGAGTTTATAAGGTGTATCCAAGGAATTATTATTTTCATGTATGATTTGATGGTTGGGATCAATAAGACATAGTTTAGCTTTGAGTATTTTTGTGTCCAAGGAATATTTGAGAGAGTGTTAAGAGTAATTTTTTGTCATCTAACCATTGAAATTGAAAAGAAGCAAATTGTGATTTAAGACAGGTTTTCCAAGGGCACTTCTACATAAAACAAAAAAGTATGGGCATATTCTTCCTAGTGAGTGATTTTTGAATATTGTGAATGCAAAGTTGGAGTGAAAAGGATTGTTTGGTAATCATTGTTGAGTGTGTGTTGAATTAATACTTTAAGGTTTTATAGAATAAAGAGTTGTTGATAAAAGCTTTTTATAAGTATTGTTTTTGAAGTGATTAAGTTGAGTGAACTTGAAATATGGTTTGCAAATATCATGAGTATCATTGTTATGTGAAGATTATTTATAAGCATCATTGTTGAAGTGATTAAGGTGAGTGAAGAACTTGAAATAGGGTTTGCAAAGAGCATGAGTATCATTGTTATGTGAGATTGGTTGATAAGCATTGTTGGAAACATTTGAGTGAGTATTCACATGCTTGAACTAGGGTTTGTGATCAAGGATTATTTCATTGAGTGATTGGTTGAGTAGATTTGATTGAGCCTAGTCAAGTGGATGTGTTAAGGTGATAGTTAAAGTTCTATGAAACAAATTTTTCTATATTCTAAATTGATTTGAGAAAGAGGTTGAGTGTTGATGAGTGTGAAACATATTGAGTCTATAACAATTCTCTATATGTTTCTATGATAAAAGAGAGATTGGAAGTAATTGAGAGTTTGTGAATGTGAAGCATATTGAGTCTCTAATAATTATCTATATGTTTCTAAAAGAGAGATTGAAAGTGATTGAGAGTTTGTGAATGTGAAGCATATTGAGTCTCTAACAATTCTCTATATGTTTCTAAAAGAGTGATTAAAAGTGATTGAGCATTGAGGTGAATGTGAAGCATATTGAGTCTCTAACAATTATCTATATGTTTCTAAAAGAGTGATTGAAAGTGATTGAGCATTGTGATGAATATGAAGCATATTGATTCTCTAACAATTCCATTTATGTTTCTATGAGATTGGACAAGTTCTAGTGTGAAACTGTTGAGCATATTTGAGGCAAGTTCTAAAGAGAACTTGTGAATAGATTTGTGTGAGATTTTATGGAAGCTTACAATACAAATTGATAGCATAATTGGATAAGTACTAGTGAGGACTTATTGAGCAGATTTGGACAAGTTCTAGTGAGAACTTGTTGAGCATATTTGGACAAGTTCTAGAGAGGACCTATGGATAGACTAGTGTGAGCTTTTGTGTAAGCTTACAAGGAAGACTTAATATAAGTCTTTGAGAAGACTTGTGAGTAGAGTTGATTGATTGATTTTTTCAAACCTTGAGTTAAGGTTTGGGGTAGATCTAGTAGAGCTGATTTGAGATTGATTCAAGATTTGTGTTAAGGCTTGAGGATAAATATTAAGGATAGATTTGTGCTAGACTAAAGCATTGTGTTTAGTGCAGATCAGAGGATAGATATTGAGGACAAGTTTGTGCCAGACCAGAGACAAAGATTGAGAAAATTTGTGCTAGAAAAAATGACTATGTTTAGTGTAGATTTGAGATAGATCTTTGAATATGATAGAGTATAGAGGACAACAGTCTCCAATGGATAGAGATACATTAGCTAGGACAGTGAGGATAGGAATATTTAGTGGATAGAGATACATTAGCCAGAGCAATGGGTGTAGTAGATCTTCTAGAAGATCACCAATAAAAGCTAAGGATAAAGGAGTTATCCTATGGATAGAGATATATGAATTTGATTATGATATTGGTGTCTCATTTGGACAAGAGGTCTATAAACATTATAATAGGGAAAGGATTCCCAAGAGATTGATTGAGAAAATTTTAGTGACAGATTTTCTTCGTGGAGTAGCCCACATTGGGTGAACCACATTAAATTGGTGTCTCTATTATGTGTGGTGATTTGTGAATTTCTTTGATTACTATTGTTGATATTTCTATCTATACATTGCATAATTTTGATTGGAAAGAAAAGTAAAAAGTGGTCTTATACTATTCACCCTCCCTCTCAGTATAAGCTTGTGTTCTTCAATTGGTATCAGAGATGGTTCTTTTGAAATAGGTTTAATAGCTTGAAGGAAGATCTTACAAGAAAAAAAATGGAAAATAAAGGCAAAAGTAAAACCATGAGACACAAGAATAAAAAAACACACATGGTCATGAAAGAAAAGGAATATGAATTCAATGTTGTTGTTTTGGGAGGAAGAATGGAAAACTTTTCAAGATGTGAATCAAGTAGTGGAGAAAAGGCTATATTAATAATGTTTTTTACCAGATGTAGGAATATAGGTCACCTTGCAATTTATTGTTCATAAGAAGGTGAAGAATGTTTTATTTGTGGTTAACTCAATCATGATGCAGGTTATTGTAATGGGTTTAGTAGTGATGAAGATGAAGATGATACTCTCATAATTGAATTCCTATAGGAAGGTTCATAAAAGGATAACAAGGATAATCAAAACAGGTATGAAGAAAAACTCTACTTTGGACAATAGAAGAAATTGAAGACCAAAGAAAAGAGAAAAATTCAAAAATATAAAAGGAGGAAGTCACTCTTAAGAAACTTGTTGAGTTGAAAAGGGAGAACCTAGAATTAAAGGCTCAAATACAAGAGGATGAGGAATGTAAGACAAAGCTTCTACAAGATCTCTCTGACTTGAAAGATAAGGTTGAAAAGGCAAGGAGAGTTGAAAAAGGTATGGTTGAATAGTAAAAGGTAAAAGAGAATAGAATGTGAAAGACTTATGGTTACTCTTGAAGAATTAAAAAGGGAGAAATCAGGATTAAGATTTCAAGCCCAAGAAGATGAGAAAGCAAAAGCAAAGTTTCTACAGAAACTCTCCAACTTCAAAATCAAGGTTGAAGAGGCAAGAAGGATTGAAGAATGTATGGCTAAAAAATTAAAGGCAAAATATCTAGAGTGTGAAATACTAGAACATGAGATAGTCTCACTAAGGATGGAAGTGAAAGAATTTAAGGACAAGCTACAAAAATTTGAGAAAATTCAAAAACTCTAGATAGGATTATCAGTACACAAAAATGATCAGTCACCAAAATAGGAATTAGTTTTGAAAAAAAACAAGGAAAATAGGAAGCAGAAAAAGGAGAGTCAAGCTCAAGCACCAAAAAGGAAGAAGCATCAAAAGAAGAAAGTAAAATATAAAGTGAGACTTCTAAAGATAATTTGGAAAATAGAAAGATCAACAGGGATAGGAACAATGCACAAATGAGAAATAGATGGAATAGGAAACAACACAAGGAAGAAGAGACTAAGAGACCAATGGAGTCAAGGCAAGGTTTCTTCAATGGATGATGCTTCTCATGTCATGGATTTGGGCACAAGGTCTTATAGTGTAGGAAACATGAAAGACAAGAAAATGGGAACTTCAAGAACAGGTAGATTTTTCATGGGTATTGCTACTCATGTAATTAGTATGGTCACAATGCAATGAGTTGTAAGGTACATTATAGGAATAGAGATGGCTTCACTAGGAGAAATCCCAAGAAATTTGTACCTCTAAGGAATAATAACATTAAGTGTTATAAGTGCAATAATTATGGATATACAACAAAGTGGTGTAGAGTAGACATTGCAAAACCTAGCATGAATAGGAACAGGAACACGAACAAGAACAAGAACAAGAATAGGAACATGAACATGGACATGAACAAGAATATTCAAAGGAATTAGAAGGATCACATGAGAAGGAAATAGTACAAAGGTAAAGACCAATGATTACTAGGAGTAGAAATACTCCCACCCTAGAATTAACCACCTCAAGAGGAGGTGGGGGAGGGGCTAAGCTAAGAGATTAATTATTAGCCCCAAGCCCCAAAGGTAACCCTTTGCCATTGATGTCGAAGGGAGAGATATTTGATTAAGGGGGAGATATTTGGTTTAAGGAGAGAGCATTGAGTCAGGGGGAGAAGAACAGGGAAAATGTCAAGTTTTGGTAAAAAGAATTGGGGTTGCCATAAATGACAAAGGGGGAGGTTATCAGAAATTTTGAGTAGATAAGTTGTCATTGATGTCAAGAGTGAGTGGTCATTGATGTCAAGCTTTCAACACCAGTCAGTGGTAGTTTTAGTGGGTAGCATCAGTTTCAGGTTCTCCAGTTTCAGTTGATCAAGACCCGATTTCAGGAAGTTAGATGAGGTCTAAAGTGCAAAAATCCCAAGTGAATAATATTATAATATTTTTTACAATATTATACAAGGAAGTTTTAAATTTATTATAAATTAATTAATATAATTTTTATTATAAATTAATTTATAATTTAATTTACTTAAGTTATTTAAATTAATTATTAATTAATTTTGATATTAGTTATAAATATTAATTTTTATTAATTTTTAACTAACCCTAAGGAGGGTTATCAAATTATAATTCAAATTTTTGAAATTCGAATTCCAAGTGCCGACGTGGGAGAAAATTTCCAAACATGTATAAAAGGGGGAGCATCCCACCTTAGAAAATTACCATACCTTCGATTTTTAATACATGCAAACCTTGCGAATCGTGTTGCATCCAAGCAAAGAGTGAGCATTGTGATTTTTGTGGAAGTCAACGACATACTAAGGCATAAGGTGAAGGAAGCATTTCTTCCTTCACATGGGCATCACTAGCCCACGTGGTGGACTCCCAAGTGCTAAGGTGCTTAGGCTTGGGGATACAGTGGATAAAATAACACTGAAACCTCCTTTTGGGGAAAGTAAGAGGTATGCATTGAAATTGAGCACCAAAAATTTCTGGAGGGTTTGTTGACTATTCAAAATTTAATTTTTGCTTTTTTATTTGGTTTGTAAGGTTGCAAGGAGAGTTATAAGGGTTGTGAAAAATTAAATTTTTGGTGTTATTTGCTTTGTTGTTTGGAAAAGGTAGTAAGGTATTTTAGAAAGATTGTTTGAAATATTGTGGTGTTGGATATTATTTTAAGTTGTATTTTATAAGGTGTATCCAAGGAATTATTATTTTCATGTATGATTTGATGGTTCGTAGAAATAAGGCATAGTTGAGCTTTGAGTATTTTTGTGTTAAAGGAATATTTGAGAAAATTTTAAGAGTGATTTTTTTTCATCTAACCATTGAAATTGAAAAGAAGGAAATTGTGATTTAAGACAGGTTTTCCAAGGGCACTTCTACATCAAATAAAAGGTATAGGCATATTCTTCCTAGTGAGTTATTTTTGAATGTTGTGAATGCAAATTTGGAGTGAAAAGGATTGTTTGGTAAGCATTTTTGAGTGTTTGTTGAATTAACACTTTAAGGTTTTATAGAATAAAGAGTTGTTGATAAAACCTTTTTATAAGCATTGTTGTTGAAGTGATTAAGTTGAGTGAACTTGAACTAGGGTTATGTGAAGATTGTTTATAAGCATCGTTGTTGAAGTGATTAAGGTGAGTGAATAAATTGAACTAGGATTTACAAAGAACATGAGTATCATTTTTATATGAAATTGGTTGATAAGCATTGTTGGAAACATTTGAGTGAGTATTCATATGCTTGAACTAGGGTTTGTGAGCAAGTATTATTTCATTGAGTGATTTGTTAAGTAGAGTTGATTGAGCCTAGTCAACTAGATGTGTTAAGGTGAAATTTAAAGTTATATGAAACAAATTACTCTATATTCTGAATTGATTGGAGAAAGAGGTTGAGTTTTGATGAGTGTAAAATATATTGAGTCTCTAAAAATTCTCTATATGTTTCTATGATAAAAGAGAGATTGGAAGTAATTGAGAGTTTGTGAATGTGAAGCATATTACGTCTCTAACAATTCTCTATATGTTTATAAAAGAGAGATTGAAAGTGATTGAGAGTTTGTGAATGTGAAGCATATTGAGTCTCTAGCAATTATCTATATGTTTCTAAAATAGTGATTAAAAATTATTGAGCATTGAGGTAAATGTGAAGCATATTGAGTCTCTAACAATTCTCTTTATATTTATATGAGATTGGACAAGTTCTAGTGTTGTCTTGTTGAGCAGATTTGAGGTAAGTTCTAGAGAGGACTTGTGGACAGATTTGTGTAAGCTTTTGTGGAAGCTTACAATACATATTGAAAGTAGAATTGGATAAGTTCTAGTGAGGACTTATTGAGCAGATTTGGACAAGTCCTAGTGAGAACGTGTTGAGTATATTTGGACAAGTTCTAGAGAGGACCTATGGATAGATTAGTGTGAGCTTTTGTGGAATATTACAAGGTAGAATTAAGATAAGTCTTTGAGAAGACTTGTGATCAAAGTTGATTGATTGATTTGTTCAAACCCTGAGTTAAGGTTTGGGGAAGATCTAGCAGAGTTGATTTGAGATTAATTCAAGCTTTGTGTTAAGTTTTGAGGATAGAGATTAAGGATAGATTTGTACTATATCAAAGGACTATGTTTAGTGTAGAGTAGAGGATAGAGATTGAGGATAAAGTTGGGTGCATATTTAAGGATAGGTTTGTGCCAGACCAGAGAAAAAAATTGAGTAGATTTGTGCTAGACCTAAGGACTGTGTTTAGTGCATATTTGAGATAGATATTTGAAGGTGATAAAGTATAGAGGATGACAGTCTCCAGTGGATAGAGATCCATTATCTAGGGTAGTGAGGATAAGAGTCTTCAATGGATAGAGATCCATTATACAGAGCAATGGGGATAGCAGTTCTTCTATAAGATCACCAGTCAGATCTAAGGAGAAAGGAGTTCTCCTATGGATAGATATTCATGAACTTTATTAGGATATTGGTATCTCCTTTAGACAAGAGGTCCATAAACATTGTAATATGGAAACGATTGCCAAGATATTGATGGAGAAAATTTTAGTGAAATATTTTCTTCGTGAAGTAGCCCATATTGGGTGAACCACATTAAATTGGTGTCTCTATTGTGTGTGGTGATTTGTGAATTTATTTGATTACTGTTGTTGATATTGCTATCTATACATTTCATAATATTGATTGGAAAGAAAAGTAAAAAGTGATCTTATACTGTTCACCCCCCTCTCAGTATAAGCTTGTGTTCTTCAATGGGGGAAGCAGCTCTTTTAGAATATCACCAGTCATAGCTAAGGAGAAAGAGTTATCCTATGTATAGAGATACACAAACTTGATTAGGGGATTGGTGTCTCCTTTGGACATAGTTTCATAAACATTGTAATAGGGAAATGATTCTCAAAATATATATTGAGAAATTATTAGTGAAAGATTCTATCTATGGAATAGCCCACATTGGGTGAACCATATTAAATTGGTGTCTTTATTGGGTGTGATAATTTTTACATTGCTTTGGTTACTGCTATTGATATTGCCCTTCATTTTATTAGATAATACTATTTGGGAAAGAAAAATAAAAAGTGGTCTTATAATTTTCACCCCCCATATCAGTATAAGCTTGTGTTCTTCACAAGCTTGGGTATTTATTGACCAATTTGACCTCAGTTTCATGACATATTTCTTTACTTCATTTTGTCATGTGACTGTGATACACACCGAGATTGGGCACCTATTTACCAGTTTTATCCTAGTTTCATGACATTTTTCTTTTCTTTATTTTGGCACATGGCTACGATACACACTAAGCTTGGGTACTTTTTGGCCAGTTTGCCCCCAATTTCATGACATCCTTTATTGCTTTATTTTATTATGTGGTCATGATACACACTGAGCTTGGGCATATGTTGACTAGTTTGACCCTGATTTCCTGATATCCTTCTTTGCTTCAATTTTTCATGCAATTGCGATACACACTAAGCTTGGGTGATTGTTGACTAGTTTGATCCTAGTTTTGTGACATCCTTCTTTGCTTTATTTTGTCATGCAGTTGTGATACACACCAAGCTTGGATGCCTATTGAATAGTTTGACTCTAGTTTTGTGATATCCTTTGCTTCATTTTTTCACATGACCATGATACACACCAAGCTTGGGTACCTATTGACTAGTTTGATCCTAGTTTTCTAACATACTTCTTTGCTTTATTTTCTCATGCGAAAACAATACACATCAATATTGGGCTCCTATTGACTAGTTTGACCCTGGTTTTGTGAGATCTTTTACACTTAGTAATTTTTGCAAAAAAAATCATTCATCATTTCATTTGTTTTTCTTGATGTATCCATTTTGGCCTACATTATTGGTGCCTCCTGGGGTATTTACTTGTAAAGCTACATAACTCATAGTCTTATTCATTGGGTAGATGGAGTCAAAAATTGAATGGATAAAAAATGAGTAAAATTTACAATGTATGAATGAATGAAAAATGGATGAATGAAAGAGGAATATGAATGGATAGTGTTAGAGTATATTACATCATTTGGGTCATGTAAATGTACCACCTTTGGTACATAACTAGAGTAGTATATTACTTTAGGGGGTAGTTAGCTAGTCACTTAAAGGAATATAATAAATGTGCAAGTGTCTATGTGCAAGTTTTAAACATGCAAGGTGTCCCCTTGTACAATTAGGTAGAGTGTTGGTCAAGTAATCCATATTTCTATATAAAGGGACTCATAGTGAGTGACTATATATAGTTGGATGTAGTAGTAGGTATACTATATGCATCACCATAGATATTGGTGATGGGGTACAATGTAGTTATTTAGTATCAATTATGGAGTGTTTATTTTATCCATATTGCATTGTATCCTTTTTGTAACTTTCCATTAATAGCATATTTTAGCATCTTACATTTTGCATATTTTATATAATGTGATTGTATTCTCCCTTGGTATACACCATCAAAATCTAATAGTAATATCAAAGTCATGGTAGGTCGATAGGAATAGGGAGAGCCATAAGAGACCTCCATTACCAATATAGGTCTAAACTCTAATACGTCTCTACAAACAAAATCTACCATTATGCACCACTGTATGCAAATGTTGCTAAAAGGAATTGCTAAATCGGATAGTCAAGAGAGATTGAGAGAAGAAGTAAATCTCAGTTATAGAATTTTTGAGATTACATTGGCTAGAGTCTTTTCATAGAGTTATAGAAAACTCGTGAAGACTAGGACTCAACATTCATTCCACTAGATTGATAAATCAACTAGTGAAGATTTATCATTGACAAGATTTAGAATCATCTTACTAATATCTTGTTGCAAAAAAGGAAATTGAAGGAAGCCCTATTGCATACTTACACATTTTAGAAGAGAAGGCCACAAAATCCACATTTCAAAAGAGAAGGCCACATAATACACATTGTATAAGAGAAGACCATAGAAGCCTCATTGTAGAAGAAAAGGCCATAGAAGCCTTATTGAAGAAGAAAAGGCCACAAAAGCCTTATTGTAGAAGGAAAGGCCACAAAAGCCTTAATACAGAAGAAAAGGCCATAGAAGCCTTGAAATTGAAGAAGAATCTAGAGAAGAGTCCATGAGAAATAGAAGATAGGATATTTGTGATATCCATTGAAGACTAAAAATTGTAGATTAGATAGAGTCTTTCCATTAAATTGTGAAGACCAGAATTCAACACAGAACTCATACCACTAGTTTCAAGAATAACTAGTGAAGTTGAAAAGGTCTGAGAAAATATCCCATTGGAAATAGTATATTGAAGATCTATTCTAGAATAATTTGAAGATATCTATAGAAGATATCATTAGAAAAATTCCAATCTTGGAAGAGATAGATAGGGACTAGAAAAATCCTATTTTTTATCAAAGAAATAGCAAAACTCAAAGATTCAATAATAAGATTTCATCACCAACACTTCCACAAGGAGAATATTGAAGAAAATGTATCATTTAGAAGACCATATAAGCTACAATACTAAATACCTTGGAGAGGTCTCAAGGAGAAACAAGAAGAAATCTTGGAGAGCCTCATTGTAGAAATCAAAGAAGCCATCAAAGAAGTTCCTTGGATAACTCATTAGATAAATTCACTACAAAATATAGTGAAATATTTGGAACAATTATCACCATCCAAAAATAAGCCCAAAAGAAGAAGAATTTGGCAAGGAGTGCCAAATTCCAAATAAGAATATTGAATACCTGAAGATCTCTATATTCTTAAGAAGAAAGCCCTATTTGAAGTCAGAAATCAGATAGAAGAAATCTATCAAATCCAAGAATATTTGGAGATTAACTCTCATAGAAATAAGGTACATTTCAAATATAAGAATTTTTTTAATTTACATTAGAAAACATAAGATCACTTGAAGGATCAAGCCACCAAACTCTAGGCTCAAGATAGAAGGTTTGAGACCACATTTTGGTAAAGCAAGAAGTTGTTCTAGACAACCAACAAGAATCTATGGAATTTATTCATCACAAGGTAGAAACTTGGTGAATCTAAATACCAATATCTACATCATCTACATAAGCCATTAAATGTAAGAAAATTGAATGCAATTAGTTGAAATTTAAATTAGGGTTCATTATCAAGTTTCATTAAGCACCATATTTGGATTAAAGTTGCAAAAGGAAGGGCTCGTATTATAATATTCAAGAAGGTGCAAAATATAGTTATTTTAAGAGATTTATTTACATAGTAACTAGGATTTGGATGTATTTTTAAATAAATATATAATCTACATATTATCTATCTAGAAAGCAAGAAGACTACATCCTACAACATTGATTGTAGTGCAAAATTGCAGATTATTTTAAGGGTTCTTTATAATTACTCTTAAAATTTGTAGAGATTATTAAGTGAATTTGAAACTAATTTGAGAGGTTATTTACAAGAGCAATAAGGTGAGATTATTATTACCTTTAAAGTGCATCAAGTTGAAAATATTATTGGTTCATTGCACTATACTAGTTGTTCATTAAAATAGTTACTCTCAAAGGGTTATTTTATGTATTGATTGTTAAGATCAAAGGAAAAAAACTTCAAGTAATAAAATTTTCTAAAGAAACTATTCAAAACTCAGTATATACAAGGTATTGTGGCCTATAGAAGCCACCCAGAAGATATAAATTCCTCCAATAAGTGGATAATAAGAAGGTAGCCATTAAATAAGTGATATAAGCTACAAATCGATACTTGGTGAGTTTCATATTCAAGGTTCACTATGGGTTATTTACAGGTAAAATAATTGTGCAAACATTAATCCTTTAAAAATATACTATCTATGAGATTATTAGCTTGGATTCATTACCAAATTAACCAAGCAAAGGAGAGAGTTGTCTAGAAAATAAGACAAATCAAATTAGCCCTTTCCTACAAGGATTAGTATAGAAAATCTGCAATAAATACTAGTAGGAGAAGATTGCAAAAGAATGTGCAAAAGAAAGGTATTATATTATAGGTATATTTACATTATTTTATATCATAATATCTTGTTCTATGTAGCAAAAATGATAGACTCTAAGTGTTATAAAGACACATCCTTCACAAGCAAGGATTATCTCATAAGCGATTGTAGAGAAGCACTATCCAAGCAAGGTCAAAAGAGTCTTCAAGAAGCTCACATCACCCATGGTTTTGGATAATCACAATGAGTAAATTGCAAGCATACATAGCATATCACAAGGAAGGATTTGTCATCTACAAAGGTAGAAAACAATAGATTAAAAGTAGGAGAATATTAAAGAATAAGGGTAAAAAGAAGGAGCAATACCCAAGAGATAGATGTTCATCTAAAAGGAGATCTCAAAGCCACCATTGGAGTATCTCAAAACTCCACTAAATAATTTCTCATCATCCTAGATCTAAGACATCATTGGATTATATCACAACTCCATTGAAGAATTGCTCATCATCCTAGCTAAAGCCACCATTAGAGTGTAAAATAACCTCCATCATAGCATTGATCATCATCTTAGCTAGAGCCACTTATATAGGAAATATGTTGGCTTGGAAGAAGGCATTGGAGATAAGATATAAAAGCATTGGATGGAAAAAGAAGAGGCAATAAATATACATTGGATAAGACTCACATGCAAAAAACTTGAGCACCACTTGGCATATTCCTTCTTTGTGCCATCATATTTCTCAATGTACATTCAAAGAAGAACATTTAAGGCATATTCGATTACAAAAATGGGAGGTTACTCAAGTTAGCTATCATTGAATGTTACGAATGCCCAAACATAATTGAAAAAGAAAATGAGCATTAGAATAGCTCATATATCAATGCTCACCTTAGTGTAACTCCCAAGCACCACTTGTAATAATGAGGAAGGAATCTTCACTATTTAATAGTGCGTATTACTGGAGAATGATGAAAAATTTTAAGGTATGTAGTCAATCCTAGAAGGTGTGGAAGTGCATTCATATCAAGCACTATGTAAGAGGTCAAAATTAGACACCTAGTGAGGTCAAAATTCCATGCAAGGAGGTGTGAGATTCAAACAAAGCATCCATTAATGAAGGAGCATTAAATTCTCAATGACACCAAGCAATATCAATGCCCATTCAAGGAGCGCTAGACAATGAATACAGTGCCACAAAATATAAGTTGAAGGAAGCCCATATAAAGGTATATCATGTGCCCATATTACTAAGGTTATTTAATTGCTTTTATAAAAGGATATATAAGGTTATTTTTATAAGGTTTACTATTGCATTGGGTAATACAAATTCAGCCAAAGCATTAGTAGATAATAAAGCAAGTTTACATTTCAAAAAATCAATTATTGAGGTGAATACACATAATATAATTTTTACAATACTCAAGTAGGAGATATAAGGTTATAAAACTTTATTAAATAATTAATTAAATTACAAATATCATTATTTTCTAATATTCCAAAAAGTAGGGAGATATAAGGCATACTACTTCAAACTATATATATAATTGGAATTTAGAAAATTAATCTATTGGAAAGAGAAGCAAATCAATTGCCTACATAGAGATTTGGAATTAATTGGTAAAAATTGTCTCATACTCATTCTAAGGAGATAATAATAAATTCAACCATTAAATCATACTTCATTAGGAGATATAAGGCAAAATTAAAAGTTGATTATTCTCAAAACATTATGAAATCAAATTAGAATGTGAACTAAGCATATTCTAATTAATAGGGAGATATAAGGAAGCCTACAAAACGTAGTAATAAAAAGGTTTTATCAAATTAGTTCACATATCTTAACTATGGAGAATTAAGGGATTCTAAAAAAGCTAAAACTTGAAGAGTTTTATCAAACTAATTCATATACTCTTAAAACTAGGGAGTTCTAAGGTAGACTACTAAGAATATTCTCAAATATCTAGATCAATCAAACATGGATGAAATTCTAAGAAATGATTTCAATAATATAGAACTATTCCATGAAGTCAAATTCTACTCTCAAAAATTAATAGATACTCTTGAAGGATATGAGTATCTACCTACTAATGATAATGAAATATTCTATTCATTCCTTAACGAGGAAAAAGAGGGCTGCTTTACAACATTAACTAGATATCTTCATGAGGTTCTCTTTATAGCATGGTGCAACACATAAAAATTGATCATTTTCTCACCAGAGAAATGTTTTATGATTTACCTATCATTAATTGTATTTGTACTTAACAAACTAGCAATTCAAACTAGTATTATTGTGATGATAGACTAACTCATCATGAAATAGAAATTCCACTAGTATCAATACCAAATCGCAGGAGGAGGAAGATGAAGAAAAGTTATACTAAGAGAGAACATGCAAATAAGATAGGAATAGAGAAGAAACCATACAAATAGAATCAGATTGACATATTAAGACTCAAGCATTGGAGGAGTATTTAGCCAAAGTATTTTCAGTCCTGTGTGAAGATACAAACTACTTGAACAAATTCTAGTAAGCGGAGAAGAAAATTACAATTTCCACTATTCAAGAGAAGAAGACCCATAATGTAATACAAGGGGGTGTTGGATTATATTAGATCATTTGGGTCATGTAAATGTACCACCCTTGGTACATAACTAGAGTAGTAGATTACTTTAGGGGGTAGTTAGCTAGTCACTTAAAGGAATATAATAAATGCACAAGTGTCTATATGCAAATTGTAAATGTGCAAGGTGTCCCCTTGTACAACTAGGTAGAGTGTTGACCAAGCAATCCATATTTCTATATAAAGGACCTCATAGTGAGTGGTTATATATCATTTTAGGTAGTATTAGGTATACTATATGCACCACCATAGAGATTGGTGATGGGGTACAATGTGGTTCTTTAGTATCAAAACTAGAGTTTTCATTTCCTCCATATTGAATTATATCATTTTCATCACTTTCCATTAATAACATATTTTAGTATCTTACATTTCTATATATTTAATATCCTATGATTGTATTCTACATTGGCATACACCATCAAAAGCTAATATATAGGACCAAAAATGAAATGATGCCAAAATTGAGATAACGTAATGATAATGAGTCAAGGATTAGGATTGAATACAAAATTTATCCCTTGCTTGCTTTTTATTGCATCTTGCCCATGTCATCCACATTAGAGGCTTGCATAAGAACCAATTCTAGGTTCATTCTTGTTTTTTACCTCTTTGACATCTTCTTGCTTAGAAGGTGCTTCCTCCTTATATCCTTACTCTAATGGTTTTGACTGTTCCTCTCATGTATTTTCTTCTATAATTTGGAATATGTTGCTCAAGATTTTGCAAGCTTCTTCCCAATTTTCTTGAGTGGGATATGATATATCCATTATCTATTTTTGTATGCATTACAACTCAAAAAAAATTCATATGATAGATTTTTACCCCTGCCAACCATCTCTTCCAAGAGGGTTTTCATCTAAGTAAGATTTTTTACCAGCTGAACTACTTGATCTTGTTGGATTGGTTTTGGCAAATTTTCAACCTTAGAACCATATTCCATTATTGTTGTTAGGGTTTCTTTAAGCTCATTTTCTCCTAGGATTTCAAGTACTTCATCCCAAAATACTTGGAATCCATACTCTATAATTTTTTGTATGGATTGTATCATCAGATTTACCTTTGTTTTTATTTTTGTATCAGCTACCATCCTTTGGCTATTAACCTTTTTTTTCTTATGATATTTTTGGTTTTTATCTTGGTAGAGCACCACTCTTTACTAGGGATTACTTGAGAAATATATCCAAACTTACTTTCATCCACTTTTTGGATTTTTGATGCTACTTGCATCTTAGGTTGTATTTCCTTTTAGGTAGCTTTTATGTCTCCTTTCTTCTTGCTGACCACTTTTCTCTAGGATCTCACTCCAAGAAGATTATTTCTTTATTTGTTTCACATCTTCTCTCAAGAATACTATGATTTTGGCCTTTTATATTTGGATTTTATGTTGAAGGTCTTTGATATGATCTAACAAAGCTCTATTTTAGCTCTAAGTATATTTATTATATTTAACCATTTATTGGAACTTGCCTTACCATTTTTTAACCTCATTTTTAGGGATTTATTTACATTTTGATGTTACTTTATTATTGTTTTCAACTCTTCAAATTTATCTTCTAGAATTTAATATTTTCCCTTGTATAGATCACCTTATATGTAGATTGTATCTAGGTGAGTTTTTTTAGTTATAAATTTATCCTCTAAAGGTAGTTGGGTAATATATTCTATTGTTGTTTCAACCTGGTAATATTCTATAGTCATATCCTTTTCTAGTTTATTTTCCAAGGGAGTGTGTTTAACTTGAGTTCATTGAAGAGTAGTTGGGTCAGCTACCATAATTTGTCTTAGGCATGCAACTTTCTTAGAAGGATGGGAAACCTTCTCAATCCACCATTGCTTAGCATTCATTACTATTTTCTTAATTTTTGTAAGGTGGAGATAGTGGAGGGAGTGGGGGCGATGGAGGTGGTAGCCAAAGAATGCAAAAGTAGGAATGGAGAATATGGAGTGGTGTCAGTTGATATTATGTTAGAAATTATGCTCCTATATGGTTTTGCGAATGGTATTACTATGGAAAAAGAGGAGGGTATTGATGAGGGAGGTGAGCCCTAGGATGGGGATGAATGGAGCATCTAGGAGAATTATTGTTGAGAAGGAAAAGAGGAATTTTTTAGAGAATTAGGAGAGAGAGGAGAAGAAATAGAAATAATACATGTATCTCCTAACTAGGCCTATTGAGTTGGTGAGCCCATCTGATCCAGCTTTCTTTTCTTACTCATATCCTTATTAGTATTTCTCTTGGATGCATCTTCCATTTTTATTTTTAAAAATTTAGGAGGGTTAGCCCCTACAAGCATGAATTATTGTGGAGAGATGCAGCTATTTATTGTGTTGGAAGGAGTTGCTAATTTGCAAAAGTTGAGGCTACTAATGATATTTAGGAATTAGCAGGTCTATATTCCTCCATTTGTATAGTCTTTTCCTCCAAGACTTGATGTTTGGGCCTCTACTAGACCTAGAGTGGATTTATGGATCCTATTAATCTCTACCTAGCCCTCCACTAGTATATCTCATATTATACATAATTTATACCCCTTTAGTGTATGTTTCTAGTTGTTGTGTAGGGACATAAGTAGGCTACTTCTGAATGATCATAGAAGGAGGCACTATCTCTAGAATAGCTTGTTATTGGGATTGATATGAAGACTCATAAATTTCTTCTTCCTTGTATCCTCTACTTATGCCATCTCTTTGTTCTTTTTTTATTTAGCCTTTCTGAAGCTTAGGGATATATTTTTTCTATTATTAGCCACCCATGATTTATAAGCTTCATCATATTTCAATGAGAATTTTGTGTCCATATTGGTGCCAAATCTAGAGTTGGTTGTGTTTGTTTCCACTCTCATAGTCCACCACTCTAGTATTTTTCCATTAGTCCAATTGGTTCTCTTTTGTATATTTCCAATATTTGATTCTTGCAGGACATGCTCCTACCTATTTTAGGGATCATAGTCTACAAGTTGATCATAGAAATCCCTCCATGGGGGTAAGGCTTGCATTTGGTGAACATTCCATTCTAACTCAGAGGTTTCTTGATTATTTTTGAAGGACTCAATATGGGGCCTTTCTATTCTCTCAAATTTTGGAGGTTTTCCTGAGTTAAGTAGGTTCAACCTATCAAGGAATTTATTTGTAGGATCATACCTCCACCTCTAAGGAAGTTCTATTAGGCCAAATTTCTTCATGGCTTGGGTAATGCTCTTACACAAGCCCTTCCATTTTATTTTTATATCTTTAAAATTTAAGGGATCATTGTAGATTCCCTTATTATTTACCCTAGTACCAAATGTATATGTTGATATAATATTGTGAATAATCAGTTAGTGACATAATGTGGCAACAAGAGTGGCCTTTTAGTGAAACCATAAAACCTAATGTCATACCTTCTGTAAGGATATACTAGTGTCCCTATTCTGCATGAGGGGTTTACAATAGGGTCATTACTTTGGGGGATAGCTTAGGGAAATTTCCATGCAAAATTTTAAGGGTTGGTCCTAATAATGCTTTGTTGAAATTATAATAAGTATTAGACTTGGTAAACATGATGGTCCATATGTATATAGGTAGAGTGACTTACTTATCAAACTTTGTATTTATAGCAATCCATGGTATTTCTTGTAGAGTAAAGTAGAAAAAAAACCAAGCTAGATGAGATTAGTATTTGAATGGAGTGTGAGATACATTTTGTAGTCTGACCAATTGATCATGGACTTGATTGCATAGGAATAAAGACCAATAAAATATAAATACCTAGCATTTTTATCAATTAGGATTGCATCATAAATTTTGGGCTTATACATGCCATAGGCCATGGTTATTTGCTATTCATAGACCTTGCTTTTTGAGTGCAAGCCTCATAGTATCACCAAAATAGAAAATATCTTAGGATTTTGAAATTTTTTAGTCAAAATGGGGGACTTGGGCAAGGTATCACCTACTTATAAGGTTTGAAACTATGATTTTAGCCAAAATTTAAAGTAAGACCCTTCATTTGGATGGCCTTTTAGAGTAAAATTTTGCTTACTCTTTAGTGTAAAATATATTTAGATTGACCTCAGGCACCATACCCACAAAACATGCACAAAAAAAAGCTCTGGTGTCAATTTAAAAAGATGTCTTCCATGAGCAATGAAGACTACCCTTTGCTTACGGTCATATAATTTTGCTATAGTTTGAATTAACTCAGGATGTGGGTGTCCTAGAGTACAAATATAAAATTATAGTAGATAATTAAGAGGGAAAGAACCTTTACTTGAAGATGAAAGGCTTTGTAGTACTTTGTTCTTCATGTTGGTGTTGAGTTGCTCTCTAGACTTCTAAGTCATCATCATGTCTAAAATTATGGTGACCTTATCTTGGAAGCATTGGTTATTCTAGATGTCAATGTCTATTGATGGTCTGGTGGTTGAAGAGGAAGATGACATCTTGCTTGACTGAATTTCTTATTTTTAGTTGATGCAACCAAATTTTGCATTTTTAGCACTATGGAATATTTGGAAAACACTTTGAGAAATCTCAAATTATTTAGGTTTATTTGTAAATTCTATGAGTAATGAAGGCATTGGAAGAATAATTGTCATTCAAGCTCTCACTTAACTAACTATCTCGTAGCTTCCTCTTGAATATTTTACCATTACTATGGAAAATGAATTATCTCTTAGTTGTCAGATCAACATTACTCTTATTCATGTGTCTACATGTTAATTCGATGAATCAGGTATCTTATCATTAATGATATTTTAGCATGAGAGTGGTTTCCCTCTATTGAAAATTTAAATTTCACTTCTCTTCTATTGCATGATAAATTTTATTTACTTTCAACCACTTGTATGAGATATTGGTGCATGGCTGGAATTTATTTTTGAATTTACATTTTGTTGATTTATTTAGTCATGGCATATTTCCACTGTTGCATGACCATGATGTATTCTAGGCTTTGGATGCCTATTGACTGTACTAACCATAGTTTCATGATAATACTTCATTATTTTAACTTATCGTATGGTCGTGATACATCTTGAACTTGAGATACTTTTGACTATGTTGACCATGATTTTGGTACATCCTTTCATCACACAACTATGATGCTCATTCTTTGGACTAATTTTTTCATGCAACTATGTTGCATCTTCAAACCAGGCATATTTTGATTATGCTAACAATGGTTTCATGATAATCTATGACTTTGAGCAATTTTTGGCCCCTTTTTTTATATATACATGTTTGGTGCCATATCATCTAGGCATAGTGCTTCAAATATTGACCATTCATAAGGATTGGGAGCAATAAGCTTGTGCGGTCATGTAACTAGAATGTATTGATGTCTTTACGATGCTCAATAAGATATGGTCCAAACCACATAGATTCAAATGTTTTGTGTACTCCTAGATTTTCTTGGTCAACATCCCACTTTAAAACTATATCTCCTTCATTGAATGGATTCAAAAATACCCTCTTCTAAAACCAACATTTCAAAATTATTTGATGATGATACTAGTTGTATTCTTCTTCACATTTTTCTTCCAACTATACCAGTTCTACCATCCTCCTTTCCATTGGCTAAATTTTTTTGGGTTCCATATCATTGATAAACCTGAGATCTATAAGCTCCAATTTTATTGGAATAATTTCTTATTTTCTATACACAAGTGCATATGGATATATTTTTAGTGATTTCTTGGGTGTTATCCTATCAACCCATAATGCTTGATCAAGTAACAAGTGCTAGCTTCTAGGGTTTTCTTCAATGCTTCTTTTACTTATTTTTAATGGCTTTTTATTTTTGGATTATATAAGGACATTTCCCTGAGGACAATAATTTGAAGATGCATTTCAATATATACCATACTTACTAGAGAAATCCATTGTCTTGGCACTAATGAAAGATCCAACATTTTCTAAAACAATGGTAGCCAAAATTACAAATCTTGTATTCAATATTTCCATGAATTCAATAATTGTGTCTTGATCAACATGTTTTTTAGCTGCTACTTCCATCTACTTAGTAAAATAATTCATTGCCATCAAGATTTACTTATACCCATCCAATGAATTGGGATTGATCATGCCAATAAAGTCTAATCCCCATTGTTGGAATGGTTCTTATACAACTGTTGGTTGAAGTGGCATGAAAACATGTTTGATTTTTCAAAAAAATTGGCGTTTGTCACATGTTTTAGCCATTTTGAATGCGTATAAGAAGATTTATGGCTATTAGTATCTAACTCTCAATATATTTACTACTATAGTTTACCCTGAATAGTGTCCTCTTAAAAAACCAACATGAAATTATGAGAACTTCTAATTTGTTTGGATGTAAATATCTCAATAACACCCCATCAAAGTAGTTCTATAGGTACAAAATATCACCAATTAGCGCATAATTTCCTACTTGAAACCTATATCCATGTATTTGAGATGTAGTTAGATCATCTAGACATCTAATAAAATTGAAATAGTGTATTAACTATTCAGTCCAAGTATTTGATAATACTTGTGGCCCTTCTTGCTCAGTAGGTTGCTCTTATTCTCCTATCAAAATATTTGCATTCTATTTAGTAGACTCAACTAGCTATTGACACATTACTCTACCCCTTATTAGTTTAAATTTCCTAATATAAATCTCAAATTCTTGAATTTTGGTTACCCAACGAGCTCTTTTGTCCCATAGTTCTCCCTGAATTACGAAGTTTTGGGTATTTGGATAGACTACATATACCAAGATTTTTCTCTAAGAAAAAAAATGCCTAAACTTCTTCAAAGATTTAATTACTTCATAGACCTATTTTTCAATAAAATTATACCTTTCTTCATGATCATGCAAGTTTTGGCTCAGAAAAGCTATTGGTAGCTCATTGCCTTCTTCTCCTTTTTGAGTAAGTAAAATGACATAACTCTCTTCTACCCCAAAAACATAAAGGATGAAATATTTAGTATTATGAATTAAATAGAATAAGGGCCTGAGATATTTATTCTTTAATGTTCTTGAAAGAATTTTTCTAGACTTTCATCCATTTCTTACTTCAACATCTTGATCATGGGTTTAACTATCTAAGAAAATCTAAAAAGAATTTTTGTACAAAGTTAATCTGCCCAAAAAATGATCAAAGTCCTTTCTTATTTAGTGGCAGAGGATTATATTTTAGATTTCACTAGTCTTCTCTCTTATACGTGAGACTTACCATCTGATGTGGTGGTATCAGCTTTTAGACATGGTTTGAAAGAGAATATTCAAATTGAAGTAGACCTACATGATCCATACTCTTTAGATGACAATATAAATATTGCTAAGTTGGTTGAGAAAAAGGTGCAGAATCAGAAACTCTTCAAATGTGACTCTTATAACTATCCTCAATATCGCAACAATTCATTTCATATAAATGAGAAACCATCAAGATATTACTAGTATAAATTTCACAATCACCATCCAAAATATCAAGCATGTGTACCAAGACAAAACTTCCAAATAGAATATGATAATAGGGAAGACAAAGAAGAAGAAGAGGATATCATTTCACATGACTCTCCCGTGCCTGAAGAAAAAAATGAACAGAATGAAGCAACATGTGACAAAGACACTATGGCTATCTTAGTACATGCTCTTATGGGATTAACAACTCACCATACAATCAAGGTACTAGGATTCATTCGACAAAAGAGGATAAATGTGTTAATATATTCAGGTAGTACTCAACTTTATTGACATAAAAACTACAAAGGCATTGAACTTATACATTCACTCCTCTAATCAAGATAAGTTTCAATTTTTGGTTACAAATGGAGGAAAGAGTCTATGTATTGGTAGAACATCTTCAGTATTGATACAAATGGGTAGTTATACTTGGCAAGGAACTCTTTTTGTTATAATTTTAGGAAATTTAGAGGGTTATTTTAAGATTTGAATGGTTTGAAAAATTAGACACGATCAATTTTAATTTCAGAAAACTATTTGTGGAATGGAAATAAAATGGAAGAACTATTTGCATCCAATGAATTACAACTCCTCCATAAAAGGTAGTTAGTTCTCATAGCATGGAGAAAATATTAAGGAAAGGAAATTATGGATTCATAGCTAAAATCAACTGTGTGGAAAAGCAAGCACAAGATAACCCTGAAATTAAATCAAAGTATCTTGAGGATATTGTGGCCAACAATGATAATGTTTTCCAAGAACCAAAAGGACTACCTCCAAAATGATCTCATGACCATGCCATACACCTAGTTATAGGAATTATTCCTTCTAATTTTCATCCTTATCGTTACCCTCAACCTCAAAAAATAGAAATTAAGAAAATTATCCAAGAACTTTTAGAACATGGAGTCATTCGTCATAACACTAGTCCTTATTATTCACCAATGGTTTTGGCCTATTGTAAGGATAATTCTTTGTGTATGTGTCCTAATTTTTGTCCTCTCGATAAAGTCACCATCAAGGATATATTCTCTATTCCTATCATTGATGATTTATTAGATGAATTGCATGGTGTAAAATTTTTTACAAAGTTGGATTTACGCTCTTGTTTTCACAAAATCAGAGTAAGGGATGAGGATATTCCCAAAACCACATTTCGTACTCATGAAGTTCACTATGAATTCTTGTTCATGCCTTTTTGTCTCACTAATGCTCCGCCCACATTCCAAAGTCTCATGAACCATGTGTTTCACCCATTCCTTCGTAAATTTGTTTGTCTTCTTTGATGACATTCTCATATATAGTTAAACATGGGAGAATCATTTGATGCATGTGGGTCAAGTTATTCATATATTACACAAAGAAAAAAAATTTCAAACACTCTATATGCTTTTTTGGTGTTCATGAAGTAGAGTATTTGGGTCATATCATTGATAACTGCAAAATATTCTATTCAATAAAGTGAGCTTACAATCATATATAGGCTTTGATAGCCAAAATAACCTCTAACAAACTAACTCAAAAATAGTCTAAAACTAAAATAGATATGAGAGAAATGCTCTCATTTATCATAAATAAACTAATAATAACACTTTGACTAACAAACTTAGCCTATACTTAGCACTCCTAATACACTACAAACAAATGACTTGTTACAACAATAAATAACATGGAATAAGCTAATTAAATATTCCAAAATTCTCCCCCTTGATGTTGATGGGACTTATTCCAAAAGTTCATCAACATCACAACATTGGAATAAACTCAATATTTTTCATCTCCTCCAGTTTTGTAACAAGAAATCAAAAATTGTAAAAAAATTTCGTGGGCACTCCTTCCACTTTTGGTGTGGGATCTCCTCCATTTTAGTTGTTTCTTATTCCTGCAAGAGACTGAGTGCATCATTTTGATGAGCTACTCCCCTTCATCAAAAGCTCCTTCAAATTATAGCATTCCCATAATACCACAAGTATTGGTTCTCACTAACCAATCTAGCACATTTTTGTCATCATTCTTTCTATGGTCTTCAAACCATATTTTAGCTCCTAATACTCCTCTTGAGTATGTACAACGCATCATCTTATGTAGATGGTTTTTCCATATTACAATTTGACATACCTCTACACATATCTTCAAACAAAATATAGCTATACAATAGCTAGTTACAAATTCAACAACAAATTGTGGCTCCTCACACAATGTTTCACTCTTTAATTTGGTTGTACAATATTCCTTCTTCCAAGGAATTTTAAATACAAAATACTCTTTTCTCACAATGTGATGCCACAACCAACACATATCCATTATTCTCGTCACCATGCTATCCATATCCTTTCTCAATAATACTTTTTAAAGTCATTCTCCTCTATTCAAATACCTGTGCACAAAAAATAAATCATTAATCACAAAAATATTACCTCCAATGTGATTAGATTTGGTGCTCCCCATAAATCTATTTTTTAGTATAGCTCCTTCATTGTATGTTGCTTCAAGATCAACCATAAACTCTTCACTAAGAGTTCTCCTCCTTTTTTCAATCCATGTTGGTGTGTTGAAACACCATTCATTCAAACAATCATACATTATTTCCTTTTCAATACAACTCTTGTCCTTCAATGTAGACACTCCAAGTGAGTGATGTTTCATTTGCCATTACAACAAGAAAATCAGAAATACCATTTTTATTTTATGTATCTATCTCATTTGATCTCTCACTTTCCACCTTCAAAATGAGATAATCATTTGTGCTATTTCATTCACACAAATCATTTTCTTCTTTAAGATATAAAATATTTCTTCACATAAACCTCTTGGATTGATGGACAATAAGCATCTCTAATTATCACATTATTCTCCTCATTTAGAGGAACTCTAACAAGTTTATATTATCCTTGTAGGATATCTTCATTTGCTCTATAAAGAGAGCATACATCCATTCCAAGTGAATTGTTATCATCATACGGGAACCAATGGTCTTCCATGAACATTGCTCCTACATCATCATGCCAACACTTTTGGTTGGTCCCATTTTTATCGTCATTTTCCTCCATGAGAATTCTAGGTGCATTCTCCATAATACACTCTTCATTTATCTCCTTCATGATATATTCTTCATCACTTTACCTTGTATCAGTGGTTCTCCATGAAGTATTCTTCATCTTGCTAGTTTTCTATATACATGTCTTCCTTGTCAAGGAAGAATTCACCTTCATAAAAATGTATGTATTCTTCATAAGACATGTCTTCACATGCATCTTCACAATAAGACTCTTCAAAAATACCTTCAAAGAAATAAGGCTCCTCCTTGCTTTGGGAATTGCTACACATATCTCCTTCATAAGCATCTTGCAATGCTTTCCATGCACTTGCAACTATTTTGCATCTTGCAATGAGTGAAAAAGTATGCTCTTTCATAGCTCTTCTAATCTCCATAAGAGCCAAGCAATTTTGATATTGCTTCTCTTTCTTCTCCTTCTTTTCTTCACCTTCAAGCAAGGATCTTCATATCCTTCTTCAGTGATCTCCCAAAGTCCTTTTGCAATGAGCCAATACTTCATTTTAATACTCTAGAAATAATAGTGGCACCCATAAAATTTGGGCACCTCCAAGCCATCAAACATGGTGTCCATTTCCTTTTGTAGGGACTTAATAAATCCTTAATATCTCTATATTTGTTTGCAACAAATAGTAGTAGTTGCAACAAATGGACTGAATAGAAAAAAACAACAAATTTTACAACAAATGTCCACTCCATGCGAGGATTTGATCCCATGTTGGTCATGTTTGAAATTTTTAGCACAACTTTTGTTTGGGCTATGAGGCCTGACGAAATCAATTATGCACATCATAATATTTAATCATGTGCATTCCCTTGGAGAAACTACAAAATAATGAAGAGGCTCCTCCTTGGTGATTTCCACCTGTTGAAACTTTTGTGCACTCCATTTTTAAATTTCCTGACACTGCACACATTAAAGATTATAAAAAAAACTATCAAGATATGGGTAAAAAAAATGAATGAGGAACATGGTAGTCTCCTCGATGATTGGTTGGATCATTCTCCACTAGGTGGCTCTACCACTTGTGGTGCCACCTCGTGGTGCTACTTTCTCCCTACACATGACAAACCACCAATCCATACTATTTGTAAATAATGCTATAGGATATCTTCAAAACAATGCTGGAACATTTGTAGAACCCATGATCATCACTAGAAATCAACTAATGATCAACAACTTCATCTGCATGCTTTAGATAAAAAAATCACCATTATGGTGGCTCGAATGATATTGTTAGAAAACCTCATTGCACAATGTTTGCAACAGGCTATCGTGGATCATCGCTGAATATAATCACTTCTTCAATTTTTGTAGTATTTTTTCCACTGTGGACAACGTTGCTCTCTTTCACCATTTGCTCCAAACCAAAAAAAACTTTGGCTCGATTGTGCATGATATGCAACTTGTATAATTCTCCTTCTATGTCATAAACACCTGCACTATAGCCTCCAATCCTCCATCTCCTTCGATGTATATTTTCTATGCCCTCTTTGGATCCGCCATCATCTACTATGAACCTACAAAATAATTTTATTTTGGGTAGTATCATCTGATAAAATAAATTTGTGTTCAACTACTATGTAGCTTTTTCCACTACCGTTAGTTTTGTAATGTCACCTAAGCCAATAAAATTTATGCAAATCATAGTCTATTGCTATGGATGACTAGACATCTGCGCGATCAACAAATGCTCATGATATTTGTTCAGATATGAACCAATTGAGAGACTACGTGATCACATTCTTGGTGCTTCCAAATCAACACATGAATGATTTTGTGATGGCTTCTTCTACTAGATGGGTACGTAAATCTCCTCGATGCATAAAATACTTCCACTACGTTAAAGGAACAATGGATTTTTTCTCTACAAGGACTGCTATAAACCAATTGGAAAATAGTTTCAGCATCCCATATTAGACAATCTACCATTATGGTGTAGGGGCCACTCCGTGAGCCCTATACAAAATTCAATCTAGTCTAGGTAGTGATTCCACCATGGTGATGAGCTTTCATGCATCTACAAATCACTATGTGCTTTAGAGATCTTGGCAGGAGTTGCATGAAATTTCATGTTTGTTCATGGGATGCAATCCTACAAATCCTCACCTCCAAAAATCATACAGATATTACAAGTATGTCACTATTGGTCATGTATCTTCCATGATGAGGGTCATAGGATCTGGCATGCACTATAAACCTGGTTGAAAAAACATGCAGATGACCTCTACACAGGTGAAATATAGCAATATTCAACACCATTTTTATCCCACATATAACATGTGGGGTCCTCGAAGATAATTTAAAAAACAAAACCCACTATGTTTTAATTGACCACCTGCAGGTGGAATCTCCTTGCTTGTCATATTTTAGATGTATTGGTCCAATCACAGTATTTCACCTAGTCAGGTCGTCCAGTCACGTAAGTCCCATGGTGTCCCATGTATGATCTATATGACTGCATGTTTGGCCTTAATTTCAATGTCGGTGGTTGGAGCCAATTTAAATATGGTCAAATCTAATCTAATTATCCTTAGCCACGTAGGCTCTATTTCATAGTCAACAGTCAGTGTCACCTTAGCATGTCCACCATAGTATCTAGGGGACTCATCTAGGTGTCCCAATGTTAGATCCGCATCATAGTCACATCCACATAATATCTTTGTTGGATTACATCCTCGCCATCCAGGTCATAGGAGGTCCACCACTCCTCATACATCGGCTCATCCGTCTAATATATGAGATGTCAGACTTATGTGGGCTCCACGTCTCTCATTGTTAGATCCATCATGTCCCTCTTAGGAAGTAATATAGTTAAGAGTCTAGGTCATCTACTAATACTTGAACTAATGCCTATCCATGTGTCTCTACCCATGTCAGGTTCCTTAGGAGTCCAAGTAGGCTTCATAGTGCATCCAGTCTGCTAGGTTCAGATCTGCTATAGTCAGATTAGGTTCATCTAGTATCGCTAGCCATTGCAATCAAGTTAGATCTAACTGTGATGCTAGCCTATCTATCAGTCTGGTAGGAGCCCATGTCAATCATTCTATAGGTCATCCACTTAGTGTGTATGATATTTAGTGTAGTTGATGGACTCAACCAGTCTAGAATCCAGGTCTAGGATTAGGAGTATGTGCTACCTTGTCCATCTAGGTGTATCCCAGGTCCACAATTAGTATGATCTATCAGTCAAATATGTTATCAGGTTTAGTAGCACCTGCATCTATCAAGGTCAAATCTATTGTGAATCAGGTTATACACCCAATGTTTTAGACTCATGTGAGTTCGCACTCGTCAGGGTCACAATAGTGTAGTATCATTAGTCTGAGTTAGGTCTCGATCTGCTTGCCAGATCCTCTACCTAGGTCCTTTGTAATCACCAAATTGGCATTCTATTATAGATCTACCCAGTCAGGCCATAATCGACAATAATTCACATCATAACCATATTGAGCCAAATCACTCACTAAATTCAATCCATCGAAGCGTTTGGAGTGGAGCGAGTCACCCACTCTAATACCAAATGAGAACTGCAAAATATTCTATTCAATAAAGCGAGCTTGCAATCATATATTGGCTTTGATAGCCAAAATAACCTCTAACAAACTAACTCAAAAAAATTCTAACACTATAATAGATATTAGATAAATCCTCTCATTGACCATAAATCAACTAACAATAACACTTTGACTAACAACCTTAGCCTATACGTAGCATTCCTATTCCACTACAAACAAATGACTTGTTACAACAATAAATAACATGGAATAAGCTAATTAAATATTCCAAAAATCATTTCCCATGAAGGTGTTAAAGTGGATCCCAATAATATTAAGGTTATTCAGGATTGGCCTTTACCTAAAACCATCAAGAAACTTTGTGGTTTTTTGGGTCTTATTGGCTACTATTCAAGTTTGTGCACAATTATGGTAAAATTGTTGCTCCTCTCACATATCTCACAAAAAATGATGTTTTTTATTGGTTTGAAGTAGTAACTCAAGCCTTCACGGCTCTTAAATAAGAAATATGCACTACTCTAGTTTTGGCAACTTTGGATTTTCACAAACCATTTGTGATTGAATGTGATACTTCAGGAACTAGTATTGGGGTAATACTAATGTAGGAAGGGCATCCCCTGGCATTCGAAAGTAAACAACTTTTGGGTAAGAATTTGGGAAGGTCCACTTATGAGAAATAAATTTTGGCTATTCTACATGCAGTTGATAAATTAAGACACTACTTAATAAGTAGTTACTTTATTATTAAAATAGATCATAGTAGTCTCAAGCATTTTTTAGAACAACGATTTTCTTATCAGAACAAAACAAATGGTTAACAAAATTATTGGGATATGATTTTTTTATCGAATATAAGAAATGGAAATAAAATGTGGTGGCAGATGCATTATTACGTAAATATGAAGATAAGTGGTTATCAATGCTATTTCAGCTCCATGTTCCCAATGAATTTCTTAGATCCAAGAGGAATGGTTGTCAAATACAAAAATTGCTCAAATAATTTAGGAATTGATGTTAGGATCATCCAAGTATCCTCATTTTTCCTATGATGACAAGGTCTTAAGAAGAAAGAATCGAGGATTTTAGAAGAATCACATGCTTCTCCATCAATAGGACATTCAGTTTTTTGAAGACATATATGCGAGTAAAACAATCCTTTTTGAAAATGATTAAAATACGAGGTCAAAACATGGGTGGCTAAATGTGAAGTATGCCAGTGCAATAAGGGTGAAACTATCAAATCTCCAAGATTGCTTCAACATTTACCAATTCTATATCACTAATGGAAATATATTTTAATGGATTTTATTAAAGGTCTTCCTAAATTAGAAGGCAAAAAAATAATTTTTGTGGTAGTAGATCACCTCTCCAAATATGCTCACTTCAATGCTCTACAACATCCATTTTCAACAAATAAAGTGGCTAAGGTATTTATGGATTGAATTTTCAAATTGCATGGAATGCCTAAAAATATTGTAAGTGATCATGATCCCATATTTACTAGCAATTTTTGAAAAGAAATATTTCATATTAGTGGTACCAAGTTGAAAATGTCTTCTGCATACCATCCTCAAATATATGGCTAAACTAACAAATTTCTAGGTACCTATCTAAGATGTTTTGCTCAAGATAAAAAATATCAATAGAGTCATTGGCTTTCCTTGGCATAATGGTGGTACAACACTTTGTACCATTATTCCATCAAGATGTCTCCATTTGAAGCACTGTATGGAGTCAAACTGCCAGTAATAGTAGATTATGTTCCAAGTTCCTCCAAAGTGGACCAAGTAGACGATTGGTTCCAACACCAAAATTCAATTCTCAACATCCTCAAAGACAATTTGTTCCAAGCATAGAATTGCATGAAGCAATAAAAAGACACACACCATTTCGAAAGATAATTTAGTACAGGTGATATGGTATTCCTACGTTTGCAAACCTACAAACAATTATCATTGAAGATCAAGACCAGTAAAAAATTGACTCCAATATTTTATGGTCCTTAAAAAATAGTGTGTCGCATAGGAGAAGTAGCATATCAACTAGAAATTTCTCCCTCATCCTATATACATCCAATATTTCATGTTTCCTATCTCAAAAACGTGATTGAACAAAAAGTACATTCTTAGTCAAAATTACTAGTACTTGATGAAGAAGGATGTATATATCTCCAACCTAAAGCAATTTTATAGAGTGGAGCACATATGCTAATATCCCGTCACATCATAGAATTTCTTATCAAATGGTAGGAACTACCAGAAGAAGATGCTACATGGAAACCATAAAGTATTTTCCAGTTATTTTCGGCTTTGAGGACAAATATTTCTAAGGAGGGGAGCCATGTTACAACCCTAATATAGCTTAGTCAGCTATATTCCTATTGTCATTATTTGTTCATTGATTTATTACAAATAGAAGTAGGTTGATTTACTTTTAATCATCTATCATCATTTATTTTGTATTTGCATTATTTGCAAGGACTAATCCCTTAGTGGCAAAGGACTTAACCCTCCTAAAGTGGCATGCATTATTCATTCCATCACATATTTATCTCTCCTCAAATGTTGTATGACTTTTAATGCTTCATTTTTCTCATCCCAATCATTTTGATATTCCTTCTAGATTCACCAATCATAACTCTAAATTAAATGAAGATGTTTTTCCCCATCCAAATGATGATATTTCTCATGTTGAATATTTTCTTCTACCTTATTCCACCTTTAGATCAAGAACATATCATCCTCCCCCTTCAAATTATGATTTCTCTCCCACTAAAGTTTCCTGTCCACCCCATTTCCCATATAGGTTATGACCTTCTTACCCTCTCCTTGAATCCCAACCTATCATATATCAGATAGAAAAATTCTCTTTGGTCTCCAAAGATGATTTCAATCCCAAAAACATCGAAAGCTCCAAAAAAGCTCTTGTGGATTGTGGAAGTGAGAAAAAAATGGGAAGGCCAAACTTACACGAGGAAAAGAAAAAATAAACTGAAGACAAAATGGCAAATGGAGTCCAAAAGAATCTCTTCCTAGAAATGTTCAATCATATGAAAGATGAGTCCAAAGTATCCAAAACTCCCTTACAGCATACAAAGAGGGGCAAGAAAGGAACCAAAATTTTAAAATGATAACCCTATCATGGAACATGAGAGGGCTTATCAGTGCGACCAAGTAGAGACTTGTAGGTACTGTAAGAAAAGAAGTCAAACCAGCTATATTTATCATGTAAGAAATAGAAATCGATCAATCAAAAGCTCACAGTGTTGCCAAAACCATTTGGAAAAATAATGATAGTGTTTTCAATCCTTCCCAAGGCTCTTCTAGGGGATTAATGTGTCTATGGAACTTGTAGAAGGTTGAGGGTAGAGTTATATCTTCTTCGGATAGAATAACAAATATAATTTTCTTCTACAAAGACAAATTTTTTTTTGGATCCTATCAAATATCTATGCTCCCAATAACCCTCATAGTAGGAGATCTTTATGGAAAAATTGAGCCAAATGAGAAATGCTTTAATTAGTCACCCTTGGATTTTAGCAAGGAATTTTAATTCCCCCCTTTTCCTATCTGACAAAGTAGGAGGTAACAATATCCTAGCCAAAAGCATTCAATATTTCCATGATTTTTCACTAATAATGAACTCATGGAAATTCAGATTAAAGGAGCCCAATTCACATGGAGCAACAGAAGAATAGAGACTCAACACATTCAAGTAAAACTTAATAGATTATTTTTATCTAGAGAGTCCATTCCCCTATTTGGTGATGCTTCTTTCAATTCTCTTCCTAGAATTAGATCAGATCACTACCCTCTCCTCTTTGAAGAAAAAAAAACCTCTATTTTCAAGAGTCCATTTAGATTTGAAGCAATGTGGATCCAACACCCTGACTTGCAAAATCAAATTTTAGAATGGTGGCAACAGTAGGTCCCTCGATCACCTATTTCTCAAGTCTCTCAAAAACTCATAATAATTAAAGAAAACATCAAAATATGGAATAGGGAAGTCTTTGGTAATATTTTTGAAAGCAAAGAATAAATCACAAATAAATTCAAATCTATAGAGCAACAAATTTAGAATGGTAAAATGAGTATTCAGATCAGGAATAAGGAAAAAAATATCCTTGTAAAATACCATAATATCTTGGTCAAGGAAGAAATTTTATGGAGACAAAAGTACAGAGCCTTATGGCTCAAAGAAGGAGATTCAAACATGAAATTCTTCCATGCCTCAACTCTTTGTCATAGAAACTCAAACAAAATCAAATAACTAACAAAAATTAATGGTAAAATAATTAGGAATATCCAAAAATTTTGGGAAGAAGCAACCATTTTTTTTGAAAATATTCTGGGAGTAAGTTCCCCCTATTCCATCCAAGCTCAAGAACAAGTCCTTCAGCACATCCCCAATGTGGTTAATCCTGAAATGAATTACAGGCTTATCAAGACTCTTAATAGTTATGAAATTAAACAAACCCTATTCACCATGACTTCGAACAAAACCCTAGGTCCAGATGGTTTTCCCCCTTTTTTTTTTCAAACATATTGGGACATCATCGGGTAAGACATCTACAAAGCCATAAAACACCTCCAAAAATCCAAATCCATTCCAAGAGGCACTAATTCCACTTTCATTGCATTGATACCCAAAGGGCCTAACTACAAATCGATGAATGATTATAGACCCATCAGTTTGTGCAATGTAATCTACAAGATCTTAACCAAAGCAATGGTAACAAGGCTAAAGGAGATCCTTCCCCATATTATAGATCCCTGCCAGGGTAGTTTGGTCAAAGGAAGATCTATCAATGATGGCATCATTTCCCTCCATGAGGTCCTTCATTCTATTTTCCAAATCAAGAAGGCTGCTTTCTTTCTTAAGCTCAACATTAGCAAAGATTTTGATAGAGTCAACAAGGAATTTCTCCTCGTTGTTCTTCAAAAATTTGGTTTTCATAGGGATTGGATTGATTTAATCAGAGGTTGCATATCCAACCCATGGTTTTTAGTGTTGGTAAATGGATCCACTATAGGATACTTCTCAAGTGGTAGAGGCATCAGACAAGGTGACCCTATCTCTCCCATTATTTTCATCATTATTGCCGAATCACTGGGAAGGACTATCAAGAACGTTGTCTCAAGTGGTACCATATCGGGAATCAAAGTTGCATCAAATCTGAAATCCCTATCCCATCAACAATTTGTGGATGACACAATCCTTACCACACATGCTTCAATAATGGAGGTAAATATGATAAAACACATTCTAGGCCTACATGAAAATGTTGTAGTGCAAGAAATCAATTATACAAAAAGTAAAACTTTCTTCATCAACACACCCTTCCATAGAAATTTCAAAATAACCTGAATATTCCAGTGAAAAATTGCTGAGTTACCTACTCATTACTTGGGGCTTCCTCTTTTCATTAATAGTCCCAAATAATCCACATGTTAATTTAAATTAAAATATTTTAATCCCTGATTAAAATTTTAATTTAAATATTGATAAGTGCTAAGGTTAATTTAAATATTTAATTAATATTTTAAATTAACTTTACTACAAATCTAATTTAAATTAAAGTATTTTAATTATTTATTAAAACTTTAATTTATTAATGTTGGGTGCTAAAGTTAAGTTAAATATTTATTTAATATTTAATTTTAACTTTCCAAATCAAATTTGAATTGGAAATTTGAAATGTGCCAATGTTGAAGGAAGCAAAAACCTATGTATAAATATGCCAAAATATTGGTATTTGAAATTATCCATACGACTTATGGTTGGCTCGTGAAAAGAGAAGGGAATTTTGCATGTGAAAATTGAGCAAGGGAAAAAGACAAGAGTTTGGCATCCTTCGAAAAAGACACGAAGTACTTGCAACTTAGTTGGCAGCCAAGGGCTGCATAAGACACCAGTGGGATAGTTGAGGCAGGTTTGAAACCCGTGCATGCTAATTTTTGGGAAGAAGGTCTACGTTTGTCTTTTGCGGCAAACGTGGAAATAAGGTAAAGGCATCAAAGTTCCTTTTGGCTTTTGTGGAGCCACACAACCCAAGCGGTGGGTGCTAGTGTTGTGAAAGTACTTGGGGGAGAACCAACAAGGGTTCAAATCCCACCAAGGACCTTTTGAGTGCATTGAGGTATGTGATTTAATTTGGTCGTCTTGGCCTGCAAAAATTTTAAAGGAAAATAATGTTTTTATTTTTCTAAAGTAATTTTAATTAAAGTACTTCACATGTTATTTGGTGTGTAAGTTATTAGGGGAGTTAAAAGGAAGTGCAAAAAATTAATTTACGAGTTGGAATTTTAAAGGCTAAGGAGTTATAAGGAAGGTTGAATTTTATATTTTGAAATTGAAGAATTTTGAATATTATTTATTTCAAGTTGGATATTATAAGGATTAATTAAGTGCTAACTTTTGTATTGAAGAAAATTTTTGAAGAATATTTAGAATGATGTTTTTGTCATCTAATCTTGGTGTTTGGTAATGAAAGTGGTTATACTTGAGATAGGTTTTAAAGACTATTCTTCATCAAGAAAAATGTATGGGCACATTCTTCATTGGCTGAAATAATTGATTGATTGAGTTTTTTTGAAAATAAGTTTGGAGTGAAAAGGAATTGGTTAAGTTTTCCTTTGTGAGTTTTGGTTGAGACTTATTGATGAAGGTTTTTCTAAAAGAGTGTTAATGCTACAAGACCTTGTTTGATTAGCATTGTTGAGAGTGGTTTTTTGGAAAGAGAGTTGATGCTAAGAGATCTTGTTTGATTAGCATTTTTTAGAGTGGTTTTCTAGAATAAAGAGTTGTTGTTAAAACCTTGTTTGATAAGCATTTTTATTGAAGCCATTGGTTAAGTGAAGAACATGAACTAGGGTTTGAAAATAACATGAATATCATTGTTATGTGAGATTGGTTGATAAGCATTGTTGTTGAAGCCATTGGTTAAGTGAAGAAATTGAACTAGGGTTTGAAAATAACATGAGTATCATTGTTATGTGAGATTGATTGATAAGCATTGTTGGAAACATTTTGAGTGAGTGTTCATATAATTGAAATAGGGTTTGTGAGAAAGAATTATTTCATTGAGTGATTGGTTGAGTAGAGTTGGTTGATCCTAGTCAAGTGGATGTATGAAGTGATTGTTCAAATTCCAAAAAACAAATTATTCTATGTTATGAATTTATTTGAGAAAAATGTTGAGAGTTGATGAGTGTGTAACATATTGAGTCTCTAACAATTATCCATATGTTTCTATGATAAAAGAGATATTGAAAGTGATTAATAGTTTGGGAGTGTGAAGCATATTGAGTCTCTAACAATTCTCTATAGTTTCTAAAAGAGTGATTTAAAGTAATTGAGCATTGAAATGAATGTGAAGTATATTGAGTCTCTAACAATTCTCTATATGTTTCTAAGAGAGTGATTGAGCATTGTGATGTGTGTAGAGAATATTGAGTCTCTAAAAATTCTCTTTATGTTTCTATAAGATTGGACATGTTCTAGTCTGGAATTATTGAGCAAATTTGAGGCAAGTTCTAGAGAGGACTTCTGGATAGATTGGTGTGAGCTTTTGTGGAAGCTTACAATATAGATTGAGAGCAAATTTAGAAAAGTTCAAGAGAGGACTTGTAGAAAGATTAGTGTGAGCTTTTGTGGAAGCTTACAAGGCATATTTGAGCTAAGTATTTGATAAGACTTGAGAGAAGAGTTGATTGATTGATTTGTTCAAAATTTTAGTTAAGTTTTGGGGTAGATCTAGCAAAGTTGATTTGAGATTAAGTCAAGATTTTATTTAAGGCTTGAGGATAGAGATTGAGGACAGACTTGTACTAGACCAAAGGAATGTGTTTAGTGCAAGATCAGAGAATAGAGATTGAGGATAGATTTGTGCTAGACCGAAGGACTAAGTTTAGTGCAGATCAGAGGATAGAGATCGAGGATAAATATTTGAGGATAGATTTGGTGCACATTTTAGGACAGGTTTGTGCCAAACTAGAGATAGATATTGAGAAAATTTGTGCTATACTAAAGGATTGTGTTTAGTATAGATTTGATAAAGATCTTTGAAGGTGACATAGTATAGAGGATGATAGTCTCTAGTGGATAGAGATCCATTAGCCAGGGCAGTGAGGATAGGTGTATTCAATGGATAGAGATTCATTAGCCAGAGCAGTGGGGACAACAGTTCTTCTAGAGTATTACCAGTTAGAGCTAAGGAGAAAGAAGTTCTCCTATGGATAGATATCCATGAAATTTATTAGGGTATTGATGTATCCTTTGGAAAGAGATCCATAAACATTGTAATAGGGAAAGGATTCCAAAGATATTGACTAAGAAATTTTTTAGTAAAATATTTTCATCGTGGAGTAGCCCACATTGGGTGAACCACATAAATTTGGTGTCTCTATTGTGTGTGATGATTTATGCATTGCTTTGGTTATTGCTATTGATATTGCCATTGATTATATTGGATAATATTGTTTGGGAAAGAAAATTAAAAGGTGGTATTATATTTTTCACCCCCCTCTCAGTATAATCTTGTGTTCTTCAAGGATTTCATGGATGAAGACATTCCTAGGGAAGGATCAACCTTTTGGAAATCAATAATCCAAACCAGGGCTCTCATTCAAAAGGGATTAAGATGGAAGTTAGTATCAAGAAACATCATAAGTTTTTGGATAGACAGATGGATTAAATATCAACCTCTAATTGAATATCCTATAATATCACTGTTGAAACCCTTTCTATATGCTTCTACAGGAAACAAGGTGGTAGACTTCATCCAATCAAGCAATGGCATAAAAAATATAAAGATATCAATGTCATCATGACTGATGCCCAAATCATCAATGCTATGAGAATCTTGTCCAACATTTTGAATGCAACATTGATCTCGATGGATAGAAAAGATGATTATCCTATCTAGAAAGAAACTAATAGTGGAATTTTCTCTATCAAGACTGCCCACCAGCTTCTTCTCAATCCCCAACAAGTTTCTACTTATTTCAATATGATATGGAGTAAACACCTCATTCCTAAAATTGGATTTTTCTCTTGGCTTACCATTCAAAACAAAATCCTTTCTACTGATAATCTCATAAAAATAGGGATGATGGTTCCTAACATATGTCACTTATGCATGAAATCCTAGGAATCTATCAACCGCATGTTGATTGAGTGTGATTTCTCCAAATTTTTCATGAGCCACATGTTGTCTATATTTCACATAAATTGGGTCCAACCCAATTTCCTAATTCAATTCTTCATTCAGTGGCCCAAACCTTTCAAAAAAAATTATTTGCATGCCCTGTGGAAAATTTGCCTTCACCATTTCCTATGGTAGGTCTAGCTTGAAAGTAATAGTAGAGTGTTCTCTAATTCCCCCAATGATCCTACTATCATAGCCAACAAAGCTAGTATCTTAGCCATAGAGAATTCCTATATTTTTCCCTACCCTAAACCTCCTGATCTGGGTCTAGAGCTCAATATTTTCTCAGTCTCAACATTCCTTTGAGAGTCAGCTACACTCCTACCATTCTCCATTCCATAAATTTAGTGTCGTGGAAACCTCCTCCATAAATATGGCTCAATATTAACTATGATGGTGCTTCACCATAGTAAAGCCCCTTCGTGGAATGTCATGAATACCATCAAAGAGGCCAAAAATATTATCCAAGGTCAAATCAACATCACCTATCGACATGTGTATTATGAAGCTAATAAAATGGTCGAATTTATTGCTAACATAGGAGTTCATCAAAACTCTGTCTATTTGGTACCAAAATATCCCTCAAGAAGTCATTGATGTAACTAAAAAGGATTGCTTTCCAAATGGGCTCCCCTAATATATGTATCCCCACTGATCACCTTTCTCCCCTCATTTTCATTGGACCTCCTTACTAGCTCATCCACCATGCTCACACCATTTCCCTCATTGCTGTGTCAGATCACTTTTCCACCATCATAAACCATTTTCCTCCATTTATTTGTTCGTCGTGTTCCAAGATAGCAATTTTTTCAAAATTGTATGTTCTCAATGCGATGGTGCGTTGTCTCAAAAAATTTCATATTCAAGTCACACATATGATCTTATTCTATTGTTCGTAAACCAATTATATATATGTTGCTTCCAATGATTCCAATGATACTATGCATCAAGAGGGCTTGTGCTTCATCATTGATCACAGTCAAGACAAAGCACTCACCTTCATCAATTATTTGATTTTCTTTGTATATGGCAATTTTTGAAAGGTTTTGTCTAGGATCCACATGAGCAAGAAGATACACATGAGAAATTTGCATCATTTCCAAATTAACTGTGTTATATCCACTTAGATTTCTAATTATTAAGGACCTTTCCAAATGAGTTTCAACCACAACATCAATGAAAAATGTACCAAAACTTATTTTATTGATATTTGTGAAATCACCTCCTAAAATTTACTTAATCCCAACTTCAATCACAATAGTATTATGCCCTCTAAGCCCCAAACCCCTGTTATCCAATATTCTATCTCGATACAAAGTAAAGATAATTTTTTTGTTGGCCATTTGTTTAGCCCTTTCACCATGGCACTGATTGAACCATATAATTTTTAAATTGATCCCTTATCCCTATATTTTTTTAAGAACAAGTTTTTATCTTGTTCTTTAAGAAATTTAGAGAGGCCTAGGTAGATATTACCAAAAATTTCATAAATTTCTAGAACAATGGCAATGTGAAGGCTCAAAACCTTCACTTTTAAGTAATAGTGGAGATGTTAGAAGAGGTCATAGAGCTGCCTATTTTTTGTCATTTCATTCAAAGGGACAAGAAAAATTGAGATCCCAAACTCGAATGTTTATCCAACCACTCAAAGATATTCAAATGGAAAGGTATTGCTCTCGAACGCGAATCCCTTCCTTATCCTTGGCCCTCTTTGTTATTCCTAACTTTACAATATGTCACTGTAGATGATCCTTCCAAACCTCTTATTAGTTTCCACATTGATCTGGTAAACCACCTAAGAGATTTCAAACCCATTAATATTCCCAAATTTCTTTATCATTGGAGAAGATTGTCCATCCACAATGCCTACAAGAGAAAATCCTTGAACACTCCCACCTATCAAGGCTTGTTTTCTATTAAATACTACCATGCCTTAGCCAACCCTCCAGCCATTCCTATTCCCCCATTCTAGTCTAATCCACCTCATTCACCTCCCACCTTAAGTCCATCTCGTTCCCTCCCTAAGGATCCTATGGAGTCTAAAGCATCCCTTGAGTTCCAAACCCCTACCAAGAGTAAGGTTTCACCCGTTGTAGCTATCCCAAAGTTACAGTTCCCAAAAAGGAACTAAGGTGGAAGAAAGTACCACCCAGACCCATAGATCAACCCGCATAAATAAAGTGAAGGCAACTAGCCAAAACTCCCCAAATCATATTTTCAATGACAATAGTGGTAGTTCAGGTCATGCTTCATATATCCACAACAATATTACTATAAATATCATCAAAAGAATCATAAACACACTAGAAAACATTAGTGGGAACCTGAACCAACTGATCAAGAACAATGCATAGAGCAAATCTATGAAGGAGGACATCATAGAAGCATTAAGTTTCCCTGGAAGGTCAAGTAGAATTTTTTGACCTGTGGTTTCTATCCCCTGTGTGGGATTGAATAGTTTTTTGGCTAGTTAGCATTTTTATTTCTACTTTTACATTGCTTATCCCCTGCATTGTATTGGTTATGGTATGTTCATGTTTTCCTTTGCAAGGGTTTTATTTTTGTCTAGTTTCTATTTTCTATATAGAAATCAATTCCCTTACATGGGTATAGTGTTTTTTTTTAGTTTCACCAGGTTTTAACCATTTTTATTTAGTATTCAATGATAAGATAGCTAATACCTTTCTTGTTTTGTTCTTATTCCATCTTACGGATTCCCTGCATGGTTTCCTTGGATGTTTTCTTTGTTCTGGTTGCTAGAGTCTATTGATAAAGTTGTTGTACATGGTTTTGGGATCCAAATAAAACCTGCATAATGCAACTACCTTAATTACAAAAAAAATGGTATATTGATCTAGAAGTTCCTTCCTCATATTTAACTATTTTCCCTTCATTTCAAAATGACTTAATTTTATGCACTGTAGTAGAAATGTAAGGCTATCATGTATTTTTTTAAAGAAGTGAAATGTTGTAAGAGGTAAGTGATGAGTGTTATTAATGCTCATACTTTAATCTTATCAATTCAGGGTGGTGTTTGATGATTGCATGCGCTAGAGGAAAAGGAAACATCTCTGTATAAGATATTTTAAGGTTTTCTAATTGTTTAAGAAAAATCACACTCACACTTGCAAAAATTAAAGTCACACTTGTAGGAAATTAAAATCACACTTGCAAAAATTAAAATCACACTTGAAAGAATTTAAATCACACTTGCAAAAATTAAATTACACACTTTACAAAAAAATAAATTGACACACTTGCAAAAAAATAAATTATCATGCTTGTGGGAAAATAAAATCTAATCTAACAACTACATAAAACTAACCCAAGAGATTAAAATAAATAATTAAAACAATTTACAAATTAATTACAAATAAAAATAATATACAAATTAATTATAAATTAAAATAATATACAAAAGGCATTAAAATAAATAAATAAAAATTTATTAATTATTCTATAAACATATCTACAAGAAATGATACTTTCCATTATGCTAATGGAGTGGGCCTTTACTCCTAAAATCAATGAGAAGTAAATTTTAATTAAAAATACATAAAAATGAGAAAAGGACGAATTCATTTTTTATTAAAAAGAGTATAAATTTATCCATTTACAAAATCTTAGATACAACATCCTCCCTTTTTTATTTTCATCTTTGTCCTTCTCTAAAAAATATCCTACATAAGCTAGGCATATTTTTAAACAATTTTTGCCTAAGTACATCCCTAGGCTTTCTCAACCACTTGCTAAGAATTAGTGTGGATAATACGAATGACACTCTACATCCCTAATATCTCTCAACCACTTCTATTAATTAGCATGGATAATACAAGTGACACTCTACACTCATTTTCTCTCTCAAACACTTGCTAATAATTAGCATGGATAATACAATTGGAACTCTACATCCCTATTCTATCTCAACCACTTCCTAATAATTTGCATGGATAATACAAGTGACACTCTACATTTCTATTCTCTCTCAACAACTTGCTAATATGAACATAGATAATACAAGTGGTACTATACTATCCTTTTATCTATCAACCACTCATTAATAATTAGCATGGATAATACAAGTGGTACTTTACATCCCTATTCTCTCTCAACCACTTGCTAATAATTAGCATGGATAATACAAGTGGAACTTTACACTCCTATTATCTCTCAACCACTTGCTAATAATTAGTATGGATAATATAAGTGGAAATTCACACTCCTATTCTCTCTTAATCACTTTCTAATAATTAGCATAGATAATACAAGTGGCACTACCCAGGTGTTGTAGGTGAGTTGGAGAGGATAGGGAAATCCTTCAAGAGATGTCCTAGGTTCAAATCTCCACCCTACCAAAAAGTTGAATTGGGCATACAAAATCCAATTGATAATGTTGGTATGGGCAAGTTTGGGTGCGACTCTCGGGTGACTTTGACGAGGTAGAACTCACTGTTCATGGTATCTCAGACCAAGGTGGCCCTGCAAGGGGTTTTTGGCTTAAAAAAGATAATACAAGTAGCACTTTACTTGGGACCTTCTTAACCACTTGCTAATAATTAACATAAATAAGTCAAGTGACACTTTACATTAATTTTATTTGGGAGAAATCTTCCCCATATATTGAAACTAACTTCCTCCATATCTTGATACTAATTATATAATTTTAGCCCAAAATTTTGGGATGAATTATTGAAATTAACAACATAATTTTAGAATTCAACCACTGTGAAATGTTGTTGGGAAATTTTATGCAATTTTGGTGTGTTATTTTTAATGCATATTCTGGCATCAAACCATTCTAGTGCATATTCTAATTCCAGACCATTCCAACACATATTTTGATACCAAAAAAATCCAATGCACATTCTAGTGTATTTTTTGTTGCATATTTTGGTGCTAGACTAGTCTAGCACACTATCAACTTTTCACATATATTCTAGCACCAAACCATGTTGGCACACTATATGATTCTAGTGCCTCAACATTTAAAGACCTGCAATGGATAATATTGATATTTGGTTTTGTAATTCTAATGCTTATAAACTAAATAATCATGACTAAATGTAAAACTAAACTCAAAATCACATAAAACCTATCTAAAATAATATAGTAATACATTTTATCTATTCACCATGTCTAATCAAAATATTAGTATAAATTACAACCTAGTCCATAGTTAATTATTCTTTATCAACACATTAAGGGAGTCAAAAATTGTTGCTTTGAGATACAAAATAAGGTATTTCAAGGCCTCATCACTCCCCTTAACTTAAGTTAATGCATGTCCTCATGCATCTCTTTCTTCAATTTTTGTACTATAGTGATAACATGGCGCACAATCATTGTGTTGATATATTATTTTTTCTCCCCAAAACTTGATGGATGATATGTTCCCCCAACTTTAAGAGAAACATGTCCATTTCTATAATCCTTTTTTTGTGTGGGGAAGGAGGGAATAGTGGGGGATATAAAAGTATCATCGTGGCATCAAGCACTAGAATAGGTGTTGGAATATTTTTAAACTCTAATTGTGAAAGGTACTCCATAGTAGAACATGTTGTATGTATAATGTGGACTAGATGTAATTATACATAATATTAAAATTATATAATAATGAAAACAAAAACACATACCTTGTTATCATAGATGGTTTTATACTCCTTTAGGGTAGCTTTAAACATTATCGTCATGAAGTTGGACATAAGAGCAAGATTTTGGATTTGTCATTGACAGTTGGATTATGTATACCTACATTTTTTATTTTATATCTGAGGTTGTCATTTCTAGTTTTTAACTATCTTCTACCCTAGCTATGTCTATAAGGGATTTTCACAATAGAGGTTTTTGTATTATTTTTTAATTTTTATTAAGACAAGTACGTCAAAAACTGGTTTTCATGTGAACCTTGGTCCAATAGTGCCTCAAAGAGGCTTTCACCACTGAACATATTTTTTGCATGAAGGAATATAACATTTTGGTGCATTATAGTCTAGTGCTAGAATAGTGCCATAATATTATAGTCTAGTGTATTTTTTGACACTATATTTTTTTAGTTTTGTTATGCCAAAGTGATATGGTGGCCCTAAAATTGATCCAAAAACCTTTTATCAAGCTTTCCTCCTTTTTGTTCAAAATGAGGTGTTGGCCTCATCACTCCTCCCCAACTAAAACTGATGCATGGCCTCATGCATCCTTATTTTATGGCCATGTACATGATTATGTGTCCCTAATGATGTGATATAATGACAATTGATACACCTTACCCAACTTGGGAGGAACCATGACCTTGTGTTGCAAAATACAACATTTTTTTTATAGAAGAGGCTATTAATTTTTATTTTTTAGTCATCTTTTTCCCTAGTTGTGTCCACAAGGGATTTTTAAAATTGATATTTTTTTATCAAACATTATGGTATAATGTTTTTGGCATAGATTTTGATGCCAACCATTTTTGGCATAATAATGCTCCAATTATTTTGATGCTTCATCCAATGTGGTTGTTAGGTTTTAGCTTCTACAATTCTAGCAATATGGCACCAAAACACCTTCTAACATCAAACATAATTTGTTTTATTCCTTATACCTTTGAGTTTGCATTTATATGTGGTTATGCATAATATTAAACTAAACAAAAATGAAAATTAAAATGCATACCTTAATGCACCATAATAGCTTGTGCATGTCTATTGTTAAAAAAAAAGAATCAAAGTCATTGAAAGCTAAACTTGTCATGACCTATAATTATTCATTTTTTTGTAGGTAATAAGAACTTATATGAGAAGAGGAGACCTCTTTCATAATGTGTGGATCTGGTCATGTTTTTAATTTTTAGAGTTATAGATAGGTGATATTTATCTATTATTAATTGGATTAGCCATAGGTTACACAAGGAATAGGGATTGTTTAACTTGTTGTAGCTAATTATTTAAGAGTATATGGGAATAGTTTTAACATAGGTGACAAAATAATTTAAATTTGAACAAGAAGTGATCAGAATATTTTGATGTAATTTCTCTAAAATTTAGCAATATATATGGTGAAATGTTCTTCATAAGACCTCTACCTCAAGAACTAATTGAATAAAAATGTAAATGTTCTATCTAAATTATTATATTTTTTGATAATATTTGTGTTACTTTGTCCTCCTACCATAATATTTTCACAACAAATATCATAGATTTATTTTAAAATATGGGAAGATATTATCTTGTATGGATTTGATGGGAAAAACTGCTCAATTATTCCTTATAATTTTTAAGCTTTGAAGACTTAAAAGTTTATGATGGTTGTTCTCCACTAGATATTTCTCCTATGTTTGTCTTAGCTATGGTAAATTCAATATTTTATTCAACCTCTTAACATTGATGCTTATTTCCTATGGCTCATGGGGGGTTTTGACTAACAAGTCATCCCTTTTTATTTATAAATCTATTCATGCATTCTAAGTTAATAGAAAATAAAATTAATTGATAAAACAAATAAAAGCAAAAACTATTAATATTTAAAAGATATAATACCTTAAACGTGCTCCTCAACAACACAACTATCTTTATGCAAAATTTTGTTTTATCTTTATTTTCCTTTTTTTAATTTTAAACACAACACTATCTCAATGATTTGACTAAAGAGAGAGTTTCAAGAAAGGTGATAATGTTGAAAGACCACTAAAACTCTCTAGCAATATCACGTCCCTGATAATGGCACCAAAAAGTGATAAGTGCCATTATGTTAGGGTCCTATCCTAACATTAATTAATAATAATAATAATAATAATAATAATAATAATAATAATAATAATAATAATAATACATGTTATCCTATGGTTATATTAAAAAATAATATAATAATTAATTATATTAATTATTATATTATTATAAGATTAGGGTTAGGGTTAGGAAGCATGGTGACTCTTCACTCATAACCCTAAAGGGGTATAAGACACTATGTGATTCTATCATTTAATATATCCATGAATATGAAATATAATACAATTTATTGAAGGGACTTCTCGACAATACAAAAGGCGATTCTTTTAGTTTTAGGTCTATTTATTATTTATTTATCATTTTATGTGCTAGGAACCCTATGTTCCTATCATCTGGTATCAGATATGTATGGAAAAAACCATATGGGACATAAATATCAAAGGAATAAAAAATGACATTATAGAAATTAGAAGAATTACTGAATGAAAACAAAATAAACAAATGGAACGTTCTGATCGTATTATACAATATTTAAGGGAAATGCAAGAGGATACCCTAGCCATGAAATCTCAGGTAGAGGAGGAAGAACCCATATCCATGGAATCCCAGGTGGAGGAAGAACCCATATCCGACGAATCCCAGGTGGTAACCATTGCACTCCCCAAGAAAGAAAAAGATGATTCACACCCTAATTTTTTTTTGGAAGACCTTGAAGCCATAAATTTTCAAACGGTACATGATGTACTTCCAAAATAAAATTATGCAAACCCTAAAAATACAATTTTTTTAAAATAAATAAATGAAAAAGAGGTCTTTTCCAGCAACAGTGCAAATTTTTCCATAGAAAAAAACCTACTGGAAATTCCACAAAAAATATTCCATGGTTTACTGCTTTATTCCCTTGCATTTTACCAGTTGAATTATAAAAAATTCTACGATAACTGTAACACCAATTGGAAAATTGAAACAACCACCACCTGCACATAACTCTCATCCATACGACCTCCTCCATGGCCACCTCCTCCGCTCACTCACATGACATGCGCATCATCCAAATATATCCAGCAAGGTGTGAGTGTAAACTAGCATATGCATTAAATAAGATGAATACATCTATGAATAATGCATTGCTATCATACTTATTATTACTCAAATTGTCTGACAAATCGTTGCGATAGAAAGTGATTTCAGCAACCTTATAATATTAGACAGATGTAATCCTTGATAGATGAAAACAACTGCCACTTCATGATAAATTGTGGTTGACATCCAGATGATGTGGTCAACCTTCTACCTTTTGAGTTACCTAAAGCAGGTACTAGTTATAGTACTATTATGTTCTTCCACCATTTTAGTTATTTTCTAACACTGTGGCTTGAAAATAGCTGCATTTTAATGAATATTTTGGGCTACCCAATGCTATTCCAGAGTGGAATAGGCCACTCTGCCAATGCATGGGAGCTTAGATCATGCCAAGACTTCCTTCCACTCAAAGCATAATTGTGATTATGATCACTTACAACAACTGATATCACCACTAGATGATTCACTTTACGATTGTGAGGAGAACAAAAGACAATACTGAAAAAAATGGAAGACCCTTTCTTGTTCTTCCACCAACTGATGTGGTATTATAAAATACTCAAAAATTTAGAATTTATACCACTAATAACAATGTTTTTGTAATCTCAATATGGACATCACCATGAAATATTAACATTATTTATGGATATTAAACATCTCGAAGATATTTGAAAAGTCATTGATGCAAAGCTAGATTGGCGCAGGGAAAATGCAATTGTATAAGGTATGCCTCGTAACATGTCATGACCTTGCACAATAGAAGGAAAGCATAAGAAACTTGAGTTTTGGCTAAATTTTATAATCACCTGAGCAACCTGGTGCCAAGTGGGAGATAGAAATGGTTGAAGAAGCAATGTTAGAAGAAAAGTACCAACACGTATCCTATAAGAAAAAGGAGCCAAGATGCAGTGCATGCATGAAGGGTTCATCTAATTTCACAACAGGTCACATGCTCATAGGGAGACATTTTTAATATTTCTAAGGTGACCCCTCTTCAACGACCATAGTAGGAGCCTGCACATACTAAATCAGAACACCAAAAATCAAAGTAATATGATCAATATTGAAACCTAAGAGCTATTGTAGCCTGAATTACCTGAGAAATACAATGCAATACCATGATAGATATGCATATGCGAATTCTATTACGTAGGTATCATGATAGGAAGGCTCTTATAATTCCATGACTGAAGATATTAACATATTGTAGACATTGAAGTTGCCTATCCACACAGATAAAAATTTAAATGATCAAGCTACAAAATAATATATATATATATATATATATATATATATATATATATATATATATAGAACTCAAAAAGATGACGAACTCTTGCGGGTAACGCTTGTTATCAAGAGATGATGGATTAACCAAATTTTATTACAATTAATAGAGCCCTTCCTAGAATTATATCCACCATGTTGAATTAAAAAAAAAAAGTGGATACAGATTTAGATTTACGTGGAAATTTTAGTTGTCCCATAGAATAGCTATCAATCAATACAAATATCTGTCTTTATTCTGATGAAAGAAGCCTCAAAATAGAAAATGGAATAGCTATTTATGTCTTATTTGTTTTCATAACGGAACTAGTCCAATACTTGCTACTCGATGTGTGATTTTGGCCCTGCATTTTTCACATGAGGGGGAATATGTCCACCACTGGAAATATTTCCATATCCCCAACTCCAATTCTGGTCCGTTCTCATTGTCTTTTGGTTCTCTTTTTTATACTTGGAAGGTGATATTTTGTAGCAATTCTTGTCTAGAGTATTGCCACTGCAGTTTGAAGCTAAAGGGTAGCTTTGTAACTCTTTTGCTATGCTAGAAAATACATATTTATCTCCACTGTTGGTTGCATTGCATTTGCATTAATGTCATGTCCAGTAGAGACACTGGCCACAAATATAACTTGGAGCTCACATGAAATTATTAAGAGATGTTGCTAATCCTTTGGGCCTCAAAAATTATGCTGCCATCACTTACACCAAACAAAGTGGTCAAACACAGTACAATAGAGAAGACAACTCGAGATATGACCTAGCTCTGGAAGAATACCACAAAAAATATATATATTATTGGAACTTAGGTTGAGAACAACAAGAAGACTGCAGTTCACGATACTCGATGGTATGACAATTATTTAAAATATTGAAACACCCAGAGAGTCGGGCAAAAACTCCAAACTTACACAGAAAAAAATATACAGTGAAATCAAGCTGGACAAATTAACTAAAAATACGGTGGCAAACATTCCAATCCATAACATCCAATTTAGTCAAGTTAGACAAATTACCAAAATTAATTGGCAAGCTTCTCAACACCATGCTCTCTATATTCCTCACTCCCAAATTGTAGAGTTTATATATGTTAGGAGGCACATTCCTTATGCTAGTATAAGAACAACTGAACTCTCTCAATAATGGCTGGTTTGTGATATAATGAGGCAACGCTTGCAGTTCCTCATAGTATGAAAAGCTCAAATACTCAAGCATTGTGATGTTTTCCAAAATATCTAAATTCTCTAATGTAAAATTGAACTTCCTACAATTGGAAAAATCCAGATATTGCAGGCATGTCAGCTGCTTAAATGAAACAAGCAAACACTCCATTCAAAGATAACCCACTTGCAATGATTATGAGACGAAATTGGTCGCTTTGAGGACAAAGCCATTTTTCAAGAGGGGTGTAATGTTAGGGACAAATATTGTTTTAAGGAGGGTGGAATGTTAGGGTCCTATCCTAACATTAATTAATAATAATAATAATAATAATAATAATAATAATACATGTTATCCTATGGTTATATTAATAAATAATATAATAATTAATTATATTAATTATTATATTATTATAAGATTAGGGTTAGGGGTAGGAAGCATGGTGACTCTTCACTCATAACCCTAAAGGGGTATAAGACACTATGTGATTCTATCATTTAATATATCCATGAAATATGAAATATAATACAATTTATTGAAGGGACTTCTCGACAATACAAAAGGCGATTCTCTTAGTTTTAGGTCTATTTATTATTTATTTATCATTTTATGTGCTAGGAACCCTAGGTTCCTACCACATTAATGCTTACACTTAATCTTATCAATTTGGTGTGGAATTCGATGATTTTATGTGCTATAGAGCAAGGAAACATATCTCGATATAGGATCTTGTAATTATTTCTACTTGCTTAAGAAAAAATAACACTCACACTTGCAAATATTTAAATCACACTCATAAAAATTAAAATCACACTTATAGGAATTTAAAATCACACTTGTAGGAATTTAAAATCACACTTGCAATAATTTAAATCACACACAAAAATTAAATAGTACACTTTGTAAAAAATAAATTAGGCTTGTAGGAAAATAAAATTGAATTTGGCAATTGCATAAAACTAACTTGGGATATTAAAGTAAATAATTAAAATAATTTATAGTTTAATTATGTAGTGATAAATCACTACAATTTAGTTATATTGCACCCCAAAAAATTATGAAGAACCTGAATCTAAAATGAAAGGGCCACAATCCATACTAGATTAAATGGGTTCCACATCATATTTCACCAAATGGATATCTCCAAAGGGTAAGGATAGGAGTAAAAAACCTCACACTATGTGGGAAAGTTGGTCATAGGAACTTCATAAGGATATGATCCATAATAATAAGTCCAAAGCCTTTTTGGTGATATATGAGCTAGGTCTCACCCATGATAAATACTAGCGAGCCTTTTGGGTGATAACTAAAAGGGCTCCACCATAATAGGAGGATCAACCCAAATCTCACATGTAGTAGAGCTAGAAAGACTCACTATCATCTACATTGGTTTGGGTGAGTGGCCTTCGGTACCCCATGCATAATCTCTTCACTAGACACTCAAGGATATCATCAATGGTGAAATTTGGTAAATGATCCAACAACTAGGGGAAGGTGATGAATCCTTGTGATAATTCTACGTCAAAGGATATTGTAGGGTATATACTTTCCCACATTCATTAAAAAATGCTGCAAAAGTGAAATTCTCTCTATGTCTATAGAATAATTAATTCAATTGCTAGCAAGGTGGCACACATGGAAATATCTTGGGAAATAGAATTTTGGCCAAAAGGAAAAGATTGGTATGGAAAAGACAGGAAGAAATTGCAAGGTAGAAGGGATTTTTAATGAGGTAGAAAGTTAAATTATCCTACAATTGTTTGGGGGGAATTTTCCCTATTGTAATCTATAAATAGCTATAGTTTAGGCTATATAAAGGATCAACAAGTTTGCAATTGTATTATTTTGTAGGCTTTCTCTTCATTTATTTTTATAAAAATAGTTGGCTCTTGAGTGGCTTATGGGAAATATTAAAACCCCCACTTTTGGCATAATTTTTGTAAAATATTGCTTGCATATATATATATATATATATATATATATATATATAATTTTGGTATAACCGTTTGTGGCCTCATGCTAACCTATTTCTATGTGTATGTATTTGTTTGTGACCTTTTACCTATATTTAGGTTTTATTAAGTGTATGTGTGTGATAGACCTACATTTATTTTTAGACCAGTCACTTATTTTGGCTCTCCTATGGGACCCACCATCTTATACATACATATAACTGGTAACTATCATTTGTGCTTCACTATGTCAAGGAGATAAAATGTTAACCACTGGAACATAGTGTTTGGGCCTATTTTTTTAAGAAGTTCTTAGCGAATCTCTTGGCACATCACCAACCCTTTTTTTTGAGTTGTTTTTGTTTTTATATCTTGCCTCCATTTTTCCTTTGTTGAGTCCAAGTGTGCCTTGAATATCACATCATAACAAGGAGTTGTCTTGTAAAATCTCCTAGAGGCCCCTGATTGAGCCAAACCTTATGCTCTTGGCCATGGCCCTATTATATTGCTCTCCATGAGGTATGATTTTCCCACAAAGATGTTGTATTATATTACATTATTTGGTACATTCTAATGTATCCCATGGTACCTTCATGGTACATATGTAAATATTAAATTTGGGTTAATTCGTAGTTTAGATTGTGAGTATTATTTCCCCTTTCTATGTAAGTGTGTATGTGTAGGAAATACACAAGTGTCATATGAATGAGTGTGCAAGTGTAATGTAAGCCTATGTGCACAAGTGTATTAGGTTAGACTATGCAAATTGAAGGTCAAGAGTCATGTCTAGGTGTGCATACAATATAGATTCATGTGTTCATCAAGTATGCAAGTGTCATATAGAGAAGCCAAGAGTCATGAGACTTGGCATATGGAAAATAATAGTCAAGTATCCAAAGAGTCATTCTACTATAGCTATATAGTACTCCATAGAGAAGTATTTGATCATCCAAGTTTCTAATTATCAAGTATCAACAGTAAAGTGCCATATATGTAAGAGAAATTGGAGTAATAAAGATTGCATACATTTTGAGCAATTAATATTGTAAGTTGTGCTACATGCTTGTACATATATGATTCAGGCTATTTATATTTATATTGATATTTATTAGTAAATGTTATTTGATATATTATAAGCCTTGATTTACATATTAGTTTGCTCATATTATTCTACTTACATAATTATCTTGATCTTATTGTATTGTGGCTATATTATATTTGATCCCGTGATATTTATCCTATGAGTTTTATGTTAGTATTAAAGCTTAAAAAGCCATCACATGAATAGTCAATATGACAAAAATTTAAGGGCATGCCCTATGGGAAACCAATGACACATCATTAGTCCCATAATCAAAATAAGGAGTAGGGCTTAGACTTTGTTAGGGTCTTTGTTTGTTCTTGCTTTTTGAAGCACCTCTTGACTCACCTGGTGACTTTGCTCTAGAATGAACACCAGAAGAAGCTGCTACTAAAGATACCAGATCAAGGTTTTGTTGAATACCTTATTTTATTTAATTTTTAGAGGTTCAAACTATTATTCACTTGGTGAATCCACTTGGAACAAGAAATACAAAAGTAGCTATAAAAAGAGTCAATGATTGATTCTTACATTTGCAAATTATGATAAAATTTATCATCAATTACAACCATTCTACAAAGAAAGAAAGCTACAATCCATAATGTGGTTGCACCATATTTACCACAACTTCCCAAATAATTCCCTTCCTAAAATGAGAGAGGTTTGTTGGCCCCACTATTGTTGAATTAAGTATGGGAGGAGATACCCCAGTTAGCTATAAATTCTCTCACCTATTTTACCAGGGAAGAAATCACCATCCCATTGAACACCTTAACCATGTGGTAATCCTGTACACAATCCACAACATATCAGAGTAAAACTTGGCTCTAAGATTTTTGGCCACATCCTTTAGAGGAAAATACAAAGAATAGTACATTACACTCCAACTTGGGTTGATCACATTTTTGCACTAGCTAGACAATATTTTTGTGGAAAATTCTAGAGAAAATATGGATAGGGTATCACTTCCACAATAGTTGGCAACAATAAACAAAGCCCCCATGAAGGTAGTACAGGACTTAAATCTTAGTTTTCATAAATCCTAGCATAAAATACCTAAGGAGATGCATCCCCCACCAATTATGGGCTTATATACTATTTGAAATACATTGATTCTAATATTTTGATGATGATTAAGGCTAGGGGAAACTTCCTATTGAAAGCATATGAATTGTCCATTCAAGTGGGGCATGGTTTGATTCATATTGAAAATTGGCCCCTAGGATTCCTACACCTCTTTACCCCAATGTATAATCCCTAGCCCTAATCATTTAGTTAATAACCTCTTAGTCATCCTCTCATTCATACCTAACTATTGTATCCTCATAGAATCCAACCACATCAACATCTAAGGACTTGGAAAATGATTCATCCCAAAAATTACTTACATTAATAGCTACTGAAATGTTAGCTGTAAAAAGGAAAAAAATGCACCAATATATACCTATAAGAACAACTATAGACTTATAATGATCCGCCTTGGTATAACTTGATCTTAGTACTAAATTATGTATTGTTATGGGGATTTATAATACATGTTCTTATTTATATGTTATGACGATGAGTTGGTATTGCATTTTATATTTTGCACAAAGATATATAGAGAATATGGTATTGCTGATGAACTTTATGAATGCAAGACTAGGTATTGTCACTGGTGGATTAGCATGGAACAACCATTAGAGTAGAAATGGAAAATAATGGTGATGAATTGTTCATTAAAAACTTTAGGGTAAACAGAATACCTCTCATTTAGATGTATTGCATATATGCTTGTTGTTTGAAAACACATTAGACTATGAGATTGCTTTTGGAAAAGGAATAATCTTTAGTAGGTAGGGGATAACATCTTAGTTATCTCAAAAAGCCACCTACTTAAGGATAAAATAATATGGTATGTAGTAGTTTTAAAAAGGACTTTATTTTATTTGAGTTTATTTGGAAGCATGAATGGATGAAATAATCCAATAAAGTATTAATTTGTTTTGTAACATTAATACTTGAAATATTAGTTTCAATGTTAATAATTAATATTAACAATTGATACTAATTGATAAAAAAATTAATCTAATTTCTAGAAGTAACAATATTATGGTTGAGTTATTAGATTAATTCATGAAGTTGCTGCTTTGATTTCCTAATGTTGAAACATTAAGGAATATATCATTATGGTTTTGAAGTTATTAAATAGTATTTTAACCATGATTTAATTAAGCTAAGATAGTCTTCATGAGCATTTTAATCTTTCCAATGTTCATTAAAAGAACATTACAAGCTATAAGGTGTCCAACTCGAGTGGAGTCATCATGGGATGAACATCTAGTTCTTCAAGAAGCCACTACTAGGGTATTTGAAGGAAGGTTTGGATGATTTTTGGGGTATTTTTGGAGATGATTTTGGAGCTAGAAGGAAGGAGCATGCAAGGACATATTGAATGGCTCATAGAATTTACCATTGATAGGTAATAAACTCTATTTTATGGGCATTGAAGCATTGGTTTAGTAGCTTTTGTCTCTATTTATATGACTCTATATTCGTGCTTGCTTTCACTTTGCTCTTTAATTATCATTTGGCTTTGCATATCACGCTTTTTTTCTTTGGTATGTTTTAGTGATACCTTTTGGTGCTTTATCTCAAGATTCTCCTAGTGAGATCCTATTATTTTTATTTGGCTCTAGTTTGGTAGATGTAGTTCTCTGTATGCCCTAGTTGCTTTGTTTTTTTCCAAGTCTATGGTTGTAAAACATGAGCACTATGCCTTTTAGGGTGCTCCCTTGTATGGCTTGCTTGGATTGCTTGTTGTAGCCTTAGGGCATGTTACCTATTGGCCTTTTTTGGAATCCTTTGAAGGTGCCATACATATTGGATAGTGTATGAGTAGAAACTATGGTGGTATGTGGAATGTTTATTATGTACAATCTTTCCCTTGTTCATTCTCTAGTTGTTTTGTATGGTGCTGGTCTATTTACCTAGGTTATGTTCTATTTTGTTAAATTACTATTTTTTTAAGGAAAGAGGTTAGTCTTCCTCTCTAGAAGTATTGTTGAGCTTGGTTAAATGTTTTTGTTTTGGGATGCTACTTTTAAATTGTGCCTTGGGAAGTCATGTTTGGGGAGTTGTCCCTTGTATGCTTGGAATATTTGCTAGTAATAAAAAATTTTGTTGTATAAGTTGGCAATAATTTAAGTTGGTTTTGTATTATTATAATTAAGTGAATGGAAAACTTAGAAATTTTGTAATTAAAGTAATGATTCAAATGGAAGAAATATTAGAAGGATCAATGGAACTTATGAAAAAATAGAGTAACAAAGATAGTGTTTTTTATATTGTCTTCAAAGAAAAAATAGAGCTTTTATTCTAGATTAAATTAAGGATAACACATTTATGTGATGTTTTCTTTATGGAAATGCTATTGTAAGCAAATTTATGATATTCTATTTTTGATTAATTGAATTTGGCTAGGTAAAGAGAAAATCTTTGGTTTCAAAGAAAAATAATTATAATGGTTTCCTAAGACTCAAGTAGGTAAGGAAAACCATTATAGAGAGAAGTATAAGATTTTTCCCTTGTTTATTTAAAAATGTATTGTGCATGTTTTCTTCCAATTACATAGAGCATGTTAAATAGAGAAGTATAATATTCTATCCTTGTTTGTTTAAATTCTATTGTGCATGTTCACTTGCAATTACATAGAGCATGTTAAGTAGAGAAGTATGTGATTCTCTCTTTGTTGTTTAAAATATATTGTGCATGTTTGTTTGCAAATACATAGAGTATGTCAAGTTGCATTGCATAATAATTCATTTTGATCCCTAAGCATTTCTCAAGTTTACAAGAAATATATTTCATGAAGATGATCATGAAAAGTAGGTGGTGCAAATATCACTTAGGTGATTTGGCTCCAATGTACCTTGAAATAAAAAGTTGTTATGCAAGTAGGTGCTCACTTTGTAATTTGTAGATGAAACTTTTAAATTTATTAAAAAGCATGGCACATTGTAATATGGAGATTGCTTGGTTAGAAAAAAGGCAAAGGATGTTTTGTATTATGATATTATATTGAAAAGTGTTCCTATTGTTTTGGAAAATAATTGTTATCATGTGATCTACTTTTGATGGTATGTTTTTATGTTATATTTAAGTGAAATTGATAGCATTATGATTAATTGATTTCATCTTCTAAATAAATGCTTCTTTTACACAGATTTATAATAGCACTTTGATCAATTTAACTATGGTTTTAAAATTTTTGAGATGCTTCTTAGTGGTAGCACATGTTGAAGTTTATGTTTAATTTTTTTTATTGATAAAAATGATTTTGAAAGGATCCCTAAAAAATTTACATAGCTAAATAAAAGAGGTAATACAACTGGGATAACCTTGTATAGTAACCAACCAGGTTCACCATACAAAAACAAAACCCAAAGACCATCTTTGGGGAATAGAAGCACCTAACTGGACCACTTTACAAAGAAAAAATCCAAATACCAAATTTTGGGAAAGGAGTACAATCAACAATTAAAAAATAGAACCAGATAAGTGAAACCTAGGGAAACAACAAAAATATGACCAACTATTCAATCTCTTAGATGATATGGTAGAGATATTATCAATGCTTTAAACATTATCCTTGGTGCTGGAATTGATGGTCTTTCCAATTTGAGAGATTTTTGTATGATGGTCCATGTAGTGTTAAAGGACATGGTCACATTCTCCAAATAAAATCTCCTAAGGGGGGCATCAGTTTCATTCAAAGTAAAATATTGTATGATTGGTACCAAAACCCTATTCCAAAAATATGGGAGTCTAGTTCTAATTATCCCTCCATTTTATATTCAAGTCTCTTGCTAAAGTATCTCAATTCTATAGCTAGAGAATACCTATCATGCCTGATGATATCCCCATCATTGGGGGTCTCAGTCACTTCAGCCAAAATCTTATTTGTACCTTTAAATGAGAGCTTACAAATAGTGACCTAGTAGTTATTCCATGAACTAGTAAACTCCATGAATAACTTAGTGTTAACACCACTAAATTTTCATATAAAGGACATAAACCCATGTATATACAATATTTCTTTGATATTAGCCTCCAACTGTAGAGTATTAGTTTTTATTAGTACCATTGTAATACGATGAGATGCAATGTATCAATCCATTTCCAAGTTTGATATTGTACTCTAGTTTAAGCATGTTATTATCAATTAAAGCATTTATTTCTATGAGATATTTGTTATATATTATTTTATGCTATCTTAGGTAAATAAAGGATTCTTGGGTTAGATCTAGAACTTCCTTTAGATCCTAAGTCAAAGAAATTAACCCAATCCTATGAGGAGTTGTGGTGATGTAATAACCAGGTAGAAATAAGTCCTAGAAGGAGTTGTGAGGATGCAATAGCTAGGTACTCATGAATAAGGAATGAGTTGTGATGATGCAATAGCCATATTATTGTAAATTGATACACCTTAAACAATGAGGATTGAGTGTTCCATAATTAGGAAGTTGTAGGAATCTTTCACAAGACACCAATGGTAGTACCTTGAACATGAATTTTTGGGTGATCATGTTCATTTCCAGATGAGTGGTAATTATCTTTGTCATCCCATAAAGGTGTTGTAACTAGGAACCAAGGATTTTATACTATAATAACCTTCCTTGATATACTTATGGTAAGGTTAGGGTATAGACATTCCCATTTAGGTGTTATGGGTCTTAAAGGAGAATCCCTATGTTGTGGTCACATTGTCCTATATTTGTGAGTGTATATAAGATATAGGGTGACCAATTTGGTATCCTTCTAAATGATGAGGTTTAGCAAGGTGAACCCCAAAATATATGAGATGTTGGCCACTACTATCCATTCAGTATCGGTTTTAGTGATATTGAACTCAAATATGGTGAAGCATTAATAATGCTAAAAAATATTGGGACTCTTGAGAACCTTACTTGTGATATAAAAAAAACTCTCTCAACTACTCAAACCAAGGAGTAAAAATCCTAGAGATTATAGTTTCATATTGGAAAATGAAACCTTGCAGTGAGGCAAGTGTAACCATGATCATTATCAAGTGAGATATAATGGTCTAATCTAGCTCATGGGGGAAATGAAGCTAACTAATTGTAAGTACAATTTAAAGAAATTGTAACTTACTCAAATCCTTTGTGTGGGTAGGATGTGACACCTATTTTACAAGGATGATCATCCAAGAAAGTAGGATTAGTTGCATAAGAGGAAATCATAGTATGTCCTCAAAATAATTTTGGATGACTAATAGACTCCATCAAGGGAACTAGGAGGGCAATGGAACCTAGTATGAACTTTGGAAAGACAAAAAAATCCAATAAGAAAACTAGAGGAACAACATGTTTAAATGAGAGGATGGAAGACCTCTCTTCCATAGTCAAGTTTCTTGAGGAACAGATGAAGCAAAAATGAAATTTGTTATAAACCCTAATCAATAAGGAAACTAATACCAAGGATTCAGAGGGTAGACATGAAGAGAATATTGTTAGGATAAGCCATGGGGGCAAAGCTTGGATAGAAGCTAATATGGATAAAGACTTAAGAATGTTAAAGTAGATAAATTAAATGGAAATGAAGGAGGTGATGTAGTAGAGTTATGGTTGAAAGAACTAGAAACCCTCTTTTATATGAAGAAATACTCTTCAAAAACCTAAATAGTGTGGGCTACCCTTCATCTATAGGATTCAATATTAGAATTGTGGAACATTTTTAATACAAGAAAAATGATCCAAGCTATAGATCTCAAATGGGATAGCTTTTTTAAGAAATTTAAGAAAATATCTCTCTGACTAGTTTTATGTAGAAAATTTTGAGGAATTTTCTACACTTTAGCAGGGTTCATTGTTAGTAGAGGTATACTTTCAAAGATATGTAAAACTATTTAAATATGTTCTAGAGTAAAAAACTAATGAGAAACTAAAGGTGCATAATTTTATCTTAGGGGTGAATCCCAATATTATGATAATAATAAAAATTCTTAAAACCAAAACTCTACAAAAGGCTTATGATTTGGCTAAAAAATAAGAGACCAATATTTAAACCAAAAAGTCCTCCAACTATTCAGGGTTGACTAAGGCAGAGGGGTAGGAGATAAATAAAATAAAGAGTGTAAGGTTTATGAAATGGGATAAGGAACAAAAAAACAAGAGCAAAAGGAACCCAAAATTTGGTAATAAGAACAATGAGAGCCAAGGGAAAAACAAGGAGAAATTTCAAAAAAAGGATAATCCCAAACTTCATCCTTCAAAGTAGAATGAGTTAGCCTAGAAAGAAGGAGAAAGAGATAAAATGTAGGAGAGATACCAAGAACCTTGGACAAGTTTCTACATATATGAAGGTTTCCATTATGCCAAGAAGTGTTCCCAATGGGTAGAGATGACTAATTGAGCAAAGGATCAACCACACCTAATATATGCTACTATAGGGATTCATAACCTATATGGACAAGCAATATCTATGTTACTAAATTGTAAGTTTTTTGACAAGGATGCTAAATTTTAATAGATAGTGGGGCTACAAATAATTTTATTTCCACTAGTATTATCTAGGATATACCAAAAATACCTAGATTTTTGGCACAAGGGTGGAAAGTCGAGTATGGTTCTAGATAGACCTACTTAGTGGATCAATGTTTTCCTATAGTTGAGATAACATTACCTAATGGATCCAATATATAGAACTTGTATGTAGAACCACTCCATACTTTTGATATTATCCCAGGGATGGACTGGTTGAAGGCTCATGGAGCCTTAATCAACTTCTAAGAAAGGTATATGGATTACACCAATAAGGATAAAAGGAGACTAAGAGTTCAAAGTAGACAAGGGTAATTTTGATCCCATTTATTTTTAGCTATGCAACTAAATAAAGCTATTAAAATATGTGGTATGTTATATGTAGTCAATATTAATGACAAGACTAGTGAAAAATAGGATGAGGAATTGTTTAAGAAACATCCAATTTTACATGAATTCAATAATGTATTTTTGGAAGATCTCCTAGGTCTACCACCTCAAAGATAATTTGACTTCACTATTGAGTTAATGTTAGGGGCTAGATCTATTTAAAGGACACCTTATAGAATGACCCTAATTGAGTTGCAATAATTGAAGGTACAACTTCAATATTTCTTAGAAAATAGCATGATCAAACCTAGTGTGTCACCTTGGGGTGCATCGATATTATTTATGAAAAAGAATGATGGTTTCTTGAGGTTGTGCATATATTACAGGATGCTAAGGTAAACATCAAGAATAGGTATCCTTTACTAAGGATTGATACCTCTTTGATCAAGTAAAGGATGCTACTATATTTTCAAAAATAGATCTAAGATCTAGATATCATTAGTTAATATTATAATAAGAGGACACTCATAAAACAACCTTTAAGACTATATATGGACACTATGAATTCATAGTGTTACATTTTGGGTTGATGCATGCATTAAATTTTTTTATGAATTTGATGAATAGTGTGTTCAAAAAATATCTAGATAAATTTATTTTGGTATTTTTAGATATCTTGATATATTCTCGCACCAATGAAGAACATGACCAACATTTAAGGTTAGTGTTGACAATATTGACGAAAAACCAATTATATGGAAAGTTGTCTAAGTGTGAATTATATAATTCACAAGTGAAGTATTTGGGACATATCATCTTGGTAGAAGAAATTTCTATAAATTCCAAAAATATTGAAGTTGTATTACATTGGTTTGCACTGAAAAATGTGTCAAAATTTAGGAGCTTCATGGGAATCGTTGGCTATTATAGGTATTTTTGGAAGGATTATTTGAATATTACCTGCTCTATCACCAACCTTCAAATAAAATGGAAATATTTAAAATATTTGAATAAGTGTGAGTCTATCTTTGAGAATTCGAAGAATAAGCTAACCATGACATCAATTCTTAATATACTAGATCCTATTGGGAATTTCATAGTGTGTATAGATGCTTCCTTAGAAGGTTTGGGTGCGGTTTTATCCTAAGAAGAGGCTACGACAACACATGAGTCTAGAAAACTCAAGAAGTATGACTTAAATTATGCTACATATAACCTAGAATTAGTAGTAGTTGTGCATCCATTAAAGGTCTGGAGATATTATTTATTGGGCAAATCATTTGAGCTAAGGATAGACCATCAAAGTCTAAAGTACATTTTTACCCAACCTATGTTGAATGTAAGATAGAGAACGTGGATAGATTCCTTAGAAGAATATGAATTTTGGTATTAATTATATCAAAGGGGAAGAAAATAAGGTTGTATATTCCTTGATTAGGAGAAGACACATAACAATGTTGACCTAGAGTCATATAGACTTGATGGAAAAAGTTAGAGAAATGTAACTATAAGATTCATATTACATGAAAATATAGGTTAAAATTGAGAGAAATATTGAAGAGAATAAGGATTTTAATATAAAATATGGACTTTTATGTTGTAAGGATAGGGTTGTCATACCAAAATTGGTGAATTAAGGAGATTTATTATGTAAGAGGTGCAGAGTTCTCTTTTTTTGCTCATCCAAGAGGGTAAAAAATGAGGGGAAACATTAAAAATACCTATTGGGAAATAATGAAGTAGGATATCACTGGTTTTATTACAATATGTTTAAAATATTAAAGTAGAACATTAATACCCAACCAAGAAATTATACCCACATGATATACCTACATAAAAATAGTAGGTAATATCAATGGATTTTATTATGGGTTTACCTAAGACTAGGTACCATCGTGATGTAATCATAGTAGTGGTTGATAAGTTGACCAAGGTTGCACATTTCATATTGAGGAACATCAAGGATGATGCATCAATGGTGGAAAATAAATTCATCAAAAAAATATTTATGTTACATTGTTTTCCTGAGGTGATCATATCAGACAAGGATTCTAGGTTCACATAAAAATTTTGATAGGCTCTTCACCATACAGTGGGCACTAAGCTGAACATCAGTTCTACATATCATCCAAAAATAGATGGTCAAACAGAGAGGGTAAACCAAGTTTTAGAGGACATGCTTCACATGTACTGCATGGACCAAAAGTCTAAGTGGGAAGACTTTTGCATCTTGTTGAATTTGCATATAATAATGGGTACCATGCATCCTTGGAAATGGCCTCGTTCGAAGCCTTATTTGGTAGAAGATGCATAACACCTCTATCATAGGATAATTTAGAGGATTGAGTGGTGATCATATCATATATTATTAGAGAGATGGAGGAATAACTTAGAGCAATCTGGCTTAGGTCCAAGGAAGTTATCAATCACTAGAAGAGCTATGTTGATTTAAAAAGATCATTAAGAGAATTATCTATGGGGGACAATTTTCTTACTATCAAGTAAAGTAAGCTATATCCTTACTATGTTGGTGTAGACACATAAAATACATCATGTTGAGGAGGCTACCTATACAAACAAATTTTTAGGCTATATGACTCACCTTGGGTCTTACCAAGACCTAATAGTGGTTCTTACCATTCAAACAAGGGCAACCTACCCCTTTGAAACCTGGGACATTGTACCCATTGATGGTTCCTAGGGATGTTGTACCCCTTGATGGTCCCTAATCCTAGCCGCTCCACCCTAGGATGACCACATCTATAACAAACTCAAGCTCCTCTAGCTAAGCCAAATGAGTTATAGGGCAAGTTGAGCATAACGACTAACCTCAAGAATTTTCTAGACGTGACACTTGGGTTGCTTAGATCCTAAACAAATATTGATCTTGGATTATCTTGCAAGCCAATATTGTAATTGGGAAATATTATAAAAGGAGCCCAAAAATTTTGTCAAATATAGATGTGATATTTTAAATCAAATGCAATGAAGTGCTATAATTTTGTGTAATAGACTGAACATACTCTCATAAGCAATGAAGGGTTGTCCAAATCTATCCATGAAGCTTGCATTCACATAAATGGAGTTCTTTGGAGTTTGAATATTGTGCTTGATAAATAACCCCAAATTCAAACCAATTTCTATGATTAAACCTTACTTCAAAGAGAAAGACCCTTGAACATCAATTTGATAGATAGATCAGATGTCACCCTGCATCGAACACAAAGAAAAGGCTCTTTGTTCAATTACCACTTCACCCTAAAGTAGCCCACAGGAACAACCACTGTACCCTCTGATGAATAATAGAACTGACCACTTTACCCCATGATGACCTCTACATAAAATATATGTTCTCTATGTTTCTTAATTACAATAGCTTTAGCAGTATTCAATTTTGTTCTAGCATAGTTTTATTCATTTTGCATGTATTTATTTATCATTTTTAGCATATTTATTTTATTTGCTTATCATGGAAATGGACCTCATATTGAGAGGCTCCACATTTACTACTAATGTATTATAAGTGTTCTTTTGTGAAGGTTTAAGGTCTCAAAAGGAGCTATTCATCATAAATATCCTTTAGTATTTATCCCATCAAGTAGAGGTCACAAAGAAACCCTCCATAATCAGTTTTGGGAGAGCAAGGAATCTACGAATTGCACCTACCCTTTGGTATCAATTGTAATTTTTATCAAATTGGTGTAATCCCTAAGAGGGCTATATTTGTAACCATTTTATAAAATACAATTTCAAATATCAATGAGAAGGGCACTATTTTCTTCATTCTTTTGTTTCAATATGGTTTCATGATCTGGATTTGTCAATTTGATTTCATAAATTTTTAGGTGTATGGTTTTGCTACTCTACAGTGGTGATCATGACCGTAATTTTGCTAAACCTTCATAATTTTTTGCTAACTACCTATTTCTTGTTTTCTTAAATTTACAGGTACCACTTCTCTGGGTTGGAATGGCTCATAGGAGCCACCATCCTACCCTGTGATGACCAACAGATCCCTCCACTATGCCCTGTGACAACCTCAGAGTAGAGTCACAAAACTAAAGAGGCAACAACTTCATCAAATGAAGTCTTCACCTATGAGTATTTATGCACTTGATTTTACTATTTTTCATAGAAAAATATAGAATTGCAAGTTTTAATTGATAAATTTAGATAAATTATTAAATTTTTATATTTCTGCCTATGACCTCTCATGGGTTTCATCAGCCTTTGCTGCTGGCCACTATTGGGTACAGTGGCCCCTCTTTCTAAATGCTTCTATGTCAGGAGGCCTCTATTATAGACCATACATAGAGATGGTACCTATTTTGTTGTCTATTTGGGTTTGCTTTCTTGCTAACTTTCCAAAGGATTACATCATTTAGGGTTTGCAATTTCAATTTTTTTGAAACTGGAGCATTCTTATTTAGAAATTTAGAAATTTGAAACATATTTTATGCATTAGAAAAAAATCATTGATTTCTCTATGTTGCATCTTGCTTTTTGCATAAAGTAAAAAGAATCCACATACACCATGTCTCATACTAAATATTAGCTGTTGGAAATTTGAGTTATTTTATGTTGTCATTGATGTCACATGGATCATTGATGTCACATGGATCGCATTGAGTTTTGGTGGCCAAAGCATTTCATAAATAAGCATTTATGATATTTTGGAGAGCATGGATATATAAAGGGTTTTTGTGAAAAACAAGGTAGGAAAAATGAAAGGTTTTATTTAAAGCCATGGATGGTAGATTTGAAATGGATTTTTCTTAAAACCTAGATTGCCTTTTCGTTTCATCGAAAAATGTGCCTCGGTGATGGAGATATTTATTTTTAAATATTTAGTTTAAATTTTAAATTATTTAAAATTTTAATTTTAATTTTAAAATTAAATATATTAATTTTAGCACCGACTAAAGAAAGGAGGAAAGGCTATATTAATTTATAGCATTGATGTCTAAATAAATAGGAAAGGCATATATATGTGCCAACAAAATATTAGACTTCAGGATCCCCATCTCTTATTTTTCGAATGCCTTCGATTGGGGAACGAATTGCGAAAAGAGAGAGAAGTGCGACTTTGGTATATTGAAAAATCATTCACAAAGTTTAATAAGATGCATAGGTATCTTTGGCCTAGTGGTTCATGTGCCTTGTGTTATGTAGGAGGTCCTGTGATCGAGTACCATCATGGTTATTTTCTTTGTTGAAGCGCTCAAAGCATTGCTAAGTTTTTCAAAGGGTGCAAAAGTTTATAGTATAAGTTTTTGTTCGTGTCCCTTTGGACATGTGATGGCATGTAGCCCAACGACAGGTTGGCTATGGTTAATTCACTGAGCAAGGAGACATCATGAGATTGAATCCTTTCAAGGACAGAGGCAAGTTAATATTTTTTAATATATTTTATTTTTCTAAAGTTGCCCTGGGAGGAATAAGGGTTGTGATGCATGTTTAGAAAAAGAGAGATTTTTGGTGTTTCTCCTTTTCAAAGTATATTGTATTATATATTGTTGGAAAGCTTATTTCAAGGACTATTTGATTAAATTGCTTAGAAGGAGAAATAAGGGGTATGTAAAGAGATATTTCTATTTTTGTAAAAGGGTTCAAAAGTGAAGGTTGTTTTGTTCTTTTTCAAAGGTGATTAATTCTTTCATGAGGGAACATGTATTATATTGAGTAGGAGTGATAAGGTCTTATTTGGATATTATTATTGTGATATTAATCATGATCTCTAACCCTTGTTGAAAGTTTAAAAAGAAGTTTTTTGAGTGTGGCAGATTTAGTGGACAACCAATAAGGCATCAAAAGGTATGAGCAATATTCTCTATTGACTGTGTTTATGGTGGTTGATTTCTGAAATATCATTGGATAGAAAATTATTGATTGTGGTTTCCTATTTGAAAGTGGTTGGTTGAATGGTTTAAGGTTTTCTGGTTTGAGAGATGTGTTTAAACCATGTTTTATAAGCATAGTTGTTGAAGCCCATTGGTTATGCAAAGAACTTGAGTTAGAAAAGAACATGAGTATCATTGTTATGTGAGATTTGTGGTTGAGCATTGTTGGAAACATTTGAGTTGGTTGATACATGCTTGGACTAGGGTTTTGTGAGAAAGAGTTGTCCCTTGTGGTGATTGGTTAAGTTGAGTTTATTGAGCCTAGTCAAGTGATTGTGTGAGGTGATTGTTCAAGTCCCATGAAACAAACAATTCTATAATTCTAATTTGGGTTGAGATTGAGCTTTGAGATTAGAACATATTGAGTCTCTAACAATTCTCTTTATGATTCTATAAGATTTGAGTTGATTTAAGATTGACTTGAGTTTAGTTGAGATTTATTTGAGTTGAGATAATTATGGATTATTGTTGTCATCCATTGTAGAGTGCATTGCCATTCATTGTTAAATTCATCATTGAGCCTTGCCTTCATATATTTGTGGATGAGATTTGAGTGCTACTTGAGAATTATTGGTTGAGCCTTTGAGAAGGATTTTGGGATAGATTTATAGACATATTTGTGGCAGTTTTTGTGTATGATTGATTGAGCCTTTGAGAAGGCTTTTGGGACAGATTTGTGGATAGATTTGAGATAGCATTTGAGCAAGTTTTTAGTGAGCTTGTTGAGTAGATTTTGAACAAGTTATTAGTGAGCTTGTTGAGAAGATTTGAGCAAGTTCTTGGTGATATTGTTAAGCATATTTTAATCAAGTTCTTAGTGAGCTTGTTGAGCATATTTGAGCAAGTTATTAGTGAGCTTGTTGAGTAGATTTTGAGAAATTTCTTGGTGAGCTTGTTGAGAAGATTTTGGGCAAGTTCTTAGTGAGATTTTTAGAGCAAGTTTTGGGCAAGTTCTTGGTGAGCTTACTGAGGTATATTTTGAGCGTGTTCTTAGTGAGTTTGCTAGAGAAGATTTTGGGCAAGTTCTTGGTGAGCTTGTTGAAGCAGTTTTGGGCAAGTTCTTAGTGAGCTTGCTAGAGAAGTTTTGGGCAAGTTCTTGTTGAGCTTACTAAAGTAGTTAGTGGATTTCCTACCTAAGAAGATTAGTGTATTGCCTAGCTTTGAGCAAATCAAAGTAATCATTTGTATTGGGGTAAGGATCCATATTTATGTGTGAAATATTATAAGGAGATTATCTTGTGGAGTACCCCATATTGGGGGAACCACATTAAATATTGTGTCTCAATTGTGTGTGGTGATTTGTGCACTTGTTTACTATTGCTATCTATGTCATTAATGCACACTGCTATATTTGGTTATTGCAATTAAGGACACTAATTTATATTGGTTTGGAAAGAAAGTAAAAATTGGGTGCTATACTGTTTACCCCCCCTATCAGTATAAGCTTGTGTTCTTCAATTGGTATCAAAGCGGGTTATTTTGGAAAGGATGAGACCTTGAGGGTAGATTCTACAAGAACATAGATGGATTCACATAATGGATTATCTACAAATAAGGCTCCACTATTTGATGGTAACAATTATGCTTTCTGGAGCATGAGAATGAAGAACTACTTGATATCACTAGGATATGAGGTATGGAATATGGTTGAAAAAGAGTATAAGGTTGAAGGTGATCCCGAGGTAGATAATACTATCAGGAAATTGGTTGAGATCAATGCAAGGGCAATGAATTGTATTTTGAGTGGGCTACATGAAACATATTTTGCAAAGTTCATGGTATGTAATTCAGCTAATGAAATGTGGACCAAGTTGCATAATACTTATGAAGGAGATTCAAAGGTAAAATTGGCAAAAATACAAAATCATATAAAAATATTTGAGGAATTGAAAATGGAAGATTTTGAAGATATTGTAAAATTTTTACTTCGAGTTGATGAGATTACTAACACCATGAGAGGCCTAGGATTTGAGATGAAAGAATCAAAAGTTACTCAAAAAGTTTTGAGATCACTTCCCATGAAGTATGATGTAAAGGTTTTAGTAATAGAATAAACAATGGATATCAACAAGCTAAAAATTGAATAACTACAAGGAAATCTCACAGCTTATGAGATGAGGGTGAGTAAGCATCACATTACAATAAAAGAGATTGCATTAAAGGCTTAAAAGAAAAATAAATGGAAAGTTCCAAATACAGATAAATATTTAGATAATGATAAGGAAGCTAAATTCATCAAAAGGAAAAAGGACTTAAGAAAATACATGGATATGAATAAAGTCAAAAGCTACAAGTGTGGTGATTTTGGTCACTATGCACACAATTTTCCACATGAATAAAATAGTGATGAAGAAAAGTAGGGTCACAAAAGAAAAGAAGATGGAAAGCATAAGCATGACAAAGATGACAAATACAAGCAAAATAGGTATGAGAAGAAAAAAGTTTTCATAAGACAAAGAAAAAATTCTACATTGAAGAAGAAAGTGATGGTTCAGTTCATAGAAATAAATACCAGACAAATGAAGAAGAATGCACATTATTTGGAATAAGTGAAGAAAGGCAAGAAAACCTATTCCTAGGTATTGAAGTTAAAAAAGAGGATATATCTATTGAAGAAAGATATGAAGAGCTTGCCATATCGATTGAACAATAAAATATATACAAGAAGGGTCTAAGAATACTAAAATGCTTCATATATAGATATTTTGGGCATATAGATGATTATTGCACATACTACAACAATTGCAACAAGGAAAGTTTATTTGTTGAAAAATAAAGTAGTAGTTCCAGTAATAGTTCTAGTAGCAGTTCTAGTGATAATTCCAGTAGTAGTGATGATGAAGAAGAGGAATCCACAAAACAAGAGAATAAAATCAGGATATTGGAAAGGAAAATAAAAAGGCTTGAAAATAAGGTTCATGAAAATGAAAAGGTCAAAATGATGCTTAATCAACACATTCAATATTTGGAAAAAGAGCTTCAATAAACAAAGGAGCTTGACATCACTATTTCTGAGCAATTAAAGGAGAAGAAATAAAGATGTAATCAATTAGAATAATAAGATCAGAAATGTTTGGGGACCTACATAAATGAGTTAGCATGATTTCAAAGGAATTCCAAAACTTTGGATAATTTTTTGGATTTACAATAAGATCCATTTATAAAGACAAGGCTTGGTTATGAAGAAGGGAAATAAAAAATAATCACACAAGAACCTATATTTGTATAAGGAGGCTTTGTTTCAGAAATATATAAGTAATAACCAGTTCCCAAAGAAAAAGAAGCAATAAAAATGGATACTTGCATTTCAGAGGCTATAGAGATGTGTGCCAATTTGCTATTTGACACAAATGAAGAGAAATAAGAGGAAGGTCCCAAAGCACCAAAGGTCTCATATTTTAGGTTTTGGGAATCACACTCAAAAGGAAAGGAAGTTCTAATAGATGAAAGCAAGGAAGCACCTAATTTTTATGAAGAAAGTTGTAAAGTTCCTATGACTCCTAATATTCAGTTTGGATCTTGTTTTGAGATAGGTGAATCAAGTTCAAAAGGAAAATAAATTCTTGAAGAGGAAAGCAAGGAAGAAACTAAGGAAGAGTATTTAGATACTATAAATAAGGTTCAAGGATGCAATGCACAAGTTTAAAATTATCTTAAGGATAATGGTCAGGAAAGGATCCATAGATCAAAGAAGTTTGATTTTTCTAGAAGAAACTTCAAAGGAAGAACTTCACAATACAAGGTTCAGGAAAGGAATGGATATGGAAATTATTTCAAGAAATAATTCAGGATATGGGCACCATCCAAAGGCTACAATATCAAGTGTTTTAATTGCAATAACTTTGGACATATTGCAAAATGGTGTAGGACTCAATTCCAAATAGGTTCAAGACAAGAAGGTCAAATAGGTTAAAGAAAAGAAGGTCAAATAGGTTCAAGACAAGAATATCAAGTAATTCATCAAGAGAAGGATATCAAAAAAATATGTGAGGAAGTTGACAGAGGAAAGAAACAATTTAATATGGGAGTAAAGTGCTCCCACCCCAAAATTAATCACCTCAAGAGAGAAGGTGGTGAGGGGGCTAAGCTTAAGAGTCATATATTTTAGCCCCATAGGTGTCCCTTTTTCCATTGATGTCAAATGGGGAGATATTTGAGTAAGGGGGAGAGCATTGAGTTAGGGGTAGCAACCTCCAAAGTGAGCATTGAGTTAGGGGGAGTAGCCTCCATAGAGAGTATTGAGTCAGGGGGAGCAACTTTGATTTTTAGAGATGGTTTTTGTAGTGATTGTGGTTTTTGCATTAGAGGTATTGTCATAAATTAAAAAGGGGGAGATTATTGGTAATTTGAGTTATTTTATGTTGTCATTGATGTCACATGGATCACATTGAGTTTTGGTTGCCAAAGAATTTCATAGATAAGCATTTATGATATTTTGGAGAGCATGGATGTATACAGGGTTTTTGTGAAAACCAAGGCAAGAAAAATAAAAGGTTTTATTTAAAACCATGGATGGCAGATTTGAAATGGGTTTTTATTAAAACCTAGATTTCCTTTTCATTTTGTCGAAAAAAGTGCCCTGATGATGGAGATATTTATTTTTAAATATTTAGTTTAAATTTTAAATTATTTTAAATTTTAATTTTAATTTTAAAATTAAATATATTAATTTTAGCACCGACTAAAGAAAGGAGGAAAGGCTATATTAATTTATAGTTCCAACATCTAAAGAAAGAGGAAAGGCATATATATTTGCCAACAAAATATTAGACTTCAGGATCCCCATCGCTTATTTTTCGAATGCCTTCGATTGGGGAACGAATTGCGAAAAGAGAGAGAAGTGTGACTTTGGTATATTGAAAAATCATTCGCAAAGTTTAATAATATGCATAGGTATCTTTGGCCTAGCGGTTCATGTGCTATGTGTTATGCAGGAGGTCCTGTGATCGAGTACCATCGTGGTTATTTTCTTTGTTGAAGCACTCAAAGCATTGCTAAGTTTTTCGAAGGGTGCAGAAGTTTATAGTATAATTTTTTGTTCGTGTCCCTTTGTACATGTGAGGGCATGTAGCCCAACGACAGGTTGGCTGTGGTTAATTCACTGAGCAAGGAGACATCATGAGATTGAATCCAGTCAAGGATAGAGGCAAGTTAATATTTTTTAATATATTTTATTTTTCTAAAGTTGCCCTAGGAGGAATAAGGGTTGTGATGCATGTTTAGAAAAAGAGAGATTTCTAGTGTTTCTAATTTTGAAAGTATATCATATTATATATCATTGGAAAACTTATTTTGAGGGATATTTTATTAACTTGCTTAGAGGGAGAAATAAGGTGTATATAAAGAGATATTTATATTTTTGTAAAAGGGTTCAAAAGTGAAGGTTGTTTTGTTCTTTTTCAAAAGTGATTAATTCTTTCATGAGGGGACATGTTGTATTTTATTTAGTAGGAGTGATAAGGTGTTATTTGGATATTATTGTTGTAATATTAATCATGATCTCTAACCCTTGTTGAAAGTTGAAAAAGAAGTTTGTTGAATGTGGCATATTTAGTGGACAACCAATAAGGCATCAAAAGGTATGAGCAATATTCTCCATTGACTTTGTTTATGGTGGTTGATTTGTGAAATATCATTGGAGAGAAAATGATTGATTGTGGTTTCCTTTTTGAAAGTGGTTGGTTGAATGCTTCAAGGTTTTCTAGTTTGAGAGTTGTGTTTAAACCATGTTTTATAAGCATAGTTGTTGAAGCCCATTGGTTATGCAAAGAACTTGAGTTAGAAAAGAACATGAGTATCATTGTTATGTGAGATTTGTGATTGAGCATTGTTGAAAACATTTGAGTTGGTTGATACATACTTGGACTAGGGTTTTGTGAGAAAGAGTTGTCCCTTGTGGTGATTGGTTGAGTTGAGTTTATTGATCCTAGTCAAGTGATTGTGTGAGGTGATTGTTCAAGTCCCATGAAACAAACAATTTTCTAATTCTGATTTGGGTTGAGATTGATCTTTGAGATTAGAACATATTGAGTCTCTAACAATTCTTTTTATGCTTCTATAAGATTTAAGTTAAGTTAAGATTGACTTGAGTTGAGTTGAGATTGATTTGTTGAGATCATTGTGGATCATTGTTGTCATCCATTGTAGAGTGCATTGGCATTCATTGTTGAATTCATCATTGAGCCTTGCCTTCATATATTTGTGGATGAGATTTGAGTGCTACTTGAGCATGATTGGTTGAGCCTTTGAGAAGGCTTTTGGGACAGATTTGTGGATAGATTTGTGGCAGTTTTTGTGTATGATTGATTGAGCCTTTGAGAAGGGTTTTGGGACAGATTTATGGACACATTTGGGACAACATTTGAGCAAGTTCTTAGTGATCTTGTTGAGAATATTTGAGAAAGTTCTTGGTGATCTTGTTAAGAAGATTTTGAGCAAGTTCTTAGTGAGCTTGTTGAGCAGATTTGAGCAAGTTCTTGGTGAGCTTGTTGAGCAGATTTTGAGCAAGTTCTTAGTGAGCTTGCTAGAGCAAGTTTTGGGCAAGTTCTTGGTGAGGTTGCTGAAGTAGATTTTGGTCAAGTTCTTAGTAAGCTTGCTAGAGTAGATTTTGGACAAGTTCTTAGTGAACTTGCTAAAGTAGTTTTAGGCAAGTTCTTAGTGAGATTGCTAGAGCAGTTTTGGGAAAGTTCTTGGTGAGATTGCTGAAGTAGATCAGTGGATTGCCTACCTAATCATATGAATGTATTGCCTAGATTTGAGCATATCAAAGTAATCATTTTTATTGGGATAAGGATCCTTATTTATGTGTGAAATATTATAAGGATATTATCTTGTAGAGTACCCCACATTGGGGGAACCATGTTAAATCTTGTGTCTCAATTGTGTGTGGTGATTTGTGCACTTGTTTACTATTGCTATCTATGTCATTAATACACACTGATATATTTGGTTATTGCAATTAAGGACACTAATTGATATTGGTTTGGAAAGAAGGTAAAAAGTGGGCACTTTCTTGTTCATCCCCCCTCTCAATATAAGCTTGTGTTCTTCATTAGCAAGTTGGAATTCACACCCAACCACTGATCAAGACTAACAATAGTGGCCTTCATCACCACCTTGTTAGCTTGCTTGTGGTTCTTCACAACCCATTTTAGCCAAGGCTAGTCCAATAACCATCATAGCTAAGGAATATAGCACATATCTCTCTTCAAGGAGGTATATCATTGGTCAAGGTGAACTGGGTGAGGACTGGTAGGACCTAGACTCCCTCACTGGAATTGGACTTCATAACTAAATCTTGGTGGGTTTCACAACCTGGACTTCATCACTAGGCCTGTGTGAGAAAATATAGGTGGAATATATCTAACTAAATATTTTCATCAAAAAAATCAAGACTTGAACAAGAGAAAAGCAATAAAACAACAAATTAAAACACACAAACTAGTTTAGGAATCACAAAGAATCTTTAAATGAGATAATAATCCTGTATACTTTTTTTATTTCCTTACTGTATGCATAATCAACATAAAATGATCACCATACATAGCCATGTCTAGTCATATATTGAGGCTACAAGGAATGCACAAGAAGACCTAGAATACCTTTGTTATAGCCCAATAGATTTACTCTTACCTAAACGACATCCTAGAAGCCATCATGGAGATAATTCCACTCATGGGAGATATGATCATCGAGATACCCCTACTAGGAGGACACCTATGGGACCTCCTCATGATTGAGAAGAGGATCTTCTCAAACCGTGTCCATATCATGCTACTTCTAGACAAGATCCACCCATTGAGGGGCCAAGCAGAGGGATCACATGAATTCATATACCCAACTGATACACACTCCCACTAGAGCATGGAGTGGGATACATACCTTTACCTAGTATAGATGAGGGAGGTACTCCTCTTAATAATCCTTATTTGAGTTGTAAGCTAAACAATATAGATAGATAAGGCCCTAACACAACTCGTAGAGCACCTTCTTTCGTTATTACTCACTCTAATGATGGGCACAATGAAGATTTAGTGCATCCTATCTATATGCATGAAGAGTGTTCTACATGAACACGTCATACACGTGTGCCTTATTTACATGAGGAAAACACTCCTAAGGTTGAGCATAGATTTAATGCAACTTTTATTGATCAAGGGAAGAGGGTAGCCATCCCTACTGCATGCACTAAAATAGCCAAATCCCCTCGTATTGAAATAATAATTCATAGGCCACATATAATAGATTGAACAAATCGACTACCTAGGCCAAATACCATTCAGAAAGAGAAATTAATCCAATAATAATTAGATAACTTTCATAGAGAGTGAGAGCACCTATATCATGAACATGTAGAGTAATAGAGGTTACACTACCAGTGGTTATATGGGCATAGGCTACATGAAGAGAAAATCCTAGAATAGAGATTGTGCAAGGAGCAATCACATAGGTTAGCCTATGATGAGTTTCCCACACCTAGCACTTATCGACAACAACTTAACACAAGGTACATAGCGCAACATTAGGAGTTGTCCACTAGGCCAACCAAAAACCATCCTTCTACCTCTATTCATCAGTCTCAGCCAAGACAACATGAAGCACCAAATCTATTGAAATATGAGATATACAAAGATACAAAAGTAGTGGACTAGGATCAAGCATATCTTGAGTCACTTTTTGAGGATGTGATAGATTACTACAATCCATAATCTTGATCAAATATGAACCTTCCACCTCCTCCCAAGAGATCGCTTCAATATAATGATATTATTTCATCTTAAGCATATAAGGTACTCACAGAGTGAATTCAATCACTAGAGAAGCAATGAGTGGGTTGCAAAAATCCTACATTGCAAAAAATAAAATAATCAACCCCTTAACCCATTAGTTCTTTATCTTGCTTATCTAAAGCATTTTAAAAATTCTAAGCTAGAAAAATTCATAGAGGATGATGAAGCCCAAGAACATGTCATAATTTTTATGAACTTGTGTTTTCAGTTACAATATAATGATGCTTTGTTGTTAAGAACATTCGTGATAACACTCTCTGGCGTAGCTTTAAAGTGGTAACCAATTATCATGACATAGCATATCTAGCTTTGAAAATCTAGAAAATACCTTTCTAGAAAACTTCTCCTTTGGAATCAAGAAGAAGGTAAACTTAACTGAATTATTGAACCTATGAAAATTTGATGATGAGCCAGTTATGTACTATGGGAATAGGTGGTTAAAAATTATGTCAAAACTTCTTTTCATCGTACCTATTTTAAAACTAGCATGGATGGTTACAAAAAAAAATTCAAAGCACATATCACTTCTTTTACAATTGTATTAGCATCAAACATTCAAAGAGGATTTAGTGCAAGACAAATTTATTGAGGACATTAAGGTCCAGGAGGGAGACATAAAACTCTAGAAGGGGTGGAATAAAAATCCTTGTAATAATCACCATCAAATGAAACCAGCTCTGGTTAATCATATTGTTTTAAATATTCCTAAAGTGGATAAAGTGTCATACTAGCCTAATTATCAGGATCAACCCTCTCCAGTGTAGTACAATAACCAACACAAAATAAATCAAGCGTAGGATAAGTAATGTTACCCTCTTTGCACATATACACCACTGCTCGAGTATTTGATGTCTCTTTTCAAAATATTATGTGAGGCTAAGGTTATTACCTTACTTGAAATATGGTTGATAGATCTTGCCTATCTAAAGCCTAAGGGGTACAAATAGGATTTATATTGTTCTTACCATCATAAAAATGGACATGATATACAAACGTGTTATGGTTTTAAAAACCTAGTACAAAATATGCTAGATAAGAACCAATTATAGATTGACAACCCTCTTGCTCTTGATAATCAGTAGATGGGTATTTTCAAGGATCCCTTGCCCACCCATGAGATCAAGGGAAACCAAATTGGGTAGATCAATGAGATACATATGGATCCACCCATGCAGGTTTTGTAGGTATGATAAATATTATGATGCAAAATGGAAGGTACAAGCAAGTTGAGCCTTCTATAGCTCCCATTCAAATTCCTTTTGTACCCCAGTAAGGGTTAACTCAAAACCTACTTCTATGTCCACCATAACAATAGGTGTTAACCATTATAAATAGGTTTATCTAGAGTCTACAGACAGTATCAACAAAGCTCTCCATCTATGAGATTTTTTACTAGTCTTCTAGACAGGGAAGTGCTCATGGATATTCTCAAATCTATCAAGCTTTATCCCCAAGATGCTAATGCATTCACTAACTTTGTGGGGCATTTCCAAAAGTGCAAAGAGCCTATGACAACCTTCTATGACCATGAAATTAAATAGGTACCAGCCAATGTAGTGGATCCTCCATCACACATAATTACTTGCATCAACCAGATACCATACAAGCAAGTGTTAATTGATACAGGATCATCGATCAACATAATAACCATGAATACTTTGGAACATCTGAGCCTTCCAACATCACACATAGTGGCATCTACTTTTATGTTGTGATAATTCAATGATGCATTATGCTCATGGTTGGAACTATAGTCTTGCCTATTCAGGTGGGATAATAAACCATTTTCGTATTATACCGTATGTTGAAAGGAGCAATGCAATACAACATATTTATCGATCATCCCTAGATACAAGACATGAAATGTGTTCCTTATATTCTTCCTTAGTGTATTAAATTCATGCATGAAGGAATTTTCTCATTGGATGATGAACCATTTAAATTTAGTAATCCGAGAGAGTTCATCTTACCATCAACACATCTGGATATTAGACCTAGTTATCTCATTAAGCATTGAGAGCACCAACATAAATCAGCACATGCTAATACATCCACCTGAACACCACTACCTTCACCCAAACCAGTAGCCACGTTTGATAAACCTTCTTCATAATTTGATCCTCGAATCAAATAGAAGTTGAAGGCACCCATGGTAGATGATCTAGAAGTCATACCCAACATCTCTATGGTAGAGATTCTAATTTCCATAGAATAGGAAGAGTCATATGACATAATGTATGATGTACCTTAACTTGCATCCCAACCTCATCGATGGAATCATCCATACCTAAAGTGACAATTCATTTATTCAACCTTGAGCTCACTAAATATTTGGTAAAAAAATGTTACTTTTACACCAATTATTGAGTCTACCCAAGGAATGGAGAGACCTCATGCTCCTCCCTTACCCCTTGGGATGGTGGTACCCCTAGGCATACCACCCAACCAAACAAATTTTATATATGGGAGTTTTGAAGTGGCACCAAGATCGTAGCACCATCTAGGTGGCTAGCCCAAATGGTGATTGGCTTGGGTGCTAAGTTACAAAAGAGGGGAGGTCTCGGGTTTGAGACTCTATGGTAGCGAAAGAGGAATATTTTAATTTTTATAAGCTTCAATGGTAGTATTGGTAATAAGTGTGCATGGGTACACTTAGGTCCCACATGAGAACCTAGCTCACATGGCAATGGAAGTCACGGCTAGGGCACTGGTGGACATGCAGCGTGGGTTCGATTCTCACCAAGTGCAGAAGGCATTTAATTTTCTTATCCTAAGTTTTTTTGGCATGAGCATTTAGGGAGGTATAAGGTTTATGGAAATATATATTATATTGTCATTTTTGTGATTAAAGTGGTGAAAGGAGAAGTAAGGCTTTAGAAAAGGTTAAATATTATTTTAAAATAAAGTTTTATTGGGTTTAATAGTTGAAAGGAGTAATAAGACTTTAGAAGAGTTTGAATATTATTTTAAAATAAAATCTTAGTGGGTTTGATAATTAAAAGGAGTAATAAGGTGTAATTGAGATCTAATGCTTTTGTATTGTGATAATAATTTGTGATGAATTATTAATTGAAGTTTTGAGAAGGTTCTTGCTAACTGACCCTTAAGATTGGCAAAATGATAATTATGATTGAGACAGGTTTTATAAGGTCAATTCTTCATAAAATGAAAGTTATGGGTACATATTACTTGTGAGTGATTGTTGGATGTTGTAAATGCTAAGTTGGAGAGAAAAGGATTCTTTGATAAGCATTGTTGAGTTTAATTATTAGAGATTTTTTGAGTGAAAATTGATGGTAAAAAACTTGTTTGATAAGCATTGTTGAGTAAGCTTTTTGAGAATATTGAGTGAGAACTTGTGAACTATCTTGAACCAGGGTTTAGAAAAATATCATGAGTATCATTGTTATGTGAGATTGTTTGATAAGCATTGTTGGAAATAATTGAGTGTTCATATGCTTGGACTATGATCATGAATACTACCACCGAAGCTTTTAATTTTTAGAAGCTTCGTTGGTAGTATTGGAAATAAGTGTGCACGGGCACACTTAGGTCCCACATGAGTGCCTAGCTCACATGGCGGTGGAAGCCACAACTAGGGTACTATTGGACGCACAACATGGGTTTGATTCTCACAAAGGGTAGAAGGTATTTAATTTTTAAATTTAATTTTCTTATCCTAAGTATTGTTGGCATGAGCATTTAGGGAGGTATAAGGTTTATGGAAATAAATTTTATATTGTCATTTTTGTGATTAAAGTGGTGAAAGGATAAGTAAGGCTTTAAAGAAGGTTAAATATTATTTTAAAATAAAGTATTATTGGGTTTAATAGTTGAAAGGAGTAATAAGGCTTTAAAAGAGTTTGAATATTATTTTAAAATAAAGTCTTAGTGGGTTTGATAATTAAAATGAAGTAATAAGGTGTAATTGATATCTAATGCCTTTGTATTGTGATAATAATTTATGAGGAAATTATTGATTGAATTTTTGAGAAGGTTCTTGCTAACTAACCCTTAATATTGGAAAAAGGATAATTGTGATTGATACGGGTTTTATAAGGTCAATTCTTCATCATACAAAAGGTATGGGCACATATTCCTTGTGAGTGATTGTTGGATGTTGTAAATGCTAAGTTGGAGAGAAAAGGAGTTTTTCAATAAGCATTGTTGAGTTTAATTGTTAAAGGTTTTTCTGAGTGAAAATTGATGGTAAAAAACTTTTTTGATAAGCATTTTTGAGTAAGATTTTTGAGAAATATTGAGTGAGAACTTGTGAACTATCTTGAACTAGGGTTTAGACAAATATCATGAGTATCATTGTTATGTGAGATTGTTTGATAAGCATTGTTGGAAATAATTGAGTGAGTGTTCATATGCTTGGACTAGGGTTTGTAAGAAAGGGGTGTTTCATTGTGTTATTTATTGAGTGGAGTTGATTGAGCCTAGTCAAATGGAAGTGTTGAAGTGATAGTTCAAGTTCTGTGAAACAAATTGTTCTATATTCTGATTTGATTTGGAAGAGAGAATGAAAGTGATTGAGTTTTGTGCAAAAGTGATACATATTGAGTCTCTAAACATTCTTTATATGTTTATGTGGTAAATCAAGATATTTTGAAAGTGATTGAGTATTGTTGTGAGTGTGAAGCATATTGAGTCTCTAACAATTCTCTATATGTTTCTGTGAGATTGAACAAGATTCTATGTGAAGATTTTTTGTGTGATTGAAGAGGATTTTGTGTTATATTGAGTTGATTAAGATTTTTTGGAAGCTTACAATACAGATTTGAGGTAAGTATTAGTGAATACTTGTTGATCAAATTGGAAAATTTCTAGTGAGGACTTGTTTGAGAAGATTTGAGGTAAGTCTTTGTGAAGACTTGTTGAGTAGATTGAACAAGTTCTAGAAATGACTTGTGGATAGATTGGTGTGAGATTTTGTGGAAGCTTACAATACAAATTTGAAAATAGAGTTTGAGAACATATTGGATAAGTCCTTGAGAGGACTTGTTTATAGAATTGAGGCAAGTTATTGAGAAGACTTGTGAGCAGAGTTGATTGATTGATTTGTTCAAACCTTGAGTTGATGTTTGGAGCAGATCTAGCAAAGTTGATTTGTAATTGATTCAAGCTTTGTGTTAAGGCTTGGGGATAAATTTGAGGATATATTTTTGTGCAAATTTGAGGATAGGTTTGTGCCAAGCCAGAGACATATATTGAGAAATTTTTTTCTAGATCGATGGATTGTGTTTAGAATGGATTTGAGGATAAATATTGAGCAGATGTGTGCTAGACTAAAGGATTGTGTTTAGTGTAGATTTGAGATAGAGTTGAGAGTAAGATTTGGAGGTGACAGAGTATATATTATGATAGTATTTAGTAGATAGAGGTCCATTAGCCAGGGCAGTGAGGATAGGAGTCTTCAATGGATAGATATCCATAAGCCATTGTAGTGGAGACAATAGTTCTTCTAGAAGATCACCAACCAGAGCAAAGGAGAAAGGAGTTCTCCTATGGATAGAGATCCATAAACCAACTAAGGAGATTGGTGTCTCCTATTGATAGAGATCCATGAACTTTATTAGGGAATTGGTGTCTCCTTTGTACAGAGGTCCCTAAACATTTTACTAGAGAAAGGTTTCCCAAGAGATTTATTGAGAAAATTTTAGTGAAATATTTTCTCTGTGGTGTAGCCCACATTGGGTGAACCACGTTAAATTGATGTATCAATTGTTTATGGTGATTTTTTCATTGCTTTGAATACTACTATTGATATTGCCATTGATATATTATATAATATTGATTGGAAAATAAAAGTAAAAAGTGGTTTTATACTTTTCACCCCCCCGCTCTTAGTATAAGCTTGTTTTTTTCAATTTTTATCAGAGCAGGTTCCTTTGGAAGAGTTTAATATCTTGAAGGAAAAGCCTACAAGAACACATATGGATTCTAATAGTGGATCCTTAGATAATTCAGCACCAGTGTTTGATGGAAGTGATTATGTATTTTGGAGTATGAGAATGAAGATCCACCTAATGGCACTTGGAAATAAAATATGGGAAGAAGTTAAAAATGTATACACACCACCAGATACTCCACCTACAAATAAATATGTTAAGCTTCTACATTATTAAAATTAAAGAGCAATCAATGTAATTTTTAAAGGTTTGCATAAAATAGAGTTTATAAAGGTTATGCATTGCAAATCAACAAAGGAAATTTGGGATAAATTGCAAGGCATATATGAAGGAGATAAAAATGTCAAAAATGTAAAGTTGTGAAATATCAAGGGAATATTTGAAGACCTAAATGAAGGAGGAGGAAAAAATTAGTGCTTATCTACTTCATGTATATGAGGTTTTTAACTCTATGCAAGGACTTGGACTTGAAGTTCAATAATATGATGTTTGTGATAATATTTTAAGGTCACTCCAAAAAAGGTTTAGTGAAAATATTTCAGCTATAGAGGAATAAAAAGATAGTGATCTTTTGAAAGATATGAATTACATGGAATTATCACAGATTTTGAGATGAGAAAAAAAGAAGAACCTAATCTCCAAAAAGAAGAAACATTCAAAACTACTAAGAAGACTAAGGTTAAGAAGTCAGATTCAAACAATGATTCATCCAATGATGAAGAAGCAAATTATGGCAGAAGGAACAAGGATCCAATAAATTTTAAAGGTATGAAATTTGTTAGATATTTCAATTGTGGAAATTATGGTTACTATGCATTTTATTTTCAAGAATCTAGAAATAGTAATGATGAAGAAAAACATAATCATAAGGATAGGAAAACAAAAAAATATAGGTACCAAAAGAAACGTAGGGATGGACAAGGCAAGCAAGGAAAGAAGTTATTACAAATATAGAAGAAGAGTTTCTATGCAAACAAAGCAAGTAAGTATTCAAGTAATAGTGATGATAGTTCCTCAGATGATGATAAATATGAAGTTCTATTTCTAGCAAAAGAAAAAGGAAATGGTTAGGAAAAGGTCACCAATAATACTCAAGTGTTTTAGATGTGGTAACTTTGGTCATATTGAAGAAATTTGTACAATATTTAGTTTCAATTTTAGTGATGATGAATATGAAGATACACTTGAAGGACCAGAAGAGAATCTTCTTATGGCATTAGAAGAAGAAGGAGGTGATCCTATAGAAGACAAGTCAGAAAATAATGAAGTTGTTTTCAAATGTAAACAAATAGAGAAATAATAAGAAATAGGAGAATTAGATCTTGAAGGTGAACTCATTTTTACCCTTAATGCATTAAAATATGTAAGAAAGCAAATCTTCAAACTCAAGCTTCAATTTCAATAATGTGATGAAGAGAAAGGAAAGCTCATAGAGGATCTAAATAAGTCAATAGCTAAGACAAGGAAATTCAAAGAGCAATTATAAGCAAAGGTTTTAGAATATGAAACATTAGAGCAAGAAGTAGCTTCACTAAGGAAGTAAGTATGAAAAAATACTCTGCTAGGGTTTGATGAAGAAAAACTGCTTTGCGAGGATGGTAGCAACTTTCGGAGGAGGTCTAAAAAATTGGAGGAATGTCATGATGGCATCGGGTCCAGCATAGAGAGTGCATGCTCGTGATATTTTTTCATCTGAAAATTACTGGAAAGAACAATATTTTTTCAGTGCATGTCGAGAACCACTTGTTAAAGAACAATGGATGTTTGGAATGATGTGAAGTTAGGCTAGTTCTAGTGGTTCAACTAGACTCGGTGGTCAAATATGTGGAGTATCTAACCAAAGATGCCCTGATTGGAAAATTTTTGGGTATTCGAATTTCTCTCCCCTTTATGAAGGCTTGGGTCAGGAAGACTTGGAATCCTGAAGGCAATGTGGAGGTGATGCTAGGTGCGAACAACTATTTTATAGTGGTTTTCTCTTGTATTGCAGAACGTAACAAAGTATTTAAAGGGGGTCCTTATTTCTATAACCAAGTGGGACTCTTTATTAAACCCTAGCATGTGGGTTTCAACCCATTATAGGAGCGACCATCATAGGTTCCAGTATGGGTGCGGCTTCCATGGATCCCATTGGAATTTTGGAGAACTGATATCTTGCATAAGATTGCCCTTCTGCTTGGGAAGCCGGTTGGACCATCACAATAGACAATGGATAAAAATGTAATATTTGTTGCTCGTATTTGTGTTAAAATTAACTTAAATAATCCTATTCCATATTCTATTGAAATACAATTTGGATCAACTACATGGGTTCAAAAACTTGACTATGAAGCTCTTCCATTTCATTTTTGGATTTGCCGTGAATATGGCCACCTGCAAAGAAAATTCCCTAAGTTTATCTCGCCTATGGCTTCAAATATTGGGCCCTCTCATTCTGGATAATGTTTGGATAAAGTAAAAGCCTCGATAAAGGAATGAGAACAAGATAAGGAAGGTTTTGTTCTGATAAAAGCCCAAAACAGAGGATGAAGGGCAAACAAAGACCTTAAGGATAGCTAGCCAGATGCTCTACTCAACCGTTTTGAAATATTAGATGATATTGATCAGTGCATGGAGATACCTGAAATATCGCTACTTGATGAAAATATAACAAGGCCAAATCATATGTCTCTTCTTGAGGGGGAACTTAAGGAATCAGATCTAGGGGGTTTAAATGAAGAACAAAGGTCTTTGTATCTAAGTATAGGGGACATGGTTGGGTATAGCCCTATAAGGGAAACTATTTTGGAAAGTGGTACAGATTTAGTTATGCCCTCTCCTACTTAGGCACTGATGCAGTCATCCTTGGACTGCAAAAATCCTACAATGTTGGGATTGCAGCATAAAATAATTAAAAAAAAAATTGGATAAGAAAATGAAGGTGGATCAAAAGAAGGACCAAGATAAAATTAATTTAATGGGGAAGACTTTGGAGGATTCAGGCTTGGTGAGAACATTGGACTCCCATTTCTTTAACCCCCAAAAATGATTATCCTCTCATGGAATGTAAGGGGGTTGAACAACATCCCCAGATAAAAAGTTGTTCATGATTTGGTTCGTGTGCATTCTTTGGATATGGTGTTTATTCAGGAGACTAAATTGGCTATTGATAGTATATTCAATATTGCTCCCAAGTTGTGGAGAAGGGGGCAATGGTAGTGTATTGGTGCATGTGGATATGCTGGTGGTATCGCTTGTTTATGGGATCCAATTAAGATATCCCCTCTTACTTGGATTTCCAGTAGATGGTCTATTTCTATGGTCGGGCATGATAATGAATCTGGTGAAACCATCCTACTTACAAATGTGTATGCTCCTATTGATTACAATGGTAAAGTGAATTTGTGGGATCACATTTGTGTTGTGAGAAGTTTGATTCCCTTGTACCCATGGATTTTTGCTAGAGACTTCAACTCTATCACTTGTCTAGAGGAGAAACGTGGTGGGGTGGACCGTCTTAAGCCTTTTTCTTCTATATTTAGTGCTCATATCTAGGCCCTAAAATTGGTTGAAATCAATCCAAATAATGGGATATTTACTTGGCACAATAGAATGTGTGGGGAAGCTTCCATCTTAGAGAGACTAGATAGGTTTTTGATATCCAATTATTGGATGGGTAATAACATAAGTGCTAGTTCTATGATTCTGGAGGGTAGGGGATTTGATCATTGGCCTATCAAAATCTTTGCTTTAAATTTAGGGATAAAAATAATCCCTCCTTTAAGTTTCAACTTATGTGGCTTCATGATCCTAAGCTTCATGATTTCATGCGAGGCTGGTGGACCATTGGAAAACCTCCTCATGGCACCGCTATGTATTCCTTTATGAAGCGACTACAATTTGTAAAACATAAATTGAAGAGATGGAATAGACTGAATTTTAGGAACATTTCCTTGGCTAAGCTGGCATCTCTTAGGAGGATGGAAGAATATTTAAGGAATATTAGAGATAAAGGATTCACAAAGGAGCTTCTTGTTGAGGAATTTGAGGCTGCGAAAGACCTTGTTGAATGGGAACTGAGGGAAGAAATGTTTTGGAAACAAAAAGCTCAAGTAGATTGGCTTTGGGAAGGGGATAGGAACACAACCTTCTTTTATAACTCAGTTAAGGCTCACCGTAATTGTAACCTGATTACCTCTCTTGTGAATTCTCAAGGTGCCCTGCTATCTTCTTTCAGGGATATTTTAGAAGAGACTAAGAGGTATTTTTCCTCTCTCTTAAAGGAGGACTTCCTATCAGATGATGAGAATGAAAAAATTATTCTAAATTGTATTCCAGCGATTATTTCTAGAGAGATGAATGAGCACTTGATGGGTCCAATTTCACTTGAGGAGTTGGAAAATATTGTATTCAATATGAAAAAGGAAAATCCTGAGGCCCAGATGGATTCTCGATTGAGTTTTATCAAGATTTTTGGTATTTAATCAAATTTGATATTTTGGAGGTGGTCCATGAGTCCCAAAAGAACAAACAAATTCTAATGGCCCTAAATGCTACCTTTGTGGTGCTTATACCAAAAAAAGAGGGAGCCAATTCCTTGGATATGTTCAGGCCTATTGCTCTCTACAATGTTATGTATAAGATCATCACAAAACTTATTGCTGAGAGGTTGAAGATATGGTTGAGCAAAATCATCTCTAAGGAGCAAGGAGGGTTTGTTGTTGGTTGACAAATATTGGATGGGGTTGTTATTTCTATAGAAGCTATTCACTCGATGGAAACTTCTAAGGAGAAAACTATGTTCATTAAGTTGGACATGGCCAAAGCCTATGATCAGGTCAGATGGTCCTTTCTTTAGAAATTTCTTGCTACTTTTGTATTTGAGGAGGAATGGATTAGATGGGTGATGAGTTGTATTTCTTCTTCCTCATTCTTTGTTCTTGTTAATAATGAGCCATCAGAGCTATTTGAGACCTCAAGAGGATTGAGGCAAGGAGATCCTTTATCTCCTTATTTGTTTATCATTATGGCGAAAGGGTTGGAAAGATTGCTCATATCTCAAGTCATGCAGGGTCTCATTCAAGGGTGGAAGTGGGATAGTAGTTTGCCACCTCTTTTCCACCTTCAATTTATTGATGATACTGCTTTTTTGGGAGTTGCCACTATCAGTGAAGCTGGCAATATTAGACAGTCTCTTGACATATATATTGGTGCTTTTGGACAGTTTATTAATGAGGACAAGTCTTCTATTTTAATCTTCAATACCCCTCCTCTTATTCAAGCTAGGATTTCTCGCATTCTAAGATTCTAGGTTGGGACTCCCCCCTTCATTTATCTTGGTATTCCAATTTCATCTCATCATCTACCTAGATCTTCTTGGCAGTCTATGCTTGATAAGTTTAGAAGGAAGGTGAATCAATGGAATTTTAGATGGCTATCCACTGTAGGTAGAGTGTTGCTTTTAAAATCTGTTGTTCAAGATTTACCCATTTATAGATGTTTTGTACAAATAGCTCCCTCTCACTTCATCAAGAACATGGATGCTTTGTCAAGACAATTTTTATGGTCTGAAAAAATTGATCAATCTAGATGGAGTTTGGTTAGGTGGGATTCTATATGTAGTCTAGTGCAAGAGGGAGGCCTTGGGTTGCGACAAACAACTCTTTTTCAGAAGGCTTTGGCTGCAAAACCTTATTGGAGATGATGTACCTCTCAAGATCAAATTTGGGCTAAAATATTATCTTGTAAATACTTGAGAGGTATTTCTAAGGCTAAGATCCCTAGAGTCATATTGGTTGGGAAAGGTTTAGTTATCTGGGACACTCTGAAAAGAGGAGCTAATTTAATCAAGCAGGGTTTGTTCTAGACTTGCAATCAGGGATCAAATGCTCTTTTTTGGGAGGATTCTTGGGATGGTCACCCTCTTATATTGAATAAATATCCTAGGTTACGTTCCCTAATCATTTTTTACCTGGAAGCAGGTTGGTATCATGTGGAGGACTTTAAAAAAATCCATTCTTTTGGAAATATGGAGATGTACAGGTGGAAATATACACAAGAATGGCCCCAAGGGGTACTGGCCAAGGACAGAGAGGTGCTTGCTCTTATTCTTATGGGAGACCTTGTTTTTCAATGATGGGTAAAGATATTCTGGCTTGGAATCCTGATCCTATGGGAACCTACTCGGTAGCCTATGGTTATCAGGTTCTTGATAAGCAAAAGTATGAGAGTCTTCCTATCACTTGGTGGAAAAAGGTGTGGAACAAATTTTCTTGGACAAAATGTAACTTCTTTCTCTGGTTGGTAGCTTGTAATAAATGCCTCACTTGGAATAATGTGAGGAAGAAGGGATTTCATGGTCCCTATTGCTGTGTCCTTTGTAGTAAGAATGAGGATGACTCTTCTCATTTATTTTCCAATGCTCCTTTTCCAGAGAGATTTGGCACCGTTGGTGGAGCACTTGGAACCATCCATGTTTTCATGTGCTATCCTTGGTGGAGTTTTGGAGTAGTCTGGGCAGACCTCTGGCCATGACCCCATTCCTTTGGGTGGATTGGAATTTGACCCCTTATTACATCATTTGGTAAATTTGGCTCAAACGGAACCGACACATATTTTAGGGCAGTTATTTGGTTGTTTAATAGATCTGGTAAATGATCTTTTATATGGTTTAGGAAACCATCCATAGCAAATGTGATATGGACCCTCTTTTGGATTCTAGGGAGGAGAAGATACAACAAGCCCTTGGTATCTTTGGGGATTGTGTGAACTCTTCTAGCCCTAGTAGGGTTCCTCAGCTTAGCAAGAAGGTTAGGAGAGATGGTATGTGGATGCCACCCCCTAGAGGGATTTTAAAAATTAATACTGATGGATCGTCTAGGGGTAATCCTAGACATGCTGGAATTGGCGGTGTTGGGAGAGATTCTACTGGTGGTGTCAGTTTTTTCTTTTCCATTTATAAACATGTTCACTCCAACTATTTTATGGAAGCTCTTGCAATTCTTGAGGCCTTGCAGAGGGGGTTTTCTCTTGGCTGTCATAGGATTATCTGTGAGTATAACTCTCAAATTGTGGTTAATTAATGGAATTTCATATGGCTATCCACTGCAGGTAGAGTGTTGCTTTTAAAATCTGTTGTTTAAGCTTTACCCATTTATAGATGTTTTGTACAAATAGCTCCCTCTCACTTCATCAAGAACATGGATGCTTTGTCAAGACAATTTTTATGGTCTGGAAAACTTGATCAATCTAAATGGAGTTTGGTTAGGTGGGATTCTATATGTAGGTCGATGCAAGAGGGAGGCCTTGGGTTGCGACAAACAACTCTTTTTGGGTAGGATTTGGTTGCAAAAATTTATTGGAGATGGTGTACCTCTCAAGATCAGATTTGGGATAAAATATTATCTTGTAAATACTTGAGAGGTATTTCTGAGGCTAATATCCCTAGAGTCAGATTGGTTGGGAAAGGTTTAGTTATCTGGGACACTCTGAAAAGAGGAGCTAATTTAATCAAGCAGGGTTTGTTCTGGATTTGCAATCGGGGATCAAATGCTCTTTTTTGGGAGGATTCTTGGGATGGTCACCCTCTTATATTGAATCAATATCCTAGGTTACATTCCCTAAGCATTTTTTTCTTGGAAGAAGGTTGGTCTCATGTGGAGGACTTAAAAAAAATCCATTCTTTTGGAAATATGGAGATGTACAGGTGGAAAGATACGCAAGAATGGCCCTAAGGGAGACTGGCCAAGGACAGAGAGGTTCTTGCTCTTATTCTTATGGGAGACCTTGTTTTTCAATGAGGGGTAAAGATATTCTGGCTTGGAATAATGATCCTATGGGAACCTACTCGGTAGCCTATGGTTATCAGGTTCTTGATAAGCAAAAGTATGAGAGTCTTCCTATCACTTGGTGGAAAAAGGTGTGGAACAAATTTGCTTGGCCAAAATGTAACTTCTTTCTCTAGTTGGTAGCTCGTAATAAATGCCTCACTTGGGATAATGTGAGGAAGAGGGGATTTTAGGGTCCCTCTTTTTGTTTCCTTTGCAGTAAGAATGAGGATGACTCTTCTCATTTATTTTCCAATGCTCCTTTGCCAGAGAGATTTGGCACCATTGGTGGAGCACTTGGAACCATCCATGTTTTCATGTGCTATCCTTGGTGGAGTTTTGGAGTAGTCTAGGCAGACCTCTGGCCATGACCCTATTTATTTGGGTGGATTGGAATTTTGCCCCTTATTGCATCATTTGGCAAATTTTGCTTGAACAAAACTGACGCATGTTTCAGGGTAGTTATTTGATTGTTTAATAGATATGGTAAAGGATCTTGTATATGGTTTAGGAAACCATCCATAGAAAATGTGATGTGGACCCTCTTTTGGATTCTAGGGAGGAAAAGATACAACAAGCCCTTGGTATCTTTGGGGATGGTGTGAACTCTTCTAGACCTATTAGGGTTCCTCAACTCAACAAGAAGGTTAGGAGAGATGGTAGGTGGAGGCCACCCCCTAGAGGAGTTTTAAAAATTAATACTGATGGATCATCTAGGGGTAATCCTGGACATGCTGGCATTGGTGGTGTTGGGAGAGATTCTACTGGTGGTGTCAGTTTTTTCTTTTTCATTTATAAACGTGTTCACTCCAACTATTTTATGGAAGCTCTTGCAATTCTTTAGGCCTTGTAGAGGGGGTTTTCTCTTGGATGGCATAGGATTATCTGCAAGTCTAACTCTCAAATTGTAGTTAATATTTTAAACAGTAAAAGGGTGGAGGAAGTTAATTGCCAGTTGGCCTCTGTAGCCATTCAGATTATCATAATGAGTGAAGAGTTTGAATTTATATCCTTTGTGCAAATTCCAAGGGAATAGAATGTGGTTGTTGATTACCTGGCCAAAAGGGATTATAAGCTACTAGATCCTTGGAGTATCAATAATTGGGAGAGTCCCATTTGGGGACTCTCAACACCTATGGGAGTTGATCCACAAGGATGTACAAACTTAATGTGGTTTATTCTTGTATTTTTCGGGTGTCATTCTAGTCTAGTGGTTTTAGCCTATTTGGCTATTTATTTGAGTCCTGGTTGGAAGCTCAGTTGTACTCTGTAATCCAGACATTTTATCAATAAATTTTTACCCCTTTATTTAAAAAAAAAAATTAAGGAAGTAAAAGAGTCTAAGGATAGGTTACACAAGTTTTGGAAAATCTCAAAAACCATAAATAATATTATCAAGGTACAAAGACGGTCTACAAACAAGACATGCCTTGGTTTTGATCAGGTACAAAAGAAACAAGGAGAGGAGTCAAACTCAATTTTTTAAGAAGAAGAAACTTTAGAAGAAGAAAGTGTAAGAGAGAGTGATACTTCTAAAGATGAGTTGGACAATAAAAAGTTCAACAAGGAAATTAATAATGCACAAAAGAGGAACATATGGAATAGGAACCAATACAGGGTAAAAGAGACTAAAAGACCAATGAGGTCAAGGCAAGGTAGTTTCAATGGATGATGCTTCTCATGTCACAAGTTTGGGCACAAGGCTACACAGTGTAGGACACATGAAAGATAGAAATATGGGAAGTTTAGAAATATGTAAAATTTTCAAGGGTATTTCTACTCTTGTAATCAGTTTGGATTCACCAGGAGAAATCCCAAGACATTTGCACCTTTGAGTAATAACAATATTAAGTGTTATAAGTGTAATAATTATGGGTATACAACAAGATGGTGTACATTAAAAATTCAAGAGACAAGCAGGAACAAGAATAGTGAGAGGAATTAGAAGGATAATATGAAAGGGAAAGTGGACAAAGGTAAATATCAGTGTATGTTGGAAGTAGAAATACTCTCACCCTAGAATTAACCACCTCAAGAGGAGGTGGGAGAGGGGTTAAGCTAAGAGATTAATTCTTAGCCCTAAGCCCCAAAGGTTACCCTTTGCTATTGATGACAAGAGATTTGAGTTAGAGGGAGAGATTTGAGTCAGAAGGAAAGCATTCAGTCAGGGGAGTAGTTTCTCAGGGAGAGCAGAACAAAAAGAGGTAAAGGAAATGATAAAAATAAAATGAGTTGCCATCAATGACAAAGGGGATATTTTTGGAAATATGAGCAGGATTTGTTGTCATTGATGTCAAAGGAATATTAAGCAAATGGTTCATGGTTGATTTTCTAAGAGGCAAGGATATAATATTTAATTTAAATATTATATGCCTAGACACCCCAAAGGAGAAGCAAGAAGGATAGCAAGATCATAATATTTGGGCAAAAGAAAAGGGTTGAAAATATATCTCCGTTCTATGGTGATTAAAAGAAAATAACAAGGTTATTTTTCTAAGGTGATAATGGCAAAAGGTTTTTCTAAAAACATAAGAAAGTTTATATTTCATTTTAATTAAAAAGGCCCAAAGGACATTTAAATATTTAATTTATAATATTTAAATTCATTTTAAATTTAAATAATTATAAATAAATATTATTTTTGAGATGTAAAATTCAAAAGTTTCCTATTTGCCGACGTGGGGACAAATACCTTGAAGGGTATATTAATAAAGCCTAAATCAAAGGCCTGAAGGTGTAATTCAAAAAAATTGTGTATGCTTTTCTGCTCATCAATCGAACGAAGAAAAGAAAATTGTGCGTAGTTCTAACACCGAGGAGAGGAAGGCATAAAGTGAAGCAGCACCAAGATAATAGCACCATTTGAGTGGCTAGCATAGACGGTGATTGGCTTGGGTGCTAAGTTATAGCAGAGGGGAGATATCGGGTTCAAGACTTTGTGGCAATGAAAGAGAAAGCTTTTAATTTTTAGAAGCTTTGATGGTAGTATTGGGAATAAGTGTGCACGAGTACACTTACATCCCACATGAGTGCCTAGCTCACGTGGCAGTGGAAGCCACGACTAGGGTACTAGTGGATGCACAATGTGGGTTTGATTCTCACCAAGGGTAGAAGGTATTTAATTTTTAAATTTAATTTTCTTGTCCTAAGGTTTGTTGGCATGAGCATTTAGGGAGGTATAAGGTTTATGGAAATAAATGTTATATTGTGGTTTTTGTGATTAAAGTGGTGAAAGGAGAAATAAGGCTTTAGAGAAGGTTAAATATTATTTTAAAATAAATTCTTATTGGGTTTAATAGTTGAAAGGAGTAATAAGGCTTTAGAAGAGTTTGAATATTATTTTAAAATAAAGTCTTATTGGGTTTGATAATTAAAAGGAGTAATAAGGTGTAATTGAGATCTAATGCTTTTGTATTATGAGAATAATTTGTGAGGAAATTATTGATTGAATTTTTGAGAAGGTTCTTGCTAACTGACCCTTAAGATTGGAAAAATGATAATTGTGATTGAGACAGGTTTTATAAGGTCAATTCTTCATAAAATAAAAGGTATGGGCACATATTACTTTTAAGTGATTGTTGGATGTTGTAAATGCTAAGTTGGAAAGAAAAGGAGTTGTTTGATAAGCATTTTTGAGTTTAATTGTTAAAGGTTTTTAGAGTGAAAATTGATGGTAAAAACCTTGTTTGATAAGCATTGTTGAGTAAGCTTTTTGAGAAAGCTTGAGTGAGAACTTGTGAACTATATTGAACTAGGGTTTAGACAAAGATCATGAGTATCATTGTTATGTGAGATTTTTTGATAAGCATTGTTGGAAATAATTGAGTGTTCATATTCTTGGACTAGGGTTTGTAAGCAAGGGGTGTTTCATTGAGTGATTGATTGAGTGGAGTTGATTGAGCCTAGTCAAGTGGAAGTGTTGAAGTGATAGTTCAAGTTCTATGAAACAAATTGTTCTATATTCTAATTTGATTTGGAAGAGAGATTGAAAGTGATTGAGTTTTGTGCAAGAGTGAAACATATTGAGCATCTAACCATTATCTATATGTTTATGTGGTTAAGCAAGAGATTTTTAAAGTTATTGAGTATTGTTGTGAGTGTGAAGCATATTAAGCCTCTAACAATTCTCTATATGTTTCTATGATATTGAACAAGATTCTATGTGAAGCTTGTTTGTGTGATTGAAGAGGATTTTGTGTTAGATTGAGTTGAGTAAGTTTTTGTGGAAGCTTACAATATAGATTTGAGGTAATTCTTAGTGAAGAATTATTGAGAATATTGGACAAGTTCTAGTGAGGACTTATTGAGTAGATTTGAGGTAAGTCTTGGTGAAGACTTGTTGAGCAGATTGAACAAGTTCTAGAGAGGACTTGTGGATAAATTGGTGTGAGCTTTTGTGAAAGCTTACAATACAGATTTGAATATAGAGTTTGAGAGTAGATTGGATAAATCCTTGAGAGGGATTATGGACAAAATTGAGGTAAGTCTTTGAGAAGACTTGTGAGAAGAGTTGATTGATTGATTTTTTCAAACCTTGAGTTAAGGTTTGGAGCAGATCTAGCAGAGTTGATTTGTGATTGAGTCAAGGTTCGTGTTAAGGCTTGAGGATATATTTGAGGATAGAATTTGATGTATATTTGAGGACAAGTTTGTACCAAACAATAGATAGAGATATAGTAGATTTATGCTAGACCGAAGGATTGTGTTTAGTGCAGATTTGAGGATAGATATTGAGTAGATTTGTGCTAGACCAAAGGACTATGTTTAGTGTAGATTTGAGATAGAGCTAAGAGAAATATTTGGAGGTGATAGAGTATAGAGGATGATAGTCTCTAGTGGATAGAGTTCCATTAGATAGGGTAGTGAGGACAGGTCTTCTAAGTGAGGATAGGAGTCTTCAATGGATAGAGATCCATAAGCTAGTGCAATGGAGGTAGCAGTTCTTCTAGAATATCACCAACCAGAGTAGAGGAGAAAGGATCTCCTATGGATAGATATCCAAAAACTAGCCTAGGATATTGGTGTCTCCTATGGATATAGATCCATGAACTTGATTAGGGTATTGGTATATCCTTTGGACAAAGATCCATAAAAATAGTAATAGGAAAAGGTTTCCCAAGAGATTTTTTGAGAAAATTTTAGTGAAATATTTTCTCTGTGGAATAGCCCACATTGGGTGAACGATGTTAAATTGGTGTCTCAATTGTGTATGATTATTTTTGCATTGATTTTATTGCTACTATTGATATTACCATTGATATATTGCATAATATTGATTGGAAAATAAAATTAAAAAGTGGTCTTATACTGTTCACCCCCCTCTCAGTATAAGCTTGTGTTCTTCAATAAAATCCAAATTTTTCTCTAAGATACTTCTATCGTTGTCATTGGTATGGTAATGGATTAGGTCTATATAATAAAGAGTGAAGGATACTTTATCAACCACAATATTAATTTCCTATGGATATATTTGGTTTAGGGTACTCTATCCATGTACCAGGTGAGCTTCTAGTTGATTTTCTACAATTCCTAAGCCTAGGATTTGGGGAATACATTGATAGGAATGAATATGCCAACCCTGATCCCTTTCATTTATTATGGGAATTTTTAACAATCACAATGGTCACTGTAGAGCCCCTTGAATCATATCATGATATCAATCAATGAGAGTAATCTAAACTTGATGATATTCCTAAAAATGATTAGGTGGACAAAGACGATGAATATGAGGATGAAACAAAAATTGCATACTTAGGTCCTACCTAACTTTGTCATATCAATAACTATATAGGAGATATTGAGTTGGTTAGGCCCCCTATTAACATATATGACATCTATCATAGGGTATTTCCTCCTTCACCTAACTGGAGGTAGCTTCTCCTGCTTGAGGATCCAATTATTCTATCTACTCCTAGAGCTGACTCAAATATTCCAATGCCTTCTAAGCCACATTTAGCATATTTGGAACAATCAATAATCGACAGGGTCTACCCATATGGTAATGGATATCACCAACCATCCAGGTTTCCATTAACTTAACCATACCTCTCTACAATCCCATAAATCCCTCAAAATCATTGCACCTCAATATTGAGGCCATTGATTTTTATTGTGTCATGTCATCGCCATCGCCTGACGAGTTATTCCCATGTGAAGAAATGTTACAACCATTTCATTTTTATCGAAGCCATACTCATGAAATATATAATGCTAAGGTTAAATTTGATATGATAGATCATCTAAACCCAACATATGACATCCATTTGATCTCTACACCTTATCAACATGAGGAGGGATCCCACATATCAATTGAGGAGACTTTTGACATGGATATTAGCAATGATCCTAACCATCCTAAGAAAGTAAAATTTGGAGAGATTCTATCTCCTAAAGATCATTCCATACTCATACCTCTTTTGATAAGAAATATTGACATATTTTCTTGGTCATATAAGGACATATTAGATATTGATCCAAAGTTTGTTATACAATGTTACTTTAGACCCCAATATGAAGTCGATCAACCAAAATATTAGAAATGTGCACCCAAAAATCACCTTAATGGTGAAGGACAAGTTACAAAAATTGTTGGATGTAGAATTTATCCAATCGATTGATTATCTGGAATGGGTATCTAACATGGTACCTATAAGAAAACCTGATGGAAGGATCTGTATTTGCACATATTTTAGAGACCTAAACAAAGCAAAACCCAAGGATGAATTCTCATTACCTAACATCGATGATCTAGTAGATGCAACTACTGGTTATGAGATTTTATCCCTTATGGATGGATTTTTAGGCTATAATCAAATTTGGGTTAAACCCGAAGATGAACATAAGATAGCCTTTACGACTCCATGAGGAATAATTTACTATAAAGTTATGTCATTTGGCCTTAAAAATACTGGTGCAACCTATCAACGAGCCATGACATATATTTTTCATGATTACATGCATAATATACTGGAATATTACATGGATAATTTGCTCGCCAAATCTCTACTGCATGAAGAGCATGCAAAAGTTTTGCAAAAAGTCTTCAATCGCCTGATAGAGCATAATGTCAGGCTGAATCCTATGAAATGTATTTTTGGCATCACATTAGGAAAACTCCTAGGATTCATAGTATCCAAGAGAGGGATCAAATTATATCCCACAAAGGTCAAAGAAATTTTAGAAATGCTTCCCCCCACAAAAATCAAAGAGCTTCGTAGATTACAGGGCAAAGTAGCATCCATAAAATGCTTCATAGTGTAATTGCCAAATAAATGTCGACCCATGAATCGACTGCTACATAAGGGAGTCCCAATAAATTAGGATGAATAATGTCAAAAGGCCTTTAATGAGATCAAATAGTACCTGGTATCATCACCAGTGTTAGCTCCACATTGTACAGGTGTGCCTTTCTTGCTATACATATTAGCCACATATTTTTTTGTAGGAATCATGTTGGCCTAGAAGAACAAAGAGAGCAAAGAACATGCTATCTATTACATTAGTCGCACCTTGGTCAGTTATGAGCTAAAGTATGCATACGTCAAAAAGCTCTACCTAGGGGCCCAAACAGTCAAACTCATTTTGGACATATCTCACTCATCTGGACTCGGATTGAGCTAAAATTTTAAGGGTAGATGCCTAAAAAACCTTAGAACATCTCCACAAATTTTCATATCATTTGGAGTAACACAGATCCTAGTACATCCCTATGTATGAATGAGATATTTGGTAAGCATCTATGCGAGGGTTTCATCTGGGTTGAGTGCAAGCAGCTCTAGAGGTTGGTTTTTAGGGCCTTCGAGCTGTAGCAGCCAATATTTTTGTGGTTTATGCTTAATATTTTAGCAGGAAATGTTGCAGGGGATCCAAGATGGGTTAGAAATTTATCTTTCAAAAGATCATACTATGAACTTGAGTGAAAATAACTTTCAATTTGCTGCACAAATTAAAAGTGAAAATCATACCTTTCCACGGTGTCTAAGGCAAGGATTAAAGAGATCACGCAATAAGTTTCAAGCAGTTGATCAAAAAAGGCTCATATCTCAAGTGAATCTGGTGCTAAGGTGCACCCACAAAATAATTCTACTATGAAAACCCCTGTCAAGGGTAATAATTTTGAAGACAGTCCCAAAAATGAATTTTAGGGATGCCCTTCATGGTGGACAACCTCAACCCAATGCTAATATCAATATTAGGGCTTCCCATAAACCTATAAGAATTCCTAATATTGATCCCAAGAAAATGGAGTCAAGATGTCTTAAAGCAGCTAATGGAACTCCTATTGTTAAGCTTGATATGGGTAACATTCAGACTGGCATTGAATATTTGGAAAAAAGAGGACTAATTTGTCGGTTTGTGGGTTTTCATCCGAGTCTATATGCTTTCAAAGTTTGGGCTACAAAAAGCTGGAAAACTAAAGGTGATTTAAAAATATCTATTTATCCAAATGGTTATTTTATTTGCTAATAATGAAGATAGAGAGAAAAATTTTCAAGGGGGTCCTTGGTTTTTTGGAAGGGCAGGGATTTTCATGAAGCCCTGGCATACTAAATTTAAAGCAGAAGAAGAGATGCCTTCTATAGCTCCCGTGTGGGTTAGACTCTTTGGAATCCCTATTGAATTTTGGAATCCTACTATTTTTTCTTCAATTGGAAACTCTTTAGGAACCGTGATCACCACTAAAAACACGAGATTTCAGAAACAAAAAGGATAGACTAAAAATGCAATGTAAACAAAACTAAAATAATGCTTAAACCCTATGTTATTGAAAAATGTGTAAAAAGAAAGAACATGAACACAAGATATCAAAGCAATATAAAATATGGCCCTTTTATTGATATGCTTTTCAAATTTGTGTTACAATGCGTCTCCTTCATTTTTAGAGGATAGGAGCGTTAAATGTTGGTCTTTTACAACTTGTTTCAAAATTCCTTCTTCCGCGTGCCCACATATAAGATGAGCGAACCAAAACATTGTCATCGCTTGCGATGGTAAAGGTAGATTCCTCACTGCTCCTCTAATGCTGAAAATTTGCGTTCAAAGAAACAAACAAAGAATCAGTAGCACCTGTGTATGAAAAATAAAAGATAAATCTAACGATAGTTGAAATGAGTTTAAATAAACTAAAAACTTGACAAAAGCATAAACATGAAACTAGCTAAATACTACAAAATAAATAGTCACCAAAGACAATAAGGCGGGGGGTGCCCGAAGGCAAACCACCCATGGGTGAAACTTTGTTTTGATACCAATTTGCTTGGGATGGGTCCAAAACCTGATGTGATGTGTTGTCGAAAAATTGGTAGGATATTGTGGTCAGAAAATTCGGATTTTGGTTCTTGATTCGTGCCCTCAAAAGTCACCCAATAACCTCTCTTTCGATTAAGAGATTATGGATGTTGAAAGCACAAATCGCAAGTAAGTGAATTAGCAACACTTCGTCGCTCAAAATGCTCCTTATCTATATATCTTTTGGGTGAGGAAGCTCACCATTTTATAGACCCAAGGGGTCTCTTTGAATTAACATGCAAAAGTGTTACTTTGCATGAATGCTTTTTTGTGAAGAGAAGACTTTTTCTTGATTAAGGGCTTCTTAACTTCGTCTATGCATGTCTTTGTATGTTTAGAAAAACTCACTCGCACTCCCATGCAATGAAGGGATAGCTAAGTGGCAAATCTGAGTTGTCATGAAAAATCCTACTCTCACTCCCATGCAGTGAATGGAGAGTCAATTGGCAGATATGAGTTGTCAGAAGAACTCACTCGCACTCCTATGCCATGCAGGGAAAGCTAAGTGGCATTTCTGAGTTGTCATGCACCGAGGTTTGAATTTTTGTTGGTCAAACCTGGCATTCATCCCACCCAGAAATGAAAGCTAGTAATCATCCCTAGGTGAAACGAGTACAAATCCATACTCGTCCCTGGGTGAAATGAGTACCAGTCCGCACTCGTCCCTGGGTGGAGCGAATAAGAAGCAGAGTGTCTAAAAGGTGCCAAATTGATTTTTGACTTGTAAAACTGCTGTGTGAGTGGTTAGAACCATTGTTTAAACCTCTGGGGCTGCCTTGGGGGCTGTGTGTGTTAGTGCGATCGGTGCTTGTTGTCACATAATCAGATTGGTGCTGTTTTGGTGTCTACAGCTAATAATGAAGATAGAGAGAAAACTTTTCAAGGGGGTCCTTGGTTTTTTGGAAGGGCAGGGATTTTCATGAAGCCCTGGCATACTAAATTTAAAGCAGAAGAAGAGATGCCTTCTATAGCTCCTGTGTGGGTTAGACTCTTTGGAATCCCTATTGAATTTTGGAATCCTACTATTTTTCTTCAATTGGAAACTCTTTAGGAACTTTTATGATGACTATTGATTGTACTCAAAATTTTGAACATATTATTTATGCTCGGATTTGTGTTTTAATGGATTTTGAAAAACCCCTACCTAAAAATGTCACATTACAATTTGGGGAAGACACTTGGGAGCAAGTAGTAGACTATGAGAACATTCCTTTTCTTTGTAGAATTTACCATGAATATGGTCATTTGGCTAGTGCTTGCCCAAATAAAATTCCTAATAAAAATAAAGAAGATATAAACTTAGCAAGTTTCCAAATAGCTAAGAAGAAGAACACTAAAAAAAAATAGTTATGAAGGATCAATCAAAGTCATCTACTAATATGTTTGAAATCCTTTACACAAATTATGTCCCAAGTGATGAAGAGGAAATAATGGAAACTGAAATCTTAGAAACACAATTTAAATATGAAGGGAAGAACTCAGATACAAACCAACAAATCAAAGGTTTTCAATATAAAAAAGGAGAAAATTTACACAAGAAAAATAGTATTTCAAATGTCAAAACTTCAAATAATGCAAGTCCCAATATAGACTCCGTTGAACCATCTAGTAAAATTTTGGTTGTGTACGAGCATTCTTCAAGGTTAGAAGCCATCTCAGATTCAATTGGAATAATTCAAGAAATAGGGAAAAAAAAATGAATATGGATTCTAATGAAAATGTAGGTCGCAAGACCAATCAATATCATATGGTAAAAGGAGGTGAAAAGCTTGTAGAGGAAGGTAAGATTAATGCCCTTCGCAAATTTTTTAGCCCTGGTATTAATGAAGATCATCACTTGGAATATTAGAGGACTCAAAGGGAGTCTTTCAAAACAAAATGAAATTAGAATAATGATTCAGATAAATCATCCACATCTTGTTTTCCTTCAAGAAACAAAGATGTCAATGGAGGATATGGACTCAATTGCTAGTAAAATTTGGCCAACTGAAAAAGTGGTTTCACTAAGTTCCCAAGGAACTTTGGGTGGCATTGCTTGTCTTTAGGACCCAAAAGATGTAGTTATTCACAATATGGTTGGAATTTGGGGTTTGTTGGCTATGGCTATTCAAAGTAGAAATTCCAACTAGATTATGCTCTACATTATTTTTTATGCTCCAAATTCTTTGGAGGAAAAAAGAAGACAGTGGAAGGATATTACTCATATTATATCTCATTTTCCTAAAGCTTGGATCTTGATCGGAGGAGATTTAAATACCATCCTCTCTCTAGATGAGAAAAGGGGGGGAAATAGAAATTTGGACAAAATCACTGACCTCATAAGCGAATATATTGCAAACATCCATCTTGTGGATATCCAACCAGATAATGGCCTTATGACTTGGTCTAACAAAAGTCAAGGCTTAGCTTGTATAATGGAGAGATTGGATAGGTTTTTGCTCTTTGAAAATTTCTTAATCCATGGTCACATTCCTAAATTGAAGACTCTTAATAATGTTCATTCGGATCATTGTCCAGTCATGGTGGAAATGTGGAAAACCAATGTGAGTTTCTCTCCTTTTCATTTTCAATTAATGTGGCTTAGAGACATTTCCTTCATACCTCATGTGCAACAATGGTGGAAGGAAGATAAACCTAGGCATGGGACTAAGATGTTCTATTTTTCCAAAATACTGCAATACATTAAATCCAAAATCAAGACTTGGAACTGGAAAGAGTTTGGGGATGTTCATAAAAAAAATATGAAGTTATTGATCATCTTGAAAATTTGAATAAGAAAATCCATTTAGATGGCCTCACAGAGAAGAGAAGTGTAGATGAAATTAAACTCACAACTCAGTTAGAGGAATGGGAAAAAAGAGAAGAAATATTATGGAAGCAAAAATATAGAATTTAATGGCTCAAAGAAGGAGATCAAAATACAAATTTCTTCCACAAATATCTTCTAGCTCGAAGATCTCACAACTTTATTTCTTCCTTGAAATCAGATTCTGGAGATGTTGTTTATACTTGGGATGGCATGAACTCTATTGTTGTTGATTACTTTTCCAATCTTTTTGATGCTACTCCTCTTGACTCAGATTCACAAAAAAAATGTTCTTCAAGCAATCCCTTATCTTATAACATCTGAGAAGAACTCTCTTTTGACTGCTCCTAGTACTATCAATGAGCTTCAACAAGTAGTTTTTAAAATGCAAAAAGGGAAAAACCCGAGTCCTGATGGTTTTCCCATTGAGTTCTACCAAGAGTTCTGGGATATCCTTCATGTTGATTTATTAGAGGTGGTGGAAGAATCCAGGAAAGCCAAATAAATTTTGAAGTTTATCAATAAAAATTATATTACTCTTGTTCCAAAAGCTCAAGATGTTGATCATATCTCAGATTTTAGACCTATTGCTTTATGTAATGTTCTCAAAATCATTACTAAAATCATGGTAGAAAGGTTGAAGCCTCTTTTGCATAAGATTATTTCCCCAGAGCAAGGGGTTTATGTGGAAGGACGTCAAATATTAGATGAGATAGTTCTTGCTCAGGAAGCCATCCATTCCATGGATATGCAAAATTCTCCTTCCATGTTCATTCGGTTAGACTTATCTAAAGCTTATGACAGAGTGGATTGGCACTTCCTTATCAAAGTTTTGAGGTAATTTGGTTTCTCTAAGGATTGGGTGGATTGGATTATGGGATGTATCTCTTTAGTTTCCTACTTAGTTCTTATCAATGGCAGGCATTCTAAGTCATTCCCAACTTCCAGAGGTATTAGGCAAGGTGACCCGCTATCCCTTTATTTATTCATCATTCTTTTTGAATGCTTGGGTAGGACTATAACCAAAAAGAGGGAAAACAAAACCCTTGAGGGAGTTACCATTTCTCATGGAGCTAGACCTATCTCTCATATTCAATTTGTGGATGACTCTACTCTTTTAGGTAAAGCTACAGTTAAGGAAGCTTCTAATATTAAGCAAATCATTAGCTATTTTTCTAAGGCTACTGGGCAATTGATCAATGAAGAAAAATCTAAAGTTATTTTATTTCACTGATTTTCCAGATAGGAATCCATGGTCTTCGATAAATTAAGATATAATAATACCTCTCTTCCAATCACTTATTTAGGTATTCCTATTAATATTCAAAGGTAGAAAAATAAATATTGGAATTGTTTGTTGGAAAAAGTCAAGAAAAAAATTGGAAAGTGGACCAACAAGTGGCTTTCTTCTGGGGGTAGAATCATCTTGGTAAAATCAGTCCTTCAAGCTATTCCTATTTATGTTTCTTCCATTTTGAATATCCCAAAGGCTGTTCTTCGAGAATTGGATCAAATCAGTCATTGTTTCCTTTGGAGTGGTAATAAGGAGAAAAGAAAATGGGCCTTGGTGAAATGGGATACTTTGTCTTTCTAAGAGTGAAGGGGGGTTAGGATTTTGGTCTTCAATTAATAATAACAAAGCTTTAGCTGCTAAATTATATTTGAGGATGTTGCATAACCCCAATGCTATTTGGGCCAATAATATCCGTGCTAAATATGTTGAGAATAAAAGTCCTGAAGACCTTGTTCGCTATCAACTTCCTACCAAAGTTTCTCCCATTTTATCAGTTCTTAAGACTGGTGAGGATTTGATAAAGAAAAAATTATTTTGGATCACTCATAATGGTCAGCATGAAAATTTTTGGATAGATTCTTGGGATGGTCACAAGCCTTTGATAACTCAGTTTCTCGATTGGAGGCCTTGGATGGAGGAGCTTCACCTAGCTAATTGGGTAAAGGTGGCTAATTACTATTAGTACCATACTGGTAATTCAAAGGTTGGTAGATATTGGATCCCTATTAAGGACTGGCCTATTAAAATCCTAGAAAGGCAAAGACAATATATCCAAGGCATCCTTCATATGAGATCCCTCTCTTGGTCCCATGAAAAAGATTGTTTTGGATGGAAAAACACTACTAAGGGTGAGTATTCATTTGCTCAAGGTTATTTGAACTTATGACATAATAATCCCAACCATTCTTCTGACATATTTTCTTGATTGTGGGCTCAAAAGCTTTGGCCTAAGGTGAGGTTCTTTAATTGGATTTTATTGCATCGTAGGGTGCTTACTAGTGAGCAACTTATGAAGCGTGGTTTTCATGGCCCTTTTAGATGTGAAATGTGTGAAGAGAATGTAGAAAATATCAACCATATTTTTATTGAGTGTAATTTAGCCTCTGAGCTATGGAGGAGAATGACCACTTTACTTGGCTTATAGTGGTCCAATTTTTTTACTTTTGAACAGCTTTGGAGGGATTGGCCTAATCAAGAGGGTGTTGATCATTTTATTAGGAAGTTAGTTTGGATGGGTTCTACCATTCTTCTTTGGAATATTTAGAATGAAAGGAACAACCAAATTTTTAATCAAGATAGGAAGGATATTCACTATATTTGGCAAAATACCATAACCAACTTAGTTGAATTAGTCCATCAACTCCTTAATCACCCCCAAAAATCCCACTAAATATGGGATCAAGTGATACAAATATTGAAGATTAAATCTTCTAAGGGCAACCAACTTAAAGGGAATGTGAGTATTAGTAAGATGGATAGGACTAGAAATTGGCAACCTCCTCCTAAGGATTTTGGAAAATTCAATACTTATGGAGCCTCTAGAGGGAACCCTAGAAAATCTAGTGTGGGAGGAATTGGTAGACTTTTAGATGGCTCCCTGGTTTTTACTTTTACTGAGAATTTGGGTATTCTTTCCAATAACCTTGCTGAGGGGTATGGTATCCTCAAAGGCCTTCAGGAGGCTACTAATTTTGGATGGGAAAAGGTGTTAGTTGAGTCTGAATCTCAACTTATGATTAATCTCTTGAAGACTCCTTCTAAGAATCATAAGGTGGATTGGAGAATAAAAAGAATTATTGAGAAGATTTAGTTAATCCAGATGGGAATTTTGAAAGTTGATTACAATCATATGGTCAGAGATCAAAACAAGAGTGTTGATGCTTTAGCTAATTGGGCTTTGGACAAAGGTGATCTTACTTGTTATGGCCACCCTCCTATATGGTGGGCTTCTCAAATTAGGGAAGCTCTTCTTTCTATCATTTCTTTGGATGTCTCCAAATCTAAAGGTACCTAGTTTCTTCTTGTTTTTTTTTTTTTTTGTGCTTCTCTTTGGTTCATTCAATTTTTTTTAGTTCCCTAGCTCATTCTATTCTTTATTTTGTTTCCTCTATTGATTCTTGCCTTAATAGTCTTGTGGTCTAGATAGGTCATTGTTATGTTCAATTTTTTTTCTTTTTTGTTTTTTTTTATTTAGTTTTTGAAGGTGGGTGGGCTCTTTTGTTTTGTTTTGTTTTTGTGTTCTTTGTGTTATTTTTTGTTTTGTTTTGTTTTTTATGTTTTTTGTTATTGTTCTTGTGTTTTTTTCATTCTTGTTCTTGGGTTTCTCTTTGTTTGTGTTATTTCGTGTTTTTATGTGTGAGTGTTTTCTATATATTTTGTTTTTTTTTTATTGTTTGTTGGTGGTTGTTTTTTATTTTATTTATTTTTATTTTTTAGGTTTTGGTTGTGTTTATTTTTCATTTTTTTTTTGGGTTATGTCTTTGTAGTGTTTTGTTGTTTTTGTCTTGTTTGTGTTTTGTTATGTGGTTCTTGTATTTTTATATGTGGTTTGTGTTGTGGTTTCTTTTATCTTATTGTGCATTTTTGGTTGTGCTTTTGTTTTTGACACACTCAAGGAGCATGTTTTTTATTTTATTTTATTATTTTTGTTGTTATTTACTTATTTTTAAATTGGTTTTGTGTGTTTGTTTGCTCCTTGAATATGTCAAAGGTGGTAGGCCAGGTCCGAGTCCTGGGCATTTTTGGTGGAATGGATACCCCTGCCTCCTTGGGTCTTACCCGAAAGTGGCATCCCTTTTGGGATGTTTTCCACAAATAAAAAAAAGCTCTACTTAGTAGTGGTGTTCACTACAAAAAAACTTCACCACTACATGTTAATTCATACTACGTATGTCATATCAAAATAAAATCCTTTATGGTACATGATGAGTTGTACATATCATAATACATGAACCAAAAAGTGGATCATGCTATTGATGGGATTCTATCTTGAATTCATCAATAAAAAATCTATAAAATATCAAGTCATAGCTGATCAGCTAGCAAAGGCACCTCTTTGGGATGACAAGCCTCCTATGATTGAACTACCCGATGATGAAGTATTCGCATTGTCAGAATCACCTGAACCTGAAGAACTAGAAAATAAAGCAGACATGACTTTTTTCTTTGATGGTTCCAAATGCAAGAAAGGGGGTGGTGCAAGGATTGTATTTTTCACACCACAAGGAGCTCCTATGCCCTTGTTATTTAAACTCAATTTCCCTTGCACCAATAGTAATGTTAAATATGAGGCTCTAATATTAGGTCTCAAAACAACTATCACCTTGAATATTAAAAAGATAAATATCTTTGGTGACTCCTTGCTCATCATAAACCAAGTCAAAGACATTTATCAATGTAGATATACTATCTTGAAATCTTACAAAGAGCTTGTGGACACATTATTAGCCCAACTAGAATAGTATGACATTGAAACAATCCCTCATACGTCTAATCACTTCATGAATACAAAGGCATATTTGGGATCCTTAATCCCTCAAAATCATTTTGATGATTTTACAATAATCCATGTTAAAATGATCTTGCAATTAGTGATGTTGTGTGAGAATTCAAACAATAAAGAAGTATTTTACATGATTAAGATAGAGCCAAATCATAAGTGGTTCTAAAAGGCACATGAATTTTTGAAACATGCATCCTAGGGGTCCTTGATCTCATTAGGTCTTTTAGTTAATGGCAGGACCATTCACCATAAGGTTGTTTCCCAATCTGCATTTGTGCATAATGAATCACAATGGGAGCAAGTCATTCAGTTAGTTGAAGCTCAAGCTTATCAATATTGGCTCATCCAATTAAAATATTACCTAAAGCTTGGTAGTATCCCTTAGGGATTGTCACATGCTACAAAATGAGTATTTAAATTGTTAGGATTCCCTAATCCTAACTATCATCATTATCTAATTATTCATATTTATTAATTTATATGGACCTTCGTGTCCTTTCACTCACAAACCTGGAATAGGTATATAAGACAATTATCTAAGGTGTAATCAATCATTCAGGAATTTATAAGAATATATATGATCATTGATCCATTGGCAAGTTCTATTCTAGCATAACCATGATTCAGTTCCAAAGGTGATTCTAATTATTTCTCATTGTTTTTGCATCTAAATCCATTCATTTTTCATCCATCAAGGCTACTAGGACCTAGGTTCCTAACATATGGTATTAGAGCCTTTCCATTCTTGCGCCTCATCACCATTCCAAAATTTGGGTACAAGTTGTGCAAATTCAGTAGTTCATCCTCCCTTCTTTCATTTTCAACATTGCTCATCACCGTTGGTAACTATGTTACTCCACTTCAACAGCTATAAAACATTCTTTACCCTTATTTTCAATGTCCAAACACCTAAAATTATCTTTGAAACTCTTCAAAAAAAACCTACAAAATATACTGCATCACTAGATGTACTAAAATGGCAAAATCTTGGATTACCAATAGATCAAAACGTGAAATCCATAGCTAGGAAGAAGTTGGATCAAATTTGAATGCACTATGAGAAAAAGCATTCGGAAACAAGGGCAAAACCACCAATCCAAATAAAAAGATAAACACTCCATCATTTTTTCAATTAATTCCTATCATGTTTGACGAGCATAAAAATTATAGTGGGAAAAATTAAAATTAAATCTAAGGTTATAAAAAATTTAGGTCATTGCTTAATTTTTTCATCGATAGAACAATGTAAAGAAAAAAAGTTTATCAAAGTAATTGTCCCACATTTTCTAAGTAAAAGCCTTGGAGGGGTTTAAAAGGACAAAGGATCACATAAGGTAGCATGACTTTGGTCATGCTTCCCTTGTCCCCACCCCCTCCCCCCTCCTCCCCCATGTGTGACACTCACTGCTCTACCTACCCCCATGAATACTTCTACCTCCCACTACATGCCATCTATGTTTGATCCTGCCACCTTGTGTGTTACACCACCTGCTAACCTCTAACTTCCATTGACCAATGCTCGTTGTTCTCCCTACCATGCACCTTATGCTCCCCACCATGTACCTTGTGCTCCTCATTTTTTACTAACCACCACGCACCTTGTGCATCCCATCGCTCGTTGACACCAGTATCTCGTACGCTAGAAAATTTTAAAATTAAAATTTTAAATACTAACCGTTGAGGTCCAAACGGTTGAAAAACCAAATTTTATAAAAAATTGACAATTTTTTTATCAAATTATTTAATTTTTTTCCAAAAAAAATCTCAAAATTTGAAAGAGGACTTACATTTTGTAAACCATCCCTAAAATGGCCAATGGCAGGAAATCATAAGACATTATCTTCAAGGAATTTATCTAGGAAGTACACCAGTGGAGGGAAGAAATTACAAATAGTACTATACAAAAGGAGGAGTTCTGCTAATGGAAGGACAAAATTACAAACAATACTATACCAAAGGTGGAATATGAAAACAAAATGATAGCAATGGATTTAAAAATTGATGCCCATAACCACTCCGTCGGTATGATACAAAAAAATATGGTACTAATCCAAGCTGGCCAATCTACTAGAGGACCAACATACCAAGCACTACTTGGGGGGCCACAAACTTCCATCCTGCCTAGAACTACTAAATTGTATTTTCTAAATTTTTAAGGAGGCGATCCCACCAACTAGATCTATTGGGTTGACCAATACATTGCATATTTCTACTTGGAAAATAATGCCACCCAATGGTACCAGTGGTACAAAAAAATATATGGCACCCCTACATGGCTTAAATTCATGAAAAATATATTAGTAAAATTTGGCCCTAGTAAACTCAATAATTTCATGGGAGCCCTTACCAAGCTCCATCAAACCACTACAGTGTGTGAATACCAAGCTCAATTTGAAAAATTGACTAATCGTACATTAGGATTAGATACCTCATTCTTTTGAGATTGCTTCATCAGTAACTTTAAGGAAGAAATTTGATTAGAAGTACAAATGTTCAATCCCACTGCCATGATGTAGACCATGGGATTAGCCCAAATGGTGGATTATAAATTCAATAACCAGCATCGACTATGAATACCACCTATGGGAAAATCACAAAATACTTAAACCACCCCAAAACTTAATAGAGTCTTACCAATTAAATGTATCAACCCTAAAGAAATGAAATAAATAAGAGGAAAATATCTTTGTTATCATTGCAATGAAAAATTCATCCTCAATCGTAAAATTATTACACCAAAACTATATATTCTAGATACGATTGATCATTGTATTTCAAATAAATAATATAATATTGAGATGGAAGTGGTGTCAGATACAATCGAGGATAATACTGAAGACACACCAAAAATCTCTTTTAATGCCATCGCTGAGTTCTCCCCACAAACTATGAAATTAAAAGGGTACTTTAAAAATCAAAATATCATTATGTTTATAGACTCTGGTAGCACACACAATTTTATTGACCCAAGGGTGGCAAAACAAGCTAACTACTTTATACATCCTTGCAATAGCTTTGAGATCATGATTGGTAATGGAGGAAGAATTGCATGCAAGGTAAAATGTCAAAATATTAAACTCACTATGGGTAATTATAATATGAAAGGAGACATGTACGTACTCCCCTTAGGAGGATGTGATATTGTTCTAGGAGTGCAATGGTTATGGAAACTTGAAATAATCCAATGGGATTTTGAGGACTTATGGATGAATTTCACATTAAAATATCAAACATATACTATTAAAGGACTAAAATGAGGCCCTTCCCAAATAGTAAGTTCTCATCGAATGGAGAAAATTATTTGCAAAGGAGGAAAAGGTATGATTGCACAATTATTTTCCATCCAACCCACAAATGAAGAACAACCAGAAGTTCCTGAATTACAACTTCTAGCATGCCAATATCAAGTATTTAATGAACCAAAAGGGTTGTCCCCTCCATGTATCCATGATCATGCAATTCCACTTCCCTCAGGGAATCATCCCCCTAATATCCAACCTTATCGATATACTTATCTACAAAAAATAGAAATAAAAAATGTATACAATAATTACTAAAAGTAGGGGTTATTAGACCTAGTGTGAGCCCTTACTCTTCACCAATTTTATTGGTTTATAAGAAATATGGATTGTGGCATCTATGTGTGGAGTTTTATACCCTTAAGAAACTCACCATCAAAGATAAATTTATTGTACCTATCATTGATGAGTTGTTAGATGAGATTCATTGGGCTAAATACTTCTCAAAATTTGATTTACGATTAGGATATCATAAAATTCGAGTAAAATAATGTTATATTCCAAAATATGCCTTCTAAAATCATGAAGGGCATTATGAATTTATGGTTATACGATTTGGCATTACCAATGGACCTTAGACATTCCAGAGTTTAATAAACTAGGTATTCCACCCTTACCTTCAATTTTTTTTTTAGTTTTCTTTGATGACATTTTGATTTATAGCAAAACATGGGAGGATCACTTGCTTCATTTATAACAAGCTTTGAAAACCTTAGGGGACAATCAACTCTATGTCAAAAGATCCAAATGTTCTTTTGGACAACAAGAAATTGAATATCTTGGACATATTATTTCCAAATAAGGCATTAAGGTGGACCCTCACAAGATTGAAGTTACGAAAAATTGGCCTACCCTTAAAAAATTGAAAGGATTGGATGGTTTTTTAGGACTAATGGTATATTACCATAAATTTTTTAAATATTATGGAAATATCATGGCCCCCTTAATAACTTTACTCAAGAAGAATTCTTTTCTTTGGTATCCAAAGGCTGACGATGCTTTCACCACCTTAAATAATGCCATGTGTTCCACTCCTATGCTAGCCATACCAAATTTTTCCAAACCATTCATAATTGAAAGTGACACTTTGGGAGTCAGAATGGGAGTCGTTCTCATGCAAGATGAAATACCCTTGGATTTTACTAGAAAGACATTTTCTAGAAAGAATTTAGACTGTTCTACATATTAAAAAGAGATGTTAGCTATTATTCATGTCATTCAACATTGGAGACATTACCTTATTGGCCAACATTTTATTATTCGAATGGATCACTATAGCTTAAAGTATTTTCTTGAGCAGCATATATCCACCCCTGAACAATAAAAGTGGGTTACTAAACTATTGGGATATGATTATGAGATCATATATAAAAAAGGGAAGGATAATATGGTTGTTGATGCCCTTTCACAAAAGTTTGAAGAAGTACCCCAATTGCACCCCTCTCATATCCTATTCCCCAATGGATGGACCAAGTAATAAAATAATGATTTAATGATACCTCAACACACACGTTAATTCAGAAAATTCAACATGACTCCACAAGTAAACCTCACTACTCTTGGAGCAATGGCATACTTAGGTACAAAGGGTGTATTATCCTATCTCCTACCTCCCTATATCGAATCAAAATTCTCCATGAGTTACATGCCACACCCATTGCAGGATATATGGATTTCTCAAAACTTATAAAAGAGCGGCTCAATCCTTTTATTGGGTAGGAATGAAACAAGATATCAAGAAATTCATGTATGAATGTGAGACCTTCCAAAGACAAAAATGAGAGACAGTAGGTACCCCTGGCCTTCTTCAACCTATCCCTATACCAACAAAAACATGGGTCAATATTTCCATTGATTTTATAAAAGGCCTTCCAAAATCTATCGAAAAAACTACTATTCTAGTTTGGTAGATTGCTTATCTAAATATGCTCATTTTTCCCCTTGTCCCACCCTTACACAGCTAGTACCATCGCCCAACTCTTTCTTGATAATATCTTTAAACTACATGGCATGTCTTCCACCATAGTAAGTGATCGTGATCCCACATTCACTAGTAATTTTTGAAGATAATTGTTTAAACTCCAAGGAACTCAACTTCGTATGAGTTCTGCTCATCATCCCCAAATCGATGGTCAAACATAAGTTAAAAAATGTTTGGAAACTTACCTACATTGTTTTATTTCTGCTCAACTCCTTCTTTAGGTTAAATGGATTTCTTTAGCCGAATGGTGGTATAATACCTCATACCATACCGCCATTAATATGATACCATATGAATATTTATATAACCAAGTACCACCTTATATCACCTCTTATATTCCAAGAAGTACCAATGTGCCAGTTGTAGATTCTAAACATTCTACTAGAGCTAATATTATTCACCTTCTCAAGGACAATTTACTCATGTCCCAACATCATATGAAGTAAAAATAAAACTAACATACAATAGAATGAGTATTTCAAGAAGGTGATATGGTATTCCTTCGTCTTCAACCTTATCACCAAACTTATCTCAAAATCAAGGGTTCACAAAAGTTAGCCCCCAAATTCTATGGGCCTTATAAAGTTCTTCAACACAATGGGCCCATTTATTATAAACTAGAGTTATTAGAATCTTCCAAATTTCATCTTGTGTTTCATGTCTCTTATCTTAAACCATTAATCAGCACACACATCACCACACAAACTCAACTACCTGAGTTCATAGACTATGGAGCACTCATGGTTAAACCTAAAGCTATCTTGGATTGTCGTAGTAATCATCTTTGATATCACACCATCATTGAGATTTTTATTTAGTGGAAAGACCTACCTTTCAAAGATGCTACCTAGGAAACCCTTCATCACATCCAAAAATAATTTCCTCAATTTATACTTTGAGGACAAATCTCTTTTAAGGAGGGTGGCATGTTAGGATTCCATAATCCTAACTATCATTATTATTTAATTATTCACATTTATTAATTTATATGGACCATCGTGTCCTTTCACTCACAAACCTAGAATAGGTATATAAGACAATTCACTAAGGTGTAATCAATCATCCATGAATTTATAAGAATATATATGATATTTTATCCATGGCAAGTTCTCCTCTAGTGTAACCATGATTCGGTTTCAAAGGTGATTCTAATTATTTCTCATTTTTTTGCATCCAAATCCATTCATTTTTCATCCATAAAGGCTGCTAGGACCCATGTTCCTACCATAAATAGAAGGAAACTAAGTATATCTTGCTAGGATATATTCTGTATCATCAGAGCTATGATGGACTCCTCCTTCATTGTCTTGAGCCCCAAGAATCTGCATGTAATATTGCAAGCTCATGATGATACCTACAATGGCCATTTCAACGGTATGGTTATCATCAAGTGCATCCTAAGAATATGATATTATTGGCCCATGATGGAGAAGTATTGTTGCACCTATAGTAGGAAGTGTGTAAAGTGTCAGCATCATGCTAATCTCTTTCACCTACCATCTCAGGCTTTGAAACTGATTCAATCAACTTAGCCTTTTTCTCAATAGAGATTCGATCTAATTGGGAATATCTCTCCTCTATATTTGGGCTTCCACACATTCATTATAGTGACTATTGAGTATTTTACTAAATGGGTGGAAGCAATCCCTTTGACCACTACAACTAGAGCTTGTATTGTGGAGTTCATACTCTATAATATTATATGTCATTTTGGTATTCCATACAAAATAATATCAGATAATGGAACATCATTCAAGAAAAAAGATGTGCAGGCTTTAACATCCAAATATAATATTCAACATAGCTTTACAACACCTTACTTTCCACAAAAAAATGGGCAGGAAGAGGCCTCTAATAAAACTTTAGTTGCCATATTGAAGAAAACCATTAAGGAGTATAATAAGGATTGGCACCTTCAATTACCTCTAGATTTATGGGCTTATCAAACTAGTATTTAGACACCCACTGGGGTAACCCCATTTTCCCTAGTAAATGACACTGAGGCCATTATGCCATTGGAATTAGAAATTCCATTATTACGAGTCTCATTGAAAGAATTCATCAATTATGACACATGGTGACAAGCTCGCCTCAATCAATTGACCCTTCTTGATGAATGATGAGTGAATGTTCTTGAGCATTTATGATTTTATCAAGATCATCTTAAACGAGCGTATAATACTAAAGTCCATCCAAGAGACTTTAAAGTTGAGGATCTTGTGCTTAAATGGAACCAATAGAATTCAAACCTTCTACCTCATCTAAGGGATAAATTTATGATCAATTAGTTAGGTCCTTTCATAATAACAAATAAAATAAGACCAGGAATTTATTACCTGACTTTGCTAGAAGGTGTTGAGGAGCCCAAACCTCTCAACATTCTTCATCTATGGAAATTTTATACATAAATTATAAAACAATAAAAATCACAAAAACAACAAAAATCATAAAAAAATACCAAACAAATAAAAAAACATAAAAACAAAAAAAACAATACAAAACATTAATATACAAAAAATATTTGCATTATGTTATCATGCATTCCATTGTATGCATTAATTAGTTGCATTGCATTAGGCATCTTCATCCATTGCATTTGCACTAGGATAAGTCATGTTTACATTCTTATGAATGACACCATGTTTTTATGCCAATCATGAATCCACATATCATTATCATTCATATTTCCCTTGTGAGTAACTACATTTTTCAACATAACTTATGAGTTGCTATAGGATGTATACTAGGATTTCCGATCATTCAACCATCCCTAGTTATCTTTTTAGATTTTATAGAAATCTATCTTGGCTTTTAGAAAGTAAGGTCTTTCTTTGATAGTACCTTGCATATCTTAAAATCCCAACACAATTAAACACATTAACAATCCATGTCTAAACAAGGAAAGACGACACTACAAAATGGTCCTTGTCACTTTAAGCAAAAGGTTTTCCTTATATTATTACATGCATGATATAGAATGCTGAGAACTGGAAAAATGATAAGCTCCCACCTACCCAAATAATCCCCTTGATCTTCCAAAAAATGAGCAAATACCCCAAAAAATGCAAAATAAATAGTGATTTTCATCACTAAAAAAATCCCTTGCCCAAAAAAAATAATAGTGGTTTTCACCACTAAGCATGAGCAAGTATCCCAAGTAATTAAAAGAAAATAATGGCGTAACGAGCTTGAATCCTTGGAATCTTTAGTATTCAAAAGCCATGGGGTGATATCCATTATAGCAATGGTTTGAATAAAACCCGCCTGATAATGGAGAAGCCTTACGTGTGGCGATATGTCTGTCATGTTAGTGAACTTATTTTATACATACCAAAGTCAGCTTATGGATGAGCTAGCTTTTTGGTTACTTGTATTACCTAGTAGTCTAGCATAACTACATTCAAACTCAATATCATAATGATAATAGTGTGATCCTCATTATAGCAATGGGTTGCATGAAAATCGCCTGGCAATGAGGCAGTCTTATACCTCATCTAATATATTCACTTTGCACACATAGGGATAATGAATATGTAGGTCTTCTTAGCAGAATTGTATCTTTTAGGAGTCTTGTGTAGTTAGTATACAACTTTTATCAATCAACTAGGGTGTTTGAGTCTCACATAAAAACTCAAAAATCCCCTCATAGCAACAAATCATCTCATCCACATGCACAATTTTCCTTATAAAATTTTGTTTATTAAGGGGTCTTCATAAAATAGGATAGATACCAGATGAATATTAGTAATGATATTTAGATGACCATTGACTATTTTATGCATACCTTTTAGTTTATAAAATATTATAGGGAAAACCCTTACAACACACATAAGTTCATCTCACATATGCATGTATCAATGTATAATGCTTATAATCAGGGTTAACATTTTAATTCATGATTTCTATACATTCTATGGTGTCTACCATTAGTTTGTTAAACACAAATTAGATTTATTTATTATGTTCTAAGTAATTAAAGCATACATGTACATTTGAATTAAGATCATTCACATCAAATTAATGCATTACATACACATTACATCCTCCATATCATGTAACATAAATTAAATGCATAATCAATTAAACAAATCAAAACATGCATTTAACATTAAACATGACATCCATATACACATACATAGTAGTACATCCATACATATAGATCACAAAATCTAATCATACATCCATCATATAACTATTGCATGTCATTAGTACATCGCATGTATAGAACAATACATCATCATATAAGCATTACATCCATCAATGCATACATAAAATAAAATAAAAACCAGAATATATGATGAGTCAAAAAATGAAATCTCATATATATATATATATATATATATGTGGGTGTGTGTGTGTGTGTGGGTGTGTGTGTGTAAAATTTCATAAGTACATCATGGTATAAAAAATACCGGTAGGCTATAATAGAGTGGGTCTGGTCCTCAGACCTCACAATCTCAAAATATAAGAGCATACATAGATAAGTCAAGCTGGCCTTGCATTGCCACTCTCACCTCCACCCTTAGCCCCTCTTTGATGAGGTTGAGAACCACTAGCATCTGACCTATGTGGAGGATCTCAAAATATAGGCACCTGCTACCTCATTGATGACTACCCTAACTTAGTCCATATACTCTGATGTGATGTCCCAAATGAATATAATGTGGGTAGTATACCTCCACATCACTCTACCTCATCCTCTAAGCTACCAATTTTGATGAGCAAAATACCAAGCTACTTGTAACTACAAAGTCACCACATCACCTGTGGCTTATCCACCGATCACTATCTGCCCTTGTGTTGTAGTCAAAGCATCCACATGAGCCTATAGAGCATCTCACTTGGCTATCTGAGCTACCATCTATGTCCATAGAGCATCCCACTCTATTATGGACCTATCCCTCTCAATAGTAACCTAATCAGTCTCCATATGGGTTATGGCCAACTAAGCCTTGAGGAGATCTCTCTCCTCAAAGTATCTCCTCCATCATTGCTATCCACTACTCAGTTGGATCTATAATATAGTGAGAGTCATCTCCCACTTTGCTAACCTCCTCTGTGTAGTCTATAATTATGCTTGCAGCTACACCACCTCATCAGTTAGGGCATCCTCCTCATCCTCCTCCATAGCTTGGGGCTCCTCTACCATCCCTGCATCCTAGACCCACTACCCCTCAACCCTAATATGCACTCAATGCTCATCCCTATCACCACCCTCATATATTACCACTTATACAAACCTAATAATCAGACCACCTCCCTACCATACTTGGGTAACCCACTAGGTTTCATACTCTACACTCATACCTGGGTCATCCAAACCAGGATTTACTACTATCAGATCCTCCTCCTCTACAAGTGCCTTTAATCTAGGTAACTCTAGCTGTGTCTCATCACTATGGAAATGATAGAGGATTGGCTCCTCTAGGACATCCTGATAGATGTCAAACTATCATGTAACTCGAGATAAGTGGAAATACTCTCACTCAGTTCCATGAAATATAATGAGCTACCTCCCTCATCTGCATACCATCTAATCCCACTATAGTATCTATATTGACCCAACATAGTGCACTAATCTGCCTGCCTCTAGTTGGCTCTAGCCAATCTCCCGATCTCACAACCACCATGCTACATAACCAATGTTTGTTTTCCCTAGCTTATCTCAGGGTACTGGTAGTCCTACTAGCCAATCTAATTAGATTTTCTCCCATACCCATACATTGAGGAGCAAACTATAGCCTAATCTAGTGTGCCTCCAATGTTGTATCTCATACAACTCATCATAAAAATGTGCTAATAATATGTTATCCCATGACATGATGATCACTTATTGAAGATCACACTCAATAAGATCTTGCACCATCTTGAGGAGGTTCCAAGGGAACCTCGCTCTTGAAGAGTTTGGTAGTAAGACATTGGAGATGATATACATCAACACTACCTAACATCGAGAGAATATCTCGGTGTCATACCATGCACTGACTAAGAACCTACCATGGTCCATCTACATCAAATCCTCATCTGCCCTCTTGCAAAATATCCTCGAAAGAATGCTCTCTCAATGCCAAAGAGGAGTAGAGGTGATGGCACATCCCTCAATAGGGATCCTAAAAAGCCTATAAAAATCCTTCAACATAATAACCATCTCACCAGTGAGGATATGGAAGGTGTTGGTCCTGCTATCCCAATGACAAGCCAAGGTCATCAGATATGCCTAATCCAACATAACACTAGGGAGTTGCACCACATTTTTGAGGCTGATCACCCCAAACCACATCCAATAATTAGTGTCCAACTCTCTCCACAAATAATTTAGTAGGGTAGGTTCCCTACCACAAGCCATCAAAATCTGATGTCCAAAAATCATATAAAAATACCAAAAAATATCAAATAAAAAATAAATAAATAAAATAAATGAAAATTTTCTAAAGTCAAGAGGCTACTCTAGGCCCCAACAGCTACCAAGTGCAACTGTTGGACCCTAGGATGACCATCCTAATGGTCAATTAAATTCAAATGCGATCACCATACCCCACGATGGACCCCATCCTACCAAAGGGGATTCACTCCTACCCAAGATGATCCCATAATGACATCTACAAAGGGGACATACCCATGCTAGAAATCCTAAAAAATTATCCTACACTTAAGCTACCATGATCTACACATTCCTATACTAGGGTGAGGTTTTTTGCCAAGGGTTTAATGAGGTTCATTTTTTATTACTTAGTGAATTTTAATTTACAAAATTTACAAGAGAGGGATTGATATTTCTATCTTAGTCGCCCTGGCTCCTCCGATCGTAGAGGCCTCTACTTGGCCTATCATAGTTTTTTGTCACATGTTCAAAAATGTTCCTTGTGATAATATCTCTCCTTCACCTCACTACTCACTTTTCTCTCATTTCTAGCTATCACAATGACATTAAAAATTAGAAATTTTTCTTTCATATTTTCCAAATTTCTTGACCATCCTGGGGGAGCGGTCACAATTCGGTGTGACCTTCCTACCCTAGGATGGCCCCAAAATTTTCAAAGTGTCACCATTGTATCCTAGGATGGTATTCATATGGTAATAAATGCATACATTCTGTCAGTATCATGAGCTTCAATCTAGATATTTTGCAACATCTAATGGTCCACTTCATCAAAAATTTCAAAAACAATAAAAAAAATCAATTAAAAAAAATCTCAAATGTGCCTCGTACCTAGTAACTTACCATATACACTTGGTGGTTGCAACAACTTGCTATCCATACAATATGATAAAATGATTAAATTACCATAAGGCCATTTGAACCAAAATCAATCATTGACAAATTGAAGTGTCTTCACTTCAATACCCAAGAAGGCCATGAGGTCGGACTACTCCACGAAAATGAGGCGTACATTTCATTCTTCTATGAAGTTTCATTAGATCATAAAACATAGTTATTTAATTCATGCTTTAATTGAATTTCTATCATTTTGATTCCCTAAGAAATCCATGTGGATGGACTACTCCATGGGATAGAGATGTACAATTATCAATGATGGTTGAAATCATAGATATAACATGACTTTCTCTTTTACATTTGTTATCGTCTTGCAATGCTTAAGTAAGTCATCTTGGTCAAGCGACTCATCACTTTCATCACTTGCCATTTCCTCATCGACTTGTCACCTGAGGGGGTAGTCATAATCATAGAATTCATAATCAAAATAAATAATCAAACACTCAATCATGCAAATTATTTTCATCCATGAATCATTGCTTTAAAATATTATAATATTTTCTACTTGGAAAAAAAGAAAAAATGCTAAACTAAACCTTTGTTAATCTGAACTAGTGGAACATGTAGTTATACAAAACTATCTAAATGCCTTTAGATTCATCAATTTTTTACACAAATTAATTCCACAAAAGTGTTGGAGGTAATTATTCAAATATGCATGCTCTTTTTGTTATTAAGATATCTAAAGTTGACCAGATCAATGAACATCAATCAACCTTCAATGTGATGTTAAGTTGTATATTTTTGCTTAGTGTTGTGCTTTCAGACAATGTATCCCAAAAAGGGGTATATGTAGACACCTAAAACATGGCATGTTGAGGAGGATACCTATATGGACATCATTTTTTGCTATATGAGTCACCTTGGGCCTTCCCAAGACCTAAAAGTAGTTCTTAACTTTCAAACAAGGGTAACCTATCCCTTTGCATCCTGGGTCACTGTACCCCTCTATGGCTCCCAAGAGGCCATTGTACCCCTTTATGGCCCCCAATCCTAGCCACTCCACCTTAGGACGGTCGTTCCTGTAACAAACTTGGGATCCATGAGCTAATCCAAATTAGTTACAGGGCAAGTTGAGCATAATTACTAACTACAAGAAGTTTCTAGATGCAATGCTTGGGTTGCCTAGATCCTAACCAAATCTTGATCTTGACCTCTCTTGCAATCCAAGATTTCAATTGGGTAATATTATAAAAGGAGCCCCAAAAATTCATCAAATATAGATGTGAGATCCTGAATCGAATGTAATGAAGTGTTGTCGATTTGTGTAATAGAGAGAACAAAATCTCATAAGCAAGAAAGTACTACCCAAATCCATCCATGAAGCTTGCATTCACATCAAGGAGTTCTTTGGATTTTGAGATCAAATTCAACCATTGTTCTTCATCAATCACCCCAAATTCAAGCTAATTTTTGTGACTCAACCTTGCTTAAAAGAGCAATACCCTTGAACATCAATTTGAAAAATAAATTAGATGTCACCCCACATCAAGCACAAAGAAAATATTTTTTTTTTCAGTGGCCACTTTGCCCTAAAGAAACCTATAGGTGCAATCATTGTACCCTCTGATGGCTAACAAATCTGACTGCTTTAACCCATGATGGTCTCTCTATAAAATATATTTTCTATGTTTCTTAATTACAATAGCTTTAACAATATTCAATTTCTATTCTAGCATGGTTTTATTCATTTTGCATGCATTTATTTATCATTTTTATTATATTTATTTTATTTTCTTATCATAGAAATGGACCTCATCTTGATAGGTTCCACATTTGCTACTAATGTCTTGTAAGTGTTCTTGTGTGTAGGTTTCAAGTTTCAACAAGAGATATTCATCATAAATATCCTCTAGTCTTTATCTCATCAAGCGGAGATCACAAAGAAATCCTTCATAGTCAATTTTTGGAGAGAAAGGAATCTACGAATTACACCTACCCTTTGGTCTCAATTGTAATTTGTATCAAACTGGTGTAATCCCTAGGAGGGATATCTTTTCAACCATTTTGTAAAAGACAATTTCAAATATAAATGAGAAGGGCACTGTTTTCTTCATTCTTTTGTTTCAATATGGTTACATGATTTGCATTTTTCAATTCGATTTCATAAATGTTTAGGTGTATGGTTTTTTCTACTCTGTAGTTGGATCTTTTGACATCATTGATAAGATTAGCCTAATAGCTTATAGGCTAGCCTTGCCACCCAACCTATCGAAGATCTATAATACTTTCCACATATCCTTGCTTAGAAAATATGTTGTTGATCTTTCTCATTTTTGGAATATTTTTAAATTGTAGATGATAGATCCCTTAGCCATTGAGGTGAGACCAATAAGGATCCTATGATTTCAATTCAAAAATCTAAGGAAATAAACCCTAGATCAATGTAAGGTCCAATGGGACTAGTGGGACTAGTATTATGAAAATTGTGTAATATAGGAAGATGATAAAGAAATAAAAAAATAATTCCCATATTTATTTGAATGAAATATATGTATGATTTTTGTAGGAAACACAAAGGACTATGTTTAGTCTAAAGGTGGGGTATGTAATGACCCTCCATGGAATAAATTTATCATGATACTAAATTATGTATTGTTATGGGTATATCTAATACATGTTTTTATTTCTAAATTATCATAATAATTTGGTGTTGCATTTTATGCTTTGTACAAAGATATACGAAGAATATGGTATTGTTGATGAATTTTATGGATGCCTAGAATATTAGTTTCAATGTTAATAATTAATATTAACAATTGATACTAATTGATAAGCAAATTAATCTAATTTCTAGAAGTAACAATATTATGGTTGAGTTATTAGATTAATTCATGAAGTTGTTGCTTTGATTTCCTAATGTTGAAACATTAAGGAATATATCATTATGGTTTTGAAGTTATTAAATATTATTTTAACCATGCTTTAATTAATATAAGATAGTCTTCATGAGTGTTTTAATCTTGCCAACGTTCATGAAAAGAATATTACAAGTTGGAAGGTGGCCAGTTCAAGTGGGATCATCATGGGATGAACATTTAGTTCTCCAAGAAGTTACGCCTAGGGTATTTGAAGGAAGGTTTGGATGAGTTTTAGGGAATTTTTGGAGATGAATTTGGAGTCGAAAGGAAGTATCATGCAATGGTGGATCAAAGGGCTCATTCAATTTAGAATTGAGAGGTAATCAATTATATTTTATGTGTGTTGAAGCATTACTTTAGTAGATTTTATCTCTATTTAGATGACTCTATAAACATGCTTTATTTTGCTCTGCTCTTTTATTGTCATTTGACCTTACATGTCATGTTTTTTCCTTTGGTATGTTTTAGTGAGACCTTTTGGTGCTTTGTCTTAGGATTATCTTGATGAGATCCAATTGTCTTGGATTCTGTTTGGCTCTATTTTGGTAGATGTAGTTCTATGTATGCCTTAGTTGCTTTGTTGCTTCCTGATTCTATGGTCACAAGCGTGATCATTGTGCCTTTCAAGGAACTACCTTGCATGGGTTACTTGGAGTGCTTGTTATAGCCTTTTGGCATGTTACCTATTATGTTTTTTGGGAATACTTTGCAACCACCTTTGGATAGTGGTTGAGTAGAACCTATGGAAATATGTGAAATGCCTATTGTATGTAATATTTCCCTTGTTTGTGCTCTAGTTTCTATGTATGGTATTGGTATCCATTTATATAGGTTATGATTTATTTTGTTAAGTCATTTTTTTAATGAAAGAGACTAGTATTTCTCTTTGGAAGTATTTTTGAGCTTGGTTAAATGTTGTTGTTTGGGGATGCTACTTTTAAACCATACTCTAGGAAGTCATGCTTGGGGAGTTGTCCCTTGTTGTATGCTTGGAATATTTTCTAGTAATATGATTTCCTATTGTATAAGTTGCCAATACTTTAAGTTGGTTTTGTATTATTATAATTAAGTGAATGGAAAACTTAGGCATTATGTAATTAAAGGAATGATTCAAATGGAAGAAATATTAGAAGGATCAATGGAACTTTACTTATGAAAATTTGGAGTAACAAAGATAGTGTTGTTCATATTATCTTCAAACAAAGGATAGAACTTTTACGAAGTCTTTCTATATTAAAGTAAGGATAATCCATTTATGTGATGTTTTCTTTATGGAAATGCTATTGTGAGGAAATTTATGATCTTATATTTTTGTTGATTAAATTAAATTTGGTTAAGGAAAGAGAAACGCTTAATTATAATGGTTTCTTGATAGTTGAGTTGATAAGGAAAACTATTATAGAGAGAAGTATGAGATTATCTTCTTGTTTGTTTAAAAATGTACTGTGCATGTTTACTTGCAATTACATATAGCATTTTAGATAGAGAAGTATGGGATTCTCTCGTTTGTAAAAAATGTATTGTGCATGATTTCTTGCAATTGCATAGAGCACATTAAGTAGAGAAGTATAGGATTCTCTCCTTGTTTAAATGTATTGTGCATGTTTGTTTGCAAATACATAGAGCATGTTAAGTTGCATTGCATAATAAGCTATAATGATCCCTAAGTGTTCCTCAAGTTCATAGGAAATATCTTTCATGAAGATGATCATGAAAAGTAGGTGGTGCAGAGATCACTTAGGTGGTTTGGCTCTAATGTACCTTGGAATAAAAAGTTGTTATGCAAGTGGGTGCTTGCTTTCTAATTCTTAGATGAAACTTCCAAATTTATTGAAAATTATGGTAGTTTTGTAAGATGGAGAGTGTTTGGTTGGAACAAAATTGAAGGATGTTTTTTCTTATGATATTATCTTGCAAAGTGTTCCTATTGTTTTAAAAAATAAATGTTATCATATGATCTACTTTTGATGGGATGTTTTTAAATGATATTTAAGTGGAATTGATAGCATTGCAATTAATAGATTTTGTTTTCTAAATGAATACTTCTTTTACATAACTTTACAATAGCACTTTGATCAATTTAACTATGGTTTTAAAACCGATGAGATGCTTCTTAGTGGTAGCACTATGTTGAAGCTTATGTTTAATTTTGAGATGTAATGTATTAATCCATTTTCAAGTTTGATATTTTGCTCTAGTTTAAGCATGTTATTATAAATTTAAGAATTTATTTATATGAGAGAGTTGTTATATATTATTTTATGTTATCTTGGATAAAGGAGGGGTTCTTGGATAAGATCTTAAAATTTATTTAGTGAAGAACATAGGCTTAGACTTAGAGGGGGTTCAACAATATAAGACCAACTTTTACTTTTCTTTCCTAAATAATATTATCCAATATTATCAATGGCAATATCAACATAAATAATCAAATTAATGCACAAATTATCACACATAATAGAGACACCAATTTAACGTGGTTCACTCAATGTGGGCTACTCCGTGAGAGAAAATATTTACACTAAAATTTTCTCAACAAATCTCTTGGGAATCACTTTCCTATTACAATGTTTATGGACCTCTCTCCAAAGGAGACACCAATCCCCTTAAGCTCTACATTGTGTAACTCTATCCACATGAGAACTCTATCCCATTTTCTATGGTTCATGGAACTTGATCCAGGATAACTCTTTCTCCTCAACTAGTTCATGGATCTCTCTCCACAGAAGAACTCTATCTTCCCATCTAGTTCATAGATCACAATCCATAGGAGAACTCTTTCCCCTTGCTCTGCTTCGTGAAACTCTATCCACAGGAGAACTCTTTCCCCTTGCTCTGGTTTGGAGATATATATCCATAGGAGACTTCTTTCCTCTTGCTCTGGTTCATGGAACTTGTTGAGGTATGATTTTTTCAGATTACAAAACCATCCGACAGAACTCTTTCCCCTTGCTCTGCTTTGTGAAACTCTATCCACAGGAGAACTCTTTCCCCTTGCTCTGGTTTGGAGATATATATCCATAGGAGACTTCTTTCCTCTTGCTCTGGTTCATGGAACTTGTTGAGGTATGATTTTTTCAGATTACAAAACCATCCGACAGCTAGGACCTAAAATCCTCTCTTGTAAAGAAAATTTGTTTTCTCCAAGGCTCTCACTTTAAGTGTTACTCTTCATGTATATGTATCAATAAATGCTCGAATAACTTTATAATGGTTTGCAAGATAACTGTTTAACAAGGAGCTTGAAAACTCATGTAAATGATTTCATATACATTACATGTTCTTTTGAAACTTAAACTAATGAAACTTAAAATAAAATCAATGAATCTTTAGATATAATAATATATATTATAATCCTGAACTTAAAGATTCATAATGGAGTAATTATGATTTCCACCTTTGTAAAGTTCACATAAACAATATCAAAAGGGAAAATATTATATTCATGTCATGCCCATTTAGGTCTTTTATAAAACCTTATTAAGTTGCAGAATCTTGAGGGCTTATTATAAAATCAATTTATAAGTTTTATCCAACAATGTGAAATAAAACTCATAAAATAACTTCACCTGCAATTTAATCTCTAAAATATTTATGGAATTAAATATTTTAAAAATTAAATATAAAAGACGAAATAGAAATTTGGATTTCAAAATAATAACTTGCACTAACATACGAATCTAAATCCTCTGTAATTTTCTCCTTTTTAATGGAAAATATTAATTCATATTTCTGAAACTTTATGACATTACAAATCATTGGTCTCAGCATTTATTATTTTCAAAGACAAAAAAATCAATCACCTTAAATATCTGAAACAATGGATCTTTAACATAATCCAGTAAAATATTTAAACTTTCACTAAGATGTTGGGCTATTCTTTCATGAAAACAATAAATAAAAAGAAAAATCAAACAGATTTATGAATGAGAAATTAATTCTAATCCTCACACAAACTATAAATTATAACACTGAATCACAGGAACAAAAACAAACCAGATTCACTGTCCACCAGTTATACACACAATGAAATAGCCAAACGGTGCAATCTTCCGAGGGATTTCATTAAAATTTCAGGATAATCATACTAAAATATTTCCTTCAATTTGAACACAGGCTTACACATATTCAAATCCACAAATACTTTAATATAACATCAAATCTTACAATTTTTTCCTGATTCTCTGTGACTCCAAACTCCACTTAACTTCTGCTTTTAATCTTCTTCCGCCTCCTTTTCTGTAAAATATGTCCGACCCTTGTTCCTATTCCATCATTATTTTTATAATTTCATCAATTGGTTATTCTGGTTTGAAATTTCGTTATTTCCGTTGTTCTCTTAAAACTACGCAACTGTTCCTTCCGTTACATTTTTAACCAAGCTTATTTTAAATGAACATCACAAAATATTAACTTTATCAACATATCTCCTTAACAAAATGATAATAATGATTTTCCTTTCGATAATAATTAACATATCCCTTCATCGAATGTTGACCAAATTTCATATGACCCCTGACGACCATATCACGAACAAAACCATTCAAACCCGGTATCTTTCACTATGCCTCCATATTTTCCTGCACAAACACCACTCTCACGTGTTCTCTTTCTTAACGCGATCATTGCTTCATACTATCCGTGGAACATGTGAGACGTAATGCCAACAACAACGATTGTTTGAAACTATAACATCTCATTGATTAGACTACATTTATCTTTAAATGATAAATTTTATAATAGCTACGTTATTCATCAGGCCACCATGATGGTTTCTTTTGAGCATTTCTACACCTAATTACGTTTTAATGATCTTAACCCTTTTATTCTCCAGATTTATGTAAAACATTCACCTTATGTTTTCACCATAAAAATCATAATCACTTATTCACCACTGTATTAAAATATGGAATTATCCGCTCTTAATCAGGCTCTATTTGCATTTCTACGTGCCATCTGGTGATCTCGGTAACCATGGTCCCTTACTGAATTCTGTCTTATGCCTTGAAAACCAGGTATTACCCACATTCTGATGCTGCTATTTCTCTAACTGGCTAATGATGACGTTTTCTGGTTTGAATACTTTAACCATCCTATGATTTCAAATAAGCTGGCAATGACCTTCTCCAGCGTTTCAATGACAGCGTTTTGGATGGCAACACTTTCCGAATTTTGCGATAGTAATACCTGGTGTTACCATGTGTTAAAATCAATATCAATTTCATTTCCAGTAATCCATAATATTCTCCTTGGGTTACGCATTTTCCCGCTGTCATAGACCTATATCATCTGTATTATCAGCCCTAATATCATCTTAACACATTGTGATCATATATTCATTTATGCCTGTCAGACGTGATGTCGGTGCTTCTCCTTGGCGTATCATTACCTAGGTTTTAAACTGAATTCATGAAATGTATTTTGATTTTGCTGCCGCTCGGAATTTAATAATCATACGAAAACATGGAATCTGCATTTACTTTGAATTTCGTCCCCTTTTCTAGTCATGGGATCCACCTTATCTCTAGCATTATGTCTTCAAAGCCTCGAAAATGTCATCGTCTTTCATTTGTATGTCACACACGTCCATGCCCTTAACCCGTATACTTTGCCCTATATGAAATTCTCATAAGAAGCCTTTGATAAATGAACCACGTACAAGGTGCCTCTTAACCACTCCCTATTGCATTAGGAAGTGCCACCGCAATGACTCAAAACCTATAAGGACAAGACAAAGCCCTTTACTAGACAAAATATGGAAATAAAACAAAACAAAATACCACTAAAACCATAAAATAAACAATAACAAAATAATTATATCATACAAACATAACAACTTAATAATAAAACAAACAACACCAAAGCTAACATAATATATATAATATAAACACAAAAATAGAACATATATTATAATCACAGAATAAAACAACAAAAAGATAACATTACAAAAAGTAAAATAACATCACATAAGAATATAAAATAACATAACACTAAGATGATGTTTTAACATGACAACATATTTCTAAATACAATTTAATACATTCCACAAAGCATTACTTATCAACCATAATGACCTTCTAAATTGTGCTCCAAGTTTATCAAATGAGCATGACTCAATGATCGGTGAATAATGAAATGCATCCTAACAAATGCATCTTATTGTCTACCTCTTTGCATGTGGATGAATATTTTAAATTAAAATTATGGGAACACGAATCATGAGTGAAAAAGTGATAATTTCAAATGACTTCACAACAATGGCAACTCTGCTGGTCAATGTCCCTGGACATTTTAAACTTGAAAATCAAACTCCGAAACCAGCAAAACTAAAAATTAGAATCACAAACATCGATAAGTATCCAAAGAATATGAATAGATCAAAGCAAATATGAACTACCAAAATCTTTTCAAAATTTCTACAGGATACATGGATTTTTGGTTGGAATCGGGTGATTTGTATTAATGATCATTTTTGGTGTAAACCTTTGTTTTGGCCTTGCTTGTCATCGTACTTTAATCAGGGGTCCAGTCATTTATACTTGTGAAAATAAGGTGATATAAAAATGATATGGCGTAGGCTGCAACATATATTGATAAAATATGAGTGACATGTTTTATGGAAACTCAAACTCTCTAGTATAATAAAAAAACACACTAAAACTCATCTAACTCTCTTAGGATCAAAAGTGTGTGTCATGAATTCCTTACCAGATCAAGAGCTCAGTTATGACCTTACTATCATTCAGAACCAGTGTGTGTTAGTGAGTTCATTACCTCATTTTGACCAAAATGATTAAACTTGTTATGAAAGAACCATAAGACTAGACTGCCCGTTTGAAACAATTAGAAGTCTTGATTTGCAATAAGACATGTCACCACGCGTGAGCATACTCCATAGCCAGTCAAGCATCTATAGCTCCAATGGAGGTTAACCCCATAGTCCATATTTTGAATTTTGATTGCTCGAATCCTGGGGATGACTACCCTTCCTTTTGACAGATGAGTAGTACGAATCCTTGCGATTCATTGGCCAATGATGTGTTTAACTTTAGATTTTAATTTCTTGAACCTTGGGGATGGCTACCCTTCCTTCTAATAGACGAGTAGTACGAATCATTACAATTCATTGATGAATGATGCGAATAGACCTTAGAGCTTTGATTTATTGAACCTTGGGGATGACTACCCTTCCTTCTGATAGATGAGTAGTATGAATCCTTACGATCCATTGGTGAATAAATGCAGAGCTTTGGGGAATTATATTTTTAGCTAAAGTGTGATGAGAATTTAACCCTATACTTACTACTCTAACTTTTTTTGGATTTTCAAATATTTATGGTAAAACAAATGACTTTAATGGACTATGTTGCATGATACGAATGACAAGGATGGCAATTTTTACCTTACATTTTCTTCCAAGGATGGTTTTGACCATTTTACCCAAAATGTTTTTAATATACATAAAATGTGTTTGGTTCCATACGATTTCACATCAGTCCTTGATCTCAAGACCTATTTAGTGTATATTGTGCAATGATTCGAAGAGAATATGACGTGATTTTTGGCAGTTAATGGCTGAGTGAATAAAATATTTAGGAAATCTGAAACTATGGTGTGTAAACATGAGTCTTTTTTCTCTTACACTTTTGTTCAAAATACCTTTGTGAGAGTGCCCCTAATTAAAGCAAACATGACATTTGACAGAAACAATTAGCATATTTTGAAGTTGATAAATGATCCTTTTATGAAATATGAAATATGAAGTGTGAGGATGATGTATGTAATGTTATGAAGCATGTTTATGGAATATGAGTGCATGTAAGGCTATGAAATTTTTTGTGACAAAATTCCAATTTTCATACTTGCTTTATCTTTGTTCACATTCATAAGGACATAAAGCAATACCTCATTTTCCACTTTCCAGGTTTCACAAGTCCTCACATTAGGTAACCTTACCCTACTCTTAAAAAAATCACTTAAAACTAGGCCAACATTGGACACCTTCAATCAAGAAATTCCAATAAGATTTGGTGATTTTCATATGTCATTAAGCTCAAAAACAACAAACACAACAATAAAAATTATAAAACAAACACAACAACAAAAACAACAATATAACAAATAACACATGACACTAGCACATCGCACAACAAAATGGTATATACAATAATGTACAAAAATATTCTTTCTCCTATGTTTAAGCTTGAAAATAATGCTTTAGATGACACCCATTCACAGGAAGCGACAAGTTCTCTCCACTTAAAGTTTTCAATATAAATGCATTTTCTCCTAAGATTTCCAAAATTTGATATGGGCCTATCCATAAATTATCAAACTTCTAGTGATCCCCTTTCTTTTTGTGTGCTTTATCCCACAACAAAACCAAATTAGATATTCGAAAAGCTTTTACAGTTGCCCATTTATCAAACCAATGTTTTACCACATCCTGATGTTTGCTAAAGTGAAGTAAGGCTTCCTCATGTTTTTCATAAAGCTTAAGAAGATTCACTAAATGGGATTCAACTTTATCATCAATTTTGAGGTAATATTTCATAAATTGCATGGCTGTTTCATTGTGTATAACTGGTGGACAGTGAATCTGGTTTGTTTTTGTTCCTATGATTCAGTGTTATAATATATAGTTTATCCAAGGATTAGAATTAATTTCTCATTCATAAATCTATTTGATTTTTCTTTTTATTTATTGTTTTCATGAAAGAATAGACCAACATCTTAGTGAAAGTTTAAATATTTTACTGGGTTATGTTAAAGATCCATCGTTTTAGATATTTAATGTGATTGATTTTTTTTGTCTTTGAACATAATAAATGCTGAGACAAATTATTTGTATATTTCTGACTTTAATGTCATAAATTTTCAGAAATATGAATTAATATTTTCCATTAAAAAGGAGAAAATTACAAAGGATTTGGATTCGTATGTTAGTGCAAGTTATTATTTTGAAATCCAAATTTCTATCTCGTCTTTTATATTTAATTTTTAAAATATTTAATTCCATAAATATTTCAGAGATTAAATTGCATGTGAAGTTAGTTTATGAGTTTTATTTAACATTGTTGGATAAAACTTATAAATTGATTTTATAATAAGCCCTCAAGATTTTGCAAATTAATAAGGTTTTATAAAAGACCTTATAAATGGGCATGACATGAATATAATATTTTCCCTTTTGATATTGTTTATGTGAACCTTACAAATGTGGAAATAATAATTACTCCATTATGAATCTTTAAGTTCAGGATTATAATATATATTATTATATCTAAATATTCATTGATTTTATTTAAGTTTCATTAGTTTGAGTTTCAAAAGAACATGTAATGTATATGAAATCATTTACATGAGTTTTCGGGCTCCTTTTTAAACAGTTATATTGCAAACCATTATAAAGTTATTCAAGAATTTATTGATACATATACATGAAGAGTAACACTTAAAGTGAGAGCCTTGGAGAAAACATATTTTCTTTACAAGAGGGGATTTAGGTCCTAGTTGTCGGATGGTTTTGTAATCTGAAAAAACCATACCTCAACAGAATTGGTGATATAGGTTACAAAACTAAACAATGTAGCAATATTTCTTTACCTCAAGATGCTTATGATGCCTATAATATTGGTGAGTCAAATGAATCACAAATTATTCTCATAAGTAAAGCTACTACATCTAAATAAAAGGAAGGTATCATGCATGCTTTAAAATATTACAAAGATGTGATAGTGTGGAGTTATAAATATCTCAAAAAATATAATCAAAAAATTATAACTCACATAATTCCCCTAAATCCAGATGCAAAACCATGATTCATACTACTCATCTGTCAGAAGGAAGGGTAGTCATCCCCAAGGTTCAATAAATCAAATCTCTAAGGTCTATTCACATAATTCATCAATGAATCATAAGGATTCATACTACTCATCTGTTAGAAGGAAGGGTAGATGTCCCCAAGGTTCAATTAATCAAAAGATAAAGCTAAACACATCATTGGCCAATGAATCACAATGATTCATACTACTCGTCTGTCAGAAGGAAGGGTAGTCATATCTAGGATTCGAGCAATCAGAATTCAAAATATGGACTATGGGGTTAACCTCCATCGGAGCTATAGACGCTTGACTGGCAGTGGAGTATGCTCATGCATGGTTGCATGTCTTATTGTAAATCAAGACCTCTGATTGTTTCAAACAGGCAGTCTAGCCTTGTGGTTCTTTCATAATAGGTTTAATCATTTTGGTCAAAATGAGGTAATGAAATCACTGACACAAACTGGTTTTGGATGATAATAAGATCATAACTAAGCTCTTGATCTGGTAATAAATTCATAGCACACACTTTTGATCCTAAGAGAGTTAGATGAGTTTTAGTGTGTTTTTTTATTGTACTAGAGTGTTTGAGTTTCCATAAAACATGTCATTCATATTTTATCAATACATGTTTCAGCCTACGTCATATCATTTTCATATCACCTTATTTTCACAAGTATAAATTATTGGACCCCTGATTAAATTACTATGACAAGCAAGGCCAAAACAAATGTTTACACCAAAAATGATCATTAACACAAATCACCCGATTCCAACCAACAATCCACATATCCTGCAAAACTTTTGAAAAGATTTTGGTATTTCATATTTGATTTGGTCTATTCATATTCTTTGGATACTTATCGATGCTCATGATTCTAATTTTTAGTTTTGTTGGTTTCAGAGTTTTATTTTTAAGTTTAAAATTTCTAGGGACATTGACCGGCAAAGTTGCCATTGTTGTGAAGTCATTCACAACGATCCCAAAATTGGGGACCCACTTGAAATTTAAAAAGTTGTTTCAAATTAGCACTTTTTCACTCATGATTCATGTTCCCATCATTTGAATTTTATAAATGATCCTTTTATGAAATATGAAATATGAAGTGTGAGGATGATGTATGTAATGTTGTGAAGCATGTTTATGGAATACGAGTGCATGTAAGGCTATGAAATTTTTTGTGAAAATTTTTCAATTTTCATACTTGCTTTATCTTTGTTCACATTCATAAGGACATAAATAAATACCTCATTTTCCACTTTCCAAGTTTCACAAGTCCTCACATTAGGTAACCTTACCCTACTCTTGAAAAACTCACTTAAAACTAGGCCAAATTTGAACACCTTTAATAAAAAAATTCCAATAAGATCTAGTGATGTTCGTATGTCATTAAGCTCAACAACAAAAAAAACAACAGAACTCTATCCACAGGAGAACTCTTTCCCCTTGCTCTGGTTCATGGAAATCTATCCACAGGATAACTCTTTCCCCTTGCTCTGGTTCATGGAACTCTATCCAGAGGAGAACTCTTTATCCACTACTCTAGTTGATGATATTCTTGAATACTTCTTTTCCCACTGCTATGGCTTATGGATATCTCTCCATAGAAGACCTTTATCCTCACTACCTTGGCTAAAGAATATCTATCCACTAGAGACTGTTTTATATTGCTCTATCATCTCCAAAGCCTTCTATCAACTCTGGTCAATCTCTGTGTCAAATATACACTAAACTCTATCCTTAATTTAGCATAAATCAACTCCATCTCAAGTCTAGCACAAATATTCTCATAAATTTACACCAACCTCTATCTCAAATCTGCCTCAAGCCTTAACACAAATCTTGAATAAATAATTAATCAAAATTGCTCTCAATTTTTTTCAAGTCTTCACAGGACTTGCTCAAATATACCTTCAAGCCTTCTCAAATTTATCTACAAGTCTTATCAAATATTTGATCAAATATACCTTAAAGCCTTCTCAAAGATTTTCTTAAATTTACCTTCAATCCTTCTTAAATACTTGCTAAAATATTTCCTCAAACCTTCTAAAAAGCTTACTCAAATCTATCCTCGAGATTTCACAAAATATTTCTCAAATATATCCTTAAAATTTCACAAAAGCTTGCTCAAATATGTCCTCAAGTCTTCTCAAAGACTTGCTCAAATCTGTCCTCAAGCTTTCATAAAAGCTTGATCAAATATATCTTCAATATTTCACAAAATCTCTCTCAACTCTATCCTCAAGTTTCCTCAAAGACTTGCTCAACCCTATCCTTAAGACCTCTCAAGAGCTTGCTCAAACCTGTTCAAATAATTCCAAATCTTGCATACAAAACACCACTCAACTCTATTTTAAAAGAAACTCTCTTCAAACAAATTCTACTTGCCAATCTTCTTCTCAAAATCAATCACTCAAAATTTCTCACAAAGATACTTAATTTGTTTTGCAATCCTAGCACAAATGGTTCTCACTCTTTATCTCAAAACTTCCCAAAACTCATTCAGAAATAACAACCTATATTGTTCTCAAAAATCTATCTCAAATATTTCCAAACCATTCAACAATGAGGTACACAAAACTTGCTCATACATTTCCAACAATGCTTATCAAACAATCCTTTTCACTCCACCTTATGTTTCACACACTCATTCCAATAACTTTAAACAAAATATGATGTGCCCATACCTTTTATTTGCTTGATGAAGAATTGTCCTCAAAAACCTGTCTTAATCACAATCAATTTCTTTTGTGCCACTTCAAGATTAGATATCAAAGATTCTATCTCAACATATCCATATGAAAATTCCATCCAAAATGTGCTTAATGTAATCTTAAAAGGATGCACTAGAACCATTCTTTTGATCTCAAGAAAAATGTATTACAACTCAACAAAACTTCTCCTTTTATTTTTCATAAAACAGGTGTTATGAAAAAATGTCAAGCAATCAAATCATACCTTATTACTCTTAATCTTGCTAAAACATACATCACATAAAAGTATAAATTACACATAATTAAATTCCATATACACATTATTACTCCAACTTAAATCAATTTAAATAAAATCACCCCAAGCTTTTAATATGACATAATTTAATACCAAGAAAATCCCATATCAAATCTGGAAAAATATGCACTTTTTCCATTTATTTTATTTCAAAAAATATTTACCTTTAAAGCTCACACATCCACCCAGGTGTTGTAGGTGAGTTGGAGAGGAGAGAGAAATCATCCAAGAGAGGTCCTAGGTTCAAATCTCCACCCTACCAAAAAGCTAAATTGGGTATCCAAAATCCAATTGATAATGTTGGTGCGAGCAAGGTCGGGTGAAAATTTTGGGTGACTTTGATGGTGTAGAACCCCCTGTTCGTGGTCTCTCAGACCAAGGCAACCTCGCAAGGGGTTTTTCGCTTAAAAAAAAAAATTCACACATCCCTTTCTTCAAAAAATAAAATATTTACCTTATAGCTCCCAAAGCAACATTAGATGTGCATACATTATACCTTAGGAGCTTCTGATTTTAAACAAAAATTATTCACTGTTGTCACTGTTACGAATTGATCCAGCACCTCATGCTAGCATTCACCCTAGCACACACGAGGAAACCGCATGGGCTAGTGGCCCATATGGAACCAACCATGAACGACTTCCTCCTTATCCTTCTCATCGAAGCTCAACTCAAAAAAACTTTAACTCTCTGCTACCACCACGTCTTGATCTTGAGATCTCCCTGCTGCTAATCCTAGCACCAAGGGATACACCATATGATCTATCTTCTTGGATGAGAAGTGAATATGGATACTCCACTCCTTATCCCTTTCTTGCCTCAAAAATGAACCAAAACATTTTTCCTTCTCTCTCTACCACAATTCGATCGATGAACAGGGTGAATGATATATTGATTATTGAATACACTTTCCACCTTAGTATTTGCACTATTAATATGCCTTTGAAGGCATTCACCTCCATGTTGTAAATTTGAGCAAGTTTTTTTTCATTGATGTCAAGATTTCAGAACCAGTCAGTGGCAATTTCAATGGGCAAAATCAGTTTCAAGTTCCACAATCAATGCAAAAGGAAATCTGATTCCAAGTGGTCATATGAAGTCTAAATAGCTATAAGGAGGCCCAAGAAAAATAATATTATAATATTAAAAGTGCAAAGAGTTAATTTATAATAAACTACTTATAATAGTTTTATTATAAATTAATTTAATTAACTTTTTAAGTTATTAAATTAATTATAAATTAATTATGATTTAATTATAAGTTAATTTATAATTTAATTAACCTAACCCTAAAGCTAGGGTTATAAAGGTTATAAAATTAATAATTCAAATTTTTGAATTATTCTCTCTGACATCGTCGAAGACTCTTTCCAATGCATATAAAGGAGGGAAGCCCCAAGGCTTTAAAAAATCATCTGTGATCTATGCTTTTGTTGAGATTTTTGTGTGCATGGTATAAAGTGAGATCACGTGCTTTTCGAAAGGTGTGCAAGGAAGAAGACAAAGAGAACAAGGTGTTGGTTTCTACCCCAAAGTGCTCGGTAGCATAGCTAGTAGTGAGGGAGGTGACAAGTCATTGCTCACGTGAGGTGCAGGGATCAAGTCCCATGGGTTTCATTTTTGCAAGATGGGAGTTGTTTCATTTTTGAAGCACTGCACGACAGGAGCAATACAAAGGAAAGACGTAAGCTTTTTCTTTTCTATTAAGGCACGTAGCCCAAGTGGTGGGCTAGCACCTCAAGGGACTTAGCTATGGAGTGGTCTCGAGGTTAAAACCTATTGAGGCCTTTTTACATGAAATTTATGAGGTATGCACTCGATTTGCCAAGGTTGCATGTGATAACTAGAATTTTCTAAGGTTGGATTTAAATAAAAAATTTGGAGCTTTATAAAATAAATGTTTGCATTATTAAATTGGTATTTTTGAGCATTTGAGGGAGATAAAAGGATAGGCTCCATTATTTTTGAGGGTTTGATTTTTGGAGGTTGTTAATTAAAGTTGGATATTATAAGGAGTAATTGAGTAATTATTTTTATGTATGATTTGATGATTGCTAATTTCAAATATGGAGCAATAAGGTGTATTTGAGTGCTATTGTTTTTGTATTGAGAAATATTTTGGAGAAGTATTTTTGTCATCTAACCTTTGAGTTTGGCAAAGAGGTTGATTGTGGTTAAGACAGGTTTTGAAGACAATTCTTCATCAAACAAAAGGTATGGGCACATTCTTCCTTGGTTGAAGTAATTGATTGGTTGAGGTTTTATGAAAACAATATTGGAGTGAAAAGGACTTGGTTAAGTTTTCCTTTGTTGGTTTGTTGAGTTGATGAGTTTTCTAAAATGGAAGTAAATTCTATAAACTTTTTTTGATGAGCATTGTTGGATATTTTGAATGAGTGAATTCATGCTTCATTGTTGGGTTATTGATATCCCTTGTTGTTGAGTTTGAATATTGGATTAGGTTTTGTAAAAATAACATGAGTATCATTGTTATGTGAGATTGGTTGATAAGCATTGTTGGAAATAATTGAGTGAGTGTTCATATGATTGGACTAGGGTTTGTGAGCAAGGATTATTTCATTGAGTGATTGGTTGAGTATATTTGATTAAGCCTAGTTAAGTGGAAGTGTTGAAGGGATAGTTCTAGTTCTGTGAAACAAATTATTCCATATTCTGAATTTTTTTGAGAAAGAGGTTGAGTGTTTGTGAGTGTGAAACATATTGAGTCTCTAACAATTATCTATATATTTATGTGATAAAAATATAGATTGAAAGTGATTGAGCATTGTGGTGAGTGTGAAGCATATTGAGTCTCTAAAAATTCTCTATATGTTTCTATGAAATTGAGCAAGTTCTAGTGAGGACTTATTGAGCAGATTGAACAAGTTCTTGTGAGAACTTGTTGAGAATATTTGAGACAAGTCTTTTAGAAGACTTGTGGATAGATTTGTGTGAGCTTTTATGGAAGCTTACAATACATATTTGAAGACAGATTGAGAGTATATTTAATAATTCCTTGAGAGAAATTATGGATAGAGTTGAGGCAAGTCTTTGAGAAGACTTGAGAGTAGAATTGATTGATTTGTTCAAAACTTAGGTTAAGGTTTGGGGTAGATCTATCAGAGTTGATTTGTGATTAAGTCAAGATTTGTGTTAAGGCTTGAGGATAGATATTGAGGATAAATTTGTGCTAGACCTAAGGACTTTTTTTAGTGCATATTTAAGGATAGTTTTGTGCTAGACCAAAGATAGAGATTGAGCATATTTGTGCTAGATCGAAGGACTATGTTTAGTAAAAATTTGAGATAGATTTGAGAGTAATCTTTTGAGGTGACAGAGTATAGAGGATAATAGTCTCTAGTGGATAAATATCTATTATCTAGGGTAGTGAGTATAGGTCTTCTGAGTGAGGACAGTAGTCTTCATTGGATAGAGATCCATTAAGCCAGTGCATTGGAGGCAACAATTTTTCTAGAAGATCACCAGCCAAAGCAAAGGAGGAGTTCTCCTATAGAGAGAGATCCACAAAATTTATTAGGGTATTGGTGTCTCCTTTGAAAAAATATCCATAAACATTGTAATAGAGAAAGAATTCCCAAGAGATTTGTTGAGAAAAATTTAGTGAAATATTTTCTCTATGGAGTAGAGTAGCCCACATTGGGTGAACCATGTTAAATTGGTGTCTCTATTGTGTGTGGTGATTTGTGAATTACTTTGATTACTATTTTTGATATTGCTATTAATAAATTGCATAATATTGATTGGGAAAGAAAATTAAAAAGTAGTCTTATACTGTTCACCCCCCATCTTAGTATAATATTATGTTCTTCTATTGGTATTAGAGTGGGTTCCTTTGGAAGAGTTTAATAGGTTGAAGGAAAAGCTTACAATAACACAATGGATTATAAGAGTGTATCCTCAAATAATCCAATACCATTATTTGATGGAAACGATTATGTATTTTGGAGTATAAAAATGAAGATTCACCTGATGACACTTGGCAATGAAATATGGTAAGCAATTGAAAATGGATACACATCACCAACTACTCCACCTATAGATAAATATGGTAAGCTTCTACATAATTACAATTCAAAAGCAGTGAATCCAATTTTGAAAGGTTTACATAGAACATATTTCATAAAGGTTATGCATTGCAAATCAACAAAATGAATTTGGGATAAGTTGCAAAGCATATATGAAGGAGATAAAAATGTCAAAAGGGTAAAGATATGAAATATCAAGGGACAATTTGAAGAATTAATAATTAAGGATGAGGAAAACACTAGTGCTAATCTACTTCATGTAGATGAGGATGTTAACTCCATGGAAGGACTTGGACTTGAGGTTCAATAATCTGATGTTTGTGATAAGATCTTAATATATCTCCCAAAAAGGGTTAGTGAAAATATTTCAGATATAGAGGAATCAAAATATGGTGATATTTTGACAAGATATGAATTACTTGGCATTCTTACAACTTTTGAGATGAGAACAAAAGAGGAACCTAATATTTGAAAGGAATCAACCTTCAAAGATACGAAGAATACAAAGGGTAAGAAGTCAGATTCAAAAAATGAGTCATCCAGTGATGAAGATATTTCTATTGATTGGTTGAGGTTTTCTAAAAATAAGATTGGAGTGAAAAGGACTTGGTTAAGTTTTCCTTTGTTGGTTTGTTGAGTTGATGAGTTTTCTGAAATGGAAGTAAATGCTATAAACTTTGTTTGATGAGCATTTTTGGATATTTTGAGTGAGTGAATGCATGCTTCATTGTTGGGTGATTGAGATCCCTTGTTGTTGAGTTTGAAGATTGGACTAGGGTTTGTAAAAAGAACATGAGTATCATTTTTATGTGAGATTGGTTGTAAGCATTGTTGGAAATAATTGAGTGAGTGTTCATATGCTTGGACTAGGGTTTATAAGCAAGGAATGTTTCATTGAGTGATTGGTTGAGTAGAGTTGATTAAGCCTAGTCAAGTGGAAGGGTTTAAGTGATAGTTCTAGTTCTATGAAACAAATTGTTCTGTATTCTAAATTTATTTGAGAAAGAGGTTGAGTGTTTGTGAGTGTGAAACATATTGATTCTCTAACAATTCTTTATATGTTTTTGTGATAAAAAGATATATTGAAAGTGATTGAGCACTATGGTGAGTGTGAGAATATTGAGTCTCTAACAATTCTCTATATGTTTCTATGATATTGGGTAAGTTCTAGTGAGGACTTGTTGAGCATATTTATGGTAAGTCTTTGTGAAGACTTGTTGAGAAGATTGGACAAGTTCTAGTGAGAACTTATTGAGAAGATTTGAGACAAGTCTTTCAGAAGACTTTTGGATAGATTGATGTGATATTTTATTGAAGCTTACAATACATATTTGAAGACAAATATTGAGAGTAGATTGAATAAGTCCTTGAGAGGAATTGTGGACATAGTTGAGGTAAGTCTTTGAGAAGACTTGAGAGAAGAATTGATTGATTTGTTCAAACCTTGGGTTAAGGTTTAGGGTAAATATAGCAGAGTTGATTTGTGATTAATTCAAGATTTGTGTTAAGGCTTGAGGATAGATATTGAGGACAGATTTGTGCTAGACTGAAGGACTATGTTTATTACATATTTGAGGATAGAGTTTGGTGCAAATTTGAGGATATGTTTGTGCCAGACCAGATATAGATATTGAGAATATTTGTGCTAGACCGAAGGACTATGTTTAATACAAATTTAAGATAGAGTTGAGAGTAAGCTTTGGAGGTGACAGAGTGTAGAGGATGATAGTCTCCAGTGTATAGAGATCTATTAGCTAAGGTAGTGAGGACAAGTCTTATGAGTGAGGATAGAAGTCTTTAGTGGATAGAGATCCATTAAGCTAATTCAGTGGAGGTAGCAATTCTTCTAGAAGATCACCAGCCAGAGCAAAGGAGAAGGAGTTCTATTATGTATAGATATCCATAAAATTTATTAGGGGATTGGTGTCTCATTTGGAAAGAGTTCCATAAACATTATAATAGGGAAAGAATTCCCAAGAGATTTTTTGAGAAAATTTTAGTGAAATATTTTCTTTGTGGAGTAGCCCACATTGGGTGAACCACATTAAATTTGTGTATATATTGTGTGTGGTGATTAGTGAATTACTTTGATTACTATTATTTATATTTATATTGATAAATTACATAATATTTATTGGGAAAGAAAAGTAAAAAATGGTCTTATACAGTTCACCCCCCCTCTCAGTATAAGCTTGTGTTCTTCAATTGGTATCAGAATGGGTTTCTTCGAAAGAGTTTAATAGCTTGAAGGAAAATATTACAAGAACACATTGGATTCTAAGAGTGGATCCTTAGATAATTCAAAACTAGTATTTTATGGAAGTGATTACGTATTTTGGAGTATGAGAATGAAGATTCACCTGATAGCACTTGGCAATGAAATATGGGAAGTAGTTGAAAATGGATAAACACCACTAGCTACTCCACCTATAGATAAATATGGTAAGCTTATACATCATTACAATTCAAAAGCAATGAATTCAATTTTGAAATATTTGCATAGAACAAAGTTCATAAATGTTATGCATTGCAACTCAACAAAACGAATTTGGGTTAAGTTGCAAAACATATATGAAGGAGATAAAAATGTTAAAAGGGTAAAGATACGAAATCTCAAGGGACAATTTGAAGAATTAAGAATTAAGGATGAGTAAAATATTAGTGCTTATCTACTTCGTATAGATGAGGTTGTTAACTTCGTGGAAGGACATGGACTTGAGGTTAAAGAATATGATGTTTGTGATAAGATCTTAAGATCTCTCCCAAAAAGGTTTAGTAAAAATATTTCAGCTATAGAGGAATCAAAATATGGTGATATTTTGATAAGATATGAATTACTTGGAATTCTTATAGCTTTTGATATGAGAATAAAAGAGGAACCTAATATCCAAAAGGAAGCAAACTTCAAAGATACTAATAAGACAAAGGGTAAGAAGTCAGATTTAAGCAATGAGTTATCCAGTGATGAAGAAGCAAATTATGGCAGAAAGAATAAGAATCCAAGAATATTTAAAGATGTAAAATCTGTTATATGTTTCAATTGTGGAAAGTATGGTAACTATGCAACTAATTTTCAAGAAGCTAGAAATAGAAATAATGAAGAAAAATAGGATCATAAGAATAGGGAATCAAAAAAATACAGGTACCAAAATAAAGGCAAGGATGGACAAGGCAAACAAGGAAAGAATTTCTTTCAAATATAGAAGAGGAGTTACTATGTAGACAAGGCAAGTAAGTTCTCAATTTATAGTGATAATAGTTTCTCATATAATTATAAATTTGAAGTTATATTTCTAACAAAATAAAAAGAAGTTAAGAAAAGGTCACTAATAATTCTCAAGTGTTTTAGATGTGGTAACTTTGGTCATCTTGAAGTTAGTTGTACAAAGAGTGGTTTTAGTTTTAGTGATGATGAATATGAAGATACACTTGAAGGACCAGAAGAGAATATTCTAATGGCACTAGAAGAATGAGGTGATCCTATAGAAGACAAGTCAAAAAATAATGAAGATGTTTTCAAAGGCAAACAAATAGAGGCTAAATATAAGACTCTTAGCTCAGCCCCCTCCCCACCTCATTTTATTGGGGTGGTTAGTTTGGGATGGGAGTATTTCTACTCCTAGAATACAATGCTCTTTTCCTTTTTCAACCTTCTTTCTCAACATACCCTTTTGATCCTTTTGAGTGTACCTATTCCTACTTGTCTCTGAAGTTCTAGAAACTTTGTTCTACACCACTTGGCATTATTCCCAAGATTATTATACTTTTAACACTTAATTTTGTAGTCCTTTGAAGATGCAAATGTATTGAAGTTATCCCTAGTGAAGAAAAAATTATTCCTACCATGATTCCTACAATGTATAGCTTTGTGATAAACTGATGACATGAGTAGCAATGTCCTTGGAAGAAATGTTTATATTTGAAATTCCTCTTAGTAAAACCATACTCCTTATTTTCATGAACCGTGCAATGCATTTCTTTGTGACAAAAATGGTTATATGAGAAATAATACCTTTGGAAAAAATACTCATCTTGCCTTGATCTCATTATCCTATGATGATTTATGTTCTCTGATTGTGCATTGTCTCCTTTAATAGTGAAGCTCCTATTCTTCAAATTATCCTCATAAGTCTTAATTTCTTCTTCACTCTCTTCCTCTGAAACTTCTTCCCCTTTTGAGCTTGACTCTTCTTCTTTTTTCCCTTGTTCTTCTTCAAAACCAAGTCTTGTTTTGATATATGAAGATCTCTGTGCATTAAATATTTTAACCAAAGTTTTTAAACTTTTTACAAACTTGTGTAGCTTGTCCTTAGAATCTTTCACTTCCATTATTAGTGAAACTACCTCATGTTCTAGTTTTTCACCCTTTATATATTTTACCTTTAATTTTTTAGCCATACCTTCTTCAATTTTTCTTGCCTCTTCAACCTTAACCTCAAAGTTAGTGAGATCTTGTAGAAAATTTGCCTTTGTTTCCTCATCCTCTTGTTCTTGGACTTTCAATCTTGAGTTCTCCCTTTTTAATTCTTCAATATCAACAACAAGTCTTTCACATTCTAGCTCTTTTACCTTTAACTATTCAACCATACCTTCTTCAACTCTCCTTGCCTTTTCAACCTTATATTTCAAGTCAGAGAGATCTTGTAGAAGCTTTGTCTTAGTTTTATCATCCTCTTGTATTTGAACCTTCAATTCTAAGTTCTCCCTTTTCAACTCAACAAGTTCCTTAACTGTGGCTTCCTCCTTTTTTTTTTTGAATCTTCCTCTTCTTCTAGGTCTTCAAGAGCATCTTCATACTCTTCAATATCTGAGATACTTTCATCACTATCACTTGAAGCACTGCTTCCTACTTCAATAGGAGCATCTTCTTTAGAATTTCCTTTGTATACCTGATTTGACTATCCTTGTTTTATTTTTCATCTTCACCACTACTGAACCCATTAAAATAATTTGCATTATGGCCAAGGTTACCACAAACAAAACATTCATCTTCGCTACTACTATACCCAAATTTTGAACAATGATCTCTACGATGACCAAAGTTACGACAAATAAAACATTTGAGTATTCTTAGTTTCTTCTTATTAATTTTTGAATAGTTAGCTTATTTTCTATTTCTTGATTTTTACTTGATCCTATTTCCACTTATCCTCTTAGAGCAACAATCTCTTTGAAAGAAAAATCAAATTCCTTTTCCATTTTTAGCTACTATACCCATTTTATGGACAATAACATGCCATGTGACAAAGCTTACCACACTCGACATATCTCACAAATTTTTCTTCTTCCCTTATATTTTTCTTAAGATAAAATTATTTTTTCTTTTTAGATCTCATGGTTTTGCTTTTGCCTTTCCTTGCCATGTGTGTTCTTGTAGACTCTTCCTTCAAGTTGTTAGACTCTTTCGAAGGAACCTGCTCTAATACCAATTGAAGAACATAGGCTTATACTAAGAAGGGGGGTGAACAGTATAATACCAACTTTTAATTTTCTTTCCCAAACAATATTATCTAATATTATCAATAGAAATATCAATATCAGTAATCAAAACAATTCACAAATCATCACACACAATAGAGACACCAATTTAATGTGGTTCACCCAATGTGGGCTACTCCACAGAGAAAATATTTGCACTAAAATTTTATCAATAAATCTTTTGGGAATCACTTACCTATTACAATGTTTATGGACCTCTATCCAGAGGAGATACCAATCCCATTAAGCTCTACTTTTTGGAACTCTATCCATAGGAGAACTCTATCCCCTTTTCTCTAGTTCATGGAACTTGATCCAAGATAACTCTTTCTCCTCAACTAGTTCATGGATATTTCTCCATAGAATAAATCTATCTTTCCATCTAGTTCATGGATCACACTCCATAGGATAACTCTTTCCCCTTGCTCTGGTTCATGGAAATCTATCCACAGGATAACTCTTTCCCCTTGCTCTGGTTCATGGATCTCTATCCACAAGAGAACTCTTTCCCCTTGCTTTGGTTCATGGAATTCTATCCATAGGAGAACTCTTTCCCCTCCCCCTTTTCTCTAGTTTGTGAAACTCTATCCACAAGAGAACTATTTCCCCTCTACTCTAGTTGGTTATCTTCTAGAAGACTTCTTCCCCCACTGCTCTAGCTTGGGGATCTCTCTCCATATAAAAACTTTATCCTCACTTCCCTAGCTAATGGATCTATATCCAATAGATATAATTATCCTCTAATATATCACCTCCAAAGCCTGCTCTCAACTCTACTCAATCTCTATCTCAAATCTACACTAAACTCTATCCTTATATTAGCACAAATTAGATCCAAATCTATCTTAGGTCTAGCAAAAATCTACTCACAAATTTGTACCAACCTTTATCTCAAATTTACCTCAAGCCTTAACACAAATATTGAATAAATTAGTAATCAAAATTGCTCTTAATTTTGTTCAAGTCTTCACAATACTTGCTCAAATTTACCTTCAAGCCTTCTCAAAGACTTGCTCAAATCTACCTACAATTCATTTCAAAGACTTGCTCAAATATACCTTCAAGCCTTCTCAAATACTTTCTCAAATCTACCTTCAAGCCTTCTCAAAGACTTGCTCAAATTTGTCCTCAAGCCTTCTCAAAATATTTCTCAAATATATCCTCAAACTTTCACAAAATATTTCTCAAATCTATCCTCAATATTTCATAAAATATTGCTGAACTCTATCCTCAAGTCTCCTCAAAGACTTGCTCAAATCTATCCTTAAGATTTCACAAAAGCTTGCTCAAATCTATCCTCAAGATTTCACAAAAGCTTGCTCAACTCTATCCTCAATTTTTCTCAAAGACTTGCTCAACTCTATCCTCAAGCCCTCTTAAGAGCTTCCTCGAACCTGTTCAAATAATTCTAAATCTTGCATACAAATGATCACTCAATTCTCTTTCAGAAAAACTCTCTTCAAACAAATTCTACTTGCCAATATTCTTCTCAAATTAAATCACTCAAAAATTCTCACAAATATACTTAATTTGTTTTGTAATCCTAGAAAAAATGGTTCTCACTCTTTATCTCAAAACTTCCCACAAGTCATTCAGCAATAACAACTTAGATTTTTCTCAAAAATCTATCTCAAAGATTTCCAAAACCATTCAACAATGAGGTACACAAAACTTGCTCATACATTTCCAACAATGCTTATAAAACAATCCTTTTCACTCCACCTTATGTTTCACACACTCATTCTAATCAATTTAAATAAAAGATAATATGCCCATACGTTTTATTTTCTTAATGAAGAATTATCCTCAAAAACCTGCCTTACTCACAATCAATTTCTTTTGTGCCACTTCAAAATTCTATCTCAACATATCCATATGAGCATTCCCTCCAAAATGTGCTCAATGCAATATTAAAAGGATGTACTAGAACCCTTATTTTGATCTCAATAAAAATGCATTACAACTCAACAAAACTTCTCCTTTCCTTTTTCACAAAGGAGGTTTTATGAAAAATGTCAAGCAATCAAATCAGACCTTATTACTCCTAATATTTCTAAAACATACATCACATCAAAGTATAAATTACACACAATTAATTTTCCATCTACACCTTATTACTTCAACTTGAATAAATTTAAAGCAAATCACCCAAATATTTTAATATGACATAATTTAATACCAAGCAAAGCCCATATCAAATCTTGAAAAAATATGCCCTCTATCCCTTTATTTTATTTCAAAAAATGTTTACCTTTAATGCTCATACATCCCTTCTATCAAAAAATAAAATATTTACCTTATAACTCCCAAAGCAACATTAGACGTGCATACCTTAGACCTTAGGAGCTTTTGATTTTAAACCAAAATTATTCACTTCTATCACTACCGTGAATTGATCCTATGCCTCACGCTAGCCTGCACCCTAGTGCATGCAGGGCAATCGCATGGGCTAGTGGCCCACATGGAACAAACTATAAATGACTTCCTCCTTATCCTTCTCACCAACGCTCAACTCAAAAAAAACTTTAACTCTCTACTACCGCCACATCTCGATCCTGAGACCTCCCTACTGCTACATCCCAATTCCAAGGGATTTGTCGTCTGAGCTATCTGCTCAGATGAGAAGTGCAGACGGAGCCTCTGTTCCTTATCCCTTGCTTACCTCAAAAAATAAACTAAAATATTTTTTCTTCTCTCTCTGCTACAATTCGATCGAATAACAAGGTGAATGATATATTGATTATTGAACACACTTTCCACCTTAGTCTCTGCACTATTAATATACTTTTGAAGGAATTCACCTCCAATGTCAGTACATTTAAAGTCAAACTTTGGATTTTGATTTATATTATATTTATAATAATAATAATTTAAATTCAATGAATTTAAATATTATACTTTAAATATCAAAATTCTTTTTGGGCCTTTTATTAAGGATAACATTTTGCCACCATTTAATGAATATTTTAACCTTTGTACCATATATTATAACGCAAATCATTATAATATTATTTCTTTTAAACTTGTTTTTTTTTTTCCTTTTGAAAGGCCCTATTGACCAGATATTATAATATTATTCTTTTTCACTTGCTCTCTTTTTGCACATAGTCTCAAACTTGGCCTTCAAAATTTTGTTTGTTGTGCTTTCATAGCCCATGTAATTTTGACATCAATGACAACCTAATATGCTCAAATTTCCAATATTTAGGTCCTAAGTTAAATAAATTAACCTAATACTAGGAGGAGTTGCAGTGATGTAATAACTAGGTATAAGTGAGTCCTAGAAGGAGTTGTGAGGATGCAATAGATATGTACTCATAAATCTAAGAGTTGCAATGATGCTTATATCTAAATTCTTGTGAATTGATACACCTTGAACGATGAGGATTAGGTGTTCCATAAATATGAAGATATAGGAATCTTTCACAAGACAATAGTGGCGGTACCTTTAATGTGAAGGTTTGGGTGATCATGTTCATTGCTAGATGAGTGGTAATGACCTTAGTTACCCATTGAGGTGTGGTAACTAAGCACTAAGAATTTTATTCTAGAATAACCTTCCTAGATATATTTATGATAAGGTTAGGGAATAGGAATTCCCCTTTAAGTGTTATTTGCCTTAAAGCTTAATCCCTATGCTATGGTCACATTTTTTTATACTGATGAGGGTATAGGAAAGGTGGGGGAACCACTTTGGTGTCTTTCTAAATGATGAGATCTAACAAGGTGAACCCTAGAAGATACGAGATGTTGGCCACTCCTATCCACTAATTGTTGTCTACAATGACATTAAATGCAAATGTCATGAAGCCTTGACAATATTGAAAAATATTGGGACTCTTGAGAACCTTGTGATATATAAAAAAACTTCTCTTGGATTGGATTTTTTGTGGATTGCTACAAGGCCTTCCTTCCCACAAGGAAACTAGGGTTATAGAAACCCATCCAATGGATATTCTAATCCCCAATTCTAAAATAAATAAGAAAATGATCAATCCCAAGCCCATCATCATTAGATAGTCCTAGTGGTGACCCCTATAAAAATAGAATTTCCTTGTCATGCTAGGTAATTAGCTCCTATAAAAAATAATTATATAGAGGATCTTACTGCATGGTACTACCTGGCTCTTGAAATTTCCTTCAGCTAAATCAATATATGATAAACACCACAAATTTTGGCAACTTTAGAACATGAAATAATTCTACCATAGGCAAATGATTTAGATTCAAAAGCTAAAATTTAGATACCAAAGTATATCTCCTTATCTTCCACCATAGAACTTGGATATGTTTCTCAAGATAAAATCCTAGTAGCAAGGAATGAAGGATAAATCTATGTGAAATATGACCAAATGGATAATATAATGACTAGAGGACCTCAGAATTGATCAACTTATCTAACAAGGTATAAAATGTGAGCAATAGAGTTGTTGAGTGGTATTTTGCCCAATTGAAAAACCACACTCACCCTTAGGTTTTTGTTAATAAAACCCTCTCTTGCAAAGAAGTTAAAAACAAATATAACTTCTCCAAGGTTCCACTATATAAGCATTGCACATGTGTATTTATAATCCTATGAAGATATATCAAATAAGTGCTAGGAATACCTTAGTGATTGCAAGTAATTGTTAACAAGGGGCCCGTTTGGTTTATTTTATTATGCTATGATAATGATTGTTCATGAAACTTAAAGCAAGAAAAATGTGAATTTGCCCTCATATGACCATGATGTAAAACCTTAGTTCATTTTATCTTGAAGGATTTTAGATAGCTTTTATCTTCTTTAGATTAAGTAGATTTTAAACAACTTTTTATCTTGCATTAAACTCTACTTTAAGCATGAAATAGAATATTAAAATCTATCTCTAAATTGGAAATTTAAATGATGAAAGGATTCACTTGATGTTGCTTTGAACATAAATAAATGCCAATAGCCTTTGATATAATAAATAAATTACCCCTCTTTAATGAAATTAATTTTCATAAAGAGATGACAATTTATTGCTTTGAAATAATGGCCTTAAAATGTCATTAGAAATTATCCCTCTTTAATGAAATCAGAATTTTAATAAAGAAGAAATAATTTAATGCTTTAAAACAATAGCCTTTGATATAATGTATAAATTACCTCTCTTTAATGAAATCAGATTTTTTATAAAGAGGTGAATTATTGCTCTGAAAGTGGCAGCCTATGGAATACCATAAAAATAACCCCCCTTTTAATTAAATTGAATTTTTCATAAATGGAAGTTCATTTATTGCTTGTGAACATAAATGCAAAGCTGAAGAATTGATTTGCCTTCAAAACTGCAAAAAAATGAAAATTTTGAAATTATAAAACCTTTATAAAACAACATTTTTCAATAATTTTTATAAAATTGAAATGGCCTCGGAATGAGATCGAAATTGTTTCGAATGAAATATGGAAGCTCATTCTTCACACCCATGTATTTATTTTTTTCATTTTATTTATTTTTTATTTTTATTTTAATTGCCGAAATTAAAAAAAAAATTGCAAAAGAGAAGTTAGAAAAATAAAAATAAAATCTAGAAATGGACCAGAATGCTGAAAATATAAATATGCAAAGCCTTGAAATCCTATTTGCCTTCGAAATATAAAATTATGTAAAATTTTGAAATTATAAAAATCCTCATAAAACAACAATTTTCAATAATTTTATAATTTCGAAATGGCTTCAGAATGGGATTGAAATTGTTTCAGATGAAATATTAAATCTCATACTTCACATCCCTGCATTTATTTTTGGAATTTTATTTTATTTTATTTGCAAAATTTAAAAAAAAAACTACAAAAAAAGAAGATTAGAAATAAAATAAAATCTGGAAATGTTAAAAGTAAACTACTCTTAGTCTAATGTCACCCTATCCTACAAAACCAAAGATATGAAACTTTTTGTATGTAACCAAATTTATTCGAATCTGCATATACACGGTTCAAAATAGATTAGGTGCAATCTTCTACGAAACACAAAAAAAAATTGTGCTTCTAAGCCTTCAATAATGCAACCAATAAAATGCATTTAACACTATCTATAAGCCAATAAAACATGGAAGAAAAGATAAACCATTAGCTCAAACATGCAAAAAAAAATCTCTCCCCACTGAAATATTTGCATTAAAAAAATATTTTGTTTTACAACTAGTATTTCCAACTTCTTTCAAAAAAACATTCAACCCTTGTTTATGATATTCAGTGGGTTTTTAAAGATTTCCAACATTGGCTATTCATTTCTTTTTTCAACTCTTGGCTTTTCAATGCTTTATTTTCCAACTCATGGCTTTCCAACGTTTTTTTTTCTTCTTAAAATTTCCAATATTTGGCAATTTGTTTCTTTTTCCAACTTTTGACTTTCCAACATTTTCTTTTCCATTGGCATGATACGTGACATTTCTCTTCTTGAGTGTTGCCATTTTTTTTCTTTTCTTTTCCTTTTTTTAAATAGTAACCTGCAATAAAGAAAAACACATGAATTAAACTTTCCAAAATAAAACTATTAATAAAATTTAATTAAAACAAAACTAAATATAAAATAAAATTAAACTTTTTCCAAACAAAACCATTAATGAAATTAAATTAAATTTCCAAAAAAAACACATTGATGGTTTTATTTTTATGATTATTTTTTTTATTTTTTTATCCTTTCTCTTTCTATTTTTATTTTTATTTATTTATTTTTTCTTTTCTTCTTTTTTTCATTTTACTTATTTTTATTTTTAAAATTTAAAATTTTATTTAATTAATTTCAAATGTTTGAATTGGTTTAATTCAAACATTAAAATTAACCAACACAATAAAAACAATAAAGAAGCTAATCAACACACTAAACAACTTAAAAGAAACTAAAAGAACACACTAATCCACACCCAAACCTTGGAACATATATTGCAATCTAAATTAAAATTTCTCCTAACATCCAAAAATTGAAAAAAAATGTGGGTACCCAATTTTGGGACTAGTTGTGGAATGGCCACAACAAGAGCAAAGGGATATAAGTAGTCCACAAACCCTTAGTAATCAACACAAGTCAACCCAATCAGAACAATAGCCTTCGATTGTAATACCTTAACATTCAAGAACACTTGTACCTTCTACTACCCCACAACCAAGTAGTATAAAGGCCCTAGGAAACTATATTAGAGTAGCCAAAAATGTATCAAGACCATTAGCAACTACACCACCAAAATATTTGGCATTCACCAAGAAAAACACCCCAACAATTCCAAGGCAACAATCAACACCACCAAAATCAACCAAAGACTTTTAACTAATTCAAGAGAGATCACATTTTATTCATTAGAATGTGGTATCTCCAGGATCTTTTAGAATAGTGGATCACTTGAAAAATCCAACATACCAGTCCTAATTTAGAAAATGTTAACTATTCCAAGGCAAAAGGAGCACTTGTAAAAAATTCTTGAAGAAGAAGAAAATAGAAGGAGGCAACCACAAACTATGACTTTACTACAAATATAATCATATAAACCTAAAAAAATCAAGCTTCCCCCATTCTATCTAGCCCTTGCCTATGAAAACAAACTGATCCATTGTATTATACATTTTGGAGCCAACACGTCCGTTATGCCAAAATAAATAGTGGACACCTTAGGATTGAGATGCTAGTCAATGAGAAAAAGAGTTGTGTAGTTAGACGATAGCCTAGTTCAAATATTAGGGGATGCAAAAAAACTTCCACTTTCCCTATATGCTTTCCCATACCAAATATTTATGTAGGATGTGTCGATAATCGATCTTTCTCCTTTCAACATTTACCTATCTATATATTTTATTATAAAATTGGGAGGGTACATATATTTGGATTGGTCTTTAATGGTATTAAAAATAGTATACAATGCCAAAATCAAATTTTTGAATGAATCATTGCATCCTCATCATATAGAAACACTACCACCGTCTAAATGGAGCAATGATCATGTCTTGGCAACCAAAGAGAAATGGATAAACTCTTATGTAATGACGTATGAATTACAACCAAATACTCCAAAGGGTATAATGAGATATGGGGTAATAGAAATTTGGGATCCCAATCCCATAAAAGCATACAAACAAACAGGCATGGAATAAGGCTAGTTGGAAATGAAACCCAACTCTTAGGTTATGTACATATGTAAAAATAAATAAAGGATTTTGTTTTTTAAATATATTTTTATTTTATTTTATTTTATTTTGTAGGATACATTTTCAAAAGAGAAAAGCCACAAAAGCCATTAAGGGGACCATTCTTGGAATTAGCACCAAATTAAAAATGATTGAAACAAATTGGACAGTAGGCTTGCATCTATTAAAAATAGCTTACATTACATTATTTGGGTCATGTAAATGTACCTTCCTTGGTACATACTTAGGATATTAGATTACTTTAGGGGGAAGTTATCTAGTTACTTCATGTAATGTAATAAATACACAAGTGTCAATGTGCAAGTTGTAAATGTGCAAGGTGTCCCTTGTACAACTAGATAGAGTGTTGGCCAAGGAACTTATATTCCTATATAAAGGGCCATAGATATAGAAGAGATATCACAATAGTGTATATCATAGTAGTGTAGGATTATAGTAGTGTATGATAGATAGTAGTGTAGTGTGTGTGATATATAATCTCAGAGCTCATTCATTGAGTAGTAGATTGTATTATGGAGTTCTTATTTCCTCCACAACTACTATTGTACTCATTTCCCTCATTTCTATTTATAGCATATTTTTAGTCATCTCACATATTTACTTTCTTTCTTATTATTCTACATCTTGTGAATGTTATCTCCCATTGCATGTTGTATCAAAATATAACAATGGTATTAGAGCTACTATAGATCAAGATATGGTAGATCAATAGGAAAATCACCATTATCATTGATCCTGCATTTTTTGTCAACCTGATGCACCATTGGACTAGTCACTATCAAAATTTCTCAGAAGAGTCTAGGTGATAGAATTAGGGAGAGCTGCAAGTGAGGATTGAATGAAATCTCAATTTTAAAAATACTGAGATTGCATATGGCTAGATTCTTTTAATAGAGTTGTAGAAAAACTTGTGAAGACTAGGACTCAACATTTGACCCACCAGTTTTATGAAACAACTAGTGAATCTGATCTAAGAGATCTAGAAATTTTTACCTGAAGTTTATTTTATTGCAAGGAATTAATTCTCAAATTATTAGGACACCTCCTACAACAGAAATATAGGAGACCTCAACTTCATTGGCCAAATTTTGGAGTGCCTTCATAGTGTAGAGATTAGTTATTGTAGAAAGGAGAATACTTTAGAAGAAAATTTTGGAAAAGAATCATGGTGAAGTCAGGAGATATGAGATATCCATTGCTATATTGAAGAACTTCATAAAAATAAAAAGGCCATAGAAGCCCTTATCTAGAGAAAAATGTCATATAAGCCTTTATCTAGAAGAAAAGGCCATAGAAGCCTAGAAAAGGCCATAGAAGCCTTAATATTGAAGAAAAGGCCACATAAGCCTTGATATTAAAGAAAAATCCATAGAAGCCTTGATACTGAAATAGGCCATAAATTCCTTTATCCTAGAAAAGACTCCAAAAGAGAGTACTTAATTCAAAAGAAAATTTTAGTACTAATATTTTTGTTATAAGTAAAGGAGATTCAGTAAGTCAAGAAAGCTTTCTAGGAAGAGTAGCCTCTTCAGAATCAGTCCAACACCTAAAGCAAAAGGGATCAGGAGGATATCTCACTGAAGAACTTCCAAACAAGAAATAAGGACTAGGAGAGTCCTGCTTGAATATAGAAGCAGTATAATTAGAGATCTATGAGAAGATCTCACCACCAACACTTCCAAAATTAGAAGGTTGAATATAAGGTCTCCAGGAATACTAGAAGAAGCTACAATATTAAAACCTTGGTGAGATCTCAACGAGCATCCAATAAAAGGCTAAGAGAGCCTTGCTAAATAAATCATCAAAGAAGTAATCACTATAGAAATCCACTACCAAGGAGAAGCCTTGATAGTGAAGGACTTGGGACAATTATCACCATCCTATAACAAGACCAAGAGGAGGAGAATTTGGAAAGGAGTACAAAATCTAAGTGGAAGAAGAATTTAGTGAAGACCTCAAGACATTTAGAATATTGAGAAGAAGATATTTCTTGAAGTCAAAATTTGACAAAAAGACTTGAAGACAGAAGAAGTTGGCAAAAACTAGAAGATTGAATATTACCTCTCACAACAAGAGGACACTGCTTTAGAGACAAAGACTTCTCCAAATCTACAGTAGAAGGAGAAGACCACAAGAGGATAAAAAAGTCACCAAATCTTAGGTTCATGAAAGAAAGTTCAAGACTAGAGTTTGGTTAAGGAGTTGTTCAAAATAGTCTAGAAAGAGTTGCAAGATCTTACTCAAGGCAACAACTTGGTGATATAATACACCAAGATCTACATCCTATAAAGAAGTGGCAAAGAAGCTATAAAATATTTACAACTATTGGTGCAAGTAGATTCATTGATTGGATTACTTTTCAATATTTTTAAAGCACCTTAATCCAGATTAAAGTTGCAACCTAAATTATAGTCTTTAGAAGTACAAAATAAAAAGGTTCCTTTTAGAGTTTCATTTGCAAACTATGAGTTGATTAGATTCCAAATATTAATTATCTATCAACTGCCTATTATCTACTTTGGAAAGTGAAAAGAAGATTAAATCCTACAATACTAATTATAGTGAATTTGTAGAATATTCAAAGGTTCATTTCAAATTATTCTTGAATAGTTGTAGTGAATTTATTAAGTACATTTTCTTGAGAGTAGATTGGAGTGATAAGATGTAATTTTTTAGTGCATTGAAAAGTAGAATTTGTTAGATTCATTTGCACTATTATTACTCTCAAAAGAAATTATTTTTGTGCATTGAAAAAAAGGTACAGAATCTAGTTTGCATCAAGTGTCTAAAGACACTCTTAAAGCACAAAAACTTGCAACTCTTAGTGGCCAATAGAATCCACCAAATTGGTTAGTACAAGTAAATAAAATCTAACCAAAATTATTGAGACTTGGTGAGTCTCAAATCCAAAGCACTAAATGGGTTAGTGTAACTAAAAAGAAGATTCTATTTTTATAGAATTTACAAGGTTTGGATTCACCATCAAATATCCACGCAAAGAGGTTAAGGAGTATAGCCAAAGAGACATCCTCAAAAATCTCATAATGCACTCATAAAAGCTACTACAAAATCAAAATTTTAGGCCTGCAAAAGAGTTCAAGAAAAGGTGCAATAAAAAGGGTATTATATACATGTAAAGGTTACATGGTATTGCACTTCTACAATACATCATATGTAGGGAAAGGAGAAGACTTGAAGATGCCTAAAAAGGCACAACATCTACAAGAAAATCCAACCAAAGAAAGGCTGAATTATTAGCACTCTTAAACCATCGAAAGAGCATACTCTCCCCGGATGAACCTACAAGATAAAAGAAGCTCATCAAAGTGGTTTACGTAAACCAAATCAAGATTGTCAAGGACATCTACAAAGACAAAAATAATAAGCTTATTTACATAGAAATAAGAGAGCTCATCCATGAAGAAAGAGTGTTAAGCTTCCACTCCTACCAAGGTGAACAAGCAGCATAACAAGGAGCACATTGAAGTCAAGAAGAAAAAGAGAAGGATATATGCTATGATTGAAGCTCCAAGATGCCTCATGAAGCCACTTGTAGAAGAATAGGTTGCTTGCTACCCACAAAAATAAAACAAGCTAAGGTGGAAGATAATTGAAGGAGTTACAATCTCCTTGAAGGTGTTACATCAAAATTCTCATGCAAGAAGATAGAATGCCACTTGGAATAATATTATCTAGAACCTCTCATTTACTAATGCTCAAGAGACCATCGAAGGAGAGTTACAAGTGACAAATAAAATTCTCATACATTACAAAGGTGTAACATGCACCATAGAAGCATTACAAGAAGATATTGTCGTTACACAAGCGATAGCACTCTCAATAAACATAAAAGACACTTGGCCACCCTTGAACTCCAATAAGTGCAGTATAATTTTGAAGCAAGAATAGGGTGAAGAGGAGAGAAAATTGTACTCAAAATAAAGGATGAAATATCATAGTCAAACTAGTTCTAGCGTAGCATGGAAGAAAGAGAGCAAGGAGCATTTAAAGCTCCATAGAAGAAGGAAAAATTACTAGTATAATACTCTCTAACATCGAAGAACAAGTCTGACCGTTTCTCACTCAGCCATACCACACTTGGCCCATACAAATTTGTCAATTCAAGCACCATAAAAAGGGTACTTAAGAGGACTATTATACTCAATCAAAACCAACACTATTCAAGTGTGAAGACAAGGAGCTAAGGTAAGTGAATTATCTCATTAAAATTACTTTCAAACATAGGAAATATAAGTCTATACAATCAAGGATAAATGTTAAGGTTGTGAAAGCAAAATATATATGAGATAACTTGCCAAATATCAAAATAATATTTGCAAGATAACCTGGGAGATATAAGGCCTTCTACATAGGTTGAACTATTTAATACTTTGAAAATATTATTATATTTTCTAATTTTCCAAATTTGGGAGTCATAAGGTCTACTACATAAAATTGATTTATTGGAAATTAGAAAAATTATAATCAAATTTCAAAGGGCCATTATAAGAGGTTTATTAAAACATTTTTAAAGCTGAAAATTTATAATATTTACTTGTCTCAAATCTTCTCAAATCAAGACAAAATATCCAACATTAAAACCTATTTAAATTTGGGAAAAGTGCTTATTTCAATAGGAGCAATAAGGATAATAGAAGTTGATTTTTTTTATTTTACAAAAATTTACAAAATCAACCAAAATTGAACTAAAATTTACAAAGGCACTTTATATCTTATCAAAAACATACTAGGGAGTCATAAGGCATTCTACAAAACCTAAGAATTGGGTATTAGGGAACTTAAATGGTTTCAAATAAATTATTCCTAGCAGAATATCAGCTACTCAAGGGTCCTAATTATTTCTACTAGAAGAATAAGTCAAAGCTATTTTGGTATATGAAAAAAATTGGGATATTGTCAAAGAGAAAGCTTAAATACCTACTTCAGATGATATTTAAATCCTAAAGTTTGTAGATTTTTTTTTTGGTAATTTAAGGATTTTGCATTAAAAAATGGGGCATTTGAAAGGCACCCCAATGCCTTGTACATCAGAGAAGCTGGAGGAACTAAAAAAAGGAAACTTCAAGAAAGACTAAAAAGGATGTTGAAAAGGAACAAAATGCATCCACACTGAAACAACCAGAAAGGAAACCAAAGAACAGACCCAAGGAAGGATCATAACACAACGTAAAACTAGCATAAAGCTAGCTAAGAGATAAAACAAGCAAGTGCATTAGTTTGGTGTGTCAGTCTACATAGGAGAGGCCACCATGATCTCCTGGTCAACATCCTTGGAAATTTCCTTGAGTGCATCCTTAGGGGCATCCTTGGAGATTTCCTTCACGATCTCAACGACTTTGTCATCCTTGATGTCAGAGATACCAGTGGCAACAGAAACAGTAGGGCCTTCTTCATACATGTCATGAAAAAAAAGTATTCTAAGAGCATTATGCTACTCTTTGAGTTGTGCAATGCCTTTCCCAAGTGCAACATAGGCGGTTTCTAGATGGTCGATGGTGGCAGAAGTGGACTAGATGGTAAGCTTGTGAAGATAATTTTCTACCACATTAGGAGAGTCAGAATTAGATCTGTGTTCTTTCTTGATAATTTCATGGGTAGGAGTAGGATTTTCCTTAAAACTGAGCATCTAACAACACCATACAGGCATTTTATCAAGCTTAACCTTCTTATTGACATTTAAAATAGATTGGGGTTTCTTGGTTTTACTTTTCATTTTGGATTTGTAGGCTTTAGGGCTAGGAGTAGAAGATGAATTCTCATCATAAGAGTTAGATATTCCTTTGGGTAATTTCTGGAGTAAATAGCCATAGAGGATTTTAAAAATCCCCTGATGGGAAGGCCAGTCTTCCTCTTTCTTACCACGGGTGGAAGTGATGGCATAATCAATGGACCAGTACAGAGTAGCAGGGATGTTTAACATATTGGCATCTCTAAAATGGTTAATAAAGGATAAATAGAAACTACATAATTGGGATTCAGGATCATCAATTGTAAGGTACTGCATAATAGGCTTCAGGATTTCCTTCCAAGGAGTGGATAAATGGTGTCAATATAGACATTTTTGTGGAGTTTTTGCACCTAGGATGAAGAGTAAAAAAGGGATAGCTTGGATTCCCAATTGTGTTTGTTCCTCCTTACTATCTGACCATCGAGGGCCTACCTAGTTAGTTCAACAATAATCTCCAACATGATTTGAAACTCTACTCCATGGATAGTGATAATGTCATTCTCCCACGTATTTGCAAAAGCCATCGTAGCATCCCAATTGGTACCAGAGAATATTTTGAAGAACGGAATGAGACCTCCTTTGTCCTTCAAAATAAATTCAGCAGTAGTCTCCATATCATAGACCTCGGGCTCAACATAATCAATTTTCCCTTCCTTCATTGTTGTAGAATAGTAAAAAACCCGAAGGATGAAACATGGTAGAGAAATTGCTACTAGAAATAGACACAGGGAATAAGGATTATTTGTGAGGGGATTAAGCATGTAATGATATAGAACAGTACTCCTCATCTAGAAAATAAACCTCAAAAAGGAAAAAACCCCAAAAGGAATCAGATATTGGGAAATACTGGGATCGAGGAGGATTTTTAGACTCCAAAAACAATAGAGAGTGATTGGAAAGTGCATAGCAAGATGATAAAAAAATATTCAAAGGCTCTAATGATAATAACCTTTGCTATCACTAATGAGATACAACCCTATATTAGTTCAGAAAAATCATCTTCAGATGCATGGACAATCCTAGAGAAAAATTTTAAAGGAAAGAATAAGGTAACTATTCTTCATATTCAAATTCAACTTCATTCATTAAATATGAACAATGGAGAAGGCATAGAACTATTCCTAAGGAAAGTAGTAGATATCAAAGGAAAATTATTTACCTTAGGAGAAATAGTTAAGGATGAACTTCTTACTCAAGTAACCATGAGAGCACTTCCAGACAACTATAAACATTTGGTAACATCTTTACAAGTTCTAAGTAAATATACTTCTTTTGATGACTTAGTCAATATTCTACAGGAATATGAAGTGGAAAATATAGTTAAAGATGATATGTCTAACACTGTATTGGCATCTAAATATAATCCATAGGGAAACATTGCTTCATAAAAAGTATGAAAACCATGGTATAACAGGTATTTTCAGTATGCTATTGCAGGTTCAATCCCCATAATCATAATGAAGGAAATAATATGAACAATGGGAACCAATTTCAACCACAACAATATCAAAATCCTCATCAGCAACAATTTCAGTGTCCAACCAATGATTTCCAATTAGAGTATTGAAAAGGAAATAAAAAAGGATATCTAGCTCAGAGGATAGAATAAATTGAAGAACTAAGATAAACAACAGATTATCATGAAATCAAAGCTTTTTTAGCAAGAATGATAGGTTTTGAAGACACTGATAGCTTGCTTGAATAGGTTACAAAAATCAGAGAAGAAGACTTAGAATTCTAGATTCAATAGGAAGATCCACATTGAAGACTAAAGTCTTCAATACCCAAATATTGTAATATAGGGGGGTCTTATAAATAACTTATATTGCATTATTTAGGTAATGTATATATACCTACCTTGGTACATACTTAGGACATTAGATTACTTTAAAGGGAAGTTATCTAGTTACTTCATGCAATGTAATAAATGCATAAGTATCAATGTGCAAGCTATAAATGTGCAAGGTGTCCCTTGTATAGCTAGGTAGAGTGTTGGCTAAAGAACTTATCTTCCTATATAAAGGGCCATAGATATAGAAGAGATATCACAGTAGTGTAGGATTATAGTAGTGTAGGATAGACAGTAGTGTAGTGTGTGTGAGCTATAAGCTTAGAGCTCATTTATTGATTAGTAGCTTGTATCATGGAGTGTTCATTTCCTCCATATCTACTATTGTACTCATTTTCATCATTTCTATTTATATCATATTTTCAGTCATCTCGTAGATTTACTTTCTTATTATTCTATATCTTGTGAATGATATCTCCCATTGCTACATGAGATGAATATAAGCCAAAAATTTCACTATGTCATCTTGAGCACAAAGAATGAGAGCTCATCCCAATGAAAGGATAGGTGAAATGAGAAAAAATACTAATGTAAGTGAGGAGGAATAGTGCCTACCAATCCTCGAAGAGTAACTCTTTCCAGAAGATTATACCTCAATAACTCTATACCCAATGAATAAAGGCTTTTTAGCTTCTGAGTTCATTTCCTTCTACAAGCAGAAGGCCCCTTGAGATCCACAAAAACTATAGTGGTAAATCACTACAATTTAGTTAGATTGCACCCTAAAAAAGGATGAAGACCCTAAATCTAAAATAAAAGTGCTACAATCCATACAAACTTAAAGGGGTTCCATATTATATTTCACCAAAAAAATATCTCCAAAGGGTGAGGAAAGGTGTAAAAAACCTCATATTGTGTGGGCAAGTTGATCATAGTTAAGAGCAAAAGGTCCCAACAAACTAAATCTAGAAAAATAGTAAATAGAAAATCAAAGGAAAAGAAGAAGATAACAAATACACACATAACACATTATTTCACCTAGGAAACCCTTATAGGAAAAAAACTAACATAGTAATATCTCCTTATTGTATAAAATTAACCATATTCAATACAATAATGTTCATCTCTATAAAGCATGGGAAAAACGGTGTGCCTAAGAGTGTCAAACAATATGCATCTATATATGTATTAATGAAGCATTACAAAAGGACAAATTTAAGCAACCATAGAATCCAAATAAGTAAAAAAGTTATTTCTCTTTATTTCTTTTGTTAAATCAGAAAATTGGTTACATATATGTCCCATTGAGGGCTCTTAGTGTGATACAATTGTTTACAAAAATGGGTGCCCAAGGATCAAGTCCTTTCAAACAAGCTCGTGTGCACTTCCAATATTCTTCCTCGTACCCACAATTGATGTGGGAAAACCTATGATGTTACTGCTTCATTCTTCACTATTATGATCTTGTATTCCTTCCTCCTGTGTTGTGAAACCTGCACCTACACACAAGGAAACCAGATTTTTTAAATAGAAAGTGCGTAGAATGTGAAACATGCAAAAGCCATACATGCAACTATAAGATAGAAAGTGTAAATATGCAATGTGCATATCTAAAACAACTCCAAATTATCTAAAATTTCAGGGATATGCATAATAGATGATTTTGGGAAGATCTAATCACAAATAGAACAAAAATTGCATCATATGATGTGGTGCATTCACAGTTTACCTACAAATCCTACAAACCCAAAACAAGCAATTTCTAGACCAAAACACCTAAAAATCAAACAAAACTTGGATAGTATACATAAAATGATATTTTAAGAGGACCCATATGGTCAAATTGTGCAAACTCAGTTACATTTTCATGTGCATCTTCATATGGTCTTCGAAAGCCTACAAAAACTTAAAAATGCATTATCTCACTCAATATAACTCCAAATTACATGAAATTTAGATAGAATGCTCATAATATAACCTATAATATGTCTAATTAAAATTAGTATAAAAATAATACATAGATATATCACCATCCCTTGCAAGGATGGTGGTGACTGTCATATATTGGGGACCATCCTGGGGTGGGACGACCACCAATTCTGCTCTTATTTTACCACCAATTCCTTTGTGAATTGGTTAGGAAACTCCTCAATAGTGTTGTCATAAAATTTTGTGGTGAAATTAACTCATATGTTTTAGTTTTGCAAAAAAATGGTGCCTCTTGAATCACTCGCAAACCTCCTTCGCTAGGTAGATATTTCGAGGAAAAAAGGCACAAAAAGGTGAGGGGAAATTTTGGGTAGCACTTCGTTGCTATGTCTTAAAACTACTCTCTATGATTTGGGTGGAAAATATATCCACTTTATAGCCAAATGGAGCCTTTGTAAAAATGGGCATGCGGGGGCATGCAGGGCAAGAGGTGCCACTTGTCAAAAACTGAGCATGCATTGGGAGGGGAAGAGAATCTCCCATTTTGGCCTCCATTCTGTAGCATGTCATAAGGATTCGGCACCCTTAGGTCTTGCATTCTCACATATGTGAGATAAATGGTATTTTTTGGGCACCATTTGTTCATATTTGACTTTTTTGGAGTCAAACCTTGTGTCTGTCCCACCCAAGGATGACCTCTTTGCCACCGTCCTTGGGTGGTATGGCCATGAACTGTGATCATCCTAGGGTGGGACGGTCATGCCTATGTGGCCCAAAACATCTCAAAAGTATGGTAGAGCATTAATAGAGTTGTTAGGACCACTATTAAACCTCTGAGGGTTGCCCAAGGGGGCCATGTGATACCAATTAACAAATGCTTTCGATCACCTAATCATATTGACATGATTTTAGTGTCTACATATGCCCCTTTTTGAGATGTATTGTGTGCAGCATAGTGAAGTAGGGAAAAATGGTGCACCAAATTATGTGGAACAATAAGCGTATCTACCCCATCTCGCTAATGAGCATCAAAAAGGAAGCATGCATGCAAAAGGAAACAATACCAAACAAAAGGAAATGAATCAAAGCAAGTATTTTCTCATTAATTTGTTGGATCCAATCCAAGGTTACAGCAGTCCCCTTGAGGGCTCAAAATGGTGATACAATTGTTACAATATTGGGTGCCCAAAGACCAAGTCTTTCACGGAATCCGGGTGCACATCCAATGTTTCTCCGCGTACCCACAATCGAGGTGGGTGAGCCAATGCCGTTGCTGCTTGTATCTAGGTTCTCTGATGTCTGATATTGCTTCCCAAAGCCTTCTGAGGACCTGCACCTGCACACAAGGAAGCAAAAAGGGGTCAAATAGCAAGGGTGTATGGTGAAAACATGCAATCCCCACAGGGGCAAAATGGCATATGAATTAAAAGTGCATCAAATGATATCCAAATGACTTGAAAATTTGCAGAGATGTTAAAGAGGAGGTTTTGGGAGGATATCACCCAAAATATATCAGAAATTGCACCCGTAGACCCCTCGATTAAGCGTCGCCCGCCTGCAACCTACGAAAAGGAGGACAACAAAATATCGAACCTGCACTCATCCAAAACTCATGAAATTTGGTTAGTATGCATAAATTGGCATTTCAAGACAACCCATATGGTCATATTTTCCAATTGGATCCCGGATCCACCTGCATCAAACTGGGGTGCCCGGATGGGCCCTACGAGCCTATGGAAACTTAAAAATAGCATAACTAATTCATTTTAACTCCAAATGACCTGAAATTTGGACTGTAGCATCATGGAATAATGTAGAAAATAACAAATTAAAAATAGTAAAGAAATTTCTTAATAATTTACCCTCATCCCGGGGGGCGATGGTGACTGCAACTATTTGGAGGGCACCCTAGGAGGGGATACCCACCAAATTCTGGTCACTTTTTGTTACCAAACCACTGGAAGATGTTCCTAAACTACCTAAGGTGTGTTTTCATCGAATTTGGTGAAGAAATTCACCCGGATGGAAAAGTTACGCTCGGATTACCTTCTTGAAGTCACCCGGTAACCTCCTTGGCAAAAGGGAGATTCCGAGGGCAAAAAGGTGCAATAAGGTGAGGGGAAATCTTGGAAGCACTCCATTGCATATCCTAGAACTCCTATCTATTATTTTGTGTGGATATGGAACCCATTTTATAGCCCAAAGGGGCTCATGTGCAAAAAGGCATGCAAGGGCATGCATGGCAGGAGGTGCCACTTGTCAAATGGGAGGCATGCACAGGGTGTGGAAGAGAATCTCCCAATTTGGCCCTCATAAAGATGGATGTCATAAGGATTCCCTATCCTCTACCTCGCATGCTCTATTTGGGTGGTCAAATGGCAGTTTTTGGGTGCCATTTGGCCAAATTTTGACTTTTTTTAGGTCAAACTTCACCACCGTCCCACCCTGGGACGAGGGCTCACCACCATCCTAGGGTGGGATGAGGGGCATCTACCATCATCCCAGGGTGGGATGGTGGTGAATTTTGGGCTAAAACCTCCCAAAATTGGGCCGGTAGCCTCCAAAACCCTTTTCGGAGTGGCTAGAACCACTGTGAGCCTCCTGAGGGCTGCCCAAGGGGCCATATTATGTCAATTTGATCACTGCTTGTGGATGCTTAATCAGGTTTACCACATTTTAGTGTCTACAGATGCCCCTTTTTGAGATGCATTGTGTGCAGCACAACATTGAGCAAAAATAGATGACCAAAATGTAGAATGATTAAGGTTACTCGATAACCTAACCAACTTTAGATGCCCCAATCATGAAAAGGGCGTGTGTTCTTGAATCCTTGCTTCTGACTCATTGAATGAGCATGCTTATGCTTGAACATTGTCTGTCATGAAGGGTCAGGGCCTATGAATTCATGATGCCAGTAATTTCAAGCGTTATAATGTGATTTTGTGTGCTTGTTTGCTGCCCCAAGCAGGAGCGTGATTGTCTTTATCGAAGATTCATTGAACGAACGCAATTCGCATAATTGAGTGTGTGCTTGCTGATTTGGACTGAGTATGACTACCCCCTCAAGTGATGAGTCGATGAGGGAATGACCAGTGAGAAAAGTGATGAGTCACTTGACCCAATTGACTTGTGTTATGCTTACCTTCAGCTTTGTCCCTTGAAAAATAGGGCAATTTGGAGAGGATTTTGGTGACTTTGTTGAGTTTTCCTGGAGGAAAGGAGCTGAAAACTGCATGTCCGGGGGGTGGTCCGGCCACAATGGCCTTCTTAGGGCATGAATTAACAACTTTTCCATCCCTCCTAGGATCCTCAGGGTTGCATTTTGATCTATGTGAAATTTGGACCCAATTTGAGCTATTTTGGTGCAGTTTTGGACCTATTTTGGGTCATTTTGGGTTGTTTTGGCCTATTTTTGCTACCACCATCCCAGGGTGGGATGAGGGCATGTTCTACCACCATACTAGGGTGGCATGGTCAGCCAAATGTGTGCTCATCCCACCCTGGGATGGTGGTGACCCCTGCATATTTATATAAACCCAAAATATGAAGGTTAGGCTCATTTTTGCATGCTTTCTTTGGCAGTTTGAGAGGTGAGGAGTAGGAGAGTGATTATGAGTAGTGGAGCACTATCAAATTCATCCCACAGTCACCATGAGTCAGTGGGTAGACTCAGCCAGTGGAGGAGCCGATGTGAGACAGGTATGCCAAGTCTCTCTTATTGCATTTTCCTAGTGTTAGGAGTTGATTTTCTTGCTTTTATGGTATGTTTTTGGCTTGGAAGCATATCACACTAGATTGTAGGTAATTAAACCTAATTTATGAGATATGTACCAAATTTTGTGTTTTACCCATGTTTTTGTGCAATTAGATTGCATTTTGTAGATCAATTTTGCATTGTTTTTGCTATTTTTGATGGCCTGAAAGGCCTTTTTGAGCCCAATTTTTTTTGGAGTCATCCCTAGGTGGGATGGCTAGTGTGGGCTGATCATAGGCCATCCCTTGATGGGTTGGCCATAGGGTTGGGGGCCATTCCTAGGAGGAATGGCCACAAACCAGCCTCAAAGAGGGGCCATTTTGAGTCTTTTCTTTTGAATGTTTTTGGGGCCATGCGAGGCCATTTTGGTGGTATATTATTGAGTTGCTTATCCCTGTCAGGTGGTGAGGAGTCGGTATCGAGTACCTACTCTATTTGATTCCATGAGGGATGCCTTGACCATAGAGGACTAGGAGTGGTTGGATGCCATTGGCCTCAAGCAGGTGACCCGATTAGAGGTTATCATAGGAGACCATGCATATCTGACTACCCTGATTGATCTGTGGGATCCATGCACCAATACCTTCCACCTACCCACTAGGGAGATGATGGTGATGTTGGAGGATATCTATCAGATTCTTTAGATTCTGATAGAAGGGTGGTCGATCCGCATGACACCATGAGACCGAAGACAGGTAGTGCTCGAGAGGTACTTCAGTTATGATCTAGAGATGACAGAGTTGGACTGCTTGAAGGGTGGTATGCTGGTAGGATTATGGCATGAGGTGAAGGTATTTGGGGTGAGGCATACACTACTCATGATGCTCATCTCCAATATGCTACTACCAGATTCTTCTAGAGTGAGGTTCCCATGGAACCTAGTGGAGATAGTGTTTGCGCTGGTGAGGTCTACTATGGTGGAGCCACTGGTGATGGCATGGGGTACTACACTATTGGCACAACTCTATGATGAGTTGTACGAGATCCGTTATCATCGATGGAAGGGTATTGGGTGTAGCTTTTTGCTACAGTGCTGGGGATGGTAGCACATAGTTATGGGGCGACCATAGGGGCTACCCTGGATGACTCGAGCATAACTAGCAAATAGGGAGATAGGATATGGTATCCTATGGTAGAGGGCTCAGGAGAGGGGACAGAGTCGATGATTCATAGGTGAGGTGGCCTACTATGTAGATCTATTTTCCTGACTCGAGGTAGGTCAAGTATTCTGGAGGCCATACAGAGATTGTCTAGAGTGGGCAGATGCTACTGTACAGCTCCATAGGGTGCGGTGAGGTAGATGGTTAGTTGGATGACATGGCATGGAGTGGGAGTACTTCCATTTTTCTTGGGTGATGTGATAGTTTGGGCTATGCCAGGGGGTGCCTAGTGAGTCGATGCCTTATCGACATCATGGGGATGAGAGGACATTGGCATGGCCGATGGTAGAGGTAGTGGCATGGGATACAGATCTTGTAGTGGACATTCTAGATGTGGATGATGTCGGGACTACAGTGGAGTATGATGCTTGGTGGGTGATAGGCCAGGGGCATGGAGAGGGGCCATTGAGGAGGGATGCAGCTAGGGAGGCACATCAAGATATTTTTAGTGAGGACCAGGGTGAGGTAGGTGATTGGTAGGGACACAGGGTAGGGGAGCATGTGGATCTCCTGGACTTAGGAGATCGAGGTGACTTGGGGGATGATGATGTTGGGGATGAGGAGGTGCAGGCACCATCGATGGCATCGAGGGATATAGAGGTAGAGCTACGAGAGGAGCTACTCAGGGTGAGGTAGGAGAGAGATCTCCTATAAACATAGGTGCATGATGTATAGGTAGAGCTAGCAACGAGTGAGCTGAGGTACAGGTGGCTCAGGCCGAGATAGCATCTCTTTAAGCATAGCTACGATCTTGAAGCCCTACACGAGAGGATTCTAATAGTGGGGAGGTGACTAGGCTATAGGCAGAGGTGACATGACTCCATTCTATGGTGGAGACTTACCAGGCATGGTGCCGATGAGGGTAAGCTTATGCGGATGAGCTGGAGACTAAGGTAGTATACCTTGGTGGGCATATACGAGATGATGGAGGTGCCAGTGGGTCATACCAGAGTCACCACAATAGGACAGGGTAGTCCTCCTCTAGGTGGGAGGCACCAGGGTCTAGGTGGAGAGCTGACAGGGTAGGTGGTAGTAGATATGGGAGTTCATAGAGGACTCCTACTATAGGTGGGAGTGTGAGTCATAGTACCGATCCTACATGACCATGGTAGTGGCTCGCATGACTCTTTTTGTGTTTTTGGATGTTTTAGCAGTGTGAAGTCTAAGGACTCACTTTATTGTAGCCGATGGGCAACATGATGTATCTTTTTATCCCATACATATACACATATATATATATATATATGAGATTTTTATGTGGTTTATCATCATGTGTTTATTGTTTTATGAGATGTATGCAAATGTATGCAATTTGATTTATGTAATGATGATGAATGCCTATGTATGCATATTTTGTAATGTGATTTGATTTTATTTTGTACATGCATGGATGTATATTGAGATGGATGATTTCTTGATCTAGAGGATGCAATGTGTAGACTACATGTTGTATTATGCTAGCACCATAGATGATGTATTTTGCACCAACTCATATGTAATGTTGTCATGAGACTTTATATAATGGATTTGTGAATAATGTAATTGAAATGAATGAGGTGAAGTGATATGAATGATATGTTGTTTAGGAAATGCTCATTAGGTTTTCATGAGACTCAAACACTCTAGTCAACTTATCAAAAGTTGTATACTAACCATGCAAGACTTTTTGACAAGGTATGAATCTGCTAGGATGACCAAGGTACTTCATATCCCTGTGTGTGCAAGTGAGTTCATTCCTGTGAGATGCATAAGGATACCGCCAGTGCCAAGTAGGCTCTCAACCAAACCTATACTGAGGATCACCAAATGAATGCCACCATCGTAGGTTTTGTACTAAGTATGACTAGACCACTAGGCAATCTAGGTTACCAAAGCTAGCTCATCCACATGCAAACATTGGTCTACACATACGCCCGAAAGCTAATGTGATAGACATATCATCATGCATGAGGCTACCACCATTGACGGATAGGCTATCCACCAAACCCGTAATGAGGATCACCTGATGGTTTTCCAAATGTTGAGAGTTCCAAGGATTCAAGCTCAGGTGTTTTTTGGTTATTCAATTGATTGGGATTACTTGCTCTCATATATAGTGATGAAAATCACTGTTTATTTTTCTCTTTTTAGTGACTATAATCACTATTTATTTTGAGTTTTTTATTTTTTCTCTTGAGCAAGGGGTTTGAGTAGTGGTGATAACCACTATTATTTTTTATTGTTGCTTTTTGAGGATTTTGATTTCAAAGTTGAACTTGTGGGATTTTTGGCTTGTGGATGGCATTGATCCTTTAGGCCTTGGGGATGACTACCCATCCTTCGTAGGGACGTGTAGTACAAATCCTTATGACTTTAGGGATCAAAGGTGTTTGGAAATGTTGATGGGAAGCTTTTGGGATTTTTTTGTGGAGTGGTGTTGATATTTTAGGCCTTGGGGATGACTACCCATCCTTCATAGGGACGTGTAGTATGAATCCTTATGACTTTAGGGATCAAGGGTGTTTGGAAATTTTGATAGTGGTGAAAACCATTATTGATTTTGAGGAATTGGGTGGGGAAGAGCTTGTCCTTTTGCCAACTCTCAGCATTCTTGAACCATTCGCATAGGGGGATGAGCAGGATGACCTTTTCGCTTAAGGTAACCTAGACCACTTCATGGATTTCATCTGTCTTTGTGCAAAACTTAGATTGTTAATGATTAATTGTGTTTGGGATATGATGTACGCAAGGCATAATCAATGCAAGACTCTACCTCCTAAAAATCAAGCTAGCCTGCTACAAAATCTGAGTAGAGACTAGATATGGCTGAGTGACCGAAAACCCTACTGACATTATAAAACAAATGGCTAAGTGAAGGGAATAGACATGATTATGAAAATGTGAAAAATGTGGGTGAAAAATGCTAATTGCGGTATTTGAACTATGAGTACTTTCATGACATTGATTTTGAGTGGTAAGTAATGTACCATCATGGTGCTAGACATGTATGAGCAACTCTAAAATGTAAAGTGCTAATGATGAATATGCCTAGATGCAAGTGATGATAAAATGCTATGTGGTGTGATGCAATATTTTTGAATTTTTGAAATTTTGATGGATATGTATGTATGAAAGTGCAATGCGATGCAATGTTTTTGTATTTTGATGTTTTGATGATTTTTTGAATTTTTGATTGATATGTATACACATGTGACCAACGGGCTTATTTGGGAGCCATTGGGGCATTTGGGGGGACCAAAGGGCTTATGGATGCCTTTGGGGCTTTTAGGTTTGACCTAGATGATCGTAGATAGTCCAGGAGCATTTTTACTTGACCTAGATGGTGAGAACCCACTAGGAGCCTTTTGGGTGACCTAGACATGCAACGACACTTAAAAAGTGTCTACGACTACCTAGGGGCATTTGGATATGACCAAAGGGCTTATGGATGCCTTTGGGGATTTTAGGGTTGACCTAGATGATCGTAGATAGTCTAGGAGCATTTTTACTTGACCTAGATGGTGAGAACCCGCTAGGAGCCTTTTGGGTGACCTAGACATGCAACGACACTTAAAAAGTGTCTACGACTACCTAGGGGTATTTGGCTATGACCAAAGGGCTTAGGGATGCCTTTGGGGCTTTTAGGGTTGACCTAGATGATCGTAGATAGTCTAGGAGCATTTTTACTTGACCTAGATGGTGAGAACCCACTAGGAGCCTTTTGGGTGACCTAGACGTGCAACGACACTTAAAAAGTGTCTACGACTACCTAGGGGTATTTGGCTATGACCAAAGGGCTTAGGGATGCCTTTGGGGATTTTAGGGTTGACCTAGATGATCGTAGATAGTCTAGGAGCATTTTTACTTGACCTAGATGGTGAGAACCCGCTAGGAGCCTTTTGGGTGCTCTCTAAGCATGAAATGGCCACAAGTGAAGGATGTTCAAAGGTTCAAGATCCTCGACACCTTCAAGTGAAGCTAGGTGATAAGTTCTAGGCCCTATTTGACTAGTGATGACAAAGGGACCTAACCAGTTTACCACAAATTTGTCCCGTAGGTGGGGTGGCAAGCTAGAATTCTGTTGGTTCTCTTTTAGGATGAGATCACCAACCTAAAAGTCTCTGAGATGGACTTTCATATTGTAGGCTCTTTTGAGCCGCTCTTGATACACATGTAGATGCTCAAGCGCATTAATGTGATGCTCATCCAACAACATAAGTTGATCTAGGTGAGCTTGTCACGTAGTATCATCATCAATAAATTCTTGCATGGATATGCGTAGTGATGGGATTTCTAACTCTAGAGGCATGACCGCCTCAGCACCATACACTAGTGAAAATGGAGTTGCCCCAGTGGGTGTCCGAATGCTAGTGTGGTAAGCCCAAAGGGCAAGCGGCATTTGCGTATGCCAATCGGTATGATTCTCTTTGACTATTTTCTTCAATATGGCAATTAATGTCTTGTTTGATGCTTCTGCTTGCCCATTTGCTTGTGGATAATAGGGTGTCAAAAAGTTATGTTGGATATTATACTTTGCTATCAAAGCATGCACATATTTATTCTTGAATGATGTCCCATTATCCAAAATGATCTTGGATGGAATACCAAAATGACAAATGATATTATGCAATATGAACTCCGCTATGCGGGGTCCTATCGTAGTGGTAAGGGGAATTGCTTCCACCCACTTTGTAAAATACTCGGTAGCCGTGATGATAAATGTGTGGTGGCCCAAGGATGCAGGGGAGATTTTCCCAATTAAATCCAACCCCCATTGCAAAAATGGCCAAGCCGATTGGATCGGTTGTAAGGCCTGGGAAGGTACATGTGTCAAGTTAGCATGGTGTTGACATTTCATGCACTTCCTCACATATGCGCAACAATCTCGCTCTAAAGTTGGCCAATAATAGCCCATGTGAAGAATGCGCTTTGCGATGGCCATGCCACTAAAATGGCCACCACAAGTACCATCATGTGCTTGGGCCATTGCCCAAGTCGATTCTTGATATTCTAAGCAACGAAGGAGGATTCCTTCATAGCTTCGATGGTATAGGATGTCTCCTAACAAGACAAACTTTGTTGCCTTCCATTTAAATGTCCTTTTGGTAGCGTGCGATAATCCAGGAGGGAGGTTACCAAGCTTTAGGTACTCTCTAATTGGTGTGGACCAGTCCTGCTATGTGGAAGCCTCGATTGCATGAATTGCCTATCCCTCATGAAGTTCATCCCGAGAAAATGCATATTGGGATAGAACTTGTAAGAATAGCATTGTGCTACTATCAAAAGGGGTTTGGGGGAATAGAGTCCCCCAAGCGGCATGATTCAAGTGCTCATGAATGTGTGAGAATCTCTCTTGATGAGGTTCTATTTGAATCATGTGGACTTCTAGCATGGCTTGAGTGCTCTCACGCTCAACCATTGATTGCGATAGCATCTTGACTTGAATGGTTGTCATCTCCCCTATGGGGTCTTGTGGAATCAAGGATCCTAAAGAGGCCATTGTATCCACAAAATGATTAGATGATCGAGGGAGTGCCTCGATGTCATACCATTCAAAATTTTCTAGGGATTTGTCCACAAGGGCTTTGTAGGCTTGCAAAACTGGGCACTTGCACTGGAAGATTCCCTTGACCTAGTTGACAATGAGCAAGGAGTCACCAAAAATATTGAGCTTGGTGATTTTCATGGTGATAGCCATTTTAAGCCCTATGAGTAAGGCTTCATACTCGACATTATTGTTGGTGTAGGGGAAATCGAGTTTAAATGATAGGGGTATGGGAGCCCCATGCGGTGTGAAAAACATGATTCCTGTGCCACCCCCTTGCTCGCATTTGGAGCCATCGAAGAAGAGAGTCATATCCGCCTGTGACTCAGGCTCATCAGAATCAGGCGATTCTGATATTTGGAAGACTCCATCATCGGGAAGCTCCATGCTAAGAGGTTGGTCCTCCTAGAGAGGAGCCTCTACAAGTTGATCAATAATGACCTGTCCTTTGATTGAATTATGTCCTATGAACTCCAGGTCAAATTCTATCAACAACATGATCCATTTCATCATGCGACTACTATGATAAGTATGACTCATCATGTATCGCAATGGATTCTCTTTGGATACAACATACGTAGTGTGATTGAGCATATAGTGTCGTAGCTTCTTGGTAGCAAAAACCACCGCTAGACATAACTTTTCTACGTATGCGTACTTAATCTCATAGCTCACCAGGGTGCGACTGAGATAATATGTGGCCTGTTCCTTATGAAATTCATTATTTTGGGCTAACATGGCACCCAATGCGACCTCAGTAGCTGAGATGTATAATCGGAATGGCACCCCTGGTCTAGGTGGAGCTAACACTAGCGGTGAAGCCAGGTATTGTTTAATTGTGTCAAAGGCATCCTGACATTCATTGTCCCAGTGGAATGTGACCCCCTTGTGTAAAAGTTTGTTCATGGGTCTACACTTGTCCGACAGTTGTGCTATAAAGCATTTGATGGATGCAATCCTCCCCTGCAAGCTACGAAGTTGCTTGATGGTAGTCGAGGGAGGCATTTCAAGGATTGCCTTGACTTTGTTAGGGTCCACTTCGATGCCTCATTTGGAAACTATAAATCCCAAGAGCTTTCTAGATGTGATGCCAAAGATGCACTTCTTGGGATTCAGTCTCACATTATGTTCAATAAGGTGATCGAGGACTTTGTGCAAGACATCTAGGTGCTCATGACGTAATAAAGATTTCGCCAATAAGTCATCCATGTAATCTTCCAAAATTTTATGCATGTAGTCATGGAAGATATATGTCATGGCATGTTGGTAGGTGGCACCGACATTCTTAAGGCCAAATGGCATGACCTTGTAACAAAATGTCCCCCAAGGCATTGTGAATGCCATTTTGAGCTGGTCTTCTAGGTTGATACGAATCTGATTATACCCAGAGAAGCCATCCATAAGGGAGAGCATTTCATGTCCTATGGTGGCATCTACCAAGGCATCTATGCTTGGCAAAGGAAAATCATCCTTAGGACTCACTTTGTTTAGGTCTCAAAAATCGGTGCAAATGTGAATCCTCCCATCAGGCTTCTTGATGGGAACCATGTTGGACAACCATGGTGGATAGTCTACAAAAATGACAAACTGGGCATCCAACAGTTTTTGTAGCTCATCTTTGACCATCAAGGCCACTGTTGGGTGCATCTTTCTCAGATTTTGCTTGACAGGTTTGACTATGGGGTCAAGCGTGAGATTATGGGTGACCAGATTTGGATCTAGTCCCGACATGTCTTTGTAAGACCATGCAAAAGTTGCCTTATTTTCTATGAGAAGGGCTATATAATCGGCTTGCTCTTTGGGGGATAGGCTTTCCCCTAGCTTGATATATTATGGGTTTTCAAGATCTGAGCCGATATCTCTGTCAACCGTAGGCTCGATTGACATATGAGACCCCTCCTCCAACTGATGGGGAGTAGGTATCAAATGGATGTCATTAGCTGGATTTAAATCCTCGATGGGAACCTCGGGTTCCTCCTCAACATGGAAGACATCATGAGTTGGTCCTACGAAGAAGTGAAACAATCCACCATAGGCCCAATACTCAGAGGGTGATGGGGGTGAATCAATGTGATCCCAATCAATCGCATCTAGGTCTAGATGGAGTGGTTTGGAAGGATCGGCTGGGTTGTGGAGTGGTGTGGTCAAATCAATGGAGATCATATTGATGAAATGTGTTTGCTCTCCAGGACCACGTGCATGTGACTGTGTATTGGTGTTATCTCTCACCCCCAGATGTGGCTCTGGGGGATTGGGATCTCTGGATCCTATCTAGGAATAGACTGTAGGATGGGATCATTAGGCTCAAGGAGCTCCATGTGTGTGGGTGGGTCAGGGAAGACCTCATGATGAATCTGGCCTAGATTGATAGGCCTTGCCCTCAAGCATGGGCCAACATGTAACTGATGATAGACTTCATCTATGTCAATATTCTCGTGATGATGTCACAAATAATGAGGACCTAGGTATGCCCTCTCTGTCTCATCCTCATAGTCACTATCATATATGGGAACCTCATTGTTGCCCCTTGGGATCGGGCGATCAGGTAGGTGTGGTCCCATATATGCTAATTCCTCATAATCATCATCGTGGATGAGGATTCCTTCATTCTCATCTTGTAGTGCCTCAGGCTCCCGAGGGCCCAACTGCTCAAGTAAATTAACTGCTCCTCCCCTAGGAGGTCTATCTTCCTACGGATGAACCGGCTCTTCAGGAGGAAGGAGCTACCGCCAAACAGGATCAAGGAAAGGGAACAAATGTATGAGGCTTTCCTGTTGGTCATTAATGGGGACAATTTGTGAATGATCATTGTTCGACTCAAAAGGGTCATATGGTGCTACCTCATAACCCGACTCATCCTCTAAGGTCCACTCATATGAGGTGCCTGGATCTGACTCATCATAGACATGGGGACAACTCCACGACCCTTCCCCTCTCTCAAAATGTGGGGGAATGTCACTGGGGATCATGGGGTTCCCATCTAGCCATGGAAAGTAATCTCCCAAGGAGTAGACTGTATTGGGATTGGCATAAGGGTCTTGGGCCAACCCACCCTCGTAGCCTATATTCAAGCGATTTAGGCTATCTAAGAGGACATCTAGAGGCAATGGATTGTTGCATCCCACTCCCGACTTGTCATAGGGCATTTGATATTGTGGTTGACAAGGGATTTTGGTGCCCTGCTCATACAAGCCTAACCCATAACCGTGCTAGTTGCATAGGTCAAGGTACTTCAAGGTGAAGTTAGGGTTAGACAAGTAGTTGATATCCTCTCCAAAAGGTTCCTCATATTCCTCCTATTGTTGGTAAGGTTTGATGCCATAGTCAAGGCCCCCATAGATAAAGTTTGTTTGATTAGGGGGAATACCAAGAGGCATGATAGTGCCTATGGGAATACGGGGTCTACCCATGTCTTGCATCGACTCTAAAGCAGGAGTAGTGGTAACATTCCTAACCATGTACTCTCCCAATCTGGTAGAAGCCAGATGTACTATAACCTGGGGCTACGGATAGAAGAGGGATGAGAGTGAGACTTGATCTGGCTCATTATTTGCCTCGTGTGGTGTCTCTTCATCATTCGAGCTAAGTATCTCCTCTGTAGAGATGGTGGATATGATTGGTTGGTCCTCCTCAATGGGCCGCTTCTTTGGGTTCCTAGGCAAAGGATCCACTAATGTATTAGGCATCTAGGGTGAGGTCAATGATGAGGAGGGCATGGTATGCTGTAGCGGTGGGGTCGAACCTCGGCTAGATTTATTCGGTTGAAAATCTAGATGTATCGATGGCAAGGTCGACTCGGGTAATTGCTGCACCATGTTGCAGTACTTGAAGGGCTCTAGGTCCATGGGGATGACATGAACTTGCCCTTCGTGAGTGTACTTGAGGCATTGGTGAGCGATGGAAGGGATGCACTTCATGTCCCTGATCCATGGTCTTCCTAACAAAATATTGTATGCCATCTCACCCTCCAGGATGTGGCACATCATCGAGATGATCTTTTCCCCTACTTGAATAGGTAAGATGATTGTACCAACCGTTGAGCATATGGCATCATTGAATGCTCAGAGGGTGTAGGTAGATGTGACAATATGAGATGCTGGAAGCTTCAGGTGCTTTAGAGCTATTGTAGTTATGATGTTGCTCGAAGACCTAGTATCTATCAAGACTCTTTTGTATGGTGTTCCATTCACACGTGCGACAATGTGTAAAGGGGGATCCACCATATCATGTGGAACCGGTTTAAGTTCATCTTCTTGGAAAGTAATTACCAATTTTGTGCATTGCTGCACATGCCCCACAAAGTTGTTGAAGGAGTTAGAATCCTAGGGCTGAAGCTCAATTGCCTTAAGGATCTCCATCAAGGCTTCTCTATGAGGTTGTGATTGTTGGATGAGCTCATAGATGGAGAGTTGGGTAGATGTTGTTCTTAAGCTCTGAGCGAGATTGCTCTTAATGGTGACTATAGGCCTAGGTGGGAGGCTCGGTCCAGGAGGTGGTATAGGCTATGATGTCGAAGGGACATCACTCTGAGCCACAGGTGGTGCGGCTGGACTTGGATACCACTTATTTCTTGTCACAATACTAACCATGCCAACATATCCTTGCTTAGGAGGGGCATGGTGAACCTCATTCACCTAGGGCACTAGTTTGGCCTGCTTCATGTGGGTAGGCAAGGGGTCTTTAAAGACCCCCATATGTTGGTTGTTCGGTGTGATAGGGTTATCTACCTGGAGGGCATTCCTATCAATCAGGTCTTGCACCAGATGTTTGAATTTATAGCACATTTGCACATCATGCCCATTTTGCCTATGAAATTTGCACTATAGGTCTTCTTTGTATCCTTTGGGCTTAGGTGCATTAGGGTCAATAGGTTGACTATCAGGTATATGGATTGCATTGCTTACTGTTGTGGCTGATCCACAACACACCCCAAAATTGGGGACCCACCTTTTTTTGCATGCTTTCAAAGAAGATCTCAGTGACCCAGATGCTAAAAATCAAGAAAAAGGGGCAAAATTGCACAAGGATGAAAAAGTGTCGCGAAATCGCGACATGTCGCAAAATCGCGGGCGAAAATGAAAAGGTGTCGTGAAATCGCGACATGTCGCAAAATCGCGGCCAAAAATGAAAAAGTGTCACGAAATCGTGACATGTCGCAAAATCGCGGCAAAAATGAAAAAGTGTCGCGAAATCGCGACATGTTGCTCGTCGAAAATGAAAATGTCACGAAATCGCGACATGTCACAAAATCGTGGCCGAAAATGAGAAAGCGTAGCGAAATCATGACATGTCGCAAAATCACGGTCAAACTGGTCAAACGGGGCAGGAAGCAGAAAGCGTAGCGAAATCGCGACATGTCGCAAAATCGTGGTCAAGCGATCAAGAGGAAAGGGGCAAAAGTGAAAAATGTCACGATATCGTAACGAGTACGACGAAGGTGACGGAGCGAAAATGCGTCGCGATTTCATGACAGGTTGTAGCGAAGGTGCTCGAAGTGGAAAAATGTCGCGAAATCTGACATGCCATTTCGGAAAAGAAAAGAAAAATAGAAAAGCGTCATGATTTCACGACGGTAAGCTGGCAAATGGTACGAAAAAAAGTGTCACGATTTCGCGATAGAAAGTCGCAATACAGCTCGAAATAGAAAAATGTCATGATATCACGGCGGCATGAAAAAACGTAGCGATATCGACGAAAAGCGAAGGCATACCAAGTGAAAAAGCGTCGCGATTTCACGACAGAAAGCTGCAGGATACTCCAGATGAAAAAGCATCACGATTTCACGACAAGAGGCAGCCGAAGGCGTACGAAGATAAAAAGCGTCGTGATTTCATGACATGTCACATTTTTGTTGGCCGTGATGGCAAGAAAGGCTGACAGGAAAACGTCACGATATCGCGACATGTCGCGATATCGTGACATGTCACGTTTTGTGGCCAGGAAGGCGGACAAAGTTGCATGCTATTTTTTGTCACGATTTTCATGGGGCCATTACAGAACATGCAAAAAAGTGCAGAACACGTGGCATACATGTATAAGGGTTATAGAAACGTTACATTCATAGAATATTATCAAACGTTTCAACATTAAACATAAATTCAAAAGCAATTCGAAAGGCGAAGGAAAACGATATGGAAGATGAAACGAAGCGTCACAGGGCGAAACAGAGAGCATTGCCAAGCTTTAAAAGCAGAAGCACAGAGTGGTACAGGGGTCGAAAACCGCTACGGGCAGAGTTGCAGTGCCAAAGGCGAGAGGTCATTCTGGGCCTGCTTTGAGGCTGTTTTCCTTCCTTTTCTTGGTTTTGAGAAAACCAGAAAGTTCTGCTACTGTAAAATGACATATTTTTTAATGCGAAGTGTTCAAAAATTTGCATTTTGTGGGCAAGAAAGAAGGAGATCTTTTGTGCATGCTAATGGATTTAATGTTTATTCTTTTATTTTCAGATTTCAGATTTATAGATAATGTTAAATGCCACTTTTGTGGGTTGCATTAGGCGAATATTTGAAATCTGAATTTTATTTCAAACCCTAGGAATCAGCACTTAGCTTATCAGGATTGTGCGTGTTTGCAGGTCCCATAGGTTAGGTTGCATGCATGGAAACCTCACATCTTCGGTTTTGCCAGGACGGGATAGCATCAAGCTGAATGCAATTTTAATTTCTTTTTCTTTTACATTTTATTTTCTTTTTGCTGCACTTTATTTTCAGAAGCTCCAATTTTAATTTTTCAAGCATTAAAATAAAATTAAAAATTAAAAAACTTCAAAATCCATAAATAATTCCTTCATTTATGGCATTTCATCAAATTTCATTTTGAAGTTACAGCATGGTCATATAAGGATCAAATCACATTTGCTTTATCAGGGTTCAATGAACAATCATTAAATTTCATAGTAAAATAAACCACAGTGCCCCTTGTTTTCAATTACTTGCAACCACTAAGGTGTTCCAAGCATTTAAAATGAATATCTTCATTTAAGATTATTAATACACAAATGCAGAATGCTAACATAACAGGAACCTTGGAGAAATTACATGTTTAATTTCTTTGCAAGCAGAGGATTTAGAACCCAAATCCTATCGGAGAGTGTGTTTTCACAATCGGGTGAAAATACCACTCAACAGATTGGCGCTAGAAGGAGGGCATGAAGCGGTTTATTTTATCATGATTTTAGATGCTACGGGTTTATAATTATTTAAGAGCTTTACATTGCTAAATATTTCAAGTCCATTTTATTAGCATCTTCGGCCTCTAACACCACTCAACGGATTGGTGCTAGGAGGGCCGAACGGGTTTATTTTTAGTGTTATTTAAATTTAAATTTTTTATGCTTTAGTCCTCTAACACTCAGCGGATTGTAAAAGGATGGCCTGAATTTATTTACTTATTTTATTTTAATTCAGGTATGCTGTATATTTTTCTGATTGTTCATACAGAAGTAGGTGATTTGATTTAATTTTTCAAAATTTTGGTCTCATGCAATTACTTTTCATTTGATTTTAATGAATACATCTCTTAGTTGATGCTAACTTGATTTTTTTTAAATTGCAGGTTGAATATTCAACAGATTTGGTTCTAAAATTACATTTTAAGTTTCACTAATGGCAACACTTGAGGAGCAAATGGTATCCCTGAGAGCTGAAATAATGTCTCTAAGAGAGAGAATGGTATCAATGATAGAGGATCATTATGAGGGTTTATCTATACCTGTGGTACCCTATCAAATTCCTAAAATGTTATTGGATTTTTTACGGTGTTTTAATCAAGAGGTGCCACTAGGATACTTGCAAAAACTGCATGTCTACAAGGATACATTATGTAAATTCCAGATTTTCTATGAGGAGGTGGCTTGTAAGTTATTTGCATACATTTTGGATGATAGACCATTCTTTTGGTATAGCCAACTACCCATGGAGGTTAGGACTTCTTGGATACAACTAGAAGCAGCCTATCTTCACCATTTTGGTAATCAGGTTGACTTAGAAATCTTGAAAAATCAGTTTACCTCCATATGTAAAGAGCCTAATGAATCCTTGAGTCAATTCAATGGAAGATTTCGTGAGTTGCACTCCCAAATGTGGGAAAATTTTAACACATTAGAAGAGGAAGCCATGGAAGTATACCTAGGAGCCATACACCCCACACTTGCTTCACTCATTGAGGAAAAACTGAGTGGTTTGTCCCTAGAGAAAATCCATGAGGTCTTAGAAGAGATAGAACGACAAGGTCTTGAAGAAGAAAAGGCACAACATGTTCACATGAGAGATTGTTCTTTTGATGCCAACCTACACCAACCATCAAACATAGCACCCTCCACTCAAATGATACCTAAGGTGAATGATCAAGGGGATAAATTTGAATACCCAAATTTTATGACCACCTTAGATGTAGCCCAAGAGGAGGTGCAAATCGCTAAGACAACATCCACTAGTGAGGATCATGTAGAGATACACGATTATCTAGATGAAGGGATTCTAAATTCAACAATGTTTGATATATGTGATAAGATGGAACCTGCCATGGAATTAAATAAAGTGGTTGAAAGTGAAATGGAAAGAAAATTAATAAATGAATTTGAAGACATGATAGAGTTTCACCACTTGTTCTTGGAAGATACTATTGATGAGATGTGTAAAATTAAAGATCAAGAAATTCTTCACCCTCCAAACTATGATAAAATTGAATCATGGGTTACTAATTTGGATTATGATCGCCTTACAAATTTGAATTCAAGAAATAACCCATTTTTGGAAATAATTGAACCATCTAAGGAAGGTGAAGATGAATTTGATGAGAAATACATTGATGAATTGGAAGATGTTGAAGAAGTAGTTGAACGTCACCACTTGATTTTGAAAGAAGATTATTATGATGCTTGGAAGAAGTGGGAAGACTACACTCATTCCAAAACTACTAATGAAGCTTGTGTGCCCATTGATATACAGGACGACATAATCGCCTACTCAAAGGAAGATATTACAACTCCTGTACAATTTGAGGATGTTTTGGAAGAGGGTTTCAAATCTCATCAAATTTTGGAAGATTATAATGATCCTATTGCCAAGGACAAAGAAGAAAAAGAATTGATGAATGAATCAAAAGATCATGTCACAAATACCATGGAGTTTCATCCCACAAGTTTGGATGATAATTTTTACAATGGTTGGGGGAGATATGATAATGCATTCTTTTCTCACATCCCTATAGATGAAACTCATATTTCACTTGATATGCGGGATGTTGAACCTTCTACATCATACGAAGATCTCATATTCACAGGATTTGAAAAGGTGACAAAATTTGATCATGTTGAATATAAATTCATTGAAAGTGTGGATGCAAGTTTGCATGATGATTTGGAGGATTCAAATGAAGAGATACCATGGATAGTGAACAAAGAATTAGAACCAAATGATAAAGAGATTGATCAATTGGAAGCAACTCAAATGAAGGATCATCAAGATGAGTCATGGGACATACACTTTGACCAAAAACATTTGAGGGTTGAAAATTTGCATGACCATGTTTTGAATTTGAATGATAGTTGAATGATGAAATGTCATTAAAGGTAAATGAAAAACAAGGTATAATTTTTAATCACACCTTTAATAACATGGTTTTAATGAATGGAAAAGAAGTTGATGCACTTGAATTGTTAAACCAAATTCATCAACAATTACTAATTGAATCTAGGATAAAAACTTTTAATGATCCTAATTTAGTAAATATCCTAGATGCTTGTAAATTGTTACACAAATTTGATTGGCCTACAAATTTGGAAAATGATTTGGCTTTGAAATTTGTAGAAATAGGCTCCTACTTACAAAATTGCATATTTGAAAAGGATAGCCTAATTCTAAATCAAGGAGGGAATTATGAAGTTTACATTTTAAAGAATAGACATGATAAAATTGAAAATCATTTATTGTCTAATCATTTTAGTAATTTGATGCTCACCTATGGGAGTATTATTGGAACTAAATCAAATTGGTATGGTGAGCATGGCAAGTGGAAATTTGTTGCATTGTTTGGTCTTGTCTTGTTTTTGTTGGATTCCCACAACATTTGGCATGCATATCATGTTATATTTTTGTTGAAATGTTCTAACCATGTTTGGGATCCAGGAAAGTGATAAGCCAAGCTTTGCATCATCTTGTATTATAGTGTACATTTGTATATAGATTTTGGTTTTTGGTTTTTGGTTTGTGTTTTCAAATTTTCATTTTTGGGATTGCAGTTTGGTTTTGGATTGAATAAGTTTTAATTTAAAGTTGTGTGTTTATTTGACATGTTTTGTTTGTTTATATAAAAAAAAAAAAATGATGAAAAAGTTGCCTTGAGATGCTAACTTATGTTCTAGATCGGGAGAATATGAAACATTGGAATTGTCTTGTAAAAGCTCCACAAGTAACACAAACAATTTAATAGTATCGTTTGAAACTTGTGATGCATGAAGTAGTCAATTTTATATGGCAATATTTCATCTGCATTTCAAAGGACAATGCATTCATATTACATCTCACTTTGCACATACATGCCATCTTAGTTGCAAATGCATTTCAAATACAAATCATTAAAGTGTGTCAAATCCTCTTAAGGTTATGCTATCACATAAATAAGAAGAAAATCCTAAGGTTGGGAACTGAGTCTTGAGATATCTAGAACCAAGCACATTTTATACACATTAAAAAGGATCTTGAGCAAAATGATCAAAACCTTGCTTGGAAGAAAAGGTTGGGCGAAAGAAGTATTTCATGTCTATCCTATTTATGCAACATGATCCTTAAGACAGTGGTTTTGACCACTTCCATAAAGCTTAAAGCCTAAAATCAGAGTAGTAAGGATAGGGCTAAATCCTCATCGAACTTAGGTTGAGGATCCAACTCCCCAAAGCTTTGATTTGACCTACATGGAGTAGTAAGGATAGGGCATAAATTCTCATCTCGCTTAGGTTGAGAATCTGATTCCCCAAAGCTCCTATGTCTCATTTCATGATAAATCTTGGATTGGAAGGATCGTACTACTTGTCCTCTGCAAAGGATGGGTAGTCATCCCCAAGGTCTAAGCAATAAAATTAATATTTTCCATTTTCATCTAAAGCTTGGATTGGAAGGATCGTACTACATGTCCCTAGCAAGGATGGGTAGTCATCCCTAAGGTCCAAGAAGTAAAAAATAAATTTTTCCCATCTCATATTTATATTGGATTGGAAGGATCGTACTACTTGTCCTCTGCAAAGGATGGGTAGTCATCCCCAAGGTCCAAAGAAATGAGGATAAGTCTTGGATTATGGGGTTAAGTATGCCCATGCATGGCAACATGTCTTGTCTAAAAAACAAGACCACTTGATTGTCCAAAGGGTTAGACTAGCATGACCATTTCTTCCATAATTGGTTAAATTATTTTGCTCAAAGTGAGGTAATGAATTCTAAATCGAATAGTAAGGATAGGGTTAAACTCCCATCTCGATTAGGTTGGGAGTCCGATTTCCCAAAGCTCCGATTTCACATTCACTTGCACATGGGTTCAAGATAGTAGGGACTCATAACCAACTTTGGGATCTAATAAAACAATCTACATATAGTTGATCCTAAGAGGGTTTGATAATCTTGAATGTTTGTGTATGATACTAGAAGAAAGACTATGCCTTTTATAAAAGCAAAATCTCTTAGCATATTTATTAGGTTACACAAATCATTCACAATCTCACATATGCATTCATGTAAAACTGACAATGGAATGTTGATCAATTTCAAACGATAGGGAATGAAACACATTGCACACACCGAGCTAATACTTGATGATTCTGATGATTCATGTATTTTTGATCTATGGGCATTTGTTTATATTTATTATGTGCTAACACATGTTTTCGAGTTTATATACTTCCAGGTAGGGTTCTCAAGAAAATGCTCAAGAGCATTTGACAGCAGAGTCGCCATTTGTTGTGGCTGATCCACAACACACCCCAAAATTGGGGACCCACCTTTTTTTGCATGCTTTCAAAGAAGATCTCAATGACCCAGATGCTAAAAATCAAGAAAAAGGCAAAATTGCACAAGGATGAAAAAGTGTCGCGAAATCGCGACATGTCGCAAAATCATGGCCGAAAATGAAAAGGTGTCGCGAAATCGTGACATGTCGCAAAATCGGGCGAAAATGAAAAGTGTCACGAAATCGCGACATGTCGCAAAATCGCGCCAAAAATGAAAAAGTGTCACGAAATCGCGACATGTTGCTCCGAAAATGAAAAGTGTCACGAAATCGTGACATGTCGCAAAATCGTGGCCGAAAATGAGAAAGGTAGCGAAATCGTGACATGTCGCAAAATCATGGTCAAACTGGTCAAAGAGGCAGGAAACAGAAGTTGTCACAAAATCATGACATGTCACAAAATCATGGTCAACGAAGAAGGGAGAAGTCAAAAAACGTCGCGATTTCCGAAAGAAAAAGATCGGAAGGGGAAGGAAAACGTGAAATCGGAAGAAAAAGAAAAGCGTCACGATTTCACGAAGGCAAAGGTACGAAAAAAAAGTCACGATTTCACGAAAGTCGCAAGATAGCTCGGAATAGAAAAGCGTCACGATTTCGCGACAAGTTGCCAGCTACGAAGAAAAAGTGTCGCGATATCATGACAAAAGTCAACAAAGGTGACATGAAGAAAAGCGTCGCGATTTCGCGACTGAAAGAGGAGTGAAAAAGCGTCGCGATTTCATGACAGGTTGTAGCGAAGGCGTACGGAGATAAAAAGCGTCGTGATTTCATGACATGTCACGTTTTCATTGGGCATGAAGGCAAGAAAGGCTACTGACAGGAAAATGTCGCGATATCGCGACATGTCACGATTTCGCGACATGTCACGTTTTCGTGACCAAGAAGGCGAACAAAGTTGCATGCTATTTTTTGTCACGATTTTCATGGGGCCATTACAGAAGATGCAGAAAGTGCAGAACACGTGGCATACATGTATAAGGGTTACAGAAACGTTACATTCATAGAATATTATCAAACGTTTCAGCATTAAACATAAATTCAAAAGCAATCAAAAAAAGGTGAAACGAAGCGATCTGGAAGATGAAACGAAGCGTCACAAGGACGAAACAGAGAGCATTGCCAAAAGCTATAAAAGCACAAGCACGGATTAAGAGGGGTCGGAAACCGCTGGAGGCGAGTTGCGGTGCCTAGAGGCGAGAGGCCATTCCGGGCCTCGCTTTGAGGCTGTTTTCCTTCCTTTTTTTGGTTTTGAGAAAACCGGAGGTTCTGCTGCTGTAAAATGACATATTTTTTAATGCAAAGTGTTCAGAAATTTGCATTTTGTGGGCAAGAAAGAAGGAGATCTTCTATGCATGCTAATGGATTTAATGTTTATTCTTTTGTTTTCAGATTTTAGATTTATAGATAATGTTAAATGCCACTTTTGTGGGTTGCATTAGGCGAATATTTGAAATCTGAATTTTATTTCAAACCCTAGGAATCAGCACTTAGCTTATCAGGATTGTGCGTGTTTGCAGGTCCCATAGGTTAGGTTGCATGCATGGAAACCTCACATCTTCGGTTTTGCCAGGACGGGATAGCATCAAACTGAATGCAATTTTAATTTCTTTTCTTTTGCATTTTATTTTCTTTTTGCTGCACTTTATTTTTCAGAAGCTCCAATTTTAATTTTTTTTATTAAAATAAAATAAAAATTAAAAAACTTCAAAATCCATAAATAATTCCATCATTTATGGCATTTCATTAAATTTCACTTTGAAGTCACAGCATGGTCATATAAAGATCAAATCACATTTGCTTTATTAGGGTTCAATGAACAATCATTAAATTTTCATAGTAAAATAAACCACAGTGCCCCTTGTTTTCGAGTTACTTGCAACCACTAAGGTGTTCCAAGCATTTTAATTGAATATCTTCATTTGAGATTATTAATACACAGATGCAAGAATGCTAACATAACAGGAACCTTGGAGAAGTTACATATTTAATTTCTTTGCAAGCAGAGGATTTAGAACCCAAATCCTATCGGAGAGTGTGTTTTCACAATCGGGTGAAAATACCACTCAAAACTTGCCAAGAGGTGATCAAACACTGAATCCATAGACTCTGCAATCAGCATGAATTTTCGCTTAGGGTGATGCTATTGATTTTTCCCTTGACCATTCTAGTTATCCTTGGCATAGTTCCCAAGGGTGGCCTGATAATTAGGCTTTTGAGGTGGCACGGTTGGTGCTAGTCCTAGGATACTAATGGCAACCTGATTTACCATTGCTAACTTAGGTTGTAATGGGGTGTTCTTAGTGTTCTTGCTCCACTCCTTCTTGTGAGGTTTCACAATGTCACCCTCTTGAATCTTGATTTCTTCAATGATCCTAGCCTATGCTAAGGCATATTCAAGAGGGGTATTGTTGCAACTATAGCAAAAAAGAGATTGGATTTAAGTAACTATTGGAGAACATATGAGTCAACTCTAACATGGGAAGAAGAAAAGGCAGCTTAGTGAGCAAGGTTCACCATTTATTGCCATAATTTGTTATTGACTCATCATCATATTATTTTAACCCAACTACATCATCCAGTGTTGCCTTCCTCTTGGTATTGAAGGCAAAGCACTCCAAGAATGCATCTGCAAGTTGGTCCAAATTATGGATGCTATTCTTAGGGAGTTGGTAAAACCACTCGAAGGTAGGGCCAATGAGGGTAGTCACAAATATCCTCAAAAGTAGAGCATCGTCATCATGAATGTCAAAGAATTGGCCTAAGAACCTAGTGACATGTTCTTGTGCATCCTCTTCTCCCTTAAAGGTATCCAACTAAGGCAACTTAAATTGTTTTGGATAGGGAGGCATAGGTACTAATGGATGGATAAGTTGACTACGTAATTGACGCATAGTGGGCTTTTGAGATCCTGACCCAGATGTCTTGTTCTCTACTGACTCCAAGTGTTCTAACAATGCTTATTAAGGACTTGAGGACTTGATCTCCTCATCTTTATTCACATCTTGTGGTGGAGGTCTAAGATCCTTCAACCTAGGGTGAGGCGGTGGTAAGTCACCCACCTACCTCAGTAAGGCATCTCAATGTATTCTATTTTTGGCTCATGATCAGTATAAGCCCCATAAAGCATATCTCAAGCCAGCCTATGAATGGGGATATCTAACCATGGTGGGTACCCTATGTTTGGTCTGGGAGGCATCTCCCTATCTGGCCTAGGATTTCATGGAAGCAACATTTGATAAGGTCTTAGGGATATCTCTCGAACGAGCATGGGTTGCCTCGGATGCACCTCCTGCCTATGTGTCTTAGGGGTAGGGACCCTCTCTCAAAGTTTTCTAGAATAGCTCGTTGGTCTGCTATTTGATCCTTTCTTTCTCAAGCTGGTGCAAGCAATCTAGTTGCTCTTTATCCCACTGAAGTTGCTTGAATTAAGCTTGGTGTTATGTGTATCTCACAACAACTTGCCTAATTTTATCCATAGTGCGAGGCCTAGGAGGCCTAGGAGTCTCACCCTGGGGTCGACCTTGTCCAAGGTACTTTGTGTTCTCCATAGGGCGCTTGCCTCTCTCAATGTTAGACACATTGACTTGAGGCTCGGGCTAGAATATGTGTTCATTACACTCAGCTGGTGTAGAGGCACATCGATCATACATAGAATATTATTCTTGAGGAAAATATGGGATCTCCTCATGTCTTCCCTCCTGGACGAGGAAAGGTAGGGCTGAGTTGGATCACCCAGATCGATGGGTGTCATTCCCATTGGGCTGCAAGAGCTATTGTATCCTATCAAGGTGACATGGAGGTAAAGTCATGTCGACTTGCTCCGACTAGTGTATGAAGTCATACTTATATATTTGCTTAGGCATGTCAGCCCTAGTGGGTATGTGGATGCATGGAACCACTCAGTCTATTAGCACCTAAGCGCATAGTTGCCTTTCACCAAGGAATGCTTGTGAAATATCTACATACCATGAAACTCTCCCAACTAATGCTCATCATCCCTCGGGGTGTCCTGGGGAGGATACCTTCAAAGATGAGACTCAAGGCTTACTATCTTGGGGCTAGGTGGAGTGGAAGCTCACTAGGGAGGTATAACTGTATCGTTCCAAATTTTTTGCACCCTTACCTTCAGGCTAAAGGATCCACACCCGAAAGGGGGATGGGAAAAGGATGGGATGGTACCTCATACTGAGAGGCCCTTTGAAGGTCCCGCCTCTCGAGGTAGGGGTATTAAGGTGATTTTTTGACAGATGGTGGGGTTCACCAAGAAACGTTTAGTGGTAGTTTCTATGCCTAGGTTGGGAATGTGTTTAATGTGTTTAGTTTTATCTTTAAATATCCAAGTCCTAGGTTTGGCCAGATGAATCTAAGTTTTCTATTATGAAAATACAAATTAAATAAATACAAAAAATAGATTTGGACAGAAAACAGAAAGAATACGCTAGATTAAAGAACCATACCTGATCCGGATGTCTGATGAAGGTTCTAATTTTTGAAGCAGTCTAGATCATTTGGAATTTGACAAGATCATCTGAGATCTGATGAGATCATTTGATATCTGATGAATTCTTCAGACAAATTCATCAAAGACCTGCAAACAGAGAAATAGATACAAAATACCAAAAATTCAACTATTCTAACAAAGAAAAATGGTGTAAAATGGCAACATAGATGCTAAGATGATAATCACAAATAAAAATTTAAGTAGATTATGACATTCTAATGACAAATTATGACTTCATTATGCACTTAAGCTATATGGGTGAACTTCAAGATGTAGAACAATAAGGAATAATAACAAATTTAACTAAATGCAGGATAAATCAACAAACAAAGTGAGAAAATGTAAACCCTGGGCACTGATTGCCCCCAATGTTGACTGCAGTCAAAATCATCTTGGATTGGTACAAAATCATCTTGAATTGAACAAGATCATTTGTGACGATCTGAGCTTGCTCCGGCTAAAAAACAATGAAGTTCCTGCAAACAAACTTGGAAAAATACAAATGCAAATGGTGGTTTAAGATAGTCTAATGCATGTAGAATTCATGTTACAGGGAATTTCAGCCAAGGGGAATGCCAAGAGGGGGTCCTAAGGTTAAATAGGCTTAGAAGTGAGGTTAGGAGGTTGGAGATCATCCTAATTTGGAAGATCTCCAATGGGGAAGGTCTCTAACAGGGCAGACACACTTCTGCCCGGATTAGAGACGTCGTTGAAATAGAAGCTAACTATGCACAAATCAGTTTGGAACGAGATCGTCTAGACGTTCTTCTCCAAAAAAAATTGTTTGATATGAGGTGATATCTTCTGATCGGTGATGATATCATCAAACGGACAAAAAAAACTCTAAAAATGGCATGGAAAATGAGGAAACGGGCAGCAGGCAGTTTGGGAGCGATTTTGGGGTTAAAATTTGAATTTGAATTATTACTAATGTAATTTTAATTATTTGCTAAGGTTTATTGCGCCAATTTTAGGGTGCTACATTTTGCCCCCTCTTTAGCAAATTTTTCGAGGAAAATGTGTTAAAGATGAGTTCTTCTCTATCTACGAGAAAGCAAAAATTTATTCCCATTTTTAGGCGATGATTCTTGGTCGAATCGTACGACAGCTTACTATGATGCCCCCTCAGTGTTTTTACCCAAATCGAACATTTGAGGTAAAAACGCGAAAAATCCAAAATTAAATTTGTTGCTAATTGTTTTTGAATAAAATTAAGAAAAATAGGGAAAAACCCTAATTCATTTTTACTATTCATTTTTTATTTTCTGGTTTCTAGAGCTCTGCAAACAAGATAGTCGAGACAGTGCATAGATCGACAGAGGTCTAACGCGGGCTACGAGTAAGGGTCTAAACTTAGTTTAGAAGGCTTGAATTTTGAATTTCATGCTTTTTAGATTAAATTTTGATGATTTTTGAGCATTGCAACCATTTTTGGGCTGTCGACGTCGTCGAGACGAAATCGTCTCGATTTCATCAAAATCGTCTCGATATTGCCAATTTCGTCCACAGGCGAAATCGGTGAAATGGGGACGATTTCATCAAAAAGGGGACGATTTCGACTAGCAAAATCAAAGACGAATTTGCTCAAATTTGGGATGATATCGTCCAATAGTGGACAATATCATCATTTATGAAATTGAACTTGCTTTACTTGCATTATTAATCACTGTTTTATTAATGATTTTTATTGTTTTGTTGTTTATGTTGCAGAGAGGATTACTAAAGAGTAGAGAATGGAAATACGACGGGTTGAGGGATGAATTGGCCACTCTATCTCAGGTAGAGTGAGATTAGCTGGCTCAGGTCAGCTTGCAGCTTGTGGTAGAGATGCCACAGGTTTCTACAGATATGGGGCTATTGACAACCCGAGCAGAGAGGTGGTATTCGGGTTCTTCCTATTTCTGGTTACCAATAGAGGAGATGACTCCCACACTGGAGGATATATGGAGGATTTTGAGGATCCCCATACAAGGACAACTAATCACTCCCATGGCCAATCAATGCCATGCGATGATGCAACTATGTGGAGATCCGAGCTTCGCCACGGAGAAGGGCAGAGTGAACATCGAATCTCTACGACAGATGCCTAGGGCATCTAGACTGACATAGGTTTTGGCTGGGGTTGTAGGTGGTCTCTTTGCTATACCATCAAAGTGGATGCAGAGTACCATGGCTATTGACAAATGTGGTCTACGACATAAGAGACCATGGATACAGGTTTTCTTGGGGGAGCTTTGTACTATGTCGATTGTATAGGATCCTACATGGGGTCGTATACAAGGGCGATCGATGTCTGGTTATGACATCTCTACTATAGGTTTGGTGTTGGGAGCACATTATAATGCGAAGGCCGGTAGGGCTCCCACTGATAGGGATTGACGGGAAGAGGCCCCGAGCTTTCTATTGGTGGCTCTGAAGAGGGTCATAGTGGTGGATAGATCTGCCAATGTCCCGAAGACTACTTGATGACCTTGTCTCCGACCAGATCACCTAGAGGCCTTGGAGAGATCATCCAAGGTGGGCCGAGGATGGACAGGAGTTGGCTCATGTCAGGTGAGTCTACTGGTTGAGGATGGAGAGGGGATATGTGGATCTCCATCGCTACGATCGAGTTTTGAGGTAGTTTGATCTACAGTAGGGGATCCCATCTCTTAGAGACTACGAGTTTTCTCAAACCATCTGGGATAACACTACAACTAGCAGGGCTCCAGATATGCAGCACTTTTGGAATCAAGATGCAAATGATGCCCCCATTCAACTAGTGGATGGGGATGATGTAGGGGTAGCCGACAGCTACGATGCCTGGTACACAGGCATCCGCCCTCCTCGAATGACAAGGGCTCAGGGTCTGATTCATGCAATTGTGCATCAGATGAGGAGGCGGTGCCAGGCGGACATTAAGGTGGCACAGGGTCACGGAGGGAGAGAGTAGAGGAGACCACAGGCTCAATAGAGGCCATGGTAGCGAGAGATGGAGGAGAGACCCCCTTCTCCATAGAGAAAGAGACCACCATCACCCGATAAGGGCAAGGGTGTGGACATAGGAGAGAGTAGTGAGATGGCTACTCTTTAGGCAAAGACTGTTTGTCTCCAGGTAGAGGTGCATACTCTATAGGATGAGGCTGCACGACACTGATAGGAGGCCACACAGCTCAGAGATGAGGTAGCATGCCTCAGAGCATGGAGTAGAGGAGCGAGCACTCAGGATCTAGCATGGGCTATTGCCTAGGTCACATTATATCAAAAAATACACCACCATATGGTGCCATAGGGTCAGAGGTTACCACTGTCGACCCATATTGTGAAGCCTATCGAGATGAGATCATCGAGGACATCATCACGATCAAAGTCTAGGACTCATAGCACCACACGGACTATGATGGGGCCACCTCTCCACCTCAGGGCAGGGGAGAAGATGAGGCTAAGAGCTCGAGGGGTTCTCAAGGCTAGCTGCTACAGATTGCACTGCACAGATTGATTACAATGTTTATTATTTTTTTTGATAGGGGATTGAGTATGCCTAGGTACAGATTGTGGCATACCAATCTAGTTTTGATATGATGTACATATATGGTTGAGATATATATAGATGAGATATTTTTGATCATGACTTGTCTTATGTATTTGTATGATGCTTTAATGTTTTGATTGATTGATTCGATGATTCATGTAATTATGCCATTTGGAAATATGATGGTTTCAATGTCATGCTTTTTTTAAAATTTAAATGAAATAATCTGATGTAAACAAGTTAGTTTTTTGTGATGTGATAATTTGATAAAAATAAAAGGGACTTTTAACAATAATTTCAAAGGACATTGTCGCTATTATAGACCATTTCATGGAGTCGCCGCTCACTCGGTTGTCAAGCTAATCCTAGTATAGAAATATTGCTAAAAGTAAAAGAGTGCTTAAGAGAATGTCTTAAGGCTTTGTTGTGATGATGCAAATGATGATGATGATGATGTTTTTTTTTTTAGATTTCCATGAAAATATTATGCATGAAATATTTTTTAAAATGACTTTTGCTAGGCATAAATTCCTAAGTGTGATAAATTTTTTGGATAATTCCCTAGGAATTATACTATCATTGCAAAACTGAAGTTTGACATAATGAAATGAAATAGAATAAGTGTTTTTTTGTTTTAAAGCATAATTGTGTAACATAATGATTTAAGTCATATGTTTTATGATTTTAAATAAATGGGAAAATAAAATTGGTACAATGGTTTGCGCTAGGCATAGAATATTTAGGTATAAACTTATAGCATCATCGCGAAATCCAAAGAAGAAAAAAATAATAGTTTTATTGCATGGTTGATTTTTAATTTTTGAAATAGTCAGAAAATATGAAGATGAGGACTTGCACTAGGCATAAAATTCCAATTTTGGTTTTTGGAACTATACCATCGTTGCAAAATTCGATAATATATATAAATGTAACTTGATTGCATATTTTGAAAAATGATTTTGATTTTTTTGAGAATGCATATAGTTTTCTTTACACTAAACAACTGTTCTTCAAAGAAGAAAATGAATTTATTCCAAACAATTTGCAAAAATATTTCAAAGTATCTTAAAGACAAAAGTTATATTTATAAGGAATCCCATGTGTGTATGTGAGTTCATTACCAATCTTGATTTATCATAATGATACACAAAATCTCTCAAATACAAATGTGTGTGCAATTGCATTGTTTATTTACCAAGTTTTGAGCAAGATAATTTGATACAAGTGATTTGAATTAACCAAATAAGTGTTCATTAACCATGATTTAGATGCATACAACCATACCAGACTACTATGTAAGTTGGGTTATCAAGAGCTAACTAATCCATAAGCTGACATAGGTCTGTACAAAAGAAGGTCGCTAATGTGACAAACATATCACCACACTAGGAGTTACCCAAGGCCAAGTGGGTTGGGCACAAACCACCTGTTATGGGGCTTACCTCACAATTTTTGAATAATTGAGAATTCCAAGGATTTAAGATCATCAACCCTTCTTTTCTTTTCAAGGGGTAGGGAAAGGGATTTTATTGCTTTTGCTTTTGCTTTTTTCTTTTTCTTTGCTTTTGTATTTTGGCTTGATATTTGAAATAATGCTGAAATAACTTGTTTCTTTTTTCTTTTTCTTTTGAACTTTTATTTTATTTCTATGCTAGGGATACTTGCTCAGATTATCTGTAGAGCAAGGGATTTTTATTCCGGGTAGGGGTGAGCTTGTCATTTTGCCAATTCTCAAAGATTCTAGACCATGTGCATGATAGGATAGCAGGGGAAACTTTTTGCTTAAGAACCACTTCTACTATGTAACATAGCATGGAAATTACAAATGTAATCATTTTATTGTGAAAATATATGCTTGGTTTAAGTAAATAACAACATCAATTCTCTGTGCTCAAACTTTATTTAATTGAATTTTGTGTACTTTGATATAAGAGATATTAGTAATCATGCCAGATAAAATCAAGATATTTATTTTTTGTGTTTGTGATAGTGGGGGATTCCAAATAAATGCTAATTTATCCAAAATAACTTGAAAATATAACTACAATACTTGAAGAAGAAATATATACAACAAATATTTGTGAAGGGTTTGATGATTTTGACTCTCTCTTTCTTCTTTATTTATTTTTGTTTTTTTTTTTTTTGTGTTTCAAAAGAGTCAGTAATATTGTTGTTTTGACTTTTTATTTTTTTCATTTGTTTTTGTTTAAACAGTTATATATATATATTTTTAAATAAGACAACATGCAAAATATGTACAAATGATGAAATGACCAAATTTTATGCGTAATATCACTTAATATGTATAATATTCATAGGTTATTTTAAATATTTACCATCTAAAGTAGCTAATTTGTATGCTCCTGATTCAAATTTAGCAGTGATAATATATGGTCCAAGCCAGTTGGGCTCAAATTTACCTTTAAGGTCTTTGGTTGCATTAGTATTTTTTTTATTTTCTTTTAAAATAAGGTCGCCAACCTCAAAGGATCGATGCCGAACTTTCTTGGCATATGATCTTTTAAGCTTGTTTTGGTAGGCACGAAGGTGCTCTAAAGCATTGATGCGCTTTTCATCTAGAAGTTCCAGTTGACTGAGTCTCTCAGCTCGATATTCATCTCCTACTTAAGTATATTGAAGTAGTAGAGCCAAATAAGGAACTTAAAATTCAAAGGGAAAAACAGCTTCAGCACCATAAACCAAGACAAAAGGTGAAGTTCCAGTGGGAGTTTGAACACTAGTTCGATAGGCCCACAAAGATGGATATAATTGAATGTGCCAGTCGTGGCCAGTTTTATTGACTAATATTTTGAGAATTTTGATTAAGGTTTTGTTAGATGCTTCTGCTTGACCATTACCCTAAGGATAATAGGGAGTGGACCAGCAATGTTGAATCTTATATTTTTGGCATAATTTTTTAACATATTTATTTTTGAAACAAGTTCCATTTTCTGAGATGAGATTTGCAAGAATTTCAAACCTACAAATGATTTGATTAAAAATAAATTTAGAGACTTGAGTTCCGGTCACAGGAAGCTAAAGGCATAGCTTCAACCCACTTCATGAAATACTCGGTGGTGGTTATGATGAATTTATGTCCATCAGATGACATAGGATTAATTTTGCCAATAATGTCTAAGCCCCATTTTGAAAAGGGCCAAGGAGATGAAATAGCTTGTAGCTCTTGTGCGAGCGCATGGACAAGGTCAGCATGTTTCTGGCACTTGTCGCAATGGCACACATAATCATGTGCATCCTTTTCCATGGTAGGCCAAAAGTAGCCTATCCTAAGGAGATTTTTAGCAATGAAACTACTACTGAAGTGTCCTCCATAAGATCCATCGTGGGCTTCACTTAAAGCTGATTTGGATTCTTCTAGATTCAAACATCTCAATAAGATACCTTCAAAAGATCTCCTATATAAAGTATTGCCAATTATTACAAATCGACTTGCTCGTTGACGTAATAACCGACGTTGGTTTCTATTAGAATTGGCAGGGAAAGTCCCATTTTTGAGAAAATCAATTATATCCATCTACCAAGGTTCAAGAGTAGTTTCATTGATTAGAAACACATCCAAAGGTTCTAAACATGACTTATTTGAAGCAGGTTCCTGGAGTCGATGAATAATGATGGTGGCATATTTGTCATCTAACTCCAAGGGTAGAAGAGATGCAACTACGGCCATAGCATCAGCTGCATGATTGCTAGTTCATGGAATAGCTTCCAAAGTAACTTTATCAAACAAGGATAACAATTGCAAAACATATGCTTTATATGGGCACAATTTATCATCTCTGGTCTGATAAACTTCATTAATTTGGTTTATGACAAGCTGAGAATCACAAAAAACTAGCAAATGTTTGATTTTTAATGCCAAGGTAGCTCGTAATCCAAGGATTAGAGCCTCATATTCGACAGTATTATTAGTGCAAGAAAATGTTAATTTAAAGGACAAAGGTATAAGATTTTTTGGCGAGGATATTAAAATAATACCCGCACCAGCCCCACTCATGCATCGGGCTCCATCAAAGTATAAGGACCATTGTTCAATATGGTCTACCTCTAATGGAAGGCATTCATCAATAAACTTAATGATGAGGGGATGGGTAGATTCTAAGGGTGCAGCAGCTAACTGATCTACTATGATTTGACCCTTAACAGACTTCTGTCCTATGAACATGAGTTCAAACTCACTTAGAGCAAGAACCCACTTGGCTGTGTGACCCAATAAATAAGGTCGACTCATGAGATACTACAAGGGATCATATTTAGCAATAACATAAGTTTTTTGACTAAGCATATAATGTCATAATTTTTGTGTAGAAAATATGACTGCTAGACATAATTATTCTAATGTTGTATAATTAGCATGTTCTTTCTTCTCATCATCAAGATGAGCTAACATAGCTCCTAAAGCAAAATCTAAAGCTAAAATATACAGGAGAAATGGGCGATTAGGTCTAGGTAGTGAAAGCACAGGTGGGTTAAGGAGGTATTGTTTGAGAAGTTCAAAAGCTTCCTTACATTCATCATCCCAGTTAAAAGGAACATCCTTCTTAAGGAGCTTAAGAAAGGGAGTGGTTTTTTCCACCAACTTATTGATGAAACGACAGATGGCTTGAAGCTTACCTTGTAAACTTTGTAACTCTGATATATTGGTAGGTGCGGGCATATCAGTGATAGCCACAATTTTGAGAGGGTCGATTTCGATACCACGTAAAGAAACTAAAACCCCTAATAGCTTATTGGACTTAACTTCGAATATGCATTTGGTTGGATTTAATCGAATAAGGTATTCTCTTAACCGATTAAACACTTTTCTCAAATTAGCTAAATGATCATCTTCTTTAATAGAGCGAGCTATAATATCATATACATAATCATGTAGGATATCATGCATCATATCATGAAATATATAAGTCATAGCTCATTGATATGTTGCACCGTCATTCTTTAAACCAAATGGCATCACTTTCCAACAAAAGGTACCCCAAGGGGTAATAAAGGCTATTTTAGCCTGATCTTCAGGAGCTATCTTGATCTGATTATAGCCGAAGAATCTGTCCATTAGGGACATCATTCCACTCCTGGCAGTAAATTCAATGATTTGATCCATGTTTGGAAGAGGAAAATCATCTTTAGGGCATGCAGTGTTAATATCTCTAAATTCTATGCAAACCCTAACTTTGGTAGCTTCTTTCTTGGTGATTGGAACTACATTCAAGATCCATTCAGCATAATCAATAGCTTGTATGAAAATAACATTCAAGAGTTTTTCTAACTCCCCTTTGACTAGCAGAGCCACTTTGGGATGCATTTTTCTAAGTTTATGTTTAACAGGTTTAGCATCCGAATGGACTACTAGATGATGCATGACTACAGAAGGGTCCAGACCTGGCATATCTTCATATGTCCAAGCAAAGACATCTTCATATTCTTTAAGGAATGCAATGTATTCATCTTGTTTTTCTTGACTTAATGCTGATCCAATATTGATTATGTGAGGAGTATCCTCAGTTCCAATGTTAACTTTAATGATGTTTTCTACTTCCATGTGTATATCTCTTTCAAAATTAGGTGGGGCGGGTGAAACACCCAATTCTTGTAATTCTTTTAAGGTTAAGTTGGATAATTTGTCTTGATGAGTGGTGGCCTCAAGTTGGGCTATAGTTGGTATAGAACCATCAAAATAAAAACCATTGTGTAACAACTCTTCAACGGACACATCATGGAAAATATCTCCTTCCAACTCCTCATCGAATTCAGTAATCAATTCAGGGTAAGCTATGGATAGCATATTACATGTAAATGGCTTATTCTTTGAACACAAAGAATCTTGTTTATCTAGATAATCTTGATAACATATGAGTTGGTCATCATCTTCAAAAGGGAAGGGTTGACCCTTACTAGGAAATAGGCCCACACCACATCGGGCAAGCCATGGTTCTACCTCGATAGGTTCTTTCATACCATTTTGGAAAGGTCCCAAGCCTTTCCCTTTATATCCCATTTTAAGCATTATGGGTTTAGCTTTAATATATTCATTAGTAAAATAACATCATGCATATCCCTCATGATGAGTTTTGATATTTCCAGGTATTCTTCCCAAATCATATCCTTTATAAATAAAAGCACAACTCCCGACTTGGTAAGTACTTCCCATAGGTTGTGGGAGGCCCAAAGTACAAGGAGATGGCGGAAAATTATTTAAAATAATTGAATCTTGCATAAAAGCATTTGTTTTTTCTGATATTAAGATTGTGGATAAATCTGGTAAAAGTTCATCAGAAAGAGCATAAGATGTAGAAGGATCATTCCCTATATATTTAGATGTGGAAGGTATGATAGATGTTGATAATGTGAAGGTGCTAATGAATGGGTCTATAGGTTTTGAAATGATAGGGATGGAACATGAAGAATTGGTTGTGGATTTAAGATCTTTTTGAGGTTCTAGTGTGGTTTGTTCAGAATATGGTTGAGTTAAATGTATAGGTGTATTTGATGGAGTAGATGATGTTATGTGTGTGTTTTTCACACATTTAGATGAAAAATAAGAATTAGGATGTGTGGATGACAGAGCGGGGCAAAATTGCACTCCAATAGGTTCTGCCAAAGCACACATATCAAAGGGTCTAGGGTCACCATGGATAGTGACCAACTGATTTTTAAATTCAAATTTAACACATTGGTGTAAAGTGGAGGGGACCACTCGCATCGCATTGATCCAATGGCGACCCAAAAGTATATTATACGATGCAGGGCAATGTACAATAAACACGGTTGTATCTAGGGTTCTAGGAACAACTTGCAAGGGTATAGTAATGACTCCACACATTTCTTGTGTCTCATCATTGAAAGCTTTGATAATCATGTCAGTTTTCTTCATTTCATCACTTCTAAAGCCAAACTGTTGGTAGAAGTCAAAAGTGCAAATGTTTAGAGATGAACCATTATCAATCAAGACTCTTTTAACAGCTACATCTCCAATTAGAGCAGTAATATATAAGGGATTATCCTTATGTAAACTATGTTGTGGGATATATTTATCCCAGAAGTCAATACAATCGACTTCTCGAGTGATGATAGTATTGGACATGGCTTTAGGTTGAATATTTTGAGGTACCATCATTTGGCTTAATGTAAGCATTAACTCATCCCTATGGGTGGGAGAAGATCTTAACAAATACAATAGAGAAATTCTGGCTATAGTGATGGATAATTGTTCATTAATATTGTAAGGAGGCTTAAGTTGAACATTAGACATATGATTCCCTTTATTGGGATTTTTCAAAATAAATGGGGCTGACCCATCATTCTGAGTTTGATCTTGTTGAGAGTTTTGAGCCTGTTGTCTGGTAACAACTCCGATGGTACCTACAATGTTATATTGAAGACACTGAACTAGTCTCGGTTGAGCGTTTATTGCTTGTTCATAAGGAAGGAATTGATTAGAAGAGGGTCGAGTAGTAACTCTTCTAGGAAATGGTTCTTCTGGAACCATAGCATCTATGATAGGTTAAATAGGATCTGATTCATTTTCAGAGCTATTCGATTGGTTTGAGGTGATGTCTACTTCACTTTCAGTATCTGATTCTACATCACTAGGATCGAGAGTTTGAAAATTATGTAGGGGCCTGGTCGTGACTAGGGATAAAGTTGTGTCAAATATTTGAGGATCCTAAATAGGTAACTGTCCGCTAATGGTCCCTACATATCGGGTAGGAGGGGGAACATTATGATGTTCGATTTGATTGGCCACTTCTTTACCATGGTTTGGTAAAGGATGTTGAAATATATCCAATGATTGATTAGCATTTTGATTTTGATTTTGGGGAATGGTCTTTTGAGCATTATTAGGAGCATTTTGTTTATGTTGGAAAGCTTGCACTTCCATTTCATTATTATCAATCAAGTCTTGTATTTTATGTTTCAATCTTTTGCAATAATTTGTAGCATGTCTAGGTCCTCTATGAAAGTCACAGTGTACATCGGCTCTGTATCTGGGTATAGTTGGATCAAGTTCCCGGATAGCTGGTAATTGAATCAAGCCTCGTGCTAATAATTGAGGTAGAATGGTTGATAAAGGTTGATTCAATCTAGTAAATTCTTGAGGAGGTTTATCAGGGGGTTTTAATATAAATTTTTCTGTTGTCTTTGTTGTATTAATATTAGCAACATTTCTGCTGTCAGTGACTCTGTCACCTACAACTTGTTTGTTTTTATACTGATTTTTGGATGTTTTCTCATCATATTTCTTTTTGAGGTGACCTCTCCTAATGAGAGCATCTTCTACCCTTCGAGCTAAGTCTATAACTTGATCGAAGGTGGTTAAGGTAGCAGTTGATAACTTATAGGAGATTTGTTCTTGCAAATTATTGATAAAAATGTCCAACATTTCCCTATAAGGTAACACAAAGTGTATTTTTCCTATCAACTGTCGCCATCTAGCTAAGAAATCAGCAAAACATTCATCTTTGTCTTGTTTTAAGTTGTACAAATCTTTAATGGTGACATGCCTCTCGATGTAAGCACCGAATTGATGGAAAAACGATTCAGCTGTTTCTTCAAAATTTCTCAAAGAATGAGTGGGCAAATGATAGTACCACTCTAATGCCATTCCTCCTAAACTTTTCAAGAACATTTTTAGTAATAGCAAGTCATCATGTGATATATCATGACATGCTATCCTAAACATACGAAGATGCTCTATGGGATCTTTAGTTCCTTTATATATAGGCAGGACGGGCATGGGAAAGTGTTTAGGGTATGGTTGTGCTACAACTATGGGATCCAAAGGTTGACTACATATCTCTCGATAATTATACGAGGGATGGTAGGGATCTATCTGGTCCATACACGAAGCTAATTGTTTCACCATGGTTTCCAGATTACCAGTTTGTCCACCATATTGGTTTGGTAGGGCATTAATATGAGATTTGTGAACATATGGAGGGACATGAATATTAGATGCTATGTTGCTATTATGTAAATTTTTGGTAGGAAAGGTGTTATGAAGAAATCTTGAAGTTGTATTATGCTATATCCTAGATTGTTGAAAATTGGCGTTTGTCTTCATTTTAGGTTTTTGTTGATTTGAAGCATATTGATCAATAGTTTGGCGAAGTAAAGCAGTGAAGGAAGTTTTCTTTTATGTGGGAATGATTTTAGGCTCAATAACAGGTTCCTTAAGGGGTTGGGTAACCTATTATTTTGGCATGTTCTGAATCATAGTGACCATATCTCTATTGGATGGTCCAGCTTTATCACTTTCTTGATCAACAAAGGACAAGGGATTAGTGTGTATGTTAAACATATCTTCCATAGCTGCTTGAGTGTCACTAATTTGTCCTTTATAAATACGAACTGCCATATTAAGAGAACCAATGTTATTATTGAAAAAATTTCTAGAAATTATCTAAGTTATCAAAAGCAATAGTTCCATCTGGAGCTATTCTAGGGGACGAGGATCCTTCCTCTTTAATATTTTCTTCTTGTTCATTGTTTTCACCCAGGTCATCTTTTGGCTGTTCTAGAGTTTCTCCTTCCGGAATTGGATCCTCAAGAAGGACATTTGGGTTTGTAGTTTTGCCTCCCAACCAATATTCTTCTTCTTGTTTAGTTTGTTTACCATTTCTAAGTTTAGGCATTGTGCTTAAATTTAAATTTCAGCAAATATATATATACTTGTATATATATATGCAACAAGGTATATATTTTAATTATATACCTACTATAGTATTTAAAATAAAATGTTTTGGGTTTTTGTTATGTTTTCTATTTTTTTTTTGTAACAATATTATAAAGATAACAAACAACACAATAAATGCAAGAAATAATAATGAAAGCAATGATCTAGTTTTCTATAAATAATTTATAAATGTCATTAATGGGCTCAAGTTCTTCAGGAGTCATGAAGTGTTCTTCTTCAAATTGGAAATTTTCTTTCAAGAATTTAACAAAAAGTGCTATAGTAATATTATCTGTCTCAGACTCTGGTTGATAGAAATAGAGTTCATGGCAATACTCTCGATATAACACAACCCTAGGAATTCTCCTCCATATTTCCCTATCCATAAGAACAACCTCTTGATATTCTACATGACCTAGGAATTGGTGTATAACAGCTGCATTCTCGAGGTATTTGAAGAACACAAGCTTATACTGAGAGGGGGGGGTGAACAGTATAAGACCAATTTTTACTTTTACCTTCAAATCAACTTTTAATTCTATATTATGCAATGTATAGAAAGCATTATTAATAGCAATTGTAGCACCCTAAAATTGGCGCAGTAAAATTATAAAATTTACATTCACCTTAGTAAATAATTTTAAAATCAAATTTAACCTCCCAAATCGCCCGTTAACCGTCGGGTATTCCGTTTCCCCCTTTTTTGCACCAATTTTAGAGGTTGTTTTGATCGTTTGATGATATCATCGCCAATCAGATGATATTGCCCTAGATTTGACGATTTCGTCTGGACTAGGACGTCCAGACGATCTTGTCGCAAAACTAAATTTGCATAGTTGGAATCTGTTCCAACGGGTCTCCAATCTGGGTAGAAGTGTGTCTGCGCCATTGGGACCCTCCCCCGTTGGAGATCTCCCAAATTGGGATGATCTCCAACCTCCTACCTACTCCCCCTAAGCCTATTTAATCTCTAAGATTTTCCCTCCCCAACCCCTGGCTGAAATTATCTGCAAACTGAATCCCTCTACATTAAAACATCCTAATATTGCATTTGCACTAGTTCCACATCAATTTTATTGCAGGTACATCATTGTTTTTCAGTCGAAGCCAGCATCCATCGTCGTTGAAAAACCTGTTCAAATCAGAGGCGATCCCATCAAATGTGAGACGATATTGTACTAATGCGAGACGATCTCAACTGCAGTCCACATCGAGGCAATCAGTGCCTGGAGTTTGCTTTTATCAACTCAGTTTCTATCATTTTATTCTATAAATTAGATTATTTATTTAGTTTTTATGTTATTTTGCATTTGGAGTTCACCCATTTAGCTTAGATTGCATGCTAAGTTCATGATCTGCTATTAAAGTATAGTAATTGGCTTTAAATTTTGTTCTTAAATATTGTTCAGTATTCATATTGCTATTTGGTGTAATTTGCCTCTGTTAGCACAATAGAATTTCTTGTGTTTTACATCTATTTTCTATCTTGCAGGTCTCTAGCGAATTCATCTGACGAATTCATCAGATCTCGGACGAATCTGTCAGTCTCAGACGATTCTATCAGATTACAGACGATTCTGTCAGATTACAGGCGATCCAGACTGCTTCAAATGTTAGAATCTTCTGCAGACATCCGGATCAGGTATTTTTCATTGTCATTCTATAAAATTCTCTATTTTCTACTTTCTAAAATCTGTTTTTTGTATTCATGAAAGTTGCATTTTCATGTAGTTTTAATTTAGATTCATTCGGCCAAACCTAGGATATGAATGCTTAAGGTTAAAATGAACTCATCAAACACATTCCAAAACCTAGGCATGGAAACTACCGCTAAATGTTTCCTGGTGAACCCACCATCCATCGAAAAATCACCAAAATACACCTCCCTTGAGAGGCGGGACCTTCGCAAAGTCCTCTCAGTCCGAGGTATCGTGACATCCTTTTCCCATCCTCCTTCCGGGCACGGATCCTATAGCTTGAAGGTAGGGATGCGAAAATTTTGGAGTGACACATTTTGGTGAACCCGACGTGAAAAACTCCTGAATGTTATTTTTATACAAGCTATTGATTATGCTGAATGGATCTCAAATGTAGTTCCAGTCACGAAGAAAGAAGCTACCAAAGTTAGGTTTTGCACCGATTTTAGAGATATCAATGCTACATGCCCTAAAGACCACTTTCCTGGTCAAAAATATAAGATTCAACATCGTTGGTCCACCCCCTATTATCCTCAGGGTAATGGTCAAGCATAAGCTTCTAACAAAACTTTAATCAAAATTCTCAAAAGATTAGTCAATAAAATTGGTCGTGACTGGCATATTCAATTATATCCAGCCTTGTGGGCTTATCGAACTAGTGTTCGAACCCCGACGGGCACTTCACCATTTTTTTTGGTATATGGTGCTGAAGCAGTTTTTCCATTTGAATTGGAAGTTCCTTCTTTGGCTCTGCTACTTCAAGATACCGAAGTAGGAGATGAATATCATGTTTGGCAGACTCAGTCAGCTGGAACTCCTCGATGAAAAATGCATCAATGCTTTGGATCATCTTCGTGCTTACCAAAACAAGCTTAAAAGATCATATGCTAAGAAAGTTCGTCATCGATCCTTTGAGATTGGCGACCTTGTTTTAAAAGAAAATCAAAAAAATACAAATGCAACCAAAGAACTTAAAGGTAAATTTGAGCCCAACTGGCTTGGACCATACATTATTACTGCAAAATTTGAATCAGGAGCATATAAATTATCTACCTTAGATGGTAAAGAACTTAAAGAACCCATGAATATTTTGCACCTTAAACGTTACTATGCATAAATTTGGTCATTTCATCCATGTTTGTTTAAAATCATTATCTTGTATTTCTTTCAATTTATAAAAATTCAAAAACACCAAAAACATTCATAAATATCCAAAAATCTTCAAAAACTATCTATTGCATTTATTTAAAGCACTAGTTAAGTTCCTTTTGCTCAAAAACTAAAATCAAAATAAAAATCTAAAAACATCTATATGCTTGAATCTTTCGAAACCAAAACAATATACAGAAGAAAGAGAGAGTCAACATTCTCAAAACTTCTCAAAAGTGTTTATATATATTTTCTTACAATTATTGCAGTTATATGTTTCAACTTATTTTGGATAAATTAGCATTTATTTTGAATCCCTCACTTGCACACTCACAACAATAAATATCTTGATTTTATTTGGCATGATTACTAATCTCTCTTATATCAAAGTTCACAAAATTTAATTAAATAAAGTTTGAGCATAGAGAATTGATCTTGTTATTTACCTAAACCAAGCACATCTTTTCACAATAAAATGATTATATTTGTAATTTCCATGTTTTGCTACATAGTAGAACTAATTTCTTGAGTGAAAATTTTCCCCTACTATCCTATCATGCACATGGTCTAGAATCTTTGAGAATTGGCAAAAGGACAAGCTCACCCCTACCCAAAATAAAAATCCCTTGCTCTACAGCTAATCCGAGCAAGTATCCCTAGCAAAGAAAAAGAGAAGAAAAATTCAAGAAAGAAGAGAAAAGAAAAATGTTATTTCAGCAATGTTCCAAGTATTATCAAGCAAAAGAAATACAAAAAGAAAAATAAGCAAAGTTCAAAAGAAAGCAAGAAAGCAATAAAATCCCTTTCCCTACCCTTTGAAAAGAAAATAAGGGTTGATGAGCTTGAATTCTTGGAATTATCAATTATTCGAAAACTGTGAGGTAAGCCCCATAACAGGTGGTTTGTGCCCAACCTGCTTGGCCTTGGGTAACTCCTAGCGTGGCGATATGTCTGTCACATTAGCGACCTTCTTTTGTACAGACCTATGTCTGCTTATGGATTAGCTAGCTCTTGATAATCTGATCTACATAGTAGTCTAATATGGTTATATGCATCTACATCATGGTTAATGAACACTTATTTGGTTTCTTCAAATCACTTGCATCATAGTATCTTGCTCAAAACTGGTAAATGAACAATGCAATTGTACACACATTTGTATTTGAGAGATTTTTTCTATCATTATGATAAATCAAGATCGGAAATGAATGCACATATGCACATGGGATTCCTTATAAATCTAACTTTTGTCTTCAAAATACTTTGAAATATTATTTTTGCAACTTGTTTGGAATAATCAAGTACAATTATTTTTCACAAAGACAACTATACAAATAGAAAAAATCAAAAATTTCTTTCAAATTACACAAATCAAATCATATATTTCTGGTTGACTTTCGCGACGATGGTATAGTTTCAAAACCAAAATTAGAATTTTATGCCTAGCGCAAGTCCTCATTTTCATCTTTTCTGTTCATCAAAAATCAACCATGCAATAAAACTATTTTTTTTGTATTTTCGCGATGATGGTATAAGTCTATACCTACCTATTCTATGCCTAGCGCAAACCATTGTAACAATTTTTGTTCCCCATTTTGTCAAAAATCATAAAAACCATATGACTTCATTTTACACAAATTATGCTTTTCAAAAGCAAACCCATTTTTTCACTATTTTTATGTCATTATGTCAACCTTTAACTTTGCAATGATGGTATAATTACTAAGGAATTATTCACAAATTTTATCACGCTTAGGAATTTATGCCTAGCAAAAATCAATTTAAAAATATTTCATGCATAATATTTTTCATGAAAGTCTGAAAACAAACCAACCATCATCATCATCATTTGCACTATCACAACAAAGTCTTAAGACAGTCTCTTAAGCACTCTTTTACTTTTCACAATATTTCTATATGGGGATTAGCTTGATGACCGAGTGAGCGGCGACTCCATGAAATGGTCTATAATAGCGACAATGTCCTTTGAAATTATTGTTAAAAGTCCCCTTTTATTTTTATCAAAATTATTGCATCACATACAACCACTTTGTTACATCAGATTATTTCATTTAAAATTTTATAGCATGACATTCAAATTATAATATTTCCAACGACATAATTACATGAATTTTCAAATCAATCAATCAAAACATAAAATCATCATAAACATACTCAAGACACAAGTCATATGATAAAAAATATATCATCATATATATCTCACAAATATATGTACATCATCTCAGCTAGATTGGTATGCCACAATCCATATCTTGGCATACTCAATCAAATGTCCTCCGAGAAGTGTCTCAAGAGCCCCTAGAGCTCGCAACCTCATCTCCTCCCCCACCCTATGGAGGAAGAGGTGGCCCCATCGCAGTATGTGTGGTACTGTGAGTCCTTGTCGTCGATCAAGATGAGCTCCTTGACGACCCTGTCCTAATCAGATCTGCAATAGCAGTCGACAGCTGTACCCTCTGGCCCTCAGGCACCATTTGAAAATAGATCCCCTAGTAGAATGCGGTCTGAGCAACCGACCGCATCAGCTCCTGAGTGCTCGCCCCTCCGCCCCGTGCCCTGAGGTGTGTAATCTCGTCTCTAAGCTGTGTCACCTCAGCTCAATGTCATGCAGCCTCGTCCTACAGAGTCTGCACCTGTTCCTAGAGATGGATATTCTCCATCTAGAGAGTCACCATATCACTACTCTCTCCTGTGTCAATGCCCTTGCCATTATTTGGCGATGGTGGCCTCTCTCTTTGTGGAGATGGGGGTCTCTCCTCCCTCCTCTCCTGCTATCGTGGCCTCTCCTATGCCTGTGGCATCCTCTGCTCTCTCCCACTATGACCTTGGGTGGCCTCTATCACTGCCTGGCACCGCCTCCCTATCTAATGCACAACTGCATGGATCGGACCCTGTGCCCTCGTCATCCGAGGAGGGCGGATGCCTACGTACCAAGCATCGTAGCCGTCGACTACTCCTGCATCGTCCCCATCCACTGGTTGGATGGGGGCATCGTCTACGTCCTGGCTCCAGAAGTGCTGCATGTCAGGAGCCTCGCTAACCGTGGTGTTATCCCAAATAGTCCGGGAAAACTCGTAGTCCCTAAGAGATGGGATCCCCTGCTGCAGACCAAACTGTCTCAAAACTCGGTCATAGCGGTGGAGCTCCACCTCTCCTCTCTCCATCCGTAGCCAGCAGACTCGCCTGATGTGAGCCAACTCCTGTCCATCCTTGACCCACCCTGGGTGCCCTCTCCACGGCCTCCAGGTGATCTGATCCGGGACCAAGTCATCCAATAGCCTTCGGGACATCGATAGGTTGATCCACCGCTGTGACCCTCTCCGGAGCCACCAGTAGAAGACTCGGGGCCTCTCCCCGTCCACCCTTGTCAGTGGAAGCCCTATCGGCCTCCGCACTGCAATGTGCTCCCAGCAACAAACCTATAGTAGCGATGTCATAACCAGACATCGCCCGCCCTTGTACACGACCCCATACAGGATCTTGTACAACTAGCATAGAACAAAACTGCCCCAACAAAACCTGTACCTGTGGTCTCGCATATCGTAGATCACATCTATGAGCATCCATGGTACCCTGCATCTACTCTAGTGGCACAGCAAAAGTCCACCAACCACTCTAGCTAGAACTCGTGTGAGTCTGGATGCCCTAGGCATCTGGCGTAGTGCCTCGATATTCACTCCACCCTTCTCTAAGGTGAAGCTCGGGTCACCACACAGCCATCCCATAGTGTGGCCCTGATTGGCCATAGGAGTGATCATCCGTCCTTGTATGGGGATTCTCAGAATCCTCCATACATCCTCTAGTGTGGGAGCCATCTCCCCTGTCGATAACCAAAAATAGAAAGACCCCGGATACCATCTCTCTGCTAGGGCTATGAGAAGCCCCATATCTGTGGATACTTGTGGCATCTCCGCCACAAGATATAAGCCGGCCTGTGCTAGCAGATCTCGCTCTTCCTGTGTCAGAGCGGCCAAGTCATCTCTCAAATCTCCATATTTCCACTCCCTGCTCTTTAGTAATCCTCTCTGCAACATAAACAACAAAACAACAAACAATCATTAATAATGATTCCAGTAATTAATAATGCAACTTAAAGATCAATTTCATGTAATTGATGATATCGCCCACTATTGGACGATATCGTCCCAAATTTGAGCATAATCGTCTCCGATCTCGCTTGTCGAAATCGTCTCTAGACTGACGAAATCGTCCCCCTTTCACCGATTTCGCCCTTGGGCGAAATTGACGAAATTGAGACGATTTCGTCGAAATCGGGACAATTTCGTCTCGACGACGTCGACGGCCAAAAACGGCCGCGATGCTCCAAATTCACCTAAAAATCACTTAAAAAGCATGTAAAAATTAAATTAAATCAGTTCTAGCTAAGTCTAGGCTCTTACCCATAGACCGCGTCGGACCTCTGCAAATCTGTGCATCGTCTCCACCATTTTTGCTTCAGAGCTCTAAAAACCAAAAAATGAACAGTAAAAATGAATTAGGGTTTTACCCTATTTTTCTTAATTTTATTCAACAATAATTTTTTGCTTTTTCGCGTTTTTACCTCAAATGTTCGATTTGGGTAAAAAAATGGAGGGGGCACCATAGTAAGTTGTCGTACGATTCGACCAAGAATCGTCGCCTAAAAATGGGTATAATTTTTTACTTTCTCGTAGATCGAGAAGAACTCATCTTTAACGCATTTTCTTTAGAAAATTCGCTAAAGAGGGGGCAAAATGTAGCACCCTAAAATTGGCGCAGTAAAATTATAAAATTTACATTCACCTTAGTAAATAATTTTAAAATCAAATTTAACCTCCCAAACCGCCCATTAATCATCGGGTATTCCGTTTCCCCCTTTTTTGCACCAATTTTAGAGGTTGTTTTGACCGTTTGATGATATCGTCGCCGATCAGATGATATCGCCCCAGATTTGACGATTTCGTCTAGACTAGGACGTCCAGACGATCTTGTCGCAAAATTGAATTTGCATAGTTGGAATCTGTTCCAACGGGTCTCCAATCTGGGCTGAAGCGTGTCTGCATCGTTGGGACCCTCCCCCGTTGGAGATCTCCCAAATTGAGATGATCTCCAACCTCCTACCTACTCCCCCTAAGCCTATTTAATCTCTAAGATTTTCCCTCCCCAACCCCTGGCTGAAATTATCTGCAAACTGAATCCCTCTACATTAAAACATCCTAATATTGCATTTGCACTAGTTCCACATCGATTTTATTGCAGGTACATCATTTTTTTTCAGCCGGAGCCAGAATCCATCGTCGTCGACGAACCTGTTCAAATCGGAGGCAATCCCATCAAATGCGAGATAATTTCGTACTGATGCGAGATGATCTCGACTGCAGTCCACATCGAGGCAATCAGTGCCTAGAGTTTGCTTTTCTCAACTTGGTTTCTATCATTTTATTCTGTAAATTAGATTATTTATTCAGTTTTTATGTTATTTTGCATTTGGATTTCACCCATTTATCTTAGATTGCATGCTAATTTCATGATCGGTTATTAAAGTATAGTAATTGGCTTTAAATTATGTTCTTAAATATTGTTCAGTATTCATATTGCTATTTGGTGTAATTTGCCTCTGTTAGCACAATAGAATTTCTTGTGTTTTGCATCTGTTTTGTGTCTTACAGGTCTCTGGCAAATTCATCTAATGAATTCGTCAGATCTCGGATGAATCTGTCAGTCTCAGACGATTCTGTCAGATTACAGATGATTCTGTCAGATTACAGGTGATCCAGACTGCTTCAAACATCAAAATCTTCTACAAACATCCGGATCAGGTATTTTTCATTGTCATTCTATAAAATTCTCTATTTTTTGCTTTCAAATCTGTTTGCTGTATTCATGAAAGTTGCATTTTCATGTAGTTTTAATTTAGATTCATTCGGCCAAACCTAGGATATGAATGCTTAAGGTTAAAACGAACTCATCAAACACATTCCAAAACCTAGGCATGGAAACTGCCGCTAAATGTTTCCTGGTGAACCCACCATCCATCAAAAAATCACCAAAATACACCTCCCTTGAGAGGCGGGACCTTCGCAAAGTCCTCTCAGTCCGAGGTATCGCGACATCCTTTTCCCATCCTCCTTTCGGGCGCGGATCCTATAGCCTGAAGGTAGGGATGCAAAAAATTTGGAGTGACACAGCAGTAATCAAAGCAATGCACAAAACACCATCCAAAAAATAGACACAGCAATTTATATGGTTCACCCAATGTGGGCTACTCCATGGATAAAATTTCTTTGTAAATTTTATCAACTCACAATTTGGGAATACCTTTCCCGATTACAATATTTATGGGCACCAACCCAAAGAAGACACCAATCCCCTAGCTCTGTTCTGGCTGGTGATCCTCTAGAAGACCTCTGCTTCCTCTGCCCTTAGCAAGTGGAACTCTATCCATAGAAGACACTTGTCTTCCCTGCTCTAGCTAGATACCTCTGTCCTCAACTCTTTCACCTCCAAAGCTGGTCCTTGAATTTGCACTAAACACGATCCTTCGATTTAGCACAAATGTCCTCGTTCGCTTCCTCTGTTCTACACCAAACACAGTCCTTCGGTTTGGCACAAATGTCCTCAAAATTGCACCTCTGCGCAATCATAGCAGCATGATCTTCATGCACTTTGCTTCCTTGCAATCTCTCTCACTTAGAATATTTGATGGAATGCACTCTGTACACTGCAATCGAATTTGCACTTTGCTTCTCGACGATCGAAATTCTCCCCACACTCTATCTGCGAAAGTCGCACTTCGAATGCACACTTCGATCGATGCCAAATCTCTTCAAACAACCCTCCTTTTATACTAACAATCAAGATCTAAACCTTGGTCTTAGTTGGCTGTTATGCAAATGCAAACCCTAACTCCATCAGCTGCATGCCCTAATCTTCGTCGACCCAATTTTAACTCTATCGGCTTCAACTGCCTCTGTGGTTTAGTAGCTTCTGCTACGAAACCACAACATGTCGTGATATCGCGACATTTTTGTAGCCATACACTTTCATTTGGATATTGTCATGATATCGTGACACTTTTTCTTTTGTCTGCCTTGACTACGTTCTTGTCACAATATCACGACACTTCTGTCTTTGCTGACATCATCTTCACTCCTGTCGTGAAATCATGACACTTTTGTTTTCATGGCCTTCTTCTCTTCTTGCACTAGCAAAAATAGAACATGTCACAAAATCGCTATGCTTTCACCTTCGAGCTCTTCCTTCTTCAATTCATCTTGAAATTGTGACGCTTCTTCTATTGAGGACTTGCTAACTATTTCTATCATGAAATCATGACACTTTCTCCAACTGAAAGCTGCCATCTCAACCTATCGTGAAATCACGACACTTTCTATATTCGCAAGCTTTCTCTTCAACCTGTCGTGAAATCGTGACACTTTCTACATCTATACAACTTCTTTGTAGCCTGTCATGAAATCATGACGCTTCTCATTTTAGACTCTTCCCTTTACTGCATGTCACAAAATCATGACAGTTCTCACTTTGAGCTTTTCAGCATGTCATAAAATCGTGACAGTCCTCACTTAGTCTTTTGCAACATGTCGCAAAATCATGATACTTTTTGAGATACTTTATCTCTCTTTGAACTTGTTGTGAAATTGTGACAGTTCACACTACGGACTCTCCCTTTTGCATCATGTCGCAAAATCATGACACATTTTCGTCCGTACAACCTTCCTTGCATTATGTCATGAAATCGTGACACTTTTCCTTCTTTGCCTTCCTGCACTTTTTGAGTCACGAAAATGCGACATGTCACGAAATCGTGACACTTTCCACCTTGCTCTCTTTCTCTGCCAACATGTCACAAAATCGTGACAGTTTTGCCAACTTCTTCTCTCTCTTCCAACATGTCGCAAAATCGTGACAGTTTTGCTAGCTTCTTCTTTCTCTTCCAACATGTCGCGAAATCGTGACACTTTTTCAAAAAACTTTCTCTCTCCTGCCTAAGTCGCGAAAATGCAACATGTCGTGATATCGTGACACTTTTTCAAAAAGCTTTCTCTCTCCTGCCTAAGTCATGAAAATGCGACATGTCGCGATATCGTGACACTTTTCCAACTTACTTTCTTTCGAACTTGTCAAGCCGAACCTTCAACAAAACACATTATTTTTACATCAAATCAAATTCTTTCAAAAGCTTCTTGACATCAATGACAACTTATTCACTTGAGAAAATGCAATGTACTCAAAGTACCCAAAATTGCCAACAATCTCCCCCTTTGTCATTGATGGCAACCCTTTACTAAAAACACGTCTCAGGAGCTAAAACTGAAACCAACTATGCTAATAGCTAAGAATCTCCTTTTAAAGTTTTGCTCCCCCTGACTTGAAGCTTTCCTCTTCACATTGAAGCTCTCCCCCTTACTCATATCTCTCCCCCTTACTCAAATTTCTCCCCCTTTGTCATCAATGGCAAAGGGTCACCTTTGGGGCTTGGGACTAAGAATGAGCCTCTTAGCTTAGTCCCTCCCCCACCTCCTCATGAGGAGATTAACACTAGGGTGGGAGTAAAACTCCCATTAGGCACTGATCATCATCAGTGTCTAAAATTTCCTTGCCTGGACTTTTCTTGAACTTTTTGCCCGCATTCCTGTTTTTGTCACTGTTCTTGTTCTTGTTCTCATCCCTGTCCTTTTTCATGCCTTGATCCTTGGACCTGATCATGCCACTGTTCCTGTTCCTGTACTTTGGAATATAAGATCTACACTTTCTAGCTGTGTGGCCTTCATTTTTGCACTTATAACAAGTAATAATGTTATTTCTTTTAGGCATACTTGTTCTTTGAATCCTCCTATTTTGACTAACCCTGTTCCAGTTATTAGCCTTGCAAAAAATTGCCTTATGCCCAAATTGTTTACACGAGTAGCAATACCCTTGAAAGAAATTACCACCTTTGAAACTATCATTTATCTTCCTTACTTGAGCCATGCAATGTGCAGCCATGTGACCAAACCTATAACACGCAAAACATCTGTCGTGAAATATTCCTTTATACGACCTTTTGGGTCCTGAAAACTTCTTCTTCGCATTCTGAATTTTGTTTTCTATTTTTGCACATTGATCACTCATGGACTCATGTTCTGAAGTACTTTCTTCATCAGAACTCTCTTCCTTTTGGAATCTCTTACTATATTCCCCAACCTGTTCTTTGTGCGGCTTAACAAAACCAAGACCTATTTTATCTGTTGGATTTCTTTGACCTTTGATGAGAGACTTAACCCTTTTGGAGCTATCTTGAAACCTGTACAACTTATCCTTGTACTCTTTAGTTTCCACTTCCAAAGAAGCCATTTTCTGTTCCAACTCATTATACTCAAGAATCTTAGACTCTAACTCATCCTTGATTTCTTGTGTTTTACCTATAGAGAAGTCAAGACTTTCTATAAGATCATCTCTCTTCATACAACATTCATCTAACTTATCCTTGAGTCTATCATTCTTCTTTCTTTCCTTTTTCAAAACACTAAGAGCATTATTAAGTTCACTTTCAAGATCTTTTATTTGTTTGCTTTCTGAATCCTCAAGGCCTTTTCCAGATTTCTTATCACTAGAGGTGCTACCTTTTTCAAAAACCATACAAGCATCTTCTTGATAGTTATCTGAAGCATCCTTATACATACTGGAAACCAAATCATTATTTGTACAGTCATCCTCAAGGTGACCAAAATTTCCACATCTAAGACATTTCATAATAATGAATCTATGTTTCGGTTCTTCCTTTTCTAATATGAACAACATCTCATTTTCCTCATCACTTGAAGAGCTTTCACTATCACTACTAGAACACTTACTTGCTTTGTCTAAGTAGAAACTCTTCTTGTTCTTGTGTGAATACTTATTTCCTTGACTGTTGTGCTCATATTTGTTCTTTCTGTAATACCTGTGCTTTTTAGAATCCTTGCTCTTAACATCCTGTTTCTCTTCATCACTTTCATTCTTGGAAATAGTACAGTCAGTAGCACAATGACCAAACTTTCCACAATTGAAGCAGCTTATATTTTTCATGCTTTTGTGCTTTCTAGATAACTTGCATTTCTTGCTATAATATGCCTCTTCATCACTAGAAGACTCATCACTCTCTTGAAGCTATTTACCCTTAGATTTCTTGGTAGCCTTGAAAGCTGCCTCTTTCTTGACATCAACCTTCACTTGAGTTCTCAACTCAAATGTTGCAAGTATACTATGAAGCTCATCCTTTTTCAGCTTATCAAAATCTTTAGCTTCCTCAATAGAAGAAATATTTTCACTAAATATATTAGGAAGAGATCTTAAAATCTTATCACAAACATCATTTTCAGCAAGCTCAAGTCCTAAGTCTTTCATGGAGTTAACAACCTCATCCATACGAAGCATATAGTCACTAATATTTTCATCATCATTCATTTTGAGTTGTTCAAACATACCTTTGAAGTGTCTCAACTTGGCCTTTTAGACATTTACATCACCTGTGTGAACCACCTGCAGCTGTTTCCACATTTCACTAGCTGTCTTGCTTGATTCACCTTGGTAAGATCTGCCTTTTGTAAACCCTTTAGGATTGCATTCATTGCTTTTGAATTGCTGTGATGTAGGAGCCTGTCTTCTTTAGTATAAGGACCATTTTCAAGAATAGTGTACCCATCTTCAATCATTTCCCAAACCTCATTCCCAAGAACCATTAGATGAACCTTCATCCTTGCACTCCAAAGACCAAAATCTGATCCATCAAGAATAGGTGCTGCATTTTTGCTTGAATAATCCATTGTGTTCTTATCAAGATTTTCCTTCAAGCTGTTTAAACTTTCTGAAGGAACCCTCTCTGATACCAATTGAAGAACACAAGCTTATACTAACAGGGGGGGTGAACAGTATAAGACCGCTTTTTACTTTTACCTTCAAATCAACTTTTAATTCTATATTATGCAGTGTATAGAAAGCAGTATTAATAGCAGTAATCAAAGCAATGCACAAAACACCATCCACAAAAGAGACACAATAATTTACATGGTTCACCCAATGCGGGCTACTCCATGGATAAAATTTCTCTCTAAATTTTATCAACTCACAATCTAGGAATACCTTTCTCAATTACAATATTTATGGGCACCAACCCAAAGGAGACACCAATCCCCTAGCTCTATTATGGCTGGTGATCCTCTAGAAGACCTCTGCCTCCTTTGCCCTTAGCAAGTGGAACTCTATCCATAGAAGACACCTATCTTCCCTGCTCTGGCTGGAGACCTCTGTCCTCAACTCTTTCACCTCCAAAGCTGGTCCTTGAATTTGCACTAAACACAGTCCTTCGGTTCAGCACAAATGTCCTCGTTCGCTTCCTCTGTTCTGCACCAAACATAGTCCTTCGGTCTGGCACAAATGTCCTCAAAATTGCACCTCTGCGCAATCATAGCAGCACTTTATCAAACATCAACTTATGCACCTCTGCGCAATCACAACAGCATGATCTTTGCGCACTCTGCTTCCTTGCAATCTCTCTCACTTAGAAGATTCGATGGAATGCACTATGTACACTGCAATCAAATTTGCACTCTACTTCTCAACGATCGAACTTCTCCCCACACTCTATCTACGAAAGTTGCACTTTGAATGCACACTTCGATCGATGCCAAATCTCTTCAAACAACCCTCCTTTTATACTAACAATCAAGATATAAACCTTGGTCTTAGTCGGATGTTATGCAAATGCAAACCCTAACTCCGTCGGCTGCATGCCCTAATCTTCGTCAACCCAATTTTAACTCTGTCAACTTCAACCACCTCTGTGGTTTAGTAGCTTCTACCATGAAACCACAACATGTCGTGATATCGCGATATTTTTGCAGCCGTACACTTTCATTTGGCTATTGTCGCGATATCAGGACACTTTTTCTTTTGTCTGCCTTGACTACGTTCTTGTTGCAATATCATGACACTTTTGTCTTTGCTGACGCCATCTTCACTCCTGTCTCGAAATTGTGACACTTTTGTTTTCATGGCCTTCTTCTCTGCTTGCACTAGCAAAAATAGAACATGTCGTGAAATCGCTACGCTTTTGCCTTCGAGCTCTTCCTTCTTCAATTCATCGTGAAATCATGACGCTTCTTTTGTTGAGGACTTGCTAACTGTTTCTATTGTGAAATCATGACACTTTCTCCAACTAAAAGCTGCCATCTCAACCTGTCATGAAATCGCAAAACTTTATGCATTTGCAAGCTTTCTCTTCAACCTATCACGAAATCATGACACTTTCTGCATCCGTACAACTTCTTTGTAGCTTGTCACAAAATCGTGACGCTTCTCATTTTAGAATCTTCCCTTTGCTGCATGTCATGAAATCATGACAGTTCTCACTTTGAGCTTTTCAGCATGTCACGAAATCGTGATAGTCCTCACTTAGTCTTTTACAGCATGTCGTGAAATCGTGACACTTTTTGAGATACTTTATCTCTCTTCGAACTTGTCACGAAATCATGATAGTTCACATTGCGAACTCTCCCTTCTGCATCATGTCATGAAATCATGACACTTTTTTGTCCGTACAACCTTCCTTGCATTATGTCGTGAAATCATGACACTTTTCCTTCTTTGCCTTCCTGCACTTTTCGAGTCACGAAAATGCGACATGTCACGAAATTGTGACACTTTCCACCTTGCTCTCTTTCTCTGCCAACATGTCATGAAATCGTGATAGTTTTGCCAGCTTCTTCTCTCTCTTCCAACATGTTGCGAAATCATGACGGTTTTGCCAGCTTCTTCTTTCTCTTCCAACATGACATGAAATTGTGACACTTTTTCAAAAAACTTTCTCTCTCCTGCCTAAGTCGCAAAAATACGACATGTCGCGATATCGCGACACTTTTTCAAAAAGCTTTCTCTCTCCTACATAAGTCATGAAAATTTGACATGTCGTGATATTGTGACACTTTTCCAACTTACTTTCTTTCGAACCTGTCAAGCTGAACCTTCAACAAAATACATTATTTTTACATCAAATCAAATTCTTTCAAAAGCTTCTTGACATCAATGACAACTTATTCACTTGAGCAAATGCAATGTACTCAAAGTACCCAAAATTGCCAACGGTATTCCTCAAAGGTGAATAATTTTGAAGACACAAGAGCTCTCCTATAAGCTAATCACCTATGGTAGGCTCTCTGAAGTTCATGATAAACAATGAGTTGATGAGGATCCAGGATCCTATCTAGGGCAAACCTCTTGATTTTTCTAAGTTCGGTTGATCTAGATGAAATGATACCTAGTCTCCTATTAAGTTCTTCCCACAAAGGCGGGACTCTGTATGTTTTAGATGTTCTAAACAAAGAATCAACCTCTATGGCTATTAATTGATTTGCAACATTTATAGTAACTACTAGTATTTTCTTAGGAGCTACCATCTAGACATGATATGCAACTTAGTAGTTTTCTAATGATTTGAAATGCATCTATGTTTTTGTTTTGTTTTTTTTTGTTTTCAAAAGGTTTTAGTTTCACGTCGGGTTCACCAAAATGTATCATTCCAAATTTTTCGCACCCTTACCTTTAGGCTAAAGGATCCATGCCCGGAAGGGGGATGGGAAAAGGATGGGATGGTACCTCAGACTAAAATGCCCTTTGAAGGAGGGGTATTAAGGTGATTTTTCGATGGATGGTGGGATTCACCAGGAAACGTTTAGTCGCAGTTTCCATGCCTAGGTTGGGAATGTGTTTAATGTGTTCAATTTTATCTTTAAACATCCAAGTCCTAGGTTTGGCCAGATGAAAATAAGTGTTCTATTATGAAAATGCAAATTAAATAAATACAAAAAATAGATTTGGATAGAAAACAAAAAGAATACGCTAGATTAAAGAACCATACCTGATCCAGATGTCTGATGAAGGTTATGATTTTTGAAGCAGTCCAGATCATCTGGAATTTTATAGGATCGTCTGAGATCTAACGGGATCATCTGATATCTGAGGAATTCATCAGAGACCTGCAAACAAAGAAATAGATACAAAATACCAGAAATGCAACTATTCTAACAGAGAAAAATGGTGTAAAATGGCAACATAGATGCTAATGTGATAATTACAAATAAAAATTCAAGTAGATTATGATGTTCTAATGACATATTATGACTTCATTGTGCACTTAAGCTATATGGGTGAACTCCAAGATACAGAACAATAAGGAATAATAACAAATTTAACTAAATGCAAGATAAATCAACAAACAAAGTGAGAAAACGCAAACCCTGGGCACTGATTTCCCCCAATGTTGACTGCAGTCAAAATCATCTCGGATTGGTATGAAATCATCTCAAATTGAATAGGATCTTCTGTGACGATCTGAGCTTGCTCTGGCTAAAAAACAATTAAGTTCCTGCAAACAAACTTGGAAAAATACAAATGCAAATGGTGGTTTAAGATAGTCTAATGCATGTAGAATTTGTGTTATGGGGAATTTCAGCCAGGGGGAATGCCAAGAGGGGGTCCTAAGGTTAAATAGGCTTAGTATGGAGGTTAGGAGGTTGGATATCATCCTAATTTGGAAGATATTCAACGGGGGAGGTCTCTAATAATGTAGACACGCTTCTGCCCGGATTAGAGACGCCGTTGAAACAAAAGCTAACTATGCACAAATCAGTTTGGGACGAGATCATCTGGATGTTCTTCTCCAGAAAAAATCATTCGATCTAAGGCGATATCATCTGATCGGTGACGATATCATCAAATGGACAAAACAAACTCTAAAAATGGTGCAAAAAATGAGGAAACGGGCAGCAGGTGTTTTGGGAGCAATTTTGGGGTTAAAATTTGAATTTGAATTATTACTAATGTAATTTTAATTATTTGCTAAGGTTCTTGTGCCAATTTTAGGGTGCTACAATATCCAAGTCCCTAGGGCTATATCGGAGATGATTTTGGTCTCCTAATCCACTCGCCATAGCTTCCACCCATGATTGGACTTGGTTGTAGGTGCGCACCATTACGCTCCTCTATTAGTACCCCAAGGTGATTATATTCTTTACAAATTCTTAATAAATTAGTATACAAGAAAGAAACACTCAATAAAGCAAATGATTATCTCTTTTAAGTTTTAAGTGCGAATCCCTAAATTGTTTCATATGTTTCAGATGTGTTGTTTGTAAAGAATTACCTCGTGTCACGTGTTTGAAATAGTGTTGGATTGTAATATTATGTTCAATTAGATTTCACCTGTATACTCATAGCTCGAAAACCTAGCTATGAATTCCAGGTTGCATTATCCCACCTATAATATGTGGTGATGAGGTCCACACATGGATAGGGAGCACAAGTCCTACCAGTTCCTCACCCAGTTCACCCGCAGTCTACGATACACCTCCCCAAAGGGTGATGCATGTTATAACCCATGGGCTATGATGAATATTGGAACCGGCCTTGGAAATATGGATTAGTTTCATGGGATTTGAGACAAGTGGATGGAGATGAAACCCACCATCACATGCACTCTACTAGTGGATGGTAATGAAGTCCACCTCACTAGCATTTACATGAATCATGATGTGTGTGGTTCATTAATATCCAAGAAAGTAAGAAAAGAAGCAATCAATGACTATTCACTAAATGCATGCAATAGGTGTATTTTACTTTCAGAATAATAAGATAAGCAACCTACAAATTGAATTATAGATGCAAGTCCTACATGCTAACCTACCCAATGAGCAAGCCACAAGCAATCAAACCAAACAGATGCATTGCTACTACAAGTTCCTTTTTATTTTTCTTCTACCTTTTGCTATGTGATGTTATAAGAAAAGAAAAAATGCAAATTTTAACCTTTATATGCAAGCAAGTGAAGAAAAAAAACTGATTTATGACAGTCTCTAAAAATGTGGTAGAAAAACTGAGGTTTTAGGCACTTACTTTGTCCATTTTGAAGCCTCCAAATTCTAAAATTTTGGGCAAAAATCTCTCTGTTTCACCACCGCTCCAAGGTGGGGTGAGTAGAAGCTCCACCACCATAGAAGCCACTATCCTAGGGTGTGCCATATAAATCATCTGCCACCGTTCCAGGGTGAGGAGGGGAGCACCTGCAACACAAAAAGGGCAAAAGTGCAAGAAATAAGTCAAATTTTCACCCAAATAAAAAGGGACAAGAGTCACACCATGATCACCACTAAATTAGGAAAAATTGATCTACCAAATTATGTGGAACAATAAGCGTATCTACCCCGTATCACTAATGAGCATAAAAAAGGAAGCATGCATGCAAAAGTACAAGAAAACCAACAAAGGAAAGTGAAGTAAAGCAAGCTTCTTATCATTAATTCATTGGATCCAATCCAAGATTACAGAAGTCCCATTTAGGGGTCAAAATTTTGATACAATTTTTACAATATTGGGTGCCCAAATACCAAGTCTTTCACGAAATCTGGGTGCACATCCAATGTTTCTCCGTGTATCCACAATCGAGGTGGGTGAGCCAATGCCACCGCTGCTTGTATCTAAGTTATCTGATGTCTTATCTTACTTCCAAAATACTTTTGAGGACCTTAACCTACACAAAAGAAAGCAAAAAAATGTCAAATAACAAGGGTGTATGGTTAAAACATGCAATACCCATAGGGGCAAAATGGCATATGAATTAAAAGTGCATCAAATGATATCCAAATGACTTGAAAATTTTCAGAGATGTTAAATAGTAGGTTTTGGGAGGATATCACCCAAAAATTATCATAAATTGCACCCATACGCCCCTTGATTAAGCGTCGCTCTCCTACAACCTACGAAAAGGAGGAGTTAACAAAGTATCAAACCTGCACTCATCTAAAACTCATGAAATTTTGTCAGTATAAATAAATTGGCAATTTAAGACAACCCATATTATCATATTTTCAAATTGGATCCCAAATCCACCTGCATCAAACTGGGGTGCCCGAATGGGCCCTACGAGCCTACAAAAATTTAAAAATAGCATAACTCCTTAATTTTAACTCTAAATGACCTGAAATTTGAACTGTAGCATCATGGAATAATGTAGAAAATAAATAATTAAAAAAATTAAAGAAATTTCTTAAGAATTTACCCTCATCCTAGGGAGGGGGGCGATGGTGACTACAACTATTTGGGGGGCACCCTAGGAGGGGATACCCACCAAATTTGGCAAAACTTTGTTACCAAACCACCATAAGATGTTCCTAAACAACATAAGATGTTTTTTAATAAAATTTGGTGAATAAATTCACCTGGATGGAAAAGTTATGCTTGGATTACCTTCTTGAAGTCACTCGGTAACCTCCTTGGCAAAAGGGAGATTATGAGGGTAAAAAGGTGCAATAAGGTGAGGGGAAATCTTGGTAGCACTCCATTGCATATCCTAGAACTCCTATATATGATTTTTTGTGGATATGGAACCCATTTTATAGCCCAAAGGGGCTCATTTGCAAAAAGGCATGCAAGGGGCATGGCAGGAGGTGCCACTTGTCAAATGGGAGGCATGCACAGGGTGTGGAAGATAATCTCCCAATTTGGCCCTCATAAAGATGGATGCCATAAGTATTACATATACTCTACCTTGCATGCTCTTTTTGGTTGGTCAAATATCAATTTTTTGATGCCATTTGGCCAAATTTTGACTTTTTTTGGGTCAAACTTCATAACCGTCCCACCTTGGGATAAGGGCTCACCACCATCCCAGTGTGGGGTGATGGGAATCTACCATCATCCCAGGGTGGTACAGTGGTGAATTTTGGGCCAAAACCTCCCAAAATTGGGCTGGTAGCCTCCAAAACCCTTTCTAGAGTGGCTAGAACCATTGTGAGCCTCATGAGGGCTGCCCAAGGGGCCATATGATGTCAATTTGATCATTGTTTGTGGATGATTAATCAAGTTTACCATATTTTAGTGTCTACACATAGCACTTACCAAAAAAAAAATGACTAAAATTTTGAATTATTTAGGTTATTCAAAAACCTAAACAACTTTAGATGCCCCAATCATGGAAAGAGCATGTGTTCTTGAATCCTTTCTTCTAACAAGCTAATGAACTTGCTTCAAGTACAACCTCTCTAGTAAGGTTTACTTGATCTTGGATATTTTTTCTTCATGAAGTGGTGAAGCCCAATTTTTCATGATTCTATAATGCCAAGCATTTATTTAATTTAAATTTTTGCTTGTTTGCTGCCCCAAGCAAGGGCGTGATTATCTTTGTCAATGATTCATTGAATGAACGCTATTTGCATGATTGAGTGTTTAATTGTTGATTTTGATTATGGAATCATTAGGTATGACTACCCCATTAAGTGAAAAGTTTATGAGGTAATGACCAGTGATTAAAAGTGACGATTCAATTGACACATATGACTTTGTTAGGGTTTCCTCCAATTTTACTCATTGAAAAATGAAGCATTTTTTAGAGGATTTTGGTAACTTTATTGATGTTTCATGGAAGAAAGGAGTTGTAAAATTTGTTCCCATGGGGAAGTATGGCCACAATGGCCTTATTAAATATTAAATTAGGTATTTTTACAGTTCTCCAATAGCAATTTAGATTCATCTGGATGCCTATGGAATTTTGACCAAATTTAAGCTATTTTTGGTGGGTTTTGGACCCTTTTTGGTGCATTTTGAGTTGTTTTTATGAGATGTTTTTGTGGTCATCCTGAGGATTATGATGTATATTTTTACCCCATACATATACAAATATATATATGATATTTTCTATATTTTTCATAATTTATTTTTGTACTGCTTTATGCGATGTATGCAATGTTTTTAGTTGCTTATGATATGATGATGGATGTTATCATGTATGCATATGTTGTAATGTGATTTGATTTTATGGTATGTATATGCATGGATGCATAATGAACTATATTATTTATTGATCTAGATGATGAAATTGGGAGACTCTATGATATACTATGTTAGAACCATATACTATATAGAATTCATCAATTCATTTGAAATATTGTCATGACACTATGTAATGGGTTTGTGATAAAATGGTATAAAATGGAATTAGTAAAATGTTATAGAATGTCCCTAAGGTTTTCATGAGACTCAAACACTCTAGACCATTGGTTAAAAATTATATACTAACCATGCAATATTTTTGACAAGGTATGAATCTCCTAGGATGACCCAGATACTCAATATCCTTGTGTGTGCAAGTGAGTTCATTTTGTGATACACATAAGATTACCCCAGTGCCAAATAGGATTGATGCATCCCATATGTACTGAAGATCACCCTATGGGTAGCATGATCCTATGTTTTGTACATAGTTGTATTAGACTACTAGGTAGTATAGGCTACCAAAATCTAGCTCATCCACATGCAAACATTGGTCTATACACATGCAAAATGCTAATATGATAGACATATCGTCATGTGTAAGGATACCACCATTGCCAGGTAGGCTTGATGTAACCTAACCTATAATGAGGATCACCTAATGGTTTGTCATATGTAGAGAATTCCAAGGATTTAATTTCAATACTCTCTTCTTTTATTTTAATTTATTTCAGGGATACTTGTTCATGCTTAGTGGTGAAAATCACTATTTATTTTGTATTTTTTTTTCTTTGAGAAATGGATTTAGGAGTGGTGATAAACACTATTTACTTTGATTTTTATTTTTGATTTTTTGGGATTTTGATTTATTGATAGTGGTGAAAACCACTATTTATTTTGGGGAATTGTGTAAGGAGGAGCTTGTCCTTTTGTCAATTCTCAGCATTCTTGAACCATTCATACAAGGGGATGAGCAAGATAGAATTTTCACTTAAGGAAACCTAGACTACTTCGTAGGTTTAATATTTATTTGTGCAAAACTTGGATTTATTAGTGTGAAAATATGTTGGTATTTTTAAATATATAAGGTACAATCTAAGAAATACTCTACCTCCTAAAAATCAAGATAGCTTTCTACAAAATCTAAAAAGAAAACTAGAGATAGTTGAGTGATCGAAAAACCTAATGACATTCTATAACAAATGGCTAGGTGAAGGGAATGGACATAAATATGAAAATTTATAAATATGGGTGGAAATGATAAGTGGAATATGAAATGATGTGAATGATGACTTTGACAAGATTTATTTTGAATGATGACTAATGTACAGTCTTAGTGCTAGACATGTATGATAAACTCTAAAGTGAAAAGTGCAATTATGAGTCTACCTAATGCAAGTGATGATATAATCCAATGTGATGCAATGCGATATTTTTGTATTTTTTATGTTTTTATGATGTGTTTTGAATTTTTATTGGTATATATGTATATACAGGTTGATAAATGGGCTTAGTGGGTGCCATTGGGGCTTTTTGGGTGACCAAATGGCTTATATATGCCTTTGGGACATTTTGGGTTGATTTAGATGGTCATAGACTAGCTAGGAGTATTTTGGGCTGACCAAGCAATACATAGATACCCTTGGAGAATTTTGGGATGACCTAGATGGTCATAGACCACCTAGGAGTATTTTGGGTTGACCAAGTGGTACATAGATACCCTTAGAGCATTTAGGGGTGACCTAGATGGTCATAGACTACCTAGGATAATTTTGGGTTGACCAAGTGGTACGTAGATACCCTTGGAGCATTTTTGGGTGACCTAGATGGTCATAGACTACCTATGAGATTTTTTTATTCAACAAGCGGTACATAGATACCCTTGGAGAATTTTAGGATGACCTAGATGGTCATAGACTACCTAGGAGCATTTTGGATTGACCAAGAAATACGTAGATACCCTTGGAGCATTTTGGGGTGACCTAGGTGGTCGTATACTATCTAAGAGCATTTTGGATTGACCAAGTGGTATGTAAGATACCCTTGGAGCATTTTGGGGTGACCCAGATGGTCTTAGACTACCTAGGAGTATTTTGGGTTGACCAAGCAGTTTGTAGAAACCCTTGGATCATTTTGGGGTGACCTAGATGGTTGTAAACTACCTAGGGGTATTTTGGGTTGACCAAGTAGTACGTAGATATTCTTGGAGCATTTTGGGGTGATCTAGATGGTCATAGACCACCTAGGAGTATTTTTGGTTGACCAAGCATTTTGTAGAAACCCTTGGAGCATTTTGGGGTGGGCCACAAAACTTTAGGCATGGAAATACCATAGATGAAGGATGTTCAATGGTTCAGGATCTGTGATTCCTTCAAGGGAGACTAGAAAGTAAGTTTTGGGTCTAATCTTACTAGTGATGATGAAAGTACCTAACCATTTTACTGCAAACTTATCTCGCATATGGGGTAGAAAATTAGAATTTTCTAGTTCTCTTTTAGAACGAGGTCATCAACTTGAAAATATCTATGATGCATATTATAAGCTCTCTTAAGTCACTATTGATAAACATGCAAGTGCTCGAGGGTATTAATGCATCATTAATCAAGCAATGTAAGTTGATCTAAGCAAGCCTACCATGCAATATCATCATCGATGAACTCTTGCATGGATATGTGTAGTGATGGTATTTATAGCTCTAGAGGCATGACTACATTGGTGCCATACACTAGTGAAAATAGAGTGGCCCTAGTGGGCATCTAAATACTAGTGCAGTAGGCCCATAGAGCAAGGGGTATTTGTGTGTGACAATCAGTGTAATTTTCTCTAACCATTTTATTTAGAATGATAATAAATATTTTATTTGATGTCTCTTCTTGCCCATTTGATTGTATATAATAGGGTGTCAAAAAGCTGTAGTGGATATTATACTTTGTTGTAAAATCATGCACATATTTGTTCTTGAATGATATCCCATTATCGAAGATGATCTTGGATGGAATACCACAACAACAAATGATATTGTGCAATATGAACTTCACTATGGAAGGTCCTATTGTAGTGGTAAGGGGAATTGCTTCCACCCATTTTGTGAAATACTTGATAGCCATAATGATGAAGGTGTGACATCCCAAGGAGGTAGGTGAGATTTTCCTGATTAAATCAAACCTCCATTGTGAGAATGTCTAAGATGATTGAATCGGTTGTAAGGCCTGAGAAGGTACGTGTGTCAAGTTAGCATGGTGTTGACACTTTATGCACTTCTTAACATAAGTGTAATAATATTTCTCTAAATTTGGCCAATAATAGCCCATGTGAATAATGTGCTTTGTGATGACCATGCCAATGAAATGGCCACCACAAGTACCATCATGTGCTTGGAAAATTTCCCAAACTAACTCTTGATGCTCTAGCAATGAAGGAGGATACCTTCATAGCTCCAATGATACAAAATGTCTCCTATCAAGACATACTTTGTCATTTTTTGTTTAAATATCCTTTTGGCGGTATACAACAACCCAAGTGGGAGACTACCAAGCTTTAGGTACTCCTTGATTTGTGTAGACCATTCTTGTTGTGAGGAAGCCTCGATTGCATGAATTGATTGTCCCTTTTGAATTTCATCCTAAGTGAATGTTGATTGGGGTAGAACTTGTAAGAATAGCATTATGCTACTATCAAAAGGGGTTTGAGGGAACAACGTCCCACAAGTGACATGATTCAAGTGCTCATGAATTTGTGAGAACCTATCTTGATGAGGTTCAATCTAAATCAAGTGGAATTCTGGCATGGACTGAGTGCTCTCATGCTCAACCGTAGATTGCGATAGTGTTTTGACCTAAATGGTTGTCATCTCATCTATAGGGTTTTGTAGGATCAAGGATCCTAGGGAGGCCATTGTATCTACAAAATTATTAGATGATCGAGGGAGTGCCTCGATATCATACCATTCAAAATTTACCATAAGTTTATCCATAATGGCTTTATAGGCTTGTAGAACTAGGCACTTGCATTGGAAAATTCCTTTGACCTAGTTTAGGATGAGCAAGGAGTCACCAAAAATTTTGAGCTTGGTTATTTTTATAACAATAGCCATTTGAAGACCTATGAGCAAGGCTTTGTACTCGACATTGTTGTTAGTGCATGGGAAATCAAGTTTAAACATAGGGGTATAGGAGCCCCTTGAGGTGTGAAAAACAAAATTCCTACACTGCCCCCTTGCTCACATTTGGAGCCATCAAAGAATAGATTCATATCGGCCTATGAATTAGGCTCATCAGAATCAAGTGATTTTGATATTTGGAAGACTCTATCATTGGGAAGCTCTATGCTAAGAGGCTTCTCATCCTAGAGGGGAGCCTCTACGAGTTGATCAGTGATGACCTGAACCTTAATTGATTTTTGTTTGATAAATTCTAGGTCAAACTCCATCAACAACATGATCCATTTTTTCGTGTGATTGTATGATAAGTATGACTCATAATATATCGCAATGGATTCTCTTTTGATACAACATGCATGGTATGACTAAGCATGTAATGGTGTATCTTCTGGGTGGTGGATACCACCACTAGGCATAGCTTCTCAATTTATGTGTACTTGATTTCATAGCCGACCAAGGTGCAACTAAGGTAATTAGTAGTCTGTTCCTTATGCAATTCATTGTTTTAGACCAACATGATGTCCAATGCAATCTTAGTGGCTAAGGTGTATAAGTAGAATGACACTCTTAGTCTAGGTGGAGCTAATACTGCTGGCAAATCTAGATATTGTTTGCTTGCATCGAAGGCAGTTTGACATTCATCATCCCAATGAAATGTGACCCCCTTGTGTAGTAACTTTTTCATGGTTTGATATTTATCCAACAATTGTGCTATGAAGTGCTTGATGTATGCGACCTTACCCTATAGGCTTCAGAGCTGCTTAATGGTATATGGGAGAGGCATCTCGAGGATTCCCTTGATCTTGTTGAGGTCCACTTTGATGCCTCATTTAGAGACTATAAATCCCAAGAGATTTCCATATGTGACACTAAAGATGCACTTCTTTGGGTTAAGTCTCACGTTATGCTCAGTAAGGTGATTGAGGACTTTGTGCAAGACATCAATATGCTCATGGTGTAATAATTATTTGGACCATAAGTCATCCATGTAATATTATATAATCTTATGCATGTAATCATGGAAGATGTATGTCATGGCATGCTGGTAGGTAGCACCAACATTTTTAAGGCCAAAAGGCATGATCTTATAGCAAAATGTTCCCCAAGGTATTATGAACGCTATTTTGAGCAAGTCTTATAGATTGATATGAATCTGGTTGTATATAGAGAAACCATCCATGAGGGATAAAATTTCATAGCCCACTATGGCATCTACCATGGCATTGCTACTTGACAAAGGAAAATCATCCTTAGGACTTGCTTTTTTTAGGTCTCAAAAGTTAGTGCAAATGTGAATCCTCCTATCGGGTTTCTTGATGGGAACCATGTTGGAAAACCATGGCAAATAGTCCATTGATATGATGAACTTGGCATATAACAGCTTTTGTAGCTCATATCTAACCATTAAGGTTATTTTCAAATGCATATTTCTCAGCTTTTGCTTTACTCGGCTTGGCCTTAGGGTCAAGCATCAGGTTATGTGTGACTAGATTTGGATCCAGTCTTGGTATATCTTTGTAGGTCCATGCAAATATTTCCTTCTTTTCTATGATAAGGGCTATGTAATCAGCCTACTCGATGGGGGATAATATTTTCCATAACTTGATAAATTAAGGATTCTCAATATCTGAGCTAATATATTTTTCAATCATTGGCTTGATTTACATATGTGAATCCTCCCCCAACTGGTGAGGAGTAGGGATCAGGTGAATGTCATCTACTAGATTTAGATATTCAATTGGAACCTCAAGTTCCTCCTTAGTATGGAAGACATCATGAGTAGGCCTTAGGGAGAAATAAAATGGTTGTAGCATCTCATCTCAAGGCTAGTACTCAGAAGGCAATGGGGGAGAATATTCTTGATCAAATTCAATTACCCCCAAGTCAAGGTGTAGTGGCTTTGATGGGTTATATAGATCTTGCATGGGCTCAAAAAGGTATATGGGAATCATGTTTATGGATAGATAATTTTCCCTAGGTGGCTGGTTGTGTCTATCAACATTAGGATGCTGCAATAAGGAGGTGGTTGCAACAGAGGTGGAATGATCGAAGGTAGTCAGTATGGCTATAGGGGAGCTTGTTCCTATAAAGGTATAAGTTGTCACCATATGGGATGGTGTAATAGGAAAATTCACAAATAGAACTCATCCTCATAATCCATAGGTATGATCCTCAGGTATTATCCATCTGAACTAGAAGAGTCAATAGATGCTACTCCCTAATCTGATTCATCATCAAATGTCCATTCATAGAGAGACCATTGATCTTCTTCCTCACTATCATGGGGAAAGGTATGCAAACTTTCACCTCTCTCATAATATTGGTTGATCATGAAGGGTATCTCTTGATTACTCAGGGGTGCAAGGAAGTAGCCTCCCAGTGAATAGACTCTATTGGGATTGGTGTAAGGATCACACGTAAGCTCAACCCTAAAGTTGATATTCATGTGCTCTAAGCTATCCACTAGGACATCGAGGGGCACAGGCTTGTTGTGTCCCAAACCAGATTTGTCATAAGGCATTTGGTACTATAGTTGGTAAGGAACATGGGTGCCTTTTTCATACAAACCCAACCCATAACTGTACCAATTGCAAATATGAAGATATCTCATGAAAAAGTTAGTATTGGACATGTAGTTGATGTCCTCAAAAAAGCTCTTTTCATCCTCTTCTTACTATTGATAAGACTCGATACCATAGTCGAAGCCCCTTTAAATGAAATTTGTCTAATTAGGGGGAATACCAAGAGGTATGATAGTTCCTATGGGAATATGATATCGACCCATATCTTACACCAAATTGATAGTAGGAGTGGCTATGACATTCCTAACCATGTACTCTCTTAATTTGGTGGAAGCTAGTTTCATTGTGACCTATGGTTTTGGAGAAGGAGGATATGGAAGTAAGTCTTGAGTTGATTCAATGTTTTCCTCATGAGGTAGATCCTTGTCCATTGGGCTAGGAGTCTTGCTTGTGGAGATAGTGGATATGGTTAGAGGGATCTCATCAATAGGCCTCTTCCCCATGTCCCTCAGTGGAGGATTCACCAAAGATGAAGGCATGTTTGGGGGTGCTAAATATGAGGATGGTATGGCATGATATGATGATGGATTGAATGAAGGTGATGGTGATGGAGTCAGACCTTGGATGGATTCATTTGATTGAAAATCTAGATGGGTGGATGACAAGGTTGACTCAAGGATCTACTGCACTATGTTGTAGTACTTGAATGATTCTAGGTCTAAGGAGATGACATGAACTTACCCTTCATAGGTGTATTTTAGGTACTAGTGAGTGATGGAAGGGACACACTTCATGTCCCTGATCCACAGTCTGTCCAACAATATATTGTACATGATGTGTGTCATTATTAGCATCATTAAATCTCAATGATTTGTCAATCCAGGGTGGTGTCCAAGGCTATTTACGAGAGAAGACTTAAGCAGGGTTGCAATTTAGTTCATTTGGGAGCAGCAGGTTTTATTGGTAGAACAGATTATGTGGGGGTTTTAGATCACCTTTTAATCCTATCTTGCATAAAATAAACTAATTTACTTGCAAAAATGGAAACCTGATTCTAAATTGCAGAAACTGAAATCTAAGTACAATTGCAGAATTTAAATCTAATTACTTTTGCAGAAGGGAAATTGCTTGAAGTAAACACACAAGTTGAACACCTATCAGTGTTCTATTTCAGAAGGTTGTCAATCTTCTATCACAGTAGTTGACAACAAAAAGAAAATGCAAGAAAACTTTAAAATTTGTTGAAGGTAAAGAAACAAATACAATGTTGCAAACTGCTTTAATTACTGAAACATGGAACAAGAAATCACAGATTAACTATTCTATCAACTGTCACACATTTATGCAATCTAAAAAACTCACTCTTAAACATGGAAAATAAATCATAAAGCTACAACAATGGTTAGTGTGAAACAAATAAAGAAATTGACAAATATCCACCTAAATTCTACTACAACAAAGTTTAGGGGAAAACCTGTCAGTTAGTCCTTCTCCTAGGCCTAGAAGTGGCCCTTGCTTCCTTTTCTAGAAGAAGGTATAAAATCTCTTCTACTTGCTAAATTCTAACACACTCATGCACAATGAAAACTGATGAAAAAACTGCACTTTATTATTCCAAAAATAACATTACAATTTTGCTACTGCACTTTGTTGCAATCTGAATCTATTCTGCTAACTCCTATTTCCTAATAGCTACTTAGCTCAACCAATATGGGAGCTATGCTATTTATAATATCTAATATCTATTTACATGCACAAAATATTCCATTTCTATTTTACAACTTATTTGCCTAATATTCTGCAACTAATCTAGGTCTATTCCAGGATAGGGTCAGTTGCATCAGTTGATATTTCCTCATGAGTTGTGTCTTTTGGTCAGTAAGGAATGGTGGGGATAGCTGTAGAAAGTTGTTCCTATATCCCCTCAACCTTATTTTACCTTTTCAACCGCTTAAAAACCGTAGATATTCAAAAAGAAGTGTGTTCCCCTATTATTTCGAAGATCTTCGAAATAACTAGTTGTAGGTGCACTTTATGCTCAAAATGCATTCAGAATGTCTATTTTGGCTATTTCTTTCAGGTAGGTCATTTAATCCAACTTCCAGGAGGTGATTCCAACTAATTTCATCCTTCTTCATTGGTAAATTCTAGGCCTTGCCATTCATTGGCAGTTGGCTGGAATTTACATGGTAATTCTATGTTTTTCCTGCTTCTACTGCAACAGTTACAACTTTGGTGCTATTTGCAAGTTTTTAGACCAATTAGCATATGGAAAATAATTTAAATATAAATACAAGGGAATATATCATGTTGCTTATCAAAATCATGCATTTCATTTATCAGGAAACCATGTTGAAACTATGCAATAGTGTTGCTCTGTTATACCCTGTTGTTGCCTATTTAGACCATGTGGGAATGCTTCTAAATAGGTCAGATGTCTTATTTAGTCCTTCTGAACTCATTCCATCCATTTCCTCATGCTTTTCTTGACAACTTCAAGGTGCTCCTATAAAGTGACAGCTTGCTGGTTTTTATATGGTTGTCCTCTGCAGAATTTCCAGATTTATGATAGTCCTAGAAATTTGGCTCCAATGTGGATTTCAAACAAGTTCAAAAGGTGGGAAAACATTCAAACACCTTTGTGAAATTAATGGACATCAGCATACCACATTTGGCTAATTGAAATGCATGTTTTAATTGCTACTTAATCAAGCAAAATCAGTCATAAAATGCTGAAAATAGTCAAAACAGGGGTATAATATTCCTAACATGAAATCATGCAAATAATTAACAAATAATATATTTTAATCAACTATTTGGCAATTAACTTTGTCATGTTTGGTAATATGGCAGTTTTTTATATGTCAAACATAGTGTAATAATGAGGTATTTTTAGGCCTCATCATCCTCCCTAGCTTGAACTGATGCATGCCCTCATGCATCCTAGTAGGCCATAGTAATATGCAAGTTTTATCCTTGTGAAAACATATCCTTTGCCACCTGCTACCTGAGAAATTTCTCCTTGCTACACTATATCAAGCATTTTACAACTAAGCACATGTATGACTTGACAAAAATTTGAATTTGAATCTTTTGGAGGGATGTACTACTTGTGGTGGGATGATTTTGAGCTTTAGGAACCTCAATATTTGATGTGCCCTACTTATTTTGCTATTCTATAGCATTTTCAAGAATTTTGGTACAATTTTTCTTATTCCAAAGATGTTCTGTTCATTCCGAAGATGTGCCTATTTATTCCGAAGATATGCCTGTTTATTCCGAAGATGCATCCAAAAATGCAGAAATGACCTCCTATGCAAAATTTAGTTGTAGATTCTATTATGGGCCCATCTCTAGAGTGTATAAGCCTTCCATAACATCAAAAATCCCTTCTCTATCCTTTTATTTAGATGTTATTCTTCATTTTGTATGTTGTTGTTTTATTGCAAATAGTAGTAAAACAGAATCTTTAGGTGCATTTTCTAGATTATCCTCCTCAAATTTATGAGGCAATTGTGAGATATCAACTTGTAGTTCTCCTTCTGAAATCTGCCCTACTAATTCAAATAGAATTGTTGCCATGTCTATCCCAAAATCAGATTTTTGCACAGTTTTGAAGTTCCCATGCAAATAAGGGCAGAAGGGGGTGTTTCTTGACATTTTGAACATGTTCCATTTTTTTTAACTTGCCAATATTGTATGAATAGTTTATGCCAAATACCGATTATCATACACTAAATGCTAAATACTTACTATGACTAAATGCAAGAAACACATACCTTACTATCCTAAAAATTTATCATGCACCTTACAAGTTGCTTTCGATGATTGTTAGCAAGCTATCTGAAAACATAAACATAACACATGTGCAGTGTGAGATTTGTACAATGGTGGAACAATGATGGGTGGATCAACAAGGCAATGCATGCCGAAAAACTGGTTTTCATGCAAGCCAACTCAGCAGCGCCTCCAAGGAGGTTTTCACTACTAAATTATTCATTTTTTTCATCATTTTCTTTTCTTTTTTTCTTTCTTTTTTCTTTTCTTTTTTTTCTTTCATCTTTTTTTTCATTTTTTTCATCAGAAGAGGTTGCCATTTCTGGTTTTCAACCAAATTTTGTCCTATTTTTTTTTTTCAAGGGCTTCAATGAGATAGAATGTATCTCATGAGGTTGCAATGAGAGAGAATGTCTCTCATTCTTATTTGGATAAGAACAATCCTTATTCTGCAAAAACATGTCAATTTTTGTATGAAAACACCATCTTTTTCTGCTGAAAGTTGCAACAATGATGCAACCTTCCTTCCATATGAGTAGTAAGAAGCTTCTTGTGTCATCATTACCTCCGTATTTCTAGAAATGAAGTATTGACCTCATTATTTCTTCTCTCTGCTAAAATTGATGCATATCCTCATGTATCTTCATTTTGTGGGACATGCCTTATGCTGCAATTTTTTTTTTTTCTTTCTCTCTTCTTTTCTTTTTTTCTCTTTTTTCTTTATTTTTTTTTTCAAGATTCAAAAATATGATCATTTGGAATCTTTGTCAGAAGAGGAAGCCTCTTCTATCATATGCAAATGTGACTGTGTGAAATATTGAGCAAATTCCACCTTTGTTAGTGGTTTATGGTACACCTGTAAAAGATGTCCATTCACCACTAATGTCCTCCTTAAATCATCAACTGAAGAAAGTTGAACAACTTCATTCTCAAACTCTTCTGGTTCATCCTTGCTGCTCTTAATGTGATCATCATGCCATATTTTCCATTTTTGTTGAATGAACTCTATTTGGTGAAGTGCTTCCAACCAAAGTTCATCAAATGCATTCAAATGCAAAATTTAGTTTTTTTGTACCTGCAACAACTCAATGCCAATTGCTAAAGATGCATAAAGTGTTAGTAAAGCATTAGGATGTTGGATCAATACATCAAACAAATTTGCTTCCTGGTTTTTAGTCAACCAACTATTGTTGTTCAAAGGTTGTTTTGGTTGCATTTCAGTTTGTTTTGTACTAAGATGTTTTGAATTGGTTCTTGGAGAATGATGCATTAATGAATTAAGAGAGCAATGATATGGTGGAAAAGAATGGAAAATCTGTGTATGTTTACCAAAAACAATTCTTGAAAGAATTAACTTTGATAAATGATAATGAAAAGATGAGAAAAAATTATGACATCCATGTGGTAAATGAAGAAAACTATTTTGTATTGGAATGGGTGACAAATTTTCAAAATTTTGCTTTTCATCATTCCATAATAATTGTTGAACAATAGTTGGTTCATCTTTAAAATCTGAAATATGAACATTTTCAGCAAAAACAAACTTTTTGGATGAATCCAACTCTTCTACATTACCCTTTACAACTATGGAGGCCAAAGTTGCAATGTTCTTTTCATTTTCCTTATGTGATTCAAGAAACCCTGGGCTTCCTAGACAATCACACTTAGGTGGAGTAAGTTTTCCTGCAAGCAAGTCAACTAATTTTCCACCTTTTTGTATGGTTTCAGGATATACTTTCTTCTTTTTTCTTGGTTTCCTAAAACACATTTCCTGAACAATCTTATTAATGATTGGTACATCTTTAATAGCTTGAAGTAAAGGGATTTTAATAGTTAAATGTTCTAATTCCTTTATCAAATCTGATTGTGAAGATGTTATTTTTGATATCTCAGACTGTTCAAAATATGGTACTTTCTTTGATGAGTTATCTTGTGGAAGGTCTTCTTTTTCTTTTTGATATTTCAGTGTGGATTTGTTTTCATGTTCATTATTTTTAACTCCCCTTTCTACACTGATAAGTGGAATAGGTTCAAGCAGTGGTTTACCTGAACACAACTGAGTTTTATCATAGTTACTAGCATTTATTATGGTTGTATTTTTTGATTCAGCCATAGAGACAGGGGTTACCTATTTAACATGATTTGGATTGACCACAGGTTGAGCTGAAAATAGAGGTTGTTTTGCTTTTTGTTGTTGTTGTCCATGAGAGAAATTATGGGTATAAGTAGGCAACAAATTTGATTTATATTTTTGATAATGTTGCTGCCCTTTGTACAGTTTTTGTTGTTGTACCCATTGATATCCCTGCAATTTTAGCTGCAACCATGGTGGATGATGTTGATTCCATTGTTGTTGCATCCAACCATGTTGAGACCATTCTTGGGAATATGCCCATGGTGGTTGACTCCAACATTGTTGAAGTGGACCTGAAGCAGACCATGGCATATACCAAGGATTATTTCCCCAATGTGCAAGGAAATTGAGAAGCATTCTGATATGGAAATTTATGAAAATTATTCCCTTGTCCTTGTCCTACAAAATTGAGTTCTTTCATAGGTTGAGACTATTTTTCAAAGGCACTTTTGAGTTCTGGCAATAAACTACACTGATCTGTGGGGTGTCCTTTTTGACAAATGCTACATGTAGCAGGTATAAATGTTTTGTTCAAAGGACAATCATGAAGAGAGTGTTGCTTCTCACTACATTTTGAACAATAGATGACTGAAGGTTCAACAGATTCATTATTTTCATCTAATGTTTTATCAAGATGTACTAAAATATCAGCCTCTTTCATGCATTCTTTCAAATCATGTTTATCATTACCAATTCTGTGTTTTCTATGCCCTGAATGAGAGTAATTTTTACAGAGTTTAAGGATTTCCTGAAATTCAAGTGCATTTGCATCTCCTCTTCCCAAGATATCCAATGCATCCCTAGATTCATCTTGCAGTCCTCTTAAGAATATGACTTTGCAAATTTTAGGTTCAACACTTCCACATCTCTTATGAACAAAAGAAAATTTGTCTAGATAGTCTTCTAAGATTTCATTTTCCTCTTGTTTCATTGTAAGAAATTCATCATTTTGATTCTTGACTTGACAATATTCTTGGTATCTCTCCAAGAATATGTTTTCCATATCATCCCAAGTTCTAATTGAATCAGGTTCTAAGGTAATAAACCATCGTAGAGCTAACTCTTTAAGAGTGGAAGGAAATAATTTGAGCTTTTGATTGTCATTAGTGTAATCATGAGCTTGACATACAATTTTAAACTCAAATAAAAACATATCAGGGTCTTCAGATGTAACTCCCTTGAAAGTTGGTAACACTGAAGGTGAAATGACCTTCATGGGAGCATTTTGATTAGGATCTAATTGAATTGGGTTTTGAAAAGTTCTGGCAGGTGCACTAGTTGCACTAGGGTGGAGCACATTGTTGGCTCTCCTTGGATTCTCTAGTGAACCTTCCATTATAGGTTCCCAAAAACAATTATAAATCTTGTCAAATTGTCCTGATTGTATGGATTTGTCAAGAGAAAGTGGTGTTGAACTACTGATTTTTCCTCCTTGTAATGATTTCTCAAAGGATCTTGCAGTGCTTGAAGTGGATGATTGTGATTCTTTGAAAATTCCAACATTTTTGGAAATAAAAAATTTAGACAACTTTGACATAGTTTCAACCTCTTGTGAAATTTTTCTTCCTGTGGTTTCTTGCTTGTTTCCTAAATGGACTGAAATGCAATTTACCAAAAATAGTTACTTATACCAGTTATTTATCCAGATTTCACTCTGAAGTTCACAACTTAGCACATTTAACAATTATTGGGCTGCTTTTCACCTTCTAACAACACCATGTCCCCGGAAATGGTGCCAAAATGATGCGTGTCATTATTAGCATCATTAAATCTCAATGATTTGTCAATCCAGGGTGGTGTCCAAGGCTATTTACGAGAGAAGACTTAAGCAGGGTTGTAGTTTAGTTCATTTGGGAGCAGTAGGTTTTATTGGTAGAACAGATTATGTGGGGGTTTTAGATCACCTTTTAATCCTATCTTGCATAAAATAAACTAATTTACTTGCAAAAATGGAAACCTGATTCTAAATTGTAGAAACTGAAATCTAAGTACAATTGCAGAATTTAAATCTAATTACTTTTGCAGAAGGGAAATTGCTTGAAGTAAACACACAAATTGAACACCTGTCAGTGTTCTATTTCAGAAGGTTGTCAATATTCTATCATAGTAGTTGACAGCAAAAAGAAAATGCAAGAAAACTTGAAAAATTGTTGGAAGTAAAGAAACAAGAATAATGCTGCAAATTATTTTAATTACTGAAACATGGAATAAGAAATCATAGATTAACTATTCTATCAACTATCACACATTTATGCAATCTGAAAACTTACTTCTAAACATGGAAAATAAATCATAAAGCTACAACAATGGTTAGTGTGAAACAAGTAAAGAAATTGACAAATATCCAACTAAATTCTGCTGCAGCAAAGTTTAGGGGAAAACCAATTTGTCAGTCCTTCTCCTAGGCCTGGAAGTGGCCCTTGCTTCCTTTTCTAGAAGAAGGTATAATATCTCTTCTACTTGCTAAATTATAACACACTCATGCACAATGAAAATTGATGGAAAAAACTGCACTTTATTATTCCAAAAATAACATTACAATTCTACTATTGCACTCTGTTGCAATCTGATATCTATTCTGCTAACTCCTATTTCCTAATAGCTACTTAGCTCAACCAATATGGGAGCTATATTATTTATAATATCTAATATCTATTTACATGCACAAAATATTCCATTTCTATTTTACAACTTATTTGCCTAATATTCTACAACTAATTTGGGTCTATTCCAGGATAGGGTCAGTTGCATTAGTTGATATTTCCTCATGAGATGTATCTTTTGGTCAGTAAGGAATGGTGGGGACAGATGTAGAAAGTTGTTCCTATATCCCCTCAACCTTATTTTACCTTTTCAACCACTTAAAAATCATAGATATTCAAAAAGAAGTGTGTTCCCCTATTATTTCGAAGATCTTCGAAATAACTAGTTGTAGGTGCACTTTATGCTCAAAATGCATTTAGAATATCTATTTTGGATGTTTCTTTTAGGTAGGTCATTTAATCTAGCTTCCAGGAGGTGATTCCAACTGATTTCATCCTTCTCCATTGGTAAATTCTAGGCCTTGCCATTCATTGGTAGCTGGTTGGAATTTACATGGTAATTCTATGTTTTTCTTGCTTCTACTGCAATAGTTACAAATTTGGTGCTATTTGCAAGTTTTTAGACCAATTAGCACATGGAAAATAATTTAAATATTAACACAAGGGAATATATCATGTTGCTTATCAAAATCATGCATTTCATTTATCAAGAAACCATGTTGAAATTGTGCAATAGTGTTGCTCTGTTATACCCTATTGTTGCCTATTTAGACCATGTGGGAATGCTTCTAAATAGGTCAGATGTCTTCTTTAGTCCTTCTGAACTCATTCCATCCATTTCCTCATGCTTTTCTTGACAACTTCAAGGTGCTCCTATAAAGTGACAGCTTGCTGGTTTTTATATGGTTGTCCTCTGTAGAATTTCCAGATTTATGATAGTCCTAGAAATTTGGCTCCAATGTGGATTTCAAACAAGTTCAAAAGGTGGGAAAACATTCAAACACCTTTGTGAAATTAATGGACATCAGCATACCACATTTGGCTAATTGAAATGCATGTTTTAATTGCTACTTAATCAAGCAAAATCAGTTAGCCTCCTCTTTGGAATTGGGCAACTCTGGGCACAGTCGAGTCTTATGGTTTTGTTGGCAAACTATGCATACTCTGATCTTGTTCTTTAGGTATGCATTCTTAGCATGCTTTCCCATGCATTTTGGACCTAAATAGGTCAATGCTATGTTGTTATCTTGTTTCTTCTTCTCCAGCAAGAGCGTATCCAATTGCAATGCTAGAGAGGATAGCATTTCACTCTTCAAATCCTCCAACATGTTGTCTATATTCATTTTTGTGACCAATGCAGTTGCTTTCATGGTTTTGGGAGCTGGTTTACCTCTCCTTCATGAGTAATTCTAGCATAGTTATCAAATATCTTCCATGGAATACTGGTAAACATCTCCTCCCGAGATCATATTCAGTGCTTCCAATGACTTATTATTGAGTCCTCTCAAAAAAATGCTCTTGAGAGACTTATCTCCTAGCTTTACGTGAGGAGATCACTATAGGTTGAAATTGAACCTCTCCTAGTATTCTTCCAGGAACTCTTCCTCCTTTTGCATCATGCTAAGGACTTATTCCCTAGAATCTCATGCTTTGCCAAAGTCTTGGTACTACTCTAGAAAGAGTTTTCCTATGGATATATTCCCCCAAGGGGGAAATTGGTAGCAACCCCCTATGGGGAATATACCCACAAGGATGCCACTGTATGGAGGATCATATATGCCCCAAGGACAATCATAACCACCCAATATGGGATGGTGGGGACCACCACTTTGGATGAACGTGCATCTAGGAGCTGCATTTTCAAATTAGTAACCATGGATGTCATATCAACACCTTGAGTAGCAGTGGAGGAACCATGTTTTGTGGAACTCCAATCCACAAAACATGACACAAGTTCCACCTCAGCAAGTCTTACTAGCCCTACCTATGATGAGACCCGTTTAGTTACCAGCATAACTGATAGTAAACCTGAATAATAAGGTAAACCAACCAACATAGCAAGTAGAGGGAGAGATGTATTCGATGTACAATATTAGTTGTAATCCTATTCAACTTAGATCAGGTAAGCAGCTAGGAGTAGAGGCACCTCCCCTGGTAGAAGAGGACATAGGAGATTCCCCTATTATAGAAGAGGTGGTTGTTGAGAAAATAGAGGCTCCATTTCCTAAATGGTTGTAGGAATAGAGGAAGTTGACACAACCAAAATTTGATATCCTCTCGAGCTTGAGGAATCTCACGGTCACTATCCCACTATTTCAAGCCATATGGGATGTGCCCATATACACTAAAGTGATAAAAGAGTTGTGTATAAGGAAACTAGGATGTAAGGTGGCACAAACCATTAATATCATGGGAAAACTAGCTGACTTAAATATGGGGAATACATATCATCCCAAATATGTAGACCCAGGTAGCTTAGTACTGACGATGAAAATAGGAGGCTATTCATTGGTGAACACCTTGGTTGACCTAGGTGCAACCATCAATGTGATGCCGCAGGAGACCATATAGAAGCTGAAACTTATGAACTTAAAACCCACCAAAACAATGTTGTAGCTAGTCGATAGGTCAACCATGGTTCCAGAGGGGATGCTCGAGGACATAATCGTAACGATCGATGCATGGGAATACCCAATAGACTTCTTAGTGCTACAATAAAAAGTAGGACTACATGGTTACCCACTCATCTTGGGGAGGACATGGTTATCTATGGTTGATGCCTACATAAACTACTACAATGGAATTATGACCATTTTGAATGGGCAAAAAATCAAGATATTGACAATCTATCCTCCCGCTCAGTCCGTGGACATGTTGGGTGAACCTACGCTGATTGAGAAGAATAAGGATTTGTTGTACATGCTCCATTAGGTGATTGCAATAATATATTTTGATGAGTATGGCGATGAGGATGGTATTATAATAGGATTCTTGCAAGGAGAATCCTCCCTCACCATTATCGAGTCACCATTGGTTTACACGTAGGACCACCATACCAGGCAGATTGACATTGGGCCTAGAAGTATGTTGAATGTCAAAAGCAGGATGAACCCCACATAGTTGATAGATTTAAAGGAGCTCCTAGCCAAACACCAGCACGCATTTACTTGGGATTATTTAGACATGAAGGGAATTAGCCTAGAAATCTGCACCCATCAAAAATATCTCAAAGAGCAGGCAACCCCATTTAGATAGTTGTAGAGGAGGATGAACCTGACTATGAAGGAAATCATTAAATCTAAGCTACAGAAGCTATTTTATATAGGGTTAATCTACCCGATATATGATAGTGAGTGGGTATCACCACTTGTTGTGGTCCCTAAGAAAAATGAGAAATGGTGAATCTATGTTGATTACAAATCACTGAACAAGGTGACCAAGAAATATCACTTCCTACTTCCCTTAATTTATTAGGTGTTGGACACAATATCTAGGAGAAAATACTTCTCCTTATTCGATGGATTCAATAGGTACAACCAAATCCATATTGGGGAGGACCAGGACAAGACGACGTTTACCTACCCATGGGGAATGTTCAACTACAAAGTGCTACATTTCAGGATGTGCAACACACTGGACACATTCCAAAGGTTTGTGTTGAGCATATTTTTGGACATTATGGGAGAGGTAGTAGAATTTTATATGGATGAATTCACTATTTATGGGGAAAATTTTCAAGAAGCAACAACGAACTTGGAACATGTGCTCCGGAGATGCAAAAAAATAACTTATCTCTCAGCAACGAGATATATTTTATGATGATTTGTGAGGGCATAATGTTGGGACATCATATCTTAGCAGAAGGGATTAAAGTGTATCAAAAGAAGATAGAGATAATTAAGGACCTACCCAGCTCAAAAACACAAAGGAAAATGAGGAGTTTTCTTGGCTCTACTAGGTAGTATAGGGGATTTATCATTGAATTCAGCAAGATCACCAAACATCTACACAATCTAATGGTGAAGGGTGTGGAATTCATTTGGACAGGGGACTACGAGGAAGAATTTAAGATGCTAAAGGAAAAACTGATCTCTTCCCCCGTGTTGCAGGGTCCAAATAAGGTCATTCCATTTCACATATATTACGATGCCTCCAATAATGCATATGGAGTAGTCCTCGGACAAAAGGATGGTAAAAAATTCTATGCCATTTATTATGTCAGTAAAAATTTTGTAGGGGCTGAACTCAATTATACAATAATGGAGAAGGAGTTTCTCATAGTAGTCCATACCATCAACAAATTCTGCCACTACATCACTGGATACAAAGTGTTCATTCACACGGACCATGCGACCATCAGGTACCTAATGAGTAAACCAATGATTAGTGGCAGGATAATCAAGTGGCTTCTTCTGTTGCAGGAATTTGACATCACCATAGTTGATAAGCCCAAAAAGGATAACGTAGTCATGGACTTTTTATCCAGAATAATCCCAGTAGATCATGCAGTGGTAGAGGACCAGTTCTCGGATGAACATTTGTTTGTCATTAGTGAATATATTCCATGGTATGTAAACATAACCAATTATTTTTCCACTGGTAGAACATCCCCTACTCTTTTGTATAGGGATAAATAAGAAGTGATCGAGAAGAGCACTTCCTTTCAATGGATTGATGACCTCCTGTTAAAAATAGGGCCTAACTAGATAGTGAGGAGGTACATAGCAGAGCATGAGTTCCCAAATATACTCAAGTCCTACCATAATGAGCCATGTGGAGGACATTTATTATGGAGAAGGACTATGTATAAGGTATTACAAACTAGGTATTTTTGGTCCACTCTATTTAAATATAGTCACATATGCCAATAAGTGTGATGAATGTCAAATAATGGGTAGGCCAACCCATAGGGATGAAATGCCCCTTCAACCTGACATACACATTGAGCCCTTTGATAAATGGGGTATGGATTTCATGGGACCCATCAACCCACATTCAACTGGAAGGAGGTATATTCTAGTCTGCATAGACTACGTCACCAAGTGGGTTGAAGTCTAGGCATTGAGAGATTCTAAGGAGGGAACAACAATCAAATTTCTATTTGCCCATATTTTCACAAGGTTTGGAGTACCCAGAGAAATTACAACATACCAAGGATCCTAGTTTACCTCTATATTAATAAAGGAATTTATGGAATATTATAGAGTACGTCACAACAGAACCACCCCTACCATCCACAGGTGAATGGGCAGGTGGAAGTAACCAAAAAGGAGATCAAAAATATCCTGACCAAAATTGTGTAGCAGCACAAGAAGGATTGGGCTATAAGGTTATGGGAGGCAGTATGGGAAAATAATACAATGTGGAAATCAACCACCAGCTTCACACCCTTCCAACTAGTGTGAAGTCAGTGGTTGATTTGAGGATGCAATGATGCCCATTGAATTTGAGGTTAAAACACTTAGAACAATGATTGAACTATACCGAAGCCTAGATGAAGCATAGAGGGAATGAATTTTATAGATGAACCAACTAGATGAATTTTGAATGGACACCCTCTAAAGAACAAAAATCATGCAAAAGCAAAGAAAATGGTGGCATGACTGCCACCTTAAAATGAAATAGTTCAAAGAGGGGGACTGGGTGCTGTTGTATGATTCCATATTCTAGGAGCAGAATGGAAAACTAATACAAATATGGATGGACCCGTACGAAGTGGTGGAAATAATAAAAAATGGTGTTGTGTGAGTCAAGACAATTAATGGTAGCAACACCATTCTAAAAACCAATGGTCATCGATTGTAGCCATACCACACGCCTAATAACTTGCTAGAGGAGTCCATAATAGGCATGGGGGAGATCCCATCCAAGTAAAATTCTCCAAAATTCTCAACAACTTGGTGGATACAAAGATATCCACCCAAAATAAGTTAGATTAGTTTCCTATTTTTATCTTATCGTGTGTTTTGTAGGGACAACGCCCACATACAAGTTGTAGGTATCCTGAGAGCCAGGGCCTAACAAGCATGGATTTCATTTAACTACATTTTTATTTTTTTTCAATTTATTTTTTAAGAAGTGGCTTGCTTGCTCAAAAAATAGGTATCTTGTGGAATAAGGCCTAGACCAGCTCAGCATCCATGAACCTGCACAATAGGAGGATAGTATCGATCTAGGCAAGGAGTGGGTGCCAATTCCCCTGAAAAGAGAAATATTATGAACCCCAATGTCTGGATGAAGTGGAGGCTGACGTAGCATGAAAAATTTAGGCCTGATCAACCTTACATCAACAAGCATGTCAACCACTGCAAAATTTTTCAACAATGAAGGAACGAACGAAGGCACCTCACTCAAATAGGTGCCTTACTCCAAAAAATAAGTTCCTTATTATGGCACCTTACTTTGGATGAGTGGTGCCTTGATCCACCATGAAGGCACGACCCCGACATGTTATTTTATTAAGTAGCATGAAGGAGAAGTACCTTACTTGTGTGCCTTACTCTAGAGGAGTGGCGTCTTACTCCACCAAAGGGGCACCACCCTGGGGTGTTCTTCATAAGGCAAGCAGGAGGTAGAGGCCTTACTAAGGTAGGAACCATACTGAAGTAGGCACCTTACTGAGGTAGGCACCTTACTAAGGTAGGTGCCTTACTAAGGTAGGCACCTTACTGAGGTATGTGCATTACTGAGGTAGGCACCTTACTTAAGTAGGTGCCTTACTTAGGTAGGCACCTCACTCTACCAAGAAGGCACCACCATTGGAGCATTTTATCTTAATATATATATATATATATATACTCCCACTCTGGTGCCTTACTTTGGAGGAGTGGCACCTTAATCCATCAAGGAGGCACCACCCCAGAGTGTTCTTCTTAGTCAAGCGGTGCCTTATCCAAGTACACACCTTACTGAAGTAGGCACCTTACCCAAGTAGGTGCCTTACTGAAGTAGGCACCTTACTAAAGTAGACACCTTGTTGAGGTAGGGGCCTTACTCTGGTACCTTACTCAAGTAGGTACCTCGATCAACTCAAAAACACATGTGCAACTTGGTAGTACGTGGAAGCCAATGCCATCATCTCACATGATGGAAATCCAAAAGCACCCAAAAATATTTCAAAATCATTGGACATGATCTCTGCACGTCCCAAGGCCAACCATCAAGGAGATATGCGTCCCAACCTGAACCAATAGGATCCATCACGTTTTCAGCATAGGACCTTGAGCGAACTAGGAATGAAGTACCCAAGGTGATGAAATCAACACATGGGAAAATATTTTCGAATACCAATTTGGCACACTCCATGTAGCACAAAATGACCAATCAGGTATGCACATGATTTTATTTAGATATATACATAATTTTTTATATTATATGTTTCTCTGAAAATAATGTCGGTGCAAGAATTGAATTCATCTCTCATGCCTAATACATCATGCTGGAATGTAATTTGGGTGGCATACCTTGCCAACCCCAATGCTAAAACAATTTCTAGAGTTAGGCACCTAAGTTTATAAAAATATGCCTTACTGAGGGGAGGGCATCAAACCAGTCAAAACCAGTAGGTAATTTTCCATGGGTGGACGATCGAAGAATCATGCGCTCAAAAAGAATGAGCCCAGTAGTACTGAGGGGATTAGGGAAGAAATCCACAATCGGTTCGAAGTAGCTGGGTGGATGAATTACTGTCACCTAGTCAGCCAAGACCAGGACATAGAATCAACAAAGGAGTTCATTGTCATTGTGAATAGGGGAGTTTCTCGATTGTGCATACTAAAAATTCTAATCACTCTAGAGCACATCGCTCATGTCATCGACCTCCCCTTACTGGGAAATGCATGTACAAATATGGTGTGGCAAAGAAGTGCATGGAGGTGTTTTTGGGACAAAAAAATGTCACCTGCAACCCACATAGGCTCCCAAAGGAGAGACTCCCTATGCACCTGAGGAAGCTCTTTGATAAGGTGGTGAGATACTTCACATGCACCAGGAAATATTCATACATGAACACGAACCACATGCAGTTCTTGAGCCATTTGGTGTACGGGTGAGAAATTAACATCCTATACTACCTAGAAAACACCCTATAGGATGAGGTTTCATGATATCAGAGAGGGGTGTCCTCTTACCTAGCCCACCATGGGCTAATTATAGCCCTGATATGCCATGTAGAGGAGCATAGGGGAAGATCATTCGTGATAGGGGCTAAACACTCTAGTGTGTGAGGGCAGGTAGCAATCAAAGAGGTTAGGGCCAAATCCTCCGATGCATAAGAGTGGGTGGTGACATGGGTAGAGGACAATGTCAAATTTGAGGGAATTTTTGAAGAGGAACACCCTTGATTCTCACTAGATGCCATGGAAGAAGAGCAAAATTATTTACCCAATTATGCAGAGGAAAGTCTAGAATTCTCCAGCCTTGAATCTAGAGTACAGTGTATAGAGCAAATACATGGTCAAATGTGACTGCGGTGCCTAATCCCCTAAATTGAAGAGGAGGAAGAAGATGCAGAGTTTGGCTTCATGGCTCAAACCCTAAAGAATTTTACCACTCACAGCCCACAAGACCCGCAGTACTCAATGGAACTGCAATAGTAGTCTGAGGTGCTGATGGGAGAGGACCGTACTAAGCAGAGTGAGAAATCCACTATGCTAGTGTTGTTCGATGAATATAATAATATGAATATGAGAACAATTTAGATTTAGGAGGCCACCATAACCTAATTATAGTAATTGATCTAATAGCTTAGGGCAAAGAACTAGCAACTGCAAGTTAGGGTGATCGATAAACAAGACACCTCTACCCAAAATGATTGGGCAATTGAGGTGCCCGTGAACTATCCAACCTCATCAAAGAGAGTAGTCTCATATGGGGCAGTCAGGTTAGATTCCCACAATGAGGAATTGGAGGTGAGAGAAATTTTGTGCACCTCTAGTAGGTAAATTACAGAGGAACAAGGGGATTCTATTATTCAAACAAAAACCCTTATTATCAACATTGAAGATGATGAGGATCCTTCAGAGAAGATCCAAGGGTAAAACCCTATACCTAAGACCAAGGAGGATTCTCTAGAGTGGCAGGGACCTAAAATTAAGGGGTTTCTACTTGAAGAAACAAAGGATCAGGCACTAGACTATCCAAAAAATAGAGGGAACAACCACAGAATACCTTCTATCAGAGGGATAGATCCTAGGATAATCCAATAGAGATGTCATCTACATGGGAAAGGAAGTCCTCCCCATACATACCACTGCAATACAAGAAAGAGGAAAATGGAATGCACCTCAAACAACATAGAAGAGGGCCAAAAGAAATACCAGAGTGATGTTTGCCAAACCAAACCCCCACTTAGATGAGGAATGGGAAGAAGGCCTACAGGCCTTCATTGAACGAAAAGAAAAATTTAAAAAGGTTTGAAAGGAGTTATATGTGACAAAGGCAGCTAGGAAAGCTACAAAAAAGACCAAAATAGGGCCAGGCATCTGTGTGGACCCTGCTGACGATGATAAATTTTGGGAAATCTATGGTTCGTCGTAGGGTTAGCTCTCTAATATGAAGAAATGGCTAGCAATATGGGGAGTATATGGACCAACGATAGAAGCTGCAATGATCATGGAAGAAAACACCAGCCTCACCCCTAAATAAGTTTAGCTATATAAGTCCAACGTGGTTATTCAGAAGAGGGATGACTCTGACATTCTCTTTAGAGAGATATGCCATAAAAACACTGACTTATGCCAGGAAGTAGAGGTAGCCTTCCAGAAGGTAGAAATTACTGTGATAGCACCCAACACATGTGTTGGACCAAGCATGATTGGAAGGTGCAGCCATCATAACAATAAGTCGATGCTGAATGAAGGCCAACCCAGTGTAGCTGGAAGCCAATGTAGCTGAAGGGCAGCATAGCCCAAGGATGCCCTGTAACAAACCAGGGTCCCTCAGCAAAAATAGAAGCCTCAATATGGAGATAAATCCAAGGCCATCGCCAAGAAAAATGGCCTACATAGAGAAGGTGTTTACCAGTTTCAGGTTCCATGAGGACGTGGCACATATTAGGCATGGGGGGATGATGAGAACCAGATATGCTCATATTTTTGTATATGTACTAATGGTTTTTGCAGTGCAATAAATCATGAGTTGTATATTTTTATGAACTATTATATATTTATTTAATTAAATCATGTGTATTATCTAATATATGTGTAAAGTGTTTTTTATGTAGTTATTTCTCATATTTTATCATATTTTGCTCAGTCGAGGTCCTACATGGACTTGAAAAAACCAAAATTTGACATTTGATCTAACAACAAGTAATAACACAAGTCATTAAAAATAATATGCTTTATTCATTATCAATTTTGTATAGGTTACAAATAGGGAGAGTTTCCCCTTTTCTTTTCACGAATAATCAATATAGGCCTGATGCCTCCTTCTGATGTCCCTCAGTGTAGGTGGGCTTATTTGTATGTGGGCCACCATTGGGTTGTTGTTTGTTGGTGTTCCTCTCCTTAAAATATACTGAATAACCTGAAAGAAACTTGCAAGAAAGGGTCAATATGTTGGGGGCTTGCCTTAGTCAGGCACTATATTTAGGAAGACAAAAATGACTGTAAAATTGAATGAAAACTAAAATGAAATATACAGAAGATAATAACATGGCAAAATAGAGCTTACCATCCAAATTTGGAATATACGAATTGAGTTGTGATGCTCCTCTGGTAAAATCTCTTCGATAGATCGGTCCTAAGGCAGTTGGGGTGTCTCTGTATGCTATCAGAATTTGTATGTACATGTCGATAATGGACTGTGTACTATTGGCTTTCCATTTCTGTAGAGTAACTATACTTTGTTGAATATGGGAATCAAACTTAATTAGAGGTTTGGGACCCATTATTTATAGGCAAATGCAAGGTGTAGGGGGGTTAGATAGACTAAACCTAGGTTTGATTCTGACTAGGGTTAGGTTAAGAAATGCTATGTGGCAACATCACATTCCTTATGAGAAATATCTCATCCTCACACATGTTTGAGGATGGATTAGGGCTAATCTTGATTAGAGGATGCTTAAGCCAATTTAAACATGATTAAAGAAATATCTCAAAAAACCCTAATATAACACATGTGGGAGGATTTGATTAATGCTAATTAAGATTAAGAATTCTTTTAATCAAATTTACCCTAAAAGTGACTTAAGTGAAGTCAATGTCAAATTAGAATTTGATAATTGACTTATTAATTAATTTGGCCAACTAATACCCCGTGGGGGCCTTAATTGTATGTGAATAGACCTTCGAATGATATTTTGATGTGCCGAATGTAATTTGGAAGGCTTATGAGGGTTTAGGACCTGAAATCCGGTGAAGTAGTATATGAAATTCTACATGATACTATGACAATCTATGGCAATCTACGCATGACTACAACTGTCTACGTATGACTATGCATGACTACAACAATCTACGCATGTCTAGGATAATCTACAATAGTCTATGCTAGTCTACAATAGCCTAGGGGTATCTAGGATGGTCTATGTAAACCTAAAAGTGTCCAAAAGGATCTACAAGTATGTAGGTATAGCAGTGTGTGACTTTTGGGTGTCTAAATTTTCCCCTTTTTGTACTATATTGTGTAGAACACAGTTTAATACAAAAATATGAAGGGTTTGTGCAGAAGGAAAAAGGATAGAAGGGGAATAAAATCCAATCAAAGGGTATGTAGCCACTCGTAGAGTGACCATACAAATCAATCAGGTATCCAGGGAAAAGAAGAGAAAGAATAGAATCTAATCGAAGGTATATGGCTGCTCGAAGCATGACCATACAACATCAATTGGATTTCCACAAGGGAAGAAGAGAGGAAGTAAAGAAGGAAAAGAGGAAAGAGATAAAAACAATGCTAGTAAGGGAAATGAATGATTATAAATGCAATGATGTGATTTTGTTGAGTCCGTATGACATTTACGATGCCATACCAGTTGCTTGAGAATGATAACATTTGACTACTTTTCTTTTGCAACCAGATCAGCATGGTCCAAAAGTATGATTAGGACAAAAGCCTAACTAAATATTTGTTATTGATTTATTGATAAGAACATGGCAACAAGTGTTAAACCATTTGAATTAGTTTAATATTTGGATCATCAACTCGTGACCATATCAATGTGGTCACAAAGTCCATTTCCAAATGTTGCACTAGGATTGATCAAATGTATCATCCATTGTGTACTCAGCGTACATGAATGCTATATTGAATTATCCATGGTAATGCATAACTCTCCTAATGTAACCCATGTATATTTGAAATTGATATTATAATCATATGATAATATTCGGAAAAAAAATTTGTAGAAAAATGTGCTAACCGTGCTTTTGGATTTTTGATGTTGTGGTTGCATGTAAAGCTAACTTTGGATATGAATACCCCCTCAAATGAGGAATCATCAATGAGGCGAATGGAATGTGGTGATTTGATGATGCAACAATTGATAAATATACCAATGCATGATGAATATGATTGCTAGTACGAAGAGAAAATAATGGGATCTAATCAAAGGTATGTAACCGCTCGAAGCATGACCATACAACGTTGACTGGATAACCAAGAAGGAGAAGGGAAAATAATGGAATCTAATAAAGGATATGTAGCTGCTCGAAGCGTGACCATACAAAATTGACTGGATAACCAGGGGGGAGAAGAGAAGAAGGAAATAAGAAGAAGAGGAAAGAAATAAAAAGTAATGCTGGTAAAATGAAATGAATGATTGTGAATGCAATGTTGTGTTTTTGTTGAGTCCGTATGACATTTACGATGCCATACTAGTTGCTTGAGAACAAAAACATTTATTTGTTGTGCTTTTGCAACCAGATCAACGTGGTCCAAAAGTATGAATGTGACAAGTTTATCGGTAAAATGCAATGTGTGTTTACAAATGGTGTTAAAAGGCAAGTTTTGGAGTCTCATAGGGTTTTAGAGGGCATTTCCCTACTTTCCTAGGGTTTTGGACATGTTTTGAGGTATTCTGACTCAATTCACACCCTAGGTAGCGATTTTGACCTAGCTCACGACCCAAGTCATGAATCGGAGTTAAAAGTATTTTTAATCCCAAAATTACATGGAGGGCTCATTTGCATGATGCACAGCTTTGGAAAGTGGTTTGGGAGAGCAATTGACAACACAAAAGGAGCACATTGATGATCATGAGGGTGACAATGATGAAAGGACATAGATCATCTAGCATTAGGCATGGGGACCCATCGGTAAGTGATCGTCTACCTTGTTTTATTTATTTTTTTATTTTTTTGTGAAAATGTGAATAAGGGGGGGAGGTTTCTGTTGAGAAGCAACACACCCCCACTGAAAAATGAATTTCCACCCTTTGAAAATTTTGAGCTTTCATTTTGCAGTAAGGACCCTCTTGATGTTTTCCAGGTTTCAAATTCCAAATTTGCTTGCCTCCTTTTTAAGTTGTGCTTTTATTTGCATCTGGCTTTGATTTAGTTCAGAATTCATTTTTCACATGTTAGAATCATTGCTGATTAAAGAAAATCTTTCACCGATATGAAAAAAATGCAGAAAACAGACAGATAAATTCATTAGAAACCAAAACTTTTCATTTTTGGAAGTGTCGCGATATCGCGACACTTCCATTTTTGGAAATGTCGCGATATCGCGACGGGTTTTGGAAAATCCGCCAAGTCGCAAAAACGTAGCGAAATCGCGACACTTCCATTTTTGGAAATGTCACGATATCGCGACACTTTCCATTTTTGGAAATGTCACGAAATCGCTACCAGTCTAGAGAGAGAAAGCAAGATCGTACGAAACGTCACGATTTCGCGACATGTCACGAAATCATGACATGTCGCATTTTCGTGGCAGCAGGAGTGAAGAAGAAGCTAAGGCATGAAAGAGGTCGCGATTTCGTGACATGTCGTGAAATCGTGACATGTCGCATTTCGCGACAGGTGGAGGCAAAAAGGAAGCAAGTCGGAATAGGTCGCGATTTCGCGACATGTCAAATCTGACTTTTGAGGGAAGAGCGATCGTGACATGTCACGAAATCGCGACAGGTCCAGGGCGAAGAGGAAACAAAGAGAAATCAAAGTGAAAAAGCTAAGGCATGAAACAGGGCACGATTTCGTGGCATGTCGTGAAATCGTGACATGTCGTGATTTCGCTACAGATGAAGAGAAAGTGGTTAAGGCAAGAACATGTCGCGAAATCGCGACGTCAAGAAAGAAGGCATGAAACGTCACAAAATCGCGACATTGAGGAGGAGCAAAAAGTCAAGACAAAGAAACAGCGACACGGAAACGAAGAGAAAAGAAGGAAGTGGTGCAAAGTCACGAAATCATGACATGCCAAGAATTGCAAGGAACACAAGGCTTGGGTGTCGCAAAATCGTGACGTCATGATTTCGTGACGTCGCAAAATCGTGACACGCCAATGCCAAAGGGCTACCGATGGAGGTCGTGTCGTGAAATCACGACATGACAGGAATAAACGAAAGTGAAGTGCAAGAAACAAAGGGTGCCACCATGTCGCGAAATCGTGACATGGTGAGCGCAAAGGCAACCAAGGACGGGGAGAGTCACGATTTCGTGACATGTCACGAAATCGTGACATGTCGCGGTTTCACGACAGAAGTCGGCAAGACGCCCAAGGCATAAGATAGGGCACGATTTCGTGACATGTCACGAAATCGCGACATGTCGCATTTTCGCGGCTTAGGCAAAAAAGGGCCCGAAAGTGGAAAACAGCTGGAAATGGACACGTGTCATGATTTTTGTGACACGTGTCAAGACAAAGCAGGCCACGTATCAGATAATTAGAGCCATGCAAATGAACTTTAGGGTTTCATTTTAATATTTAAGGTTTTGATTTAATAATTTTAAAATGCTAATCCTTGTTTGTCTTTCATGCAGGAAGCCATCTGGCACTTACATGATAACGGAGAAATGGCCATAAAGACAAAGTTAAGTGCAAATTAATCGAAGACAGCCATATTGAAATGAGAGATGCCGAAAATTGTTGTTTCATCCAAATTTTATAGATCTGGCCGCAAAGAGACTTTACGGTGACTAAGCAACTGCCCATTTAATGGAGTATGTCGGGAATTGACCGAAAAATGAAAATATCTACACTCAGTTACCGAAATTTGCCGATGGATGCATTTAATGAAAATTTATGGCAGAATTAATGGCTTGCAGGCATTTTCAACTCAGGGATGGCTCTGCGGAGATGAAATGTCAGAGAAGTGGTGATTCATCCAAATTACCCGAGGGCATTAATGAAGACATTTATTCACGATTGCGGGTGAATGCAAGTGGCATTTGAATTCTATCTTCTCCATTTATGGCAAGTGACTGCACTGATTTGCAGAATGGTTAAGTTTTATCCGAACTTTGTTTTAAAAGAGCTTATATTGTAAAACCCGGGTACTAGGGTTTAAGATGATAAGATTTAGGGTTTGAGAAGAAGATATTTTTGAAAAGATCAGGGTCTATCCTGAGTCTATAAATACTTCTTCTCAATGTAATCGCAGGAGGCGGAGACTTAGAAATAAAAGGCTATTGAAGCAATTTCTTGCAAATCTTGTTAAATACTTTATTTCTGGACTTGGAGTTGATGTGCTTTTGTTTTCTGTGATAGCATGGCCAGGAGCCTAATCTTTTGCAGATTGTGATAAGTTCATCTTCTTTTGTTATCCGTTTCTTTAAAGTTTATTAAATATATGTTGTAAATCTATGTTATCAAGATTAAATATGTTGTTGGGCTTCATTTGTTCTATTGTATGCTAGGGAAAATCATAGATTTAAGGTTCAAGTTTGTTCTAATTGCTCTGTCCTCACTGTGTGAGCTATGCTACTGGTGAGAAATACCAATTTTAATGGACTTCCCTTTTGTTTATGATTTTCTTTCAGATCTGTTCCATCTCTGCCTTATGCTCTTAGTAGAAAGTGATCTTAGAAAGCTGGACACTTTCTTCTTTGATTTGTTCTGTTGTGAAGCTGATAGTATAAATAAAATTGGTAGTTTTGTTTTACAGCTAAGTTTGATAGACTTCTCTTTCTGCCCTACCCTACTCTCTTTGTTTTACCGTGAAATGATCCATTTTTATTTTCTTTTAAATTTGTCTTTTATTTAAATCTGCTGACCCATAAGAGCTAGATCAAAGAACTAATTTTAAATCTGATTGTCAACAAGTGACAACTTCTAAACATTACTGAACAAGTTCAAGAGCCCGTTGTAAGGTAACAGACAGTCCATATTGAAAACTATTCCAGAAGCGGAAAAGAGTGAATAGACATTCGACCCAACTCTGTAACTCGCACCTTGGATAACCAGCTAGATCCTAAAGTGAGTGGGATTTATCCCGTATAAGTGTTATCAGAGTTTCATGCTCATTCTTCGTAGGGTGTGTATAAAAGTCGGACCAACATTTAAAAATGGCGCTAGAAGGAGGGCTGAACTTACGTTCTTAGTGCGCTTGAGTTGAGAAATCTGATTGTATGTGGTACTTGACAAATGTTGTATTTTATCCAAAGTCTGGTAGCCAATTTTCCCTCCTCCTCTGCCTTTAAAATTTTGTTGTTTGAATTTTTGCCTGAACAGCGGAACTTAACACCAACATTTAAAAGGCCCACTGAACTCCGGTTAGTATTGTAAATTGTCAGTACAATATTTAAAATTGCCAGAAAAGGGGACCTGAAGTTCAGTAGTCTGTTAAGGATTGTTTTATCACCATTGGTAGTTACTCCAATTACAACTCAGAATATCACCGTCAATCAAGTAGTAATGGCAAATTGGTTGGGTTCCACTGCTTTAAACATTTCGGGTATAGCCCATGATCTGCCCAGACATCCTGAGAGATATCTCCCCAGATACCAACATGACGGGACTAGGACAACAGAGGAACATCTGGTGGCATTCAAGAATGCTCTAAAATTGTTAAATATACAGCATGAAGATGTTGCTTGCAGATTGTTCCCGTTCACTCTCCAGGAGGGAGCTTATGACTGGTTTCTAAACCTCACTAGCAATTCTATTACCAGTTGGAATGACCTAGAGAAAGTTTTTATATCACAATTTGGGGAAGTGATAGACCCCAGTGTGTTATACCAACAATTTTCCAGCATCAAGAGAGAGTCGGGAGAGGCTATCAGGTCTTTCAATATGAGGTTCCAAAGAGCTTACGGTAGAATGACTGGTCATTACATCCCAAATGCAAATCTGGCCTTAGAAATCTATAAGAATGCATTGGATTCAGTGACCTCTATTTTCCTCAAGAGAGACATCAATATCACAACCCTGGCAGGAGCTTATAAAGAAGCTTTAATTCTTGAAAGACAGTTAGGACCTCAAATTTTGAGCAGTCCTTTGATATCCTATGTTACACAGAACATGCCTATTTTGGATCCCATTCCACATCATGAGTTAGTGCCAACATGTCATGCTCTACCCAAGGAAACTCCGTTAACTGTGACATCCACTCAGCATGTGCAAAATATAGAGAAAGGTTCTGACAAGTTCAAAGTGGAAGTGCTTGAAGTAAACACTTGTGATCTAGCATTACCCAAATTTGAAGTTTTTCCTGGTGAGTTAAATTTCCCTAGAAATCAAAGAAATATTGATATTTCTAGTTCATCCAAAAATAGTACAACCAGGGTTTCAGATTCTTTCACTTTTCTCGTAGAGTCAGAAAATCTTGTAGAGATTCCTATGGATGAAGTACAGGATTTTCAACAGTTCAAAAGGGACAGTTATAATTTGAGATGTGAGAGTCCAGAACCTAATAATGATCCTTCCTCATCAGAGGATGATGAAAATGAGATTCAATATCACTATGCAGAAGTAACTGAGAAGGAGGATAACATCATTGAGGATATGAAGGAAAGTAAAGCTGACATCACCCTCCATGAGCTGGCCCAGATTGTTGAACAAAAGGATAACTTGATTGAAGCTTACTCTGGACCACCTATTGAATTTCAAGAAAAGGAGGAAAAGATAGTAAATGTGAATGTGGTCAACCAACTTGGAATAGATAAAGAGTCTCAATATAAGCCTGTAACTACTGAACATAATATCAAAGAAAAGGTTGTAAATCATGTTGATGTGGATATTGGAGTTTATAATTTGGCAACCGAGAAGGTGAGAACAGTTTACTGACTCTGACCAATTACAACAATGATGTTTGGACATTACACATTGATGGGGTTAAATCTAAGCAAGGCTCGGGTGAAAAAGCAAATTATGAAAATTCTGCTAGAGGGATAAAAATTGAAGTCTTGGATATTGAAGCAGTACAGCAACCACAAAATGTTCAAGTTGTTAAGAACCAGGACATACGGATAAACTATGATCTCTTTGAGTTGTCACATAAATCTGAAGATGTGATGGTCTGGGTCTATAAAGGCTTTAAGGTATTTGATCCTGGGGGTTTTTACATTCCGTCCTTTTGAAAGAATTCTGCAAACCCTTCAAGTAGAAGCATAAACATGTTATCATATGATTTGTTATTATATGATTTGTTTAATTTGAAAGAGTTGCAGATTTGTTTTTCAGTGGGACAAGATCCATAAAAAAATAATAAAATAAAAAAAAAAGGGAGGGAAGACGGTAAACACAAGTTTTCCCAGGTAGCAAAAAAATTTTGGAAGCATAGTCTGGAGTGCATTTCGTCAACAGGACCTGAAAGGTAATTTTTCTAAATTTACTTGCAAATGGTCAAAATTTTTTAAGGCACTATTTCTCTACTTTTCCATCTGCTACATTTTTTGAGTGATCAAAGAAGTTGTAACATGTGTATACATTGTAAATAAGCTTTAATGTCTGTACAGTTTATTTTATTTGTTTTTAAAGTTCTGTGTTTTCCCCTAGTCTGTACAGTTTATTTTATTTTTTTTTTTTTTCATTTTAGTTTATTTTAAAGTTCTATTTTATTTTTTTTAAGTCTTATTTATTTCCTTTGTAAATAACTCTTATTTTATTTCCTTTGTGCTTATTTTATTTTAAAGTCTATCGTTTTATTTTTATTTTGTTCTTAAAGGTCTGTGTTTATCCTTGGAAGTCTATACAGTTTCTTTTACTTTTAAAATTCTATTCTTTAACCTTTGCCTGAGCATCAATAAAAAAGTCAGCCTTCTAAAAATTGTTTTATTCTGAGTCCAGAATCCAGTGTTCATTATCATAATTGTGAGATAGTCTGTTTGAACTGAACAGTGGAACTATTTTTTTAGTCAGAACAACAGTGGAAGGATGATTGGATTTTGTGTCTTGCTTGCCACAGTTGTTTTAATTATAAAGAAACTGCTATGTTGTTTGGTTGGAGAAACTCCCAGGGAATCCAAGAAAAGTTGGTTATAAGAGGGGACTATGATTCATGTAATTATTTGAGTATCCACAGAGGCTATCAGTGCCTAGGCTGAAGCAGTTCCAGATTGATGAAATATTAAAAGAAAATTGTTATTCTTTCTAAGGCTTTTCAGATGTTGATATATTTCAAAAGAGAGAGAGAGAAGATGAAAGTTGAGCAAGACAACATAGAATTGGCACTCTGTTATTTCCAATATATATATATATAAAAAAAAAAGATAAAAAAAAAAAAAAAGAGTTATATAATGAAAGAGGCAGCCAAGACTTCAAAAGATGTTTTTCTTCTACCAAGTTGTAGATTCTACCTTACAGTTGTGAATTTGGGTCGTGTAAATCTAAAGGGTAACTACGTCGGAGGTTGTAAAAGGCTAAACTAGTAAACAGAGCTCTACTCGGTTTCCCTTTTTACAATCTAGAAAAGCTGATCAATCCAGAGTTCAACATTCGAAGGCCCAGTCATTCTTGAAGAAAGTTTTATACGCTTGTAATTGCACATCAGAAATCTTCCTTAAATGATTCAGCCTAGTATGTCCTTGGGAAATTTTAACAACTATCAGTTAGTAGTCAATTTATTTTGAAGAATATCTGTGGCAAGGCTTGATGCATGGTCTATGTTGTTTTGAAACTAGAGTCCTGGGTTCTAAAATAATGCTACTATTTTACCCATAGATATCGCCATTTGTTGAGAAGCAACACACCCCCACTGAAAAATGAATTTCCACCCTTTGAAAATTTTGAGCTTTCATTTTGCAGTAAGGACCCTCTTGATGTTTTCCAGGTTTTAATTCCAAATTTGCTTGCCTCCTTTTTAAGTTGTGCTTTTATTTGCATCTGGCTTTGATTTATTTCAGAATTCATTTTTCACATGTTAGAATCATTGCTGATTAAAGAAAATCTTTCACCGATATGAAAAAAATGCAGAATACAGACAGATAAATTCATTAGAAACCAAAACTTTCCATTTTTGGAAGTGTCGCGATATCGCGACACTTCCATTTTTGGAAATGTCGCGATATCGCGACGGGTTTTGGAAAATCCGCCAAGTCAGAAAAACGTAGCGAAATCGCGACACTTCCATTTTTGGAAATGTCACGATATCGCGACACTTTCCATTTTTGGAAATGTCACGAAATCGCTACCAGTCTGGAGAGAGAAAGCAAGATCGTACGGAACGTCACGATTTCGCGACATGTCGAAATCGTGACATGTCGCATTTTAGGAGTGAAGAAGAAGCTAAGGCATGAAAGAGGTCACGATTTTCATGACATGTCACGAAATCGTGACATGTCGCATTTTCGGAGCAAAAGGAAGCAAGGAAGCACGATTTGACAGGTCGAGACATGTCCAAATCGCGACGAAGAGAAGAGACAGAAAAAAGGCTGAAAGGAGAAGTCGCATCGACAGCCGAAGGACAAAGTAAGGCAAGAGCAACGCAAAGTGAAACGAATCACGACGTCGCAACACATGAGGAGCAAAGGCCAAGACAAAGAAGAGGCAGAAATTTGCGACATGTCACGAAATCGCACGACAGAAGAAGGAAGGCGGGCACAAAATCAGACAAGAAGGGAGTCGCGAAATCGCGACAAAGACGTCGCGAAATCGAAGAAGAAGGAAGGAAGAAAAGTCGCAATCCGACAGGGAAGGAAGGAGCGGGAGAGTCACGATTTCTTTCCGACATGTCACGAAATCGTGACATGTCGCGTTTAGCTGGAAGGGAAGACGAAGGCATAAGATAGGGCGTGATTTCGCGACATGTCGCGAAATCGTGACATGTCGCATTTTCGTGGCTTAGGCAAAAAAGGGCCCGAAAGTGGAAAACAGCTGGAAATGGACACGTGTCGTGATTTTGTGACACGTGTCAAGACAAAGCAGGCCACGTATCAGATAATTAGAGCTATGCAAATGAACTTTAGGGTTTCATTTTAATATTTAAGGTTTTGATTTAATAATTTTAAAATGCTAATCCTTGTTTGTCTTTCATGCAGGAAGCCATCTGGCACTTACATGATAACGGAGAAATGGCCATAAAGACAAAGTTAAGTGCAAATTAATCGAAGACAGCCATATTGAAATGAGAGATGCCGAAAATTGTTGTTTCATCCAAATTTTACAGATCTGGCCGCAAAGAGACTTTACGGTGACTAAGCAACTGCCCATTTAATGGAGTATGTCGGGAATTGGCCGAAAAATGAAAATATCTACACTCAGTTACCGGAATTTGCCGATGGATGCATTTAATGAAAATTTATGGCAGAATTAATGGCTTGCAGGCATTTTCAACTCAGGGATGGCTCTGCGGAGATGAAATGTCAGAGAAGTGGTGATTCATCCAAATTACCCGAGGGCATTAATGAAGACATTTACTCACAGTTGCGGGTGAATGCAAGTGGCATTCGAATTCTATCTTCTCCATTTATGGCAAGTGACTGCACTGATTTGCAGAATGGTTAAGTTTTATCCGAACTTTGTTTTAAAAGAGCTTATATTGTAAAACCCGGGTACTAGGGTTTAAGATGATAAGATTTAGGGTTTGAGAAGAAGATATTTCTGAAAAGATCAGGGTCTGTCCTGAGTCTATAAATACTTCTTCTCAATGTAATCGCAGGAGGCGGAGACTTAGAAATAAAAGGCTATTGAAGCAATTTCTTGCAAATCTTGTTAAATACTTTATTTCTGGACTTGGAGTTGATGTGCTTTTGTTTTCTGTGATAGCATGGCCAGGAGCCTAATATTTTGCAGATTGTGATAAGTTCATCTTCTTTTGTTATCCGTTTCTTTAAAGTTTATTAAATATATGCTGTAAATCTGTGTTATCAAGATTAAATATGTTGTTGGGCTTCATTTGTTCTATTGTATGCTAGGGAAAATCACAGATTTAAGGTTCAAGTTTGTTCTAATTGCTCTGTCCTCACTGTGTGAGCTATGTTGCTGGTGAGAAATACCAATTTTAACGGACTTCCCTTTGTTTATGATTTTCTTTCAGATCTGTTCCATCTCTGCCTTATGCTCTTAGTAGAAAGTGATCTTAGAAAGCTGGACACTTTCTTCTTTGATTTGTTCTGTTGTGAAGCTGATAGTATAAATAAAATTGGTAGTTTAGGTTTTACAGCTAAGTTTGATAGACTTCTCTTTCTGCCCTACCCTACTCTCTTTGTTTTACCGTGAAATGATCCATTTTTATTTTCTTTTAAATTTGTCTTTTATTTAAATCTGTTGACCCATAAGAGCTAGATCAAAGAACTAATTTTAAATCTGATTGTCAACAAGTGACAACTTCTAAACACTACTGAACAAGTTCAGAGCCCGTTGTAAGGTAACAGACAGTCCATATTGAAAACTATTCCAGAAGCGAAAAAGAGTGAATAGACATTCGACCCAACTCTGTAACTCGCACCTTGGATAACCAGCTAGATCCTAAAGTGAGTGGGATTTATCCCGTATAAGTGTTATCAGAGTTTCATGCTCATTCTTCGCAGGGTGTGTATAAAAGTCGGACCAACAGTTTCCATCCTGATTTAAAAAAATTTATAACTTTTAAGTAAAATTTGAACACATGGTGATAAACGGGCCACATGGGTACTCAAAAGTGCGATCAGTTTTTCAATTGAGTTTTTTTTGTCACCAATTTTACTGGGTAATGGGTAAACTAGGTGTGAAGTTTGACTATTAGTTTTTGATTTACGTGTCACAGTGTAGATAGTATTAAAATGAAAATGAGCTATAGGGAGCCCGATGTAGATTTTACTCGATGTCAATTTGAACTTCCACCACTAAATGGGAAAATGGGTATCTAAAAATGTGACTGTTATTTTTAGATTATGTGTCGGGATGTGTGTTCGATTTTGGTGTTTTTAGGACAGATTTTATTGTTAGATCTGTGTTGATTGGTGCTTTGTTTCTAAATTTTGTCGACACATTTATCATTAAGTGGGAAAATGGGTATCTAAAAATGTGATTTGTTTTTGTATGTCATATTAATTGATCAAGTTTTGGATTGCGTGCCATAGTAGTTGTATAGTTGAGTTTGTTATTGGTTGTTGGGCGACCAATGTGTACTGTATGTCGTATGTGCTTGGACTTTTGCCATGAAATGACAAAATGGGTATCCAAATATGTGACTATGTTGTTGATGTGTTTTGTCATTTTGTTTGTACATTAATTTATCTTGAGATGTGTGCCAAATTAAATGTTTTCAATTTGTAAATTTTGCATGATGAAGTTGAATTTTGATTGATTTTTTATGTAGGTTATTGATGCATGTTGTGTTATGTGTTGAACAGGTGAAGGCGCTTGAGCCCCGTCATTAGGTGAGGAAGTTTAAGAAGGGTTTTGAGAGGCTGATGAAGACTGAGGAGATGCAGTGGTTGGATGACATACACTTCCATTGTGTGTGGGAGTGTAAGAGCATCTTCACCAATAGGGCATATGTTTCTACCTTATGTGAGTGGTGGGATGCAGACAGGAACACATTTCATTTTCCTATGGGGGAAATGATCATGATGTTGGAGGACGTGTATCGTATCTATCGACTACCGATTGAGGGTGTTCCTATGAGGGCAGCCGAATATGGGAGGAAGGATGCGATTTTGGAGAGATTATTTGGGGCTGGGTGGAGAGAGATTGATATCTCCAAGATGGATTATGAGTGGTTGTGGCTATAGAAGAAGATTTCGGATAGGCAGTGTGTGGCGATGATGATGATCTCTACATATGCCCTTCTTGATAGTTTTGGGGTGTTGTTTACCTAGAACATGTTGGATATAGTTAGTGATCTAGTGGAGCACAAGGTTGTGTTTGCATGGGCACCTGCACTATTGGCCCAAGTATACCATGAGTTGCATGATGTGGTTCGGGGTAGGTGGATAGGATTGAGTGTGATTTCCTTGTTGTAGGTATGGGCATGGGAGCACATAGCCATTGAGAGGCCCTCTTTGTTACCTCACCCTATACATGTGGAGGGTAAGGAGTATCCTTACACCTTGAGGTGGAGTACAGAGGTGGAGCAAGGTATGAAGAGGCCTCATGAGGGTGACCCAATTTTGTGGAGGATTAAGTTTGGGGAGCTGACGTCGGATGACATAAAGTGGAGACCATGGTTGGGTGGGGTGAGTTGGAATGAGGATGATGAGAAGCTACGGGCTATACGATGGGGTAGATGGTTGGTGGGGAGATATACTCGATAGACTGAGTACTTTTAGTTTTATCGGGTACAACACTAGTTTGGTTTGCGATAGGATGTTCCAGGGACTCCTGTTATCTACTTCAGGTGACAGGGAGATAGAGGAGAGCACCCTATTGTACCACCTTGGGTTGGGGAGGTGGACCCTCCTATGGATATCCTGGATGTAGGGGATGCAGGGATGACACCGGAGTTTGATGCATGGTGGGTGCTATAGTCTTGGGATCCTGGGAGAGGTGTGGTGGATCGATGGGTGGCACCTACTACTGGGACACCTCCGCCAGAGAGGAGAGCGAGCAGGAGGACTCGGGCTAGGGTAGTGAGTATGGCTACTATTGAGGAGGAGGTTCCTCTATGATGGTCATGATGTCGTGTAGGTGCTTTGGTGAGTACCCAGGATGTGAGGGTAGAGGAGGTGGATGTGGGTGTAGATGTTAGGGTAGAGCAGACCATTGGAGCCTAGGTTGAGGGAGGCGAGGTGGCCGATATGGGTGGTATCGATGATACCATTGATATTGGGGTATTTGTTGATATAGCATAGTAGATTCCCAATGATATTTTGGAGAGGCTAGCTATGAAGGATATACAGGGATTGTATGATTGGATTCAGTAGTTGGAGGCAGACATGGTGGAGATGAGGGTTGCTATGTCTAGGTAAGAGAAGGTGATCGATACTCTGACTAGTCAGTTGGTGGTCGAGGCCACTAAGAAGATGATGTACAAGACTGCTTTGTTGGTGTGTGGGATTCCTCTACTCGATTATGGTAGGATTGTGGTGCAGTATGGATCATAGTCATAGGTGTGGGCGCCATCACATCAGAGTCAGCATAGTGCTACTACGGTGGGATAGAGAGGTGCTAGGGCTGAGGTGTAGGATCAGCCTACTATGGATCCTATTCTAGGGTTTTGGGTAGAGTCGAGCTAGGCTGTAGGGATGCAAGTGAGCCATGAGGGCCATAGGGAGACTCCTAGTGGGAGTTAGGATATCTATTGTTGATTGTAGCCTACGGGCATTTTGTATTGATGATATATGATGATGGGCATGATCCCAGGTTGTAGCCTTCGGGTATTTTGTATGGATGATATATATATATACTTTGTTGATTTTGGCTATTATATATACATGTGTTATTTTGATGGTTTGAAATGTGTTCTTGTTTATGTTTGCATGGATTAGCATAACATAATTTGTAGATATGTCTGATGAATAGATATACATGTATGACATGGTTTAGATCTATTATCGTGTTGTGGTATAAATGGATTGTAGAATAGTGTTATGATTGTATTTCCAATGCGACATGATGTGATATCAAATATGATTTCGTAATGAATGTATGTATAGTAAGTGTGATACTGTGACTCGATTTTGAAATGCATATGGGATGAATGCAATAAATGTAATTTGATATGAAATGCATGTAGGATGAATGCATAACTATAATGTGTATCAAATGTATCTGACATAGATGCATGTATGCATGTATGGACTTATTGAAATGTGCCAAGGAAGCACTTGTATCATTGCATTTACCTGTATGGATGCTATCCATTCCATGATTTTAGGGTCGGTGGATAATGTAAGGCATGTGTAATGGTTTTGACTAACATAGTTATGACAATCAAATCTCAAACCCTTAGCTATACAAGTTTTGTGGCAACTTATAACATGATCGGGCTGGTTCAAAATCTATCTTGGACCTATGTGTGTGAATGTGTAATGTTCATTTATCCATTTTGAGGGAGGTAGGATTAACCCATTGTAGATGCTACCGTACTAGCTAGCTCATCCATCCACAACAGTGATTTCTACAAAAGCGAGATGCTAATGTAAGAGATGTGTTGTCACCTGTAAGATTATTCCACTGGTAGGTAGGTTTTTGGAATTATCCCATAGTGTTATGTTGAACCTAAGGACCAAAGGCGATAAGCATAACATGTGTGATATCAAGAGGTATTTCCTTTTGTTTTCTGCCCCTGTTCTAGTGTTGACCTATCTGATTGTGGTAGTGCTCTTTTCATTTCATTTTTTTCTTTTTTTTTTCTTTTTTTCTTTTCTTTTTGTATGGGCGATGAAGTTTGTTTTCTACCCAGTTATTTAATTTTGCTTATGCTTGATCCCTTTGTTTATCCCCAAGTCGTATGTTGACCATGCAGGCGATAGGATGAGTAGGGGATACCATTCTCTAGATGGCGATATCTACTCAAGATGTCCTCTTTCCTAGGCTCAAAATTGTTAATGTGTAACCTGTTGTGAGTGATTCATGAGAGAAGTTGAACCAACCTAAAATACCATAAGAAGAATGTACAAGACTCAGTAGCTATGGGTGACACTTGATTGCCTAAACTATAGAGTAGTCAAAATTAAACACGACACCTATGTATACCCTGATCCTAAAAAAGGGGGAATGGACATCCAGGTGGTGATGCTAACAAGTGCATGTATTATTCCTGTTGAGGCGCATTTTGGGGAAGAATGTACAAACATGAATTAAAATTTTAACTATAAAGCATATGAATATGTGCAATGAATGTAACTGTAAGTGATGCAAGTGGAGGAATGCGATATTTACAAGAAGAAAGTTATGTTGTAGAAGGAGAATTTTAGAAGAACCTATTTACAGATGAGTAAAGTATGTAATGATGACAAAAAGTGTGATGCTATGATCATGGTTGCCCCAACATGTGGGGTGTGTGTGTAGTAGATGTATAAGATGTGAGCTGTATAAGTGTATGTAATAGTCGCCAAGAAGAAGGAAGATGTGAGAGTAGAATGTACAAGTGGAAGAAGTGAGAAGAAATAGGCATTGGTAACCAATCAAGGAAAGGGGATCACCAATGGTTGACAATGATAGAAGAGAAGAAATGAATCAACGTATGTAAGAAGTAGAAGAATGAGATAGAAGAAGATGAGTAACTAACACTACTATCGGGTGAAATGGCATAGATCCGGGTGGGAGTGGGATGGTGAAGTGATGACATGGCTAGAACTAGGCTAGAGCCATAGTTGGAAATATTATGAATATAGTGGGTGGGCACTGTTAGGGTACTACGGGGTGGTAAAGTCCTAGGAGTGGTGCGGCGTAGAGGACTGACAAGTCGGCTAAATGGAAAAGAATGCTCTGGTGATGGGGTACGCTCATCATGCAACATGTTGTGCACCAGGGTTTCGAATGATCTACACTCTTCGATATCGTGACCTGGCTGGCGATGGTAGATGCAAAATTGATTCTCATTGTAATTGCATGGTTTAGGATGTGAGGGATCAGTAGGTCGAATCTCAGGTAGGTCAATAAGACCCTGATGCATGAGATGATGGAACATTTTGGAAAGGGGTGTATGTGGAATAGGCATAGGATAGACGTATGGCTCTACTAGAGGTGAGTGAGGTCTGGGTGAAAGATGATCTAGTAATGGAGGCATGGGTCTAGGTTCTAGCATGGGTCGAGTCTAGGGTCAGGGAAGGGATCTACGTGGTGGTGAGGATGGATGGGTCATGGGAGACTACCATGGGTGAACGTGGTAATGATAGTGGCTCATCTACAACTCTAGAGCTTTGATACGAGAGATGAGATGTTGTATCTCATGGTGTGGTGATGATGGTATTGGGGAAGGGGGTGATCGAGATTCCAAGGTGAATGGAATAGCTCGATGCATGGTAGAAAAAGGATAAGGCTATGATGAGGAAGCAATGGAGTGAAATGACTATGGTGATTGTAAGATTGGTTGGGGTGGTAAGCCTCATAGTGGTGAAGGTGGTGTCTTGAGGACCGGTGGCATAGGCGATGGCCCTGGGTGGTGATGCGAATGAGAAAGAGGGATGTTTGCATGACCAGCTTGAGTAGCTTGGGCCACGTAGGCTTGCAAAGCCTGGGCATAGGTAGACTCACCATTGGGAAGGGGAGAGGGTAGAAATGTAGGGCAAGGTTGATGAGGTGTGTATTCCCTATTAGGTGGGTGGTAAGATCCTATGGGATGCTGTGGATGACTTGGAGGTGAATAGTGATATCTAAGATCATCAGACGGATGGGAGGATGATCCTTGTGCTTGTGGTTGGGTGGATTCCTCTTTATCATCAAAAGAGGACATGGTGATCTAGTTGTCACCAGAGTGTGGTGAATAGGATGAACCTCGCTGGCGAGGGGAATGGTGTCGAGGTGAAGTGTGGTGACCTAAATGGGATGAGTGTGAGGAGCGCCTGGTATGAAGGGTGGTTGGTGGTCGGGCGAGATCGATCGATGTAATGGGTTTTTGCTATGGCTGTAGATGGTCCTGCATGGTGGTAGGTGAGGCCACTATAGAGCTCTCCTACTGATGACGTGAGTCCTGCAAAAGGAAAAATAAATACCCCGAGCATAAAAATGGTAGAAAGGTGAAATGTACATGTATAGAGAAATAATAAAGTAGAAATAATAGATTCATACGATGATGTGCTTGGTGATTTATTTCTAATACTATGTGACACTCATGATGGTGACTATGTTTATGAATCATGCATTGAAAGCACGAAGGTGCAAGATGTTGATGGGTTTAGGATCATTAAGGCCTTCAAGATTTTCCAAACGATATGCTCCTAAACCATATTTGTGTGTGATAATAAATGGACCCAACCAGTTTGGGGTGAATTTATCACGTTGTTGGCGAGGTTGACTTGTGATTTGTTGGTTCTCCTTGAGAACCAAGTCACCAATCTGATATTCATGCTGATGTACCTTACTATTGTAGGCATGGTGAAGGTGATCTTGATATACTCATGTGTGCTCGATGGCATGGATGCGACGTTCATCGAGGAGTGTTAGTTGATCTAGATGAGCTTGGCGAGCAGTGTCATCATCAATGAAATATTTCATGGATATCCATAAAGAGGGTATCTCCAGCTCAAGGGGCATGATAGCTTCTGCCCCATAGACAAGTGAAAAAGGTGTTGCCCTAGTAGGAGTATGAATGCTCATACGATATGCCCACAAGGCTAGGGGTATTTGATTATGCCAGTCTCGGTGAGATTTCGCTATAGTTTTATGGAGAATAGAACATATGGTTTTGTTAGTGGCTTCTACCTGGCCATTTCCTTGAGGGTAATATGGGGTCGAAAAGCTATGATGTATGTGAAATATATTGCATAGGGCTCAGATAGTTTTGTTTTTGAAATATTTCCCATTATCTAAAATAATTTGGGAGGGAATTCCAAAGCGGCATATGATATGCTCCATGATGAATGTTGTAATTTTGGCTCCTGTAGTTTGGACCAGTGGGATGGCTTTGACCCACTTTGTAAAATATTCTATTATTGTAATGATAAATTTATGATTGCTAGAGGATGCAGGTGTAATTTTTCCAATTAGATCCAGGCCCCATTGGGAGAAGGGCCACATGGACTGGATTGGTTGAAGTGCTTGGGATGGTAAATGTGTTAAGTTGGCATGTTGTTGGCATTTGATGCAATGTTTGACATACTCGCAATAGTCTTGCTCCATTTTAGGCCAGTAGTAGCCCATACAGAGAATGCATTTGGTAATCACCATGCCACTGAAATGGCCACCACAAGTATCATCATGGGTTTCTTGTACAACCCATTATGATTCTTGTGGTTCTAGGCAACGCAAGAGTATACCGTCATAGCTACGGTGGTAAAGGATGTCCCCCAACAAGGTGTAGTGGATCACTCTTTGTTTAAAGGTTTGGCATTGGGCATGGGGTAAATCACATGGTAGGAAACCTAGTTTGATGTATTCCTTGATCTGTGAGAACCATGGGTCATGAGGTTCGGTGTTTACCACATATACACCACCATCATCTATGGGAGGTGTGGGTGATATAGCAGATTGTGTAAGTGTATGAATGGATATAGATGTTGTGCTGGACATTGGATTTTGTGGGATAAGGGACCCTAAGGAGGCCATGGTGTCTACAAAATGATTTGATGAGCGTGGTATGGCTTCGAGGTAATACCATTCAAATTGGGATAGGAGTTGTTGGGTGATCTTCTTGTATTGTTGGAGAACTGGGCAATTGCATAGCCAAAGTTCCTGCACTTGATTGACAATCAAAAGTGAATCACCTATGATGTGGAGGCATTTGATGTGCATAGAGTGTGCTTGTTTCAGTCCTAGGATTAGGGCTTTGTACTCTACATTGTTATTGGTACAAGGAAAATCAAGTTTGAATGAAAATGGGAGTGGTTCTCCTTCAGGTGTAAAGAAAACAATGCCTGCACCCCCAACATGGAGACACCTGGACCCATCAAAGAACATGGTGAGGTCAGCCACGAATTTTGGTTCGACGTATTCCTCATATTTGGTTATGTGAAAGATAGAGTCATCGGGGAGTTGGATGAGTAGGGGTTGATTGTCAGTTATAGGGGCTTCAGCCAGTTGGTCAGCAATGACTTACCCTTTGATAGACTTTTGAGATATGAATTCTAGGTCGAACTCGGTTAGGAGCATGATCCATTTGGTTGTGCATGAGTTGTGATAACTTTTGTTCATCATGTACCGAAGGGGATTGTCTCGAGCAATGACAAAAGTTGTGTGGTTTAACATATAGTGTCTTAGCTTCTGGGTGGTGAATACTACTGCTAGGCATAGCTTCTCCATGTATCCGTATCTCATTTCATAACTAACTAGTGTGTGACTGATGTAGTAGATAGCCTGCTCTTTGTCGAGAGTGTTCTTTTGAGCTAGGAGTGTACCTAGCGCAAGCTCTATGGCTGAGATGTATAGAGTCAGTGGTAATTGTGGGTGTGGTGGTGACATGACCGATGGTGATGTGAGGTAAGTTTTGATAGCATCGAATGTGGCTTGATAGTTTTCATCCCATTTAAAGTGTACTCCTTTTTGTAGGAGATGATTGAATGGTTGGCATTTGTTTGATAATTGCGCTATAAATCTATGAATAGAGGTAATCTTGCCCTAGAGGCTATGCAATTGCTTTAGGGTGGTAGGAGGAGGCATCTCGATGATGGATTTCACTTTACTAGGATCTACTTCAATGCCTCATTGGGAGACAATGAATCCTAGTATTTTTCCTGATGTAACACCGAACACACACTTTTTTGGATTGAGGCACACGTTGTGTTCTAGTAGTCGATCAAAAATCTGACGGAGATCTTCGAGATGGTCGGCACATTTCTTTGATTTGGCTATGAGGTCATCTACATAGTCTTCCACATTTTTGTGCATTAGGTCATGAAATATGTAGGTCATGGCTCATTGATAGGTTGCCCCAGCATTTTTAAGGCCAAAGGGCATGACCTTGTAGAAAAAAGTCCCCCAGGGTGTTGTGAAGGAAGTTTTGTGTTGATCAGCTGGGTTGATCCTAATTTGATTATATCCAAAAAATCCATCCATGAGGGAAATCATCTCGTGACCTACGATGGAGTCAATAAGGGAATCAATGTTGGGTAAAGGGAAGTTGTCCTTGGGACAAGCTTTGTTTAGGTCATGAAAGTCTATGCAAACGTGAACATCATCGGATGGTTTAGGGATAGGGACCATGTTGGATACCCACTCGGGATAGTCGATGGGTATTATGAAATCAATGTCTAGGAGCTTTTGGAGCTCGAATTTTACTATCAATGCGACAGTTGGATGCATGCATCGTAGCTTTTGTCTTACTGGTTTGGCATTGGGATCTAGTATAAGATTATGCACTACTACGGTAGGGTCAAGTCTCGACATGTCTTTGTAAGACCATGCGAACACTTTTATATACTTGCATAGGAAGTTTGTGAAGGCGATGCGCTCCTCGGGTGAGAGGCTAGCGGCTAATTTGAGGATGTGTGGATTTTTTGGATCATCACCGATGTCTACGTCGATCGTGTCCTCGATGAGCATACGAGATCCATCATGCAACTATTCAGGGATAGGAATGAGATTGAAGTCGTCGATGGCCTCACTGAACTCGAATTCATCATCTATGTAAATGCCTGTGTGATAGACTTGAGGGGTTTGGGGTGACGTGGATGAGGAAGGGGCATTTGTTGCCCGCAAGATGTGAGGAGAGAGAAGAAAGTCTCCAGGTGCTGGTATGTGTGAGATGTGTGTGAGATCGATAAAGTTTGGGTTTGGGGTATCATCTCGAATCCTCTGGTGGCTGTAATGGAGGGGAGAATGTAAATCTACCTCAACCATGTTAATAGATGTTGTAGGTGAAGTAGGTGGGGTAGAATCTGGTGATGGAGGTTGGATAGGTTGTGCACATCCTAAGAGGCTCAAGGGAGGCCATAGGATGACTGGTGGTGAACGAGGATGAGAGGCTACTCTCTGTAACTATCTATGTATAGGTGGGAATACGGGTAGGCGTATCGGTGGTGGGTCAGGTGGCATCGAGTCTGGCTCTATAGGTGGTGGATCATACGGGAGTGTGTTCGACTCTATTGGTGGTGTAGCCAAAGATAAGGTAGCAAAGTGTTCTACCAATCTCTGAACATCACAGAACAAGGAGGTATCGGGCATAGGATATTCTTGGAAGAAATCATAGGGGACGGTGATGGTTGATGTGGGTGAAGGCGTGTCTTCTAGCATGTCCATGTCAATGTACTCTTCCAAGGTGTGTGTTGGGCATGGAGGAGGATGCAAGGATAGATCTTGGATCTCATATTCTAATGTATAGATGGTGGTTGGGTGATAACCTAGACCAATTTTGTTGGTAGGTGAGTGGACACGAGGGTTAATGGGTGTACGTAGGCCTTGCTCATAATGACCTAACCCAAACCCATGCCAATGAAAGCATTGTAGGTAGCGCAAGGCAAATTGAGGGTTGGCTAGGTGTGTAATTGCATCACCAGAGCTAGATTGTGGTGGTGAAGAAGTTGGTGAGGGGATCAAAGAGTCTACTCCTACATACACAAAGTTGGTGTGGTTTTTAGGACTTCCTAACTATATGACGGTTCCAATAGTCAACACCGAGGCTGAGGGATAGCCAAAATCTTGGGTAGATTGGATAGGGGTGTCACATACATGGGCATCACATATGTTATAGTCTCCTAAGCCATTGTTTGTCATGAAGATGGATATGCGTGGTGTGGCACGCTCTGGTGACTGGGGTGGCGTATCCGAGTCAGACGAGGAAGGAGAAATTTGGGATTCCCTGATGGTGGTAGTTGAAGGGTGTGAAGGTTCATCCGAGTTGGGTGTTGGTTGTTTGGGTTCATGATGTTTGGTTGTTGTGGCTTGAATAGGTTGTTTTTTCTACGTAGGGGATGGCATCGATGCAGGTGCAGGGATGCGTGGAGACATGAATGTCTTAGGTTTTGGTTAGAAGGGAAGAGGTTGTGTCTACAGTGTAGGAAGGATAGGGGCTTCCATATGCAAGGGTGAAGGAGGTAATGTAGTCGATTGTGTGATGGGTGGCAATGGTGGTTGCGACACCGTGGGTGGAAATTGGAATGGTAGAGGTTGAGAGGGTTGTGGAGGCCATGAGAATGGTGGTGAGGAAGGTATGGTATCAATTTTAGGTCCCCCAGTAGATGATGCTAATGGTGCAGATATCGAGGCTTGTGTTGTTGATGAACACTGGGGTGTTGGGGTGGAAATTGGAGAGGATACCGATGCTCCTACTTACTGGTGAGAAGATACAGGGAATAGTTGGGAAGATGAGAATGAAGGCGCACAGGGGAAGGTCTATGACATTACAAAACTTAAAGGGGTCTCCATCAACTGGGACACAGTGAACAAGTCTATTGTGGACATACTTGAGGCAATGATGCAATGTGGATGGGACACACTACATGTCTCTGATCCAAGGGTGACCAAGGAGAATATTGTATTGCATTTCTCCTTGAATGATGTGGAAGAGGATGGGGATCGTACGGATGCCTACGCGAATGGGAAGAACTATGGATCCTACGATAGGTCTCATGGAACCATCAAAAGCACGTAGGTCTAGGGAAGGTGTGGTGAAATGTGCTGGAGGGAGGTGTAGGTGATGTAGGGCTGCTGTGGATATGATACTGATGGATGAGCCCATGTCAACGAGTACCCACTTGTAGGTAATATCATTGATATTAGCTTGTATGTGGAGGGGAGGGTTGGCTCCTTCACCAACGAGTTTCATTATCTCGTGGTCATGAAAGCTAATTGAAGGTTGAAGGCATCATGGGATGTTCCCTACAAAATTGACAAAAGCATTTGTGTCATGTGTCTCTAAGTCAATGGAACGTAGGATGTCATTCAATGCCTCATGATGGGGTTGAGATTATTGTAGGAGGTCAAATATGGATAGCCACATGGGGGCATTGCATAGTTGATGGGTTAGACTACCACAGATGGTAATCACATTTTGAGGTGGTGGTGGTACGGTGTTAGGCCTTTGGGGTGTTTGCGGGGACGTAAACTAGATAGGGGGAGAAACAATAGGTGTTGTCTGGTGTGACGGGTACCATTGGTTTCTCGTAGTAAGGTTGATCATGCCTACTACTCCATGTGATGGAGGATCATGTTGGACATTGTTGACTTGGTGAGGGGGCATTGGAGGATTGTTTGGAGGTCTAGGGGGATTGGATCCTCTATGATCCGATAGAGGGTTTTGGAAAATTCCTAGGTTTTGGTTCTACGGGGCTAAAGGGTTTGCTACCTGAATAGTGCCCCTATCGATTAGGTCTTGAACTTACCCCCAAAAGGAGTGACATAAATTGATATTATGGCCATACTGCCTATGAAAGGGACAAAAGAACTACTCATTGTAGTCATGAGATTTAGGTGCATTTGGATCCAATGGGTGGATATCAGGTAGAACAAGATGGTTTCCCTCATACAATCTATGGAACAGGGCTGGTAATGGTTCAGATAAGGGTGTAAAGTTGCACGGTGGACCCTATGGGTGCATTCCATGGTATTTCTATGGTCGAGGTGGGGTAGGCACATTAGCTTGGAGTGCTTGCGATTGCGGTGTATAGGGCGGAGGAGTCGGTACTAGTGCTAGGGTAGCAGTTGCGACTTGGTTGGTTTGTTGTGGTCATGGGTAAGGTTGATTTGGTGTGGGTCTATTGAAGTGAAAGTTGGAGTTATAGTTGGTTTTAGCTCTCAACTTAATCTTCCCAGATTGCACCTTAATATCTTTGATCACTTTTGCTTGTGATATAGCATCTTCAAAAGTATGACTTTGGTGAAGTTGGAGGGATGTGGAAATGTGTTTGTGGTAGCTCTTGGAAAAGAGTGTCACAAGCTCCAAGGTGGGGAGGCTATGGGTGAGATCATGAATAATCACTCTCCATCTGGCAACAAACTCAGTAATGGGTTCATCATCCACCTGTCATAAGGCATAGACATCAGAAAATGTGGTATTTTTCTTGATGTTGATGGAAAAGTGCTCTAAGAAGGAATTGGCCAGCTATTCAAAGGTGTATAGGCTATGGCATGGTAGCATGTTATACCAATCCAATGTTGGTCCAGAGAGGGATAGGGAGAAGGTACGCAACATAAGAGGGTTACTACTATGAAGCTAGTAATAGGACGAGTGGTAGTTGCTCACATGTTCTTTGGGATCTTCCTTACCTCTATGTAACATAGCAGTGGATTATTATCAATGGGGAGGTATATTTTTATGGTCATAATAATCCCTAGGATGAGTTTGATCTTAAGTACCAAATCGAACAATCTTCCAAGTACCCAAACTACCCTTGTATGGACTGTCAATCTCTTGTATGACCTTCCACACATACACTGTATGATCTGAGATCATACAATGGCCAAGATGGTATGATATTGCACTTATAAAAACTAATAGATTCTTTTTTTGAGGCTGCCATACACAATTTTGTAATCGTTCAAGTCGATTACCAAAACTACCAAATCGGGTAAGTTTCTATCAATCACTTGTTTTACCAAATCGGGTAAGGATTCTGTGTACAATTTGTACGATGTACGATATGTACAATACAAAGGTACAAAAATATAGTATTTGGAATGCTATTTTGCTCCAATCTCTCTTCAAAAGGTTTTGTAAGGTTTTAATAGTCCAAACAAGATGATTCCACACATAAGCAAAGCATCCAATCCGGGATTATAAGTGATTTTGTTCAAGAAATTACACCCAAAAATCATACAGTCTACTTAAATACATCCTTGAAAACATAATCATACTCATAGATAATTTTCCATGATTACCACCAGTAGCAATCGGCTCACAACCTAGAATGAAGCCTAAAACTAACATATGACAGTAAGGAAGAAACTCAATCACATAATAATCATCCATAATGCATCAACCATACACACAAGATCATACACTATCATCCATAACATCTTTTATTTATTATTAATGGTGATCAACTCAGTAAAATGTGGAAACTCTATTTATACTATAGAAATAACTCAAAAGTATGGCTAACTCTCTATCCTAGCAACTATGAACCAGTAAACTAGTAGCTAGACTCATAAATTTGAAAATGGGGCCTCATATAATATTGCCCAGGTCATTCCAAAGTGGTTACTATGAAAATCCATTATTAAAAACTTCCCAATTACAATTGAATACATTATTTTGGCCTTTTCCTAAGTTTACACCTTAGATTAGCAAATCCATGCGATATTTCATCCCAAAATTACATTTCCTTTGCATCTCATTGCATTTTGGTGTGCCCTGTACTATTTTCCACTACTCTGTACAGTTTTCCACTTTAGTTGTATGGTATTATGTATGATTTGCTCCCTAATATATGGTTTCACAAAACTAGAGCAAATCATCTCCAAAATAGTTAAAACTTTAGCAAATCACTTATTCTTTCTATGGGAGGTGGATTTGCTGCCTACACTCTATACTTGTCGAATTTTGGTATTTCAAAGTGATAGGGATAAGGAGGGATAGTAATTTATGGATGTACTAGCTCATTGTATAGTTCATCATAGCAAGGCTTTTGTGACCTATAGCTAGAGGTGCATAGGTTCAACATTTTGACTTCATCCCACAAGAGTTGAAGTTAGGGTGTCAGAGGAGTTGAAGGTCAACCTACATTATGGATGTGGTGGGTATCGGTATTATTGTTCTTCACAATACTATTGGGAATACTATTGTGCCTGATCATGATAAGGCAAGTACTAAACAATGTGTGTTTTTGTGTCTACAGGTACACTAGGTTCTAGAGTAGGCATATTTTGAGGATAATAATACTGTGACTACACAACATGTGGTTGTGGCATGGGTACTTTTTGGTTTGGAGCCTGCTATACTGGTTGGACCATGGGTGGTTATGACCAAACTAGAGGAGGCATAAAGAAGCTAGGTGTAGTTTGTGGTGGTGTAGGTGTTGGTGCTACTGGTTCTAGGGTTGGTCGAGATGAGGTATCAAAATATGAGATCTATCTCTAACCTGGAGAGTAGGAAGTAGGGAAGCTAAACTGTGTGGAATAATTTGGTTAAGTAAGTACATATGCTATTGGTGTTGGTCCATAGGTAGGATGGAGATGGGTAGTGGGAGCCTAAAAAGGTATAGACAATAGTATCCTAAATTTCATTGTAGGTAAAGGTGGATCTAAGGGTTGGGCATCATGCACTCTTAATACCTGTGAGATAGGAAGGAATGCTGCTAAAAATGTGGGATAAGATACCAAGGTAGGAGCTTGGGTTGAGGGGAAAGTATAAGTGTATACTACTACTTGGGTTTGTGTCTCTTACTCCTGAAGATGCTATTGGGAGGTACCCTCAGATATGGTGAAGAATGGCTCTTGGGAAGAGGATGGTTGGTACTCTTAGTAGGATTACAAGCATGAGGTTTGAGGGAATGCTTGCAGTTCCTATTGGGTAGGAATCTATTAAGCAGTTTAGAAGGATGGATTCTAGTTTCCTATAGTGGACAAGGATAGGTCTGACACCATTCCTATGGTAGGGGTGAATGATGCGACCTCAGGACGGGTATGGTTTAGAAGGGATAAATCATTCTCAAACATGGTTTGAGATGGATTCTAGAAAAAGGGGTTTGCAAAGGTGAGTGACGTAGGCATGACCTGCTCATATACGGTGAAGGCTGAAGGACATTTTCTTGGTGCTATGTAGATTACATGGTCACAAAATGTGGTCGGTGGATTAGGTGAGGATGGGGCTAAAAATAGTGGGTAATCCTCTACGAGTCAAGTATCAAGTATTTATCTCAAAGTTGACATCTTCTCATGTGGCATCCTATGTGTGAACTGTGCATTGGATTTTATGCATGAATTATATGTGTTTGTAATCCTCTCCTTCATGATCGAAGGAGTAAGAGTGTACTAACTAGAGGAATGGGGAGGCCATTCCTCCATAGAGTGTGATTGCTCACGCACCCTACTATGGGTAATCACAGGCATAGTGGCATGTGAAAAAGGTATTTTTAGGAATAAACCCTATGTGATGTAGACTCAAGTGTATCTAATATGAGTGTAAAATAAGTGACATGTTGTGTATAGCAAAACAATATATAGTGTGGCTTGTTGAGACCGGTCTATGATCATGCAAATAATGATAGACCGGAATAAATTCTAAATACTAAGAAAATAAAAGTGTTATGTTCGTTTTGTGTGTTGTAATGTTGATTTTCCCTATGTAGAATCGCAGATAATGGATTGAATACTCTAGAAAATTAAGAATATCATCAATAAAAAACCTCTTGCAACACCCAAATATGCACATGATAGAATGGTACCGTAACATGCAAATGGTGACATGTATGGAAGGTGCAGTAAAATGGTATCCTAAAGGGATGGAACTCACTATGCTGAAGTGAGTCTTCTAATATCCTCTCACGAGAAGAGGTGGTACTGTCTGATACCTGCTATCGACATACCCATAATTTTTCTTTACACCCAAATGCAATTAAACCCTTCTCACCCAACTCCCTCTTTCCAAATGCCCCATTGATTTACTTTAATATTATCCTCAATACCCATCCTACACCCCTTACCCTTCACAAAAGTTACCACTCCAATCCAACACCCAAACATATACCTTCCAACCTCTCAATTATGTCCCTACACCTCCCAATCCCACTCCTAATCCTACAACTTCCCTATCTATGCCATAGTCATCTTCAAAAAATGATATACAATGAATTATTAGTCATATTAATGCACTTGAAATCCAAACAATGGGCATAGAATACCACAATCCAACCCTTAGTCAAATTTATACCCAACCCATCCATCCATCTGTACCTACCCCAGTTTACCCTTAAAAATTTGAGTTTCCCAAACTTGAACCCTTCACTAGACATGGGGATCCAAAATAAATTTTAAGTAAATATTTTAATGCTTACTTCTTAATTAGTGGTAGTGACCACCTCCTTCTCCGCACCTTTGGCATTTATCTAAGTGGCATTGCTCTTGAGTGGTATAATGCCCTCCCATAACATAGTCTTTATATATTTGAGAATTAGCTATTCTCTTTCTTGAGAGTTTTTCCCTCATTGTTAAAAAGAAGGTCCCTCACTAATATTTATAACCTTAAACTTTTAAAGATGAATCTATTTTAGATTATGGATCCCGATGGCAAGCAATGATCAATGAATTACCCTTTTCCTAAAGAACACAAGCTTATACTGAGAGGGGGGTGAACATTATAAGACCACTTTTTACTTTTATTTCAAATCAATATTATGCAATGTATAGATAGCAATATCAACATTAGTAATTAAAGCAATGCACAAATCACCACACACAATAGAGACACCATAATTTATGTGGTTCACCCAATGTGGGCTACTCCATGGAGAAAATATTTCACTAAAATTTTCTCAATCAATCTCTTGGGAATCCTTTCCCTATTACAATGTTTATGGACCTCTGTCCAAAGGAGATACCAATCCCCTAAATCAAGTTCATGGATCTCTATCCATAGGAGAACTCCTTCTCCTCTGCTCTGGTTGGTGATCCTCTAGAAGACTATTGCCTCCACTACACTGGCTTGTGGATCTCTCTCCACTGAAGACTCTTGTCCCCACTCAGAAGACCTATCCTCACTACCCTGGTTGATGGATCTCTATCCACTGGAGACTACTATCCTCTCTACTCTATCACCTCCAAAGCTCTATCTCAAATCTACACTAAACTCAGTCCTTCGGTCTAGCACAAATCTTCTCAATCTCTATCTCTGGTCTAGCACAAACTTATCCTCAAATCTACACCAAAATTTGCTCAACAAGTCCACTTAGAACTTGCTCAAATCTGCTCAACAAGTCCACTTAGAACTTGCTCAAATATGCTCAACAAGTCCACTCAGAACTTGCTCAAATCTGCTCAACAAGTCCACTCAAAACTTGCTCAAATATGCTCAACAAGTCCACTTAGAAATTTCTCAAATATTCTCAACAAGTCCACTTAGAACTTGCTCAAATATTCTCAACAAGTCCACTTAGAACTTGCTCAAATCTGCTCAACAAGTCCACTCAAAACTTGCTCAAATATTCTCAACAAGTCCACTCAAAACTTGCTCAAATTTGCTCAACAAGTCCACTCAAAACTTGCTCAAATCTGCTCAACAAGTCCACTCAGAACTTGCTCAAATCTGCTCAACAAGTCCACTCAGAACTTGCTCAAATCTTCTCAACAAGTCCACTCAAAACTTGTCCAATCTCATAGAAACATAAAGAGAATTGTTAGAGACTCAATATGTTCTACACTCAATGCTCAATCACTTTCTCAACTCAAATAAGAATATAGAATAGTTTATTTTATGGAACTTGAACAATCACTTTACACATCCACTTGACTAGGCTCAATCAACTCTACTCAACCAATCACTCAATGAAACACCCCTTTCTCACAAACCCTAGTCCAAGCATATAACCACCAACTCAAAATATTTCCAACAATGCTCAACAACTAATCTCACATAACAATGATACTCATGTTCTTTTCAAACCCTAGTTCAAGTTCTTTTCTCAACAACTCACTTCAACAACAATTCTTATAAAAAAATCTTCACATAACAATGATACTCATGTTCTTTGCAAGACCCTAACTCAAGTTCTTCACACAACCAATGGCTTCAACAACAATGCTAATCAAACAAGGTTTTAATCACAACTCTTTATTCTAGAAAACCTTGATGCATTAACTCAAACACTCTCAAAAGGAAACCCTAATCAAGTCCTTTTCACTCCAAACTTATTTTCTAGAAAACCAACCAATCAAATTAAACTTTGGAAAATGTGCTTATACCTTTTTCTTGATGATGAAGGAATCTTCTAAATCTGCCAAAAATCTCAAACACTTCTTGCCAAGCTCAAAGAAATTATAAGGTGATTAACTTCCTCAAAATACAATGTAAACATCAAAACACACATACACCTTATCACTCCATATTTAAGAAAACATTCATCAACATTTACAAAAAGTAAATTACCACTTACACCTTATAATCTCCCAATAATATTCAATGCACTCTTCTTTTCAAAATTACCTAAGACAAGAAGCTCCCTCTATCCTTTTAATATTTCAATAAATCAATATGCCAAAACACTTTATTAAAATAAAAACTTAACACCTTATTCCTCCAACTTATCAAAAATCATTTCCAACTAATAAACCTTTCATGCACCCTTTTAACTCCAAACTTTAGGCAACACACAAAAATCAAACTCAAAATTAATTACCTTGCCTTGGAGGGGATTCGAACACACCACACAGCCTCAATCGATGCCCTAGTCATGGCTCCCAATGCCATGCAAGCTAGGTGCTTGCTTGGGGACTAACGAGCACCATGTGCTCCAAAAAGCTTCCCTGCTCGCCTTGCACAAAATGTGCGCCTTACCTTGGTGCTCTCCAACACCAATGCAACTACCACAAAAATGCTACCATTGTGTTTCGAACATAGACCTCCTTGCGCTCAACACCCCAATGCTGTCCTCTTTACCACTAGGCCACTTGCCTCATTGGTGCTTAGACTTTCGATGCAAATCCCCTTGACGTTATTCGTTGGTGCTTAAATAGATTGGTCACTGCACTTTCTTCCTCATGAATTCAAACACGATTGCATGCTTTTGATCATCGAGAAAAAGGATGAATTAAAATAACTCTAAGGCATTAGCTTATATACCAAATTTCCTTCCTCCATGCATGATGTCGTTGCTCGAATTGCCTTCAACGATCTTTGGACATCGATGCTCGAATTTCCTTTGGAGCTTTATTAATTTATAAAATATTTAAATTCCTTTGAATTTAAATTTTATAAATTAATTCTTTTTAAAACCCTTTGGTTTATTTAAACCATATTTCACTTTGCACCTTGGTATAAATAATATTTATTTATAAAATTTAAATTCATTTTGAATTTAAATAATTTATCAAATAAATATTAAACCTTCCTTTAGCTTTGCAATAAACTATCTTATGCTTCCACATAATATTTAAAAATATTATGGAGCCCTTGCTTTTAACCTTTGCATTGTTCCTCTTGACCTTTGACTTTATTAGAAGCTTCTTCCTAAATATCAATGACAACTTTGATAACTTATTTCTTGACACATCTCTTGACTTCATTTCTTGACATCAATGACAAATTTGACTTGAGGACTCAAAATGTCCAACAATCTCCCCCTTTGTCATTGATGGCAACCCAAATTATTTTTATCGAAAACTTAACTTTTTCTTTTGTTCTACTCCCCCTGGGACATTGCTCCCCCTGGCTCAATGCTCTCTTCAAATACCAAATCTCTCCCCCTTAATTAAATCTCTCCCCCTTTGACATCAATGGCAAAGGGTCACCTTTGGGGCTCGGGGCTAAGAATGAGCCTCTTAGCTTAGTCCCTCCCCCACCTCCTCTTGAGGTGGTTAATTCTAGGGTGGGAGTATTTCTACTCCTAGAAAGCACTATTCTTTACCTTTATCCTCTTTCCTTCTTATTTGATCCTTCTGATTCCTTTGACTATTTATTTCCATGTCCATGTTCCTATCCATGTTCCTATTCACATCCTTGTTCCTGTTCCTATTCATGTTCATATCCATGTTCTTGTTCCTGTTCATATTCATATTTTTGTTCATGTTCCTGTTCATACTTGTTTATGGAATGTCTGCTCTACACCACTTTGTTGTGTGACCATCATTGTTGCACTTATAACACTTAATGTTATTATTCCTTGGAGGTGCAAATGCCATAGGATTTCTCCTAGTGAAGCCATATCCTCTTCTATCATGAACCCTGCAATTCATTTCCTTGTGACCAAACTGATTACATGAGTAGCAATACCCATGGAAAAGTTGTGTGTTCCCATATTCCTATATTTCCTGTGTCCTAGGACTATGAAGCCATGTGCCCAAACCTGTGACATGAAAAACATCTTCCATTGAAGTTTCCTTGTCTTGACCTCATTGGTTTCTTAGTCTCTCTTGACATGTTCTGATTGTTGTTCCATCTATATCTTCTTTGTGCATTGTTCCTATTTTTGTTGAACTCTCTATTGTCCAACTCATCCTCAGATGTCTCACTTTATTTTACACTATCTTCTTCTGAAGTATCTTTATATGAAGTTTCTTCATCTCCAAAACTTGAGGTTGACTCTCCTTCCCATTTCTTTTGATTCTGTTCAAATCCAAGACCTATCTTGCTTGATGTAGTCTTTTGTATCTTGATGAACTTATCCAAGTTATTTGAGTTATTTTTAAACCCTTTCATCTTGATCTTGGAGTCTTCTAAATATTCTCTTAGTAGTGCCACTTCTTGTGCTAACTTCTCACATTCTAAGATCTTTGCTTCTAACTTATCCTTGAACCTTTTTGCCTTAGCCTTTGATTTTTCTAAATCCTCTATAAGCAATCTTCTCTCTTCATCACATTCTTGAAACTGAATTTCAAGTTTAGAGTGTTGCTTTCTTACCTTATTTACCATGTCAAGGGCATAAATAAGTTCTCCCTTGAGATCATAACCATCCTTTTTTGAATATTCCTCTATTTTTTTGCCTTTGTCCACATATTTATTTTCTATGGGCTTGTCTTCTATAGGATCACTTACTTCTTCTTCTAATGCCATTAGAATATTTTCATCTGGTCCTTCAAGTGCATTCTCATACTCATCATCATTGAAACTATAACCATCCCTTGTACAATTATCTTCAAGATGTCCAAAGTTACCACATCTAAAACACTTGAGAATTACTAGAGTCTTTTTCTTAACTTGCTCTTTTTCTTCAATCATAAATAGGACTTCATCTCTATCATTGTCTGAAAAGCTAGCATCACTATCACTTGAGTACTTACTTGCCTTATCCGCATAGTAGCTCCTCTTTTATCTTTGAAAGAACTTCTTTCCTTTTTTGCTTTGTCCATCCTTTATTTTCTTCTGGTGCCTATATCTTTATGATTCCCTGTTCCTGTGATCCTATTTTTCTTCACCATTGTTGTTCTTTGGTTCTTGAAAATCTATTGAAAAATGTCCAAAATTTCCACAATTAAAACATTTAACAAATTTTAGATCTCTGGATCTTCTATAGTCCTTATCTCTTCTACCATAATTAGCTTCTTCATCACTAGATGACTCATTGCTTGATTCTGACTTCTTACCCTTTGTCTTCTTGATTGCCTTGAATGTTGCTTCCTTTTGAGGAATAGGATCTTTTGTTCTTATCTCAAATGCTATGAGCATACCTAGAAACATATCTCTTGTCAAAGTATCACCATCCAATGATACTTCTATAGCAGAAACCTTTTCACTGAATCTTTTTGGAAGAGATCTTAATACTTTATCACAAACATCATATTCATCAATCTTCATTCCAAGTCCTTGCATGTCATTAACAACCTCATAAATTTGAAGTAGATAAGCACTAATATTTTCCTCATCATTCATTCTTAATGCTTCAAATTATCCTTTGAGATTTTAAATTTTTGCTTTCTTGACACTCTTATCTCCTTCATATATATTTTGCAATTTATCCCACATTTCTTTTGTAGTTTGACAATGCATAACTTTCATAGACTCTATTCTATGCAAACCTCTCACAAGTGCATTCATTTCTTTTGAAATTATAGTGATGTAGAAGCTAAAATTCCTTATCGATAGGAGGATTGACTAAGGGATCATATCCAAATTCCATTGCTTCCCAAACTTCATTGCCAAGTGCCATCACGTAGATCTTCACCATCATACTCCAATATATATAGTCACTTCCATCAAATACTGGTGCTAAATTATTTGAGGACACCTCCTTAGGATCCATTGTGTTCTTGATATCTTTTTCTTCAAGCTGTTAAACTCTTATGAAGGAACCCACTCTGATACCAATTGAAGAACACAAGCTTATACTGAGAGGGGGGTGAACAATATAAGACCACTTTTTACTTTTCTTTCAAATCAATATTATGCAATGTATAGATAGCAATATCAACATCAATAATCAAAGCAATGCACAAATCACCACACACAATAGAGACACCACAATTTACGTGGTTCACCCAATGTGGGCTACTCCATGGAGAAAATATTTTACTAAAATTTTCTCAATCAATCTCTTGGGAATCCTTTCCCTATTACAATGTTTATGGACCTCTATCCAAAGGAGATACCAATCCCCTAAATCAAGTTCATGGATCTCTATCCATATGAGAACTCCTTCTCCTCTACTCTAGCTAGTGATCCTCTAGAATGACTACTGCCTCCACTGCACTAGCTTGTGGATCTCTCTCCATTGAAGACTCTTATACCCACTCAAAAGACCTATCCTCACTAACCTAGCTGATGGATCTCTATCCATTGGAGACTACTATCCTCTCTGCTCTGTCACCTCCAAAGCTCTGTCTCAAATCTACACTAAACTCAGTCCTTCATTCTAGCACAAATCTTCTCAATATCTATCTTTATTCTAGCACAAAACCTTCTCCTCAAATCTGCACCAAAATCTGCTCAACAAGTCCACTCAAAACTTGCTCAAATATGCTCAACAAGTCCACTCAAAACTTGCTTAAATATGCTCAACAAGTCCACTCAGAACTTGCTCAAATATGCTCAACAAGTCCACTCAAAACTTTCTCAAATATGCTCAACAAGTCCACTCATAACTTGCTCAAATATTCTCAACAAGTCCACTCAGAACTTGCTCAAATCTACTCAATAAGTCCACTCAGAACTTGCTCAAATCTACTCAAAAAGTCCACTCATAACTTTATCAAATATACTCAACAAGTCCACTCAGAAATTGCTCAAATATGCTCAACAATTCCAATCATAACTTGCTCAAATCTGCTCAACAAGTCCACTCAAAACTTGCAAAAATATGCTCAACAAGTCCACTCAAAACTTGCTCAAATTTGCTCAACAAGTCCACTCAAAACTTGCTCAAATCTTCTCAACAAGTCCACTCAAAACTTGCTCAAATCTGCTCAACAAGTCCACTCAAAACTTGCTCAAATATGCTCAACAAGTCCACTCAGAACTTGTCCAATCTCATAGAAACATAAAGAGAATTGTTAGATACTCAATATGTTCTACACTCAATGCTCAATCACTTTCTCAACTCAAATCAGAATATAGAATAGTTTATTTTATGGAACTTGAACAATCACTTTACACATCCACTTGACTAGGCTCAATCAACTCTACTCAACCAATCACTCAATGAAACACCCCTTTCTCACAAACCCTAGTCCAAGCATATAACCACCAACTCAAAATGTTTCCAACAATGCTCAACAACTAATCTCACATAACAATGATACTCATGTTCTTTTCAAACCCTAGTTCAAGTTCTTTGCTCAACAACTCACTTCAACAATAATACTTATAAAACAATCTTCACATAACAATGATACTCATGTTCTTTGCAAGACCCTAAATCAAGTTCTCCACACAACCAATGGCTTCAACAACAATGCTTGTCAAACAAGGTTTTAACCACAACTCTTTATTCTAGAAAACCTTGATGCATTAACTCAAACACTCTCAAAAGGAAACCCTAATCAAGTCCTTTTCACTCCAAACTTATTTTTCAAAAAACCAACCAATCAAATTAAACTTTGGAAAATGTGCTCATACCTTTTTCTTGATGATGAAGGAATCTTCTAAATCTACCAAAAATCTCAAACACTTCTTGCCAAGATCAAAGAAATTATAAGATTATTAAATTCCTCAAAATACAATGTAAACATCAAAACACACATACACCTTATCACTCCATATTTAAGAAAACATTCATCAACATTTACAAAAAGTAAATTACTACTTACACCTTATAATATCCCAATAATATTCAATGCACTCTTCTTTTCAAAATTACCCAAGACAAGAAGCTCCCTCTATCCTTTTAATATTTCAATAAATCAATATGACAAAACACTTTATTAAAATAAAACTTTATACCTTATTCCTCCAACTTATCAAAAATTATTTCCAACTAATAAACCTTTCATGCACCCTTTTAACTCCAAACTTTAGGCAACACACACAAATCAAAATCAAAACTAATTACCTTGTATTGGAGGGGATTCAAACACACCACATAGCCTCAACCAGTGCCCTAGTTGTGGCTCCCAATGCCATGTAAGCTAGGTGCTTACTTGAGGACTAACGAGCACCACGTGCTCCAAAAAGCTTCCCCACTCATCTTGCGCAAAACGTGCACCTTAACTTGGTTCTCTCCAACACAAATGCTACTACCACAAAAATGTTGCCACTATGTTTTGAATACAGAACTCCTTGCGCTCAACACCCCAATGATGTCCCCTTTACCACTAGGCCACTTGTCTCATTGGCACTTATACTTTCAGTGCAAATCCCCTTTATGCTATCGCTGATGCTTAAACATATTGGTCGCTACACTTTCTTCCTCACAAATTCAAACACAATTGCACACTTTTAATCATCAAGAAAAATAATTAATTAAAACACATCTAAGGCATTAGATTATATACCAAATTTCCTTCCTCCATGCATGACGTCATCACTCAAATGACCTTCAATGATCTTTGGATGTCAACGCTCAAATTTCCTTTGGAAATTTATTAATTTATAAAATATTTAAATTCCTTTGAATTTAAATTTAATCAATTAATTATTTTTAAAACCCTTTGGTTTATTTAAACCATATTTCACTTTGCACCTTGGTATAAATAATATTTATTTATAAAATTTAAATTCATTTTGAATTTAAATAATTTATCAAATAAATATTACCTTTGCAATAGACTTTCTTGGGTTTTTATGAAAACCATTTAACTTTGGTTTCCACATAATATTTAAAAATATTATGGAGCCCTTTCTTTTAACCTTTGAATTGTTTCTCTTGACCTTTGACTTTATTAGAAGCTTCTTCCTGAATATCATTGACAACTTTGATAACTTGTTTCTTGACACATCTCTTAACTTCATTTCTTGACATCAATGAGAAATTTGACTTGAGGACTCAAAATGTCCAACATTTCCTTGCCCATCACTAAGCTAACTCACATATTCACCCATAACTATAATAAATACATCTCATTACTCCTCCAATTACAACAATATAGGACCTTTGAAGAGGCACTAGCCCAAGATAAGGTCATTGATAACATTAAAATTCAAGAGGATGTCATAAAACCCAAGAAGAAAGAGTGGACTGATAAAAATAAAAATAGTAATGCTACTTCCTCTAAATCACCTCAAGTTAACCAAATCATTCTCCCCACACCCCTTGCTACTCCCACTACATAATTTCCTACCCCACTCCAACCTCAACTAACAACTCAATCATCTTTGACCCAACCCCTAGCCTCCTCTTCTACATCCCAACCTTCAAATAAGTCTCATCGGGAACCAAGACATTAGTTTATTCCCCTTATTGAGCCTTTAGTCATTATCTTCCATCACCTCATCAAATTCTAAGTTATTACCCTACCCAAAATTAAAACCCTTTATGATCCCAATAGACCTTTACCCCAATATTATAAACCACATATTTATTGTGTCTATCATTTTCAACCAGGTCATGATATTGAACATTGTATGCAATTTAAAAATGTGGTCCAAGACATGATAGAATGGAGGGACATTCATGTTGACAATCATGTGGCTCCCCCTAATCAAAATATTAGGATTTACCAAAACCCATTACCTCAAAACACCACAAACTCTACATCCTCCACACCTCCTAACCAAGTAAACCATATTGATAATAAACCCAACTTTGTTGGAATGGTGCATGTAACTGCTAGAGGTCAATGCCAAGCCAACCATCAAAACCAATCCCAATATCAATCCCAAACCCACCCTCAAATTCTTCATATGACACCCAAAAAATACCAATATCCATTATCACCAAATATCCTAAACCATTCCTACCTAAAATTGTCACAACTCTCACCCAAAAATTAACTCATTTGTTTAAAATTACTCCCATCGAGGCTCAATTACTAGTCATCATACCCTCAACTTTTTCCCAATCCCAATATCACACACCTATCCAAACATCTCTTCCAACCATAAACCATAATCCCAATCCCTTAACAAACCCTATACCCAATACTACCACTCTTATTTCTCAATAAAAATATCCCCATGTCCTACCCCACACCCCAATTAACCTTTCATTCTCATCACAAGATATTTTTCCAAACACTATCCCCAAATTAGTCTTATATAACCCTACTCCAATCCCCTTATTTGAAGAGACCCCTACCACCTCCATAATTCCTTCCTCACCTTCCACTACAATCCCACATGTTAATTTACATATGACTAACCCGTCCATAGGTGAGTATCTTATACATAATGTAACCATTAAAAACCTACCAAGTGTAGAGTCCATCAAATATTTTGGTCGATCTTGAGATATACCTTTAGCAATAGGTACTATTGTATATTTAGGTTCATCACCTAAACACACCAATTTTATTTATGGGGGACTCACCACACCCACATTATCATCTACCCCAATTCCCTCCCAAGAACATTTTTGTGCTAACATTGTTTACCTCTTCAAGCCATATTTCACCATACACTATTTTTGGAAATGTCATTGGTAGTTTTTTGGCTTAGTACTCTATGAGTAAGGAATCCACACCCCCATTGACCTCCTAGGCCAATTACCTAATACCCAAGTAGGCCTTGGATATACATATATGCCTTTCCTTACCTCCTTAACCAAGGCCCTTTTCATTCACAAATAAAATGAGGAGATAGACCACCATAATACCATACCCTCACCACATACTCAAATCCTCATGATATTTTTTGACCTCTTCATCCCTCTCCAACTCAATACTGAGCCTAACTACTTATTACCTATTCAAATTGATGCTATTGATATGAATCTTATTCCCACACCCCCACAACCTGATGACTTTTTCCAAACCACCACCATTCATACTAGCCCATATGATACCTCAAGGGATGAATTCAAAGCAAAATTGGAACAAATTTCCATTACTCTTTATCCTTAATCCTCTCAATATTTGATAACCAAATATTTCAAGTCACCCTCACCCTTCCCATTATCCCTAACATCTTATGTGACAAGAAAATGCCTCACCCACATAAAATTCCTCCAACTTATCTCAAAGAGACTGTCCCTACTTTGCCCCGCATCCCATCCAAACCTCTCCATTTTGCTTCCCCTCATGAGATAGATTGTTCTTCAAGGTACTCAACTTCTATACCAACCCATTAAACCCCTCCAACTAGTTCATCCACATGTGGTCACAAAAACACCATGTATAAATCCTCGCACCACTCCCCCTCATCTCTCTCATCCCATCTTTCAACCCCCTCTTCACTGCCTCTTCTTCCAACACCTTTTCTACCACCTCTTATTACAACACCCTCTCTATTTTCTCTTCTTCCAAAACCCTCTCTACCACTCTTTACAAAACCCTATTCACTATCCCATACCCCTAACATAGCCCAATGCTCATAGCTATACCATTCATACTATCTCTTTCATCTATATCCTACATATCCTTATCATTATACTTATTAATTTCCTCATAATCATCGACCCACAAATCTAGCACTACTATTAATTCACCATGACATCTCTCCAACACCCATATAATTCTCCTTTACAACATATTCCTTCACTTCAATCCCTTCCAATTAGCCTTGTCCACCTTGTACACCTTGACCATCTCACTCAAGTGCCACTTTGTCCCTATACATCCATCATCGACCACATCATTCATCCCATTGCTCCTCAATTTCACCCTTTCCACTCCTTCCTCCACTAGCTCGGGGACTAATTCATCATTCACCACAACTTTTGACTAGGGGAGTTCACCCTAGTCAAAATTTGTGGTGAATGGTGAACTAGTCCCTGAGCCTTTTATACCTTTTATGAACTAGTTAAAATGCATCTTCTTCCTACCTTCCCCTTGATCTGGGCGAGCATCATACCTTAATTTGCCTCTACTTCTTCACCTGTAGGTATTTTATGCATAATATATAAATGTATATATTTGTTACAATCCTTATACATAATTGTCTTTCTATATACTATTGATAAATATATACCTATCATATTTTTTCTCAATTATTATGACCATGTTTTCCACATTAACTATCACCTTCTCAAACCATCACCTTTTGTCTATCATATAAGGTGCTTACATCATTAATTATTCACATTTCCTTTCATATGCAAGGGTACATACATGTCTTTCACACTTGCCTCTCTTCTTGTATTCCATTTCTTCTTCTTATCCATTTCTTCATATCCCACAGACCTTTTCGTTACTTAGCCATACCTAATATCCTCCTCAAGTGCACCTATTATCCATTCAAATCCATGACAATTTGGATCCTCCCTTCATGACCTATTGATACATCATAGAATCCAAACATTACACACATAATTAATATCATTTTTGTAGGTGAGAATGACATCCTGATTAGTCCTAATATCTATATTGGCTCATTGTATCTCCTTCAATGATACAAAACCCAAGGGTTCACGCTTTATATTTAAAAAAAATGAATGATCAAAATGAATAAAAATAATGATGATGACATAGCCTGAATATTTAGGTATATTATATGACTCCATTGAGGCTATATTTATATATATACTAGTACAAAAATACATAATGCCAGTAAGTAGTCCATAGGTATCAAAAATACATAGATATATATCAAAAATACAATAAGGCCCATAGGCACTTGTTAGGATCTCATCCTAACCCTTAATGTAATAACTTCCTTGATGTAATAATTCCTAGTGAACGTGGGTAGTACCCATGATTAATATTTTGTAATGTTCTAAGTTTTAGCTTAGGTAGTGCCTATGACAAATGGCACCATTTTTTATGTAACACATGGTAGATAGGTGGCATTGTGCATGTAATTCGTGTGGCATTGTGCATGTAATTCGAGTGGCATTGTGCATGTAATTCGGGTGGCATTGTGCATGTAATTCAAAGTGGCACTATGCATGTAATTCGGGTGGCATTATGCATGTAATCCAGGTGGCATTTTGCATGTAAGCCAACCTTGGAAGGAGACTCCTTAAATACCCGAAAGGGCACCAATGTAACCATATTTTGCAAAATTAATGAAGTATTGAAGGAGGTTGCCCCCTCGAAGAGGCCTACGATTCAGTTCTATTGTGAGATTGTTCTTTATGCAAATTTTTGTTATATTAATGTGATGTTTATGTGAGTTATTTCCAAGCAATTGTGTGAGAGTGTGTTATTTGAGTTTATTTTATAGCAGGATCTTAACAAGTGGTATCAGAGCGCTTTCCAGGGCCAAGTTCTCGCTGCAATCGCAACGATTCTTGCCATCCAATCCGCCTGTTAGGTATAAATTCCGTGTGTTTTTTCAATTCTGTTTTTCCTTATTAAAAAAATCCAAAAAAAAATACAGTGTTTTTTTTTCCAAACCAAAAACAAAAAAATATATTATTAGTTGAGTAGGTAGAAACCCTGTATCGGGGGTTTTAAAATATCGCGAAGGATCTGTCATTATTGGCTAAGCTAGATAGCCCATAAAGCGTCTAGTGAAGTGAGGGGCGATCAGGCTCCAATACCCAGGCCTCAGACAGAACTCGTGCATGGACTTGAGCTCCCACGTATCTTCGGGTATATCAGGAGACCATTTAGGATTAAACAAACTTTTAGCCATTAGGAAGCTCTTCGGCCTTGTATTACTCATAGTCTACGGGACACAGCATCCTGGACGATTACCCTCCCGTATTGTCAGAGAGGCAGGTAGTGTGCTCAAGGGTATGTGTGGAATCCTCCTTGAGTAGTGGCCTGAAATATTGGTCCGAGCACTATTGTTCGTCACTTGTCGGTATATTAGAGGGCCTATGGGTGGTACATACTCCTATACTTAGCATTCCCTGGTTCTGTTAAAACTACAACCTGTAAAAAATACAAAAATCAAAATCAAAATAAGAATCCAAACACCCCCATTCGTAAACCTGCATTTCAAAAGTGAGCATATGAGAAAGGAGTCCTCTACCAAAAAAAATAACAAAATGGACATGCATTCGGGATAAGCCATGAGGGTGACACTTAAGTTGAAAGTTTGGAGAGTAACAGTCAAATTCACAGTGGCGATCACAGTCGAGTCGATCGAGTCGAGAGGTCAGACACGGTCAAGGCGAATTCACAGTCTTCAGAGTCAAAACAGAACTGTCATATCAGTCACCTGCAAAATACAGAGAATCTTGAGTGTGAAACACGGCCAGTTTTAGATAGTGCTCCAGTACCCAACTTTTGCTCAGTAGCTCAGAATCAGAATCTGTAAACACCGTTAGACTCAGCAAAACAGGAGATAAAAAAAAAAAAAGAGTCTGGGGTGCCAAAAAGTAGTGTTAAGAGATATAGCTCATTGTGACCACCTCCTACTACTGATCATTTTGATATATAGTACCCAAACACTTTTTTGGGCATTTACTAAAAATAGTAAGTCAAAAAAATTCAATTCTATTTTTAGTAACTGGTCACAAAAGGTCAAAAAATGGCCCGGGGTACTCGTGGACACCGGAAAGAACTAGAACACTTGGATTCCCTAACAAAAGCCATTGAGAACTTGAACTCGGCTTTTCACTCCATAAGGGAAGAAGTCCAAGGTCTTCGCCTAGAGCATGAGGCCACTAGCAATCGCTTAGAAGAAGCATTGATTGAAGTGGATAGCAAACTGAGAAGAGAACCACCCAAATCAGAATACCAAGCTGAGAGTTCTACAAGGAATTGTGACCATGATACACCCTTTAGAATGCCCAAGTTGGACTTTCCCAAATTCAGTGGTAAGGATGTTGATGGGTGGCTATGTCGGGTTGACCAATTCTTTCGACTTCATAATGTACCAGTATTTCATCGAGTCCAGATGGCTTCCTTTAACTTGGAATCTGAGGCTCTACACTGGTTTCAATGGTTGCGTCTTACCTACCCAAATCTCTCTTGGGAGGATTTTGAATCCCAAATACTCACTCGATTTGGTCCTAGTGAGTTTGAGGACTTCATAGGAGCCTTATCCAAACTACAACAAACAGGGTCAGTTCGAGAGTACCAAGCTCAATTTGAAAAATTGGCCAATCGAACAAGAGGATTGAGTGAAGGGTTCTTCCAGAGTTGTTATATCAGTGGGTTGAAGATGGAACTCCAAGCGGAAGTCAAAATGTTGAAACCACGAACTATGATGGAAGCTATCAGTTTGGCCCGTCTGGCCGAATCTAAACTCTCTGCCCAAAGACGCCCATCAAAGTTTTCTCAAGATAGACCTTCATTTCCTCCGAGAGCCCAACACCCAGATGATAATAAACCTGCTGCACCCAAGCGACTCACCACTGAAGAGATGGATGCACGTCGTGCCCAAGGATTATGCTACAATTGTGATGAAAAGTTTTTCAAAGGGCATAAGTGTGCACACAAAAAATTGTTCTTGATAGATGTTGGAGAACCTGATACCGTTGACGAGAGTGATGAGGATGAGGACCCTCTAAAAACACCTCCTCCACAAGAAGAAGGGAAACAGGAACCTGAGACATCAATTACAATCCATGCCCTTGCAGGCATTACTACTCCTCAAACCATGAAGGTTACAGGATGTTTCAAGGGCCAACGTCTTTCCATCCTTTTGGATTCGGGAAGCACGCACAACTTCATTGACCCTAGAGTTGCTCAACGGGAAAATTGCTATATCAACAATTGTAATTCCTTTGAGGTCATGGTAGCCAATGGGGGAACCTTATCTTGTAAAGGAAAGTGTCACAATGTTAAAATCAAGATAGGGGACTATGAACTCAAGCAGGACATGTTTGCCCTCCATTTGGGTGGATGTGATATTGTTTTGGGATGCCAATGGTTGAGTACGTTGGGCACTATCAGTTGGAAATTTGCTAAACTTTGGATGCAGTTCTTCCAGAACGGACAAACACACATCATCAAGGGCTCCCCGATAGGAACACCTCAAATTATCAGTTCAAACGGTAGGGAGAAATTGCTAAAGAAATCATCACGTGGGGTCATTGCACAACTATTCTCCATCCAGCCATCCACATCTCCAATGGGTGAAATCTCACAAGACATGCAACAGATTCTCCACAAACATGAGGCCATCTTTTCAGAACCCATCACACGACCACTGCATCGCTCTCAAGACCATGCCATTCCATTATTGCCAGATAGTACACCTCCCAATATCAGACCACCTTATGAGCTACTCAAGCGCACCTTATTTTGGAAAGGTAGGAAACAGGACATTCGCTCTTTTGTGGCAGACTGTGACATAGGTCAAAGGATGAAAAGAGAAACAGTGCACTCTTCGGGCACTCTTCCACCCTTGCCGATACCGGATCAGGTGTGGACTGACATTTCTATGGATTTCATAGAAGGGCTACCTAAATCTGGAGACAAGTCTATTATTTTTGTGGTAGTGGACCGCCTTTCAAAGTATGCTCACTTTTGTGCCCTAACCCATCCTTACATAGCATTCACTATTGCCCAAATTTTCCTTGACTCCATATTTCGCCTTCATGGCATGCCAACCTCCAATGTATCTGATCGTGATCCCATCCTTACTAGCAATTTTTGGCAAGAGTTGTTTAAGTTGCAGGGGAATCAGCTCACAATGAGTTTAGCCAACCATCCGCAAACGGATGGTCAAACAAAGGTTGTTAATAACTTCTTGGAAACCTACCTTCGCTGCTTGCCTCTGATCATCCTACTCATTGGGCAAAATGGCTTTCGTTGGCCGAATGGTGGTACAACACTTCCTATCATACCGCCACCAGAGGCAGAGTACGGGCACCCTCCACTCACGCCTCCCTCCTACATTTCGGGAAGCTCCAAGGTACAGGTCCCATCAACACTTCCCAAATTGGATGAAGAAGGCTCCATCTTACTTGCACCAAAGCAGCTGCTGTATCGTCGAACTCGCAACCGTACCATCATAGAGGTCCTGGTTCAGTGGTGTGGACTTCAACCTGAGGATGCTACATGGGAGTCCCTCCATCAACTCCGACAACGGTTTCCTCATTTTTAGCTTTGAGGACAAAGCTTCTGCAAGGAGAAGGGCATGTTAGGATCTCATCCTAACCCTTAATGTAATAACTTCCTTGATGTAATAATTCCTAGTGAACGTGGGTACTACCCATGATTAATATTTTGTAATGTTCTAAGTTTTAGCTTAGGTAGTGCCTATGACAAATGGCACCCTTTTTTATGTAACACATGGTAGATAGGTGGCATTGTGCATGTAATTCGTGTGGCATTGTGCATGTAATTCGAGTGGCATTGTGCATGTAATTCAGGTGGCATTGTGCATGTAATTCAAAGTGGCACTATGCATGTAATTCGGGTGGCATTATGCATGTAATCCAGGTGGCATTTTGCATGTAAGCCAACCTTGGAAGGAGACTCCTTAAATACCCGAAAGGGCACCAATGTAACCATATTTTGCAAAATTAATGAAGTATTGAAGGAGGTTGCCCCCTCGAAGAGGCCTGCGATTTAGTTCTATTGTGAGATTGTTCTTTATGCAAATTTCTGTTATATTAATGTGATGTTTATGTGAGTTATTTCCAAGCAATTGTGTGAGAGTGTGTTATTTGAGTTTATTTTATAGCAGGATCTTAACAAGCACTCATGTATCCTAATCACTACCTTATTGATGACTGCTCGTCTCCATCTCTACCTCCACTTGACCAGGGTCATCTCTCTCAAGCACTCTTGTTCCCACCAATAGCTTGTGACCCTATTCCATAATGAAACTAGGGCACCCATGCATTGAAATATGGTGCTCTTGAAGTCGTACTCCTAATCTTGCTATGATACCACGATCATAAGAAGAATTCAATAATGAGATGTGATGAATCAAAAGCTCATTCTCTAATACTCAAACCCAATATTGCAACTCCTCAAGAGCCCTCAACATCTATGGATCCACCCCCTAGCTCTAATCTCCCCTTATATGCTCCATCTCCACCTAAAGCTCTTAGACTTGATCACATAACTTTGAGTGCTCCCTCCTCAAGTGCTTCCAATCCTCACTCTCCTACATATGCCCTACCTATAATATCCTCACCCATGATCAAAAAATATCCTGCTCCACTATAAGCCTCACCCGATCTCATCCCAAATTCTCAATATATCTTGCCATCCTCTCCCTCATAGCCTCCCACTCTCATATTTGCATCGATCACTGCTCTCTCCATCTCCACCACCCTATGTATATCGATCATTCCACTCTCATAAATGTGATGAAGATCAGCTATCTCCATTGTATGTTATCCCCTCAATATCTCTATCTCCCCCTCAACTACTTGCAACTAACATAGGGTATTGTCCCTCTCCTATAAGTCCTATCGTCTGTCCTCATCCAACACATATGCTTGTCTCCTCAACTACTATAAAGTAGCATCCTCTACATTGCCTCCTACAGCCTCCATAAAGATACTATGAGACTACCACCAAGCCTTATAATTTTCTATCACATCTACATCTAAAACTCCATCCACATCCACCACAATATCATTCTTATCTCCTACAGTCATCACCTCCCTCCTATAGTATATCATAGGTGTTGGAGGAACTCCTTTTTGAAGACAAAACTATATTATCACCCTCTCATATTGGAATAGCTCATGGTCTCCCCTATAATTCCCACAACACCATCTTCTCCTCCTCACTCTTCTCAAGTGGAACCTATTTGTATCCCATCGTGGACCCACTTGCTAAAGCCTCCATGCTACTTGTCCTAGATATAATCATTGAAATGCATCTTGATAGTTCTCTAAGTTTATTTATATATTGTGACCTTGACCCTGCTCCTTCTCATTCTTCCATTACATGGCATACCCTATCTCCTTTTCTAGATCTATATGTACCTCCCATGGAAGCCTTGATGGCCTCTCCACTATAAAATTCTCCCATCCTCACACTTGAATGAGGAAGCTCACTCCTAGCCTAGATATACCTCTCCTCTAAACCTCATACAAATCCCTATAGGTATATGCTAGTAGTGTTGTAACCCATGCAAATATGGTCTTATACTCAATTATAACCATCACTACATCTAACATGTTCCATGGGAACTATGTACCTGAATATTCTAGAAGTATAATGTTAGACATTATACTCATCATGATCACATGGTGTATAGTGATAATTTGACCTAAAAAGTGACACTCCATAAATACCCCTCCATGACCTACATCTCCGACCACCTTCACTACCTGATCCTCATACACTCTCCTCAGCACTCTATCGAACTCTTGAGTCTCTACCACCACTATTCTCTCACTCTATATTGGTAGGTAAAATAAATGGTATATATACTCCAAACTAATATTGATCTCTCTTGTAGGTAATACAAATGTGTTGCTCTCATAATCCCACCACTTAGCTAATGTGATCAAATATATCTTGTTGGAGTGCACACTCTCCAACCATACCACATCCTACATCCCAATCCTCTGGATCCAATTCCAATCATCACCATCCAACCTATTATTTCACACATCCTTGTATAGGTTGCTAAATTGATGTCTCACTTGTCGCAAATCCCCTTGCAATAATAAAAATATCAAAAATAACCAGCCCACATTCCCCATATTTTATCATAACCATAAATATCCAAAATATACCTATCAACAAAGCATTCAAAAAATTATCCCCTCCATTCACCCACACTTAACCTTAACCCATACCACCATATCTTAACCTTCCCAACCCTATCTTTCACCTCATTTACCATTACCCCCATATAAATAACCGTTACCATTTTCTCTCACCCCATACCAAACCTTTACCCTTACCCATCCCATTATTTCATTTTTACATCTCTTCCCTTTACCCCAACCTATTTTTATTTAACTTTAGCCCTATCCTCATATATTTTAGCCTCAACCCTAACCATATTCTTAGAGATGACCACACTTGAGATCGTCTCCCTAGATATGGTCCTGAACACAACCACCTCTGATGATATGGTTCACCTTTACTCCCTCTTGATTGGATCATCTTTGTAGAGACTATCTTTGTTAAAATTATCTACAGAGAAAGAGTCCCATCAGTAACCGTCTCAATGGTGATAATCCACTCACTCTCCATTTTCTTTCTAAAACCCTCACCCTTTCCTACAACTTACTTTAACCACCAAAAAGGCCCTTGCTATCTAATATATCTATTGCAATTCACAAAATAAGCACAAATGGTTAAGCATAAGTTGAAAAAAAGAAATAAAACAAATATAAAGAATCTCTTTATTAATTTCAATGAAGCCAAGTTACATATTTGTCCCTCTTAGGGATACCCATTTGATACATCAATTACAATAGAGTTTCAAATCCCTCTCAATGGTAGATGCAATCAAAATGCCTTCCAAGGTGACACGAACTGCTCTAGGGTGTCGATGACCCTCTTCTCCATTATTAGAGGTATTTTTTGCCTTATATCCCACAACCCTGTTAGTCCTACGTGCAGTAAACAACAAGAAACATTAAAAATAAAGGAGACATCTCTTAATGAGGCTTTAAAAGGATATTTGCACAAAATATAACATGATAATCAAGAAATTAAAAAAGTGATTTAGTGCATGTAAAATGATCTAAAACATGATAATATGCCATTATAAACATGAAATAAACTAATATGAATCTATCTAAGCTCATAATTACTCAATTGAAGACATGAAAGCATGAAAAAGGTTCGTTATCCCTACACTACAATAATGAAGGAAAATTGCAATAAACTCCTAATCTATTAGTCAAATGTCTCTAGAATGCTGAATTAAACCTACAACATGATTAATATAACCTAACAAAGAAGAATACAAAACTGAGAATCAAAAAATCAAGGATTACCCTCTGACTATGGGTCCTTCAAGTGGTGGGCACTTTTCACCATAGCTGACAGCCATGACTGAGCCTAAAGTAAGTTTACCCTCCAAATCAGGGTGAATTTATCTCCTTTCCAAATTGATGGTCAAGAGTCACCTCTGTGTTCTCTAACATATTTGGTAGTTAAATTACTCAGTGAGTGCATGGATTGCATGGATTAGCATTTCTTGGCTCTTCTATCCTCCTAGGACCTCCATGGCAATGTGATCTCCAATTGGGTAGCAAAATTATTCCTATTAATGCATGTGAATGAGTATGCAATCCAATAGGGTTTCGCTTATTGTAGAAATGAAAAATTAACTCATCTTCCTTAATTTTTCTCCTAGAAAAGTAAGGTCATATTTAAGAGAATTTTTACCCTATCAAATCATCTCAATTCTTATCAAATTTTATACCATTGGATAGGACTCAAAAAAAGCTTTCCAACAGTATATAATATATCTAATTTTGACATCGTCTTCCTCATTTTTTTCTCCAACAAACCAAAATGCTTGACCGTTGGGCAAAATTTCCCATCAATCAAAAAAATTGCACGACGATCAATAGAATTGCTAGACGATTTTGTCCTAAATAGAATTTTAACAAATTTGCTAAAAGATAAAATAAACCTCTTACCTAGTTTAGCCATTTTTTGAATTAGGGAGGTTGGTGAGTATATTGAAGGTGACAAACATAGGAGGGATAAAAACATCCTCCATGTTTAGTCTAACCTCCCAAATCCCTAAAATCACCTTTGGCCTATTTAATCTAGGCCTCTTTTTCCCTTTTTCCTTTTGATTGGTTGACTAGCTGACTGAATGACTAACCTGAATGGGCTGGCAAGTTGTATTTAGATCTCTTGAAATTGCTGCAAAAATTCTCTTAAGAATCCCTCGCATCAATTTTTCATAGAATTCCATTTCCTAGAACCCCTATTATTTAATTTTGTCATTGCAATTCCCAGTTATAATCACCCAGATATCAGCATAATCACCTAAAGATCATGATAAATGCTAGGCAATTTCATTAGATCAAATGTGATTTTGTTAGAAGGTAGGTGATATTGTCTGCAGATCAACAAGGGGGCAAGGATTCAAATCACTATTTGCATCCCTTTCCCTATTTTTGTGTTTTTATTCATGCATTGTTTAGTATTTCTTTAGTTACTATTTAAATTTACATATTGCATCCTGTCGTTCACCATCATTTCAATTAGTTGCATACTAAAATCAAGATTCATAATCGCATAAATCCATTACATATTAGTTTGAACAGACATCATATTTTTTCCATAACATTTCATATTTATTTGCATATAGAGATTAAGACATATTTGTAATTTGGAATACGAGAAAATTGTTGTATTGTGCAAGAAAAATCTATTTTTTGTCAAATTATTTTGCTACAAGATTGCAACATAATCACCTACAATTTTGTTAAATCAGAGGCGATTATGTCTGAACATAGGTGATTCTATCCTACTACAAGCCTTAGAATTTTCATCAAACATCCGAGTCAAGTAAGGTTTATAATTTCTTTTAGCCCTAGTTTTAGGTATTGCATTTTATTTTGTATCCACTATCTACTGTATTCATTAAATAAAAATTTCATATATATAGTTTTAGTTACATAAAGGCCAAACTTAGGTGTATGTGAATGATTCATAAAAGAAACACATCAAACATATTCCAAGCCTAGGTGTGGAAATTGTTGTTAAAATTTTCCTGGTGAACCCTTAATTCATCAAAAAATCACCACAAGAAGGCACAATTAAGTGCCTCTCTTTCGAGGTGTAGCTCTACTATTTTCCCATTCCCCTTTGAGGCACGGATCCATCAGCCTAGAGGAAAGGAGTGCAAAAATTTTAGGCCTACATTCTTTGGTGAACCCGATGTGAATACATAGGCATTTCTTCTGATTTGAAAAAAAAAACAAAAATATATATATACAAGAAAAAAAATAACCAAAATCATCATTTAAAATTTGTATGTTTTAGATTCAATTCTAAATTTTAGATACCAAATATTACTTTTAGATGCACTAAAGAAACCATGAGTCTTAACTCAAATCAATATGAGCCCATCAGTAATGTTGGGAAAATTTTGCCAAATACATTTGTTGATTATGACCAACCTCATCCATATTCAACATCACATTTATCACACTTTTCTCATTTTTCATCCTTACCCCATGTTGTGGTTGATCCACAACACACCCCAAAATTGGGGACCCACCTTTTTGCAGGCTTGCAGAGAAGAATCTCGGTGACCCAGATGCTAAAATTGAAGAAAAGAGGAAAAAATGCATGTGTTGAAAGTGTCGCAAAATCGCGACATGTCGCGCCATCGTTGCCGAAAAATAGAAAAACGTCGCGATATCGCGCCATGTTGCTCCGTCGCTGAAAAAGAATGAAAAACGTCACAATATCGCGACATGTCACTGGAAAAAATGAAAAGGTGTCGCGAAATTGCGACAGGTTGCTCTGTCGTGGCCAAAATAGGAAAAGTGTCACGAAATCGCGGCATGTTGCTCCGTCGCTGCCGAAATTGAAAAAACGTCGTGATATCATGACATGTTGCTCCGTCGCTTCCAAAATGAAAAAGTGTCACGAAATCACGATGTGTTGCTACAGAAGTTGTACGGATGAAAATAGCATAGCGATTTCGCGACATGTTGCTCCGTCGTGACAGAAAGAGGAGAGAGAAAATGAAGACGAAAAAGTGTCACGAAATCGTGACATGTTGCTCTGTCGCGGCCCAGGTAGGAGAGAGAAAGGCAAAATGGAAAGGCGTAGCGATATCGCGACATGTCGCAAAATCATGGGTCAAACTGGTCAAAGGGCACAAAGCGGAAAAACATCGTGATATCGCGACCGAAAGAGGTTAAAGAGCACGAAGCAAGAAAACGTTGCGATATCACGACTGGAACCAGTCAAACAGGGCAAAAGGCCAGAATGGTCGTGATATGCATGATTTAATGTTTTATCATTCATTCCAGATTTCTAAGGCTTTTAGGTGAAGTTTAATGCAAGTGTGCTTGGTTGCTTCATGCAAATGCCTAAATCTAGAATTACAGTAGAAACCCTAGAAACCAGCACCTAATTTATTTGGATTGTGCGAATTTGCAAGTTCATTAGGTTAGGTTGCATGTAGAAAACCTCATTATCTTCGGTTTCATCGAATTGATGACAACATTCTGACTGTAGTTTAGTTTCATTTTCATTTATTTTGCTTTATTTTTTAAACCCTTAATTTATTTTTTGTAGTTTAATTACTGTATTCAAATAAACAAGCTAAAAATCCATCAGAACTAAAGAGGAGAATAGATATTATTCATTTTGAGTCCACTGTAATTTCAAACTAAATAAACCACAGTGCCCCTTGTTAACATCCACTTGCAAACCCTAAGGTATTCCTAGCATTTCATTTGAACAACATCATATCAGCATAACAGGAACCTTGGAGAAATTATTTTCTTTGCAAGCAGAGGATTTTGGGACTCAGATCCTATCGAAGAGTGTGCTTTCACAATTGGGTGAAAACACCACTCAACATATTGGCGCTAGAAGGAGGACCTAAAAGGGGTTTATTTTATCGTGATTTTAGATGCTACGGGTTTTTAATTGTTTAAGAGCTTTACATTGCTAAAAAAATCAAGTCCATTTTATTAGCATAAACGGCCTCTAACACCACTCAACGGATTGGTGCTAGGAGGGCCGTACGGGTTTATTTTTAGTGTAATATAATTTTAAATTTTTGTATTCATTAGTCCTCTAACATTCAGCGGATTGTAAAAAGGATGGTATGAATTTATTTACCTGTTCTATTTTAAGCAATTCAGGTATGCTGTATATTTTTCTGATTGTTCATACAAAATTAAAGTGATTTGATTTAATTTTTCAGAATTTTGGTCTCATGCAATTAATTTTCATTTTATTTTAATGAATACATCTCTTAGTTGATGCTAACTTGATTTCTGTTTTATATTGCAGGTTGAATATTCAACAGATTTGGTTCTAAAATTACATTTTAAGTTCACTAATGGCAACACTTGAGGAGCAAAGGGTATCCCTGAGAGCTGAAATAACATCTTTAAGAGAGAGAATGGTATTAATAATAGAGGATCATTATAAGGGTTTGTCTATACCTGTGGTACCATATCATGTTCCTAAAATGTTATTGGATTTTTTATGGTGTTTTAATCAAGAGGTACCACTAGGATACTTGCAAAAGCTGCATGTCTACAAGAATGCATTATGTCAATTCCAGATTTTCTATGAGGAGGTGGCTTGTAAGTTATTTGCATACATTTTGGATGATAGACCATTCTTTTGGTATAGCCAACTACCCATGGAGGTTAGGACTTCTTGGATACAACTAGAAGCAGACCTATCTTAATCATTTTGGTAATCAGGCTGACTTAGAAATATTGAAAAATCAGTTTACCTCCATATGTAAAGAGTCTAATGAATCCTTGAGTCAATTCAATGAAATATTTCATGAGTTGCACTCCCAAATGTGGGAAAATTTTAACACATTAGAAGAGGAAGCCATGAAAGTATACCTAGGAGCCATACACCCCACACTTGCTTCACTCATTGAGGAAAAACTGAGTGGTTTGTCCCTAGATAGAATCCATGAGATCTTAGAAGAGATAGAATGACAAGGTCTTGAAGAAGAAAAGGCACAAAATATTCACATGAGAGATTGTTCTTTTGATGCCAACCTACACCAACCATCAAACATAGCACCCTCCACTCTAATGATATCTAAGGTAAATGATCAAGGGGATGAATTTGAATACCCAAATTTTATGACCACATTAGATGTAGTCCAAGAGGAGGTGCAAATTGCTAAGACAACATCCACTAGTGAGGATCATGTAGAGATACATGATTATCTAAATGAAGGGGTTCTAAATTCAACAATGTTTGATATATGTGAATGGATGGAACTCACCATAGAATTGAATGAAGTGGTTGAAAGTGAAATGGAAAGAAAATCAATAAATAAATTTGAAGATATGATAGAATTTCACCACTTGTTCTTGGAAGATACTATTAATGAAATGTGTAAAATTAAAGATCAAGAAATTCTTCACCCTCCAAATTATGATAATGAATCATGGGTTACTAATTTGGACAATGATAGCCTTATAAATTTGAATTCAAGAAATAACCCACTTTTGGAAATAATTGAACCATCTAAGGAGGGTGAAGATGAATTTGATGAGAAAAACATTGATGAATTGGAAGATGTTGAAGAAGTAGTTGAACGCCACCACTTGATTTTGAAAGAGGATTATTATGATGCTTGCAAGAAGTGGGAAGACTTCACTCATTCCAAAACTACTAATGAAACTTTTTTTCCAATTGATATACAGGACAACATAATTGCCTACTCAAAGGAAGATATTACAACTCCTGTACAATTTGAGGATGTTTTGGAAGAGGGTTTCAAATCTCATCAAATTTTGGAAGATTATAACCATCTTATTGCCAAGGACAAAGAAGAAAAAGAATTTATGAATGAATCAAGAGATCATGTCACAAACATCATGGATTTTCATTCTATGGATTTGGATGACGATTTTTATAATGGTTGGGGAAGGTATGGTGATGCATTCTTTTCTCATATCCCTATAGATAAAAATCATATTTTACTTGATATGCAGGATGTTGAACCTTCTACATCATACGAAGATCTCATATTCATAAGATTTGAAAAGGGGACAAAGGATGCAAGTTTGCATGATGATTTGGAGGATTCAAATGAAGAGATACCATGGATAGTGAACAAAGAATTAGAACCAAATGATAAAGAGATTGATCAATTGGAAGCAACTCAAATAAGTGATCATCAAAGCAGATTACTTGACATACACTTTGACCAAGAGTGTTTGAGAATTGAAAATGATGACCATATTTTGAATTTAAATAATTTGAGTGATGAAATGTCACTAAAGGTAAATGAAAAACAAGGTATAATTTTTAATCACACCTTTAATAACATGGTTTTAATGAATGGAAAAGAAGTTGATGCACTTGAATTGTTAAATAAAATTCATCAACAATTACTAATTGAATCTAGGATAAAAACTTTTAATGATCCTAATTTAGTAAATATCTTAGATGCTTGTAAATTGTTACACAAATTTGATTGGCCTACAAATTTGGAAAATGATTTGCCTAAGAAATTTGTAGAAATAGGCTACTACTTACAAAATTGCATATTTGAAAAGGATAGCCTAATTCTAAATCAAGGAGGGAATTATGAAGATTATATTTTAAAGAATAGACATGATAAAATTGAAAATCATTTATTGTCTAATCATTCTAGTAATTTGATGCTCACCTATGGGAGTATTATTGGAACTAAATCAAATTGGTATGGTGAGCATGGCAAGTGGAAATTTGTTGCATTGTTTGGTCCGGTATTAGATTCCCACAACATTTGGCATGCATATTATGTCATATTTTTGTTGAAATGTTCTAATCATGTGTGGGATCCAGGAAAGTGATAAGCTAAGCTTTGCATCATCTTGTATTATAGTGTACATTTGTATATAAATTTTGGTTTTTGGTTTTTGGTTTGTGTTTTCAAATTTTCATTTTTGAGATTGCAGTTTGGTTTTGGATTGAATAAGTTTTAATTTAAATATGTGTGTTTATTTGACATGTTTTGTTTGTCTACTAAAAAAAAAAAATGATGATGAAAAAGTTGCCTTGAGATGCTAACTTATGTTCTAGATCGTGAGAATATGAAACATTGGAATTGTCTTGTAAAAGCTCCACAAGTAACACAAACAGTTTAATAGTATCGTTTGATTTTGTGATGCATGAAGTAGTCAGTTTTATATAGCAATACTTCATCTGCAATTCAAAAGACAATGCATTCGTATTACATCTCGCTTTGCACATACATGCCATCGTAGTTGCAAATGCATTTCAAATACAAATCATTAAAGTATGTCAAATCCTCTTGAGGTTATGCTATCACATAAATATGAAAAATCCTAAGGTGGGAAACTGAGTCTTGAGATATCTTGAACCAAGCACGTCTTATACATTAAAAAGGATATTGAGCAAAATGATCAAAACCTAACTTGGAAGGAAAGGTTGGGCGAAAGAAGTATTTCATGTCTATCCTATTTATGCAGCATGATCCTTAAAACAGTGGTTTTGACCACTTCCATAGAGCTTAAAAGCCTAAAATCAGAGTAGTAAGGATAGGGTTAAATACTCATCGAACTTAGGTTGAGGATCCAATTCCCCAAAGCTTTGATTTGACCTACATGGAGTGGTAAGGATAGGGCATAAATTCTCATCTCATTTAGGTTGAGAATCCAATTCCCCAAAGCTCTTATGTCTCATTTCACAATAAATCTTGGATTGTAAGGATCGTACTATTTGTCCTCTGCAAAGGATGGGTAGTCATCCCCAAGGTCTAAGCAACAAAATTAATATTTTCCATCTACATCTAAAGTTTGGATTGGAAGGATCGTACTACATGTCCCTAGCAAGGATGGGTAGTCATCCCAAAGGTCCAAGAAGTAAAAAATAAAATTTTCCCATCTCATATTTATAGTGGATTGTAAGGATCGTACTACTTGTCCTCTGCAAAGGATGGGTAGTCATCCCCAAGGTCCAAATAAATGAAGATAAGTTTTGGATTGTGGGGTTAAGTATGCCCATGCATGGCAACATGTCTTGTCTAAAAAACAAGACCACTGATTGTCCAAAGGGTTAGACTAGCATGACCATTTCTTTCATAATTGGTTAAATTATTTTGCTAAAAGTGAGGTAATGAATTCTAAATCAGAATAGTAAGGATAGGGTTAAACTCTCATCTCGGTTGGTTGGGAGTCTGATTCCCCAAAGTTCTGATTTCACTTTCACTCACTTGCACATGGGTTCAAGATAGTAGGGACTCATAACCAACTTTGGGATATATAATAAAGCAATTCATATAGTTGATCCTAAGAGGGTTTGGCAATCTTGAATGTTTGTGTATGATACTAGAAGGTCTATGTTTAAAAAAAAAAGCAAAATCTCCAAGCATATTTATTAGGTTACACAAATCATTCACAGTCTCATATATGCATTCATATAAAACTAACAATGGAATGTTGATCAATTTCAAACGATAGGGAAAGAAATTCATTGCACACACTGAGCTAATACTTGATGATTCTGATGATTCATGTACTTCTGATATTTGGGCATTTGTTATATTGCTTATGTGCTAACATATGTTTGTGAGTTTGTGATATGTTTCAGGTTGGGTTCTTACTAAAATGCTTAAGAGAATTTGACAACAGAGTTGCCATTTGTTGTGGTTGATCCACAACACACCCCAAAATTGGGGACCCACTTTTTTGCAGGCTTGCAGAGAAGAATCTCGGTGACCCAGATGCTAAAATTGAAGAAAAGAGGAAAAAATGCATGAGTGTTGAAAGTGTCGCGAAATCGCGACATGTAGCGAAATCGCGACCTTTTGCTCCATCGCTGTCAAAAAATAGAAAAACGTCATGATATCGCGACATGTCGCTCCGTCGCTGAAAAAGAATGAAAAACGTCACGATATCGCGACATGTCGCTGGCAAAAATGAAAAGGTGTCGTGAAATCGCGACAGGTTGCTCCATCGTGGCCAAAACAGGAAAAGTGTCACGAAATTGCAACATGTTGCTCCGTCGCTATCAAAATTGAAAAAACGTCGTGATATCGCGACATGTTGCTCCGTCGCTACCAGAATCAAAAAGTGTTGCAAAATCATGACTTGTTGCTACAAAAGTTGTACGGATGAAAATAGCGTAGCGATTTCGTGACATGTTGCTCCGTCGCGGCAGAAAGAGGAGAGAGAAAATGAAGACGAAAAAGTGTCACGAAATCGTGACATGTTGCTCTATCGTGGCCCAAGTAGGAGAGAGAAAGGCAAAATGGAAAGGCGTAGCGATATCGCGACGCATCGCAAAATCATGGGTCAAACTGGTCAAAGGGCACAAAGCGGAAAAACATCGTGATATCGCAACAGAAAGAGGTCAAAGAGCACAAAGCAAGAAAACGTCGCGATATCACGATAGGAACCAGTCAAACAGGGCAAAAGGCCAGAATGGTCGTGATATCATGACAGAATCAACCGGAAGGCGTGATGCGCAGAAGTGGTCACGAAATCACGACAGAAGGCAGCCTAGGGGGACGAAGCGAAAAGGCGTCACGATTTCACGATAGGTTTTGGCAAAATGTACGGAGGGCAAAAGCGGTAGCGATATCGCGACAGGTGGCGGCAAGAAGGTCCGAAGGAGAGAATGGTCACGATTTCGCGATAGATTGCAGCGAAGTAGTACGGATAGAGAAAAGCATCGTGAAATCATGACAGGTTGAAGCTCAAGCGTACGAAAGGGAAAAATGTCACGAAATCATGACAGCATGCAACAAAGGTGCCCGAAGCAGAGAAGCATCACGATTTCATGATAGGGTGCGGCCTAAGGGGATAGAAACAAAAATAGTCATGAAATCATGACAGTTTGTGGCATGAAGGTCCGAAGGTGAAAAACGTCGTCATATCACGACAGAAAGTGGCATGAAGTTCCGAAGGTGAAAAATGTCGCGATATCATGATAGAAAGCGGCATGAAGGTCCGAAAGTGAAAAACGTCACGATATCGCAAAAAAAAGCAGCATGAAGGTCCGAAGGTGAAAAACGTCGCGATATCGCGACAGAAAGCGGCATGAAGGTCCGAAGGTGAAAAACGTCGTGATATCGTGACAGAAAGTGACATGAAGGTCCGAAGGTGAAAAACATCATGATATCATGACAGAAACGACCGGAGGCATACGAACGAGGAAAGCGTCGCAATATCATGACATGTCACGATTTCATGACATGTCGCGTTTTTGCGGCCAGAAAGGTGAGCAGGTTGCATGCTATTTTGTCATGTTTTGGTACGGGAAGACGTTACAGAAGACACAAAAAATGTAGGACACATGGCTTACAGGTGTCAGTATTGCAGAGGCATTACATGCAGCGGTGGATTTCGAGCATTTCAGAATCGAGCATTAATCAAAAGCAAAGAAAAGGCAAGAATTTGAAAGGTCAAATGCAGGAAGGTGAAACGAAGCGACACAGGGAGAATCGAAGAGCCATTTCAGTGATTATAAAGTCAAGAGTGAGGATTAAAAGAGGGGGGGAAATTGCTGCTTGCAGAGTTGCAGAGACAAGGGCTTCATGCCATTCTAGGCCTGCACTTGGGCAATTTCCTTCATTTGTTCTGGATTTGTAAAACCTGGAACATTCTGTAAATGTAATTGACATATCATTCAAATACAAAAATATAGAAAGTTGGCATCTCATTGATGAGAAAGAAGGAGCCATTTTGTGCATGCATGATTTAATGTTTTATCATTCATTCTAGATTTCTAAGGCTTTTAGGTGAATTTTAATGCAAGTGTGCTTGGTTGCTTCATGCGAATGCCTAAATATGGAATTACAGTAGAAACCCTAGAAACTAGCACCTAATTTATTTGGATTGTGCGAATTTGCAGGTTCATTAGGTTAGGTTGCATGCAAAAAACCTCATTATCTTTGGTTTCATCAAATTTATGACAGCATTCTGACTGTAGTTTAGTTTCATTTTCATTTATTTTGCTTTATTTTTTAAACCCTTAATTTATTTTCTGCAGTTTAATTACTGTATTCAAATAAACAAGCTAAAACTCTATCAGAACTAAAGAGGAGAATAGATATTATTCAGTTTAAGTCCACTGTAATTTCAAACTAAATAAACCACAGTGCCCCTTGTTAACATCCACTTGCAAACCCTAAGGTATTCCTAGCATTTCATTTGAACAGCATCATATCAGCATAACAGGAACCTTGGAGAAATTATTTTCTTTGCAAGCAGAGGATTTTGGGACTCAGATCCTACCGGAGAGTGTGTTTTCACAATTGGGTGAAAACACCACTCAACACCCCAACAAAACAATCCCTTTTCCAATCCTCTTCATAATGATATTATCTTTTCTCCCACATATCCATATTATACCTATCGATCCACATATAATCCTTCTCCATCATTTCAACATTCTTCTTTCAACACAACACACCTATTTCAACAAGAAAATACTTCTTCCAATCATACCATGCACTCACATCATACTTCAAAATCTTCCTATCATCATTCTACCCATAATGAAAAATAGGTAGTAAACCATTAAGTCCTTTTATGGCTGAATTCCTAAGGCAATTATGAAAAGCCTCTCGAAAACCTTCACCACGTAAATTTACTAAACTCAATCAACCAATGGATATAATTCTCAAGAATTTATTTGATACAAATAGGATTGAGTTACCTCCCATAAGACAACCTGATACCACAATAGATTGTTATAAACCTGAGCTACATTGTGAATATCAAAGAATGGATGGACATATGACAAAAATATAGATATTTAAGATGTGAAATTCAATATTTGATTGACAAGGGTCCTTTTACTATAAAGGAATTAAAATCTACAACTAATTATAAATCTCCAATAAAAAATCAAAGTCCTACACAACAAATACTCATAATCAATCAAGACATGGGGATCTCCCAAGAACCCCTATTCAATTATCAACAACAGGAAACCGATAAAATATTCATCTTAATGTGTCCCATCATGATGATATTGCTAATATTGTAATATAAATTACAAATGAGCAACCTCAAGTTCAATCAAATCATTTTGATATTCAAGATATGGATTCCTCATTTGACCAACCTTTAAAAATATCTTTGGCTCTACAGAATGATCCAAAATGGAATGTAAGCATAGAAAGCCCATATTTAACATCAAAATCTCAATCTTAAATCCACTTTGATAGTCAAAAACAAGTTATTAATCCTCAAGAGAAGATATGACTTTTAGAAGCATTACAAAGTTCTCATGTTCATAGGAAAAATTTGTTCAAGATACTTAACCAACAATTTGTTCCTCATGATATTTTCCCTAAGAACACAATTAATGGCGTAAGCCCTCTTGAGGTTAACCATATTTCATTCTATGATGATAATATTCATTCCTCTACTCCACAAGAAGACTCCTCTCTTTACATTATAGGATTTATTAGAGAAATATCTATTAAAACTATCATGGTAGATCATGGATCCTCTCTTAATTTATGTACTTATCAATTATTCTAAAAACTCATATTAAAGTAAGAATATCTCAATTAATCAAATGTTACTATAAAATATTTTATGAAATTCAAGAAGCTCGAGGCACTATAATTCTTCCCCTTAAGAGTAGATCCAAGATCCTGGATACTTTGTTTTATGTAGCAACTTGCCCTTCAACTTACAACCTACTTCTCATAAGTCCTTATATTCATACGATGAGGGTTGTCCCTTCCATTCTTCATAAATGTTTGAAGTTTAAACATGCAAATAAAATTTTTACCATACATGGTGACCCAACACCATTTGAATAATCTTTAACAGTTGAAACATCAAGTTCTATACATTCTCCATTGTCACAATTACCTCCTATAAATCATTTTTCTTCATCCATACCCGATCATACTTTTTTGCAAAATAACACCCATGCATATCTTTCAAATATGCTCCCTCTATCTTATAAATACTTGGAATATAGTGATAAGAATGAAAAACCTTCTTATCCTTCTGATATTTTTTTTGGTAACATGATCAATTTTACACATAAAAGTCAAATCTTTTGCTACATTGTTCTAGATTATAACAAAGCTTTTGTTATCACTACCTTTTATTTATCACCTTTTGTTATTCATTATCCATTTCATTATTATTATCACATAAATTTCTCTATTCTTTTCCTCTTTATCATTGTCATCTTCTTTCCATCACTTTTCTTCATCTACATCTCATTCTTCATCACAACAATCTCAACTATCAACCAAACAACTTCACATACACTACAACCAAATTATCCTTCAAAAAATCTTTTGATTTTGAAGCCACCTTAGACATGCTATACACAAATCATCTCATATAGTGTATATAGATCATCTTATATATACCACCAATCTCATTGTCAAAAAAAAAAACTAAAAAAAAACTAAAAAAATAAAAAAGTATCAAAATCTCAAAAATATTTCAAATCATTCTGCATTGTTATTCATTGTTGTATTTGTGGATGCAAAGACACAACACTTGAAAATAAAATGGTAGAATCAAATAAAGAAATGAGACAAAATATATTGCACAAAAGAAATATGTATTCAATGGTGGGGCCAATAGACTTCCTTATTACAATCAGTATCCAATGTGAATATTTGATACAATAATTTATAGTGCAACTAGGGTTCTCTGAAACCCTAGTTAGATATAACATAAGTATTTTTAGATCTGAGTGTGTCCTTGATCCCAACAGGTTGAGTGGTATTTGAATATCCAATGTGGAGCCACTACAACTTCAAAAGCCATCAAAAAATATGTTGAATTCGTAGATCTGCATGTAAAACAAAATACAAGAGCATCAGTAATACCTATGAGGGTTCCACAGTGTGAGAGCCTTAGACATTAACAAAACCCTAGCTTAAGAATAAATTTAAAATACATGCCAAACCAATGAATAAATGAAATAAAATAATACTAAATATACCTTGCTTTTTTGTTGCAGATTTTGTAGTGTAGCAGATTCAGATCTTCGTTTTAGTGTCGTAGCAAGCTTTGACACGAGCTTCGCAAGATCTGGTTCGCACCTGGGACTATCACAGGCTTTGGAAGGTGCTAGGAAGGCTCTGTAATGATATTGGAAAGCTCTAGTGTGTATTTGTAGATAGGGCAAGATCTGATGGGTGTTTGGCAAGCTTTGCAGCAAGCTTTGCAAGCTCGACACAATGCTCATAGGGTAGGGTAGATCTACAAAAATAGATCTGGAAGTATGGCGACAGAGGTGATGGATAGAATACGACTCTAGTGGTGAGTGAGGATGGATGGACAATGGATGGAATGGCAGAAGTATTTTTGGATTAGCTAGGGCATCAGATTTTTAATTCTCTCTATCTCTGCTTCACTAGGGCATCAACAAATGCTTCTCCAAGTATATCTCTTAATCTTAAGGTTCCAAGGTTTGGGAATTTTTAAAATACCCTATTTATAATCCAACCTAGGGTTTTCTTAGGGTTTTAGCCTTGCACTTTTGATCGTGTGGATAATATTAAGTCATATCCTAGGGTTGAGATTACTTTTTGAATGTGACATGGATTAATGAAAATGGATGGTGGAGATTAAATGAAATTGGATGACTAAGGTTAATTGAGTTTATTTATATATTTTATAATAAATATATTAAAATATAATAAAATATTATATAAAATATAAAATATTATAAAATAATATTAAAATAACCCCAATTAGTCTAGGAATTGGTGGGAATGTGGAATGGAAGACAAGTGGGTGGTGGGATGGTTAGGATGGAGGTTTAGTGGTTGTGATTTGGTGTCTACATATGCCCCTTTTTGTACCATATTGTGTGAAACACAATGTGGTGCAAAAATATGATACACCTGCTTGGGCTATGGGCACAGAAGCAACTTCTCTTTGTTGTTGGATTTGTGCACTGATGTTGAAAAAAGAATAAAGAAATTTTTTTAGAGTTTTTGTACCTTACCCCCTCAATTGGTGAATGAGTTACGAATGTATCTCACAAGCCAATTGAAAATGAATGATGTAGTGAATTTGTGCAATTGATGAATGAATGATGTGAAATGCAAATGATTGTGGATGATATGAATGATGTAAAATGTAATACCCATTTTACCCCAACGGTGGGAAGGGGGTTGGTGTATGATACCATGTAAATGTAGACGATATGAATGATGTAAAATGTGATACCATTTTTGCCCCAATGGTTGAGAAGGGTATTTGTCCAGTGTAGATGTTATGATCATGTGAGATGTATCCCGTCATGGAAAAATCATAATGTAACATGGTTGCCCCAAATTTCGGGATGATTCGATGCTTGTTGAATAAGCTACCACAATGGCATAATTGAGTATGCAATGTATGAAATATGCATGATGACTAAGTCAATCGTAGGGGTGGGGTAGTGACTGTAGAAATTTCTTCATCAATTCCATCGTGGAACCAATCAACCTACCGACATGTCCTATACTTTGACTGTTTTTGAATAAATGAGTGTTTGAGATTTTGATTTATCTATTTTTTCTTGCCCCACAGACAAGGACATCAATGATTGATTGCGAGCAAATTTTTCTTGGCAAGGTTGCATTCAAAATGTGAGGTGCCAAATATGATTATGATTTTTGATGACGAGATAATTGATTATGATCATGAGAAAGTATCCTTATTGTACATTATTCATCTTATAGAATTGCATGGATTATCATCACTGCAATCACCAACTTTATAGAATAACATACTAGATACGAGGTTCGCTTGGATGGCCTAGATAAAATAAAAATGATGAATGATATATGCATAATGATTATGGAAGAATGTGATGACATAGATGATGAAGAATTGTGGGATGTTGATTTTGCAAAAAATGTGACCTTGGTTGGCATGTTTCTGTAATGCAATATGTATTTGTGAAGAATTTTTCTTTTTCTCAAAAAATATGCATGCAAAACTATTTGTAATTTCACAAAATCAACTTTTATGATGTACATGATGTATGGATGAATTTTGGTTTAGATTTGATGATGGGAGCTATCATTTTAGGAGTTTTTGTCCTCATTCTCTTTTGCTACCAGGCATGCACGTGCACCTGGCATGTTTTGTAGGCACCCACGTGCGCCTGCATGCACCCGCAATGTTCAAGCACAACTTTGTGCCTGAATGCACTAGTTAAAGCTATAAAAATATTTCTAAGGATTTTTTAGGCTCATTTGTGCGTTGTAAACTTTGAGAAGCTGCGTCTGAGGAGGGAAGTGACTTAGTGAGATAAGTGAGGCTTGTGAGTGTGCGGAGGCAATGGTAGTGGAGGGCCTTGGTGCTGCTGGTGGAGCAAAGGTGACATTTGTATCGGTAATACCCTTTTTTTCCTTTGTGCAAAAAATTATTTTTAGTTTGTTTTTGAATTTTTTTGAATTTTTTGAATTTTTGAAACTGACAAAGTTTTTTTTTTGTTGCAGCTGAGGGATATTGATCCTCGACATCACTTGTCTCCTCTAATTTTTGGGATGAGGAAAAATATTTCAAAGGAGGATTGGGGGTTGCTGAGTAGGGTAGGCCTAGATGGTGTGGCCCGATTGGATGTTGTGAGGGATAATGAGGACTACCTCTCAGTTTTGATCGAGAGGTAAAGGGACTTTATAACTACCGATCAGAGAGGTTACTGTCACTCTTGAGGATGTTTATTGCATTCTCAAGGTGCCAGTAGAGGGAGAGAAGGTGATCGTGGGGAGGGATAAGAAGGCAAATATGGAGAAGATGCTTAGGGATCAGTGATGGGTGGCTCAAATTGGGGACAAAGGGATATTGTACCTAAGCATGTACAAGGTGAAGGAGTTAGATGCACTCCCCACATTGATCATGTTTAGGCTTGGCTCGGGTGGACGTACAATGGAGGCCATGGCAAGGATCTAGGTGGGATGGAGATGTGAGACAGCTATGATGGGTGCAACAAGGTCGATGGATAGTTTGGTAGAGGGATGAGGAGGTGGAGTATTTCCAGTACTCATGGGTGCTGTGGCAGTTTGGTTTACCTCAAGGAGTTCCTGATGAGTTGGTGTTGTATCGGTGGGTGAAGGATGAGGTGACACTACCTTCCCTTGAACCATGGCGGGTGCCATTGGAGGATGATGAGAAGTTGGAGGTGGCTAATGTGGATGATGTCGATGTGACTATAGAGTATGTAGAGTGGTTTGGTGCCCAACCAATATGGGTACCAAAGGTGGCAGGTGAGGATTGTTGGTCCGGCTTTCATGCACACCCCGGGAAAAAGGATGAAGGCAAGGAAAGCTCCGGAGACACCCACGGTACTGATCCCACTCATCTTTAGGATCTAGCTGGTTATCCAAGGTGCGAGTTACAGAGTTGGGTCGAATGGCAATTCACTCTTTTCCACTTCTGGAATAGATTTCAATATGGACTGCTCTGTTACCTTACAGGGGGTTCCTGAACTTGTTCAGTAGTTGCAAAAGTTGTTGACAATCAGATTTAACTTGAATTCTAGATCTAGCTCTCATGGGTCAGCAGATTTAAATAAAAGGCAAATAAAGAAAATAAAAATGGATCATTAACGGTAAGCAAAGAGAGGGTAGGGTAGGCGTAAAAGAGAAGTTTATCATACTTTAAACTCGTAAAACTCTAAACTATCAATCTTATCTATGCTATCACCTTCACAACGAACAAATCCCGGAAGAAAGTGTCCACTCGCCTAAGATCACTTTCAACTAAGAGCACAAGGCAGAGTGAAACGGATCTAGCAGTAAATTATAAATCCAAGGGGCAACTGGTTAAAATCGGTATCTTTCACCTGCAACCCTAGCTCGCACAAATGAAGACAGAGCAATTAGAACAAACTTACACCTGAAATCTGTAATTTCCCCTAGCGCACAATAGAACAACCGAAGCCTAACAAGATATTTAATCTTGACAATGGCAGATTTACAAGATATATCTAACAAACTTTAAATGGAACGGATAACAAAAGAAAATACACTTATCACACTCGCAAAAGATTAGGCTCCCGGCCATGCTATCACGTAAAAGCTAAAGCACATCAACTCCAAGTCCGAAAACAAAGGATTTCACAAAATTTGCAAGAAATTGCTTATAAGCCTTTATTTCTAAGTCTCCGCCTCCTCGCGATTACATTTAGAATTTGTATTTATAGACTCAGGACAGACCCTGATCTTTTCCAAAATATCTTGCTCAAACCCTAAATCTTATCGCACTTAAACCCTAGGACCCGGGTTTTACAATAAAAATCCATTTAAAAATCAAAGTCCGAATAGAACTTAACCCTTCGGCAAATCTGTGCAGTCAGCTGCCATAAATGGAGAAGATAAAATAAAATGCAACTTGCATTCATTCGCAGCTGCAAATAAATGCCTCCATTAAATCTGCTGGTGAGCCGGATGAGTCACCACTTCTCCATCAATTCCATCCTGCAAATCCATCCTTGAGTTGAAATGGTCTTCATGCTATCAATTCTCGCAATAAATTTGTTGTTGAATGCTCTCACCGGCAGCCTTCTCTCCTAGCATGGCGGTCCTTGACTAAATCCGCACTTTATCTTCGCCTTTATGGTCTTTCCCGTTTGTCCCGTAAGTGCCAGGTGGAATCCCGCATGAAAGACAAAAAGATGCATTAGATTAGCATTTTAATTAAATCAGAAGTTTAAAACATTAAAAACAGATTAAATCGGAAAAATAAGCTTGCATGTCGGCTTCTGTTTGTCTCATTCACGCTTTGACACGTGTCGCTACCCCAGGAAGCCTTATGTTTCCCGCCGGAATGCACTTTCAAGTCAACTATGACTTTCTCTCTCCTGTCGTGATTCTCGCGACATGTCGCGATTTCGCGACATGTCACGAAATCGCGACCCCGCTGCAGCATCGGCAACTTCCTCCCTCGTCGGCCGCGAAACGCGACATGTCGCGATTTCGCGACATGTCGCGAAATCGCGATCCTTCCTGGCCTCCGTACGCTTCTTGATTTTCAGCCGCGATTTTAGAACACGTCGCGATATCGCGACGCTCCTCTACCCGCATGCGTTGACCGCGTTGACCGCGATTTTGGAACATGTTTCGGACTTAACCGATTTTTCATCCCGCAGCCCATTTTCTCTCTCCCCGCCGCGAAAATGCGACATGTCGCGATTTCGCGACATGTCACAAAATCGCGCCATCCGTACAGCTTGCGTCTCTCTCCCAAAAATTGTCGCGATTTCGCGACATGTCGCGAAATCGCGACCTTCCTGGCACTTAGCCGCATTTTGACTTACCCGTCGCGATATCGCGACATTTCCGAAAATGGAAGTGTCGCGATATCGCGACACTACCAAAAATGGAAAGTTTGATTTTTCGGTGAATTATGCAACTGTTTTCTGGATTTTCTCGATAACGGTGCAAGATTTTCTTGTGCATGAATGATTCTAGCATGTAAAAAGTCAATTATTGGATAACACAGCTAGAATGCAAGAAAAAGCACAACTTTAAAAAGGAGGCAAGCAAAATATGGGTTTAAAACTGAAAATGACCAAGAGGGTCCCTGCTGCAAAAATGGAAGTTCATAATTTTCTAAGGATGGAATCTCATTTTTCAGTGGGGGTGTGTTGCTTATCAACAAGGATGTGGCAGTAGCAAGGTCGAGGTCGAATCCAAAGAGTACAAAGCCTCAATGGTCGATGGGATGGAGATGATCAAGGGTAGCTGCCCAACATGATCCAGATGTGGGTTTGGTAGTAGGGGAGAGGGAGTATTATGAGGATATGGGTGAGATATCTAAGGTGGCTATGCTATGGGCTGAGCTTGAGAAGCTATGAGAGGAGCGAGAGACTATGCTAGAGTCTCAAAGGGAGTCCAAGGTGACTATAGCTTAGGAGCAAGAGACAATTACGAGGCTACAGGAAGATATTTTGGCGAAGGAGCAACGACATCAAAAGGACTTGTGATGACTTTGAGCTAGTGAGGCATATGCACATTCCTTGGAGGATGTGTGTATGCAACATCACATCACCTTTCCAGATCCTCCTTCTTCATCTATGGTCAAGCCATCGAGGTAGAGTACTAGGTCGAGGGCTCCTACCAGGTCTCAGGGGTCTTTTCATGGATAGTTGATGTAGTGCTTATATGCATTCTTTTATACATGTGAGCCTTGGTGCTCCCTTTTGTAGCCTTCTTGGCACTCTATTGTATATTAGACGCTTATATATATACATGGCCTTTTCATATATGCGTGTTGTCTCTTTGTGTGGATTTTTTTTCTGTGTTATGCAATGCTTTATTTAATATTTATGATAATTTATGCAAGCTAATGACTATGATGTATATGCCTAATGTTTATTTGATTTGATGTATGCAAGATAATGATGAGTTATTATTGTAAGTAAATGCATGACGACTGTAAACTATATGCAATCTTATGAGAATTTGATATGATTAATGCAAGTTAATGCTAAATAAATACAGACTTACATGATAGGAATTGATGCAGGAGCATCCACTGGTAGCAGATCCATTTTCAAAAAATTGGCTAAGGAAAGAAGATGTCACGATTTCGCGACATGTCACGAAATCATGACCAAAAGAGGGAAGAGAAGGTGAAGAAGGAAAATGTTGCGATATCGCGACATGTTGCGAAATCGTGATCGAAAGGAAGAGAGAGAAGAAGTGGAAGAAAGATGTCACGATATTGCGACATGTCACGGAATCGTGACCAATGAGGAGAGAGAAGATGTGGAGGAAAGATGTCGCGATATCATGACATGTCACAGAATCATGACCCAAAGAAGAAAGGAGAAGGCGAGGAGGAAAACTGTCATGATATCGTGACAGAAAAAGTGTCGCGATATCGCGACCAAAAATAGGAGAGAGAAAGCAAAAGAGAAGATGTCGTGATATCATGACATGTCGCGTTATCACAACCCAAAGAAGAAGGAGAAGATGAGAGGAAAATATGTCGTGATATCATGACATGTCGCGTTATCATGACTCGAAGAGGAGAAGAGGCGCAAGTCAAAAAGATGTCGCGATATCGCGACATGTCGCGTTATCGCGACTGAAGGACAAGAAAAGGTGCAAGGGAGAAAAATGTCATGATTTTGCAACATGTCACATTTTTGTGACCAGAAGGTGAAGAAGAAGCCAAGGGAGGAGAATGTCATGATTTCATGACATGTCGCATTTTCACGACCAGAAGGCAAAGAAGAAGCCAAGGGAGGAGAATGTCACGATTTTGCGACATGTTGCATTTTCGTGACCAGAAGGTGAAGAAGAAGCCAAGGGAGAAAATTTTCATGATTTCATGACATGTTGCATTTTCGTGACCAGAAGGCGAAGAAGAAGCCAGAGGAGAAGATGTCACGATTTTATGACATGTCGCATTTTTGCGACCCAAAGAAGAGAAAGGAGGCGAGGAAGAAAAATGTCACGATATCACGACATGTCGCGATATCACGATCAAAAGAGAAAAGGATGAGCAGGAGAGGAAAGATGTCACGATATCGTGACATGTCGGGTTTTCATGACCCGAAGAGGAGAGAGAAGGCGATGGAGCAAAAATGTCATGATATCGTGACATGTCGCGATATCGCGACCAGAAGAGAAGAGGAAGATATAGAGGAAGAAGATGTCACGAAATCATGAAAGGCTACATTTTCAGAGGCCATTATAGAGTGACAGGTGGCATTTTCGGAGGTCGTTACAGAGTGATAGGTGGCATCTTTGGAGGCCATTACAGAATGACAGTGCGACAGTTAACAAAAGTCATTGCGCCAATTATAGAGGATGTTATAGATTGTAGTTATGGAGTAGACGAAGATGAATAGTCAGGGAAAAAATGAATCGAAGGGCCACCAGATGGAAGACAAAGAGTCACACAAAAGTTATAAAAGGGCAAGCCGAGCCATGCACAAGGGGTTGGAAAACCTGCAGTTGTAGAGTTGCACAGTCGAGTTGCAGAGTCGAAGGCAGAGGGCCACTCGGACCGGCTTGGAGTGCATTTTCCTTCTAGAGTTGCAGAGTTAGGGAATATTTGCAATAGAGAGTGAAAGAACTGTGCCTGTGTGCCAATTTTTGTAAAGCCTACGGGCTGTAAATGTAAACCTTTACAAGTTATTTAATGAAACATTGGGATTTCTATTTCTTGTAAAGCGTGTTTCCAATTTTTTGCATGAAAATTTGGATTTGGTTGATAGCAATTTTTGTACCCCCATCAAGTGGTATCAGAGCCAAAATATTTTGAGTGTGTAAGCAGAGTGCCGAACATGAGGCAGCTTGCACCAGGATCTGGGGTTAAGGATTGTGAGAAGAAAGTGTAGAAGAATGCCTCCACGAAGAAACCATGGTGGTGGGAGAGATATGAGATCTGAAGATTCACAGTTACAAACGTTCAGATCTTTGTAGAGGCAAGTGCAAGCCCTACAAGAGGAGCTACTCAGAAGAGATTTACAGAGACAAGTGAAAGCCCTACGAGTGAAGCTGCACAGAAGGCGTGAGGATCAACTAAGAAGTAGAGGCCAGGGTGAAATAACTAGTGGAAGAGAAGATGGAGTGCGCCACAAGTTGAAGCCATTGAAGATAGTGGATGAAAAGGTGTGCAGCAGTACTAGAACCTGTTTGGTAGAGGGCAAAAATTATTTTGATGGCCAGAAGACGGAGTTGAAGCAGACTGCAGAGGCAGGTGCGCATTTGGAGATGTTGCAGAAGGTGGTGACCGAACAACCCAAAAGTGAAGGTCACTTCTCCATCAACCCCGGGTGTCTGATGCAGGAGCATCCACTGGTAGTAGATCCATTTTTGAAAAATTGGCTAAGGAAAGAAGATGTCGCAATTTCGTGACATGTCATAAAATCATGACCAAAAGAGGAAAGAGAAGGTGAAGAAGGAAAATGTCACGATATCGTGACATGTCATGAAATCACGACCGAAAGGAAGAGAGAAGCGAATGAAAGATGTCATGATATCGCGACATGTCATGGAATCACAACCAATGAGGAGAGAGAAGATGTGGAGGAAATATGTTGCGATATCGTGACATGTTGCAGAATTGCGACCCAAAGAATAAAGGAGAAGGTGAGGAGGAAAACTGTCGCGATATCGCGACAGAAAAAGTGTCGTGATATCGCGACCAAAAATAGGAGAGAGAAAGCAAAAGAGAAGATGTCACAATATTGCAACATGTCATGTTATCATGACCCAAAGAAGAAGGAGAAGGCGAGAGGAAAAGATGTTGCGATATCGCGACATGTCGCACTATCGCGACCCGAAGAGGAGAAGAGGCGCAAGTCAAAAAGATGTAGCGATATCGCGACATGTCGCGTTATCATGACCGAAGGATGAGAAAAGGTGCAAGGGAGAAAAATGTCATGATTTCGCGACATGTCACATTTTCATGACCAGAAGGTGAAGAAGAAGCCAAGGGAGGAGAATGTCATGATTTCATGACATGTCGCATTTTCGTGACCGAAAGGCAAAGAAGAAGCCAAGGGAGGAGAATGTCATGATTTTGTGACATGTCACATTTTTGTGACCAGAAGACGAAGAAGAAGCCAAGGGAGAAAATTTTCATGATTTCATGACATGTCACATTTTCTCGACCAGAATGCAAAGAAGAAGTCATAGGAGAAGATGTCGTGATTTCGTGACATGTCGCATTTTCACGACCCGAAGAAGAGAAAGGAAGCGAGGAAGAAAAATGTCACGATATCATGACATGTTGTGATATCGCGACCAAAAGAGAAAAGGATGAGCAAGAGAGGAAAGATGTCATGATATCGTGACATGTTGGGTTTTCACGACCCAAAGAGGAGAGAGAAGGTGATGGAGCAAAAATGTCGTGATATCGCGACATGTCACGATATCGCGACCAGAAGAGAAGAGGAAAAGGTAGAGGAAGATGTCACGAAATCGTGATAGGTTGCATTTTTGGAGGCCGTTACAGAGTGACAGGTGGCATTTTTAGAGGCTGTTACAGAGTGACAGGTGGCATCTTTGAAGGCCATTATAGAACGACAGTGCGACAGTTAATGGAAGTCGTTACACCAGTTATAGAGGACATTACAGATTGCAGTTATGGAGTAGACAAAGATGAACAGTAATGGTAGAAATGAATCAAAGGGCTGCCAGATGGAAGACAAAGAGTCACACGAAAGTTATAAAAGGGCAAGCCAAACCATGCACAAGGGGTTGGAAAACCTGCAGTTGCAGAGTTGCACAGTCGAGTTGTAGAGTCGAAGGCAGAGGGCCACTCGGACCGGCTTGGAGTGCGTTTTCCTTCTAGAGTTGCAGAGTTAGGGAATATTTGCAATAGAGTGAAAGAACTGTGCCTGTGCACTAGTTTTTGTAAAGCCTATGGGCTATAAATGTAAACCTTTACAAGTTATTTAATGAAACATTGGGATTTCTATTTCTTGTAAAGCGTGTTTCCAATTTTCTGCGTGAAAATTCGGATTTGGTTGATAGCAATTTTTGACCCCCCCATCAGGAATGCATGTTGTTCATATGATATATTATAGTTTAGAAATACTATTGGCCATTTTTTTTGTCCATTGTTTGACAATCGGGAGTACTTAATTTTTTTATGTTTTGCAACTCGACTTACCATGAATACATGAATGTGGACATGTCAAAAAATATGGACGTTGATGTGGAAGAAAATATGGAATTTGACATGGAAGAAGATATGGATGTTGATATGGAATGAGTACAACATAATTTTCAAAGACTCAAACTCACTTGGGTTGTCTAACTTTATTTAGGACCAATGTGTGTGTAAGTGAGGTTCAATTACCAAATCTTTGAGTGTGACAATGACCCTATCAAGAACCAGTGTGTGTGAATGTGAAGTTCATTGACCCACTATGAGTAAATTGTGCATGACCTATTATGAATATTACCTAAATCTAGCTTACCCTTATGTGTGGTCAGAGGTCTTCTTGTTTTCCAAGGAGACATGTCGTCCCGCATGAGCTTACTCCACTTCCAGTCAGGCGTATATAGCCCCGATGAAGATTCACTCCATATTCCAATGGGATTTGATATTTTAGGCCTTGGGGATGACTACCCATCCTTATTATGGGTGTGTAGTATGAATCCTTATGACTTTAGGGATCAAGGGTATTTGAGATTTTTATTTGTTAATTTTGTATAGAGCTTTGGGGAATCAGATTCTCAACCAAAGTGTGATGAGAATTGTGACCCTATCCTTACTACTCTATGTTTTTATGCTTATATTTGAAGAGTAATTGAGGTAATGGTGAAAACCACTATTTTTTCTTTGGACTATGTTGCATGATGGGACACGCGAGGATTATCCCTTTTCACTTCAAGGTACTACCCAAGTATGGAACTAACCCTCCTTGACTCATAATGTTTTTAATATGTGATGGAATGTGATTGGTTCAAGATTACGTTTGGAATCAATTGACATCGCTCAAGACTTTCTTAGTGTGTAAATTGTGCTTTTGGTCCTAAAGAAAATTGGACATCCACTTGGAGGTTGCTTTCGACACTAGTAATGGCTAAGTGACTGAAAATTTTAGGCTTTTGTGATTTTGACATGTGATGTTGTTGGCTTATGAAATTTGCATGATTGTTTTAAACTAGGTACCCCCAATTTCTATAACTTTGACTTTTTGTTTGTGGTCATATCATCATTACTATGCCATATCATTGAGCATGGGATGGGATGAATGCAAATGTGTATGCCTAGTGTAATGACTATTAATATGTAAATGGAAATTGTACAATGTAACGGAATATGTATGACTGAATGTAAATTCCTAAATGCAAATGACATGTATGCAATGTGGAAATGCCTATGTAAGAGCATGCAATTTGTTTGTTTTATTTTGTTTTTTTTTTTTTTTTCAGCCATGTATATATACATATAGTGTGTCATGTTTAACAATGGAATGCTTTTAAATGGAGAACATTAAGTGGTTCAAGATCCTCTTTACCCTCTAAATAGGCAAGCCTATAAGTACCCTTACCCACTTTTTGAGTGATCACATATGGACCTAACCAATTTTCTGCAAATTTATCACAAATATGTGGCAACGTATTGGTGTTTTGTTGGTTCTCTTTGAGGACAAGATCCCCTACTTGAAATTCCTGAAGATGGACTTTAGCATTGTAAGCACACTTGAGTTAGTCTTGATAAACTCGTAAATGTTCTAATGTGTTGACACACCTTTCATCTAAGAGTGTGAGTTGGTCAAGTCATACTTGTCTAGCTGTATCATCATCTATGAATTCTTGCAAGGAAATTCATAAGGAAGGAATATCGAGCTCAAGAGGCATAATAGCTTCCATTCCATAGACCAAAGAAAATGGTGTTGCTCTCATCAGCATTCAAATACTTGTTAGATCATCCCAAAGTGCCAAAGGGATTTGTGTATGCCAATATTTATGATTTTCTTTGACAAGTTTCTTAAGAATGGCAATTAAGGTCTTGTTGGCAGCTTCAACTTGTCCATTTGCTTGTGGGTAATAAGGAGTTGATAAACTATGTTGGATATTATATTTCTCGCAAAGTGTTCTAATATCCTTGTTCTTAAAAGACTTACCATTATTCAGTATGATTTTAGAGGGGATACCAAAATGGCAAATGATGTAGAGTATGAAATCCACAATTCTAGGTCTTGTTGTAATGGTTAGAGGGATTGCCTCAACCCACTTTGTGAAGTATTCTGTGGTAGTTATGATGAAATTATGTTGTCCTGAAAAGGAGGATGACATTTTATTGATTATATCGAGGTCCCATTGTGAAAAAGGGCCAGAGACTCTGTATAGGCTGTAAATCTTGTGATGGTACATGTGTTAAATTGGCATGTAATTGATATTGTTTACAATTTTTGACATATGTGCAACAGTCACATTCCATGGTGGGCCAATAATAACCCATGCATAAAATATTATTTTCAATGGCCATTACACTAAAATTACCACCACAAGTACCATCATGGGCTTACTCTATAGCCCTTTGGGCCTCTTCTGGTTTGAGGCATCGAAGTAAGATTCCATCATAACCCCATTTATACAACACGTCATCCAAGAGAATGAAACAGGCTATCTTTTGCTTGAAGGCACATGTGGAAGACCGAGACATGTCAGATGGGAGTGTTCCAAATTTTAAAAATGCAATTATGGGGTTTGACCAAGGCTCACATGATTCCACATGGAGAAAGAAAACATCTTTTTCATCCTATGGGTTAGCATGCTTCATTGTTGCTTTAGATATTGTTGAGATTATTAGGGGCTGTACCTCTCCTAAGTCATTGTTTAGAATCAAGGATCCAAGAGAGGCCATTGCACATGCAAATATATTAGTCAAATGAGGCAAGTTATTGATTTCATACCATTCAAATTTTGATAGCAATTTCATTGCTATTTCATGATAAAGCTTAATGGTAGGTTATTTGCATTGGTATTCTCTTATTACTTGTTTTACAACAAGTTGATAATCTCCAGATATTTGGATATGCTTAATACCCATAGCTATAGCTGATTGAAGACCTAATATTAAGGCTTCGTACTCCATTGTTTTTTTTTTGCATGAGAAGTATAACTTGAATTATAAAGGGATGGGAATCCCCTGTGGTGTGTGAAAGACAACTTCTGCACCTTGACCTTTTTTGTACTTAGATCCTTCAAAGAATAATGTGATGTTGACATCCTTCCCAAAAATGATATCTTTTCCTTCTTCAGTGACTGAAAATATCGAATCATATGAGAGCTCAATAATCAAAGGGTGATCACTAGGTAGTTGAGCTTCTGCAAGGTGATCGGCAATGACCTGACCTTTAATGGATTTTTGGCTAATGAATTTGAGATCAAATTTTGTAAGCAACATTATCTATTTAGTGGTACGGGTATTTTTATAAGTTGAGACATCATGTAACACAAAGGATTTTCTCTAGCTATGACATAGGTTGTTTGGCTTAGCATATAATGTCAAAGTTTCTTAGTTGCTAAAACCACTACTTTGCATAAATTTTCTACATAAGCATATCTTGTTTCATAAGTTACCAACGTTTGACTCATGTAATAGATTGCTTTCTCTCGATTTTGTTCATTTTTATGTGCAAGCATCGTCCCTAAAGCAGCCTTTGTGGCTGAGACCAAAATAGATTGCATAAAAGAAATATGTATTCAATGGGGGGCCCAATAGACTCCTTTGTTACAATCAGTATCCAATGTGGATATTTGATATAATAATTTACAGTAGAACTAGGGTTCTCTAAAACCCTAGTTAGATATAATAGAAGTGTCTTCAGATCTGAGTGTGTCCTTGATCCCAACAGGTTGAGTGGGATTTGACTATCCAATGTGGGGCCACTCCAGCTTCAACATTCATCAAATAATATATTGAATTCATAGATCTGCATGCAAAAAAAAACACAAGAGCATCAGTAATACCTATGAGGGCTCCACAATGTGAGACCCTCAGACATTAACAAAAACCTAGCTTAAGAATAAATTTAAAATGCATGCCAAAGAAATGAATAAATGAAATAAAAAAATGCTAAATATACCTTGCTTTGTTGTTGTAAATTTTGTGGTGTAGCAGATTTAGATCTTCATTTCAGTGTCGTAGCAAGCTCTGACATGAGCTTCACAAGCTCTGGTTTGCACCTGGGACTATCGTAGGCTATGGAAGGTGCTAGGCAGGCTCTACAACGAGCTTGGCAAGCTCTGGTGTGCACTTGCAAATAGGGCAAGCTCGACACAATGCTCGCAAGGTAGGGAAGATCTACAAAAGTAGATCAATAAGGATGGCGATGGAGGTGGTAGATGGAATACGACTATGGCAGTGAGCGAGGATGGATGGACGATGGCTGGAATGGTAGAAGTATTATTGGCTTAACTAGGGCATCAAATCTTCAATTCTCTCTATCTCTGCTTCACTAGGGCGTCAACAAATGCTTCTCCAAGTATATCTCTTAATATCTAGGTTCCAGCATTTGGGCATTTGTAAAATACCCTATTTATAATCTAACCTAGGGTTTTATTAGGGTTTTAGCCTTGCACTTTTGATCGTGTTGCTAAGATTAAGTCATATCCTAGGGTTGAGATTACTTTTTGAATGTGGCATGGCTTAATGAAAATGGATGGTGGATATTAAATGAAATCAGATGGCTAAGGTTAATTGAGTTTATTTATATATATTTTATAATAAATATATTAAAATATAATAAAATATTATAAAATAATATTAAAATAACCCCAATTAGGCTAGGAAATGGCGGGAAGGTGGATTTGGGCCAAATAATTGGCAGAAACATGGAATGAAAGACAAGTGGGTGGTGGGATGGTTAGGATGGAGGTTTAGTGGCTGCGATTTGGTGTCTACAGTATTTCACAATTTTGAAGCTATATTTTACTTTAGTTCGGATTAATTCAGAAGTTATCTTGAACCATACACTTAATTTCACAAATTAATTATTTTTATTTTACCACTATGATTATAAATATCTCTTGTATCGAAGATCACTATTTTACTAAATAATATTTTGAGTTTTGGGAAATGATCCTCCTACTTCGTGAACCAAGTACACTTTTACACATTAAAATGATTTGTTGTAAATTCAAAAAATGATACTACATAATAGTCTTAGTCTCTTGAGTGAAAAGTTTCCCCTACTATCCTATCATGCGCATGGTCTAGAATTTTTTGAGAATTGGTAAAAGTACAAGCTCACCCCTACCCAAATAAAAATCCCTTGCTCCACATATAATTTGAGAAAGTATCCCAAAATAAAAATCAAAGAAAAGCAAAAGTCAAAAATCAAAAGAAAAATAAAGAGAAAAAAATAAAAAAGAGAACGAAAATAGAAAAAGAAAAGCAATAAAATTCCCTTGTTCAAAACAAAATGAACAAAATCCCTACCTCATGAAAATAAAGAAAATAATGGTGAATGAGCTTGAATCCCTCGAATTCTCAGTTATTTGAAAATCATGAGGTAAACCCCATAACAAGTTATTTATGCCCAACTTGATTGACATTGGGTAATTCCTTTTTGCATGGCAACATGTATGTCATATTAGTGACCTTCTTTTGTACAGACATATGTATGCTTGTGGATTAGCTAGCTTTTGATGACTTGAATTACATAGTAGTCTAGTACGGTTTCATGCACAAAAATCATGGTTAATGAACCCTTCACTTGCACACACATTGGTTCATTCAATTTTGTTTTCATCACTACCTTACTCAAAATTTGTAAATGAACATTACAAAGCACACACATTTGATCCTTGAGATATTTTGTATCGTTGTGTCAAATCAAGATGCATAATGAACTCACTTATCACACACGTGTTTTTGATAAATTTGAATTTGTCTTAGAAATAAGTTAAAATATTTCTTTGAAATTTGTCGGACAACATTAATTCATCATTACTTTCATATTAACACGTTACATAGATATGTCCAAAATTTCAAAAATATCAAAAAAAACTTATTGCAAAAATAACATATAGGTCAAAATCACTTATCATACATAACATTCATGACTTCACGATGATGGTATAATTCTTAGGAATTATTTTGCCCAATTTTCACACTAGGAATTCTATACCTAGCACAAACCATCTTTCTAATTTTTCATGCCTAAAATTAGTCCATATATTTTCATAAAAATTACATAATATTTTTGAAACATGTGACACAATGATTTATCTTACATTACTTTGCATTTTAAACGAACAAATAATTTCATATCATCATGCATTTTTTGTGATGATGGTATAATTCCTAAGTAATTATTCATATAATTTCACACTTAGGAATTCTATGCTTAGCGTAAATCATCCTTCAAATTTTTCATGCTTTGCTCAATATATTTCACAAACATTTACCACATACATTATTATCAAACAAACATCACACATATTACCACAAAAGACTTAAGATTATTCTTAAGCATACAACCATTCTTAGCAATATCAAAAACATTCCTCACAAACAGGATTAGCTTCGAGACTTAGCGAGCTTTGAACTCCACCAACAGTCTCATAACAACACAACATCCTTTGAAGTTTATTGCTATAATATATCGAACATCTTGTCCCAAAAAACATCAAACATTTCTTTATCATCATAAAGCCTTAATATTATTCTTAAGCACACAATATTTTGGTATTAGCAATACAAAACTTCCTCATAATAGGATTCACTTCATGACTTCATGAGCTTTGAACTCCACCAATAGTCACATATCAGCACAACATCCTTCGAGGTTCATTTCTAATCCCTCAAATCTATCATCACACAAAATCATCTTTCTCAAAACACACTTTACAAAATAATTTGCCTTTTATGTTGAGCATGATCAAAATGTTCAAAAATCAAAGCATGATTACAGGAAATTATGTAACACAACCATCATAAGAAAATGTAATAAATAATTCAATAATTCACACAAATTCACAAGAAACAAAGAATATCAAATTCGAGTTTTCCACCAAACATAAAATTTGGTGTAAAAACTCGAGGGGGCATCCTAGTTAGTAGATTAGTAATTATTTTTTTCTAAGACATCAATTTCACATTAACTATTCATTCTAAATCATCCACTCCATTCTTACCCATGTCAAATCATAATAATTTCTACTCAAGTGTCTATACTTTTCTTTGATGCATTTATTGTTCATAAATACGTCAAAGAGGGGGCAAAAATTAGACATGAAATTTTTTTCTTAGTTTTTCTCCTAGAAAAGTAATGTCATATTTAAGATAATTTTTACCCTATCAAATCATCTCAATTAGTATCAAATTTTATACCATTGGATAGGTCTCAAAAAGAGCTTTCCAACGGTATATAATATGTCCAATTTTGACATCATCTTCCTCATTTTTTGCTCCAACAAACCAAAATTCTTGACCATTGGGAAAAATCGCTCATCAATCAATAAAATCGCCCAACGATCGACATAATCGCTAGAAAATTTTGTCCCAAACAAAATTTTAACAAATTTTCTAAAGACAAAATTCATTTTAAAACCTCTTACCTATTTTATCCATCATTTTGATCAAGGAGTTTGGCAAGTATATTGAAGGTGACAAACATAGGAGGGATCAAAACCTCCTCCATGTTTAGCCTAACCTCCCAACTCCCTCAAATCCCCCCTTGGCCTATTTAATCTAGGCCTCTTTTCCCTTTTTCCTCCTGACTAACTGACTAGCTAACTAACTGACTAACCTGAATGGCCTAGCAAGTTGAATTCAGATCTCTTGACATTGCTGCTAAAATTCTATTAAGAATCCCTCACATTAATTTGCCATAGAATTTTATTTCCTAGCATCCTTGTTGTTTAATTTTGTGATTGCAAGTCCCAGTTATAATCACCCAGATATCAGCATAATCACCTGATGATAATAAAAAATGCTAGGCAATTTTTTCAGATCAAATGTAATTTTGTTAGAAGGCAGGCGATCTTGTATGTAGATTAGCAAGGGGGAAAGGATTCAAATCATTGTTTGCATCCATTTACTTGTTTTTGTGTTTTTATTCATGCATTGTTTAGTATTTCTTTAGTTACTGTTTAAATTTACATATTGCATCCTGTCGTTCACCATCATTTCAATTAGTTGCATACTAAAATCAAGATTCATAATCGCATAAATCCATTACATATTAGTTTGAACAGACATCATATTGTTTCCATATCATTTCATATTTATTTGCATATAGATATTAAGACATATTTGTAATTTGGAATACAAGAAAATTGTTGTATTATGCAAGAAAACTTTGTTTTCTATCAAATTATTTTTCTACAGGATTGCAACATAATTGCCTACAATTTTTTTAAATCAGAGACGATTTTGTATGAACATAGGCAATTATGTCCTACTACAAGCCTTGGAATTTTTATCAAACATCCAGGTCAAGTAAGGTTTATAATTTCTTTTAGCCCTAGTTTTAGGTATTGCATTTTATTCTGTATCCACTGTCTACTATCTTCATTAAATCAAAATTGCATATAGATAGTTTTAGTTGCATAAAGGCCAAACTTAGATGTATGTGAATTATTCATAAAAGAAACACATCAAACATATTCCAAGCCTAGGTGCGTAAACTGCCATTAATTTTTTTTGGTGAACCCTTAATTCATCAAAAAATCACCACAAGAAGACACAATTAAGTGCCTCTCTTTCGAGGTGTAGCTCTACTATTTTCCCGTTCCCCTCTGAGGCACGGATCCATAAAACTAGAGGAAAGGAGTGCAAAAATTTTAGGCCTACACTGCTCAATTGATTTTGCTTCTCTCTCTCTTTTCCCAAATTCAAAGGGGAATTATATAGCAATTGCCAAGGGCTAGGTATGGCTTCATGAGGAATCCTAGATCAATATTGGGTGGTTTAGATTGTTGTATGGAAGGATCCACAACCTTCCTCACTCAACCCACTCCAATCTATAACCAATTGGCCATTGCAATTGATTTTGGGTTAGATGAATGCCAACTGACTTTGAGTCCTGACCATGACTTACAGGCACGATCAGGACTACTAGCCATGGGTGTCAGCAATGACTAGCATTGACTAGGCAAAGGTGCCCAAATTATGTGGTAAAAGCCACTGCTATACCTTGGTATTTATCCAAGGTCTTCCATATGGTCTTCTAGCATGTCCCATATGAGTAGTTTCCTTAGCATTACATGTTTTAGGTGTCTATAAATGCCCCTTTTGAGATGCATTATGAGATCGAACAAAGCTAAGAAAAAATAGAGCTCATAAAATGATGTCATAAGTTGGGTGATGATCATTAGTATGATCAACATTAGATGCCCAAGTCTTGCAAAGAGGACGTGCATACTAGAATCATTGCTTCCAACTCGATGAAATGCTTAATTTGAAAGGATTTGCACTTGTCATCAAGAATTTGAGTAGCTTTGGTGCCACAATAGGAGTTAGGCCTATATAACCGAAAGGAGGAGAGCTACAAAAAAACTATCAGATATGTTTTTTTCCCCAATAGAAGGGTAATATTATGATAGTCTTTGGCAATGATTTGTAAGATGAATGTAATTTTTACAAGATCTAGGGATCTTCTATTGACATTGATTATGATTTGATATTATGACTACCCCATCAAGTGATGAGTCGATGATGATAGTGACAATAAAATGAAATGACGAGATTGCTTGACCACTATGAATGATCTTGAACAAAGTAAGATTTAGAATTTTAATACTTGGCAAGGCCTAATCAACTATTATTGCAACTGTTAATAATAATTGTACATATCTATCCCATGGAGTGGTCTAGCCTCGATGGCCTTCTTAGGGAATAAATATGATAGCAATTCCAATTAAGTGTGTGTTGTATCATATTGTTCAATGCTCTGGTAAAAATATCATAGGAGAATTATGATGAATATCTCATTCCTGTGGAGCAGTCTGGACATCAAGGCCTTCTTAGGGATTGAAATGAAGCTTACAATTCCATGATGATGGATTTTCTCCAAATGTCCTTATGGTAATTTACTCATCTTATTGGATTGCATGGATCGCAAGTCGCTGCAACCTCCAAGTGTATAAGGTAAATGACTAAATACGAGTCACATTTGTCTTTTGATTTATTTGATTTTTTTGTTTATTTTTTTGTTAATTTTTTTGAATTTATTTGAATGTTTTTGAATTATTTGCTAGGAGGTTTGGCGCTCAAAGAAAGGATTTCCATAGCAATGACCTTGGTTGAATGTACTTTATAATCTCAACCAGCTATTTTTTTTAACCTTATGATGACATTTTCCAATGTCGTTGTGCTTTGTTTGGCTCATTCTACTTATTTTATATTTTCTATAGCAATTTTGGTCTAGTGAAAATTTTTAATTTGACCTTTTAAGGCTCTCCACGATGGGAATTTTGAGCATTTATTACAGTTTGTTGATCGTGCTTGTCAAATGTAGGCAATTTTCTTGATTATGACTCAAATCCGTAGTCACAAAACCCTAATTTGGGGACCACGGTTGTCAGCCATGGGTCGACCCGAATTCAAAAATATATATAAGGTTT